>OY751433.1:25582238-27982238 GCA_963565745.1 Phengaris arion
ATCATACGTGACTAGAAGATTTGATGTAGTAGACCGACCTTTTAGAAAACCATGTTGATCCGGAGTGAACCAACACTTAATCGTTGTGTAGACTTGTTTATGTACAATAGTTTCAAAAATTTTCGCAAAATGCAAAGTTTGGATATTGGTCTATAGTTGTTTACATTAATTTTATCATCTCCCTTATGCACTGGGGTAACAAATGCAGACTTCCATATGCTTGGGGCATACCCTTCTTTCAATGATCTATTGTATAGTAAACATAGTGGAGTAGCCAAGCACTTAGCGCATTTAATTACAAATATAGGTGGGATATCGTCTGGACCTGCACCCTTATTTAGATCTACAGATTTTAAGAGTTTTAATACTTCATCATAAGTAACCTGAATGTTTCCAATAGTATTGTGATTTACATTTTTTGTTTTAAAATTCAAGTTACTAGGAGTAGAGTTAGAATTTAGAAAATTAGTTTGAAAGTAGGTAGCAAACAGGTCACAGATTTTGTCACTGGAGGTGGCAAATTCTCCTTCGTAATACATAGAAGAAGGAAACGTGGAAGTGGCTCTATTATTATTTCTGACAAAAGACCAAAAGACTAGGATTATCATTTAAAGAGCTTTCTGTTTTATAAATGTATGATTCGTAGCACGATTGTTCTAGTAATTTGGCTCTTTTTCTTAGAAGGGAAAAAGAGAGGTAGTCATTGTAATTCCCGTATAGTTTGAATTTTCGGTGAAACTGATGTTTCTCCTTTAGAACCTTTTTTAGAGCAGAATCATACCAAGGGGGATAATTACATATCATTAGGATGATGATTAACTACGTTAAACAAATTATTGCTAAAGTTTTCAAGATGGGTACTGGAAATGTTTCCATAATTTTGGTTGCAAAGGTAGAGTGTGCAAAAATGTATTTTATCTGAAGAACTACCCATTGGTGAAACCGTTACCCATATATCTTCTGCAGAGGTATGCCATTCGGGACGTCCAATTGTTGCTAAATCGCGTCGAACCGCTAAAAGCACTCCTCCTCCAAGCGCTTGTTTTGTTATACTGTAGTCTCTATCACGCCGCCAAACAATATATCTACTATCAAACAGCTCCTGATCATTAATACCATCCAGAAGCCAGGTTTCCGTAATCGATATAACATCATACGAGTTGAGAAATATGTTCCTCTTAAAGATGTTAGTTTTAGTGCGTAGACCACGAGCGTTTTGATAGTAAATTGTCATTTTAGAATCCATTTGTAAATTAATATATATTTTGAAAAACTCAATAAAAATAGCGTAATAAATTTGTTATTAAAATGATAATTGGCGGAGAAATACTGAATTATATTTATGAAGGAAATAATAAGCAGTTGCATTGCAGGCAAAATCGTAATATTATTAAATAAATACGAAATAAATAAAAAATATAGCAGAAAGGTGGTAAAGTAAGCATAGATCAAACCAAACGTAATCATAGGCATGTGTGAGTGGAGTGAATAGCTTGATAATATTATGCAATTTAGGAATACAAATAAACAGGTTCGCAACATTTTGCGGTGGTTAACAATTAAAATCAGAACCAGAGCATGACATACAAATATGTGACTAAAATGACAGGCGAGTATAAAACAATTAAGGAATAAACAAAAGCAATGGATTAAACGGCAAGTTAATGACAAAATAGTAATAAACAGGGTTGAACTAATTACATAAAATGAATAGCAATGCATTTGGCATACTAAGCTAATTTGTTTAAATCCGAATCACATATGAACTGGTGACTTATCATTTTTGCGGATATGAATTTTACAGAATTTCAGCCAGACATATTGATATCCTTTGAGCCTCGAGAATTCCTTAACTTTAGTTAAGAACTTCTTTTGATCGCGGATAAGATGGTCGTTAATATAGATACATCTGTCTTCATCACCAACTCCGACATCTTTTAAGCTTATTTGTTTACGCGCCCGTGAAGCAGCAATAAATTCTTCCTTAATGAACCGGTTAATGAAACTCACGATTATTGATTTGGACTTGGAACCATGCGATGGGACACGAGCAATGTAATTGATTTGTGTTTTTGGGAATGAGTAACCCACAACTGTAGATATGGGGTTAAAAATTTCAAAAAGATTTTCGTTTGGCTTTGTTGGAAAACCCTTTATTTCTATATTGTTCATCCGAGACCACTGCTCCCGATTGGTATTATCTTTTTTGAGTAGCGCCAGGTCTTTGGAGACAGACGACTAAAAATTTTGAGATTCTAAGACTCGTTTTTCGATGTCTACGACCTTTATCTCTCAGTTATCAACCCTAGAGCTGTTGAAATCACATGTCGTTTTCAACTCTGAGATTTCATTTTTTGTTAATTTAACATCATTAAATAATTCTGGTAGCTTACTGAGCTGTGACTTCAAATCACGTAACTCCGACATAATCATTTCGAGAGTGACAGATTCAGATGCAGTTGGCGTTTTAGGGCGTGGACTCGACGAAAGCTTACATTGTGGGCATCTCCACATTAACCTTCTCTCGGCCCCTAGCTTGCGGTAGCCAGATTCGGAAATAGAGGCACAGGTGAAGTCCATATTGCGCATACACCCATTGTAAAATACCCCGTCGGTATAAGTGGAGTTACATAAGTCACACTTCATCATCGGGAATAAACTTTTGTCGTTTTGCAGTATGGTAACTCAAGTTTTAGTGTGGCAACACGAAATTATATGTGGCAACACGAAACTGTATATGGCAACTGTAGTTTTTCTATAGCAACACTGTATTCTCTGTGGCCAGCTACTTCCTTGTTTTGATTGTTTAATTTTACGCTGGTAGTCCGAAAAACATTTCAAAACAAAACTTGTCAAAACAACAATAAAATCACTAATAAATGTTGAAATTATACACAGATTTCTGTTTTAAAACGTTCCAACTGAGATTTGAGGATAGTTCTTTGAATCACAAAACTTTACACTTATAAGTGTGCACTGTAACGCGCGATAACTTAAGAATTAATCGAGAGGTTCGAATCACGGTGATCACTTATTGACAGCTACTTACTGAAATGTACTATATTAGTAACAGTACATTTTCTCTCTATATTATTATTATTTGGTTGACAAAAAGCTTTTAAAAGTGCAATTTTGACCTCCATTGTACACCGCGCAAAGTAGCGGGCCAGCTTATTGTACCGTACGGCTAAAGCCCTTCTTTCCCTCTCTAAATCATTATCTTATCATTATCACTAAGGTTCTCGTTTACAACATGACCCAGGTATTTAAATTGTAAGACTCTTTTGAGCGCAATACCGTTTAAAATCACAGGCGTTGTTACGGGTAATTTAAATGAAACGAGGAATTAAGAACGTGACAAATATATTTAAAAAAAGGGGATGTGGGCAGAAGGCCAAAAGATCTGGTCTAGCCTCAAGAGGCTACACCAGATCTTTCCTAGGCTCACCAAGGTGTCTGTGGGAATCGGAGAGGCTTTAACCACACGGGCAACTTAGCTGGCTCCGGGAATGTAGGCAGCACGTGGCGAGCCCTGCTCCTGTAGCTCCTGTAGCGTCCCTCTGACGTTGAACGGATTGCGCTGAACTGGGTTAAAGTTAACACTGGGTTAAATATCATGTTATCTCTCTCATTCTTCCTATTTTTAAAAGAGAAGGCATTATATTTTAAACTAGGGTTAACTTTAATCCATCTGCGCCAGGGGGCCATATATTGATAATGATAATATTATTTTACTCGTCTATACTACGCCTGTACTAGCTTCAATTATCTAAAAAAACTTTCTAAGGGTCGATTCATACTCAGGACCGTCTTTGTTCTATTAGAGGCCCTGGGCACACTAGAAGAATGACCATAATAAAGCAATATGATTATTTTTATTTCAACAGGGCCATGGCCCAGGGCGCCAGGCTGCGAGTGGCGGCTAAGCCAGCCCTCGCAGCCAGCCGGTCCTCGCAGCCTGGCGCCTTATTTGTACCGATGTTTGGTTTTTGGCCAGGGACGGCAAACCACATTTTAACGTGGCATTTTTGTAAATAAATGTTTCATAAGGTCATATACGTGCCATCAAAACTTTTCTTTCATTTTTATTTGCGATTTAGAGGCGTATTTAAAGATTTGGCGCCCCGGGATGATTAATTATTTTGCCGCCCATTAAGCAGTGACGTGACAGTGACAGTTTGTTTATTTAACGGTTTAAAATCTTATCACTCTTTAACCCCTACATGAAAGATTATAAAAAACAAATGCCTAAAATCGAACGATACTAATTAATTAGTACGAACGTCGATATCAATTAATTGAATATATTAGAGCGAGTGAGCGAAGCGAGCGATCAAAACTTTTTTCTCTTTTGCCTGTTTAAACTTTAAACCCTGAAAGACTGTGTACTTCGAAAAAACACAAGTATATCAATAGCCTAAAACTGAACGTCAGTACTAAATATTATAATATGTTATTTAAACCAAACACGAGTGAGTGGAGCTAGTGAGCAAAAATTGATTTAAATTTTACAAGTCTGATAATATTACAGGTCTAATAATAATATAAGTAGTAAAATCTGTTCAAACTAAAACACTGAAATATGGTGAACTTCGGAAAAATACCATAAAATCAACCGGGAAAAACAGAAAATTGGTACTAAATAATATAATAATATGTTCTTTATGTTAAGCGCGAGCAAACGAAGAGAGCGAGCCAATATTTTTTCCTATTTAATAGGTTAGATCTGTTCAACCTTTAAACCCTTAAAGAATGTGAAAATAGGATCATTTTGTAATTCAAATTAAAGTAAAATTTGTGTAATTCCTGATGTTGCAAAATAGATGACAACAAATTATTTTAGATTTGACATGTAATACCTACTTCACACTTTTTTCGTAGTACAAAATTACAACATTTTGTGGACTGGCCACAAAATGTTGTAATTTTGTACTACGAAAAAAGACCTGCCCAAAATATTGTATTGCATCACGCATGCCATTCATGGCACGTGTGCCATAGGTTCGCCAACCCTGTTTTATGCTATTGATTTTATTGTATTATTCTAAACTACAGCAGACTTTCAGGGTTTAAAGTTTAAAAAGATTTTAACAGGTAAAGTAGTAAAAAACTTTTGATCTCTCGCTACGTTTGAACGCGTTTAACATAAAGAGTATAAACATATAGTACTTAGTATCAACATTCTGTTTTAGACTGTTAATTTTATTTTATTTTGAAGATAACTTAATAAATCATCTTTCTGATAGGGCTGAAAAGTATAATTACATTTTAACATGTAAAAAAAATAGTAAAGAGTCCGCCACAGCTTAATAAATAAATAACGTTTATTTCGGGTGGCATTGGCCCATATTATAAATACCTTACCTTACAGACTAACACATATTATTATTATTATGAAATACTTAAAAACTACACTTAATCAAAATAACATATTTTTAATAGGCCCGTTGCACAAAATTTCTAAATACGCCTCTGTAAAGGCGCCACACACACGGACCAGCAGGCACATCTAGCGCCGCGGTCTTGAAGAAAATTTGTGGGCAAGTATCGATTACTGAGGTTTCATTTTTTTCAGTATTATTTCATTTACTCAGTGGAGTTTCTTTAGTAATTATTTTATTTTACACTCTTAAGTTTTTGTTTATTTATCAAAATCGGCCGACGCGTTTGGTCTTAATAGTGCCCCAGATGCAAACACACATACATAGGCTGATACGTACAAAGTCGTGGTTAACATCTGGATTCTGGACTATACTAATATTATAATGGGGCATTTTCACTTTAAATGGTGCAGGCTCTTTTTGGCTTGTCGCATGGAAACAAACTGAAGAAAAAAATAGTAAGAATCATATTTAATAATACGGAGCTTATTATATGGATAGTTTATTTATAAACCTGCATGGATTTTATATTGTTGCTTTAGAAAAAGATATCTACAAATTTATTTTTACTAAAAATGATTCGAAAATGTGGCAATTTATACTGACCCAATGATAGTCCGCCAAATTGCACACGGATGTTTATAAAAAAAATATATGGCGGCTCACATTGCGATGATTTACTTTTATTGCTAGATAATTGTGTTTGCATTTAGTGAGTATTTAATTTCGATAATTGAATAGGTTTATTAAATAAACTAATAAAAAACTTGTCTCACGAATTCGCTACTCACGGACATGTCTGGATAGTCACGCAAGTTTTCCCGTTAAAATATCCAATTTTGCCAGATATCTGTTTTTAATGGCAACCCTAAGTTCATATGTCAGAGTTTGAAACGCCATCTTGAAGTTACTCGCAAAAGAGATTCGGATTGTGAGTCACGCTGTCTTCGCGAAAAGTGTGGATAGAAAATATCTATTGAGGTTAGTAACGATTTTTGCTGTAAAAGTAAAGTTTGTAGGTATTTTCTCCTTGATCTCTGAATAAATAAAACCCTGTATAAAACATACCAAGAAACATTTAGAAAGATTGAGTCATATTTATTTAGTATTTTAATTTTATTGTATATGAAAGAACATTCGTCACGTCCTGTTAGCAACCGTTTCTATAGGATGGACCAACAATGTTACGAAACAGACTTCTAAAGCTTGGTACATATGCAAAGGAATTTATTTATACCCTGTGACCGTTTAGATAGAAAACTGTTTGGACCAGGTTTTTACACAATATGGTACTTACAGGTTTTTTTCTTAACACGCATGGAGCAATATTTAAGCAACAAAGGAACTGATTTAACTTATTTTTTATGAAGTAAAAAGTTATTTTTTTAAGTTAACTTATATAACGGGTAAATGCATTCCGAAAACTGGTGTTCATATTTTTAATTCTATATTAAATTACAGGTAATGGTGAAATCATTTTTCAAAATGGTGGTATATTTTGACATAGATAAATTTTTGACGAAAAACGATTTTTATGATTGTCTGCATGACAATCTCAACTGGCCCTGGCAATCAACTCATTTCATAGTATCAGACCGCTGCCATGGCTGCGGTTATATGAATATTTTACAAAACAATCTATTGCATTTTGTAATGCCCATGACTGGAGGAGATATAAGATTGTTGTTAGATAGTCCATTTTTCTGGTGTCATTTATGCAATTTGTTTGCTGTATATGATCATTATCCACTAGATGAGTGTTTCTATTGTACTTAATAAATTAGAAACATGTTTTTGTTATACATCATTTTAACGTTTAATTACATGATACTTCAATTTATCATATCAAAGACGGTTTGAGTTTTTTATTTGAATAAAGTCTATGACTAACGGTAGTTATTGTTTTAGGCTATGCTATGTTTACATTTCGTTAGCTCTTTAGTTAAATATATTTTTCTAAGAAGACGTGTCTGTTCTGTACTCAGCGATTAATTTGTCATGATTGTTCTTTCTTAAAATTTCGCTATCTTTTTCGATTTCTTGCAGAGTTCATTTAACCATATTTTTTATGATTTACAAAATCTTAATTAAAATTTGGTAATAAAAATTAATTTTATCATTTTTAATATAAAAACTAATTTTGTCATTTAGATAACAATGGCGTTATCAGCCGCTGAAAGGGCCAAAAGGTATAGAAATAAATTAAAAGAAAACCCTGACAAGGCCGAAGAAGTGAGAAGAAAGCAACTAGCGCGAATGAAAGCCAAAAGAAAAAAAGTATCTGAAATGAGCGAAGAGGAAAAGATTAGTCATAGAAATAAATGGAAACAAGAAAAAATAAAACAGAGAGCTAATACATCAAAGAAAACAGCCCCAATTAATGAAACACCAAACAAAGAAGTGACTAAAATTACGTTAGCTCTTAAACGAAGGCGGATATTTAGAAATCTTAGTAAACAACTTCAAGAAAAGCAGGATAAGATTGTACTGTTGAAGAGACAAATCAATACACAACGAAAACGTTGCTATAGAATGCAGCAGAAATGTAACGAAAAGATAGAAAAACAACAAAATATAATAAATAAATATAAAGCCAGAGAAGAATTTTTGGAATTTACGATGAAGAAGACATATGAAAATTGTGAGAAGAGAATTGAAAAGGAAATCTTGAAACGCATAATTACTAACTGCAAAACCGGAAGTAAAACCTATGTCGCAAGACTATTGGGACTTCAAAGAACGACGCGAGCAAAACAGAAAAAAGTAAGGTTCAGGTGTTCAGTAGAAATTGAAACGTTTTGGTTAAGAGAAGACGTTAGCAGGCCAACAGCAGGTAAAAAGGAGTGCAGGGTTCGCGGTAAAGAAAAACGTCAAATAAGGTATACAGTCGACACGTTACAAAATTTATACAAAAAATATAAAGAATTGGGAGGGAAATATGGAATTACAACGCTGTGGAAGTATAAGCCATTTTACGTCATCTATCCAAAACTTAGTTCCAGGGATACATGTTTATGCATCAAACACGCTAATATTCATCTAAAGTATAAAGCCTTGCAATTATATGGACCATTAAAAGAAAAATCTATGGATGAAATAATTAATAACATTACTTGTGACAGACAATCTTACTCTTGCGCGGCCAATCTATGTAGTCAATGTAAAAATTACAAAGTACAATATAACGAAAGTTGTCATGATGATAAACAAAATGCAACCTGGTGGCAGTGGGAATGTGTTGATCATGAATATGTAAAAAAAGAAGGAACTGAAACAAAGACAATTAAGACGAAAAAGACAGTTAAAGCTTTAAAAAGAACATCGATTGAAGAACTGAAGCGTGAATTCGATCTTGCGGTTATAAAATTTAAAAAGCATGTGTTTGTCATGAAGCACCAACACCATCAGTATCAAACTATCGTTAACGATTTACAAGAAAATGAAGCTGTAGTCATATGTGACTTTAGTGAAAATTACCAATGTAAAATGAGAGAAGAGGTGCAAGCTCTTCACTTTGGAGCGTCTCAGAATCAAGTGTGTTTACATACTGGAGCCATTTTTTATAAAGATTATATGCAATCATTTTGCACAATCTCCGATAACACCAGCCATAGGCCTGAAAATATATGGACACATTTAAATCCCATTTTGAATGAAATAAAATCAAATAATCATAATGTCAAAATTCTGCACTTTTACTCTGATGGGCCCACATCACAATACCGACAAAAGGGAAACTTTCATTTACTCAATACTTTACCAAAAGAAAAAGGATTCGAATACTGCACATGGTCGTTTTCTGAAAGCGGACATGGGAAGAGTATTGCAGATGGCATTGGAGGATCGGTGAAACGTACTATTGATAAACACGTTGCTTATGGCGTTGATGCGACAAATGCATCTCAAATATATCACCTTCTTACCCAATGTTTTAAGACTACAAAGTTTTTTCTTGTAGACGACAGTTATATCGAAGACTATACAGAAAAACTACAAAATTTGAAACCATTGCCCGGCACTTTAAATGTTCATCAAATAATCACATTAAAGGGTAATTGGTCAAATGAAATAAAATATAGAGACTTAAGTTGTTATTGTGGTGCTCTAAAAGGGCAGTGTTTATGTTTTTCACCGCGATTTCATTCATTAATAAATAATACACGTGTTCATCAACCTACTAATCTTCATTCCATTCGCCGTTATAGACCCAAAGAATCAAAAAATTATAGAGCATCAAAACCAGAATCTTATTCAACGAAGAACTTACCTTTTGAAAAAACTATTTATCCAAACAATGTCGAGGAAGTGATACACCAACAGAAGCAAACTTCAATTTCCTGTATGAATATGGAGGGCGTCGTAGATTGTGGTACTCCCAAACAGCTAGCTTTATCAGAAAATGACGATACGAACTCTATAACTTTTCCAACTGAAAATCTAAAGACTCCCAGTCCAACACCTGAAAATTTGAAAACTCCCAGTCCAATTATTGAATTTATAGATTTGACTCAATCTGTTCAAAGTACCGTGTCACAACAATCTGTGGTATGTCTTGAGACTTTTTATTTGGACGACCCAATTTTGTCTAACACTAATCTAGAAAACGAAAAAGAGAATATTGAAAAAGGGAAGAGCATTACTGGTGAAGAATTGGATGAAGAAAATGAAATTAAGATTCCGTTAAAAAGAAAACTAGAAGAAAGAAGAGATAACCTAACTAGACAAGCCAAATTTCTAAGAAACAATAAGCCTAAGCACTCTGAACGGGGTTTGAAATGTTCTGCCTGTGACAGCCAATCAAATCAGATAGCGAAATGTATAATTTGTAAATTATGGTATTGCCCGAAATGCTCAGGAAGCCAGATCGCAATAGATTTAATTTGCGATAATTGTTTAAATAATTACGTCGGTCCATAGAATACAATGTCAGCTTTAATATTTTACTTGTATTACCTTAAATATTAAGATTTGAATAAAGAAAGGCTGTTGTATTTAACTGTAAGCTTACTGCATTATAAATATTTTTTGTATTACGTCGGTCCATAGAATATAATTAACATTTTACTTGTATTGCCAAAAATATTAAGACTTATATAAAGAAAGACTGAGGACTTTAAGTGTTAGTAACTGAATGATAATTTATTTTTATGTAACTGATAATTTAAAAAATTTGAGGCTGGTATGCAGATAGTGAGTTAAAATATTATTTTTTATTCAAATAACATTTATAGGATTATATTAATATTCTGCGCGAAAGTGCTGCCACTTCCGAAATAAATAATGATATGAAAATTGGATATGCATTTAAAAATTCCGACCGGTTAAAACTTTGGACAAGTGTTCAAACTATTTTTTAACACCTATCTTTTTGTTTTGTATAATATAATATCCGTCTAGCTTTTCTCGACGTTAATCCCAAAAACCGCCACTTATGTTGTTAGCGTTGAGAAAAGCTAGACGGATATTATGTAAAACTACAAATTACATGTCAAAAAATTGTTTAAACACTTGTTTTTAACCAGCCAGAATTTTTAAATACATCTCCGTTTTTCTTTAAATGTATGTCTAGTGGGGGCAGTAATTTGTTGAAAATATTAAAAATAAAACTAGAATTAAGAGTTAAAAATTTAAGGCAGTATACGACGCGAAATTGCTGCACTCAAAGAAAAAACAATGTTTTCAGGAAAATGAGATTATATTATTTTAAAATTTGGAAAAAGTGGTCCCTTAGATAGATTTCAATATAGTTTTTTGAAGCACAAATTATCATATTAGTATTAACCGTTTAGTTTTAGTCAGTGTTCTGCTAAAAACGGCCAGTTTTGGCGTAACTGCCAACTGAAACTATATAACTAGTCTGATAAATTGTACTTCAATATTGTACCTTATCTAGGGGACCACCTTTTCCAAATTTTAAATCAAATTGTAAATAACATCTTCGTTTTCTTGAACACATTTTTTTTTAGTTTTGACAGGTTTTGCTTCGTATTCCACCTTAATTGAGAGATTTAATTTTAAGAGATTATACTAATTAAAAGTTGATTTTGTTTTGATTTTATTATACTTGTTTCCCAATGGAAAGAATAGTTGTTAGTTTATCAGAATTTTGTTTTTGTTACTTTATAATATTAAATTAAAACAGTTGAAACGATACAACCTATGATTGTTTTTTTTTTTAGAGATACTATTTGTACCAAATAAATACTTTAAAGATCATACTTTTACGTTTTATTTTAATACATTCGTATTGTGTAATATATTTATATTTAAAACCTATTCACACAAAAAAGTAAGAATTTTGTCGAGTAGTGAATACTATTCCTAATAATTCTGTTTCGTCACATCACATGTCTAGTTAGTAACAGTTCCTCAATATTTTTGACTTTATTTCTTTAAAAACATGTTGAATATTTAAGGTAAATATTAATATTTATATTCATAGATAAAGGAAAATAATCTAAAATCATCTTAATGATATAATTTTATAAATATTTTACCCGATTGAAATGTTATTCCAAAAGTTAACATTGCATTTGGACAATATGTTACGAAACTGACAAAAATGTTGAATTTTAAATAATATAAAAAATGTTATTTCTAGGTATTAATTCCTAATTTAATTAAATATTAACTCAGAAGCCAGTGCCCAGAAATTTATTAATTTTTATTTTAATAGTTTCTTTTTCATCGCGATTCCAATTTTGTTACTAACAAGACAACTTTTTTCTATGCCGCTACGAAAAAACTAAATTAAAAGTAAAAATACGCATTTATTATAGAACTTTTATGAAAATTACATAAATTATAACATTATTTAAAATAATACATAGTTTTTTTGCCATAAAATAAAAAGTGAAATTTTCAAGGCCGTTTTAAAACTTGCATCATTTAAAATGAAAATCTTCAATGAGGTAAAGTTTGTTTCATTGTGAGTTGACCTACCGATATTGTAAGGGGTAATCTCTGGATCTTCTTCAACCGATTTTTTAAATTCTTTTACCAATAGAAAGCCACATTATATTTTGAGTGGCATCTATAGGATATATATTAACCCCAAAAATGTTAAGAATTTTCCGTGGTAGTCGGATTTACAAAATTAATCGAAAATAATTTAGCCAAGAGCACGCCAGAACATGTCTAAGGAGGGTTCCGTAACTATCAACGCGCAATAGTTTTAGCTTTAACCCGATTTTACTCAAAATAATTTTCCTAAAGAGTTTTGAGCATTATATAACAGTATGGGAACTTAGAAGTTTCTATCTCCTATAGTTTAGAAATGCCAGGTGTGGGGACCAACTTATATACCGCTTTGGAGGCCGATTACTCCTTTAAATTAGTAGAAACCTTAAACGATACCCCACACGATGGGGTAGGATGAAAAAATACCCCTAAAATGTAAAATTATTATTATTTTATAATTCCAAAAACGAGATCTAAACACAATCTATAACTGTACCAATTTTCATCCACTTATATTCATGATTACAGAAGCTAGAAGCGCTAGACAGACAGATAGACAGACAGACAGATGGACCGAGCAAAACTATAAGGGTTCCTTATGTATTACGGAACCCTAAAAAAACGAGCGAACGAAAACGTGTTTGAGAAACGCTGCCTTATCGATGAGAGATTTATTATTGAGTTCTAGAGAAAAGTTTTTAATTTGATAGTACCTGCAAAAAAGTCATTGACAGCATATTTAAGCCATAAAAAGATGATTTTTATATTAAAAAAAAATTTAATCGTAACATGATGATTTATCAAAATAAGATACTTAATTTATCGCCTCAAGTGTTAATACATGAGATCATTTCCTTTTGCTGCACACTACCAACTTCCAGCTTCGCCCGCGTCGGAAAGTTTTCGTGGCAAAAAAATTCTTTAGCAAATATAGCTCTGTGCTATTATATTGCACTAGGTAAGTACATTTGGGAAATAAGTTTTTGCCACGAACGCGGGCGAAGATGCGGGCAAAATCTCGTAATTCAAATAATTTTTAAGTTTGATCTTTAAAAAGTTAAGTAAGTACCTAAGTATACGAAAGTTTTTCCAGGCATTTATTTATGGATTACAAGATTTCGTTGAGAGGTGTTCCCAAATAAGTTTAGATGCGTCTAAAAATGGTGTCTTGTCTAGCATGTTATCGACAAAAGTCTTAGTTACACCTCCGTAGGTTTTGAAACGAGACAGGATCCACAGGTAGTCGTGATGTTTCTTGGTTTCCTCGTCGTATTTACAGTCATACAGCACCAGATAATTATTGACGTCCAGGGCCAGAACAGCGATGGGTACATCATCCGTATGTTCTATCTTCTTATATATGGATGAATGGAAGAAGATGACTCCAGTGCCGTTACTTGCAGGTTTGATTGGCAAGCTCAAAATGGTTGGCTTGTCCCCCGAAATTTCGTTCACAGTTAACATGTTATTTTCGGTTTCAACATTCACGACGACACAGTGGGCTTTGATCTCGTAGTTGTTGTCATACCTAGCTTGCTGGTACCATATGCCTGAAAGCTGAGATTTGAAATATATAAATGGTAAAAATTCTGAGTTATTTAAGCTTCATATGGCCCAAGATTAAGTAAAGTTGAGAGAGGTATCTTAAGTACAGAATTATTTTGTTATGGGACTGTGAAGACCTCGGACCAAATAAATAAGTGAAGACAGAGAGGCCAGTTTAAACTACACCTCGCGTTGTAATTACACAGTCTTACGCACTCACATGTAATAAAACTCTTACCTTGTAAGGCGTGTTGTCGCGATGTATGGTTTGTAGGGTTTTGTAGGTAGTACTCAAGAAAGTGTTAAACTTTTTAGATTCGCTCTGTCCGTCCGTCTGTCTGTCTGTCTATCAGAACTTATAGCTTCTGTAATTATAACTAATATTTATAATTACAAAAGCTATAAGGCAGATGTAGGTAGGAAGTAGGAAGAAAGGTAGGAACATGTAGGAAATATGACTTTTACAAATTGTTTTACGAGTGATTGGCCTCCAAAATGTTTTACAAGTTGGTCCGCCTCCCTGGCATTTCTAAACTTTAGGTAAAAAATAGAAACTTGTGAGTTTCCATGCCAATAAATCTTTAAGGAAATTATATTGAGCAGGAAAATTATTTTGAGCAAAATCGGACATTAACTTTTGAAGTAATTTAAAGAAAACCTATTGCGCGTCGGTAGATACGGAACCCTCCTTAGACATGTTCTGACATGCTCTAGGTTAGGTTATTTATGTAATGAAATGCGTAGTTACACGCGCACTACATACATTAAAATCCAGCCTCAGTTTTTGTTTAACAAAGCGCTGTATTCACTTTTTTATTTGGTCTGAGGTGAAGGCGATCTTCGAACGCGATGTCTGCCAACATGCAGGTAGTCAACGCTCGGTGTACTAGTCACTTATAGACTTCCTCCACACGTGGAGCAGAACCCAAGAGATAAAGATCAGGCAAAGGAAAGTTGAACCTAGGTCCTGAGTTATTTGCAAAGTTTTATCTTGGCAATACTATACCTATGAGCTTCAAAGATAATTTCACAAATCAAACTTGACAAAAATTTTGTGGTTTAAGCATAAAAGAGTAAAAACATTAATTTCACATTTTATATATCACGTTAGTACTAATTATTTAATTATCAAGTAACTCATCCGGTTATTTGAATTTTTTCATAGGAATTTGAATGTTGCCATCTTTAGTTTCTCAAGTTCAACTTTCGTTTGCCAGATTTAACCACTGCAGTAGCAACATAAAATAAAAGACTGTAACTGTACACTACAACGTTTGTTGGTTTTTGAGTTTAAATAAAATTATTAAATAGTCAACTTACGCCCTTCCAATCCAACTTTGGAACTGGTTCGATAGCTGGACATTGTTTTTCTATGTATAAAGTAGACGATCCCAATTTAAAAAATATACAAAATACTGCACAGATCTTGGAAATCATCTTGAGAGGACGGCAGACAATATAATGATTGCAGTTTTCATATTTGCGACTTAAATACCCTTTAAAGCATGTAAATCGGCAACTAATTATCACATATTTTGTAGGTCTGATGATATTTAAGAAAATATAAATATAAAAGCAAAAGATCATTTTAATGTAGTACATGTAAATAATAAACTAAGCTTTTATTTAAAGTAGTGTTATGTGCTAGATATTTAAATATTTTTCGAAGAAATCATTTTGAATTCTGATTGAGATTGTCAATTTTTATTAAAATGTTAAAAGCAAATAATATAAAATATGTACAAAAGATTTTAATTTAATACCATACTGGAGGAATAACAATAAACATAATTGTCGTTTCTCGTATTTATAGGTATGATAATATGTTATTTAATGTAGTTTTTAGTTTGTTTAAAAGTAATGTTTTTGATATCGACTTATAATAAACTCGTATTTACAGAGAAACAAAATAGTTTATTTTTCCTCCAAGATATTATCTTATAAAACGACAATCTTGTTTTTTGAAATGGAGAAATTACAATTTAAATTTACGCTGCTACCCGGAAACGACGGAAAGTCAAATATACTCTCTATAATGTCGATAACCACGCAATGCAATAGAGAGTATTCTATATCTGAGGAATTACAAGCGGTAAGCCACCACAGTGAAATTATAAAAACTAATACCTATAACAAAGTCAGAAATAGCCTAAAAAAAGATATCAAACCAGAATAGTTTGGATAAATATGACAGAGGACCTAACGAAAATTTATGAAGATGACGATGGTAATTTGCAATTTGGAGAGCAATATCTGGAAAAAATATTTGATGAACAGGTAGCACAAAAAGGCAAAAAAAATAGTTTTCAAGATTTATTTCAAAATGTAGTAGTAAACGCACAAGATACTAGACATAGCAACCTTAAGTACATTGCAGAAAAATGTGTTATTGAAAAGTTTACAACTAAAAATTCGAATGCAAACTTATGGATTGATACGTTTGAAAGAGCATGTGAGCGTTTTGATGTGACATCTGATGAAAAGAAAATAGAGATTATTAGATTTTTTATGGATAAGAGTTGCATTGATTGGTATAACTCAATGATTATGAAGCTAACCTTAAACTCTGAATGGTCTGCCTGGAAATCAAAATTTTGCGGAACCTTTGCGAACAAAAGGTGGAATCCAGTTAATTTTGCTTTAACATATAAATATAAAGACGGTTCTCTACTAGATTACGCTATAAGAAAAGAAAAACTTCTACTTGAAATGAGAACATCAATTGACGTAGGCACCTTAATAGACCTGATAGCAATAGGCTTTCCAGAAAATATATTGCTTAAGATTGATAGAGAGATATTAACAGATAAAATTGATTTGTTTAATGAGGTTAGAAGGTATGAACATATGGTACAAAAAAGAATATTCACTGCAAAGAGAACCTATAGATCTACCTACCGAGCTGAAGCTACAAGAAATGCTTGTAAAATTTGCGAAAACTTAAATAAGGGGTTATGATATCACCCTGAAGCTCTATGCTGGTTTAGAACAAAAGATGATGATAATTTCAAAAGAAATTTGATTAGACATGTAAACAATTCTGTAATTGAGGCAGAGTTAAATGAAACTGAGCATGAAAACTAATAGTGACACCATTAATAACTGTCAAACTAAAGGTAAATCAAAAACTACAAATAAATGCAGTTTATGATGCAGGTTCTAACGTATCCTTGATAAACTCAAAATTACTTAAATTAATAAATAAAAGAAGTAATATAAATGAGACAAATCTATTAACCATTAATGGTGTCCAAAAGACGACTGGTTTGACAAAGTCAAGGATTAAGGTTTTCGAAATGGAAAAAGAGGTGGATGTGTACATTATCTATGAAAAGAATTTCAAGTATGATTTTCTAATTGGATTATAAAATTTGTTAAAAATATTTAGATTAGTGCAAACCGAAGATCTAACTATTATTCAGAAAAAATATTATGATTATAGTATTGGGATGATACAAAACGAAGGTATAAGTATAGAAAAAGATAGAAATGATATTAAAGATATGAAAATAAATTTCAATGAACACGTAAAAGAAGATGAGAAATATTAAATAAATAAACTGATTGATACATATAAATCTGTTATTGATTGTACTGTAGGTTCTTGGTGGAAATTCATGTTTCACAATAATAACACACAGGACTGCCTATGGAAAGGTGAACATACCAGTTTACATAACTTCCTGAATTACATAAATACATTTAATAATAAAATACAAATGACAATCGAAATAAGCAATAAAAATTTGAATTTTCTAGATTTAACTGTTGATATAAAACCTTGGCCGTCATAAATTTAATATATTTAGGAAACCCACATACAGCGAAAACATTCTCCATGCGAACTCATGTCGTCCACACCAACATAAACACGCTTCGTTTCATGCTTTTGTACACCGACTACTGAATGTATCCCTAGACGCAAACGATTTCAGAACAGAACTAAGCACCATTAAACATATTGCCGTAAATAATGGCTACAAAAGCGAGTTGATTGACACAATTTTAAGAAGAGCGAGAAAGAAAATTATAGAAAAAATGCTGTACAATCAGACGGAAGACAAAGAAAAACAAGAAACATGTGGGTAAAAGTACCATATATCGGCCCATCTTCCTACAGATTCCAGAGGATTATACAAAACAAGGAGACTAGAGTGGTGTTCTACACTACAGGATCACTTAAAAATTACTGTGCAATAATAAAGATAAGTTTAAAATCACGGAAAATAGCGGTATGTACAGTCTCACTTGTGATACATGTGGAGTGTATATAGGTCAGACAGGGAGAAAGTTTAAAACTAGAATAAAAGAACATATAACAGCTTGGAAGAAGAATACTGAAAGATCTACGTTTGCCGAACATTTAAATAGTAATGGACACAACTTTGACCCTGATAAAAATATAAGATATTTACATATATTACCATAAAGCAGGAAGATGGATGCATTAGAAGCGCTTGAAATTAACAGACACAAAAAATGTGGGATCTTACTAAATGACCAGACATGCCTTTCGAGCTCCATATTATTGAAAGATATTTAATTTAATTAATATTTATAGGTTATACTATGTTTTTATGTTATGAATTTTTGACATTGGTATTAATTTTGGATAAATTTTTGACATAATTTATTAATTTTAATTTTGACATGTTTTAATTTCATATAATTTATTTGCCGTTATTTATAATATCTTAGATTCTTATGTATTAAGGACATTTTAATTTAATTGAATCATTGGTGATAGTAGTATTTTTAATTTTATATTCTGACATCCATTCTATATAATTATATCATTCTATGACATTACAAATTAATAAGTTATTAATTTATTATACTAATGTGTTATAATATTATACTAATATTAATTTGTGATATACAGTAGAAAATAGAATAAGTTGGTATAAAAATTTAAATTACGTTGCACAAAATTGTAAAAAATTCATGATGCTGGCAACCCTTTGCACAATGTTTACAAATTTTTTAAAAATTTTAATCTACCTACACCTGATGATGACTTTGTCAAAACCGGTCGTGTAATATATTAAAATTAATGTAAAATATTTATTAAAGTGGAAATAGTGCAAGAAGTCCTGTGTGTTATTACTGTGACATATAAATCTGTTTTTGCAAAAGATAAATATGATTTTGGCATTGTAAGTGGATATGAAGCTAGAATAAACTTATTAGTAGATAGATACTGCAGCAAGAAGCCTTAAAGATGCACTACAGAAGACAAAAAGGAGATAGAAAAGCAGATTGCAAAATTGCTAGATAATAAGCTAATAGAAGAATCTTATACTCCATTTGCAGCACCGGTAACATTAACAATTAAAAAAGAAGATAATAAAAACCAAGATTATGTATAGACTTTAGAGACCTGAATAAAATTGTAGTATCACAAGCTCAACCTTTCCCGTTAATTGAAGATTTATTGATAAAGACTAGGAACTAAAAGTATTTTACAACTCTAGATGTAAATTCAGCTTTTTGGTCTATACCGTAACGAGTCGAAGATAGAAAAAAAACTGGATTTGTAACACAAAAAGGAAATTACCAGTGGACATGCCTTCCCTTTGGCTTGAAAACGTCATCAGAAATTTTTCAAAGGGTACTGAGCAACATATTAAGAAAATATAAACTTTGTGTATATTACAAACTGGACTTGATAATACAACATCATCTCGTTATCTTTTGTTTAAAAAGTAATT
Source organism: Phengaris arion (assembly GCA_963565745.1). Lineage (NCBI taxonomy): Eukaryota > Metazoa > Arthropoda > Insecta > Lepidoptera > Lycaenidae > Phengaris > Phengaris arion. The sequence continues at coordinate 25,601,836 of OY751433.1, forward strand.
TCGCTGCCTGACGTCTTTTATCTTTTAAAATATGAAAGATCTTTTGCTAAGGTCTAATACACGTCGTTTTCAATCAAAAATTAAGCTATTAATTACTTACATATCTGTAATTTAAATTATTTTAAAATACATTTCTCGCTTCTCAGTCTATACTAGAAGGATTCCGTCTAAAATTTACAAAGTGCACTTTTGCCTCAGGTTCTGTAAAATATTTAGGACACATAATTCAGAATAACTCCGTACAACCATTAAAGGATAATATAATTTCAGTGCAAAATTTTCCAATTCCTAAAAATCAGAAGAATGTTAGACAATTTTTAGGAAAGATAAATTTTTATCATGAATACATCCCAAGAAAAGCAATAATTTTAGGTCCTTTACATCAGTTACTAAGAAAACGGCATACATTTTTTTTGGAGATTATTAGATATTGGAAATTTCGATTCAAATTTTACCTATTAATATTTATACAGACGCATCTATAGAAGGAGTTGGCGCAGTTTTAAAACAGGTACAGCCAGATGGTAAAGAAAAACCTGTGGTTTATTTTTCGAAGAAATTAACCGAAACTCAAAAGAAAAATAAATCTATTTATGTTGGCAATAAAAGAAGCGGTAACGTATTGACAATATTGGTTAATAGGAAAACCATTTACAGTTTTTTCAGATCACAAACCTTTGGAAAACATGAAATTAAAATCGAGAACCGACGAAGAACTAGGTGGCCTATCTTATTATCTTTCACAATATGAATTTAAAATAATATACTCTCCTGGGAAGAATAATTTAGAGGCAGACTGTTTAAGTAGGAACCCAGTACTGAATTCTGATGAAATCACAGATGAACAACTAAGAGTTGTTAATATGATAAAGATTAAAGACATTTTAAAAGATCAAGAAAGAAATAAAGAAATTCAAGAAAAAAAAGATAAATTTATGAATAAACAAAACGTATACTTCAAAAAGGTTGGAAAACGAGATAAAATAATTTTATCAGAGGAACTAAGTTTAACATTTTTGAAAAATATATAAATATATAATAAAATAAATATGTGTCATATTGGAATTTACCAAATTCAGAAGACTGTTGGTAAATTTTATTCAATTAGAAATGTATCCAATAATATAAAGAAGATTTGCAGAAATTGTGAAATTTGTATAAAAAATAAGTCAAGAGGATATGATAAATTTGGATACATATCTCATCTAGGACCAGCCACTGAACCTTTTGATATAATGTCTATTGACACAATAGGAGGATTTGGAGGTTCGAGATCATCAAAAAAATATCTACATTTATTAGTGGACCATTTTACTAGATTTGCATTCATCCTTACATCAAAAACTCAAACCGCTAATGATTTCATTAAACTATTATCGAATATAACGGAAACGGATGAAATTGGTATGATTATGACTGATCAATATCCGGGAATTAATTCAAGTACTTTCAAAACATTTTTAAATGACAAAAATATACCCGTGATACTTACAGCAGTTAACTGTCCGTTCTCTAGTGGCTTAAATGAACGTCTTAATCAAACATTGGTGAATAAAATCAGGTGTAAAATTAATGAAAAAGGCAAGAAAAAAGCATGGATAAACGTAGCTAAAGAGTGTGTTAGTAAATATACTTGCCTTACTTTACAACTATAACTTTAAAAGTCATATCACTAATCCTACTCGCAGTAAGGCATGTATTGACCACATTTTCAGCAATATAATGGACACTAATATAAAATCTAATATTCACTATCTGGGCCTTTCCGACCACGAAACTGCTCAAAGTGTGTCCTTTGAATGTAACATCTCGCCAAATAATTATATAAATAACATTAATTATAATTACGTGATAGAAAGAAAAAGAGACTTTAACAAACAAAACATAGCAAAATTTATAGAATGCATCAATTCCTTAACATTTTATGATGTCTTAAATGAACAAAACGCTAGCAAAGCATTTTCTATTTTTTATAAAATATTTCGCCTATTCTATTATCTTTGTTTTCCAATTATTACCGTTAAAAAACTCGCTAAACGTAAAAATCAGTGGCTAACAAAAGGTCTCAAAAAATCTTGCGTTAAAAAAATAATATACTACTTAAACTACCGACAAGGGTCAGTCACTAAACACTTAAGCAAACAGAAATATAAATTATACTCGAAAATTTTAAATAAATGTATCTTACAATCAAAAAAATCAGTAACATTAAATACATGCTAAATGCAAAAACTTTAGCCAAGGCAACATGGGACATTGTAAAAAATTATACAAATAATAATTCTGCAGGATGTGAATCCTCTGACATTACTCAAATTCGAAACCTAGAAAATAATACTATATTGACTAATCCTAAAGACATTGCCGACAGGTTTAACTCTTTTTTTATTGACATGACAAATAATTGCAATTTAAATAATTCCATTAATAAAAATTTGATTAACACAGACAAGTCCTGGCATTATTCTCTTAAGATAAACAACAAAAATGTAGATTGCCTAATTGACACTGGCGCAGACATAAATGTGATGTCTTATCAAGTATTTAAAGAATTGAATCTTAAATTTGACAAGCAGAGTAAAGAAATGTGTAAAAAATATAATATATTTGCCTACAGTGGGCATAGAATTCCGATAATTTCAGTGTCAAAAATTTGTTGTTTAGTTGAAAACAAAACAAAACCAGAAAACATTACTTTTGTTGTAACATAATTAAATTGTCCAGCTGTGATTGGTTTACCCACTTGTATAAAGCTAAATTTAATAACAAAAAACTTTTCTGTATCAATGGAAAATAAAAAAAATGTTGAGCAAAATGTATATAATATGTATCAAAAAACTTGTGACAAAATTGTGACCAGATATAATAATGTGTTTCAGGGTCTAGGCTGCCTCCCATACGAACACAGCATCGTGCTAAAGAAGGATGCTATTCCGTGCGTTGATCCCCCTAAAAAGGTACCCTTCGCGTTTGTTGAACCGTTAAGGAAAGAGCTTCAACTCATGGAGAACATGGGAGTCATACGGAAGGTGAACAAACCTACTCTCTGGGTGAGTAGTTTAGTTATAGCCATGAAAAAGAATGGTGGATTGAGAATTTGCTTATTTCCTAGAAATTTAAATAAAAATTATTAAGATGTCATTATCCAATTAAAACATAGATGAAGTCAGGTCTAAATTGTCCAAAGCCTCTTATTTTTCACATTTAGATGCGTTTTCTGGGTTTTATAACATAAAATTATCTAAAGAAAGTAGTGATCTATGTACATTTCAAACTCCATTTGGCAGATACAAATTTTTAAGATTACTTTTTGGAATAAACACAGCTACAGAAATTTTCTATAAAACCATGATAGATCTTTTCGGAGACATTGAAGGTATAATAATTTGGTGTGATGACATTTTAATATACGGCGAAATAATTGAAATACACAATAAAAGGTTAGAAATGTTTTTGGACAGGGCTAGGCTAGTTAATTTAAAATTAAATAAAGCCAAGTGCAAGTTTCTTCTAGAAGAAATAGCATATTTGGGCTATATTTTTAGTAAAGAAGGCGTAAAAATTAATCCAGAGAAAGTTAAAGCCATAAAAGATATGCCCATACCTAAAAATATTAAAGATTTGCAGAGATTTCTAGGCATGATTAATTTTTTAGCACCGTTTATAGAAAATCTAGCAGAAAAAACTAATACCTTAAGAAATTTGTTAAAAAAAGTCTTTTCTCGACATGGGATACCAAAAGCATTGGTGTCTGACAATGGTCCACCATTTAACTCCTGCAAATTCAAGTCTTTTCTTGTTGATTGGGATGTAGAACACATATCCACCAGTCCGTGTTGGTCCAGATCTAATCATCAAGCTTAGAGTGGAGTTAAAATTGTCAAAAACATATTAAGAAAATGCAAGGAAGATGGCTCGGATATACATTTGGCGTTATTACACTATCGAAACGCTGCGAAGGGAGATTTTCCCAGTACGGCCCCATTATTAAGGTCTAGAAACTTGCGAGTAAATTTACCAATTCTTAGCAGACAATTAAAATCTAAAATTGTAAAATTTTCGACATTTGAAAGATGTCATAGATATAGCAGAGACAAGATGTCTTTTTATTTTGACAGGAATGCGAAGCATACATCTTATGAGTTTCAGCCGGGTGATGACATTTACTTCAAAAAAAATCCTAAATCCTTTTGGTTGTTTGGTTTTATTTTAGTTGGCCAAAAGGCTATACATAGGGTAGACGTATATATTATGTTAAGCATATCTCATAATATGTAATACGTATCTGTGGTAAGCACCAATAAAGGAGAGTATAAGAATTGTTGCTGTATTATTATTATCACCACTCGAGCGCAAGAAGGAGATACAAATCAAGAGGTCGTAGCTCGTTACAGTATAGAGCGTCCATAGACATTTATTTATTTGACCGATAGATTTTCCTTATCTTTTAACCCCCTTACTAATAAAAATACTTACACAATGGATAAGTAATACAATGTTTTGTTCTTGTCTGTCAAGTGACTTTTCCACGTATCAGATAAGGACAAACATTGTATTGCTTATCCACTGTTTAAATATTTTTATTAGTAGGGTAAGAGTTGATTGTCCGTCAATGTTATGCTTCAAGTAATTATGATAAATAATATTTTCAGGATAAGAACTGTTCTATTTAAATGATGGGGCACTAGCTTTTGCCCGCGGCTCCGCCCGCGTTAAATGGCGGAGCTGCGGAAAAGTGTCACACAGGAACACTGTAATTTTTCGGGATAAAAAGTTGCCTATGTGTTATTTCACAGGTCAAACTACCACCACATCAAATTTCATCACAATCCGTAATGTAGTTTTTGCGTGAAAGAGTAACAAACATCCATACATCGATCCATCCATCCATACATCCTCACTAACATTTGCATTTATAATATTATATTAGTAGGATTTGGTATTCCAGATATAGGGCGTTTAAAATACTATTCTGTTTCGAAGTGGTGTACTTTAGGCACGATGAGAGTATTTTTGGATTTTAATTGACGAATGATGTTTTACTTTTGCCACGTGTACTTCATTCATGTTAATGAAGGGTAATGATTTTGGCAGTCTTTGCATGTTTGTTCCACTGTAGCGCCTTACTACTGGTCCGATTTACCGGGCTATTATTACGTGTCAATAGATTCGTAATAATAGCCCGAGTAACATTGGCTATATAATTTACGTAGTCTGGTTATAGTTCTGTATAAAAATTGTAGCTATTTTTAATTTCGTCTTTTCCTCAGGTTCCGAAGACTGTCTCTTTCTCAATGTGTTCACGCCGGAGCTAAAGCCCGCGACCATGCTGCCGGTGCTGGTGTACATCCACAGCGGGGCTTTCATGTTCGGAGCTGGCTCACTGTATGGCCCGGCACATCTCATGGACAAGGATTTGGTGGTCGTCACGATTAATTACCGACTTGGACCTCTGGGTACGGCTTTCTTGTAGTGGTTAAGGCTGGGGCAATCTAATACACTCATAAAGAAAAAGAAAAAGGGGATCCAAAAGAATTACTTACAAAATAGTATAATAATAGCATAAATGATGTAAATAAGATTAATAAGTATTTTGTACACGTCGGGGCTTCGCTAGCTCAAAAATTCAAATTACAATATCAGACAGAAACTGTAAGGCATGATCAAGTTTCTAATTCATTCGTCACCTTACCTACCTATGAACATGAGTTAAAAAGATTTTATCGAATCTACGAACAGACTGAGCCGAAGGACATGATGGAATTTCCAGTCTCATATTAAAAAAAATCTCGAATATCTTTATTGCATCGTTGGTATACATTTTTAAACTTTCTCTATTTAATGGTATTTTCCCAGACTCATTTAAGTTGGCCCAGGTGTTTATCTCCGGCTTACAAAAGTGGAGCTAGAGACCGTGTCGAAAACTATAGGCCAATAGCAATTCTCCCAGCCCTATCAAAAGTATTGGAGCGAATACTAAATAATAGACTTACCAATTACCTTAACAAATATGGATTTTTTTCTAATTCTCAGTATAGCTTTAGAGCTGGGGTCTCTACATCTGATGCGGTTCATGATCTCACAGATTTCATTGTAAACGGATTGGATAAAAAACTAAAATTTCATGGTATTTTCCTAGACCTTGCAAAAGCCTTCGACACGGTCTCTATCCCTAAACTCATTTCAAAACTTGAAGCCATTGGCATTAGGGGGTTACAACTTGCTCTATTTAAAAGTTACATTATTTTACTAAATAGGCGAAGTCCTGGAGAACTGGAACGCTTCTACATAGCACATACATAGGCTGCACTAAAAGTATCGGGAATGGAATATTTCCACTGTTCCTGTCATATTAAAATCTTTTTAATTTAAAACTCCTTGGTTTTAAAAATCGAATACCGTTTATTTATTTAAAAAAAGATTCTCGGTCTTGTCACAAGGTCTTGTCAAACTTGTTTAGTCGTTGAGAAAATGGAATTGACTCGAGAAAATTCTAGAGCGATGATTTATTATGACTTTCGAAGTGGTTTAACACAGAAACAGTGTATTGACCGGATGATTTCTGCATTTGGTGATGAAGCCCCATCCAAAACCACAATTTATCGCTGGTTTGCTGAATTTCAACGTGGGCGTGTCAAGCTCCATGATGATCCCCGTCAAGGTCGTCCAAAAACTGCAGTCACCCAAGAAAACGTTGATGCTGTGCGTAAGCTGATTGAGGAAGATCGACATGTGACATACCGCGAAATTTAGGCAACTTTAGACATTGGCATGAGTCAAATACCAATAATCTTGCATAAACAATTAGGTGTAAAAAAGTTGTTTTCCCGATGGATACCGCATTTGCTCTGTGAAGAGCAAAAAGCGGCTCGCGTTACTTGGTGCGTCAGAACTCTCGAAAGATTCCATGCAGGATCCTCAAATGCTGTATACAACATCGTATTAGGTGACGAATCCTGGATATACGCGTACGAACCCGAAACAAAAAACCAGTCACGAGTTTGGGTGTTCGAAAATGAGTTAAAGCCAACAAAAATTGTTCGTTCACGGAGTGTTGCAAAACAAATGGTGGCCACGTTTGTCTCCAAAACCGGCCATGTTGCGACTATTCCTCTTGAGGGACAAAGAACGGTTAATGCAGAATGGTATGCTAACATTTGTTTGCCACAGGTCGTTTCTGAACTCCGTAAAGAGAACTGCAACCGCCGCATCATCCTCCATCAAGACAATGCGAGTTCTCACACCGCGCACAGAACAAAAGAGTTTTTAGAGCAAGAAATCATAGAATTATTAGACCATCCGCCGTACAGCCCCGACCTAAGCCCTAATGATTTCTATACTTTCCCTAAAATAAAGAATAAATTGCGTGGTCAGAGATTTTCATCACCTGAAGAAGCTGTGGACGCCTACAAAACGGCCATTTTGGAGACCCCAACTTCCGAATGGAATGGTTGCTGCAATGATTGGTTCCATCGTATGGAAAAATGTGTCAAATTTCGCGGAGAATACTTCGAAAAGCAATAAATACATTTTTAAATAGTAGTGTTGTGTCACTTCCTTGATTCCTGAAATTTCCAGTGCCGCCCTCGTACCAAGAGTGCCATAAAAAAAAGACACTTATAAATAAGTGACAAAAACCATTTCTTATTTGCTAAACCTGGATCGGAAAAACCACTATGTGGATATAAAGTATTAAAGAAGTATGCCAAAGCATGTGGAGCTAAAATTCCTGAACCTATAACCACGACAAAGCTACGAAAACATTTAGGCACACTAACACAAATTTTTAACCTAAAAGAAACAGTAATTGAACAACTGGCCACTTGTATGGGTCACACTCAGGCCGTACTCAGGCAAAACTATAGATTGCCTGATGATGTATATCATGCGGCCAAACTCTCGAAACTTACTGTTAATGGAAAGTGGTAATGACGATCGTTATAACTGCAAATCTTTGGATGAGATTGATTTAGATTTGGAACAGGATTTATTACTAGATGGAATAGAAGATAATGACCAGAATGATGACATAGCGGAGTACGAAGAACCTACTGAAGAGCCAAATGAAATGAACATTATTGACAATGCACCTCTGGAAACACCAAAGATAACTCAACTTTGTGATATTACAAATACTTCAGAAAATAGAACAAAGAAAAAACGAAACCTTGTTCCTTGGACATCACAACAAAAAAATATAGTTTTGAAGTTTTTTAGGAAACACATAAAAAAATAGACAAACGCCAAAACGCCATGAGTGTGACGAACTTCGCGATCTGCAACCTGACATTCTGCATAACAAGGATTGGCTAAAAATCAAGGTATATGTCCAAAATATATACACAAAACGAAACAAATAGATGTGTTTAACATCATAACATAATAATAACTTGAATTCATCAACTGTTGAAATTGTTGATTTGTATGATCGGCCGTGGCATAGTGTTTCTGATATGAATGATCCTGAACATTTGATTTATTTTCTTGAACTTCCTGAGTTTTGGTGCGTCCATTGCGAATATGATGTGTATGACCATTCCCCCAAAAATGAATGCAGTTATTGTTCCTCAGTATTTCTAAATAATATTGTGTAAGTCATTTGCGTGAGCTTCAAATTACCAAAAATATTTAAAGTACGTAATTATTTTCCATTCCACGTTTTAATTTGTGTAACAAGCATATTTTCGGTTTAGTTTTATGACTTTTATAATATATTTAAAGTATTTTTATTAAAGGTTATTTTCATAACATTTCATTCGTGGTTTGTTTTCTTAGTTACCTACTCATACAAGGTGGCTTTTAATTAGTTCTTGCTACCAAAGGGGATATATGAATTCATGGCAACTAAAAACATTCTCTATTGGACCCATGTCGAAATCACAAAAATAAAATCCACTTCTTATGCTAATTGGTCCGATCAGCTAATCAACTTTGTATGAGAAGTCGATTTTTTTTATTACGATTTCGATATGGATCCCATATAGAAATTTGTTTGTTATCGTGAGTACATTCATACCCTGTTGTATCCAGAAATAATTACAAGTCACCATAATATGTATATTAAGGCTATCGAAGGTTTTTAAAACATACATGCTTTTGGCTATCTGACGTCCATATAGCTAACCTATCCATTAAAGAAGGTAAAATATTAGGTCTTTACCTATGAAATTGCCATTTTGTATGAAATGACCAGCCCAGCGGGCGCTGGGCTGGTCAATGGCCATTATTGCCTGGGCAAGGGCGATGGACGCACGTACTTCCTCCAGCTTTAGTTCTGCCAGCTTTTCCTCGGCTTCTATAATCTTCTTATTTTTCCTTTAAGGAGGCGCACGCTTTTCACATATCGTGTCCTCCTCGTTAGTTACCATTTCCTCGCTGGCGGACGGTCCTGTGATAGTCTGCTTCGTGCTGGTGCCTGTCGTTATCTCGGTGGGTGCCATGGTGGTTTCCTCTCCAGCCTCTTCTGTAGGTGGTGGCGCGGAGCGCGTCGCTAATGTTCCACTCCGTATCAATAGTCCCTATTGGTGGTAGCTCAGCCGCGTCGATGATGCTGGATGCTCTTAAGTTCAAATCTTCTATGTAGCCCGCGCTGGATTCACTTACTTGAATTCTCACGCTGAGTCTTGAGTTTTCACGTTGAGTCTTGAATCCAGCTCGATTAGGACCATACAATATGGGGGACACGCCTAGTTTACCTAGGGCTACGGAAGGGATCGAAATCAAGGGAAACTTAAAAGGGACGGAAATTAAAAGGACGAGGATAGGTCAAGGGAAAATAATAGAGGGTGAAGGATTGAAAGGAATTTATAAAGAAAAAAACTGGTCACTGTTCACTACTTCGATGGGCTTTGAGGCAGGGATTCGTCTTTCTTTGCGGCTGGTTACGAGCGAACTACACCATGTTTGGCCGCCGGCCCTATATTTTTACCGGCGGCTTATGCCAATCTTCTAGAACATTCCATGCCTCACCTATTAGATATATGGGCTATTTATTGACATGATTAAAATATGGACGTCAGATAGCTAAAATAATAAAATAATATTAATGGACGTCTAACAATGTTAAAACATACATACTTTTGGCTATCTGACGACCATGTATCTAATCTATCCATTATAAAAGGTAAATAGATATCATTTTGCACAGTATCGGACGTCCGTATATTGAATTATTCCTTCATTCTCTAGTTTTATAGTGCAAAGGGAACATTTTTCTTCCTTTGTTACTATCTACAATACTTTTAAATTTACTTTTGTCATTTTGTTTTCTTATAACTAATCGTATATTACGGACGTCGAAAGGTTGTAAACCATACACACTTTTGGCTATCTGACGTCTATATATCTAATACCTACGTAGGTAAATGAAAAGGAACTAAAATGTGCCCTTTTCTATAAACATAGAATAAATAATGCATTATGCCCACGTCCGATACTATGCAAAATGATGACTAAACTATTTTACCTACTGTAATCGATATATTAGATATATGGACGTCAGATAGCCAAAATAATAAAATATTAGTAAGAACGTCGAAACATGTTACAACATACATACAATGTTAAAACATACATACAATGTTAAAACATTTATTTGACGTCCATATATCTAATCTATCGATTAATGACGTGGAGAAATGGTAAAACATACATATTTTTGACTATGTGACGTCCAACCTATTCATTACAGAAGGTAAAATAGTTTAGTAATCTTAAACAGATATCGGACTTCCGCATACTATAATACTATTTCTTTTATTCTCTTGTTTTGTGCAAATGGCACATTTTATTTCCTTTTATTGAGGTACTTCTACATTAAATTGAATTTTACTTTTGTGATTTCGTTTTCTCATAGATACTCGCGTATTAAGGACGTCGAAAGATTTTAAAACATACATACTTTTGGCTATCTGACGTCCATATATTGAACCTTGCCATTAATGATTAATCATTTTGCACTGTATCGCACGTCCGCATACTGTATTATTTCTTTATTATCTAGTTTATTGCTAAGGAAATATTTTACGATACATCCTTTTAATTTAGGTAGACGGTACCAGCTAAATTACTTTGAATTTTACTTTTGTGATTTCGTATTCTTTTATATGTATATGTAGGTTAAATGTATTCCTATCTACTCGTACTTGTTAATTAGAAGTTTTTTTGAACTTTAGAAATTACATTAGATCTCAATATTTGTTTTATTTTATTATTTACGTACACAGTTACGGCAACACATATCTGCACATATTATTATACTTACCTCTTACTTTTTGTATTAATTAAATTTTAATTAAAATTAATTAATTAATATATATATATATATATACGAGGGCGGGTCAATAAGTCCGTGACTTTTGGAATAAAACACAGATTTTTTGATAAATAAATCATTTTATTTTTCAACGTAGTCCCCCTTGAGCTCTATACACTTTGTCCAACGCTTCTCTAATTTTTTTATGCCTTCCAAAAAATATGATTTGTCGAGGTTCTCAAAATAGGCCTTTGTTTGCGAGATGACTTCATAATTGGAGTCAAATCTTTTTCCACCGAGCCATTTTTTCAGGTTTGGGAACAAGAAGTAGTCTCTCGGAGCCAAATCTGGAGAATAGGGTGGATGTGGGAGCAATTCATAGCCCAATTCATGGATTTTTGCCATGGCAACTGCACATGTGTGCACCCTTGCATTGTCTTGGTGAAAAAGAACTTTTTTCTTGGCCAAATGAGGTCGGTTTTTTTTCAAATCCTCATTGAAGCGGTCCAATAAGTTGGCATAATATTCCCCATTAATTGTTCTTCCCTTTTGAAGATAGTCAATGTGGATTATCCCACGTGCATCCCAAAAAACAGTCGCCATAACTTTATTGGCTGACAAACCCACCTTGGCCTTCTTTGGCGCCGATTCACCCTTAGAAACCCACTGTTATGACTGTTGTTTGGTCTCTGGTGTATTGTGATGGATCCATGTTTCGTCCACGGTTAAAAAACTCCTCCATATTGTGATTAAACAACGCCAAACCTTCCTGTGAAGTTGTTACACGATTGCGTTTGTGGTCGACTGTGAGCAAACGCGGCACCCATCTTGCGGAAAGCTTTCTCATGCCCAAGTGATCATTCAAAATTGAAACCACTGAGCCATGCGAGATGCCTATGGCTTCCACAATCTTTTGCACTTTCAATCTTCGGTCGGCCAACACCATATCGTGAATTTTTTCGATTGTTTCGGGTGTAGAGACCTCAACTGGGCGTCCAGGACGTTCGGCATCTTCAGTGCTTGTAAGGCCACAACGAAATTCAGTAAACCACTTTTTTACCATTGAAATCGATGGTGCAGAGTCCCCATAGTATTTATCAAGCTTAGCCTTGGTCTCGGTAATGGTTTTTTTTCGCAAAAAATAATGCTTAATAAGCACACGAAATTCACTTTTTTCCATTGTTTCCTTAAGTTACTGGATAGTCTGATAAAGATAGCTGTAAAACACAAACTAACTGACGCAGCAAGTTCAAATTTTGATGGGAGTCAACTGACAGATGCCTGTTGACAGGAGTAGTGTTGCTTTTTCAGTAAGGAGGTTAGAAATTCAAAAAGTCACGGACTTATTGACCCGCCTTAGTATGTATGTATATATGTATATATATATATACAAAGCCAATGGAATCACATAATACCACCAGGCACTGTGGTGTTCACACCGCGGTGATACGCCTGAGTGATCTCCATTTCGGCAATAGGACATTTCACATTACGCTGCCTACCTTCCTATCCACACGCATCTTGGCATGCGTTATATTTTAGCAGGTACCTCATTGAACAAAAAACAAATCAAAATACTATTATATAATACCTATTTCTGTTTTTGTTTATTGCGTAATATCTGTTTTGTTTTTTTTCTTGTATTATGTTAGTTTGTTTCATGTTATTGTCTCTTATAGCGTAAATCTATGTATGTAATGTAATGTCTTATTTTGTCAAATAAATGTTTTATTATTATTATTATTATTAAGGACAGCGGCCTCGTACCGTAATTATACCAGTGAATTGAAATGTGAAAGCTAAACAAGTGATTTAAAACAATACATAAACTATAACGGTGAACACTCAGTGACAATATATTATGTATAGATTTATTCAGCATCAGTGTGCAACAAGTCGTTTTAAATGGTGTTTTATGAACTTAAGGTTATTTTGCTTATATATTTTAAATTATAGTGAATTTTAACGTAATTTGTTTTGACTAATATAGATACAAATAATACCTAACGTAAAGAGTAACGATTTCGATTATATAATAAATAGATAAGTAGCTATTAAGAAAATAATGGTAAAAATACAGAACATTTCATACACGGTGTACCTTAGGTTATGAATATCTTTTATATGAAATAAGATTATTAGTATATAAGGACTTATGTAATTGGGAAAAACAATAAAGAGATTCACACAATGCGTTTTACTTCACCTGGCTCATGGAAAATAGGGAAAATTATGGACCTATTTTCCTTATAGAGAGGCAAAAGCGAGATGGCAAATCGGCCCGAAAGAGGCCTACAGGCGCGGCTCTCTATACGTCATTGCCATGAGCCAGGTAAGCAAAACGAAAAATGTGAAAAATGTTCTCCTCAAAATAAGTGTTTTATTATCGCCCCGGCTCTGCCCAAATCGGTGTAACCTTGCTATCTTCGAGTCTAATCTGAGCCGGCGGTTGAAACCCTGTGGAATATACAGTCAATCAGAGTCAATACAGTCCCCTACAATACTGCAACACTATTTGGGGAGGCTGTGCAAAAACGAAATTAATACACTAAAATAAATAAAATTGTTATTATTTTATGATGCTAAATACCAAATTTCATCCATTTCTAATTGGATGAAATTTGGTATAGTTATGATTATATATTTCCCCCTTGGCATTTATAAAATATGAGACTTAGAAACTTGCAATTTTCAATGCTGATAGATCATGCTAAATAGTCTTTAGAAAAAATATTTTGAACGAAATCGGATAGTAACTTTTGAAGTAATTAAAATATAAAACTGCATAGCTCGTTCACAGTAGATGTATACAGTACTACATCTTCATACTAGATCGCAGGAATCGGCGCACTCACACATACTAATGAAAGATCTTGGATATCCAATTTGATCCCATTGATCAAATTTCTTGTCTCTTTCACTTTCCTTTGTTCTCCTTTGTATCTCCTTTCCCTGTTTATTTGAGAAAGATATTTAGATGAAGTCATCCAATGTCATAGATCAACTGCATATTGGACAAAGATTTGAAAGACTTTGTTAGATGTAATACCACCCTTAGCGCTGGCATAAGTATCGCGCGTCTGGAGACGTCACACGCGCGCACAGCCCACCATGTATGTACAAGTAAAACCCAAATCCCACCCAAGAATAAGGTAGCTAGATGGCTCGCTTACGGCAGTTCTGAAAAGCACACCCGAAGTAAGTACCACTATTTCTCATAAAATCAACGTAAAGAATTCGTCATTGGGCATGTCCCTTAAAGTTTTTTTTAACTTCTAGGTGTGAGCCACGCTGACGACATAATGGAGATTTTCCAGTTCCTGTGGACGTCCACAACTGATGCCGACGTCAAGATGCGAGAGGCGCTGCTCGACATGATATACACCTTAGCTTCAATTGAATTGTATAATATTATGTACTAGCTGCTGCCCTCTCTCACGGGTACTATTTTGGGATAAAAAGTAGCCTATGTTTTAATCCAGATCTCCTACCATACATAGGCTGCACTAAAAGTATCGGGAATGGAATATTTCCTCTGTTCCTGTCATATTAAAATCTTCTTAATTTATAACTCCTTGGTTTTAAAAATCGAATACCATTTATTTATTTAAAAAAAGATTCTCGGTCTTGTCACAAGGTCTTGTCAAACTTGTTTAGTCGTTGAGAAAATGGAATTGACTCGAGAAAATTCTAGAGCGATGATTTATTATGACTTTCGAAGTGGTTTAACACAAAAACAGTGTGTTGACCGGATGATTTCTGCATTTGGTGATAAAGCCCCATCCAAAACCACAATTTATGGCTGGTTTGCTGATTTTCAACGTGGACGTGTCAAGCTCAGTGATGATCTCCGTCAAGGTCGTCCAAAAACTGCAGTCACCCAAGAAAACGTTGATGCTGTGCGTAAGCTGATTGAGGAAGATCGACATGTGACATACCGCGAAATTCAGGCAACTTTAGACATTGGCATGAGTCAAATACAAATAATCTTGCATGAACAATTAGGTGTAAAAAAGTTATTTTCCCGATGGATACCACATTTGCTCTGTGAAGAGCAAAAAGCGGCTCGCGTTACTTGGTGCGTCAGAACTCTCGAAAGATTCCACGCAGGATACTCAAATGCTGTATACAACATCGTATCAGGTGACGAATCCTGGATATACGCGTACAAACCCGAAACAAAAAACCAGTCACGAGTTTGGGTGTTCGAAAATGAGTTAAAGCCAACAAAAATTGTTCGTTCACGGAGTGTTGCAAAAAAAATGGTGGCCACGTTTGTCTCCAAAACCCGCCATGTTGCGACTATTCCTCTTGAAGGACAAAGAACGGTTAATGCAGAACTGTATGCTAACATTTGTTTGCCACAGGTCGTTTCTGAACTCCGTAAAGTGAACTGCAACCGCCGCATCATCCTCCATCACGACAATGCGAGTTCTCACACCGCGCACAGAACAAAAGAGTTTTTAGAGCAAGAAATAGAATTATTAGATCATCCGCCGTACAGCCCCGACCTAAGCCCTAATAATTTCTATACTTTCCCTAAAATAAAGAATAAATTGCGTGGTCAGAGATTTTCATCACCTGAAGAAACAAAACGGCCATTTTGGAGACCCCAACTTCCGAATGGAATGGTTGCTTCAATGATTGGTTCCATCGTTTGGAAAAATGTGTCAAATTTCACGGAGAATACTTCGAAAAGCAATAAATACATTTTTAATTAGTAATGTTGTGTCACTTCCTTGATTTCCGAAATATTATGTGCCGCCCTCGTACCAAATTTCATCAAAATCCGTTCAGTAGTTTTTGCGTGAAATAGTAACAAACATCCATCCATCCAGCCTCACAAACTTTCACATTTATAATATTAGTAGGATTTTACTAATCATTTAGAACAGCTGGAGTTCCCAATTAGACAAGTGTTGACACAATTTAAATAAATATCTATAAAAATACATTTTTTGTATTTAAATATCACAGGTGGTCATTAGGAGTATTATTGATATTTCTATATAATATATATATATATATATATATATATATATATATATATATATATATATATATATATATATATATATATATATTATATATATATGAAAATAGGACACCTGTTCTGAACACACCTGATGAATAATTCTCTAACTTTTGATGGCGAAGTGAGAATCTAATTCGCTGATACATACTATCATGAGTTTTGCCACCAGCGGCTGATTTGATTGCTGTCGCCCATCACCAAATGATAGCAGCTAAACTGTCTTCAAGAGCCGTACTCTTGTAGTTATAACATTTTTGTTAGCGAAAGTGCAACTGGTAATAGAATTGGCTCTGTCGCCCACCAGTTACCTTTTCTGCAAAACATGCCTGTTTCGGAAAACAATTATGTTTTGCGGAAAATTTACTCTATTTCACGTGCGCTAAAGTCGATAATTGGAATGCAAATGGTGGAGGTAGGAGACGTTAATTTTGTTGTCAGTGTGCGCAGTGCTTATCTGGTTGCGCTCACAGTGTCTCCTAGTTTTGATTAGCTTACTTAGATTAGATTCGCCGAATACTGGAACGATAGTTAAATTAAATGACGCTCAAGTCACATGCTGTCCTTGTCATTTCGGTTAGCAGAGACAGCGACAGCCTGTGAATAGGAGGGCTCTTAATTTTGATTAGCGTTTCTGTAGTCATCCATTTGAGTTTGGACGAGGTACGGACGGACGAGGTAGAAAGATGAAACTCTTCATGGATATGTATTATGTGTATTACCACGTCGATAAACCGCTAAAATAAAAATCACAAAAATTTTTTTTTTTTTAGAGGGGATGATTATTTTCTCGCGTCTAGCCCATAGTGTGCCACCTCTGGCTTCAGCGCCAGCGCGCTAGCCGCTGAGCTACAGATGTCGTCAAAGATACTTGTAAAATGCGCTTAATTGGAAAACTTCGTACAAATATAACGAAATAATAAGGAAACATAAAATATTGGTATAATGGTACGGAATCCTAGAATGGTCACCCTGGTTTGTGGTAGGTATTCCCATTGGGGTAGATATACCGACTAAACTATTTAGAGTACCTACCTAATCCTGAAAACTTTCCTTTGAGGTGAAGGATTTTGTTTTCTACATTACAGAATTCTACATTTAGGTATAATATAAGCATTCCTATTGTGCACGTCACCGACGGCCCTGAATGGAGAATGTTCAATAATTTTAAATTATTTCAGTATATTTAAAGTGGCCCAGACGGTAACTAGCGACTATGCGGTGCGTAGTACGGCGCGAACTCCGGGCTGTATTCCCGAGGTATAGCATGACGTCACGCTACTGTTAGCGGGATTCGAAAACTTTCGGACCTTTGAACGCGTTTATAATCATAACTACTTAATATTTTTGAATCAAAAACCAGTGTATCTGTATACATAAAAAGCTAAAATATTTTAAAAAATTTAGCTTTGTTACAATAAACTCAAGTACATACCTTGTAACTTTCTCCATTCTATTACAATCAGGTTACAAAAAGTTATTCCACCACTATGCATACTATATTCTGTTACATGATCCTATCTCCATCAAATTCAGTTCAGCATTTTGGCATGTATGCATAAATCCAAACTAACGCGATTTAATATTGAACTCGACCAATTTAAGAAGTTATCAAACAACAACTCCGAACAAACAAATATACATACATCAATTTCACATTTTCATCACTCTTGCTGCTAAAGTATAAATTATGATTGATGTAGGCCTATAGCGCTTCGCCTCTGCGCTCATTTTTCATTGAGGATTAGCTGATGTCTAAGAATACTCCTATCAGTCAGGACTCGGAAGGTTGGGAGTAGGACTATATGATCCGGAATCCGGGGGGCCCGAAGAAATTCAGAGCACTGAAAATAGAACTGCGCTAATACAATAGAGATGAAAATGGAACACACGAGTGTCGAGTCAAATGTCAATGTCATATATGACAGCTCGACACTTGACACTTCGATTTTTTAACTGTATTGTATTAGCGCAGAGCTAGCGTTAGTGAGTATCGTAGTCGCTAAATTTAAAAAGTAACGAAATAATAATGTAAACATGTAAAATACTAGTATAATGGTACGGAACTCTTTTGTGTGCGAGTCCGACTCGACAATGCCCGGTTTTTTTTAAATACCTATTCGTTGATAGCCCACACAATGGGGTGGAATGAGAAAAAATTGAAAAAAAGATTGGGAAGACACCCCTCAAATAGAAATGATTATTTTTTGATGATAAAACTACATGTAATATACAACTATACCAAGATTTATCAATTTATATCAATGACTAGATGTTGTCCACGGCTCCGTACGCGATAAAAAAATAGCCTATGTTCTTCCCCGCGGTCTACTATAGAGTAGACCACGGGGAAGAACAGAGGCTACTTTAGATATATGCCAAATTTCTATTCGATGCAAACAGACAAACAAATATTTCCTCTTCTTAATAATAGTATAGATTACAGAAGCTAGAAAGTCGTACAGACAGACAGACAGACAGACGGACGGCGAAAAGAGTTCCTTACTTAAACTACTGCTAAATGAAAAAAGTATCCTCTTAACTTTGTAATCAAACTTTAAAATAATTTAATTACCAGCACAATATAATACGAATCACTAATATATAAGGTAAAGATTAAGTGAATCTCACCGATACCGCCGATACCACCGACACTGTACTTTGTATCGAAATTAAAAGCTTTAACACACGTACAGATTTGGTCCGGAGCAGGCCACGGATGTGGTTGCCCTAAGGATTTCTCCCTAAAATTAGGGAAAAATCCTCAAGGGGGAGGATTTTTAGGGTTATTTTTAGAGGTTTGTATTGTTATGTTTTTAATTAAAATAAACTATTGAACAATCTATGTTATATATGAGGAGCTTCTTTTCAAAACTTGACTATTCCACTTTTGATGATACTGATTTTTTGGTAACATTCAAATTTAAATTATACCTTATATATTTTTGCGATTTCTGCAAAAAAATGTTAATTATTTCACTATTTTCTCAGATTGTGAAAAAACACAAAAAGTGGAATAGTCAAGTTTTGAAAAGAATCTCCTCATATATGTTATATCGACAAGCTATTTGAAAAGTCAACCTGGAGGAAATAAACTTTTGGAAGTATATTTTAAAGTATAAAGATCACAATAATATTACGGAACATCAATATTTGTTTATCACTTTGTTTAAGTTTGGAGAGGAATATTTTTGTTTTGAGTTGGAACACTGCACAAAAATTGGAATGCACAGTAAATAGAACTCGCTAATACAATAGAGATGAAAATCAACACACACACAGTGTCGTGCTATCATAATAGTTTTCTCCAGACCAAATCGGTACGTGTCTAAGCATTCTAAGAAACTTTCCTTTTTCTCTACAATGGTTTGTTTACATTTTCGATGACAGCTGGCACCGCCTAATCAGATATTAAAATGTTTCTACAGTTAATTACTAACAAATCAGTGATACTGTATCAACTTATCAACGATATAATACACCTGTTGATAAGTACTTGTAAGTCATTAGTGTGCCAGCAGTGTGATAAATAACAATATGTTGCGTTTGGTGTTGTTGTCCGCGCTGCTGGTGTGTGCGAAGGCCCAGACCACTGCTGTTACGAAATGTAAGTAGATTTTGGTGTTAGTCTATGTAAGTAGTCGTTATTTGGTGTTAGTCGATGTAAGTAGCCTTTATTTGGTGTGAGTCGATGTATGTAGCCTTTAATTGGTGTGAGTCGATGTATGTAGCCTTTATTTGGCGTTAGTCGATGTAAGTAGCCTTTATTTAAAGCTTACAGGTTACGAATACGTCTGGTAATCTCTAGTTTACAAGTGCAAAGTTTTGTAAATCACTCAAGCGGTTCGAACTCCGAAGTAACATGTAAAAGTGTCGTATACTGTAGATAGGTATGTTACCCGCTACTTTGTTTGGGTAGCAAAATCTAGTAGAATAATACCTCCCGCTGAAAATGTAGTTCATTTCAGGATAAAAACTTACGCCGCGCTGTGCACCGAATTCCATTGAAATTCTGTTAGCAATTGGGTAGGATAGTTGTAGTTTTGTATAGTGTAGTTGTACTTATGCAGTAAGTTGTAACATACTTAAACTTTAAGTTTAAAGAGTAAAAAAAACAAATACTTAAATTACCTTCATCCATTTTTATAAGCTTTTTCCAAACACGCCTGTTATTATGTACATTATAATTGATATAAATTGAATTTAGAGTTTCACAATCTTATATACTCGTATATATAAAAGAAAGTTGTGTTAGTTACACTATTTATAACTCAAGAACGGCTGAACTGATTTGGCTGAAAATTGGTGGTGAAGTAGCTTAGAATCAGGAGACGGATATAGGATTAAGTGCCCCGCCGAGTCTGTTTGTCTGTATGTTCGCGATAATCTCAAAAAGTACTGAAAGGATTTTGGAACCTAAGGAACCACTCGGTCGGTAAATGCCGTTTACATTTACCGACAGAGTGGTTCCTTAGGAAGGTTTAGGTGGATAATAATTTTTTAAGGTTTTGTGGAAATTGTTTGATTTCTTAGGTTTACGCGAATATTGTTCATTGTTTTAAATACTTAAGGATTGTGTCGCGGTGCACTTTTCTTTTTCCCGACGTTTCGGCTACTTTCCAGCAGCCGTGGTCACGGGAGGACTGAGGTGTCAATTGTCCTATTTGTTGAAGTTATTGAAACTACTCGAAGATTCTTCAATTATTATTTGTGTTTCGATCCACGCAAAACAGACTAACAGTATCTTGAAGCCGCGGTGATTTTAAATTACATTTTATTTTGTTAATTATTGGATCCCAACTAGATGGCAGCACCCAGGCATCTTCTCGGTTAAAATTAGGGTACTTTTTAATTTCTATAGCCTCGCGTATCATTCTTGGGCGATAACGGTGTTCCTTTGCCAGTACTTGTGGCTTATCAAATCTTATGTAATGGCGAGGTTGATCCAGTGTGTGTTCGCAAATTGCAGATTTATTGTTGCGACGGTGTTTAACATCTGCGATGTGCTCATCGCAGATGTTAAACACCGTCGCACCGTCACCGTCGAACACCGTTATCGCCCAAGAATGATACGCGAGGCTATAGAAATTAAAAAGTACCCTAATTTTAACCGAGAAGATGGCTGGGTGCTTCCATCTAGTTGGGATCCAATAATTAACAAAATAAAATGTAATTTAAAATCACCGCGGCTTCAAGATACTGTTACTATGTTTTGAGTGTATCGGAACACAAATAATAATTGAAGAATCTTCTGGTAGTTTCAATAACTTCAACAAATAGGACAATTGACCCCTTAGTCCTCCCGTGACCACGGCTGTTGGAAAGTAGTCGAAACGTCGGGAAAAAGAAAAGTGCACCGCGACACAATCCGTAAGTGTTTAAAACAATGAAATTGTTTGATTCAAAATCAAGACGAAAAATCAAGCCGTCTGGGAACTTTTATCGAAAACGCTGCCTAACCTAACCCCTTGGAAATAGATAACAAAACAATGTATGGTGGAATTGTTTCTTTTTTAATAGGTCCGCGATGGCATAGATATTTCTATCTTTTAAAGATAGGCTATTATACCCATTCTAAGTTTAAAAAAATGATCAGAAATAATGTGGTATTTTCAGAAGATATTTAGACGGATACAATTTAATTATCCTTATCTAGGAGATATGTTAAAATTAAAAAGTACGTGTGAAAATTTATGATAAAGTACCTATATATTTTTACTCTGTAATCTATAGCTATAGCTAAAGCTTTTTTGCCACGAACACTCTCCCACGCGGGCGAAAGCTACTAGCATAAACTAGTATACTGATAAGTGTCAGATAGCTTATTTGCATGTTTTATCCCTGTCGCTCGATATAAAGTAAGCAGGGACAAAACTTCCGAATAAGCTATCCGACTCTTATTAGAATATTGTGAAACAGACCCTACGACTATTAACCCGTGAATCGTTGACAGTTGTCCATGAGCATTATAATGGCAGCACGTCGCCTAAGCTAAGATGGCGCGTAAAATTCTTCGTGGTACAAATTATGTAATAACTTTACAACCAAACCTTATTTTTTGGTTGTGTAAAAAACATTGTAATAACTGATAAACATTCTATCTATCAATCCATCAAAATATAGTTCTTAGTCTGATTTGATATTACTTTCACGCGTTTATACTTTGAAACTTATGTTGCTGGCTGTTTTACAAGAAATAAACAAATAATTTATTATTATCTAAAGAACAAGGACCTATTCTTTCTAATTATGTAAATAATTCGAAGAAAGAACTTGAGATGCTTACAAAAAAAGTACTTGAGTTGCGACACTACGACGAATGTCTAAGTACTAGGGATGTCCTTCACTTCGATTTGATTTTATCGATAGTTTTATGCCCGCTCCATAGATATTCGTGAGAATCTTCAAAATGTCTTAAAAATCTCTTGAAGATTCTCACGAATAATAATAATAATATAATAATATCTATGGACGATGAGGATGAGGATGCAATGAGAGTATCAAAGTGTTATCTCAGAGACGGGCTTAGAAATTTGTCGCTTCGTGCCAATTAACTTTTGCCGCCCCATTGGGTAAGTAGTGGCGGATTTTTTATCATAATTTTTTAAGGTTCAATCTAATTATACTGTAAATCCTGTCTGAAAGAATACTGAAAAAAAAACAACAGTTTAAAACATAATGTAGATATTAAGTAATTGTTAATATGCTCTTTATTCTTAAACGCGAGCAAGCGGGGCGAGCGAGGAATTTTTCTTCCATTTTATCTGTTAAAATCTCATTGAACTCGCCTAATTCGGAAAATACAATAAAACCACAGAACTTGGATACGTATTAATATAGTAATTTCTTAATGGATAATCCACGTCGAAAACTCTACGTTTGTAAAACTTTTTACAGGTTAAAATAGGTGTTTAAGTTTTAAATCCTGAAAGATTAATCAGTGTTCACCTTAAAAGAAATCATTTGGGTACAAAAGTAATATCAACAGAAGCGCGCGGAGCAAGCGAGAATGCTTATTATAGCCGCTGCCCCGGGCCATGGCCCCATAGCCCTAGGGTAAATACGCTACTGGGTTATCAACGATTCCCATTTTGAATCAACGCTATTCCCAAAGTAGTCGCCGCTGCAATAATTACGTCTGTGGGAACGATAAGATAAAACCAATATTATCTGGTATTGAGTTATAAGTAACTTGAAGCCGACACACGATCGATTAGTTTCGGCTGGCTGGTCCGGCTTGGTAAAAAATTACACAAAAAAAGGAATCGGACTAGGCAACACAAGCTTTGTGTTTCTGTTTGATTCAAATTCCAATACTCCATCGTTGCAAGTACAGTAAAACCATATTACGTTAATCACCGACGGCAATCTTCGTCTTTCTATGTAAATGACGGGCGGTTCCGTGTTGGGGCATAATTAAAGGAGAAGAAAATAGGACGAGTTCCCATGTAGTAGCCCCGGTCGTCTCGGATTATCATGTACTAGATGTTGCCCGAGACATCGTGCGCGCATAAAGAAATCCCGCCGGAACCATACATTTTGCCGGGTTAAAATTAGCCTATGTACGTCCTCTTGGTCTACTCTATATCTGTGCCAAATTTCATCAAAATCGGTCTAGTAGTTTCGGAGCCTGTTCAATGCAAACAAACAAATAAAAATTTCCTCTTTATAATATTAGTGTAGATTTTAAGATTGAGTTAATAGCTAAATATTATTTTTAAATATATAATTTTAAAAAAAACAAAACAATATGCTAATAAACTTGACCTTAACATCTCTGAATGCTATG
The DNA here is from genome assembly GCA_963565745.1 of Phengaris arion. NCBI lineage: Eukaryota > Metazoa > Arthropoda > Insecta > Lepidoptera > Lycaenidae > Phengaris > Phengaris arion. The sequence continues at coordinate 25,625,911 of OY751433.1, forward strand.
CCTTGACTATGTCTCGAAATACTAACTTAATTAAATTTTCCTACAATATCAGAAGTGAAGTGCTTAAGGCAACCAATAATATGAAAGACCTAGGAGTTATTGTAGACTCCAAGTTATTCTTTGATAAGCATATTAATTTTATTGTCAATAAGGCCTCTATCACTCGGGTTTGTTATTAGAATGTGTAAAAACTTCACGACTTCAAGTTGTTAAAGTTTTGTATTGTGCCTATGTCCGCAATATACCTATACTCGAATACGAGTCTAATGCCCGTTTTCACCAACTGATTCCTAAACAACTCTTATGTAAGTGACCCTTTGGATAGGTGGTCTCCTAAAATCGGCACCTAGGTACCTAATTTCATTTTCATCAAGCTGGGTAATACTTATCTATGAAACTCCTAGTTAAGTGACAGTATTTTTTTTTCTAATTTGCGCTCATACTATTGATATTTTATCGATAAATGTAACATTGCAAATTCTAGTATAAATAATTCACAGATAAATAATATAACATAAATAAATCCAAGTTAGTGTACTTTTGTATGCTTTGATAAATTATTCAGCAATTTTAATAACTAAATTAGTAAGACGATGACGTACAGCATGTTTAAAAATGTACTGTGCTGTAAATTAAAAAGTAATAATGTCAGTTTTTGTTTACAATTCACAACCACTTTAACTGTCTCACAATCTCCAAATTGTTCGTTTATTCTTTTGTGGTTAATTATTATATCATTTTTGATTAGATTAATTAAAAATATTTTCCATTAACTATGTTTAGCTGCCTGCTACTTGTGACATACCTATTTGTATGAAATTGTATCAGAGACGTCCAAGTAGGTAATGGTACATGTAAGTACACATTAAAAGAACAATCACAGCTTTTGATTTCGACATGATATTCAAGTATCATTAGAAAACTATGAATTCCATTGGTAAAGAAGTATGTAGGTAAGTACGAGAAAAGTACCTAAATGTAAAATGTAAATGAATAATACACTTACCGCAGAAATTGTGGTTTTGGGCGACTTTAATGCCCACCACTCTGACTGGCTTGGGTCAACACGTACTGACCATGCGGGAAGGTCTGCTCACGATTTTGCCATCGCCAATGGTATGACGCAGATGGTACCTTCTCCCACACGTGTGCCGGATGTGGAAGACCATTCGCCTTCCTTATTGGACCTTCTGCTGATCTCTCGCCCCGAACCCATTCGGGTATGGGTCGATGCTCCTCTTGGGTCATCGGACCATTGCCTAGTTTGGAGCGTGGTGCCTCTCACCATCTCGTCACAACCACTTCCATCTAGTAGACGACGTGTTTGGCACTACAGGTCGGCAGACTGGGACGGGATGCGCTCTTTCTTTGCATCCTACCCATGGGGGCAGATTTGCTTCAAGTCAGAGGATCCTAGCACCTGCGCTGACTCGGTTGCCGGCGTCGTGCATCAGGGCATGGAATTGTTTGTTCCTAGCTCAGCGGTGCCCGTCGGTGGCAGGTCTCGGCCCTGGTTTGGTGGGTCCTGCCGTGACGCACATAATCGCAAGCGGGAATGCTACCAAGCTTGGTCTAGGGCATAGGCCGCTAAGGACGTAAACTATAACTCACTCAAGAAGAAGTACAACTCTGCTTCCAGGTTCTTTAAGAGGCAAATTGCATTGGCAAAATCGAATTACGTTGGGAGAATTGGCGAGAGACTGGCACGCCTGCCATCTGGCTCCCGTGCGTTCTGGTCTCTCGCCAAGGCTGTCCAGGGTAATTTCTGTCGGTCGACACTTCTACCTTTGCGCGGGAGGATGGTTCATTGGCCTATTCCGCAAGGGAGAAAGCCGATCTTCTTGGCTCTATCTTTGCGGAAAACTCGACTCTTGACGACAAGGGGAACACTCCTCCTACCATCCTGAGGTGTGAAACCACAATGGCGGACGTCCGCTTCACACAGTGTGCTGTGCGGAAAGCACTATTCTCCCTGGATGTCAACAAGTCGAGTGGGCCCGATGGAGTATCCCCTATTGTGCTGAAGGTGTGTGCTCCAGAACTGGCACCGGTTTTAACGCGCTTATTCAGACACTCTTATGTCCTCGGCGTTGTCCCACATTCATGGAAGACGGCTCTAGTACACCCGATCCCTAAAAAAGGCGACCACTCAGATCCGTCCAACTATAGGCCTATCGCCATCACCTCTTTACTCTCCAAAACTATGGAATCCATAATCAACCGCCAGGTCATGGACTACCTGGAAGAGCACCAGCTGATCAGCGACCACCAATATGGCTTCCGCAAAGGCCGATCAGCTGGTGATCTTCTGGCTTTACTAACTCACCGTTGGGCGCATGCGATTGAGAGTAGGGGTGAGGCACTGGGCGTTAGTTTGGACATAGCGAAAGCCTTCGATCGGGTTTGGCATAAAGCCTTACTATCGAAGCTTCCTTCCTATGGGCTTCCTGAGAGACTTTGAAGGTGGATCGGCAGTTTCCTTGCGGAACGGAGAGTTAAAGTCGTCGTAGACGGCTCATGCTCTGACCCCCGGACCGTAAATGCTGGTGTTCCCCAAGGCTGCGTGTTATCCCCGACATTGTTCATTCTGCATATCAATGATTTGTTGCATACCAGTGGCATTCATTGCTATGCGGATGACAGTACCGTCGATGCACTGTATTTCGGCCACAGCAATATCTCTCAGGATCACGTCGATGAGTGTCGGAACAAACTTGTGTCTGAAATCGAATCATCCCTTGTGAAGATTTCCGATTGGGGGGGACTAAATCTAGTCCAGTTCAACCCTTCTAAGACTCAAGTTTGCGCGTTCACCGCTAAAAAAGCCCCCTTTGTCGCATCACCACTCTTTGGAAACACTCACCTTTGTGCCAAGGCAAACATTGGCATTCTGGGCGTCGACATTTCAAGTGTTGTCCAGTTTGGCGGTCATTTGGAGAGCAAGGCTAAAATGGCCTCCAAAAAACTCGGAGTACTCAACAGGGCTAAACAGTACTTCAGGCCGGCTCACCGCCATAAACTGTATAAGGCGCAGGTTCGGCCTCACATGGAGTATTGTTACCACCTTTGGGCCGGGGCCCTGGGTTATCAGCTATCTCCATTTGACCGAATCCAACGTAGGGCATCTCGGATTGTCGACGATCCTAAACTTGCCGATCGGCTAGATCCTTTGGCACTGCGTAGGGATCTATCTTCCCTATGCATACTTTACAGGTTTACAATGGGGAGTGTTCTGAGGAGTTGTTCAATTTAATAGAAGCCGCTGATTTCCGCAACCGATCGTCTCGCCGGAACTATCATCCGCACCATCTGGATGGTTGGCGTTCCACTACAATGCGTTTTAAAAACAGTTTTCTGCCACGCACAGTAAATCTCTGGAATTCATTGCCATCAGCGGTCTTCCCCAACAACTGCGACATTGGGTTATTCAAGAAAAGAGCATATTCTTACCTGAAGGGTAGGCAACGCACTAGCGTCGCTGGTGACCGTGGGCGGCGGTGAATCACTTACCATCAGGTGACCCGTCTTGCTCGTTTGCCTCTCAGCTGTTATAAAAAAAAAAAAAAACCTGTCTTTATACTCAAGATGATGTTCAATTTTTTCTAATAAAATATTACCCTCTGTTTTGTTAACCTATATCGGATGAAGAAGTCGATATCATATTTATCAAAATGTTCCACTCTTTGGCGATATAAATTGGGTATTTTTGGTAACAAGTCATTAGAAAAAAATTCAAGCACTTCAACAGCGTCTACAGATACCAATAACTGGCTTAGGTCGTCTTCCATTTCAAGGGATTCACGTATTTTCAATTACAATATAATGTTAGGTGACAGTTAAGGCGCGAAATATCGGGCCCTTAAAGTTAGAGGCCCCCCTAAGGTGACACCTAAGCGTCGGTGAAAACAATTTTTCTTAAAAGGCGCCTTAAATGACCGCTAAGAGACACTTAAAATTAGGAGTCAGTTGGTGAAAACGGGCATGAGGTATCTAATATGGAACCTTAAATATGACGTATATATAAATAGAATTGAATCCATCCAAAAGCGTTTTTCTGGCATTCAAATGTTATTTTGTTATTTGCCAAACTATGAGGATAGATATAAACATTTTCACTGTACGTAGAAATATTACTGACTTATCTTATTTAATAAAAATAATCAATAGCAATATAGATAGTCCTTATTTGCTTCATAAACTAAATCTTTGTTTTCCCACCAAATATTTAAGAAATTTCGTCCTTCTTTACTAATCAACTTTCAACACGTATTATCGACTAAATGAGTTTCTGCGAACGAATCCACTTTCGACATGTTCTCCGCTAAGCCTCGTACCATTAGACAATTCATATCTAAATTGTTCTTTACCACTGAATAGCTTCATGTGTTTGCATCTAAATGTATCATCTTGTGCTCCTATTGCTTCCCTCTTTTTTCAGACGTTCTTATTACTCGTAATTCCAATCTCTGAGAACCTTGCATTGCGAATGTCGAAAATTCTTATACTATGTCTAACATTAGCTTTAGTGCTTTTACTAATTATAACTATCATTTCATTGTAACGTTTTTATAAATGCATGTTTTTGTTAATATTTTTAAGTACTAGCTTTTGCCCGCGACTTCGCTCGCGTGAAATTGGGTTTCTATGGACACCCTTAATTCGACCGGTCACAAAATCCGCCCTCGGCCACAGATTAATAAATAGTTACTATGCCTTAGCGGACCTCTACTACCTACCTATATATTCTGTCCAAGCTATTTTTTTTTACAAATTCCATTCCCTTAGAGTGTGAGTTTAAAATATTGAGACTAAATGATCCGGAATCCGCAGGGCCGAAGAAAAAAAGTGTTGAGTGTCGAACTGTCATATATGACATTGACACTTGTGGGTTCAATTCCAGATTATATAGTCCCAGCCTTCATGGTTGGGTCCATACTACCCAGCCAAATTCATCGTTATACGTCGATTTTCGAAGTTTTTCCACACAAACCCTTAGGCTGGGAGTATATCCACCGGAATCCGGAAGGCCGTAGAAAATCCTGAGCATTGAAAATAGAACTTTGCGCTAATACAATAGAGTTGAAAATTGAAGTGTCAGGTGTGGAGCTGTCATATATGATATTGACAATTGACTCAACACTCATGTGTTCGATTTTAACTCTATTGTATTAGCGTAGAGTTTTATTTTCAGTGCTCGGAACATTCACTGGCGTTCCGGATTCCAGAGCATGGAACTGTCCATGGAAATATCCTGGGACTATCCCAGCCTAAGAGGGTGAATTTTATAAAAATCCTTCTTAGTGTGTGTTCTCCACACTGTATATCTATAAGGAGTCAGGAGTTAGTGCAAAAGCTTACTTTTTGGTTACTACAGATTAAGTCGAAATCACCATATTATGTATCCATATAAATTTCGAGGTGTTACCTCGATCCCTCATGGATCCCATCATCTCACAAGTTTTTTTTTTATTCTTGTATGCTCAACGAATTTTGAAGAAACAATTTTGAATGCCAGAAAAACGCTTTTGGATGGATTCAATTCTATTTATATATACGCCATATTATTTAAGGTTCAATTGTAAAAGGTTTAAAAATTGTTTTCACCAACGCTTAGGGGGGCCTCTAACTTTAAGGGCCCGATATTTCGCGCCTTAACTGTCACCTAACATTACAATGTAATTGAAAATACGTGAATCCCTTGAAATGGAAGACGATCTAAGCCAGTTATTGGTATTTGTAGACGCTGTTGAAGTGCTTGAATTATTTTCTAACGACTAGTTACCAAAAAGACCCAATTTATATCGCCAAAGAGTGGAACATTTTGATAATAAATATGATATCGACTTCTTCATCCGATATAGGTTAACAAAACAGAGGGTAATATTTTATTAGAAAAAATAGAACATCTTCTTGAGTATAAAGACAGGTAAGTGTATTATTCATTTACATTTTACATTTAGGTACTTTTCTCGTACTTACCTACATACTCCTTTACCAATGGAATTCATAGTTTTCTAATGATACTTGAATATCATGTCGAAATCAAAAGCAGTGATTGTTCTTTTAATGTGTATTTACATGTACCATTACCTACTTGGACGTCTCAGATACAATTTCATACAAATAGGTATGTCACAAGTAGCAGGCAGCGAAACATAGTTAATGGAAAATATTTTTAATTAATCTAATCAAAAATGATATAATAATTAACCACAAAAGAATAAACGAACAATTTGGAGATTGTGAGACAGTTAACGTGGTTGTGAATTGTAAATAAACAACATCAAATTACTCGTCTGTCACTCATCTGACTCTGAAACTGACATTATTACTTTTTAATTTACAGCACAGTACATTTTTAAACATGCTGTACGTCATCGTCTTACTAATTTAGTTATTAAAATTGCTGAATAATTTATCAAAGCATACAAAAGTACACTAACTTGGATTTATTTATGTTATATTATTTATCTGTGAATTATTTATACTAGAATTTGCAATGTTACATTTATCGATAAAATATCAATAGTAGCGCAAATTATAAAAAAAATACTGTCACTTAACTAGGAGTTCCATAGCTAAGTGTTCCCCAGCTTGATGAAAATGAAATAAGGTACCTAGGTGCCGATTTTAGGAGACCACCTATCCAAAGGGTCACTTACATAAGAGTTGTTTAGGAATCAGTTGGTGAAAACGGGCATTAGACTCGTATTCGAGTATAGGTATATTGCGGACATAGGCACAATACAAAACTTTAACAACTTGAAGTCGTGAAGTTTTTACACATTCTAATAACAAACCCGAGTAATAGAGGCCTTATTGACAATGAAATCAATATGCTTATCAAAGAATAACTTGGAGTCTACAATAACTCCTAGGTCTTTCATATTATTGGTTGTCTTAAGCACTTCACTTCTGATATTGTAGGAAAATTTAATTAAGTTAGTATTTCGAGACATAGTCAAGGCATAGCATTCAGAGATTTTAAGGTCAAGTTTATTAGCATATTGTTTTGTTTGTTTTTAAATTATATATTTAAAAATAATCCGAAACGACCGGGGCTACTACATGGGAACTCCTCCTAATTTCTTCTCCTTTAATAATGCCCCAACACGGAACCGCCCGTCATTTACATAAAAAGACGAAGATTGCCGTCGGTGATTAACGTAATATGGTTTTACTGTACTTGCAACGATGGACTATTGGAATTTGAATCAAACAAAGCTTGTGTTGCCTCGTCCGATTCCTTTTTTTTTTGTAATTTTTTCACACACGTTCATGTCCACGGCGGAGTAGTCGTTGAGCATACAAAAATAAAAAAAAACTTGAGAGTTGTCAAGGGACACCCGGTATATGTAAGTATATATATATATATATATATATATATATATATATATATATACATAGAGATTAGCCGGAACAAACACACAAAAGGGTAAAATACAATATGTCCAATCATTTTAGTTTATTAACCCGAATGTCAAATTTCCTGGAAGTCAAGGAAGATTTTAACCCTTATTGTAAACACACCATATATTTAGCGGAACACAAAAAAAAGTCCATAATTTAAAAAAATATGGTTTTATTTTAAAATCTACTTACTACACATCTTTTGTTATTTAAAGTTTCATTTGTTTTACTTAAAATGAGATCACATTAAGAACAGATTTTGCGAGTAAAAGGCTATTTGTGAAAACTGGTACATTTTTGAACTTTACATGTAACCGGGAAAAGTGAAAATTAATATTAAAATAACAATTTGTTGTTTTGTTTGTGTTTCTACCCGTCTAGGCATACTGAGAATGATGTTATCGATGGTCTCCTGGGATGGTCTCCGCCATTCCTCAACTACAGCGATTCGCAGTTCACCCACGTTTGCAGGAGCTGGAATTCTGGACTTAACTTTTCTTTTCAGCAAGTCCCAAACGTGCTCTATTGGGTTCATATCCGGTGATCTCACCGGCCACTCCATAACAGTGATATTTATATAAGCTTGAGTTACACGAGCGGTACGCGGCCGAGCATTATCCTGCATAAAAACAAAATCGTCACCGATATAGGGGCAAACAGTACGACATTTTTTTCTAAAACTTCTCTGAAATAGCGGTCTGCAGTCAGACTCCCTCTGTCAATCACTACAAAGTCTGTGCGAGCCCCCAAACAAATTTCCGCCCGAACCATTATTGATCCACCACCGTATGCAACTGTAGTTTCAAAATTTGTCTGAATGTATCGTTCTCCTTTGCGTCTGTATATTCTTTGCCTGCCGTCAATTTTGTTTAAGAGAATTCTGCACTCATCACTAAACAATACCTTTCTCCATTGGTCCGCGTTCCAAAGTCGATGTTCCTGAGCAAAGGTTAACCTGTTTCTACGATGATTTACCTCGAGCCTTGGAGCCTTGGCGGGCACAAATGAACCCATACCAGCTTGTTCAAACCTTCTTCGTACCGTACTGTTATCCCGGATCGTTCTAGGGTCTTTTTAAAAAGAAACTTTATTTTACCTAAAGATTTAATTACACTTTAACATGGAAACAGAGGAACTAGTAGACTTAGAAATAACGATAGAGACCCAACAACCCGGAACGAGAGCGACACACCAACTAACTCGGGGGCCCGCGTGCTTGTGTACTTATACCAATGAATACTGCTTTGTTCGCTGTGCGTCAGCGACTCTACATACTAGCAAGGGTTATAACAACCCCCCCTATAAGACTGAATTTCAGGGATAAAAGTGAAATTCAGAAGGTCTCATTAATACGCGGTTCAGGAAGTGGTGAATCTTCAGTAACATTCACGACTTCTTTTAATTCTAGATTCTCGTTCTGGGTTACTGAATTAATATTTAAATTAACAGATTTCTTACGATCTGTATTATAAAGTTATAGAACAATGAGACACACAATAATAATCAAAGCAATAATAATAAACGAATTAATAGCTAGATAGTGGGTTCCGTATTTTACCAAAACTGGTTCTTTATCGATAATATCGTTAAATTTTGATATAATTCTATCTCGTTCTTCATTTAACTTTAATCTTCTAAATTAAAATTATGGTTTGGTAAGATATAGGATTGGTTGCTTAGGTCTAACATGTTATTATTAATTTTACAACAGGATACATTGACTAAACTAAAACTTAATCTAGGATATGTTACATTTATATTTCGAATGTTTTGTGTAGGCACTATTAATTTTGTTTTTCCTGTATACACAACGCACTTTCCCGGTGTGTTCAGTACACCAGCACCCGACACTATTATTTCGCGCACTTCTGCATTATCGCAGTCCACATACACTTTAGTTGGCAGGGGTTGTATATATAACCATCGATTGTTTGTGATTTTAGTTAAAAGTTCACTTTCACACGTTGGATTTTCATTCACGATTTTAATCAGGGACACTTGGCATATGAACTCAGAATCCATTTCTTCACACATCTCTAAATTGTCTAAACTTATATAATTAATCTTATCATAGGAAATAGCAACATATGGACTAGTTGGTTGTATCATTTTGTATACATTTGGATCGTCCAATCCATTAGGGAAGGAAAACTATGATATAAATTGAATTCGCCATTAGTAATTCGCCAAAGTATTCTAAACACTAAATTTTTCTTAAAATAATAACATGCAATATTAGAAATACTTATAATTAGATGAATATTATCTAGATTTACGAGTAAAGGAACTCTAGTGCCTCTTGAAAGATGTTGAATATTTTTAAACAACTCTTGATAAAATTGGTTAGGTGTCAAAATACTTGGATGAAGTATATTCTGTTTAGTCAACATGATATTGAGCATTTGTCAAGTCTTTTAACTGGAAGGACACCGTCATCAACGAGCTTTCGAGGATGTTAAGTAATGATAAGGTTTGTACTTCGATTTCTACTGTATTTAAATTATTGGATAATCTATTCGTTATGTTAAGTAATTTTGTTATTTCTGCGTCTAGATATTTTTGATTGGAGTTTAATTTATTGATGTTGTTTTTGAATGATTGTAACGTGGTTTTGGTAATTAAAATATTTTCTCTCATTAATTGAGCTAAGTTCTTTTCGTCGTTCTGAATGGAATAATAGCTGTGTCATATCTTATGGCATCGTCTTCGTCTAAAGTTCTGAAGATGTGCTTAAATGCTGTCCCTACGATACCGAACCAGGCTGCGCGCCTACTGCGCTTAGAATGTAAGTGAGATATAGATTCATAGTCTCGAAATAGATCGTCATATCTCGTAATTAAAGGAGATAGAGCATTTAGGCATTGTTGGAGAAATGATTGTCTACAAATGAGTTTAATTGCGTTAGTAATATCCCTTAGGTTATCAAGCTGAGGATTTACATAGGATATGTCTATGTAGCTAATTACGTTTAATTGTCCATTTATTACTTTATGCTTTCCCAGGCCATCAAAGTAGATCCCTGTGCTGGTATTTAATGGATGCACAATATTCGGCTGTGCACTGGTCGAGACGCTGAAATAAGGTGAGTAATTGTTAGATATTACGGGATTAAACAGGTAAGTAGATTATGGAATTTATTCAGAAATTAGAATAGATAGATTTTATTATTTGTAGGATTACGTATGAGTATTTTGTTAAGTATATGTATTTTATTTTTATTTAATTGAGATAGCAATGCTGTGTTGTTTCAGCTGGTTTTATTTGGTCAAAGTGATGGGTAATATGACGTCTATTTATAAGAAGTGTGGCTGTGTGATTATTATTAACTCTTATGATTTTGTATGGTCCTTTCCATACCGGTGATAGGGCTTTCCTAAGTCTTAAATGATTTTTGATATAAACAAAGTCTCCTGCTTTGTATCGGGGCGGTGTCTTAGCGCTATTATCATAATATAATTTAGAATTTTCCTTTGATTTTACTATGTTTTCCAGCGCTTTTTCTTGGCTATATTTGAGTTTATGTTGCAATTTTCTGATGTAATCTGAGTATGTTGTGCCTGTTGCGGTTTCATAGATAGAGTTTGGGAGGTGAGGTTTGTGTCCAAATACTAATTCATATGGAGTGAATTTTGTGGTTGTATGGGTAGTAGTGTTACTTTTTGGTTACTACAGATTAAGTCGAAATCACCATATTATGTATCCATATAAATTTCGAGGTGTTACCTCGATCCCTCATGGATCCCATCATCTCACAAGTTTTTTTTTTATTCTTGTATGCTCAACGAATTTTGAAGAAACAATTTTGAATGCCAGAAAAACGCTTTTGGATGGATTCAATTCTATTTATATATACGCCATATTATTTAAGGTTCAATTGTAAAAGGTTTAAAAATTGTTTTCACCAACGCTTAGGGGGGCCTCTAACTTTAAGGGCCCGATATTTCGCGCCTTAACTGTCACCTAACATTACAATGTAATTGAAAATACGTGAATCCCTTGAAATGGAAGACGATCTAAGCCAGTTATTGGTATTTGTAGACGCTGTTGAAGTGCTTGAATTATTTTCTAACGACTAGTTACCAAAAAGACCCAATTTATATCGCCAAAGAGTGGAACATTTTGATAATAAATATGATATCGACTTCTTCATCCGATATAGGTTAACAAAACAGAGGGTAATATTTTATTAGAAAAAATAGAACATCTTCTTGAGTATAAAGACAGGTAAGTGTATTATTCATTTACATTTTACATTTAGGTACTTTTCTCGTACTTACCTACATACTCCTTTACCAATGGAATTCATAGTTTTCTAATGATACTTGAATATCATGTCGAAATCAAAAGCAGTGATTGTTCTTTTAATGTGTATTTACATGTACCATTACCTACTTGGACGTCTCAGATACAATTTCATACAAATAGGTATGTCACAAGTAGCAGGCAGCGAAACATAGTTAATGGAAAATATTTTTAATTAATCTAATCAAAAATGATATAATAATTAACCACAAAAGAATAAACGAACAATTTGGAGATTGTGAGACAGTTAACGTGGTTGTGAATTGTAAATAAACAACATCAAATTACTCGTCTGTCACTCATCTGACTCTGAAACTGACATTATTACTTTTTAATTTACAGCACAGTACATTTTTAAACATGCTGTACGTCATCGTCTTACTAATTTAGTTATTAAAATTGCTGAATAATTTATCAAAGCATACAAAAGTACACTAACTTGGATTTATTTATGTTATATTATTTATCTGTGAATTATTTATACTAGAATTTGCAATGTTACATTTATCGATAAAATATCAATAGTAGCGCAAATTATAAAAAAAAATACTGTCACTTAACTAGGAGTTCCATAGCTAAGTGTTCCCCAGCTTGATGAAAATGAAATAAGGTACCTAGGTGCCGATTTTAGGAGACCACCTATCCAAAGGGTCACTTACATAAGAGTTGTTTAGGAATCAGTTGGTGAAAACGGGCATTAGACTCGTATTCGAGTATATATTGCGGACATAGGCACAATACAAAACTTTAACAACTTGAAGTCGTGAAGTTTTTACACATTCTAATAACAAACCCGAGTAATAGAGGCCTTATTGACAATGAAATCAATATGCTTATCAAAGAATAACTTGGAGTCTACAATAACTCCTAGGTCTTTCATATTATTGGTTGTCTTAAGCACTTCACTTCTGATATTGTAGGAAAATTTAATTAAGTTAGTATTTCGAGACATAGTCAAGGCATAGCATTCAGAGATTTTAAGGTCAAGTTTATTAGCATATTGTTTTGTTTGTTTTTAAATTATATATTTAAAAATAATCCGAAACGACCGGGGCTACTACATGGGAACTCCTCCTAATTTCTTCTCCTTTAATAATGCCCCAACACGGAACCGCCCGTCATTTACATAAAAAGACGAAGATTGCCGTCGGTGATTAACGTAATATGGTTTTACTGTACTTGCAACGATGGACTATTGGAATTTGAATCAAACAAAGCTTGTGTTGCCTCGTCCGATTCCTTTTTTTTTTGTAATTTTTTCACACACGTTCATGTCTACGGCGGAGTAGTCGTTGAGCATACAAAAATAAAAAAAAACTTGAGAGTTGTCAAGGGACACCCGGTATATGTAAGTATATATATATATATATATATATATATATATATATATACATAGAGATTAGCCGGAACAAACACACAAAAGGGTAAAATACAATATGTCCAATCATTTTAGTTTATTAACCCGAATGTCAAATTTCCTGGAAGTCAAGGAAGATTTTAACCCTTATTGTAAACACACCATATATTTAGCGGAACACAAAAAAAAGTCCATAATTTAAAAAAATATGGTTTTATTTTAAAATCTACTTACTACACATCTTTTGTTATTTAAAGTTTCATTTGTTTTACTTAAAATGAGATCACATTAAGAACAGATTTTGCGAGTAAAAGGCTATTTGTGAAAACTGGTACATTTTTGAACTTTACATGTAACCGGGAAAAGTGAAAATTAATATTAAAATAACAATTTGTTGTTTTGTTTGTGTTTCTACCCGTCTAGGCATACTGAGAATGATGTTATCGATGGTCTCCTGGGATGGTCTCCGCCATTCCTCAACTACAGCGATTCGCAGTTCACCCACGTTTGCAGGAGCTGGAATTCTGGACTTAACTTTTCTTTTCAGCAAGTCCCAAACGTGCTCTATTGGGTTCATATCCGGTGATCTCACCGGCCACTCCATAACAGTGATATTTATATAAGCTTGAGTTACACGAGCGGTACGCGGCCGAGCATTATCCTGCATAAAAACAAAATCGTCACCGATATAGGGGCAAACAGTACGACATTTTTTTCTAAAACTTCTCTGAAATAGCGGTCTGCAGTCAGACTCCCTCTGTCAATCACTACAAAGTCTGTGCGAGCCCCCAAACAAATTTCCGCCCGAACCATTATTGATCCACCACCGTATGCAACTGTAGTTTCAAAATTTGTCTGAATGTATCGTTCTCCTTTGCGTCTGTATATTCTTTGCCTGCCGTCAATTTTGTTTAAGAGAATTCTGCACTCATCACTAAACAATACCTTTCTCCATTGGTCCGCGTTCCAAAGTCGATGTTCCTGAGCAAAGGTTAACCTGTTTCTACGATGATTTACCTCGAGCCTTGGAGCCTTGGCGGGCACAAATGAACCCATACCAGCTTGTTCAAACCTTCTTCGTACCGTACTGTTATCCCGGATCGTTCTAGGGTCTTTTTAAAAAGAAACTTTATTTTACCTAAAGATTTAATTACACTTTAACATGGAAACAGAGGAACTAGTAGACTTAGAAATAACGATAGAGACCCAACAACCCGGAACGAGAGCGACACACCAACTAACTCGGGGGCCCGCGTGCTTGTGTACTTATACCAATGAATACTGCTTTGTTCGCTGTGCGTCAGCGACTCTACATACTAGCAAGGGTTATAACAACCCCCCCTATAAGACTGAATTTCAGGGATAAAAGTGAAATTCAGAAGGTCTCATTAATACGCGGTTCAGGAAGTGGTGAATCTTCAGTAACATTCACGACTTCTTTTAATTCTAGATTCTCGTTCTGGGTTACTGAATTAATATTTAAATTAACAGATTTCTTACGATCTGTATTATAAAGTTATAGAACAATGAGACACACAATAATAATCAAAGCAATAATAATAAACGAATTAATAGCTAGATAGTGGGTTCCGTATTTTACCAAAACTGGTTCTTTATCGATAATATCGTTAAATTTTGATATAATTCTATCTCGTTCTTCATTTAACTTTAATCTTCTAAATTAAAATTATGGTTTGGTAAGATATAGGATTGGTTGCTTAGGTCTAACATGTTATTATTAATTTTACAACAGGATACATTGACTAAACTAAAACTTAATCTAGGATATGTTACATTTATATTTCGAATGTTTTGTGTAGGCACTATTAATTTTGTTTTTCCTGTATACACAACGCACTTTCCCGGTGTGTTCAGTACACCAGCACCCGACACTATTATTTCGCGCACTTCTGCATTATCGCAGTCCACATACACTTTAGTTGGCAGGGGTTGTATATATAACCATCGATTGTTTGTGATTTTAGTTAAAAGTTCATTTTCACACGTTGGATTTTCATTCACGATTTTAATCAGGGACACTTGGCATATGAACTCAGAATCCATTTCTTCACACATCTCTAAATTGTCTAAACTTATATAATTAATCTTATCATAGGAAATAGCAACATATGGACTAGTTGGTTGTATCATTTTGTATACATTTGGATCGTCCAATCCATTAGGGAAGGAAAACTATGATATAAATTGAATTCGCCATTAGTAATTCGCCAAAGTATTCTAAACACTAAATTTTTCTTAAAATAATAACATGCAATATTAGAAATACTTATAATTAGATGAATATTATCTAGATTTACGAGTAAAGGAACTCTAGTGCCTCTTGAAAGATGTTGAATATTTTTAAACAACTCTTGATAAAATTGGTTAGGTGTCAAAATACTTGGATGAAGTATATTCTGTTTAGTCAACATGATATTGAGCATTTGTCAAGTCTTTTAGCTGGAAGGACACCGTCATCAACGAGCTTTCGAGGATGTTAAGTAATGATAAGGTTTGTACTTCGATTTCTACTGTATTTAAATTATTGGATAATCTATTCGTTATGTTAAGTAATTTTGTTATTTCTGCGTCTAGATATTTTTGATTGGAGTTTAATTTATTGATGTTGTTTTTGAATGATTGTAACGTGGTTTTGGTAATTAAAATATTTTCTCTCATTAATTGAGCTAAGTTCTTTTCGTCGTTCTGAATGGAATAATAGCTGTGTCATATCTTATGGCATCGTCTTCGTCTAAAGTTCTGAAGATGTGCTTAAATGCTGTCCCTACGATACCGAACCAGGCTGCGCGCCTACTGCGCTTAGAATGTAAGTGAGATATAGATTCATAGTCTCGAAATAGATCGTCATATCTCGTAATTAAAGGAGATAGAGCATTTAGGCATTGTTGGAGAAATGATTGTCTACAAATGAGTTTAATTGCGTTAGTAATATCCCTTAGGTTATCAAGCTGAGGATTTACATAGGATATGTCTATGTAGCTAATTACGTTTAATTGTCCATTTATTACTTTAAGCTTTCCCAGGCCATCAAAGTAGATCCCTGTGCTGGTATTTAATGGATGCACAATATTCGGCTGTGCACTGGTCGAGACGCTGAAATAAGGTGAGTAATTGTTAGATATTACGGGATTAAACAGGTAAGTAGATTATGGAATTTATTCAGAAATTAGAATAGATAGATTTTATTATTTGTAGGATTACGTATGAGTATTTTGTTAAGTATATGTATTTTATTTTTATTTAATTGAGATAGCAATGCTGTGTTGTTTCAGCTGGTTTTATTTGGTCAAAGTGATGGGTAATATGACGTCTATTTATAAGAAGTGTGGCTGTGTGATTATTATTAACTCTTATGATTTTGTATGGTCCTTTCCATACCGGTGATAGGGCTTTCCTAAGTCTTAAATGATTTTTGATATAAACAAAGTCTCCTGCTTTGTATCGGGGCGGTGTCTTAGCGCTATTATCATAATATAATTTAGAATTTTCCTTTGATTTTACTATGTTTTCCAGCGCTTTTTCTTGGCTATATTTGAGTTTATGTTGCAATTTTCTGATGTAATCTGAGTATGTTGTGCCTGTTGCGGTTTCATAGATAGAGTTTGGGAGGTGAGGTTTGTGTCCAAATACTAATTCATATGGAGTGAATTTTGTGGTTGTATGGGTAGTATTGTTGTATGTTAACATAGAGGTATATACATAAGTTGGCCAGTTATCTTGGTTTTCGTTTACAAAGGATTTAAGGTATTCTTTTAGTGTTGAATGGCTACGTTCTAAAGCTCCTTGTGTTTGAGGATGGTATGGTGATGACCAGAGTTGTTTAATTTTAAAGAATCGGCAAGTAGTTTTGAAAAGATCGGAAGTGAAGTTAGTGCCTTGATCACTTAATATGGATTTGGGAATACCGAACAGAATTTGAAATGAATGAGACAGTCGCTAGTTTCTTCTGCTGTGGTGCTACGTATAGGATAGGCTACGGAATATTTAGTGAGATCGTCTTTATTTTTATATTTTATTTTATTTTATTCAAAAGATACACCAACAACATATTGTGACAACATTCAAAACTTAAAACTAATACATTTTTGTTTTATACTAACACAATAGTTAATTACAGGCGTATGCAACTGTTTTCGAGGTATTTGCTCCTTACATTAAAAATAAGTTTATTTAAAATGTGTCATAAGAAATGCTTAACTTAATATATTAAAAATAATTAATATAAACGAACTTACAATTAATTAGAAGAACTAATATTTAATTTTATTTCATTATAATTAAGAAAGAAAAAAACAATACAATTAAATTTTTGACAGAATAACTACATGTTTAGTAACGAGATGTCATAGGTAAAAACAAATTTATACATTAGCAATAATAATAATACAGTCTAATTTTGTTAGAATAATTATTACAAGCAACGAGATGTCATAGGTAAAAAACAAAATACATTAGCAATAATAATAATACCATAAAATTTTTGTCAGAATAATTACAAGCGAGATGTCATAGGTAAAAACAAAATACATTAGGAATATTAATAAAAATAAAAAACAGGTATGTCAAAATCATAATAATTATCAATTTACAAATTTTTATTGGAATTTTATATTCTTAAGTCTAAACAATATCGTACAACGTTTTCTTGAAATTGACAAGAGTGTCGTGGAAGATGTCGATGTCGTGATGAGCTAGTTTGTTGTAAGAGTCTAAGAGTCGGTTCATAGTAGAGTATTTTCCCTGGTTCGTTTTAGCAGAACTGGGTATAAATGTTTTTGTGGGGTGCCTGGGAAAACATAGCGGTACATATATGTTGACGAGACCTAGTAAATTTGTCGAGTCCAGTGTACTGTAGACAATTTTGTGGAGAACACAGAGATCAGCAATCAGCCTACGCTGCTCTAGGAAGTGGATTTTGAAATGTTTAATGCGTCTGTCGTAGTTGGACTCTGTATGGACATGATTTGTCTTTATAGGAAAGGTAGCGTGTGAAAGATTTTTGAACTCGCTCTAGTCTTTGGATATGCGTTCCATAATGAGGATTCCAAACCACCGATGCGTATTCAAGTGTAGAGCGTACTAGGGCGTTGTATAATGTAATAATGCAGTCTGGGTTTTTAAATTCCTTGGTGTTTCGTTTGATAAATCTTAACAGTGACCATGATTTAGCAAGAACTTGGTTTTGGTGTTCCAGGAATGACAATTTGCTATCGAGTATGACGCCCAGATCTCTAATTACAGAGGTTTCTTGAAGCTGCTGACCTTCGATAGAGTAACACGTGTTAAGTTTAATTCTTTTGCGGGAAAACTTTTTATATGAGCACATTTGAGAACATTGAGGGACATTTTGTTGTCGCTGCACCATTTCTGGATAGAGTCGAGGTCTTTTTGCAGTAGGGCGCTGTCTTCGATCGATTTTATTACCATATTTTAAGATCATCGGCGAATAAGGAGCATTTACTGAAACGAATTTTTAAAGTGATATCGTTAATAAAGACCAGAAAGAGTATTGGGCCAAGGGCCAAGAAACGCCTATAGTATGAAACGAGACCTAGAAAGCTTTTGATATCTTTAGGAGATTTTGGGGTTGGAAAATGTTTTTCCAAAAAAAAAAAAGACAGCTTTAATTTTTTCAGGAATGGGTTTCACCCCTTCACTATTTATTAAGTGTCCTAAGTATGCTACTTCCTTGCACATAAATTCACACTTGTCGGGTTGTAGTTTTAGATTAAAGGTTCTGAGTCTGTCGAAAATAGAAATTAGATTTTTCACATGGGTAGGTAGGTCAGCGGAATATGAAACTATATCGTCTATATATATGTTCTATAGCTGTTGTATGCGTGAGTTGGTCGTTTGGGAGATGGAATATGTCGGAATAGTCAGCGCAGATTTGAAACAGTGCTTGGTTTTCTTCGTCATTTAAGTGTGAGGTCCTGAGTTGTTTAAGGACTTCTTGTGTTCGAGTTGAAGCCTTTTGGTTTGAAATAGGAATCTGTGTTTGTGGGTAGGCCTCGTATCGTTCTAAGTTAAGTTATAGGTTTGAGTCGATAGTAACTGATTTGATTTTCTGAGGTATTGGCTACAGTGATGTTTATACGGCCATTTTGTTTTACTTTAACTACGCAATTTGCTATTAATAGTGAATCTGAAATGTGTTGATCTACGATAATTCCCTCTGTGGCGTCTGGGTTTTTCACAGTACATTCTATTATGGTTTCTGATCTAGGAGCTATCGTGTATAAGGGTTTAGAAAATATTAGGTTTATGATGTCATCGCCCATTCGCAATAAGCCTTGGCTATAGTCTATTTGGCATTCTAGATCTTCTAATAAATCGTTACCAATAATACCGTCGTGTTTTAGGCTAATGTCTTTGACTACGTGAAACTCATGAAGGTATGGTTTATTGAATTTGTGTACCAAATTTGCATGTGAAAACTGCCCAAAGTGGGGGTTGTGTCATTTCCGACATCGATTTCTTTCAAAATGATAATGTTATCGCTAAGTTTTGGGATTTTGGATAGTGATCCCAATTTAATTAGGGAGACAGAGGAACCTGTGTCGACAAGAAAAGTAAGTTTACGAGATGCTACCGAGGTTTGCAGTTTAATATGAGGTAAGCTACGTTTTTCCAAATTATTGTTTATTTTATAGATTTTAGTGTTTTCTTTTTGTTTTCCAGGTTTGGCGCGGAGAAGTATTTGTGACAGTGTGGTGAGTTTTCGTCTGAGTTTTCATTGGAATGGATTTTCACAGAGTTGGATTTGGCTTTTGTGGAAGGTTTTTGTGTTTTCAGGATTTCAGATTTTATAGTTTCGGATTTGTCGTGTAGCGTGGGAAGTTTTGGTTGCGAATTTTTATAGGATAGAGTGGATTCGGTGTGGCTAGAATATGATTTTGTTGATTTAGTAGGTTTAGTATGAATTTCAGTGGATTCAGTGGACTTGATAGGTTTTAGGTTGGACTCGGTGGATTCAGTCTATTTAGTAAATTTGTTGTGAGGTTCAGAGGATGCAGTGGATTTGGTAAGTTCGTTACGAGATCCAGTGGAAACAGCGGATAGAGTGGATTCGGTGTGGCTAGAGTATGATTTTGTTAATTTAGTAGGTTTAGGATGAATTTCAGTGGGTTCAGTGGACTTGATAAGTTTTAGGATGGACTCAGTGGATTCAGTGATGCAGTGGATACAGTGGATTTAGTAGGGTAGTAACAGAATTCAGTGGATGCAGTGGATACAGTGGATTTAATAGGTTTATGACGGAATTCAGTGGATGCAGTGGATACAGTGGATGTAGTAGGCTTGTGACGGAATTCAGTGGATACAGTGGATACAGTGGATTTAGTAGGTTTGTGACGGAATTCAGTAGATGCAGTGGATACAGTGGATTTAGTAGGCTTGTAACGGAATTCAGTGGATGCAGTGGATACAGTGGATTTAATAGGCCTATGACGGAATTCAGTGGATACAGTGGATTTAGTAGGTTTGTGACGGAATTCAGTGGATGCAGTGGATACAGTGGATTTAGTAGGCTTGTGACGGAATACAGTGGATACAGTGGGTACACTGGATTTAGTAAGATCGTCACGAGATTTAGTAGATTCAGTGGATTTAGTAAGTTTGTGACGAGATTCAGTAGATACAGTGACTTTAGTAGGATCGTCACGAGATTTAGTAGATACAGTGGTATAGTGGATTTAGTAAGATCGTCACGAGATTTAGTAGATGCAGTGGATTTAGTAAGTTTGTGACGAGATTCAGTGAGTTTATTGATATCGGCTTTTGATTCAGGGTAATTTCCCAGGCGATATCTGCTAGGAAATTTTATTCGTTTAAATAGGAGTTGTTTTCATCGTCATTTTCGGTAGGATAGGTAGGATAGGTTTCGGGCCCGATTGGTTAGGGTTGCCGTTTGGACGTCTTCTAAATTGTTGGTTATTGTCGAACCTATTCCTATTATTATTATACTGTCGTTTGCGACATTGCTCGATCGAGTGTCCTAGGTTTTTGCAATAACTACAGATTATAGTATTATTGGCGTTGTTTTTTCTAGGATTATCGCGATTGAAACTCCGATTATACAAGGAGTTTGGCTGCTGTGTTTGATCGCGGCGAGGATATTGTTTCGGTTTTTCGTGATTGCTGAATTGTCTAGCGGTACTAGCCAGGATTTTTTTCTCGGCTGTGGCAAAGCTGATTGCTGAGTTCAGTGTTGATGGGTTCCGACAGCGTACTATTTGTGATAATTTTGGATGTAACCCTGTTATAAATGCGTGCATGGCGAGGTCTTGTACCCCAGCTATCCTACCACGTGTTTCGAGTTTAACTTTACTAGAAATGTTTATTTCTGTAATGAGCTTTGATAAATTTTCCTCTATGCGGAGGGCGAATTGGCTAACGGATTCGCCATGGGTTTGCTTAGAATCTTGTAGATCATTGAGTAGGTGCGCGTAATGTTTTCTTTCTCCGAAATGTTGTTTTGTAAATTCTATAAATTGTTCGAAGTTCTCGAATTCTTTAATACTGCATGTTGACTGTACCCTTCCTTCTAATTGACTTAGTATGTACTTAAATACGATTGGTTTTTGGTTTTATATGCTAGATTATATGCATTTTGGCAGTTTGTTATGAAAGCATTTATGCTCTCTCGTGGCCCATCGTAGGGCTTAATAAATTTTAATATTATATTTAAGTCTAGTTTTTCATCTGTTGTTGATTTTGGGGCGCTAGTTTCCTTTGTAGCATTAGAGGCATTAGCCTCCTTTACTGTGTTGGGTACATTGGTATATTTGTCTGTCATCTTGGTTTAATTCTAAGTTACACGGGCACAATGGATTCTTATTTGAATGTAAAATACAATACTAATAGATCAATCGTTGTAACAATGGGTTAGTTATTATATTTAAAGTATAGTTTAAACACTGAATGTTAAGTTATATTAATAGTTCACTTTGAATTTCGGTGTTGATACTTGAATTAACAGGGCACAAAGGATTACAATGTTGTTACACAAACAACGCGCTCAGCGTTGGAACAAGGAACAATGGATGTTACAATGTTGCATAGACTGGATTCTGAGTTCGAGATCTAATTAGAGGGTTTGGACAGAGTTTTTTTGTTGCGTGTTGTTTGAAAACTTTCACTCACAAGGAAAACTGGTAAATCAGGAACAGGAACGCTGCCGCTTGGATCATGATGAGATGATGATTGACACAACTTGTGTCGTGAGAATTGTGGCGGTGACCACACGCCGTTGTAACTGCTGATGATGACGATTTTCACTTTTCCGACACTTTCACACTTTCAATTCTGCTTTCCTTTCTTTGACTTTACACTTTGATATAGATTTTATTGCACTCACTGGTAGTTTATAATTTATTAAGAGATTTTATGAGTTGGTTCGGAGCTTATTTGGGTTTTTCCGGGGATTTTCGCATCCCACCGCTGCCACCAATGTTATCCCGGATCGTTCTAGGGTCTTTTTAAAACGAAACTTTATTTTACCTAAAGATTTAATTACACTTTAACATGGAAATAGAGGAACTAGTAGACTTAGAAATAACTATAGAGACCCAACAACCCGGAACGAGAGCGACACACCAACTAACTCAGGGGCTCGCGTGCTTGTGTACTTATACCAATGAATACTGCTTTGTTTGCTGTGCGTCAGCGACTCTAAATACTAGCAAGGGTTATAACAGTACGCTCACTTACGGTTACACCCCGCACTGCTTCTAACTCATGTCGGTCATGGACGGCCGTCAAACGGGGGTTCCTACGTACACGAATCCGAATGAAACGATCATCCCTACTCGAAGTGCGTCTTTTTCTGCCTTGTCCTGCTTTTTCACATAAGTACCGGTCTCCCTGAACCGTTGGATACTGTGATGGATCGTTGAAACTGGTCGACGAAGATCTCTGGATATCTTTCTGTAGCTTTGAACATTTCTTCGCATTTCGAGTGCCCTGGCAATCTCCATTGGGGCTAAGTCAGGCATAATTCAGTCCTCAACTCCAAAAAGATACGCGATTAAAAAAAAAACTAACAAAAAACAGTATTTCAATGAAATTTTAAATCAAACTCAGAAGGAAGAAATACTCGAAGTTCGCTCCAGATAAGGTGTATTTAAATAAAATTAAACGATTGCATAAAATGTGACGTTCAGTTGTTTTCTTAATTTCATTACACATTCATTTAATTTAAATATTTCTATTTAAATTAAATGACGTATAAACCAGCCAGCAACCTTATATGATACTGATATCATACCTTTATTTTATGTTCCGCTAAATATCAGCTTAAGTCCCGTAAAAATAGGTCCAGCCGTTTCAGAGATTAGCCGGAACAAACTGACGGACAGACAGATAGACGGATAGACAAACATTTTAAAAATTAATTCTTATTGTATGTACCGCGTAAAGTTTCATATGCAATTAGTGAAAAGCTGTTAGTTTAAAATTACAAACAGACACTTCAATTTTATTTATTAAATGCTATATAGACGAAAGCTAAGCACCTAACATCTCACAAGTACTGCGTCTATGTATTTTGCTTTTCGCTATTAGTGAAAACTTATTGATGCCTTATAGTAAATACATAGCTTTATTTTTATTGTCAGAGTATAAAATGTCTGAATAAATAACATAATATACTAAAATATTTTAATGCAAGTTCCTGGTATTTTTAATATATTATGTATCAGACGCGGGAGCTATTTAATAAAGCAAAGGCGTTGACTTTTAAGAATCGCAATATTGAATTATTGATGGCGAAAATCTTAATACTTCCGGTAGGGAATTCGAGAGGGATCTAAAAGTTTATAATATCTTTCTTATAATAGATTACGTTTGTTTTTAATCGAACTGCAGGCTTTTGTTAATTATAGTTTACGATATAACAATTAATACCTGCATTTACTTGTTTATATTATCCTTGTCTTTTTTCTTACTACCCAGCTTTTTTACTTAATCCACCTCTCCTGTCCTGCAGGGTTGCCAGGAAGAGATCGCTAAGGCCGCCCTTGTCTACATTTAGTTATAAGTTTAGTTTCTAGTAAAATTATTGTACCTACTTTAATGTGAGCAACAAAGTGTATATCCATCTATCTAAAAGTGTCCTGCCAAGGTAGTCTGCTATTTTTTTAATTGAGAAAAATGTGTATTTTTTAAGTTTTAATGACTCACTTTAATTCTATGAAGAGTGGTGATTTGATGAAAACTTTTATGTTACCATAATTATTCGTTAATTATTATTGCAGAATAAACCCAAATGAAGGACGGGCGTACTTCTATCCGCCCTGACATGTGTAGATGTCCTCATGGTTCTCTTTATATGTGTGCAAAACTTCATCAAAATCGGTCCAGTTTCGGGGCCTCATACAAACAAGCAAATTTTTTCTTTTCATAAACTTTGTTGAAAATTAACATGTTTTTGTTTACTAATACGATTAATTTGAAAACTATATGTGCTAATAATTATTAATATTATTCCATGCACATAAGGGTCGAAATTGTGCTCAATTATGAAAATGTAACATCCATGTGACCAATTTCTTGGAATAAACGATTCTTATTCATGTATATCTTGGGCTTTAGTATAAATGACAGCATTATTTTCAGGCGTGAACAATGCGGGGGATCTGCCCATCAACACGCACGTGTCGGGCTGCGTCACCCCGCCCTGCCAGCTGCCGCAGCTCACCATGGCCGAGATCGACATCGTGTTCCGAGCTCGTGAGTAACACTTAGGCTACGTGGGAACGAGCGTTTTACAAAAAAAAAATCACGAGCTCTTAGAGCGAGCGTTTTTTAGTGGTCGTGACAAAAAAACAGCACTGTAAAATGTAAGTAGATCTCTGCGCTAGTACTTACAATAGAGCTGAAAATCGAAGTGTCAAATGTAAAATTTGACAACTCTACACGATTTTCAGCTCTATTATACTAGCGCACAGTTCTATTTAGTCCTGTTTTGCTGTCGCGACCACAAAAAAACTGTCGTGAATACAAGGGCTTAGCTTATGTAGGCACTAGAGGTGCCATATAAACAGACTTCCAAGATCTCCATACCGTATAAATAATGAGGCAATAATAACGAGGAATTTCTTACGAGTTTGACTTCTTTTTGAACACGGAACCCACGTGAACCTTACATTTTGCCGTGACAAAAAATAGGGGAATGATATAGGCTACTTTAGGCATATGACATGGGCGTTATATATGTAGCAATTTTCATCAAAATCAGTCCAGTAATTTCGGGACCTATTCAATGCGAACAAACATACGAACAAATAAATATTTCCTCTTTATAATATTAGTGTAATAGATAAGAGTAAAGATTATCCCCCTTACTAATAAAAATATTTACACAACGGATAACTTAAACAACGTTGCTGTCTTTGTCTGCTACGTTGGAAATGTTACATAATAGAAAAAGATAAGCAACGTTGTTTAAGTTATCCGTTGTGTAAATATTTTTATTAGTAAGGGGGTAGGTATTTATCTACCTAGTACTCTAACTAGTATCTAATCTATAATGTCTCATAGCCAAGGTAGCCTTCCGATGCACGCGCCGCGCGGTGCGAGACCGCGACCCGAGACTGAATTTATATCACAGAATACATAATAGTACATTTATATAGAGCACTAAACAATCCTCGCGACCCGCGACCGGTGAGCGTAGCCAGAGAACCAGGGCCTTTAGTCAAGATGCATTCGAAAATTTCGAAAGCGAACTTCGAAATCAAAAATGTATTGGATTTGACATAAGTCATCGCTAAGTGACATATCGCTTGCGATGCCTTATGTCGAATCCCGTACTTTTCGTTTTCGAACTTCGCCCTCGAAATTATCGAATACATCTTGACTAAAGGCCCCGATTCGCTAGTTTGCTGGTCTTGGTCGCATAGATCGGAAGGCTACCCTTAGGCCTATTTATCATACTTGGGTTCTATCACAAATATTTAACGTTCCAGCCCGCACCATCCGCTCCATGGGTACCTTCGCGCGCGCCTCCCTGCTGCTGGGCAGCTTCGAGGCCCCAGCCATCACCTATCCGCTGCAGGAGGCGGAGGTCACGTGCAACTACATCACTAACAGCTACTGCCCGCTGATGGAGGGCGAGGTGGTGCAGTACCGGCTGAACATGTTCATTGAGTCCTTCTTCCCCGTGGTAAGTGAAGCCTTAAGCTGATCGCACATACCGCAATATAAATAATATCCAGTAGCGTGGCCGAGCTGAGCGGCTGCTACGTCTACAAAGAAAGCGTTGACAGTGCGCAAGTGTCCCGGCACAAATAACTTAAACTCATAAGTCGTTCAATGTCTTGGCGGCGCGGCGCGCGGCGTGCTCTCTACTCTCTCTACACTCCATGCTTCTGCTGTTTGAGGTTTTGTAAGCGGCCACGTAAATGATGCGTATGCACGCGTGCACCGATTCGCGCGGTCTAGTATGAAGATGGTCTACTGTACATTATTTGCATTGTGGTTATATCCTGCTTTTAATGGAATAGGAAATAAATTTAATTCAACATTTGGGATCAGAACAGTTGAGATACAATATTGTATTGGTCTTTTAAAATATACCTAAGTCTTAACCTAAATTTTGTAGGAAGTTTTGCAGTATTCACATTCTTTTTATGAAGTGAAAACTCCTTTAGCCGCGTTGGGCGCTTTTTGGTAGGGGAAAATCTTATGGGTTAGCGTCACAGACATGCTCATGACTGGCGCATGCGCAACAGCCGTGTGCTGTGCGCATTAGACGCTGTTTTAACCAATTTCCAAAAAAAGTAGGCGGTTACACGTTTGACTGTATATATCTATTTTTTTGTTTGTTAAACGATTAATCCGCCGTCAGTGGACCGATTTTCAAAATTATTTTTTGGAACGAAGTTCCTTATGGGGCGATGCGGAGGTTTCTCCTAGCCGGGAGAAAACGTCCGTAACATAAGATTTTTATGTTTAGTCTTTATTATTTTCTTTATACCTCTAATAGAACTTAAAATTAATATTTTTTACTTTTTTTTTTTACTTCGTTCCTATCCGGTGTCCCACGACACCACACGGCTTTTTTCTCAAATTGATCCTTTTGACATCAAAGTGATGACCTGATAATGGGATCCATGAGGAATCGAGGAAACTCCTCAAAATTTATATCGCCGCATATGGTGATTTCGAGTTTTCCAGAAGAAGTCCAATTTTCTGAAGTAGCATATGCTACCAAAAAATAAAATTTTGCACCCTGCAAAAGTAGTGAACAGAACTCCTCAGTCTTTATAAATACGCGTTTGGGAATTTGAACATTGTTTACAGAACTGCAAGCATATGCCACTATGTAACTTATAATAATCATTATCATCATCTTATTTACAATACCTTTACCAAGCTTGGTGCGTATTTAATTATACATTCGGTCGTTTATTTTAAACGTTCTTATAATGTATTAATAATAATTTAACACAGTATATCACTAAGAAGGGAAAACTTATTAGATTTAAACAAAAATTCAACCGACTTCTAAAGTAAAAATACACAAAAAAGTATGAAATAAATCTGATTATATAAATAATTCCACTTTTAAATTCGGCTAAAATTTTGAACTATTTCTCTACTCAATATTCTTAATTTTGAAGTCGGTACCAGCAAATTTGTACGTGAGTTCTATAAAATATCGTAGGATATTGTTTGGGCTGGTAGGTACCGACTTCAAAATTCAGAAGATTGAGTAGAGAAATAGTTAAAATTTTAGCCGAATTTATGGATGGGTGAAATCTCGTCCGTTCACGTTAGCTGACGAATTGTGCAACATAAGTGATGTATATATTATATTATTAATAGTAAATGTTCTAAGTTTTCACTTCTATCGGCAGTCCCTATAACTGCCATTTTTTTTTATTAACAATGCTAATGTTTTTTGGACTACCATCAAATATCACCTAGACCTTTCCCGATAACGTTTATTTAGAACTACTGGGAAATACACTCAATCCTTTTTCTTGGTATTTCTAGTTTCTACTCTCGTATATTTCAGTATCTTCTGGAAATACTTCAAATATTTTTTTCGTTAATAATGTAGTGTAGTAGATTCTTTGTTGATAATGTAGTGTAGTGTGAGCGTGTTTGTTGAATAAATATCCAATATTTCCAGGGCACGAACGCCAACGTGGAGTTCTTCGTGACGGACGAGAACTCTCTGCCGGTGTTATGTCTGCGGATGGGCATCGGCATCATCAGCCCGGTTGACGCTCTGGGCGGCGACGTCAACGGAACTTCCGACATAATATGACTTTGAGGAGATTTTCAACTTCATTGTTTAAGTATTTGAGAATGTGAAGTTTTATACTGTTAAAATCTATCAAAATATGTTTTTTAAATAAAACAAATCTTAGTTATTGATAACCTTTATATTTAAATGTATTCATTTACGAGCACATACTTTACAACTGACATGATATCGAAGGCGAATTAGAAAAGTTGTAGAAAAATGTTACAATGCTTGAACTCGACTCGACTCTATTCCCCTTACAAATAAAAATATTTACACAATGGATAAGCTATACAAGGTTTTGTCCTTGTCTTTCAAGCAACTTTTCCAACGTATAAGACAAGGACAAAGCATTGAATAGCTTATCTATTGTGTAAATATTTTTATTAGTAAGGGGGCTTAGCCTTTTAAGTTTATGTAATGAATTTAAGCGGCCTTACAAATAATTTACCTCCGATATTCATCTCTCAAAATTTTACCACAGTAAAATAAATCACACGTATTAGTATATCCTTTGTCGGTGGGTCTTATCTTGGATATCCCTAATATGGGATGACATATTTGCCTCCATACTCGCGCACAATGTGCCGACGACGTTCTGTGCGGGTTCCGCTTGCACCGACGTGTAACTAATAGCAAGTGCAATCATAATAATAAATACATTCAGAATGTGGCAACTCATTATTATAGTGTGGGTTAATGATATCATTGTGTGTAAGACAATTTCTAGTTTACGGGAGTTCGGTACGTTCATCTGACACGAAGATTTCAATGCGATGGGCTCGGGCACGCCGACTTCGGCGTACTATTTGTTGCCGCATTTTTTAAATACGCCAGCGGTATTTTGTCTAGTGCCGAGACCAATTTTTTAGAAATGATTTAACTATGATAGTATCTATATGTGAAGCGAAAATTTCAAATACATTTTTATGAGAATTTTGCGTATGGATGAAAGTGAAATTTGGCACAATTAAGCTTAATTAGAAATACATAAAATTATTGAAAATATTAGCAATACATATATATATATATATATATACACACACACATATTCATTATTGTTAATGAATATGTGTGTGTGTATATATATATATATATATATATATATATATATATATATACACACACACATATTCATTATTGTTAATGAATATGTGTAATCGTAATCATAAATTATTATCGCTACCTCAGTTAGCTCACACTACCTACTACTACTAATAAGAAGGTGTATGTTTC
Organism: Phengaris arion; assembly: GCA_963565745.1. Lineage (NCBI taxonomy): Eukaryota > Metazoa > Arthropoda > Insecta > Lepidoptera > Lycaenidae > Phengaris > Phengaris arion. The sequence goes on from OY751433.1 coordinate 25,655,493, forward strand.
AATATCCCAGAGGTATTGACCAGTCATTCCTCTGGACTAGGACTGTGTTGCGATAATGCCATGTGACATTTAAAAACCATCTGTCCCAGGCACTACAGTATTTCAAGAGTGGTCACTTCACTCGGAGAATACTGTATAAATCATCAAATAACGGATGAAAAGGCCTTAGTTTGTTTCAATATAAAAAATAATAAAGCTGTCTCTCACATTATCGCGATAAGCGACATCGTATCGCATAATGTGAAAACGCTGTTATGTACGTGAAGTAAAAATCACGTTTTCACCGTTTTGGACCTATTTTAAGGGCCATCCTCACGGTCCAGTACGCAAATCCAGCAGCCTGTCAATAATTTGCTTATATCTTTTCATCTGTTATCTGTAAATAGTAGTAAATATCAAGGCGGATTAACTAGAAGGCTGAGTAGGCTGAAGCCTAGGGCGGTAAATTTTAGGGGGCGGAAAATGTGGCCTAAACATTTTTTTGTCTTACAGAAATATAAAAAACATTATTATTTGCATACAAAGATTACCCTCGAAAATTTAACATAGAACAATATTTTAGTACTGTACAGTATACCTACTTTAACGTCTGAACACTAAACGCTCTGTAAACTATACTTTTGGGGTAGTATACGATGCAAATTTTAAAATATTGTAAAAGCGAATCAATAATAGAAAATACAATTTAAAATCAATATTTTTTTGACGCGAGCGGCGGGCGGCGGTGGTTTCTTTTGGTATTAAGTAGATATGAGACTCTGATTTATATTTTAGCAGATTATGACTGTGTGTCATTTGTTTTGGTCCATAGGGATTCCAATAGAAACCTGCAAAATTAGAGACAATTTTGCTAGCACGCTCCGCTCACTCGCTTTCAATGTACAGAACATAATAAAGTTATTTCTTATATTTATTAGTCTATGGTTTATTTTGCTCTGTTGATTATTCCAAAGAATAAACGCTTTCAGAATGGTATTTGTTACAAATTAAACCAGTACAATTGGAAAAAAACTGAAATATTTAATTTTATCCTGCGAAATTAGAGAAATTTTTGCCCGCTCGCTTTCAACCTACAAAGCATAATATTATATTTTGCGCTGTTGTTTTTGTTTCAACAATACACACTTTCAAATAGCTACTTGGTATAAATTTCAACCAGGACAATAGTAAAAAATTACAATTGTACTCTTGATTAGTCTAAGAAGAGTAATTATGAGAAGGAAGTATGAGAAGATTTACTCACCATCCAGCCTGCAAATCCAGCACCGGTAGGTACTAATGGGCGTCATCAGTGTCAATAGTGTCCATAATAATTTATAATTTTTGCCTACAAGTCCGCGGCCATGGGCTTGCAGGTTAAAGGCACAATTAAATTTATCCGGCGGCGTTATTTGCAATGCGCTTGAATCTGATATTTATCCGGTTGTAAATATAATAGATAAAATTTACACATTTTTATTGCGTATCTAAGAGGCAAAAGAACCCTAAAAATCGAAATTAAAATTTTTTAATATGAATGATTAAGGTCGAAATTCTACTACAGGGCGATCTCTAGTAAGTATGAAGCGAAAACTTATTAACCATTTTTAGAAAATGCAATCGGAGGAGTATGAAATTTGGCACAGTTAAAGTTTATGTGCAGGAAAATGTGCACAAAGGTAATATTTTTTTATAGTACTTAGAAATAGATAAAAGAAATAAAAATAAAGTTAGACACGCGAACGAGGTCGCGGGCTATATCCAGTGCCGGTACAGTGTAACAAACATCCACTAACCATAGTTACCGGAATCTCGAATTTCTCTAAACAATATATTTATGTATGGGCAACATCCAGCGCCGGTACGGTGTAATAAACATCCACTAACCATAGTTACCGGAATCTCGAATTTCTCTAAACAATATATTTATGTATGGGCAACATCCAGCGCCGGTACGGTGTAACAAACATCCACTAACCATAGTTACCGGAATCTCGAATTTCTCTAAACAATATATTTATGTATTCCTTGAGAATGTCGATGAACACAATACATATTAAATATTTTCTACACAAGCCGTATCCTTACTTCGTCAAAACCATAAAGAACTTTTATGTTCTAAGAATTTATTCGAACTATCCCGCAGAAAGCTATTAAGTTGTCTTCGACAAAAATCAAAAATTTACATTATTTTAATTTTAAAGCAACGACGCGGACGGCTTGCAAAGTACCAAAGATTAAGACGACAATTCATATGATTTTGTATTCTTAGCCTACCATTTTTAACCCCCGACTAAAACAGGGGGGTGTTATAAGCGTGTGTGTTCGTGGAATCGTAGCGCTTTTTTGTTTTAAAGCTAACATGATCTAAAGTCTTCTTAACTATAATTCTTCATCATCAGCTCGCCCTGTGCTTGACAATTCGGGGGTTACTGCAAATTTAAAAATTTGTTTTATTTATTTATTTTATACTACTACTAATCGGTGTGAGTATGTCTAATATCCATTATCCATTTCGATACTTCCTACGTAAGTTGTATCTTCAAAATAGCAATTTTACAGAAGAGCGTTTTGAAGTATCAAAATGGCATAGGAACTTCATTTATCATTGTATATTTGTGAAATTTGGTACATAAATGAAACTTGTAGAATTATTGAGTATATTGAAAAATAATTAAAAAATTTAAAGTATTTCCTGAGATATGGTTCTTACAACACTCTACTGGGAAATACAGACTCTTGTATCTTATACTTAAAACATTTAACTGCGAAGTTTCGATAACGTTAATTGTTGTATATGGTATATACCACAATGTACACTGGCAAATATAAGCGTGTATTATGTGTATACAACATTATACGTGATTAAAATATTATGAATGTAAGTGTGAAAATGAATAGATTTTTAGTTAAAAAATAAAACATTATTATTATTATGTATTTATTTTATTTTTCCCGGTTTTTACCGGCAAACTGATGTGTATGATCCAAAGACATGTACACACAGTATACTTTGTGTTTTATCAGTTATTATGTATTATGGGAGATGTGTCAGCTTCCTCATCTGTTTGTAAAAGCTTTCGTACTATTCGGCAGGTATTTAGAATTACTGCTCTTTGCATTAAATATACAAAATTTGGGGGTAACTGGAGGGTGTTCATGGTGTTTTGGGATGACACCTGTACTTGATAAGACTATTGGTACTATGATTACTTTTTGCAGATGCCAGGGGTGCGCTATTTTGTCTTTAAGTTCGATATATTTGGTAAGCTGTTCTGCTATTGTACATTGTAAATTATGTGTGTTTGGGATGGCTATATCAATTAGGTATGCAGTTTTATTAATTTTATCTACTAGCGTTATATTAGGTCTGTTGTAGTGTGTAGTTTTGTCAGTCAATAAGATTTGATCAAAATAGAGTTTGGTAGAGGCGTTTTCCAGAATATTTAGAGGTTTGTATTTGCAATATTATGGTTGTATGTCAGTAATAAAGTGTCGTTGTTTGTCAAGTATCTGATGAATTATACAAAAACTTGGTCATGTGTATGTTTATAGTTGGTCTGTACAATTATTTTATATGCTCCTGTATGTACGTCCTGTAGGGTTCCTGGGCAACTATGGCATTTTATGCAGCTGTCAGTGGTAAGGGCTTAGTGCTGGTATATATAGCTGGTAGTTTCTGGTCTCTATTGTTTGGTCCTGTGTAGCAATCACGAACCCTTCAGTCTCCAGGAAGAGATCTCCACGACTCAGCCATGCGTTCAACGCTTCTTTGTCGATATTTGTCTGGTATAAGTCATGCAGATGACTTCCATGAAGAGCCTTCTTAGCCCGTTAGGACAGTTTGGTTATGTCATCTGTTACTTTATGTTGGTTGTTTTGAGAGTCTTGTTAATTGAGGGGTGTAAATTTAATGTAATTTTTAACTATTACTTCGCGGATTGTAGAGAATTCGGATATAGTATAAATACTGTCTTAAATTTAACCTGTCTGTTATGTACTTTAGTTACGTCGATAACACCTCTTCCACCTTCTTTTCTTGTTAATGTCAGTCTTTCAGTGTAACCTTGGATGGTGTGAGCGATATTTAGTCAAAGTCGTATTGATTTTTCTTTGTATACTTATGAGTCTGATTTAATCCAGTTTATAATGCCGAAAGAAAAAGCCAGTATTAGGATCGCGAATGTATTTATTGCTTGTATAGTGTTGGCGTATAATTTTGATTTCATAATAGCATTGAGCTGGGGTGTCTTTGTCCTTATTTGTATTTCGTGTCCTTGTATTATATTTGGTGTGATTGATTGGAACCTAGATATTTATATGTTTCTCCCTCATCAAGAGGCTCTTTGCGCTCACCGGATTGTAGTGACTATGTTGATATGTACGGCATGCTTTTATAGAATTTATTTTAGTTTTGTCCACCCCAAAAGTTCATTTTACAATTGATGACATGTAAAACCAAAAAAAAATTTTACAACTTGTCCAATTTAAATCTAAAACTAGCGAGCTACTTGAAACGTTGCAAAAAAATTCATTTTCTTCCACTGTTTGAGCGCAGAAAAATATCCGATATACTTTTTCTTTTTAAACCATTCAATGGTACCGTTTGACTGCCGGAACTGACTAAAAAAATTAATATAAGTGTTCCATTAGTATCACTCATGAAACGTCATCTTCTGTACGTTTCCACAGTATCAACAAACTATCGTCGGAATTCCTATATTTTTAGATCAAGCAGAGCATACAATGAAGCGTCTCGGAGCATCGACTTTGACTTATTTTTCACAAGTAAGTAGTACAGTACACACACTAAACAATAATCTCAGTGACCACTTTTTTAAATAATAATTATTATTGTATATTTGGCCTTATTGTTGGTCTTATTATTGGCCTTCTTGTAAAATGTTAAAACTATATTTTGTCCTAGATGTAGGTTTTCCTAAATATATTTAAATAAAATTGTTCCGTCAGTTCAGTCAGTTGGTATAGGTCAAACTCATTGTCAGCATAGAGTTTTATGACATCCATATAAAGTAAATGATTTATAGTCTGTCTGTAGTTTGTATCTGTCTTTAAAATGTAAGCGGTATCCTACCGCTGTAGAGTTTAAGATGTTGGAAAGTGGATTTAACGGTAAGCAGAACCAGAGTGGACAGTCGCCTTGGAAGATTCCTCTCTGTATTTGTATTGGTTGGGTCACCATCAGGTTAGTGGAAGATTTGAGTTTATGTTTAGTTTTCAATAATGTCATAATAGTGTTTAACAAGTTCATAATTTTTGGGTGCCTTTTATATATTTTTAGAACATTCAATAACCAAGAGTGAGGGTTAGAATCATATCTCATATTATTAATGTTATTTTATCAAATATTAGGTATTGAATCAAACACTTGGTCAATCAGTCAGGACGCAGCATTTCAAATTCTTTTTAAAATACAAAGCATTTGATATACAACAGTGATTAGAATATCAAACTCCGAAGTAAATCGTTGAATTTACTACATACAACATTTATTTTTATCTCAATGTCAACGTAAAGTGTTATATGTTTTACATCCAAAAAAAATGCACGAAATACAACGTAAAATGTTGTAAGTATTACATACAACAATTTTAGATGCGCGCAAGACAACGTAAAATATTGTACGTATTAAAGACAACATTTTTAACACACACATAACAACGTATACTGTTGTATGTAATCAATACAATACTTTAGGTTGGCTTCTTAAAAAACATTATCATCGAATCAATTCCTCCGACAAAAATAATACAAAATCAAAACATACCAGTGATATTTTCCGCACGATTCCTCCCACCCCGTACCCAGTGTAAGTTGTTGTAAAGGACAATAAAACATTTTATTATGTTCTCGTTCAAAAATTACAACTATTTACGTCAAAAAAATCCTCGAAAAAATACGTTGGTTTTTCATTTCTAAAGTATGTATTACTAAGTTTTAAGGTGTTTTAAAGTCTAAATGCAAAATTGCATTTTTATAGATTACATCAACTTACGTGGGAGATATCGATTTATATCTGATACTATCCCGCTAAGCTACATTAGCTCTATAAATAGCATCTAGGCTTACAAATACGACCTAGATCCCAGCTCCGCTCTAGTACCTCTGCTTCATAGCACAGCCTCCAACATTAACTGTTATTATTATTAGAGAGACGACACCTGTCATGGCTCAGTGGTTGAGTGCGCCGATGCTCAAGCCGAAGGTCGCGGGTTCGAATCTCGCCCATGGAACAAAAAGTTTTCTGTGCTCCTAAGTCATGTATGTGCATTAAAAATTTGTATCTTTATATATATAATTCTACTGTACGTGTGTATGTCACTGAACTCCTCCTAAACGGCTGGACCGATTTGAATGAATTTTATTCTATGCGTTTGGGTGGCGCCCTGGATGGTTTAGATTAAAAAATCAGCCCGGCAGGACAACGTCTGTCGGGCCCGCTCGTAATATTATAATAAAAATCTTAATTATATGTACAGTACAAAAGTATGAAATATATTTCCGCTGTCTGTTTAAATTTTGTAAACATAAAGCTTCTTTTGATAGAGGACAAATATATTGGCTTGATTGCTTTTGTTGTAAAAAAAAATAATTGCAAAACTTTTTTAGTACACAAGATAAACTGTTTGTCTATGGCAAAGTACACAAATCCCACGTGTCAGTGCTAAAAAAAAAACTGTCAAAATAAAAAGCACTCGAAACATACTCAAAAGAGAGTTTAATTTTGTGTAAAAAAAGCTTTATAGTTGGTAACATTTAAAAAAAATGGATAAAAAATAAATAACAAGTAAATATTCATCAACTAACAATTTAACCATACATTTTCTTTGTCTCTTTATGTTTTCTATTTTTTCTTATTCTTATTTCAAACTTTTTTTATTTTAGGCGAAAGCACCTTAAGAATGTGCTGATGAATTTTCTGGAACTAGGCATCAGTATGCGTCGTACTGCAAGACGTAGTGAAGGAACGAAGAGACTGGATAACATCAGAGAAGATCTTGTAGTTGCGGACCCTGGTGTACTAGCACCCGAGAAGACCGTTAAATTGTTTCCACTTGTTGAAAATCGTCATTTAAACACAGTTTATGTTCAGCAACAGCTTATTTAGACCCGAACTACATGACTGACAGTACACTGAGAAGAAAACTTGCTGAAGCAAATCTGAAAACCCAAAGACCAGCGAGTGGTCTCAAACTCGAGTGCCCCAGTATTGGAGTAGCAACACTATGATACGCCCTTAAATACATACAGTGGGATGAACGAGAATGATCAAGATTTTTTTTCCCAGATGAGTCGATTCTGATCTGATAGAAGTTGTCTACAGGTTACCTGTAGACGCTCCTATCTCAATATCTCCAAGCTTACTTCTCAGAGAGTGTCCAGTATGGTGGGGCAGTGTATGGGCTGGCAAACCTTCAGGAAAAGCTTCGCAAAGAGTAAGAGACAATGAAAATTGGCACTCTAACTTAAGAAGGATATGCTCAAGAGATTCTCAAACAGTATTTGCAGTATTAGCAAATATGGGCGATCGATTGATACTTATTTATTTTAATGTCCAAATTTCAACCCAATTAAGCACAACCAGAGATGAGCTTGGAGGGCTTGTCTGAAGCCGCAGACTGCCACCTAGCACCCTCAGAGCACTAAAACATGCCCTGATAGAAGAATGGGAGAATATTTCATAATATCGGGTCCAAAACCTTGTTTTCAGTATGACAAGCCCGCTCCAAGCTGTAGTTTAACCCCGAGGAGTTATTAAAAACCGCAATAAATTGATTAAGTAATTCATTTTCTGAGACTAACATTAAAATAATTATTTTTTTGTTTAAAGTTATTTATTTTTATTAAAATAATACTGATATATAACTATATATCAGTTATATTTCAAATAGAAGTAACTTGTTTGATCGTGGCGTACTTTCGCTGTTGCATTGCAATAATATTTCCAATATTTATTTCATATAATTAACAGCGAAAGGACGTCACGATGTTTTTTTTCTGCAAAGCTAGGCCAGGAAATGACATTTGAACGCGGAACTTCCCTAATGCTTTCACATTATGGTTTCCTGCAATATTTAAAAAAAAGGACATAAAATAATGAATTCTGAAATTAAATTGTTGGAAATATACAAATGAGACAGGCAGCCTTTACTTAGAGATTATGTTTTAGGGTTCCGTAGTACTGTACAGTGTACTGTAATGTGACGAAAAATTGTGCGTTAAATTGCAAGCAGTATGTTCGGGTTCACAATCTTCCGACATTTTACAATCTCGCTAGTTATATTACAAACTTACGGTATAACAATTTTACGGTGACATATATATGATTTAAAATAAAGCAGGCGAAGCCGCGGACAACAGCTAGTATAAAATATAAAATAAAGTTTTTATACGGAGCCTTTAAAAAGAACCTGCTTTAGATATGGTTTAAACGAGACAATTTATGTGTTCCATTAAGCCAATAATTTATTAATACAAATCCTCGTTCTTTGTGTATTGTGAATAATAATGGGGACATTTTTCTAACGTTAACGTAGGTTTTCAGCCTCACAGGCTTAATATATCGCTCACCTTCATACATGTTATTAGGCCATGAAAGAATTTACGTTTTGAAATATTGTTTCAAATCAATGAAATCATTAAAGAAGTTACGAAAAAAAGAGATTAATTAAAGGAACTAATAGAGATGGCCTATGGGTTGAAATTGGAGCCGAAGCACACAAGGAGACGCGACGCGGCGCGCACTTTTTTAAGATAGCGATTCAAATGAACTTTAGGTATTTACTGCAACTTTGTGTTATTAAGTTGAGCGGTGGTAGTGCGCCACAGCCGTTTGTGCATAACTTAAGGTCAGTTCACACCGAGACGCGACGCGACGCAGTACTGCATTTTTAAGATAGCTATTATAGTGTGAGCTGACCCTTATAAAGAATACCATCGCAATAGGCCGGCAAAGAACTGACTATTCAAACAACTCCTTTAGCACTTTTACACTAGTATTTACTATTTTTTGGTGTCAAATAATACATAATAAGAGAAAAAATGCGCGTCTGTAATATAAATGTGTAATTATTAACTAATATAATAATTCGTCGATACCAATTAATCTAAATTCTAATTAATATTTTATAAATTAAGTAAATCTAAATTAACTTTTCAAATTAATCGATTTTATGCACAGCCACGAGCAATAACATACGACAACAACACAGCCTTTTAATTGTGTACAAAATATTTATTAATCACGTAATTTGACTGTAACTCTCAATTTTACATTACAAATAAGTATAAATAAATCGAATATCACAAAAGCTTCATTAATAATATATTTTTTTCTTTCGTTAACAAAAACAAAACAGGAAAAGGTTTTATCAAGTGTTCAATCAAAATATTTTACTATTGAATCGTTTTTTTATAAATAAGCACTTTATCGTACAGAATACGAAAATTCGGTTATTGTGAGCATTGATATATTTTATGTTCAATAAAATTGTTTGTTCAGTTTTTCGAGTTTTGTGTGCTGTGTAAACTTATGATTGGACACGTAGAATTTTTATTATTCATGAAAGTGCAAATCAAATTTCCACTTAAAACTATCTTCTTTTTTAATTGCCTTTTTTTAACCATTTTTAACAGAGAGGTGTTAGAATGCTTACACATGTACCGATTTGGTCTGGACCGGACCATAATGACAGCACTACACTCGAGGGTTGGATTTTCAGCTCTGTAAATAGTACTCTGTTCTACAATTAGAACAGAGTATTATTTACAGTGCATTCTGATTTTTGTGCAGTGTTCCAACTTCTAACTCAAAAATATTTCTCCATAAACTGATAAATAAATAATTTTCTGTATTATTATTCATTCTGTCCGTTTTACATTATAATATACTCCCAAAAAAATTTACAGGTTGATTTTTCAAATCGCTTGTTGATAATATTGTAACAGTTCAATAGCTTAATTTAATTAAAAACGAGAAATAACAAAACTCTAAAAATAAACCACATTTAGGGTAATTTTAGATTTTTCGATTTTTTCTAAATTTTAGGGAGAAACTCCAAAGTTGGCAACCGAATCCGTGGTCTTGTCCGGACCAAATCTGTACGTGTGTTAAAGCTTTTATAAGTTTGACGTGTCTGTCTGTGTGTGTCGGTCCGTGGCAACGTATATTTTTTGTTTGATTGACACGATCGAGAATGTTCTTAGCTATAATTCATCAACATTAGCTCGCTCACTAGACTAATAGACGCTAATAGATCATCATCTGCTACGGTTACGGTATATAGGACATTATGTAGGTATACATTTTACAACATAAAGTAATAAAGCAGTTCCCACTTCTCCCTCAATAATAAAAATATTTACTCCACGGATACAATAATCCATGTCGCTGTCTTTGTCTGTCAAGTGGCTTCTCCGACGTATCAGACAAAAACAGCAACACGGATTGGCGATCCGTGGTGTAAATATATTTATCAATAAGGGGTTATCAGTGTTTTTTAAAGTATCAAATGCTATTTTAGCTGGCGTATATAGGCACGGGCGACCGACGACTGTAGCGATCGTGCGCTACCTCCATGCAATTTTCATACATTTCTAACGATTTGCCGCTACCGACTTAAACGGGTACTGTATGGCCGGCCGCGGGAAATTTTTGTTGTTAAATTGAGCGGTGGTAGTGCGCAACAGCCGTTTGTGCATACCTTTAGGTCAGTTCACACCGAGACGAGACGCGGTACTGCATTCTTAAGATAGCTATTAAATATTAAACCTTATTCACTACTCAAGATTATACACGTTTCATTGCAAGAGTTCGAATGTCAAGTCAATCAAAGCCAATATTTAAGCTGCTGTTGTATTGAAACGTGTATATTTTTCTGTAGCGAATAAAATTCAAATTTGAATAGCTATCTTAAAAATGCAACGCCGCGTCGTGTCGCGTATCATCGCGGTGTAAATTGACCCTTAGGCTACTTATATGTTTCTATACAGTCTTCTTATGTCAGGGTTGATGTTGGAGCATATAACTCCGACTGGAGTTCCGGCCCCAACATCGTAGACTGTGGTGACTCCCACTGGCAGACTCTGGTCTAAGCTCACTCGCCTGATGGAAGACCGGGACGTCTGGGTTCCTCTCTCCTCCCTGGTTCTTCTTCTGGAGGAAGTGTTCTAGAAATAAGTTTTATTGAAATTATAAGAAAAGACGGATACCTACGATGTATACTTTTGGATTTAAATTGTCGAATAGCTATTGCTTCATTGGAATTGTATTAATTATATTGTATTTTATTAATTGTATTGTGGTTTTAATGTATTGTAATTTATTGTAATTTTAAACTGTATTGTATTTTATTGTATAATTCCAAAATGTAAAAATTGTTTTATGAACTATAGGTATGCAATTAAATGGCAAAAAACTAGCCCTGTCCACGGATAAGTATTTAACTAAAATAAAAAATAAAAAAAAACATTTTGGATTTTATTTCCTTCTTATTCATCTAACATAGATCATATCTTACATTTCGAATTTATTTATAAAAAATCAGAGCTACCTGAGCTCGCCACTATTTTCTTTAGTTCACATAGTTGCAGAACACATTACGTGTCAGTAATATCGTCTGTGTAGTGTAATGCAATCAACGACGAAGAAATCATATACCTAAATTGCCACCAACTCCCTAGCTTTAAGCACAGAATAAAAATATATATATATATATATATATATATATATATATATATATATATATATATATATATATATACTTTCTTTGATCTGTGCTAAAAGCAAAGAGTAGAAAATATACAAGGTCTTTCCCTATGAAATTGCCGTTTTGTATGAAAAAATTTAAACGATTTTTTTTCATGTATTTTTTATTTGTATTAATTGAAGTAATCACCCTTGCAATCAATGCATCTTTGCCAACGCAGTGGCAGTTTATTGATGCCCTTCTTAAAGAAATCAGCTGAACGGGAGGCAACAAATTCTTCAAAGACATTTTGTACTGCCTCTCGGCTATTGAATTTTTTTCCCGCCAAGAAGTTATCCCAATTTTGGAAAAAGTAGTAGTCTGTAGGCGCAAGGTCTGGAGAGTAGGGCGGATGACAGAGAGCTTCCAACCCCAGTTCATGCAACTTGGAGACCGTCTGCTGTGAAGTATGAGGTCGCGCGTTGTCGTGCAGGAGCAGCGAAGACGAGCGATTGACCAATGCTGGTTGGAGATTTGCCAGCTTCTCCATCATTGTGTTCAGTTCTTTACAGTACACATCTGCAGTAATGCTCACCCCGTTTGGTAAGAAGCTGTGATGAATCACACCGGCGCTAGACCACCAAACAGTGATCATCACTTTTCTAGGGGTAAGTGTTCGTTTAGGGCATTGTTTACTGATACTGGTGCTAAACCAGGATCCAACCAACTTGCTGAGCGCTTGCGGTTATCAAACAGAAGCCATTCTTCATCGCAGGTAACAATGCGGTTCAAAATTCCTTCATTTGTGTGTCTGTTGAGCAGTGCAAGGCACGTCTCGATGCGTACTTCGCGCTGGCGATCATTGAGTTCGTGGGGCACCCATTTGTTAAGCTTTTTTACCTTGCCAATTTGACGCAAATGGACCAATATTGTTTTGACGCTAACGTCGAAAGCTGCTGCTAATTCAGCCGTAGATTGTGTATCATCAGCTTCCACAATCGCCTTTAATTCGTCATTGTCGACCAAAGTCTTCGGACGACCGCGAGGTTCATTTTTCAGGTCGAAATTTTCAGAACGGAAGCGAGCAAACCAATAATAAGTGGTGCGTTGATTTGTACTGTCAGCTCCGTAAACGTCGTTGATGTTGCGTGCCGCTTGTGCCGCGTTGCTGCCACGACGGTACTCATATTCCATAATTACTCGAATTTTTAACGTATCCATGATGACGAAAAAGATTGAAATGCGATGAAAATGTAACACTAATCAATAAAGAAATCACTACTTTAAAAAAACGAATTCCATGTTTTTAAAATAAAATTAATTTGAAATTAGAATTCTAAGCCAAACAAAAATTATTTTGATTTGAAATGGCCAGTACTGCAGAACGGCAATTTCATAGGTAAAGACCTATTATTAATATAAGGTTAAGGCTACTGCTTAATATGTAAAGAATATGTAATGTTTGGGCAGAAAAAAAATTAAAAAATTTCGAAAAGGAAAATACTAATTAAAGTTATGTTACGTTTGTTGTGGTGCTGCGGAGGCCGATGACCTCACACAGCTGACTGAATTGTTATTAATTAGGCAAAAACATTGCTTTCAGTTTAAAAGCAGCTGTTTTTGGGAGGTTAATACCCCAGCGCCTTAGAGAGCGCAATGAAATTTTATATAGTATAATATATTTTATTCGAAATTTTTAAATTATTTTCAGCCTTAATGTCTTTACATAAGCAGTAGACCATATGCCCAAAACACACGTACAGAGAAACAGCTTTCTTAAGCGCGATACTCACCATCCAGCCTGCAAATCCAAGGCCGCTGATTTGTAGGCAAAAAAAAAAACTGATTGACAGTATTGACACTAATGATGGCTATTAGTAATGATGCTGGATTTGCAGGCTGGACCGTGAGTAAGGCGCTATAGAACGATCCAAATTTGAAAATTTTGATGTCCCCTTGAACGGCCCACAATTTTCCACACAATCGTGGACACATCGTATGCTTGTAGTAGGGAAAATAACGCAATTAAATCGAAAGCTAAGTATGTAGCTGATTGTCTGTTCCTCTTTCTTTAATCTGTGCTGTAGTCTAAATGTCAAAATACTTACATTACAATTTGAATTACTGCAGTTTGATTTGGAGCTGACACTTTTGCTTCTATTTTCTGGGCCAGCAGAATTGGAATTTTGGCTTTTATCAGGCTCCATACTCTTGTTTCTACCTACACCTAAAAATAATAATGACACCATAATTTAGGATTAATAAGCACTGTTAACAATTAAGAAATAAAACGTGTGTGCTTTAGACTACGCGAGTGACTGTGACGGAAGTATCGATCACACTTTTCGTAACACTCGTCACGCAGTCACCAGCTTACTCTCCGAGTCAAGCATGCGTAAATAAGTTTTACTGCTATATTATCTTTTACTATTTGTGCATTAACAAAAATTTGTGGTCGCCTATTGGTCGAAATTGAATCACAATTCATTTTATCATTACGTTTGAACTTTATTAGGGTTCTTTTATCAAAAGCTTTTACCTCTTAGATACGCCTCTTAGATAGAATAATTACCTAACCGAGAGGATGTCAGGACATGTCTATGGAGGGTTCCGTAACTATAAACGCGTAATAGTTTTTTTTTTTAAATTACTTCAAAAATGTTTGTCCGAATTCGTTCAAAATATTAGATCCTTACATATGAAATTAGCGTTTTGTCGTACTGGCCATTTTGATCTCAAATATATCTTCTTTGATTAGGAATTCCAATTTATAATTTGTACCGCTATTTACTCATGCATTTTTGTTTCGAAAACCGTAATTCATTTGTTTTTTCCTCCTTTGGTTATTTTTTTGCGTCACTCTGTTTACAAAATGGAAAACTTAAAATAGAATAATAAAACTTGAAATATCGTATTATTTTCGAATACGGGATCCACCGTGGCACCAGTGCTGCAGAAACGGCTCGAATAATTAATGATGTGTATGGCGGCGGTGTCGCAAAAGAAAACACAGTGCGTTTTTGATTCCAATGTTTGCGGTCTGGAAATTTCGACCTGCAGAACAAGCCCCGTGGACGGCCGGAGATCAAAGTTGGTAATGATGAATTGAAGGCTATTGTGGAAGCAGACTCATCGCAAACCACGTCCGAGTTAGCTACCGGGCTGCGGTGTTAGTAATAAAACTGTTTTAATCCACTTGAAGCAAATTGGGAAGGTGAAAAAGCTTGAAAGGTGGGTACCTCACGAATTGAGTGCAGCAAACCGACAAACGCGCATCTACTGCAGCGTTACATTACTCAACCGGCATAATAATGAAGGGATTTTAAATCGAATCATTACCTGTGATGAAAAGTGGAACCTGTACGATAATCGGAAACGCTCATCGCAATGTCTGAACCCTGGCGAACCAGCCAAAGCCTGCTCCAAGCGAAAATTGACTCAAAAAAAGTTACTTGTGAGCCGTTGGTGGACAAGTGCCGGTGTCGTTCACTACAGTTTTCTTAAATTTGGCCAGACGATTACGGCAGATGTCTTTTTCCAGCAACTGTAAATCATGATGGAAAAGCTAGCTGCTAAACAACCGAGGTTGGTCATTCGCTCTAGGCCACTGCTGCTTCAGGACAACGCTACACCACTGCACAACAGACGGCTACCAAATTAGAGGTGCTGCAATTGGAATGTCTAAGACATCCACCGTACTCCCCGGACCTCCAACAGATTACCATTTTTTCGTAATTTGGATAACTTCTTGCAAGGGAAAAAATTTAACTCCGATGGGGCAGTCCAAAGCGCCTTCAAAGATTTTATTGATTCCTGTCCGAATGGTTTTTTTAGTAAAGGAATAAATGAACTACCTATGAGATGGCAAAAGTGCATAGATAGCAATGGTATGTATGTACTTTGATTAATTAAATATATTATGTTTAAAATAATGGACTTTCTGTTCCTCTTTTACAAAACGCCAATTTCATACGTAATGACCTAATAGTTTTCCTAAAGACTATAAATCTATCAGCATGAAAAATTTCAATTTTCTAAGTCTTATAGTTTAGAAATGCCAGGGGAGGGGGGGACCAACTTATCAACCACTTTGGAGGCCGATTACTCGAAAATGGTTGACTTTGTAAAAAGTCATGTATGGAACCTTGCCTTTATTTGAAAAGTCCTTTTCAACGACCCCGAGACGATGGGGTACAATAAAAGAAAAAATTCATTCCCACTTCATATTATGTATGGAGAGCCTAATATGTAAAATTATTTTTATTTTTTAATGCCAAAACTCAGATACACAGTCTTTAACAATACCAAATTTTATCCATTTATGTTTACTGAAGCTACAGCATTTATATTTAGCGACACTATATAGGTTCCTTGATTATTACGGATCCCTAAAAATGTAACTGTTGTCTATGGAATGTGAAGAACAGTTTGACAAACGCGTAACAAAATTGTGTGAAACCGGTTATACGTGGATTAAGAGCCATACTCACCGTCCAGCCTGCAGATCCAGCACCAGTACAGCTGACGGCCGTCATTAGTGTCAATAATGTCTACAATTTATATATAATTTTTTGCCGACAAGTCCGCTTCAAGGCCGCGACATTGTAATCGCAGGCTGCACGGTGATTTTGGTGCGTTAAACCAACACGTACGGAGTTATTACTTAATACACAAACGCGTGTTAGTGTAAGTTATTAATCTGAGAAAGTGTGTGTAACGTTGTTTTCATTAATTGAAGGTATGTTTATGCATTACTATAAAAATATTAGTGCAGATAGCTCCTCCTCTATACATATAAACTTTAACGGTGCCAAATTTCATACACATTCGTTCGCATAATTTTCATAAAAAGGAATACAAAGTTTTTGATTCCCGTATTAATATTATACTTATTATAATATGACTGGCATTTGCCCGCGGCCTCGCCCGCGTTAAAATTGGAATTCCCACGAACTAGGTGAATAATTTTATAGCCCATTCATCATTCTGATGTAACGTTTGCGCGGGCGGGGCGGGGTACATGCATCAAGCAAGTCCCGTCTTCGCAGTGGAAAGTACGCACGAGGGAATTAATTTTTTTGCGCGTAGGTACTTGTTAATTTTACGATAACTCCTAAGATATTAACTTCAACTGTATGGTGACTATTAACATGTGTATGCTGCCTCGAATTTCGCGGTGAGGCTTATGCCGCTGCTATATAATCTATAGCCCGTGTTAGTCTGATTATAAGCTGTATTATGTTTCATTAAAATGCTTCAGTAGTTATCGCGCGCAAGAGTAACAAACATCTATATATACCTAATACATATTATATCCATATACAGAATGCTATTTTATATACAGACTAGTTTATGATTAAACTTTGAACCTTCGTCATGTACTGTGGGGACCTCGTCAACAGTCTCCAGTAATCCATCTGGACCGCTGACCTGGTCATCACCAGGACTGCTGACCGCGTGGCCGACACGTCGTCTGATCATCAATATGTCCAGATCCACGCAATCTGCAGTGATAAGGGTAACTAATTAACAAAAGGGAAAATGTTGGCTAATTTGATAAGTGAATAGGTTAAATTCACTTAACAAGTTAGAATGTCTTTTAACGCATTAATTTAACGTTGTATGATATTCTCTTTAAATATAAATAATAAAGTTAAAATAAAATGAATATTAAGGGGGTTTCCTACACAAAAATCTTGAATTTTTGCTGTTTTTTGCTCGATATTTGTACTAACAGTACAGATAATGTAGATAATACGTGTCTTGTGTACTTCGTGCGCGAGCCCGACTCGCTTTTGGCCGGTTTTATACAAATGCCCGGTGCCCATTTTCGTCAGTGTGGTCCAACTATTACACTTCCAATGAGATTAAATCTCAGAACTAATTCGATTAGTGGAGGTGCTCCTAGTCCTACTATCAGAATTAGTACCAAGTAAGTACACAATAGGATTACAAGTTACCTGAATTGATCTAGCATACCTATCTAAGCAAACTTGATCCCTAATAACAACATACAAAATATGACGTAACATACAAAATCTACAAAGTAATGTGTACTGAGTATATTAATTATGCGAGTAACTCTAAAAAAGGCAGGGCTGAGGAAAATAAACATTACGTAGGTATGCAAAAAATCAAGTATGGGTCTAGAACGAACAATTGACAAGTACGTATTCGTAAAATATCGAAAGAGAATTGTATGAAAATTATGACAGAATTGACAATTGACAAGGACCGTAGACCTCCACGCTTTCCCGAAATAAAGGGTTTTGACGGACAGACGGACGGATGGACTGTTTTTTCCTAAAATCAACCCTTTGCTAACCTAACAAGATCATTCTATATTGTGGACATATTTTGACGAATGCTGTCGATGTTTACCTGAATAAAGTGTGTCCAGCTCCTGTCTGTATATCCGGGCTGTGCCGCTCAGCAGCACGGCAGAGGCCCTGAGGGACAGGCGGTGACGGGCCGTTTTGTACTCCAGGCGAGCGCTTAGTTCATTGCTGCAATTGGAAGATAGAGAGAGTGTAGGAGGAAGAGAGAGAGGTTAAAAAGAAAATATTATATAGAGAGAAAAAGTGTAGAAAGAACCAGAAAGTGTACAAAATGAATAAAATAAATATCTTCTGAAAACAGTGTGCGTTTTACTAACCTATGTCCCTAAGAAGAAAGAGAGAATGTAGGAAGAGTAAAGAGAGAAATAGAGAGGGAGGAAGAGTGTAGAATGAATATATATAGAGAGAGAAAAAGTGTAGAAAGAACGAGAAAGTGTACGAAATGAATAAATTGAATATCCTCTGAAAACAATGTGTTTGAAATGTTTTCAAAACACTGTGTGTTTTACTACCTATGTTCCTAAATTGGTAAATGCTACATTTAAACATTAAACAAGCATCTTGATATAAAGCAGATACCTTTGTTTTCCAGTGGCCTTTCGAGCCTTCCGTGGTTTTCAAATAAGTATTTAAATTAGTTAAAGTACATAAGTACATACATGCTAATTGCTAACATATGGAAGTCGCAGGTGAAAGCGGCAAAATATAATAAAATCGAAATAAATACCAAATATTTCTTATATCTTCTGCACTGGATTCCACTTGGCCCTCCTGATTGTTCCCTCGTAGCCACGCGATTCTAAAAACACCGTTTGTCATAAGTTCCGAATTGTAAAACATTTTAGCACGGTGTTTTATTGGAGACGAATTTTCCGGTGTCTGATTTGTGAAACTAATGTTTTACATTGACTTGTCAGAAAAATAATAAAATATTTTTATCTACCCGCTGTTCTTCTTCTTTTTTAACCGGTCTTGCCCGAGATTGGTTAGTGGCAAATGACTCGTATCTGAATTATCCTTTGTATCATTTAAAATATTATATTTCACCTTTTTTTATGATTCGTCTAACACAGTTTATCATTATGTATTAGGCTTATGAGCGTTCAGGAGAAAATGAAATATAAGAAAAGTGCACATAACAAATTTGCAATGCGCTCTCTAAGGCGCTGATTTGAACGCGAAAGCAAAGACTTTGCCTAAATAACATCAATACATCAGCTGTGTGAGGTCCATGACCTACACATCACCGTAAATAGCCGTAATGTCATTTAATGTGGACTTTTTTTTTTTCGAAAATTTTAATTATTCTTCTGCCTAAACGTCAGTAAATACGTAAGCAGTAGCTCATATACCAAAAATATCCGTAATTGATTTTCGATGACCTTGTATAAAACAAAATACATTAGGCCGCCTGCCTCGAACCACAGATTAAAGAAAGCTAGGACCCAGATAAACACCTACGTAAACACTTTCGATTAGATTGCACTACTACAAGCATACGACGTGTGCACAATTCTCCTATTCGCGTGTCAAAATAGTGTCAAGATTGTGCTTTCTCGAAGGGACGTCTAAATTTTCAAATTTCGTGTTTGATTTTTTATGTCATGTGCGATTGAAAATTGTGTTAGTGTGTTGTTTGTTGTCATGACGACAAATAAGTATTTTTTTATATTATATTTGTGTGTGTGAATGTTAAGACTTTATAATATTATATTAGCAAATAATTTCTTATTTATTAGTATCAAACAAAAAGTGGTTATGTACTGTACTGTGTAGTAAAATAATATAACAAATAAAAATATATCTTATTTTACCTATCCCGAGGATAATATTAGGTGGGTAAATATTTCATTTTTAGTAGGCGTCTGTATTGAAACTTGCTTTATTGCAAGAGTGTCCATGACCTGGTGAATAGACCCCTTGACACTTGATGACAAGTTCAATAACGGGTTGTGGTGTCTACCAATTAGACTTTCTCAATTACCTTACTGACTTTTAGAACGGTGAAAGAAAACATTGTGTGGGAACTTGCATGTCCAAAAACACTTCACGTGCTTTTAAAATTTTGCTTTAAATGTGCGTGAAGTCTGCTAACTCGCAGGAGGCTATAGTGGTGGACTGCAGCCTAAGGTGAACGCCGTTCAGCTTAAGGCTGCGTATAGTAAAATCAATTTTCTAATGTACTTCGGGAAACGTCGTTTTTCGTACATCGCCTGTCATTTTCCTACAAAAATTACGATTTCCGAGAACTATTCCCAACATGGTCGCACTATACAAAGTATTGTAAAAGGATTGGATTATTGTTTTTTTCATGATTGGCTTAAAGCCGACGGGCGCGAAGACCTTACAATGACACTTATGAATGCCAAAACTAGGCAAAATTATAGTATTAATCATTCCTCCCGACAATAGTGTCACATTTATTGAATTTAAATAACTGTAAATAATATAATGCTAATTTACCAAATAGTCATATTTATTTTAATTTACCCCCATCTTCTGTGACAACCTTGACAAAGTTTGGATCGTTCTATGGAAGGTGTTTCTCTGTACGTAAGTATATATTTTTACTCTGTGCTCGAACTTCGCAGGCGGACGCGGACGCGGTGCTGCATTTTAAAGACAGCTGTTCAAAATTGAACTTTATTCACTACACAAAAACACATTCGACGTTGACTTTGATTGACTTGACATTCAAACTCCTTCAATGATTCTTAAAAATTCGGCGCCGCGTCGAGTCGCATCTCGTCGTAGCATCCGCGGCGGCGCGTTGATATGCTACCTGTGGCCTTTGGCGTGTACTCATCCAGTTAGACTTAATCCAGCTACTTTAATCCGGCTAGCTTATTAAAGACGGCTGCATTTCAACAGCTTTGCATATATGCTTTAGGCACAGACTAAAGAAAGGCGATCAGATAAACAGCTACATTATACTATAGATAGATTCGATTGCACTACTACAAGCGTACGGTGTGTCCACGATTGTGTGGAAAAATTGTGGACCGTTGAAGAGGACGTCCAAAATTTTCAAATTTAGATCGAATGAGGGATTTTGATATTTTATCTGCCGTTAGGGGGCAGACCCAACTCACACAAAGCGTCACTTGGTGGCGTAAGTGGTATCAAAAACGGTCAATAAGAATTTTCGATTCTTTTTCTGTTACCAGGCGGCGCTTGGTAGCACGACGGTCCTTGTCGTGTCAAACAGCTGTCAGATGTCACGAATTTAAAAAGCCTCTTGAATCGTTCTATAAATCTGCTTCTATGTACGTTATTTTCTACTCTGTGCTTTAAATAACCAACCATACACTGTTGGCCATATAGCATTGGCAAAGTGAATGGAGCACACCCCTTCATCATAAAGAGCCGGTCCATTATCGTCGTAATCCAAACATTAATAATTTTAACGAGGCCGGACTTTAGGATTTAAATTGAATATTTCACCATTCTTTGTCCCCACATCCCTTAAATGATATAAAAAGAGGACCGCATTTAAAGATTCACAAACGCCCTAGGCCCGCACTGCGGTCTGTATTAATCTCCTTATTTTGTTAGTAAATTAAATTGAGCATAATTAGGGACACGTGACAGATTTCATTTGTCACGCTTGTGTTTTGCGGTTCACGCCATTTTGGGTTTTAAAAGGTGTTAATAAAGTCTGTGCGTTATCACCTAATACTAATAACCTAACCAAGAGCATGTTTATAGTAGGGGAGCCTAAGATTGTTAAAGTAACTCGAGCGCGTCAGATTAAGATAATATAGGTCTCTGGTAATCAAAGTAAGAAAATGTCTCTGGTAATCAAGGTAACACAATCAGTGTTTTTGGTTCAGGCGTTAAAAAAATAAAAAATGCGTCATTATTTAATCCAGCGCGTCAGATTAAAATCTATTAAGTATAATATGATTATTATGTTAGGTAAATAGACCGCAAAGATGCTCCAACTTAAAGTACTGGCGATTTTAAAGTAGTAGTAGTTTTTTTTATTTTATTTATTTATATATGGCATCGGCTTATAACCATTTGCCAGTGTCAAGTTAAAAAAGTGGGAAATAGAATTTTCGTTTCAATTTTCAACACCGTATTCCTATATCGTCAAGTCTAAAGTCTAGTCAAAGTTCAAATATATAGTCAGTACAGTCCATGAGTCATGTCAGTCGATTCAGTAAAGTGGTAGAAGCTTTACTGAAAGTTCCTAGTTAACGAATATTTAATGGTTAATATTCTACAAATATTACACATTAGAACCGAAATAACACAAATGTACCTATGAAGAAATACAAAATCCACAACGACACCCATTGAACTCTCCGACAAAACTTAGTAGTAGTTTAGTAAGTTAAGCCCGTAGGGACTTATCTAAAATTTAATACATAAAGCACCGAACATAAATAATGGATCTTCTCAGATATTTAATATTGGCCTCGACTTTTTTGTCCTGGTTGCTTAAAATATGATGATAAATTACCTATAAAATGTTATAAAAAGGTATATTATATAGATAATACCTTTATAGTCGTTTTAAAATTAGAATAAATAAAATCTCATAAAAATGTTGTGACATTTTATTTTTTCTAATTTTAAAATGAGTGGGTGCTCATCGCGCCACTAAAATAAAAAACTTTCATAATATTTTGTTCTTCCTATTAAGTGCTACCTAATCTACAAACCCTCTCCACGACCACGACGCTCAGTAACTTCACATTTAGCACCATGGGCTCCCTAGCTATTAGGACATGTCTAAGGGTTTCGAGGGTTTTACTAACAACGCGCAAAAGGTTTTACTAACAACGCGCAAAAGGTTTTTTTTTTTATTATAAATAACTTTAAAAGTTATATTCCGCTATCGATACAAATAATTTTTCTAAAGAGTATTTAGCACGATCTATCAGCAAGTTTCTACCTCTTATAGTTTAAAAATGTCAGTGGGATGACCATCTTGTAACCCGATTTCGCCTCCATATACCAATACTCAAAAACAGTTCAGTATAAACAAAAGTCGTGTATAAACCTCGCCTGTGTATCACCTCCATATCTATTGTAATGTCAGTGTATTAAATAGTGAGTTAATAAACGTTATTCGCGAGCACAACATCTTTCATTGGACTCCCCAAGCCTGCACATTTCAATTAAAAATACCTATTCGTATTTCTTAAGGCCCCCACAGACGAGAGGCCGATCGTTTCAGTTAGAACTGACGTCAGTTCGGCCTGAACGGATTCAAGCACATACACGGAGAAAATAGCATCCGACCGAACTGACGTCAGTTTTTCCCTTAGATTAATAACGCCTAGATAGTCTTCAAACAAACGCATCGTACAAAGTGAAGCAAGCAAACAGATAGATAGGCGTAAGCATTACATACCTACACGCACACAAACAAAACTTTAAAGTTGTGGAGTGTGTACTCTTAAAATTGGAATTATTGTATTTGTTTTTCTCAACATCATGAGATGTAAAAATATAACTTATATTTCACTTTAAACCATCTAAACACTATTTGTGAACTTTATTTATATTAAACTGATTTTATATTTTATTTAAATATTATTTATATTTTAAAATGTTTTAAATATTTGACTTAATACAAGACAAATTGTTCGGACATAACATTTCATATGTAAGTATGCTTTTTTAATTTTTAATTCTTTTCCGATGCATTGTGACACCCAATAACGACACAAACCGTCATGTTTTTATAGTCGGAGATGTATGCACTAGCGCTTGACCTTGACAAATGACGGGTCGTTCGAACAAACTGAGCCGATATGACTCAGTATGATTTACTTCACTTTGCATGCGCGTACTCGGTTTCTAGGCGTTTTAATCTAAGGTTCGGCTTGAACGGATTTTTCGCACATACACGGAAAATTGCCGCGAGCTTCGGTCGTGTTTTTAGGGTTCCGTAATACTTAAGGAACCCTTATAATTTCACTCTGCCCGTCCGTCTGTCTGTCTGTCCGCCGTTCTCCTAGCTTCTGTAATAACTGTATGACAATAACTTTTGTAGTAATTCAAAGAAAACCTATTGCTCGTTGATAGTTACGGAACCCTCCTTACACATGTCGTGACGATGCTCTTGGTCAGTTTAGCCTATAATTTTATTTATGAATTGTATTTTGCTGCAATTGTAATCACGCTATCGACGAAACCGAATTATTGTGTCATACATTTTTCTCTTTGTTTTATAGTAATAGTATTTAGATTTTATCAACCATAGTGGCTCTAAAGTATTAAATACTTCAATGAACTTTAATAAATTTCTTTAGACCACGTGCCATTATTAGGGTTCCGTACCCAAAAGGTAAAAACGGGACCCTATTACTGAGACTTTTCTGTTCACCCGTCTGTCGCCAGGCGGTATCTTAACCTTCTTATACCGTGATAGCTCGACAGTTAAAAATATTCACACATGTATGGTGTAGGTATTTCTATTGCCGTTATAACAACAAATACTAAAACAGAATAAAATAAAATTTGAGGTTCACATACAACAAACGTGATTTTTTCCGTTTTGTACGGTCTTAGTCTTGCCGACTCGCACTTGACCGGTTTTATTTTACACTCGAATTTTATTACCGTTCAGTCCAATTTTATTGCCATTCAGTCCATCCGTACAGGTTGCCAACTTAGCTGTTTTACACAGTTTTACTACTAAATTTTGTATTTATTCCCTCATTAGTAGGAATTTAGTTAGTAGTGGTTTTGTAGAAAATAGCTAGTTTTTTTTTTGTTGCAGATTACTGTAATCATAATATACAAAATGGCCTGCTACTATGTGCTATATGACACCTTATCATAATAGCACATAGTAGCACGCGTCCGTAAGTCGCTTAAAAGTTAAAACTACCGATTTAATTTCTATGTACCTACTTAATATTTCCTACTATATTTTTTTAATTTAACGGTTAAATATTAAAACTGAAAATGTATGTATGTTTGTAAACACAAAATACCAAAAAAAAAACTTTTAGGGATTCCTAAGTTTAGTAGCTTTTTTTATAGTTATCGGTACTCTTTTATTAGTTTTTAGTAGAAAACGACGCGAGTTTAGTAGTTTCGCAAAAACGGAGTTGGCAATACTGGAACGAATCGCTTCAGTCCATACGGCCGACTGATGCGATCTCGAAATTGCACACAGACGATACGATTTTGCATCCGTTCAGGCCGAACTGAAGGAAAACCGGACCGTGTATGGGTCGCCTTAGATATTCGTAGATACGTATATGGGAAAGAATGAGAAAAAAAAAAAATCCCTACTTTGAAGAACTATACGTGAAAGCACATAGGTACCCTTTTTACGAAAAATTATGCAAAAAGAGGAGTATGAAATTTGTAACAGTTAAAGATTCTGTGTAGGAAGGTGGCGCAGAAAGATATTTTTAAAATAGTTCTTAGAAATATATAAAAATAAAGTTAGATACACTACGAGGAGTCCTACGAGCAGACGTGTAACCTGATAAGATATTACCTTTATCAACTTCCATAAACTGTAACGGGCATTATATCTGTAACTTACCTAATGACCCCCGGTTAAAGCAATTATAGCGCCATTAGTAAAGTTGTATGAAGCTCGGTGGGAGTCGCCTCAGTCCACATGACGCGAGTAAAAATATCTGCTCTTTACGACACTTTTATAAAGTCGTTTACGACGCGAAGTAACGTTCAGATTTTACTGCCTAAAGCTATTTATTATTTGTGACTTGTTAGTTAATAGAAATAAAGGAACAAATAATTAGATTAAGTGCCTGTTTCACGATGTTCTGTTATGTGTCTGATAGCTTATTTGCATGTTTTGTCTCGGTCGCTCGATATAAAGTAAGCAGCGACAGAACTTCCGAATGAGCTATCCGACATTTATTAGACAATTGTGAAACAGCCCCTTAGGGTCTTCAAAGTCTACTGATAAACGTCAGTTTGCATATTTTGTCTCTGTCGTTCAGTCTCCGGCTCAAGCGTCGGTCACACGCGCGTCGGTCACGCACAGAGCCGCGTCGCGTCTCGAACTGAGCTGACCCCTATATTGTCAGTCAGTAGGAAAAAAAAGTGTGTGTCAGCTCCGACGCACGACTTTAGTTTACTCTAAAAAGTAAAACACGTCCCTCAGAAGGAACAAAAACTTTAGCGATCGATTTGAGTTCAACAATCGCGCCATGTGAAAAAAAGTGACAGGTGCGCAGAATAGGTTGCGCACGAAAACGTAACGAGGTCATTCGTTCAGTAGATGTTACACCTCATATTTTTTTCATACCCCCCCTTATATGAAAATCGATTCTTAAGGAGTAAACTCCAAAATCTTTTAAGTCTGCTTATATATCTTTTTTTTTTCATGTAAGTAAATGAGGTATAAACGATAGTCAGGACTCCTCATATATCTACTACTTAAATGAATAAAAGCATTGTAAACGATACGTTTTCTCGAAAGCAGAAATTAGCTACGAAGCCATACATAAACGTCGACTTTAGGCCTTAGCCCGTAGACACAGTGCAATATGAAAAATCATATCATTTATATATATAATTTTACTGTACGTGTGTATGTCACTGAACTCCTACTAAACGGCTGGACCGATTTGAATGAATTTCATTGTATGCGTTCGGGTGGCGCCCTGGATTGATTAGATTCACAAATCAGCCCGGCAGGACAACGTCTGTCGGGTCCGCTCGTATAATTATAAATAACCGAATTCCAAAGTAAAAATACACAAAAAAGTATGAAATAAAACTTATTTTCTAAATAATACCCCTTTTAAATTAGGCTAAAATTTTAACTATTTCTCTACACAACCTTCGTAATATTGAAGTCGGTACCGGCCCACACAACATCCTGATAAAACATTATTTTATCCCACAAAAACATTACCTTAATAAAATCGTCAACACAATCTAGATCACAAATAATAGAAACACTGCAGGTGCGCACTGCACTGCACTGCAGGCAAGATGTTAGCACTAGCTTTAAGCTACTAGTTACTAGTAACCATAATATTTATATATTGATTTATTAAAGTGCTCATTGCCAAGTCGCTATTTAATAATATAATAAATTATAAAAATGTTTTTTACCACATCCGGTTACAATTTTCTTATGAGTAACTAATTAAAAGGCCTACCCTGAAATTCACTTGGTCTTAACAACATCTCATAACTTTTGCAAAGGAAATACTTGGGTTTTTGACGTGATAACGTCTTATACGAGGGCGGGTCAATAAGTCCGTGACTTTTGGAATAAAACACAGATTTTTTGATAAATAAATCATTTTATTTTTCAACGTAGTCCCCCTTGAGCTCTATACACTTTGTCCAACGCTTCTCCAATTTTTTTATCCCTTACAAAAAATATGATTTGTCGAGGTCCTCAAAATAGGCCTTTGTTTGCGAGATGACTTCATCATTGGAGTCAAATCTTTTTCCACCGAGCCATTTTTTCAGGTTTGGGAACAAGAAGTAGTCACTCGGAGCCAAATCTTGAGAATAGGGTGGATGTGGGAGCAATTCATAGCCCAATTCATGGATTTTTGCCCTGGCAACTGCACATGTGTGCACCCTTGCATTGTCTTAGTGAAAAAGAACTTTTTTCTTGGCCAAATGAGGTCGGTTTTTTTTCAAATCCTCATTGAAGCGGTCCAATAAGTTGGCATAATATTCCCCATTAATTGTTCTTCCCTTTTGAAGATAGTCAATGTGGATTATCCCACGTGCATCCCAAAAAACAGTCGCCATAACTTTATTGGCTGACAAACCCACCTTGGCCTTCTTTGGCGCCGATTCACCCTTAGAAACACACTGTTTTGACTGTTGTTTGGTCTCTGGTGTATTGTGATGGATCCATGTTTTGTCCACGGTTAAAAAACTCCTCCATATTGTGATTAAACAACGCCAAACCTTCCTGTGAAGTTGTTACACGATTGCGTTTGTGGTCGACTGTGAGCAAACGCGGCACCCATCTTGCGGAAAGCTTTCTCATGCCCAAGTGATCATTCAAAATTAAAACCACTGAGCCATGCGAGATGCCTGTGGCTTCCACAATCTCTTGCACTTTCAATCTTCGGTCAGCCAACACCATATCGTGAATTTTTTCGATTGTTTCGGGTGTAGAGACCTCAACTGGGCGTCCAGGACGTTCGGCATCTTCAGTGCTTGTAAGGCCACAACGAAATTCAGTAAACCACTTTTTTACCATTGAAATCGATGGTGCAGAGTCCCCATAGTATTTATCAAGCTTAGCCTTGGTCTCGGTAATGGTTTTTTTTCGCAAAAAATAATGCTTAATAAGCACACGAAATTCACTTTTTTCCATTGTTTCCTTAAGTTACTGGATAGTCTGATAAAGATAGCTGTAAAACACAAACTAACTGACGCAGCAAGTTCAAATTTTGATAGGAGTCAACTGATAGATGCCTGTTGACAGGAGTAGTGTTGCTTTTTCAGTAAGGAGGTTAGAAATTCAAAAAGTCACGGACTTATTGACCCGCCTTAGTAATTTGATGGAGCCGGCTACACGCACGAAAAAACATGAGTCATGCGTTACCTGTTACTAGCGTTACCTCGCTAAATATGACGCATTTAGCGCGCCTTAGGTATGTGAGCGGTGGGATGGAGAGGCGAGGGCTCTTGATGTTATTACTCAGTTCGGCGCCGGACTTCGCGGCGGCAACACGCCTACCTAAGGCGCGGCCAATTAGTTCCGCGCGCACTATAAACATAGGTTACCCGAAGTCCAAGGAATTTGGGGTTTTAAAGACCGTGAACGCACTTATAATTTCTCCGGTGTTGCGAATGTATTAATGCAGGAGTAATTGCTTACTCCTTATCAGGCGGTCCATTTGCTGGTTTCTAGATCTATTCCATAAATAAAACGATTACTGGTCGTCGACACCCGCAACACCAGAGAAACCACAAGTGCGTTCGCGGATCAATTACTCCACCCCCCCCCCCCCCCCCTTAGGCCTACAATTTCTTTGACCTGGGTAGGGTTTAGAGATTTTAAAAGAATTTATGGTAAGAAATTCCTACAACTTCATACCACCAGGCGATCCGTTTGCTCGTTTACAGATCTATTTCATAATTATTTAGCGATTACCACCCATCATAGACATCTGCAACCCCAGAAGAGTTACCAGTGCGTTTCCGATCTTTAAAACCACCGATTTCTGATGGTAAGAAATTATAACAATTCCTAACCACCAGGCGATCGGTTTGCTCATTTTTAAATTAATTAGTAAGAACTTATTACAACTTCATACTAACGGGCGGTCCGATTGCTCGTGTCCAGATCTATTCCATAGTTAAAACATTTGTCGCCGCTCATGGACATCCGCAACACCAGAAGAGTTACTAGTGCGTTTGTGAGCTTTGCATGAGGAAGCATCCTCAACGCAAGTGCTATTTCCCATCGGTTTTCTGTGAGGCCGTCTTATTAATCCGGTCTAGTGGGCCCACTCGTCCCGAAGCATCTACTGTACCTGACCTAAAATAACCTACCACTTCTCAATTTATGATATAATATGTTATATAAATAACGATTACAAACTTATCAGTGAACTTGTACTCGTATTCAAACATTTCGTTCCTGTGAATTCTTAAAATGAAAAATTCTAAACTATATTTTTTTTTCAGAATTTTTACTTTTTCTATATTTTCCCTTTCTATGTAACTAATAACCTAGCCTAACAACAAATTTGAAATTTCTAAGTCTCCTTACCTCTATACCACCCCTCCATCTATCCATATCTTTCAAATCGCGTTTTTTGCCGCTTAATATTAGTATTTACCTATGAAATTGCCGTTTTGTATGAAAAAATTTAAACGAATTTTTTTCATGTATTTTTTATTTGTATTAATCGAAGTAATCACCCATGCAATCAATGCATCTTTGCCAACGCAGTGGCAGTTTATTGATGCCCTTCTTAAAGAAATCAGCTGGACGGGAGGCAACAAATTCTTCAAATTTTGTACTGCCTGTCGGTATTGAATTTTTTTCCCGCCAAGAAGTTATCCAAATTCTGGAAAAAGTAGTAGTCTGTAGGCGCAAGGTCTGGTTCTTGCAACTTGGAGACCGTCTGCTGTGCAGTATGAGGTCGCGCGTTGTCGTGCAGGAGCAGCGGAGACGAGCGATTGACCAATGCTGGTTGGAGATGTACCAGCTTCTCCATCATTGTGTTCAGTTCTTCACAGTACACATCTGCAGTAATGCTCACCCCGTTTGGTAAGAAGCTGTGATGAATCACACCGGCGCTAGACCACCAAACAGTGACCATCAAATTTTCTAGGGGTATGTTTTCGTTTAGGGCATTGTTTAGGTGCTGAACCAGGATCCAACCAACTTGCTGAGCGCTTGCGGTTATCAAACAGAATCAATTTTTCATCGCAGGTAACAATGCGGTTCAAAATTCCTTTATTTGTTTGTCTGTTGAGCAGTGCAAGGCACGTCTTGACGCGTACTTCACGCTGGCGATCATTGAGTTCGTGGGGCACCCATTTGTCAAGCTTTTTTACCTTGCCAATTTGACGCAAATGGACCAATATTGTTTTGACGCTAACGTCGAAAGCTGCTGCTAATTCAACCGTAGATTGTGTATCATCAGCTTCCACAATCGCCTTTAATTCGTCATTGTTGACCAAAGTCTTCGAATGACCGCGAGGTTCAATTTTCAGGTCGAAATTTCCAGAACGGAAGCGAGCAAACCAATAACAGGTGGTGCGTTGGTTTGTAGTGTTAGCTCCGTAAATGTCGTTGATGTTGCGTGCCGCTTGTGCCGCGTTGCTGCCACGACGGTACTCATATTCCATAATTACTCGTATTTTTAACGTATCCATGATGACGAAAAAGATTGAAATGAGATGAAAATGTAACACTAATCAATAAACAAATGACTAGTTTTGGAAAAAGAATTCCATGTTTTTTAAATAAAATTAATTTGAAATTAGAATTCTTAGCCAAACAAAAATTATTTTGATTTGAAATGGCCAGTACTGCAGAACGGAAATGTCATAGGTAAGGACCTATTATCTTAAAAAGTATTAAAAGTATGAAAATGGCTTAAAAAGTATGTAAATTTCAAAATATGTCACTTTGATGTCTAACATAGTCTAATTAAGTTAGCTAAAAGGCTATGTTTAGTGTAGAATGTAGACGTGTCTGTCATAAGCACCTCTCTGAGATGTATCGTTTATTGTAGAATGTAGGCGTGTCTGTCATAAGCACCTCTCTGATATGTATCGTTTATTGTAGAATGTAGACGTGTCTGTCATAAGCACCTCTCTGATATGTATCGTTTATTGTAGAATGTAGACGTGTCTGTCATAAGCACCTCTCTGATATGTATCGTTCATTGTAGAATGTAGACGTGTCTGTCATAAGCACCTCTCTGATATGTATCGTTCATTGTAGAATGTAGACGTGTCTGTCATAAGCACCTCTCTGATATGTATCGTTCATTGTAGAATGTAGACGTGTCTGTCATAAGCACCTCTCTGATATGTATCGTTCATTGTAGAATGTAGACGTGTCTGTCATAAGCATCTGTCTGATATGTATCGTTTATTGTAGAATGTTGACGTGTCTGTCATAAGCATCTCTCTGATATGTATCGTTTATTGTAGAATGTAGACGTGTCTGTCATAAGCATCTCTCTGATATGTATCGTTTATTGTAGAATGTAGACGTGTCTGTCATAAGCATCTCTCTGATATGTATCGTTTATTGTAGAATGTAGACGTGTCTGTCATAAGCATCTCTCTGATACGTATCGTATAATAGTAAATAAAGAAGATTCAATGTAATAGTGCTAACAGACTCTCGTGCTAACAGAGAGCTCGAACTTAGTCCGCGGACCATATCCGCGTATGTTCGGTGTCGCTACACAGGCGCGGATTTGGTCCGGCAGACCGAATTGAAAACTCGACACTCGTGTGTTCGATTTTCAGCTCTATTGTACTAGCGCAGAGTTCTATTTACAGTGCTGTTTTTCGACGACGACGATGATTCCAACAATCAATTGAAATCGTACCAACTCTCAAAAATCTTTCTCCCCAAACTTAACCCTTAATTCGACCCTGATTGGATAACACTATTTAAAATTTTTGCGCTGATTTTATTGGAACATAATTGGGTTATCCCAATTATAGTATAACTCCCCCACACGATTTCGGTGACGGTGGGCGGTTTCATTGAAACCTGGTCAGCTACACAGGAGTTATTTTGTAGTGCCCAAATGTGTGCGCAGTGCACAAGAGCACTCTCACCACCTTTACTCTCGTAACCCAGTGGGACGGATAACCAACACTACTGGCGAGAGATCAGGCGCAGGTCCGTGCCCATCCGACGCATGGATCAAATTTCTTGTCAGACAATCAGGCAATCAGCCTGGGGTGTCCTAACCAAACTTGAAAACAACATTTATTGGAAACAACATGTGAGTCCAATGCGGAAATAGAACCCACGACCTCCGAATCGAGAGCCAAAATCTAACCACTAGACCACGAAGGCTGTTATAATTGTAATTGGGAGTAGCCAATTATATTATAATATAATAATTATAATAAATAAGAGATAATAAGATAGAAACTCTAAAAACTTTATGTGTTTATAGTACGTAAGTCTTATGTGTAATATATATATTTACACATAAGCGTAAATGACATAAAACTAACGTGTCACTTAATCTGATTTCACTCCCTATAAATTTTCATACCGCGGGCTATATACACAAAAATTGATTCTTAAGGAGTAAACTTTTAAAAATCCTGCCCCTAGTAAACCCCCGTAGATTTTTTTCCCTAATTTTATGGCGAAAATCCCTAAGTAAACAACACTGAGATCGTTGTCCGGCCCAAACACCATACTGCTCTACACACGTACGGATTTGATACGGAGCGAACCAAATCCGATGCGGACGGCGGACGCTAATCAGCCAATCAGTGGGACGCTAATCAGCCCTTAGTGTTGCTGTATCATCCCGGTGCAGCTTGAAATTCGAACTCTTGCAATGCAACGCGTATGTTCTTGTGTATTCAATAGGTAAAGTTCATTTTTAATTGGCTATCTTACATAATACTCGTATGCGGCGCTGGGACCAGCATCCGTCTCGTCGTGTCTCGGTGTCAACTCTGACGCTTAGCAACCAATATGTCAAACCCATACATCTAATTATTTCGAACGTCGTAATTATTTGTGCGTTATCACTTTGTCTAAGATCCCAGCGCCCACTAGCCCGTAGCCACTAATGTCAGGCTCCATTGGTTCTGGACGTTCAAGTTTCTGAAGTGCTTCAGCGACTCCATGTGCGGTCGAATTACTAAAGGAGATCTTATCTTGCGTTTGATATAGTCTTCGGTACCTTTATGGTAAGTATTTTATATATTTCGAATCCTACTGAGCATATTATATACGTTATACGACTTACGCAGCATATTTACGGATGAGTACGTAGAATCGACCAGGAAACGAGCAGACAGACCTCCTGATAGTAAGCAATTGCCGTCGTCGTCATAAATTGGCTGTTTTTCGGTCGACTTCGCGACCAAACGAAACAAAATCCTACTAAACTTAACAACTCTCACAGATAGAGGCTTTATCTAAAAATCGGTTAAAATGTATTTAAAAAATTATGATTATTAGTATATCTAGCAAAATCAATTTTCCAGAACCTCTGCACCCATAATTTTCAAAAAGTAAGTCGTGCTTATGATTTTTTCTGCTCTTACGTAGCTTATTTCAAAATAATATTGGTTGTTTAAAAATACCCAAAGATAGCGGATATAATCAACTTCAATTCGATTAAAGAATAATCCAACAATAAGAAAAAAATCTTGATTTTCACGTGTTTTCGTATTCGGCATGAATCTTGATGCGTGGCAATAAGGTTTATTTTATTTGGTCACTGTCTGGATTTGTCACACAAAACATTTCTAATATCTTTGCTCTCCATACTCGAGAACCTGTCAAACAACTTTTCGTAAACGCGTCCTTACTAAGACCACTCACTTGGGTCTCGCTGTCCGCACTCACTCGGTGAAACGCTGGTTTTCTGTGAGGCCGTGTTTTGGTCGAGACTCGACACGACCTATTCGTGCCGAAGCATGACCCTTCCTCAACACACGTTACTCGCAATGACGTCATTACTCGGTAGTAAACCCTTTAAGAGCGACCCACAAACCTTTCTTTACGTATCAGGCTTTAGTTTAAGGAATGTATTATGGATACCTTTGTTCCGCACAATACGTCTGCCACAATAGCTATTGAACCCGCGGTAGGCTATTGAAGTAGGTGAATAGAAATAAATTAGGCTCATAACTAATACACAGTTAGCAGTTCATAGTGAGTATGCTTTTGGGGCCTTCGATTTGGGGCATATTAAATGTAAAATGCATTATTTACGAATATAAATGACTTATAATAATCATTGGGTAAAGTCGAAACTATCCAACTTAAACTATTAGACGTGACGCGGCGCTGCATATTTAAGATGGCTATTGAAAATTGAACTTTATTCACTACACGAAAAGTCAGTTATACACTGCACATGCGCTGTACAACGCGGTGTAACCTGACATACGAACTCTTACAATGAAACGTATATCTTCTTGCGTAATGATTAAGTTTAATTTTGAATGGCTATCTTAAAAATGCAGCGCCGTTTCCGCATCGTTTCGTTTCTGTGTGAATTGACCGTTAACCTACCATTGACATTTTAGAAAAAGAAAAAGAAAAGACACTGATATATGAGGCCAAATACTGCAACGATAGTTAAATTAATAGACGCTCAACTCACATGCTTTCCTTGTCATTTCGGTTAGCAGAAACAGCGACAGCCTGAGAAAAGGAGAGCTATATTGATTAGCGTTTCAGTCTTCGACCGATAATCTTGGAAAGTATTGCATACGTCACATAAAATAGTTATAAAATATATCTTGCATAGCATGACGCATCTCAGACGAAATAAAAACGCGAAGACAGACCAGAGTTCTGTAAACCACACAGTTACATTAAGTAGTCTGTGGAGATCACGCATACATAAAAACCGGCCTCAGTTTTTGTTTGATCAAGCTCGGTCCTTACTTTTTTACTTGGTCTGAGCTTCGCATACTACAGTTAGAAGGAAATCGGCAGGTCGCCATACATTTACTACCTGGTAATTAAAATACGTGGCCACAAAAAGTATTTATTGTAAGTTGTACTGTATGAACATAGCAACAAAAAAGTAATAATATTATGCATCAAACTCGGGAGATAATTGTATTAATATAACCTAACCTATTATTCAATAAATTTCCCTAGTAGCAGTTTGCGGAAAAGACATCTATAAGTTGTGATGTCAATTACGTAATAAAATTAATAACTAGTTCGTTTGGAAACGCAACATGCTAACAAATAAATGATAGATGTCACTTTTGACTAAACGACTGTCGTTACGAAAACCAAAAATAGTTAAATTATTTTTATTAGTATAAATATAAATAGTATAAATAAATAAGCCTTTTATTTCTTACTAACAATGAGTACAAAAAAAATAAAAAAAATAATTATAGTTTAAATTTACAATTACATGAGAAATATTTAAAATTATTTTATTTGCTATAGCGTAAGAACCCCTCATTCGAAGATGAAGGCCTCCTCCAGAGATTGCCAGGTGTCTCTAACATGAGCTGTATATAGCTACTGTTTTCCGGCCACTTGAACAATATCGTCAGCCCATCGTGTTGACGGTCGACCTCTTTTCCTGGTGCCTGATGGCCCGCTCCATGTGAGTCTGTGTGTCCATCTGTCGTCTGTTTGTCTAGCTACATGACCCGCCCAACGCCATTTGAGTCTTTTTGAGAAGGTCAAAGCATTGGTTATTTTTGTTCTCTCTCTTATAATTTTGTGGGGGACCTTTTGCATTTTTTTTACTTTTAGTAAGCTTCGCTCCATACTTCCTTGCCATGACCTTATGTTCGACTTAATACGGTAAGTAAATGGCCACGTTTGACGGGCGTAGGTTGACGTTGGGAGGATGCACGAATCCATTATTTTACGTTTAAGTTTTATCGGCATGTCTCTCTTTACAATTTCTTTCAAGCTCCAAAATTTTTTCCAGGCTAGTGAACTTCTTCTCTCCACTTCATGTTCGTTTCTTTCTTTATGAAATGAGATTTGCTTTCCCAAGTAGACATATGTATCGACATACTCTAGCGCTTCATTTTGGAGTACACTTGGGTTTTAGTAGTTTGTCATGATACAAGTTTTATTGCGGTTTATTTCGAGGCCTCCGCGTAGACTTGCGGTATATAGAGCATTGACCATTGATTGCAATTGGTTTGTATTTTCAGAAAGTAAGACTATGTCGGCGGCAAATCTTAAATGGCTTATATATTTGTTGTAGATATTTAAATCGACTTTTTCCCAGTTGAGACTTCCTATTACCTCTTCCAAAACGGCTATAAAAAAAGGAGAGATGGCGAAATCCTCTTTCAATAGGTATACTGTTGTACTTCCAGTAGACTCTAGTTTAATTTTGCTTCTTCCATTTCTATATAGGTGTTAGAGAACCCCGATATATTCAGTTTCGACATTTTGCGAATGCAGAGATATCCATATTGATTCGTGAAATATTGTGTCCAATGCCTTTTAGTAGTCAATAAATATAAGATAGAGCGGTCTATTATACTCTTGATATTTTTCGATGAGCATTTCTATAGAGTGTATATGGTCCACTGTATGTATAATTGTATAGTATAGGGGATCTATTTTTCTTTTTTTCTTTTTTTTCTTGATGGAAAATCAGGCAGGATTCGCCAATGTCCTTTAAATTACAATTACAATAGGAAGACCCTAAGAATACATAAATAAGTAAGTATACTACTTTTTTACCTGGAACCGAATTTTACCATTAGCATTCCTATTTTTTCCTACTTATTTTAAGTGCTGGAATAGAATTATCTAACATGTTACAGTAGGTACACACCATACTGCCTATCGCCCAATCGGCATAACACTGCCGATTGGATCAGTAAACTGACCGTGTTTGGTCGTGGATTGGCATATCAGTTTATGCTCTTTATCAATATGGACGAACTGCAGATTGGATCAAGCTGCAGCCGGCATGTAGGCATGGCTACACGAGACATTGTAGGGCTGGGACCTGGGACTGTATGCTACGAAATCCGGAAGGCCGCATAAAATTCTGAGCGTTAAAAATAGAACTCTGCGCTAACACAATAGAGTTGAGAATCGACACGTCATGAGTGTCGAGTCAAATGTCAATGTCATATATGACAGCTCAAAACTCGAAGCTTCCATTTTCAACTCCCTTGTATTAGTGCAGAGTTCTATTTTCAGTACTCTGAATATCCACCGGTGTTTCGGATTCCGGAGCATAATATTGTCCCAGCCAAACATATGTGTTTAAGCTACCTTCTTTGTGAACTGTGACGTCAAACAGTTCAATTCCGGAAATGGAGTATTTGGAGTTCCGGATTTTGGGCTTTTATCCTCATGCATCCGGGTATAAATGCTATACATAATAAAAGAACGAATAAGGCACAGATCACACTTTTCTTTTTAAAAGACAATAAATTCGTTTGCAATAACTCGCAGGCTTAAGCTTAATAAGCCTAATAAATGTCTATTCTGTAGCGATGATATATTTTTCTCACTTTACCTAGGTACCTTATTCATTTTGTTACTCAATATAAATTTGTTGAAAAGAATATATAATGTAGGTATGTGTTAATAACAAGTTACGAAGTACATAGATAACTGATAGTATTATATAGTTGTGAAAAAGCTTTGATTTCACAAGTTTTCATGAGGTTTTATATCCACGAAAATACATGCACACTAAACCTAAGCTCGCGGCCGCTGCGGCCAAGTGCGCGCACAGAGAATACAATGGATACATTTCGGTGGCCGCCAGTGCGCGCTAACGAGAAGTTAAAAGACGTTGGGAATTTTGCTATGGAATTAATATCCACGGGGACCAATGATAAAATTATGTTGGATGTAAGTATAATTGCATCTGGATTACAACGGAACAGGTCGCTAGAGGTGGGGTAAATAACTAAGTACTGTGAAATGTGAAATTTTAGCTCATTTCAACGAATATTCATATAAAATATAATTAGTAATTTATTGATTGTTCTCACATCTGAATTATAAAAACTACTTACGGGAAATGAAATGTGAACAAAGCTTGTACTGTGTTGTATTTCGCTTTATGGATCGCCCCTTTTTTAAACAGCCGGTATTTCTAAAATTAATTAGTAATGTGCCATGTAGTTAACATAATCAAGCATCTACACCATATAATATTTAGCCTCAAAGTAAGTACTTACTTATAATAAGGCAGAAAAATAACTACATAGACTAAAACACGCATTAAAATGCTTAACCTAATAACACATTTATCCTTTTCAGTGGAGTCGCTATAATTAGTAGTGGGTAGTAGGTAGGCTGTGTTACTAGCGAGTAATTAATTTTATCACTGTCGTGGAAAAACGTGTGACGGCGCCCTATTTAGTTCAGGTAAGGCGGCGTACACACGGGAAAATCGTATAGGGGATGAATTAGCGTGAATGGTAAGTGCTTCCCCTTTGCCCTTCTTATGAAAGAGACTAAAGAACTTGTAGGGAATCAAGAATTGCGCACCTGAAGGGCAGGACCCAGGACAGTAGGGTGCGCATTCCCATGTTTCGGCCCGTATAACCAAGACGGTTGATAGGGCCATGGGTTGGTGGAGGGATTTGCCCTTCTTATGTTACAGTGGTGATAACAATGATACAGCAATCTTCTTTATTTACGTATTTTATACACATGAGAGAGATGCTTAACATAGCACTCATAGCCCACTTAAGATAGACGTTACTGACGTCTACACTATGCATAGCCTTTTGGCTAACTAAATTATTCTCTATAGGCTTCACATGTGACATCTGTCAATAAGACATTAACATTAAGTATATGCTTGGAGTTTTGCCGGGGAGTTCAATTGTGACGTTGTGGATTTTGTATGTAGTTATTTCGGTTCTAATGTGTAATATTAGTAGAATATTAACCATTAAATATTCGTTAACGTGCACAAGTGTGGGCAAGTGGTACAACTTCTAAAAACGTGCTATTTTGTGTTCCAGCCAAAACTCCCTAGGAACTTTCAGTAAAGCTTCTGCCACTACTGAATCGACTGACATGACTCATGGACTGTACTGGCTATATATTTGGACTTTGACTAGACTTTACACTTGACGATATATGAATACGGTGTTCCGGTTTACGGTGAAACGAAAGTTCTATTTCCCGCCTTTTTAACTTCACACTGGTAAATGGTTATAAGCCGATGCCATATATGAAAAAAAAAAGTATATACTTTTTATAACTGCTTTAACTTACCAACGAGCAATGCTCACTTACCGACTAACCAGAGAAGTTACAAGTGTGCTAGTGGTCTTGAAAGTGTCGAAATAATAAAATCTATTATTCTCTTATAAAATACTCTGCGCTAATGACGACGAAAATGTCATAGAAAGCATAAAAATTTGGAAAAATCAAAATGATTTTAACTAAAGTCGGGAACTCGGTGCCAAAAATCCGTCTTCCTTAATAAATGGATCCTTATTTTAGAAGTCGTTAAGTTCCCAAATAGAATGTTTTCGTTTTGAATGTATCGACCATGAAACTATTTCATTGTTAGGTATTGTTATTCAATAATGTTCGATAGCAAAAGTCTCGATTACTGCACTGTTGCATTCTTGTTTTTTTCTTTTCAGTTTTTATGCAGTTGGATTTTTGACGTGATAACGTCTTATAAATCGATGAACGCCGGCTGCACGCACGAAAAATTGTTACGTTTCGTCTGATTGTCACGACTGAGGCCACGTTCCGCCTGAGCCGAGCGTGCAAAAGAGAGCGCGGAAAAAGTGATAGAGAGACACGATCGGCCTAGGAATTCGGCTTGTGATGACGTTATCACGTAAAATTATCATCCATAAGCCGACTTAACAGACAACAATTTTTTTATATTTTTAATTTGTTTACGATGTGTAAATAACACAAGATAACTTATGTCTTAACTAATTACTGCACATCTTTAATTATTATTTCTGGTATAAAAAACAAAAAATAATTGATTGTGTTAATGTAATAACTCCTAATTATAATGACCAGTAAAATGATGAAGATAACCTAATTGTCTTTCTAATTTAAGATTTTTGACCCTAAAAAATTACTCGCTGCTTCCGTTGTTTTAACGGACATAATATATTTAGTTCGTAAAATAAAACGCAATATGTAGAGTATACTATCTACATGAGTACTAATCTATTATTTACATATTTCACCAAAATAAACGTCAACTATGACAATGTCATCATCAAATTATAATATTGTTTTTATGAGCGCTTGTCTAACTCGAAGGAAACGCTTTACAATACAAAATATAAAAGGGGGGTTGAAAACCTTATTATTTTTAACCTCGTCTCATGAAGAATATTTACAACTAATAATTTTATTACTATATTATTATAATATAATATTATAAATGTGAAAGCGTGGATGTTTGTTACTCTTTCACGCAAAAACTACGGAATGGATTTCGATGAAATTTGGTACGGTAGTAGTTTATACTCTAGATTAAAACATAGGCTACTTTTTATCCCGAAAAAGTAGTGTTCCCGAGGGATACTGTATTTACGCGGGCGGAGCCGCGGGAAACAGCTAGTTCTAATATAAAACCTCGGTCGGTAAAATGACATTCTATCTCTCTTTTATTATTTTAAAGATTTTAACCGACATCCAAAAACAGAAAAACAAGAATATTTAGTAGAGAAATAGTTGAATTTTAGCTGAATTCAAAGAACTATTTCGAGACTAAGAATTTTTTCATACTTTTTAGCGCATTCGTACTAATGGATAATAATGTTGCAAATTCGAAACTGGATATTTACGACTTGGGAGATAATCCGCCGGATCGGTTTTTACTTTGGCGACTTCCAAAGTGAAAAAACCGACATGTCTCATTTTTTGATTAATAAGCTTAATAATTTCTTATGCCTTAAGAGTAGTTGTTCCTTTTCATCAAAATGATTAAGTCTACTTTTCACCCACATGCAAAGATAAAGGGTCATTTTCACCCAGAGGTCGTTAGTCTCATGTGCACCCGGCCTTACCCCGAAGTCCCGAGTCCCAGTCTGCCCTCCTCTGCGCTCGGCGGAGGTCGTGTGAGTGCGTGAGTGAGTTGACACGTAAGTTCGAGTTCTTGTAATGTCAACAATCGGTGATTTTATGTTGTAATTTTTAAGTTTTTGGAAATAATGGTTTGGCACGATATATTAAAATAAAATAAAAACTTGACTAAAAATCTGTAATGAATGCATGCATTTGCATAACTTGTGATTTATATTTCTATTATTAACAATATGATGTTTTTGTATTGTCCCTAATTGGGGATTTTACCGTCTAGTTTTTACTCCAGCTTACCATAATTATTTTCGCGATAATTTTAAACTACAATTTTTATATTATTCAATGTTTAATACAATATTGTATATATTTCTCGCGACTTCGCACGCGCAAACGAAAATCTCGCGGGAGTCGTAGATTTTCCCCGCGATGAAAAGTAGCCTATGTCCTTCCCCGTGTTCTATTCTATATCTGTGACAAATGTTATCAAAATCGGATCAGTAGTTATGAAATGAATTGAATTGCTACGTAATCCGAAAACTATGAAAGTTAAAGTACCAATTACAAATATTATTCTTTTTATTTTTACGCAGTAGGCATTAAAAAGCTAACGAAACGCGTATTCACTTGATTGTTATCAAAAATCTATGTTTGTCTGAGACTATAGTTTTTTTCAGTACGTTTGTTCACGGTGAATAATATTTAAACCGACTTCGAAAAAGGAGGAGGTTCTCTATTCGAGTTTTTTATGTTTGTTACGACTGGGTGAACCGATTTTGATGTTTCTTTTTTATTTGAAAGCTGGTGGTGGTGTCCCATTTGTCTAGATCTGACAATAGCATCCATGAGAAAACCATGTGTGTTTTACCGCGACTCGCGCGACCTCAGCGCACGGCCGACCAACATGCTTTTACCAACCTTACTACGTTATTATCTAGATAAAAATGTGGAAATTAAGCTTCATTCATTTAATTGTTGAAATTTTCATTCAATAAACTAAAATAAAAAAAATTAGAACCCCGATAATGCCATGCAGTGAGCGAGCTGATGATGATGAATTATAGGTAGGAACTTTCCGAATTTTAAAGGGGAATTATTTAGAAAATAAGATTTATTTCATACATTTTTGTGTATTTTTACTTTGGAAGTAGGTTTAATTTTTAGTTTAAAAATAATAATAATTTTCACTTTTTAGTGATATTTGTTAAATTATTACTAACACATTTTAATAACGTTTAAAATAAACGATCGAATGTATAATTGAATACGCGCCAAGCTTCCATTAGGTATTATACAAGATATACAAGACGATGATGATGATTACTGTAAGTTACATGGCTGCTTGCATTTCTTTATACAATGCCGAAATTTCCAAACGCATATCTCTAAAGACTGAGGAGTTCTGTTCAGTGCTTTTGGATCCAGGGTATACCTTGGTGCAAAATCTTATTTTTTGGTAGCATATGCTTGTGTTACTTCAGAATAAGTCAAAATCACTATATGTGTCCATATAAATTTAAAGAAAGAATGAAAGAAAAATTTATTTATTTACTAATTTCGAGGAGTTGCCTCGATTCCTCATCATCAGGTCACCACTTTGATGTCAAAAGGACCAATTTGGGATTATATCTTAAACATCAAAAAAATAATTTTGAAAATCGGTCCACAGACGGCGGAGTAATCGTTGAACATACATAAAATATATATATATATATATATATATATATATATATATATATATATATATATATATATATATATATATATATATATATATATATATATATATATATACAGCCGAACGTATAAATCTTTTTTTTGGAAGTCGGTTAAA
This sequence comes from Phengaris arion, assembly GCA_963565745.1. NCBI lineage: Eukaryota > Metazoa > Arthropoda > Insecta > Lepidoptera > Lycaenidae > Phengaris > Phengaris arion. The sequence continues at coordinate 25,698,507 of OY751433.1, forward strand.
ATAGGTTAAAACTGTGTAAGGGCAACTGTTTTACAACCATCAATTGAGGGGCCTGTTTCACAATCGCCTAATAAGGGACGAATAGCTTATCCAGAATTTTTGTCGCTGCTTACTTTATATCGAGCGACAGAGACAAAACTATCCGACACATATCAGTTGATTGTGAAACAGGCCAGGTCCTTAAAGTATGTACTATGTACTGCGTAGGAGGTACACGTAACGATTTTCCCCTTTGAAAAGTCACACGTAGTTTTTCTATAAAACACATAAAAGAGTAAACTAGCGTAGGTTAAACCTACGTGCACACGTAGCTGATGTAACCTACGCTAGTTTATTATTTTATGGCATTAACCTCGGTACCGAAGCAAAACACAGAGGAGAGCTAAAAGGCTAAGGGATAGAAATAAAACGAACCGCACGAAAAAAAATATATCTGCACTAAGCCATTTACGTAGCACTCAAATTTATAGTTTGTGACCTAAAGGTCAGTTTACACTGAGACGCGACGCAACGCGACTATGCATGAAGATGCTGTAATAACATGAAGCGGCTCGTCGCATGACGCCGCGCGTAATTTCGATTTGGTATCGCTATTAAAAAGTGCGCGCCGCGTCCGGTCTCGGTGTGAGCTGTGACCGTGTCGTTATTAGGTTTGTTTAAGATGTTCGTGAAGGCGCGGCTGACAATTTCGTTGTTCAAACAGTGGGGGAGGGCTAGAGGTAATATCATGTTTCTTGGATATAGATTGTTACAAGACAATAATAATAAACCCTCCTCTAACGCACTTGCAGGGCCTGAGCCTGAGCAAGTTGCCATAGCTAATTACGACAACGTAGTTTGAAAACAAAAATGTATGAAATTTGACATAACCATCGTTAGGTGACATAGCATCGATATTATGTCACTTAGCGATGCTCAGGCCCAGCCGGGCAATCGCGCTAAGTTTTTTTCAGTTCAACCGCAAACGAACCGTGAACGTTACTCGACTTTTTTAATGATTCGGTATCGCGCTCACTTTTTGACAGATAGTTGGCACGCAGCCGCACCGCAGGCCAAGCGCAAACGCTGTCAAAATAAAAAGTTGATACGATGCTACTCTTTCTCACACGCTTCTGAAACGTTTCTTGTGTGTTAAGTTGTTGAGAATATAAGGTAAAAATTCATTTACCGATAGGTATATATGATATTTCTACTTTTGATACAACAATGGCTCGGGCTGTATACAGACGCGGAAATTTAAGTGATCGCATAAATAGAAATGCCTTTACGTTATCCGATTGTATGTTTATTAAAAGGTACCGTCATTCAAAGGCATTAACAAGAGCCCTAATTAAAAAGTGGCACCCAACGTGCCACCCACGGAATATAAAACACACCACCAACCTTGCGTTCAAGACACTTTAAAAACTTTTTTTTTTTAATATATGGCGTCGGCTTAAAACCATTTGCCAGTGTCAAGTTATGAAGGCGGGAAAAAGAATTTTTGTTTCAATTTTCAACACCGTATTCCTAAATCGTCAAGTCTAAAGTCTAGTTAAAGTCCAAATAAATAGTCAGTGCAGTCAATGAGTCAAGTCAGTCGATTCGGTAAAGTGGTAGAAGCTTTACTGAAAGTTCCTAGTGACTTTTGGAGGGACACAAAATATAGCACGTTTTTTCAAGTTGTACCACTTGCCCACACTTGTGCACGTTAATGAATACTTAATGCATAATATTCTACCAATATTACACATTAAGAACCGAAATGACACAAATTTACGTCACCCATTGAATTCCCCGGCAAAACTCTTTAAAAACTTTAACGAACTACGATGTGTGTCAACTGACTTCTTCTTCTAATTATGGTGGCCTCGGTTATGTCTTTGCCAAACATCCACAGACCACAAAGCAACTAGTGCGAGGGCGCAAGCAAAATCAATGCTCATTTATTCTAGAATCATAGATATTTACACAAATGTTAGGTTCGCATCCCTAAAGTCTATCGAAAGTTTCGTTCGAGTTTCGTCTGAGGTTGAGTTGTGTTTGAAAGGAGAGTGCGATACTGAAATCTGATCAGACGCATCGGAACCGAACAAAACTGAATCACAACAAAAGCAGAATTTAACCTGATTTCAAACGGTCAATAATAGCGCGATTGCCCTGCTGGGCCACCACCCAGTGAGCCGGGCGCGTCTGCTCGTTTGCTTCTTTTAAAATTTTCAAAATATTGTCCTACCAATAATTGATTGTCCCTAACAAGTAACAACTAACTAATAAATCTAATATCAGATTGCTCCAAAGTATTAATTGTTCAAGTCATTGACCTGCGTCAAATCTGGGCTGTTGTCTGATAAGATTTTGTGTTAAATGTTAAATTATAAATGTGGTTAAACCATAGACGTATATATTATAGACGAGGCATGTTGAGGCAAAAACTGTCTCCACTTAAATGGCTCCACTTTTGGAGTTTTTGGGGCGATTTTGACATTTGAAGTATGGTGAAATCAAGATGGCTGACATTTGAGATATGGTAAAAACCAAGATGGCGTATCTTTTTCTTGTATGAAGATTCATTCTGTCAAATGTACGTCATAGCCTATCTTTAGTTTGGAAATCTTCGGGTTAAATCTCACCACATAAATAGTACAAGTAGTTAATCACTAGATGTACGGACAGAAGCGATATCTGGAGTATAAACTACAAAATATACTAGCTTTTGACCGCTGTTCCGCCTCCGTACAGGCGGGAACATTATATCCCACGGGAATACTGTATTTTTTTTTGGGATAAAAAGTAGTCTATGTGTAAATCCAGAGCATAAACTACCTACTACCATACCGAATTTCATCGAAATGCATTCAGTAGTTTTTGCGTGAAAGAGTAACAAACATCCATCCATACATAATATATACGGTATTTTTCTATATTATTATATAAATTAATAGTGCTCTGAAAAATAGAATGAAAAATAGTATACTTAAAATAAATATTTTCAAAGATATTGCGGATTGTTTGAAGCACTTTTGTGAGCCTCGTGAAAGCGTCCCATACAAAAGTCGTACAAGTAGGTGACGTCACACGCTACTAATGTTGTTACGAAAAGTATGGCCATATGCAGAATATTTCTGATATTTCCGAAGTTAGCGCGTTTATGTTCATACAATGCATACCATAGTAAATGTGTTATGCACTTGATGTAAGTAAACTAATAATGTAGGTTATTTTCACTAATTTTGTAAGAAAAAATTCAACTTTTTATGACTTCGAAGTGCATATAGGTACAAATAAAATCCTAATTCTTTTTACTTTTATCAAGTTGTAATAGGTACCTAATTTTTTAAATTAGTTCTTAATCTATTTAAAAATGATAGTTTCCAATAAAAATCATATAACTTTTATAACTTTTTTTTTATACTTTATAACTTTGTTACTTCTATTTACTTGTATTAATTAATTTATTATTCTCTTTTACATTAGTAGAAAACATCTATCACTTGGAGGCCATGGCAGGCAAGAGGACAAGTCCGAACATGTAATCCTTCTTCTTTTTATAGTTTAACTTTTTAATAGCAAAATATAAAAGTATACATCCTAGTGCCGTCGCACGTGTCGGGTAGCCGGTGCCGACTGTCCGGTATCGGTCCGGGAGACATTCAGCTTTCACACGGCCCGGTTTTGTTTCCAGTAGCGTTCACAGTCGACGTTCTGGATGACTGACCGCCCGGCCGGTGCGTATGAAAGCGTACTACGTGTTCCATACACCACTGGGAGTCCGGCCGGGTAACCGATACCCGGCGATCGGACGCACAGCGGGGGACACGGCGGCTAAACAATATCATAACTCTAAACAATATTTTTGTTTCCTTAGTATCACCATATCATTAAAGTAGGTACTTAAGTAACATAACATTTTGTTTTAGAAACTTCAGTTTAAATTATCTCTAAAGTTAACAAATTTAACATATAAAAGCTTTAGTAATCAGCAATAGTTTTTTTCAGACTCTATTTTAACAACTTCAATTAATCCTTCTTTTGCATGTTCATGAATAAAATGGTAATGTACTCCTATATGTTTTGAGTTTCTAGTAAAATTACCATATATAGCAATAGCTATATAGCTCTTGAATTATCCTCATATATTTTAATAGCTTACACAAAATGAAATATCGGGTGTAGTACCAAAGCTGATATAGAACAATGCACCTATAATATTTCAATGCTTAATATTTTCATTTCATTCTTCTTTTTCTAACTTTAAATTTAATTCCATAGGAGTTTCATACAATTTAGAGTTTACAATATTAAAACGCTTTGCTAAAGATTTAATGTAATGTTACTGACTCAAAGTTAAAGTTAAATTAAGTTCGCATACATTAAAAGGTCGTGGCATAGATGTATTATATTAACTAACCTAACCAAGAGCATGTCGGCACATGTCTAAGAAGGGTTCCGTAACTATAAACGCGTAATAGGTTTTTTATTTTTATTTTTTTATTTTAAATTACTTCAAAACTAACTGTCCGATTTCGTAAAAAATAATTTTCCTAAAAAGTATTTAACATAATCTATTAGCATAAATAATTGCAATTTTCTAAGTCTCATAGTTTAGAAATTCCAGGGGTGGACCAACTTGTAAACCACTTTGGAGGCCGGTTACTCGAAAATGGTTGACTTTTTAAAAAAGTCATGTATGAAACGTTGCCTTCTATTTTAAAAGAATAATTTAAAAAAAAAAACATTTTTCTTCCCCACTTCACATGTATGGAGAGCCACCCCTAAAATGTAAAATTATTATTTTTTTATGATGCCAAAACCGAGATATATTATACACAGTCTTTAGCTATATTAAATTTCATCCATATTCATATTCATAATTCATAATTACAGAAGCTAGAGGCGCGAACAGACAGACAGATAGACAGACGGTACAGAGCGAAACTATAACGGTTCCTTAAGTATTACGGAAAAGTAATAAAAAAGAGGGGTCGTGGGCATTGTAATCACTTTAAAAGTAATCATTGATGACCTCTGCCTCTTTGAAAGAGGCAGAGGTCGGTTTGGTCGGGTCGGTGGAAAGGGGTAGGTTTTTAGTATTTTTTGATATAGCGGCAACGGAAATACATCATCTGTGAAAATTTCAACTGTCACGGTTACTCAGATACAGTCTGGTGACAGACGGACAGACAGACGGACGGGCACCGAAGTCTCAGTAATAGGGTTCCGTTTTTTACCCCTTTGGGAACGGAACCATAAAAAGTGTAACTCTACACATCTGTATTACATACAGATAAATAAAATTGAAGTGTCTGTTTGTAATTTCAAACTAACAGCTTTTCAGTTATTGCATATTATGAAACTATTATAATATATACGGTATTAACAATAAAAAATTAATTTTTAAAATTTTTGTGTCTGTCTGGCTGTCTGTCTGTTTGTTCCGGCTAATCTTCAGAACGGCTGGACCGATTTTCACTGGCAGATAGCTGATGTTAAGTAAACTAGGCTACTTTTTATCCTCATCATCATCATCAAAAAATGTTCAACGCCCAACGAAGTGGGCACGGGTCAGCTAGTTTTAATAATATGACGTGTTTATCGTGTCAACGCACAACCTCAACCCCGCGATAGCTTATCGTAATGTTGACTATACTGTAATGGCCTCCTCAACACACTTCCTAAAAAAGGTTATCACTTTCATTTAAAGAAAGAAGAAATTACTATAATTTGTTATCCGTTTTGATTATGAAGCAAAGAACGAGTTACAACTTTGTTAAAACAAAATTAAAAATATTAAGTGGCATTGTCAAGCAGTAATAAGAGCACTCGATCACGACAGCTTTCAAACAAAAAAAAAGATCAAAATCGGTTCATCCGTTTGGAAGCTACGATGCCACGGATGACTTGTGTACACAACACGTACACAAGTCACAAAACACAGGGAAGTCAAACCTATAAGTCTTATAACACACTTCATAGATATTTTGTTTTTCGTTATGTTTATAATATAGAGTTTGAATAAAACATTCCAATATTTTTATAAAACGGTGTCTCTATTTGGGTAACACACCCAATTTTTTTAAAAATGTTGGGTGGCGAATGGTCTAAAGAACTCCATTCTTATCGGCTTCCCTTTCAGATTACCTCATGAAGACCTCCAGCCAAAACTAGTATATGAAAAACAATAATATCTTATACAAGTCAGGTCGGAGAAGCGATAGCGCTGCACGTTGCAACTTTGACACGAATATTGGAATCACAAATCTCTTTATAGGCCGATATATTCGGAGTAATGGTGGGAGATCATAGGGACATTATCTCGTTAGAAATAAAATTGAAATTCAATCTTAGGTATATGCCGAAATATTCGGAGTTATAGGAGATCATAGGAACCGTATTGTGTTAGAAATAACGATGAAATTCTTTCTTAGGTATATGCCGAAATATTCAGAGTTATGGGAGATCATAGGAGCCTTATTTTGTTAACAATAAAGTTTGAAATTCAAACTTGTTCTTAATTGACGGCTGGCCAACTAAATAACAATATTAATAATATGATTTGTCCGATGACAGTTCGAAATAATTAAGGGTTTTTTTCTATGACATTAACCCTCAATTTTGTAGCTTTCACCAATGACGAGTCGTTATTAGATAATTTCACGTGCATCATGAGACGAATGAATTTTGAAAAGTACCTCGGCGGTACCTCAGCCGCGCGTCCTTGGATGTAAAATCATGTTATTACGTTAATAATGATTATTGTTCTCTGTTTAAGTCTGGTAGTAAGTCGGATACATCTACCTACCTTCCGACCTATATCTATTTTACCTACACTAAGTAAAATATATTAAAAAAATACTTACTCAGCTACTAGCACACTTTGATATAAATAACATTTTACATAATAAACAATTTGGTTTTACGAAGGGTCGCTCTACAACAGATACAGGCGTTAATCTGATTAGTTATATTTTTGATGCTCAGCCCTCCCAAGCATCAAAAATATAACTGGTCGCAAGATGCTCTAGGAGTCTTTTGCGATCTCTCTAAGGCATTTGATTGCGTGTAGCACTCAACGTTGATCAGGAAACTATGGAACAAAGGGACCAGCACTCGCCCTTTAAAAATCTTATTCATCGAATAGGATTCATAGGGTTGAGATAGATGGAAAAAGATCCACAGGTACCAAAAATTGACATGGGGGACCCACAAGGATCCATTTTAGGACCCTTTCTTTTTCGGGTCTATATAAATGACCTACCATACCTTATTAAAGGAAAAAACGGGATAGTCTTATTTTCCGATGACACGTTACTTACTTTTAATATTAGTCGCCAAAACTCAGGCTATGACGAAGTATATAATGCTCTCTTAAAAATAGTACACTGGTTTAGTGTCTTTTGTTAAATAGCAAAAAACTAAATGTATAAAGTTCACGTTGTCGAATGTAAGGCAAACTGAAACCAATGTACTATTGAATGTGAAAGGTATCGAACTAGTAGATACAGCTGTCTTTTTAGGTATAACATTAAACGCAAAACTTCAACTTCATATTGTTGGGTTGGCCGACAGATTCACTTCAGCAGTATTTGCAGTAACTAAGACAAGACAATTTTCAGACGAAAACACAGCAAGGCTTGAATATTTTAATTACTACCACAGTATAATGTGCTATAGCATTCTACTGTGGGGAAATGCTGCACATATAAATACTATATTTGTGCTGCCGAAGCGAGCTGTTCGGGCAATCTACAAGAAGGGCTCCCAACACTTCATAAAGAGAGAAGTTTAAAGATAAAAACAATTTTCAATCAATAAATTTAAAAAAGTAGTTAAAGAACAATTGTGTGCTAAAGCCTATTATAAAGTTAATGATTTTATGAAATTGGGAAAATTCACCTTGGGAATGAGGTGGCCCCCTGCAAGGCTACTTCTAAATAACATATATTATTGTACTCTTGTTATGTATGTAGTATGTAGACCGACGTTCAGGAAGTGTATAAAAATACTAATTTTGAACAAAAATTTTAGACTGACTGTTCAACTATTGTATTATTTTTGAAATTATATTGAGCAGTGAGAAGTGATAAATATAATTCGTCTTAAAGTTTAAACTAATTCGTGTTTATGTACTTATATGTGAATATTGAATATGAGACTACTTGACACTTGTGTTGTGTTTATTGTTGGTGATAAATCGTTTGAATAAATTGACTTACGGTAAGCGGTAAGTTAGATACGTACCTACTATCAATTGTAATTTGTAGTTATCATATTTATAGACGATAATAACATTATATATTATTATTTAATAGGCGGTAGTACCGTGGAAGTATTTTAATATTATGATTATCTTACAATAGTTAATTAATACACAGAAAAACGTTTTATTAATGAGTACCTATTTTGTATTTTGAAATATACCTATTTGTAGGTATTCTTATAGTTACCTGAGTATTTTGTAAGTTACCTTGACCTTCATACATAATATGGTGCTAAATTTCATTTCAAAAAAACTTGCAAAACTCACGTCTAGCGACTAGGGATTCCCTCTGAAGTAAAACCACCCTTCGCCACTGGTACACACTTATAAGAAACACCATTACCTATTTATCGCACTATCAAATTACAATAATGGAGAATATTCTCTAATTATAAAATAAAGAATTATTTCGATACGTCAAATAGTTTCCAAGATATTTAACTTTTTAGTTTAAAATGGCCCAGATGGTAACTTGCGAGCTTGCAACTAAGCAGTGCGTAGTACGGCACGAAATCCGGCCTATATGGCTGAGGCCGAGGTGTAGCGTGACGTCACGCTACTGTTAGCGGGATTCTAAAATTTTCGAACTATGAACGCGTGAATAAATAAATAAATAATAATAATATAACATAACAATAATATCTAAATACTTATTATTTTTTAATTAAACAAAAACTAGTATATCTGTAATTTGTATACATTTAATAGCTTTACTATAACAAGTTTCAAATGATTTTACATACCTACATTTTCCATTATGACGGCTTAGCAAACTGCTTTAGAACCTGAACCTTTAGCCAAGTTGCCATTGTTAATTATGACGACGAAGTTCGAAAAAAAATGCGTGGGATTTGTCATATAAGCATCTTTTAGTGGTATAGCTTATGTCAAATCCCATACATTTTTTGTTTACTTCGTCATCGTAATTAGCGATGGCAACTAGACCAAAGACTCTGAACAAGCAATCAAAGATGTTACTTACTCAATAAAGTTGTGGCTACACCAACAACCAAAATAGCTACATTGAGCGACGTTTACTGTATTGTGCCCCCAGTTTTACAAATAATTGAAGATGGGATGTAATTTGATTTGAGCCAGCGGTTTTACGACTTAAAAGATTAATATCTCGGTCTACTTCTGTTTTCAATTAACGTCGTGAAACAGATGTCCGATTCAAAACACAATTGACGAAAATGAAATTTTAAGGATTTTTTTATTTATTTTCCTGGCGCTTCGCTTGGCTCTTTACTAGATTCTCCCCGAGAATTAAGTACGTGAAGATTCCATTACCTGAACCCTCAGTTTTTGTAGCCTGTATTCATATAAGACTTTCAATTTACTTTCGTAAAACGTGAAGCAAAAATTGAAATCTGTGGTACAGTTTTACGATAGGTATAGGTATAGGTATATATATATATATATATTAGGATAGGTATTTTCCAAGTTTTGTCATATGTCAAATAGTTTATAATAACATTATACATTTGCAAACTGGACCATTCTTTGTGAATTTCTTTCCTTTTCTTGCAAATCAGCAAGCAAATCATAAAAGTTTAAATAATTAATAAAACCGCTAAGACGCTAAAATGTGATGTCATGACGTCACATTCTTGTAACGACCTGTCAACTATCAACTCACACTAAACATGTCAAATCCTTGAATGCTTGGTGTTATCTTTGGTAATTTTAATATATTAAAATGCCTTTTGTATGGTGCTTTATAATAATTATCAAAGCGACGATGTTATTCCGCAAAAAACATGCACTAAACTTCGACTGATAAGTGACATAAATTTTTTAAATGATGTTTACTGACGGGAATGATGGGATTAGAGGCCTTTTAAAAAAAAGGAAGAAGTTTGTACTCCTTCTTTTTGAACGAAGTTCTACAAGTAGATGACGTCACGTTTGACGACTCTGCGTTTTTAATCACGTGGTCAAAAGTGGAAATTTGTTATTTTATTTTTTTACTTTATAAAAATCATATATATTATAAATTAAAGTGTTGGTTAAATTGGTTTATAATAATGTTTAGTGATAAAATATCAATAGTTTTACGTATGTTTTCAGTATAGGATAATACGGTATTTTCTTGTTTTTTTTATTACTTTTTTTATACAAAGATTTCAAACTCTAGATAGGCTATAACGTACAATTGACAGATCAAATCCTCATGTAATAAAAAGTTACGCGATCTTGCTTTTCACCATACTTCAAATGTCAGCCATCTTGTTTTCACCGTACTTCAAATGTCAGCCATCTTGTTTTCACCATACTCGAAATGTTATAAAGGCCCCAAAAATCTCAAAAGTTTTGGGACGCAAGGGACAATAAACTGGAGACACTTTTTGCCTCAATATGCCTCGTCTATAATAATATATATGTCTATGATAAAATATTAATAGTGCTCTGAAAAATAAGACAGTTTATAAAAGGAATAGTATACTAAAAATCAATATTTTCTAAGATATTTCAAAGATATTATCTGCTTCAGCTCTTTTGTGGGTCTCGTGAAAACGCCCCATATAAATGTTGCTACGAAATGTATGGCCATATGCACAAAATTCTGATATCTCCGAAGTTTGCGCGTGACTAATGAGGGTTTTTGATATTTTTTCTGCCGTTAGGGGGCAGACCCAATGCACACAAAGTGTCATCTGGTGGCATAAGTGGTATCAAAAACGGTCAAACTCACACGTTTTTACAACGTCACCCATTGAATTCAATGGGTGACGTTGTGGATTTTGTATTTCTTTCATAAATTTGGGTTCTTAATGTGTAATATTGGTAGAATATTAACCATTAAATATTCGTTAACGTGCACAAGCATGGGCAAGTGGTACAACTTCAAAAAACGTGCTATTTTGTGTACCCTCCAAAACTCCCTAGAAACTTTCAGTAAAGCTTCTAGCATTTTACTGAATCGACTGACTTAACTCATTGACTGCACTGACTATGTATTTGGACTTTGACTAGACTTCAGACTTGACGATTTAGGAATACGGTGTTGAAAATTGAAACAAAAATTATATTTCCTGCCTTTTTAACTTGACACTGGCAAATGGTTTTAAGCCGACGCCATATATAAAAAAAAAAGAAGTTTCCATCCATATATTTAAATAATAAAAAAAAACGACACACTATCTCAGATTATTACCACAAACTAGCGAGCGAAATTTTTTATTCGTTGTCTGCAAATTGCAATTTTCTAACCATCCCCTAATTCCTAAGTTAAAAACTCTCCTAGACTTAGTAAACGATAGCAAGTTTTGGTTACACAAATCTCGTCCTTGTTTAGTTAATAGTAATTATATTCGATATTTATCCCTTGATAGATACGTACCTACGTATAGATTACCTGTATATCCCCTATTTAACTCTTCCTTTGAATCCCTTGTTTTAGCCCCGGATATTCGATATGACATAGGTATTAGAAAATCGGACAAGTAAGTATGCAAAACCATTTTTTAACTATTTAACAAATAATGATTGGAAAGGTTGGCATCATATATACACAGATGCCTCAAAAATGTCGGTAGGTAATAATTGTGTAGGAGTTGGTATTTTCCATCTCCAATACAAAATTGTTCAGAAAGTAAAATTTCCTCCACAAACCTCCGTATTCACAGGGGAATGTTATGGTCTATATAAAGCAATTGACTACATTATGCTAGCGAAACTTAAGAGGACTGTAATTTTTACTGACTCTTTGAGCGCCCTTCAATCATTAAACAGATTTACATTTAGATCAAAATGTTTCCCCATAATCATACAAATTAGAAATCTTTTGCAAAAATGTAATGACAATAACTTTTCTATTACATTTGTTTGGATTCCAAGTCATTTCGTAATTATAGGAAACGAACAAGCGGATACACTGGCTAAAGATGCAGTTTCTAGTGGGAATGTCTTTCCATATATTAATTACAGCCATGACTTACCTTCTCTTGCTAAAATCTTTCTCCAACGGGATTGGAGTAAGGACTGGGCAGGGACCAGTCAAAGGAAAGGGATTCAGTATAAATATATACAATCTGAAATTCAGTTTAAGCCTTGGTTTTTCAAAATTAATTTATCCAAAAGTGCAACTTCGTATATAGTCAGAATGAGATTGGGACACGTCTGTATAGCGTCATTTAAAAAAAAATGAATATCCGGAACGATGATGCTTGCGATTGCGGTTTGGAAATTGGTGATTTAAATCACATTGTTCTTGCCTGTCCTCTTTATGATCATTCCCATCTTTATTATAGCCTCTCCTCCATTTATATTTCATTTCCTACTATTATTCAGATATTCATGTAATAAATTAGTTTATTTATTTTTATCTCAATATTTGAGTAAAAATTCGATTACTATATAATGTAAAATAATATATGTATATCGTAGTAAAAATTCCTAACTTGCCCCGAAATCCAAAATTCCGAAATATACTTCTCCACCACCCTACCTTGTCTATGGGAAAGTACACAAATCCCACGTGTCAGTGCCAAGAAATTAGAGAAATAAAAAAACTATCGAGCGTTTAATAGATATCTACAATTTTATTACAGGAGTTTTGCCGGGGAGTTTAATGGGTGACGTTGTGAATTTGTAATATTTCATAAATTTGTGTTATCTCGGTTCTTAATGTGTAATATTGGTAGAATATTAACCATTAAATATCCGTTAACGTGCACAAGTGTGGGCAAGTGGTACAACTTCTAAAAACGTGCTGTGTGTTTCCCGCCAAAAGTCCCTAGGAACTTTCAGTAAAGCGTCTACCACTTTACTGAATCGACTGACATGACTCATTGACTGTACTGACTATTTATTTAGACTTTGACTAGACTTTAGACTTGACGATATATGAATACAGTGTTGAAAATTAAAACGAAAGTTCTATTTCCCGCCTTTTTTACTTGACATTGGCAAATGGTTTTAAGATAAGCCGACGCCATATATTTAAAAAAAATAATCTAATTTAGAGCGAAAGAAACCTTATTAAAGTTCAAACTTAAAAATTATATGAATTATATTCGAACTCAGGGCGACCTCTAGTTTGTACTTGAATAATTCACCCCCAGGGCTCGTCATCTTTTCGCAATTCGCCCTCGCGCATACTTCACGAGAGAGATGACTTCTCGCGAGAATTCTCGCTCCGAATACGGTTTTATTACTGCCTAGAAATTCTCCGGCAATAAAGAGAATTTTCTAGGAACACGCGCTCAATATCCGTATTAAGGTGGTAGGTGTAGGTACTATGTAGGTGAACCCTTCTTGTGATTTACTACTCTACGTGATAATGGCTGTATTAAATAACTGGGATATCGCTTCATCTATAAGGTGGAAAAACCAGATAGAATTTCCAAGTCAATGGGTAACTGGGCTTTTGGCGTATGTTCTTTGTAACCCCCGACGAAAACAGAGCGGTGTTATAAGTTTCACAGGCTGTGTTTGTGTTTCTGTGTGTTTGTCCGTGGCGTCGTAGCTCCCAAACGAATGAACCGCTTTTGATATAGTTTTTTTTGTATTAAAGCTGACATAATCGAGATATAAAGAGTGTTCTTAGCTACATCAATTAACAATTCAATTTCAAATCATTTGGATTTTGGAGATTGGACAATTCGGGGTTACAGTTTATTTTTTTATTTTAATAATGTGTGGCTGCAGTTTCCTGATTGTAAGTGATGATATTGCTCTTCATATGAAAGTTAATCGGTCGCTAATTACATCTGCAATACAGATGGATACGCAACTGCAAATCATAACTCATTTACATTTTTAATATGATTATTGATTACTGATATTAAACTTGCTTCAATCATGCACTACACAGAATTGGTGTGCTTCGACATGGATTCGACATCTGTTTTTCTACTAACCGTCCCGGTACCGGAGCCACAGATCAAAGAAAGAGGAACAGTAAACAGCTACATAGTTAGCTATCGATTTGATTGCACTACTACAAGCATACAGTGTCCACGATTGTGTGGAAAAATCGTGGGTTGTTGAAGGCGACGTTACAATTATCAAATTTGGATTTGGAAAAGCTGTTTCTCTGTATGTAGTATGAGGGTTAAAAAAACGTGCTAAGTATATGTATAGGTACAGGATGTTTTCAAAACAAAAATAGACATTCGAGGAGGTTCATAAAACATAGATATTCAAGGATCATATCAGTATTCGATTCTCGTTCCAAAATATATCTAAGATATGACCTTAAATGTTGACCAGATTATCCTCTAAAATAGTTAAATTCTATTCATAACCGCGCTGCGCGTGACTTTCAAGGCCGGCGTGACGTACGTCAGTACGAGGGTGTCCATGCGTATTATTTTTCTATAAATTACTTTTGCATTTTTAGTAATTAATACTGTCATAAAACTCATAATATCTTACCTAATATTGTAGCCTAATGTTGGGTTGAATATTTTATTCAGATAAAAATACATTCTGTATTATATTAAAAATTTTTTGCTCTTCCGGCAACCGGATTGCCGGTGCCGGCGCGATTGGTGTTATAACTAACCAAATGATAGTTATTAATTTAGATTAACTTGTCCCTGGAGATTATTATTATTGTACAGATCTAAAGGTCAAACCAAAAGGTCTTAGAGAGGTCTCTAACAGGTCAGATGGGATTTAACCCTGGTAAAATATGGCCACCGCGGACTTGTTAATGTCTTATTAGTCTATATAGTATAGATTCTATACCATCATCTGATTTATCTTTGGTCAAAAACCATGGTACGCTTACACACGCACCGCAGACCTTTTTGCCGCAGGCGGAATCTATACAAATTCCGGCAACACCGCCGCCGGAGCTGCGGCGCGTGTGTAAAGGTCATTAGCCAGTTGTAATATGTATATATAAAATAAATGTAAATTGTGTTCGAGCTGTCATAATTTTTATTAAATTCTCTTTCGATAACGTTACGAGTACTTAGTTGTCAATTGCTCCTGCTACCCCACCGCTCACACGCTGAAACGAATCGATACGCGACGCTGCATTTTAAAAATAGTGATTCAAAATTAATTTTATTCAGTACACAAGAAGATACATGATTGACGCAAGAGCGACGCCGCGCTATGCAGAGCGGTGCAGTTTGATATTCGAACTCTTACAATTAAACGTGTATCTTACTATATTCTTGTGTAATAAATAAAAATCAATTTTGAATCTCTATATTAAAATGCGGCGCAGCGTTGCGTTTCGTCTCGATTCGGTGAGAGCTGACCCTAAGCGCGCATATTCCTTGGGCGAATGCTACAAACTCGATATCTATCTTATATTATTCTTCCAGCGATCCATGTTACCTACGCTATACTACACACGCCATAAATATCATAATCCTGGATCACGATCCATGTATCGTGATGAATACCGAGCGTGTAGCATTCCTCATAGGCTAGCCTCTTTATCCTTCCAAAACCAATAATTTTTTGTAGAAATGTAGGCGTTGTATCTAAATTTGGAACCTTAAAATTTAGGCTGGGACTATACTGTCCGGAATCCGGTAGGCCGGGGAAAATTCAGAGCATTGGAAAATATAACACCGCGCTTATACAATAGAGCTGAAAACCGAGCACACAAGTGTCGAGTCAAATGCCAATGGCATATTATATATGACAGCTCGACACTCGATACTTCTATTAGGTATAGTTATAGATTGATGAAATTTGGTATAGTTATAGATGAAAATATTGACGACCGAAACCATTTTTAAGGTTCCGTCGTACTCAAGGAACCCTTATAGTTTCGCTCTATCCGTCCGTCTCTCTGTCTGTCTGTTTGTCTGTCCCCTCTTCCTGCGTCTGCTTCTCATAATTACAGACGCAGGAAGAGGGGACAGACAGACAGACAGAGAGAAAAATGGTTTCGGTCGTCAATATTTTATATTTCCTCGTCATAACAGAAGTAGAACTAATCGAAACACAATCCAAACCTGAAAAACATTCATTGATCTTTTATTTAACAATTTACGTACGAACTACAAAACAACAGTATCATCTTAATTGCACTTTGTGTGTTACCACGATCATATAATTAAAAATATTTACTAAAAACAAATCAGAACATTCTTAGTAACTGCTATATTTAATGCTCTTTAAACGTATGTAAAACATTAAATATTTAAAATAAAAACTTGAGAGGTATCAAGGGACACCCGGATGGAACGAAGTTATAATATATTTATTATTATATAAATATATAGTTGATAATGAAGAATTGAAGCCTATTTTGGAAAATATATATATATATATATATATATATATATATATATATATATATATATATATATATATATATATATATATATATATATATATATATATATATATATACAGAACAAACACACAGACTGACAGACGGACAGAAAAATGTTAACAATTTATATTTTATTGTAAGTACTGATCATACTTTTAAATACATTAAGTGAAAATAAAAGCTGTTAATTTGAAAATACAAACAGACACTTCAATTTTGTTTATTTGTATAGATATAATATATGATATTATACAAAACAAATAGTTGAACTAAGTATATATAGTGCGCGCGGAACTAGCGCCTTAGGTAGGGACAGGGGTGAGGGGGCGGGTTGCTTGCTGCTCGCAGTGTTGCCGCCGCGAAGTCCGGCTCCGTACTGAGTAATAATATCAAGCGCTCTTTCGTCCCGCCGCTCGCGTACCTAAGGCCCAGCTAGCTACTCAATGTAACAGTCATAACAGTCACAATGTGTAATTGCAAAATTCTACATTATTGTCAAGGTGATAAGGTCGTTTTTTGTATCATTCTTAATAGTCGTTATTACATTGTGATTTCGAGTGGCAAAAAGTGTCGTGCCAATTTTAATCCGCCTAGCCTCCAATTCGCAACGCGCCATAAGGAACTACGTTCCAATAAAAAATAATCATCTGACATTCGGACACACAGATTGACTACGTAAACAGCCCGTATAGGAGGCATAATAAAACTTAAATATTTAACATAAAGCTTAATTCACCTATAAAAACATTGAAATACACAGTTATTTTATGTGGAAAACTATCTTATTTATACACTCTTTTTCCTTAATTTATCAACGGTATTATTTGTTTAGGACTATATTTATAATAAAAGGCTGGGACTATATTATGATCCGGAATCCGGAACGGGGTAAAAATTCAGAGCACTGAAAATAGAACTCTGCCCTTCTCATCTTCTTCTTCTTTTTATATTTGGCCCCGTAGTTATTCGCCAATGTCAGAGTGAGTGACAGCAACTCTGCTAATTGAGGAGGTCTTATGAAAAAACAAGGGTACGGTAAGCTGAATAGCGAGGTCTGTTGAAAAAACCTAAAGCAAACACAAATCTTAGGGTTTAGTAACTAATCTGCCCTAATACAATAGAGTTGAAAGTTTCAAGTGTCGAGCTGTCATATATTGTCATTTGACTCGATACTCATGTGATCAATTCAGCTTTATTGTATTAGCGCAGATTTTAAATTCTTAAAATTTTACCGGATCATATGATCCGGAAATTTTTTGAAATTGATAATTGAAACGAAAGTTCTACTAAGGCGGGTCAATAAGTCCGTGACTTTTTGAATTTCTAACCTCCTTACTGAAAAAGCAACATTACTCCTGTCAACAGGCATCTGTCAGTTGACTCCAATCAAAATTTGAACTTGCTGCGTCAGTTAGTTTGTGTTTTACAGCTATCTTTATCAGACTATCCAGTACTTAAGGAAACAATGGAAAAAAGTGAATTTCGTGTGCTTATTAAGCATTATTTTTTGCGAAAAAAAACCATTACCGAGACCAAGGCTAAGCTTGATAAATACTATGGGGACTCTGCACCATCGATTTCAATGGTAAAAAAGTGGTTTACTGAATTTCGTTGTGGCCGTACAAGCACTGAAGATGCCGAACGTCCTGGACGCCCAGTTGAGGTCTCTACACCCGAAACAATCGAAAAAATTCACGATATGGTGTTGGCCGACCGAAGATTGAAAGTGCAAGAGATTGTGGAAGCCATAGGCATCTCGCATGGCTCAGTGGTTTCAATTTTGAATGATCACTTGGGCATGAGAAAGCTTTCCGCAAGATGGGTGCCGCGTTTGCTCACAGTCGACCACAAACGCAATCGTGTAACAACTTCACAGGAAGGTTTGGCGTTTTTTAATCACAATATGGAGGAGTTTTTGCGCCGTTTTGTAACCGTGGATGAAACATGGATCCATCACAACACACCAGAGACCAAACAACAGTCAAAACAGTGGGTTTCTAAGGGTGAATCGGCGCCAAAGAAGGCCAAGGTGGGTTTGTCAGCCAATAAAGTTATGGCGACTGTTTTTTGGGATGCACGTGGGATAATCCACATTGACTATCTTCAAAAGGGAAGAACAATTAATGGGGAATATTATGCCAACTTATTGGACCGCTTCAATGAGGATTTGAAAAAAAACCGACCTCATTTGGCCAAGAAAAAAGTTCTTTTTCACCAAGACAATGCAAGGGTGCACACATGTGCAGTTGCCATGGCAAAAATCCATGAATTGGGCTATGAATTGCTCCCACATCCACCCTATTCTCCAGATTTGGCTCCGAGTGACTACTTCTTGTTCCCAAACCTGAAAAAATGGCTCGGTGGAAAAAGATTTGACTCCAATGATGAAGTCATCTCGCAAACAAAGGCCTATTTTGAGGACCTCGACAAATCATATTTTTTGGAAGGGATAAAAAAATTGGAGAAGCGTTGGACAAAGTGTATAGAGCTCAAGGGGGACTACGTTGAAAAATAAAATTATTTATTTATCAAAAAATCTGTGTTTTATTCCAAAAGTCACGGACTTATTGACCCGCCCTCGTATTTCCCGCCTTTTTAACTTGACACTGGCAAATGTTTATAAGCCGATGCCACATATAAATAAAAAAAACATGAAAATGACAAGAGACTACTTAAATAAAATCTAAACGATGATAGTTAAAAAATTTAATGAATTCTATGCTGTTTGGTCCTGGAAAAATATTTTGAGCGAAATTGGACAATAGCTTTTGAAGTAGGTACTTTGAAAGGACAAAACCTATTGCGCGTTGATAGTTACGGAACCCTCCTTAAACATGCTCTTGGTTGGATTTCAAAACTTAAGATAGGCTATGACGTACATTCGACAGAACAAATTTTGATACAATAAAAAGTTACGCCATCTTGGTTTTCACCATACTTCAAATGTCAAAATGGCCCAAAAATATCAAAATTGGGGCCATTTAACTTTTTGCCTCAACACTTTTTGCCTCAACATGCCTCGTCTATAATATATACGTCTATGATCACATTACAATACGAATTTCAAAACATCAAAAGAGATAATTCTAAATATACTCGAAGACGAAAAGTTCGAAGTTAAAATGTTTTTCGCGTCTCATAAAATTAGCATATTCATTATGGTAAGCCTCGGAGTCAGACGCGATGCTCCAAAGTTTTACGTTATCTATGATTATAAAAGAGAAGTCGAATTTTGCTTAAGCAGCGGAAAAAGCGTTGAAAATTATTTTACACCCTAATTATAAAACTGTGTGACTGTGGGAAGGTTATAATAGCCGCGAGCACGCACCAAATGTTATAAAACCGTCCAAGTGCGTGTCTGGCCACGCATAGAACCTTGCGATGTTTTTTAAAGACCTATCTAATGATAACCTAACCTAACCTTCTATTGGGTAGACAGGAAAAAATATAAGAGATCCGAGATATGAACTACGGAACCCTAAAAAGTAAACACTGTGAAAGTAAACATTAATTTGTTTGCGACTTGATAATCTATATTAGTGCTTGTGACTGTATTAGGGTCAGTTCACACCGAGAGGCAATGTGAAGGGACGCGGCGTGCACTTTTTAATACCGAATAGGTACCGATACAAAGTCGAAATTTCGCGCCGCGGCGTCGCAATACGCAAACACAGCATAATATTATCATTATGCATATTATTATTACATCATCTTCATGCATTGTCACGTCGCGTCGCGTCTCGGTGTGACCTCAACTGACCCTTAATCACGGTAGAGTTATACTATGTTCAGAAAGCGCGTATTTACCGCCCCCATACATTGCGTCCAGAAGCTACGCGCGTAGTTTTTTACTAACGCGCGTATTGTAATAGATTGCCATATTGAACCGCATTGGTTGATTCAGGCGCGGATTTAGCTCTCAAAAGGGGATGTGGCCCAAAAACTTTGATTTTATTTTGTCGTTCTTATTATGTTCAATTTGAATAAAAAAAAAAGAATTGTATTATTTATTATTTATATTATTTTTAATATGTTAATGGAGAGAAATAAGGACTGAGCGAGAAAGTTTTTCGCTTATTTAGCAATAAAAAATTGATTTTATGCTATGTAAAAAAAATTAAGCTTTTAATATATCTTTAACAAATTAACATCAACGATTAAAAGATTATAAATTAATTAAATAAAAAAATAGTACTTACATAAAACATACACAAAATATATATTATATTAATACATCGAAAGGAGTAATTTCTGTCGGTTGAAACAAAATAATATTTTTTCTTAAATCTGTTGGTTAATAAATAATAAAGGACCGAAAATTAATGGACAAATGGCAAATTTGGCGATGTCTTCATTAATTATTACTCGTCGACAAGCAGATTAATTGCATATAAAAAAAAACAAGCATATAAAACCCTTGAAAATCCCTTCAGAGACTTTTTCTCCGTAAATTTAGGGAAAAAGTCCCAAGTTGGCATCACAGCTAGACCGCCAGGCATTCTGTTCGGATAAGATAAGAAGCTCAACGCGCGTAGGTTTACGCACGTATCTTGCCTTTCTGGACAAACTCTAAAGGAATGGCTGTGGTATTTTTGTAATAGTCCTTTACAAAAGTGACTTTGACAGATTTTTCATACAAAATCTGTCAGTCACATTTTTTTTTTAATATATATATATGGCATCGGCTTATAACCATTTGCCAGTGTCAAGTTAAAAAGACGGGAAATAGAACTTTCGTTTCAATTTTCAACACCGTATTCCTAAATCGTCAAGTCTAAAGTCTAGTCAAAGTCCAAATAAATAGTCAGTGCAGTCCATGAGTCATGTCAGTCGATTCAGTAAAGTGGTAGAAGCTTTACTGAAAGTTCGAAGGGAGTTTTGGAGGGAAACTCAAAATAGCACTTTTTAGAAGTTGTACCACTTGCCCACACTTGTGCACGTTAACGAATATTTAATGGTTAATTTTCTAACAATATTACACATTAAGAACAGAAATAACAAAAATTTATAAAAGAAATACAAAATCCACAACATCACCCATTGAATTCCCCGGCAAAACTCCGTCACATATTTATTCCTGTGAAAAATCAGCCCTTAATAAAATACTGAAATAATTTTCATATTTGTGTGACTTAAAGAAGAGAAAAAATTATTAAAAAAAAACCCTTTTTTCTCTTCTTCTAATAATATATAAATAAAAATTTCAATTTATAAAAAGACAATCCTCGGCTAAAGGGCCATACCATGACCATCCAGCCTGCAAGCCCAATGCCGCAGACTTGTAGGCAAAAATTTTAATTATTGACACTATTGACACTAATGACGGCTATAAGTTTTTTATTTCATTTTTATTTATATATGGGATCGACTAATAACCATTTGCCAGTGTCAAGTTAAAAAGGCGGGAAATAGAACTTTCGTTTCAATTTTCAACACCGTATTCCTATATCGTCAAGTCTAAAGTCTAGTCAAAGTCCAAATATATAGTCAGTACAGTCCATGAGTCATGTCAGTCTATCCAGTAAAGTGGCAGAAGCTTCACTGAATGTTCCTAGGGAGTTTTGGCGGGAAACACAAAATAGCACGTTTTTAGAAGTTGTACCACTTGCCCACACTTGTGCAGGTTAACGAATATTTAATGGTTAATATTCTATTAATATTACACATTAAGAACCGAGATAACATAAATTTATGAAAAAATACAAATTCCACAACATCACCCATTGAACTCCCCGGCAAAACTCCACGGCTATTAGTTACCGGTATTAGTTGGATTTGCTGGTTAAGCCGTGAGTATGGCGCTTAAGGCGCATAAATATAATGCAGATTGACATATATTTTTTGGGATTTTTCAATACGACCATGACTGAGAAAAAAGGTTTCAAAGAACTCTAACTTTCAGTTCTATCCAGCCCACAACCCCTTAAATAAACTAATAGGTACATAGAGCAAGTACATTGACAGTTGACAGGTGCGTAACATTTTCATAAACGAAATACATAACCCCAATTCTTGTATTTAATTGAGACTTCTAATTTACTTTCAAGGAATCATAAATGAATCGTCTTGATATCATAAACCATTAATAAACTGATTTTGGAGTTTGGATCAATCAAAACGCTTTTGACGTTCGTTTATGAGAACATAATTTTGCTGTTTTAAAATATCGAGACTGCATCGAAACTTTATTATTGTTAGATTTAATTAGTAGCAGAATAATCCTCGACATTAATCTATTTCACATTGTGTTTTGTCAAGGTGTATTTCAGTAAGCTGATGAAGAGTTTTAGCTAAGAACCATCTCTATCAGCTTTCAATTAATAAAAATCACATCAAATTCTGTCAATTCATTTAGTTATGATGCTTCTTACAAATACACAGACACGTCAAACTTACTTATAACATCCTGCTTTTTGCGTCGAGGGTTAAAAAGGAGAGCAACAATGATCTTAAAAAAAAAAGATAATAATATCCTGATAAACTAAAAGCCGCAGCATATAAACTTATGCGCATAACAATATTAAAAAAAAACGTGAAACTTGTCAATAGACATCTCGCGCCATTGTCATTCAAATCGTCTCGTGAATATGGTAATTCAATGGAAACCAGAAACAATCCTCTCCTCAATCACATAAATTATGCTTTATATACCTGAACTCTGTGAGGCTTTACAATATTATACATATTTTGGAATGCATAAGTCTATGAAACCGTAATAGGTATAGGTCATGTGGTAATATCCACGGAATAAAGAACAAGTGGAAGTCCGAAGTAGGGGGGTGGTTCGCGTGCCACGAGCACAAATTAAAGAAATATGACCAGATAGACAGCTACATAGTGAACTATTGATTCAATGTCAATCAATGTGTCAATGTTGTGTATAAGATGTGTCAATGGCAATGTTCAATATATTTTTTTTTATATAAATATGGCATCGGCTTATAACCAATTGCCAGTGTCAAGTTAAAAAGGCGGGAAATAGAACTTTCGTTGCAACTTTCAACACCGTATTCCTCTATCGTCAAGTCTAAAGTCTAGTAAGGATCAGTCACAATAATTTATTAGGTCACTACATATGAAATTGGCGTTCTGTAAAGAAGGAACATAAAGTCGATTTTTTTAAACATAATATATTTATTTAATCAAAGTATATAATACCATTGCTATCTATGCACTTTTGCCATCTCATAGGTAGTTCATTGATTCCTTTACTAAAAAAAACCATTCGGACAGGAATCAATAAAATCTTTGAAGGCGCTTTGGACTGCCCTGTCGGAGCTGAATTTTTTCCCTTGCAAGAAGTTATCAAAATTTCGAAAAAAATGGTAATCTGTTGAAGCATGGTCCGGGGAGTACGGTGGATGTCTTAGACATTCTAATTAAAGCTCCTCTAATTTGGTAGCTGTCTGTTGGATAGTGTGTGGTCTAGCGTTGTCCTGAAGCAGCAGTGGCCTAGAGCGAATGACCAACCTAGGTTGTTTAGCAGCTAGCTTTTACATCATGATCTGCATTTGCTGGAAATAGACATCTGCCGTAATCGTCTGGCCAGATTTAAGAAAGCTGTAGTGAACGACACCGGCACTAGTCCACCAAACGCTTACAAGTAACTTTTTTTGAGTCAATTTGCGCTTGGGGCAGGCTTTGGCTGGTTCGCCAGGGTTCAGTTATTGCGATGAGCGTTTCCGATTATCGTACAGGATCCACTTTTCTACCCTACTAATAATGTGAAAGTTTGTGAGGATGGATGGGTGGATGTATGGAAAGGTGGATGTTTGCTACCCTTTCACGCAAAGACTACTAAACTGATTTTGATGAAATTTGGTATGATATTAGTTTAAGCTCTGGAATAAAACAGGCTACTTTTTATCCCGATATAGTACAGTGTTCCCGTGGGATACTGTTATTAAACAGAGCTGCGGGCAATAGCAAGTCTCCATCTAAATCATAAATTTCAATTAGAATTTAGAAGATTAAGAGCTATTTCGACTCTCATACTAGGCTAGACAACAGATTTGTTATTGCCCATGAATGAATATTTACTCTTTAAATATGAGTAACTTCTCAGATCAGAAGAAAAAGTATACTAAAAATCAATGTTTTCATAGGCACAGCGATTTGTTTACAAAATTTCGCAAGTCTCGTTAAAACGCTTCATACAAAAGTCGTACCTTACTGTCACTGTTAGGTAAAGGTATATGAAATAAGAGGCCGCAGGAATATGTTTGCAAATATCTCCGAAATTTGTGCGTGTAAGATTATACTTACTATAATAATGAATGTTCTTGTAAAAAATGTAAGTAAACTAATGATGTAGGTTTTGTTTATTATTTTTGATATGCAGGTATCTAATTACTAAGCTACACATAAAATATTATATTTTATACGTTTATCATCTAGTAATGCCTCAATATTTCTGAGTAGGTATATAAATTAAACTAAATATTTTACATTTTTTCGATACCCCAATTATCTTATTGTTTAATTCCTAATTAATCGTTTTTAATTGTTTAACATATAACATGCTTTAAAAATGCAAACAAAATCAATCTATCCCATATTCAGAATATTAATTTAAACATTTTTCACTCTTCAATTGTCGCACCCTAAAATATTTGGCGCCTATTCGTTATTCATATATTTGTTAACTGTATTTAGATATTCACTATTCATTTCCAGCTGACTGCCAATTCGCAAACGAACCTTATGATTGGTAGCAACGTATTCTGTAAATATGGTGGGAATCCGCACTCACAAAATGTATTGAGTAGCTACTCGGTCAGAGAGGTTGTTTCATTTTTAAACGTCGACGAAAACACAGGGGTGTTTAAGTCGGGAGTGAAAAAACGAATTTTACCACAAAATTAAGCGAGATTTTAAGGATAAAATATAGCATAATATCAACGAAATTGAAGCTAAGAAAATAGTAGTACCTACGTGAGTCGAGTATCCTCTCTATACGGATATTTATTCTCGGGATATCAATGAGGGCTTTGAAATTTTAATGAAATCACAGTCGTCGGTTATCGAAGTGACCATAGTGTTGATCTAAATGAAACAAGACAGTAATTTCTAAAATGTCCCATTACATTTGGTGGAAATTATTGGCAATGCCTAGTGAGTCTGCGCGTGTAACTTTGCTATGTAATTAATTTTAAAACAAATATCATTAATAAGAAATTGCTATCATTGAGGGTTTTTGATATTTATTCTGCCGTTAGGTGTCAGACCCAACTCACACAAAGCAAAATCTGGTGGCGTAAGTGGTATCAAAAACGGTCAATACGAATTTTGGATTCTTTTTCTGTCACCAGGCGGCGCATTGATTAATGAGCGTTTTTAAATTCGTGACATCTGACAGCTTTTTGACACGACAAGGACAATCGGGCGTGACAGAAAAAGAATCGAATATTCTTATTGACGGTTTTTGATACCACTTACGCCACCAGATGACGCTTTGTGTGAGTTGGGTCTGACCCCTAACGGCAGAAAAAATATCACGAACCCTCGTTATAAAATTGTTTTATAAAGGCGTAATATTTATTAAAACACACCTGATATCATATACTCCATAATTTCGTTAAAGTATCACAAGCCTCTTTAGCTCAGTGGTAGAGCACTGGTCTCGTAAACCAGGGGTCGTGAGTTCAAACCTCACAGGAGGCAATGTCCTCATTTTATCGTTTTATTATAGTTTTTTAAATAGTTAATTGTGTTTTAAGTATTTTTTATTTAATTTTTTTACATAAATAAGCGTAAATACGATAATTAGGTTTTTACAACCGTGTAAAAAAGTAAATTAAGGCGACTTAGACATAACATAAGTTTTTCAAATACTTAATTCACACAATATTACCTAACCTTCTTACTAATAAAAATATTTACACAACGGATAACTTACGACGTTGCTTTCTTTTTCTATCATGCGATATTTCCAGCGTAACAGACAAAGACAGCAACGTTGTTTAAGTTATCCGTTGTGTAAATAGTTTTATTAGTAGGTAAGAGAGTACAAGTGTAGCCTAATTTTAAATAATCTGATATAAATGTAATATTATTTTACTTGATAGTTTTTAATCAAAGATGTGCGACGATCAGAATAAAAAACTCAGCTTGATAATATTCTATATGCATTACAAATAATTTCTTATTCTTGCAGGTCTACCGCCAAAACTACTAGAAAATAAAAAACAATCTGCCAAAATTCTAAACTGACATTAGTACCTATTCGAAATTCAAAATGTTGAGGTACTGGCTGTGTTTCACGAGTCTGATATATTTGGCGGGTAACTGCGGCGCGAACTACTGTAGGGACGCCAACCTGTGCTGCCAGGGGCGGGACAGCTCCTGCGTGGTTCAGAAGGCACATCAGAATGCGATTATAGAGGACCTAACCGACAAGCCCTGCTACTGTGACCACGCGTGCTTGAAGCTAGGAGACTGCTGTCCGGATTTCAGAGAAACTTGTGGTGGTAAGTTTTTTGTTAAAAAAATAGGTACTTATTTTTATAAGTCCTGGCTGAACCGACCATACGTTGTTCTGTCATAACTTTGAAGTGGATTAAATAATATATCACCCCTACAACCTACATTTACGACCAATACCTTATAATATTCTAATATTTTTATCTACTGGGGCTAGCCGATTTAACATGTACTTTTGAAAGAAAAAATAAAAATATTACTGAAAAAAAACAGTATTGTATTCCAACAAAATTTCTGAACGTACCTATTGTAAATATTTTACAGTGAAGACCCGAATTTACACTACGTATCAAAAATCAAATGTTGACTTGTCAGTTAGTATGGGAAAATTTAATCATCGTTTTTAGTATTTTCCTCGCAACATTTCCAAACCTTTTAAACCTTCCACAATTATTTCAAGATCAAAATTAACCAAATCGGTCCTACGTTGTCGAGTTTTACCGAGACAAATGAACTGCAATTA
The DNA here is from genome assembly GCA_963565745.1 of Phengaris arion. Lineage (NCBI taxonomy): Eukaryota > Metazoa > Arthropoda > Insecta > Lepidoptera > Lycaenidae > Phengaris > Phengaris arion. Next base: position 25,725,942 of record OY751433.1, read on the forward strand.
ATTTTTATAGTTATGAGGATTTAAAAATGGCTAAAATACCTTTATTTCTAAAGTTTCATATTTAAAACTCTATTTAAAAATAATAACTCTCCAAGTGATACATTTTCAAAAATTCTATGCCTTTACAAATTACACCTGTTCGCATCACTTAGTAAAGGATACTTGTATTTCATATCGCGTACAAGGTAGTCCTTCCTTTGTCCCATTTTCATTACAGAAGTTCAAGCTTTCCATTGGCAAAGGTCGCAAAAGATAAGATAGAAATTGAAAATATTCTGTGTAAGTAGTTACATAATATTTAATGCGCAAAACTTTTAGACTTTTTAAATTCTCTATAATCTTTTTTATATTTAATGGGGCCAAATCAGTTTAAAAGCCTAGATACGAATCTCAGTCCACTTTATATCTCTTTTGAAAACTAGGTTATCTATAATATGTGATGCGCAGACTATTCTACTTACATAAAACACTAACTAAAGTATAAAATTAATAAATATATTGTGAATTCGTTAATTAGCAAGATATAATATATTTTAATTATAATTAAGCCAAATGATGGATGAGGATCACAAATGAAAAATGATTCATTTTATATCCAACATACGCAGTAAGAGGATTTGTAATGTTAGCAATTTTGATTTAAAATTATCTCGTAAAATATCTGCTTCTTTTTGCAAGATTAAATTACGGATACCGAAAAAAACCAAGATTTAATGAAATTATATTATTATTTGGATGAAATGGATATTTCTTAAGATAATATTTTATAACCTTTGAAGTAAAATAATTACGAGCATAGACGTATATATTATAGACGAGGCATGTTATCGCCCCACTTTTGGAGTTTTTGGGCCAATTTGACATTTGAAGTATGGTGAAATTAAGATGGCTGACATTTGAGGTATGGTGAAAACCAAGATGGCGTAATTTTCTCTTGTATGAAGATCTGTTCTGTCAAATTTACGTCATAGCCTATCTTTAGTTTTGAAATCTTTGATTACGAGTATTTTAATTTAATAAAATATTCGTATTAAAAATGTTGTACCATGTTTCTTCATAATTCATAATTCTTCATAATTCGGGGTTTATTTGTTTATCAGGGAAAATCAGGGTTTTGATTTTGTTAGCTATCGAAGGTAGAGTTTTTGCTTTTCTGACAAATTCAGAACCAACAATGTATCAATATTTTATCGTAAGGTTTGATAAAAAGTGTTCTATCCCACTTACTAAGTTTGAAATATAATATATATACAAAAACTGACCTGAATTTTTCCCCTATATTATCAGCGCCGAAGTTTATGAGTAATAATCCATAAAGTTTATATGGATAATAAAATGCTAATCCTTGGTCTACCCTTGTATGAGTTGTATGTAATTTCCATACACTTGGAGTGAGCCGTAACCTCTGTGTCAAGTGATAAAGCTCTTAGTATTGAAATCATACTAAGCCCCCGGCTTTTCAGCTTAGATATATATTTGCATTCGCGTAAAGTATCTATTCATGGTCACTCTAGTTCTGTGCTCTACAATTATGTAATGAATATTTAAATATTTTTTTTACGCATTATCATTGTAGGCATTGATCAACGGGTTTAGGATTTTGAAATATCTATGTGTTTGTTAGATACCCAGAGTATGCAAAAAAAAGTTGCACAAAGACATGTTGTTGTTTAAATTAACATATTATTATAATCTATTTTCAAAATGTTCTGATCTTTCTCTTGGCGCGCGTCTTTCGAAAAAGAAGTAAAAAGGATTTTGGATTGGAAGGATCTGAAAAGCACTCTTAGTCAATATACTATCCACCGTAGATAAGACCTTGGTAATATTTAAAAGGTTCTTACATCTGTAGATCGGGACTACGGGATGGTAATTTTTAATATCTCCCAGTCGCGTCGCGTCGAGTCGCGTCATCTCATTGCGACTGTTCTCGTATTCCGGGGTGCAATTTCTCATTTGTGGCAGTTTTGTGTGTCGCCCGTCGACGTACAATATGTAAGACATCACAATCCCAAATCGTAGTAGCACACTAATGTTTTGCGGCTTTATCACAACGTTAAAGATGTCTATTATTACTATTTTTTACGGTTCCGTAACCAAAGGGTAAAAACGGGACCCTATTACTGGAACTTCGCTGTCTTTTTGTCTGTCTGTCCGTCCGTCTGTCTGTCACCTGGCTTTATCTCCTTAAATGTGAAATATTTACAGATTATGTATTTCTGTTGCCTCTATAGCAAGTAAGTACTGAAAAGAGAATAAAATAAATATTTAATGGGGGTTATAATAAAACAAAGGTGATTTTTTGCCATTTTGTAAGGAACCCTTTGTGCGCGAGTCCAACTCGTGCTTAGTCGGGCATATCAAAAATATATAGATAGGTAATAGGTATATAGATCATCGCTATTTGGTAGACTAATGTCTACCAAATAGCGATGATGGTTAGGGGGTGGTCCCCTGGTTCATTCTGAAAGCATTTTGATTGATTCATTTTGAGAGCACATATTCAACAAAATATATTTTTTAAAGTTAACATGATTCGACTGTGATTTGTTAAATATTCAAGTGCAGTGTATATTTAATAATATACTGAAATTTAACATAACTAACTGAGGGAATAAAAACATTTTAATATTATGTTATATGCTGAACGTAAAGGAATATACGTATAGATTTTTGTTCGTTTTGTTAGACCGACATACATCGTAGACCTAACGGTAACTTTGTGGAGAGTCCCAGGTGTCCTAGGTCCTACACATTCTGATACTAATGCTACATGCCGGAATATGGGATATCAATGTCATACCATTATAAGAAGTGTGAAATATGAAGACGCTGTGTATTTTAGCCTCCGCGACAGTTATGAATTTTTAAGGGGAGCTTATTATTCATGAGTTATTATAGTTTTGTGTAAAAAAAGCTAAAAGTATGAGATATTGTCAAGACTCACGTTAGAGCATTGTTATCGAGTGCTGTGTGCGTCTTGTTGTCACCTGCTCGCCGTGAAGAAGTTAGCTACAATTTGTATGCCATCGAATTAGTCACCATTGTTTACCACTAAAGGGGGTTGTTTCGATGCCATACAAATTATAGTTAACTTCTTCACGGCGAGCAGTGACAAAGACTCGCATTCAGCACACAGTATTGTGATTTGTGATACCTTTAAGATGGCGGCTCTCGTGATCTTGATATGAGGCCATGTTGAAATTCAAATAGAATGCATCAAAAGTTACAAAAACAGATTTCTTGAAAACATTTCAGGTACCCCTTTTATCTAGAGAGACCGGAATTTTCCATGGAAGTAAGCAACATACTTAGATTGGAATTGAGTAAATCTTGCTTAAGTCAAAAGAACTGGAACACATAATTAGGTCTAGACCTAGGTACAAACATAATATGAAAGTTACTTTGAGTTTTAGTTACATTCGACTACTGTAACTTCGTACCTTTGTTTTAGTTGGGCGGGCTCGCACCAAAATTAGTTTAAATTATTTCTTACTAGCATTTTCTCGCGGCTCTGCGCGTAAATCTAGTATCGGGTATCCCACGGGAATACTTTTTCGGGATAAAAAGTAGGCTACGGATTAATCCAGAGCCTAAACTACTACCATACAAAATTTCATAGAAATCCGTTCAGCAGTTTTTGCGTGAAAGAGCAACAAACATCCATCCATCCATGAATCATCACAAACTTTCACATTTATATTAGCGAGACACTGGAATTGCAATCCATTTGTATAATTAATAAGAAGATTATGTTTTTCATTCGTACATAATGTTATGTAGCCAGCGACATTGGCTAAGAATCATCTTGATTATATCAGCTTCCAAGTAAGAAAAACCACATCGAAATCAATCAATTCGGTTTGGAGCTTCGTTGCCACAGACAGACACACAGGAACACAGTCACCTCAAACTTATGTTGATCAATATTTTTTGCGTCGTGCGAGGTTAAAGAATTTGTAAATAGATGATTTTTAACGCATACGCTCTAAAAGTCTATACCCATTTATATCATCTTTCTATAATATTATAAAGATGTATGATTTGTTTGTTATTTTCAAATATTTCAAAACCCAAGATAGGCTTTGACGTACATTTGACAGAGCAAATCTTCAGACAGTAAAAAGTTACGCCATCTTGGTTTTCACTATACTTCAAATGTCAGCCATCTTGTTTTCACCATACATCAAATATCAAAATGGCCCCAAATATCAGAAAAGTGGGCCATTTAACTGGAGATAATTTTTGCCCCGTCTATAATATTTACGTCTGTGGTTTTTGTGCATTGAATCGATTTCGATGAAATTTGACACTGACGTACCTACAGGAAGGACATAGGCAAGCCTCGCGGTTAAGCGTACGGTTTGCGCGGGATTTCCTTTGCTACATCTAGTATTTAATATTTAAGAAAAGCACGTAACTTATATCACATATTAAAATAGGTAACTGTTACAGATCGCCGCCATTTTTAAAACTTTTTACCGTCAACAGCGCAACAATTTCCCGCGTTTTTTCCTTCAATTTGTTTGTGAAAACACGTACCTTATTTAACTCAATAAATTGAATATGAATTGGTGAAAGCCTATGGTTTGTTAAAACTCCGAGCCCGCTCGGCTTTGTCTGGTGAATAATAAACACATACTCAAAATAATTGAAGGTTTTCACTGAATAACGAATTCGCACTTTATTTTGTTATGTGGTAACGTACATATAGCTTTTTGGCTTCTTTTTCCAAAGGTCGCACACGAATAATAGCGATTTCATATTATAAACCTATGATTTATGAACGTAATGCCTTAAGGCTTAAGCGATTCTCCAGAGAGTGTAAAAACCTAAAACTTTGATTAGAGACTCGCCCTACAATAATATTTCAAATTTTTGTTACTTTGTATCAAGAAATGAATACTTACTCTATTATTATATTTAATTGCCTAAATGAGAAAATGTATGGAGGTAAGTATCAAGTACCTACTTAAATATAGTTACGTAAAGGTTAATTCACGCCGAAATTAAACGATACGCGACACAGCGTTGCATGTTTAACCGACTTCCAAAAAAGGAGGTGGTTAAACGTTCGGCTGTATATATATATATATATATATATATTTATATTTTTTTGTATGTTCAACGATTACTCCGCCGTCTGTGGACCGATTTTCAAATTTTTGTTTTTGACGTAAAGGGTATCCCAAATTGGTCCATTTGACATCAAATTGGTGACCTGATGATGGGATCCATGAGGAATCGAGGGAACTTCTCGAAATTTATATAGACACATATAGTGATTTTGACTTTTTCTAAAGTAGTCCAAGCATATGCTACCAAAAATTAAGATTTTGCACCAAGGTATACCCTGGATCGAAAAATATTGAACAGAACTCCCGACTCCTTATATATACATGTTTTGGGATTTCGGCGTTGTTTAAAGAACTGCAAGCATATTGTCAATTACAGTAATCATCATCAACACCACAATCATCTCACCATAGATCATCACAATTCGAAATTCGATATTATAAATCGAAATTTATATAGACACATATAGTGATTTTGACTTTTTCTAAAGTAGTCCAAGCATATGCTACCAAAAATTAAGATTTTGCACCAAGGTATACCCTGGATCGAAAAATATTGAACAGAACTCCCGACTCCTTATATATACATGTTTTGGGATTTCGGCGTTGTTTAAAGAACTGCAAGCATATTGTCAATTACAGTAATCATCATCAACACCACAATCATCTCACCATAGATCATCACAATTCGAAATTCGATATTATAAATCGAAATTTATATAGACACATATAGTGATTTTGACTTTTTCTAAAGTAGTCCAAGCATATGCTACCAAAAATTAAGATTTTGCACCAAGGTATACCCTGGATCGAAAAATATTGAACAGAACTCCCGACTCCTTATATATACATGTTTTGGGATTTCGGCGTTGTTTAAAGAACTGCAAGCATATTGTCAATTACAGTAATCATCATCAACACCACAATCATCTCACCATAGATCATCACAATTCGAAATTCGATATTATAAATCGAAATTTATATAGACACATATAGTGATTTTGACTTTTTCTAAAGTAGTCCAAGCATATGCTACCAAAAATTAAGATTTTGCACCAAGGTATACCCTGGATCGAAAAATATTGAACAGAACTCCCGACTCCTTATATATACATGTTTTGGGATTTCGGCGTTGTTTAAAGAACTGCAAGCATATTGTCAATTACAGTAATCATCATCAACACCACAATCATCTCACCATAGATCATCACAATTCGAAATTCGATATTATAAATCGAAATTTATGTAGACACATATAGTGATTTTGACTTTTTCTAAAGTAGTCCAAGCATATGCTACCAAAAATTAAGATTTTGCACCAAGGTATACCCTGGATCGAAAAATATTGAACAGAACTCCCGACTCCTTATATATACATGTTTTGGGATTTCGGCGTTGTTTAAAGAACTGCAAGCATATTGTCAATTACAGTAATCATCATCAACACCACAATCATCTCACCATAGATCATCACAATTCGAAATTCGATATTATAAATCGAAATTTATATAGACACATATAGTGATTTTGACTTTTTCTAAAGTAGTCCAAGCATATGCTACCAAAAATTAAGATTTTGCACCAAGGTATACCCTGGATCGAAAAATATTGAACAGAACTCCCGACTCCTTATATATACATGTTTTGGGATTTCGGCGTTGTTTAAAGAACTGCAAGCATATTGTCAATTACAGTAATCATCATCAACACCACAATCATCTCACCATAGATCATCACAATTCGAAATTCGATATTATAAATCGAAATTTATATAGACACATATAGTGATTTTGACTTTTTCTAAAGTAGTCCAAGCATATGCTACCAAAAATTAAGATTTTGCACCAAGGTATACCCTGGATCGAAAAATATTGAACAGAACTCCCGACTCCTTATATATACATGTTTTGGGATTTCGGCGTTGTTTAAAGAACTGCAAGCATATTGTCAATTACAGTAATCATCATCAACACCACAATCATCTCACCATAGATCATCACAATTCGAAATTCGATATTATAAATCGAAATTTATATAGACACATATAGTGATTTTGACTTTTTCTAAAGTAGTCCAAGCATATGCTACCAAAAATTAAGATTTTGCACCAAGGTATACCCTGGATCGAAAAATATTGAACAGAACTCCCGACTCCTTATATATACATGTTTTGGGATTTCGGCGTTGTTTAAAGAACTGCAAGCATATTGTCAATTACAGTAATCATCATCAACACCACAATCATCTCACCATAGATCATCACATTATGATGATATAATAGGTACTTCTCATAGTATTTTACACCGACACGGATATCATTGATCATTACTTTGCCGTTTGTTAAGCTATTTGCAAAATTATTTTTTTGTTGTAAAGGCTATAATTCAAAATTTGTCCCTTAGTCACCGAAGTGAAAACCTGATGATGGGGTCCATGATGAATCGAGGGAACTCTTCGAAATTTATATTTTCTGAAGTAGTCCAAGCATATGCTACCAAAAAGTAACTGGATCCAAAAGTACTGGACAGAACTCCTGAGTCCTTGATTACTGTAACTTATAGATACATAGATACATGGGTACCGACTTCAAAGTTTTCATAACTTTTTATTGATTGAGTAAAGAAATCGTTAAAATTTTAGCCGAATTTAAAGAGGGAATTATTTAGAAAATAAGTTTTATTTCATGTTTTTTTGTGCATTTTTACTTGGTTTTCATTTTTTGTTTAAAAATAATAATTAAGATAGCTATTAAATAATTAATTTTATTCATTATAAAAGAAGATACACGTTTCATTGTAAGAGTTTGTATGTAGAGTTGCATCGCGCTGCACAGCGCATGTGCAGTGTAGGACTGATTTGGTGATGTCATCAAATCCGTCCTACACTGCACATGCGCTGTGTGCATTCATATGAATGAAACGTGTATCTTTTTGTGTGTTATAAAGTTCAATTTTTAGTAGATATTCTAAAAATGCAGCGCCGCGTAGCGTCGTTTATCGTCGCGGTGTGAGCTGACGTTTATACCGAAAAAATTAGTAATTTTAACAGAAATAACGTTTGTGTTTGTTATTAAATAAAATTAACATAATATTTAAAAATTGAAGCTAAAAATATATAACATTCTGTTGTAACATAAAATAGAGCAGCGAATATGCTCATCATTTCCAGGGAAAATGAAAACAAATGTTTACTTTATAAAGTGACATCGGGTAATTAAAAATGTATGAAATAATAAATTGTGTGTATTCAGGCGAATATTTTATTATAAAGGTTCGTCCGTTATAAAATACCTGTGCAATATTTAACTAGTTAAGTGTCTGTGATAGTGTAAAAATATTATCGAGTACGTATCAGCTATCTGCCTGTGAAAGGCTGTTCAAAATCGGTCCGCCGTTTCAGGGATTCGCCGTAACAAATATTTGCAGAGAAACAGAATAACAAAATGAAACAATATGTAAAGGTCATAGAAAGATTTAGCATCCAGGAAGCCCAAACGGTACCTATCTATTTATAATAACAGGGTAGGTAATATGCAATTACAATTACTCCTTTCCTTCGCTTCCTTCTGCTCCGAAGCGAGCGGAGCAGCGAAGCGGCGAGTAGCGAAGCACAAAGCGAAGCAGTGACCGGACACTCCGATATTTGATACCCTTTTTATTCGATCAAGCATTAACGTTATATCTTTTGCGTATTTTATAGCCGTAATGGCCGATAGTCGTTTAAGCCGATATTCAAATGCTCATATTGTACCATTGTAGACCTCAAAAGTACTTCTTAATACCCGGTTCGTATTTCGTATAAATGATGTCGTTATAAATGGTTTTGACTGTATGGGTAACTTTTCGCAGGTTTTTTATGTTGGAATATTTTTTAAACATTGTCGAAATAGACGAGCGGTAAAGGAACTAGTACAAAAATTCTAGATAAGTGTGTTTTTGAGTTTGGTGTTACCAACTTATCTTTTTGAGTAGACTTTGTGACCCGGTTTCCAGGATTTTTGTCGGTAGTTTAACTATTTTTAAACGGCGCTTTTGATTGGTTAACACGTTTGCGTCATTAAATTTAAGAGATAAACTACCGACAAAAAGCCATAGAAACCGGACTTAAGTAGAGCAAGAATAATTATTTAATGTACGGCCATAAAGCCAATGTAAATATTCAGCTGAATATGGCTGGACAAAACCGCATTTCTTTTGACGTTCGTTATTTATTCCGCTGAACTATTTTCCAATTTCTATTCAATGGTTCAAATAATTATGCTATTTTCCATTACGTGCTATTCACAGAATCACAGGTTTATAGAGCTTGGGCACGCATGTGTTAAAAAATATGTAGTAACCACTAACTACTTACAAACCGTATCCGCAGATTACATAATATTTCCTTCGTTAACGTAGCGGTCGCCTGCCGTTGTTACAAAAGTAACGGTCGCACGCGACAGCGACCGAACGCGCATATAACCCGTCTGCACCGTGCCTTATATAACTTATTAGCTTGCCATGAGCACAAAGAGCTGTAGTGAGCGTAATGAGCTGCCAATAGATACGCTATCACTGTATGTGACGGCATTGTACAGCGTGTGCCTAAATTTTAGTGTGTTTTATTGAGATTGACGCGAAAGGTTGGATCGCTTACACGTTTACATTAGGTATTACAATTATTTTAATATTTTTTTTCAGTAATGTTCTCATCAACATATATACAGGTGTATACCTAAAATGTTTAAACTTCGATTAAAAAATAAATTAAGCAACTTTCTCTAAAATAAATGAACTTGCATATATTTAAAACAAAAAGTGCAATGGCTAGTCATAGTATTTACTATCTATTTATCAGCATAGTTAGTGTATAATATCAAAACAATAAAATACCGAATTCATTCATTTCTGGTCATAGTGTTCACAAAACTAAAAAAATAGACTTTTCTCTAAATAAAACTTATCTTAGGTACTACTTATGATAGATTTTTTTTGTATTTTTTTTGAACGGCCATAAGTTCTACTATAAGTCATTTCAGGGTTATCAATTAATTACCGGACACCTATAGATATTTAATGTTGCTACCTCAGATTAAGCTACATACTCCCTGAATCGTTTTAATATGGCATCAGTTAATTTTTGTAAACGTTAGATGATGCCAGAGTGTTAGAGAATGCCATAGCAATAACATTATTGTATTCTTTTCCAAAATCGGTCGGTTTGATTTCTGACTAAGGAAATTGATTTATTAAAAAAAAAAGTTACTTCAACTTAATATAAGCAAAAGTAAGATTGATATTTCAACACACTGCATGTAGAATCAGCCAAAACGAATACACGTGAAAAGCGAAACTTTTTAATTTGTTTGTGTTCGCTTTGTTTGGCCAGACTTTATTAAATGCAGTCCTTTTGAACGCTCGTGTTTTTGTAGTTATTTTCTATACTTTTGTACAGACAATGGGTGCTGTGTTAAATGGCATGATTTGCTTGAAAAAAAAATGTATTTCGCTCGAACCAAAGCTGTGTTTAGAATGGATTCCAAGAGCGATTTGTTTCTGCAGGAAATTTGTGATTTTCGTTGTTGATTTTTGCGTTGTTCGGAAATTCGGAATGCGGTGGGTTCGAATCCCGGTAAAATGTTTTTAAGATTCTACTTTTTTAATCTACAGAGCTCCGAGCAGAGGTCGGTTAGCCAGGTACTGATGGCCTATGGGGGAAAAGAGCTAATGCCATACATAAACAAACTGAAAGCATTGGTTACCTTTACAGGCGCTTGTGAGTCGGGACTTGGCTTCATTTTAAATATATGGGAGCCTGTTGTACTTCAGCCACATTTTAGTTCCTATGTACTGCGCACAAAAATACGAGAAATGTTCAAAACATGCTTACATATATTTAAGACGTTTAAAAAAAGGAACAATTTGTACCAAAAACGATAAACTCTACATTTTTAAGATGGTCGGTAGAGACGTAACGAAAACCCGCATTAAAATTTATGAGCTCAGGAACACCTTACTACTACTAAAAAAGGCCTACTGGGCAAGGTACAACTGGCTGCGAGGTACAAAATGTTCCTATAATATTATAGGTAATAGCTTTGTATTTAAAGTATTTAAAATGTATTAACCAAACGACGAAGTTGCGCGGTTTGTGGCGAAGTTTCCCGAACACCTCCAACAAGTTAGCGATTCCTGAGGAACATTACCATCTAAACTTTTCGGTTAGGGGACAAAAGTTAAGACAATTTAAAAAGGTGAATGGTGAATAAGTTAAACAGTAAAAAGAGGAAAATGTATTGAAATGCAGGACATGCATGAAAATAAAGGTAGCGTGAGAAATATAATCTTTACTGACATTATTAACTCGAAAATTTGTAATGTATGGATGAATAGATATTTGTTACTCGTTCACGCAATAACTACTTAGGTAAATACACGTGATTATCCTTGTCAAATTAAAATATTAAATACGTAACAGACTTTAAGCATTTCAAACACATAATAATTGCCGTTTAAGCATAAACTTTAAATTAATACCTTAGAATACTTTTTATCGCAAAATTAAAAAGTACGCGTGAAAATAATTAAACAAAGTAAGTAAATAGTTTTCCGAAACTTATAGTAGAAAGCTGATAAAATTTGCTATATGGTTATAAAAATATTGTGGTCGAAGTGTAACGGCGTAGTATCTATTAACAAGTTTACTAAAAATCGGGTTCAAGACAGCTTTAAGCGCTTTCCGATACATATTTTCGAAGCAATAAACAGTATTACCAATCCATCAATTATATATCGGCAAATTGATAAAAGGTTTCAAATATATGTTTAAAATCTACTTCCCAACTTGTACCATTCCAACCTGTTCATACATTCTGGATATTGAGTCCCATTGAGTCCGAGACCCGAGTATATTGACACCGCTGTCCAAATTAGGAATTTCTCATCAGCTTTGACTGACCCGAGTCCCAACCGGTTTTTAACGGGCCTTTAGTGTACACTGTACAGCTTAGGATTAAAACAGTGGACGAAATGAATGCGATGCGACAAATCTTCTATAAAGACAGAATAAACGGTGTAGAAAAAGTATTAAAATAATAAAACCTAACCAAGAGCATGTCTAAGGAGGGTTCCGTAAATATCAACGCTTAATAGGTTTTTATTCAATACTAGCTGTTTCCCGCGGCTCCGTCCGCGTAAATACAGTATCCCTCGGGAACACTACTTTTTCGGGATAAAAAGTAGCCTATGTTTTAATCCAGAGTCTAAACTACTACCATACCGAGTTTCATCGAAATCCGTTCAGTAGTTTTTGCGTGAAAGAGTAACAAACATCCACGCTTTCACATTTATATTATTAGTAAGGATAAGGATATGTACTGGAAAAGTTAATGTTCGATTTTGCTTAAACAAATTTTCCTAAAGAATATTTAGCACGTACAGAAAATTGTAAGAGTCTTACTCTCATAATTTAGAAATTCCTTGGCAAATCGGGGAGGGGACCATCTTGAAAACCACTTTGGAGTCCGATTACTTGAAATACTGTATAAAAAATCTTGTATGAAACCATACCTTTGTTACGGGTGATATTAAAAATAAAAAAAAGGTTCTCCGTGACAATATATATTTAAAAAAAGAAAAAAAATAGGGGTCGTGGGCAGAAGGCCGTATGGTCTGGACTAGCCTCTTGGTGTCAAGGTAGGGTTAGGGGATTTAAACCACGTGGGAACTTAGCTGAGGATCCAGCTGTCTAGCACGTGGCGGATGCGAGCTAGGGCTACCACTCCTGGAAGCTTCTCCGTCACCGCTGCGTCCGTACGTCGTAGATAGATCCTCTCAATAAAAAAAAATAAATCCCCGTCCAATGATCATCAGCACTCTGAACTCCAGCTAGTCCTTTTAATTGGTGCCTCGAATGCTGTAGTTGGCGGTGTTTCGTGCCCCAAACCAAGTTCCTGGAATAATCACGGTAATGTGTCGGTAGGAGTCCGGTCCTACAGCCAGCGCGATTTCAACCCCAAACGATCAAAAATCACGGGCTGTGTGACCATTACAAAGGTAGGCAAAATAAAAAAGATAAGATGATATTTAGGACCCAATATGATACAAACATCGTAACATTTTAATAGTGCTAGATTGGAAAGACGAAACTACAATTGAGCACGTGGTATGGCCAATCAAATAATTGACAACTAATTTACCAAGATGATAGTTTACATGAAAGAATAATGCGTTTTAATACAAGCATGATTTTCTAAATATTCACAACACAGATACACTAAATTACTCACCGTGATACACGGGATTAAGAGTTAAAAGAAACTGGAAAAACTTCAACAATAAAAATTCTACTTCGTCTTCTAGCAGGAGGAAAAAAAGGCCCTGTCATCTCGCGACAGCCCTTATATACTCCTACTGACAATGTTTTTTTTTAACTGACAACTAGCGGTAATGCATAATCCAACTGCCACAATAAAGAAATATTGGAGATGAAGCTCTAGTTACAAAACCTTTGCCAATAGATGGCGTCGTCTAACATAATTTAGTTATTAAAGTTAGGAATAACAGTCAATAGATGACGCTAGGAGCGTCGTTATAAGTTATATTAATGCGTTAAAATGTAGCTATGCTACACCTTTATTTAAAAAAAGACCTGACACTACATGCTTAGTGAGCTACCCCTAATATATAAAATTATAAATATTTTATGATGCCAAAAATGAAATCTATACGCAAGCTATAACTGTACAAAATTCATTTATTATTACAGAAGTTAGGAGGGCGGACAGACATACAGACGGACAGCGGAATCTCAGTAATAGAGTCCCGTTCTAACCCTTTGGATACCGACTCTTAAAAACGACGATTGCCGAAAGACAATCAAGGAATCTAATCCTTTATTTTATTTCTTATTTATTTTTTATTTGAGCAGATTAAATTCTCATAATTTTCGTTTTATAATGTTACGAGTATCATAATATCATTTACAGTACGACCACGAACTCAATGTATTTAGGTAATCGTCTTTCATTTCAATAGAAAAACGAAGTTTGCCGAGGGCTATTAGCAACGTGATTTTACTGTAACTTCGTCATGTAATTGACAATTGGATTTTGACTGTCGCTCGCTCTAACTGCTAAAGGATCAAATTCCCCGATAGTACATCACTGAATGTCCATTATCGATTAAAGCTGACTTGCAAAGTAAAAATTAATTTAGTAATGGCAAACTAAAGTTAATCTCTAGCTGCGGACACGTCCGAACTGCTAAAACTACCACAATGGAGCCTTTCAGACAGTATTGAAGAGTTAGGATAGAACTTAGAACTTTCCGTATTAACTACTTGAAACTTGGATGTTTAAAGTTACATATCTTGCAGTTTATCTAGAAAGAGATTTGAAAATTAGCCGTACTAGCTCTGAATAAGAGCTGTAGAGCCGCTGGTGCGCTGTAACAGCTCATATAACTATAATTTGGACAAATTAAATAGCTGTTAGATGAATAGCTGTGACATTTGCTGTATATCAGCATTTTATCAGCATTATATCAGCAATATTAAAAAAAACAGTTGTTCCAAGAGCTGAATATTGGCTGATTATTACAGTTCTTGTTACCTATTTTGCAGCACAAAGTACATACATGTTCGTTGTTTAAAAGCTTGTATGGAGCTCAATGTTCACAAGTTCCAAAATTGTGAACAATTTTTTACCCTTGGTCCCACAGTTTACTTTGATTTGTTGTATTGTGTTCACCAGTTTTTGCGACTTATGACGTAAAGTAATGGTGAATAATATATTAATGGCAAACATTGATTTCGGGCAAATCTCGCTCTTACTGCAAATTCTTATGGGAAAGATAATTCATTGTAAAATACTATATGAATACTCGTATGAGAATTATCACGCGCTCTCAAAATATCACTGTTTACTTAAAACTTTTTTGCTGTAAGTAAAATATGTTGATCATAAATGGATAACAAAAGGTTTTATTATTATTTTGCACAAAACTTTTTTGCTGTAAGTAAAATATGTTGATCATAAATGGATAACAAAAGGTTTTATTATTATTTTGCACAAAACTTTTTTGCTGTAAGTAAAATATGTTGATCATAAATGGATAACAAAAGGTTTTATTATTATTTTGCACAAAACTTTTTTGCTGTAAGTAAAATATGTTGATCATAAATGGATAACAAAAGGTTTTATTATTATTTTGCACAAAACTTTTTTGCTGTAAGTAAAATATGTTGATCATAAATGGATAACAAAAGGTTTTATTATTATTTTGCACAAAACTTTTTTGCTGTAAGTAAAATATGTTGATCATAAATGGATAACAAAAGGTTTTATTATTATTTTGCACAAAACTTTTTTGCTGTAAGTAAAATATGTTGATCATAAATGGATAACAAAAGGTTTTATTATTATTTTGCACAAAACTTTTTTGCTGTAAGTAAAATATGTTGATCATAAATGGATAACAAAAGGTTTTATTATTATTTTGCACAAAACTTTTTTGCTGTAAGTAAAATATGTTGATCATAAATGGATAACAAAAGGTTTTATTATTATTTTGCACAAAACTTTTTTGCTGTAAGTAAAATATGTTGATCATAAATGGATAACAAAAGGTTTTATTATTATTTTGCACAAAACTTTTTTGCTGTAAGTAAAATATGTTGATCATAAATGGATAACAAAAGGTTTTATTATTATTTTGCACAAAACTTTTTTGCTGTAAGTAAAATATGTTGATCATAAATGGATAACAAAAGGTTTTATTATTATTTTGCACAAAACTTTTATGAGTTCTTACCCTTACTTTATTTTTCTTACCGCGTCAAGAGGAACAACCTTTTTGTATGCCATATTCACTCATAACCTATCTTGTCCCATCTGATAGATATATTCATTGATAGATAGATAGAGAACTCTTTATTTGCACACACACATAAAACACACACAACAATATTAACCAAACTAAAGCTGTAGTACATTAACGAATTTAAAAAACTTAAGTAACCCCCGAATTGTCAAGTAGTGAGCGAGCTGATGATGACAAAATATAGCTAAGAACACTCTAGATCATGTCAGCTTAAAAACAAAAAAAAAACACTACATACAAATCGGTTCATTCGTTTGGGAGCTACGATGCCACGGATGGATACACACATAGACAGACACGTCAAACTTTTTCAGTTGTTTTCGTCGGAGATTAAATAAACACCCCTCGGTTTTCGTCGGGGGTTAAATAAGACTCCTCGGTTTTCGTCGGGGGTTAAATAACACTCATCGGTTTTCGTCGGGGGTTAAAAAACTTACTCTTACTTCTTACAGCAGTTTATTCCATTTTCTAAGAGTTCCGTAAAATCCTATTACTGAGACTTCTCTGTCCGGCCGTCTCCGTCTGTCTGTCTGTCTAAAAATATTAATCTATGTCCTGGCCACAGATTAATATTTTTAAATATATAAGATATTTAGAAAGAATAAGTCAACAGGTAGAAGCTTGAAATATCCAAAAAATATTAAGTTGTTTTTACTCTTTAAAAATGAAGCACAAAATTAAAATTAAAAAATTAAGGGTTCTATATAAAAAACTTGATTTTTCTCACTGTTATTTGCTCGATATCTGTACCAATGGTTGTATAGATCATGGTACGGAACCGCTCGTGCGCGAGTCTGTTTCCACTGCTTACAGCAGATGCTACCGTTTACTAATCTTCCCGTCAACAACCTGCGGGCTTAGCATGGTGATTCGAAGAAATAATTTTAAGGAAGAAATATTCTATTCAAAACAGTTCGTTGCAAAATAGTTCTTAAACCATGGTATCAAGTTCGTCAATAGAAGTCAACATTTCTAAATAGCCATATTTTTAAAATGGCTGCCGGAAAATCTCCTGTCGAAAATTATCAAATTTTCAATCAAATGACTGAACGTAAAGAAACTATTTGTCTTGGACCGCCATGATGTGGAGTAGTTGACATTATTTTAAGACTATTTGACTTTGAAATAAGAAAACGTTTCTACTTTAGCTGTCAAAAGAGGCCAGAGGCCAAGAGGCCTGTTTATTTGCTGTTGCTGAGTGTAATAAATATGTCCATCAAACGACATCAATATGGAATCGCATAATACGAGGCACTGTGGTGTTACGCCGCAATGATACGCCTGATCGGTCCCCTATTTGACAGTTAAGCATTACACTAACTACCTCCCTATCCATAATAGTATCTCTTACCTTGCTGCCTTACAATAAGACCTATTTTGCTCCGAATGGTATTAATGTTTCTTCAATCTGTCATTTTGTCGATTCTTCGGTGTTTCTAGGTAAGTCTGATGTATACAAATTGTTTTATGATGTATACAATTTGTAATTTCACGCACGATCCTCCAATTTGGACAATGTATACGGTGAATTAATGATTGTGCGGAGTCGCAGCTAAGCCGCTTATTGGAGTCAACTGATTACGTCACTGATGACGTCACATTATCAGCCGATTTTACTAAGGCGCGGCGCAAACCGAAGACTGTAGTTGTCGCGGGCTACCGTTACATAATTTTCGTATCATCATCCTACTAATATTATAAATGTGAAGGTTTGTGAGGATAGATGGATGGATGGATGTTTGTTATTCCTTCATGCAAAACCGCGGGGAAAAGCTAGTCATCATATAATTATGTTAATGCGTGAAGCAAAAACTTCTGACCCCTTTATGAAAATTTTACAAACAGAGGTGTATGAAATTTGGCACAGGTAAAGTTTATGTAGAGGAATTGGCTAATAACACATAAAGCCATTTTTTTAAAGAATTCTTAGAGATATAATATGTACAATGTACATAAAATTAATAAAAGTTAACGTTACACACACCTCAGATTAATAACTCACACTACCATGCGTTGGTTTGACAATTTGTTTGATTTGACACAGTTTCCTGCATTCCCCAGCATTCCAGAGACTATATTTACATATTTTTTTGCGTATCCAAAGCGCATTACTCACCGTCCAGCCTACAAATCCAATACGGCGGCCTAGATGCGGACTTGTAGGCAAAAATAAAAAAAGGATTCACACTATTGACACGAGTGACGGCTACTAGTACCGGTGTTGGATTTGCAGGCTGGACGGTGAGTATGGCGCTTAAGAGGCAAAAGAACTCTAATAAAGATCAAATCGAAAAATTGGTCCAATTTTGAATACTAGGCGACCTCTAATTATTATATGTAAGTATATACTTTTTGTACTTTTTGGCTACTTTATAATATGTATTTATGTAATTTTATATTTGCTGTGGCTGTGTGTAAATCTGTCCTTCAAATGTCAGTACTGATGGAGCCACATTATACCAGGCGCTGTGGTGTTTACGCCGCGGTGATACGCCCGAGTGATCTCCTTTTTGACAATATCGGCATTGCACTACCTACCTTCCGAACCACACGTGTCTCCACTCTTCCTTTACTATTATTATTGGTTTTTTTGTGGTCCATTTTATGTCAAATTTTTCTGCTATGTTATTATGTGTTTATATTGTTTGCAATTGTGTAATGTCTTTATATGTCACATGAATATTTATTATTATTATTAATACTTACTAGATGTTTATTTATACTCCTGTAATTGATTTTGACGGTTGACTGTATAGTGTTAATGCAAAATCATTTACGGATACTTCGGGCATATAATTGTTTGCTTATATATATTATGTATAGAAGTTTTTCCTCTTTATATTATTTTATCCAGGGCTAACCTAACCTTAATCGTTATATAAGCAGTAAATCATTTGCCCGAAGTTTCTGTAATTGATCTAGCAAAACATTATATTTTAGGTTGCACCAACCGGCGACACAGCATTACCGCGTGTGGCTGGTAGCGGCGACTCGTTGAAAATGCATAAAAATAGTACAGCTGGCGCGCACCAGCATTCAGTCGCTCGTTTGCACCGAGCCTAATTCGACTTTGCAATTCAATACGAGCATTGCTTTAAGCATATAGAATTTACATGAGTGTAGAATAATTCATATTATTATTATTAACAGGAGAAAAGGAGTAATTTTACATGAATAGAAAATCACGGTGATATTATATTAGGTCATTACATATGAAATTGAGGTGTTGTAAAGGAGGAACATAAAGTGGTTTTTTTAAACATAATATATTTATTTAATCAAAGTATATACCATTGCTATCTATGCACTTTTGCCATCTCATATGTAGTTCATTGATTCCTTTCACGTTCATTAAAAAACCATTCGGACAGGACTCAATAAAATCTTTGAAGGCGCTTTGGACTGTCCCATCGGAGTTGAATTTTTTCCCTTGCCATGGTGGATGTCTTAGACATTCTAATTAAAGCTCCTCTAATTTGGTAGCCGTCTGTTGTGCAGTGTGTGGTCTAGCGTTGTCCTGAAGCAGCAGTGGCCTAATGACCAACCTAGGTTATTTAGCAGCTAGCTTTTCCATCATGATTTGCAGTCGCTGGCAATAGACATCTACCGTTATCGTCTGGCCAGATTTAAGAAAGCTGTAGTGAACGACACCGGCACTATTCCACCAAACGCTTACAAGTAGCTTTTTTTGAGTAAATTTTCCCTTGGGGCAGGCTTTGGCTGGTTACTGAATTTAACTATCGTTCCAGTATTCGTTCGTAAGTTTTAAAAATATAAAACGCTTAGGCCCAAGTTTTAGCGGGGTTTAAGTTAACCCTGGGTTAAATATCACGTTATCACTAGTCCTTCGTATTTATAAAAGAGAAGGCATGATATTTTAACCGAGGGCTAACTTTAACCCAGATCTGCGCAAGTGGGCCTTAGAAGATTCAATTGTGAAAGGTGCGCGATATATCCTTAGGCTGTTGGAGCCATTTGCTTGAGTGAGTCGGCCACTCGACGCGTTACGTCGCCATGAATAAAACATTTAGCTCCATTAGGCCGGGACTATACGGCACCGGAATCCGGAAGGCCGTATAAAATTCTGAGCATTGAAAATAGAACCCTGCGCTAATACAATAGAGTTGAAAATCGAAAACATGAGTGTCGAGACAAATGTCAGTGTCATATATGACAGCTCGATACTAGAAACTTCCATTCTCAACTCTATTGTATTTAACGCAGAGTCCTATTTTCAGTGCTCTGAATTTTCACCGGTGTTCCGGATTCCGGAGCCTTGGGCTAGGAGTTTACTGTGTCACACTTCCCTAACTATTTTATGATGTTCATATTCTTTAGCACTATTTTACTTTAAGTACCCACTTGGCACTTTTAAGGGTTAAGAATAAAATACAGTTTCTTTAGGATTACGTCGCTTATAGGGTTCTATAGTTATTATTAGCTCCTGGGTATTTTAGAATTAATACAGTATTGGGATTTCTTACGTCATTTTAAGGGTTAAAGTGTTGTTGTATTTTTAGTATTTGGGGTTAAAATACATTTTTTATGAGGACTGTTACCGCAGTGCGGTTTTCGGCTTTTAACATACATAATATTGTATCTGTGGTCACTATTTCTCGGTATAATATACAATTTCGTGATACTAAAGTACCTATTGAATTTCTGAGTTAGAGAGTTTCTGAGTTGAGACACTACGAAAGATCTTAAAGAAGCACAAACAACAAAATAGTATCAAGCAACACTCACTTACAAAAGCACTTACAAAGTTCGATTGTTACGAATGTTTTTACTTTTTTGTTACACAAGTCTTCGTCATAATGAGGTTCGATCGTGACGTAATTAATCAACTTAATTGGTGTTTTGTTCCCCTTCAAATTGCGTTCCTTCAGCGCGAGTACAGGAACTAATTAAGTGGCTAATAATAGAAGGTGCAAAGTGGTTGGAAGGTTTGAATTCGATGGTAGAAGCAACGGCGACAACACCGCCGAATAGAAGGTGAAGATTTAGGCGAATAACTATATTCTTTAATAAAAAACTATAACCCGACTACGTAAATTATACAGCCTATGTTACCCGGGCTATTATTAGAAATCTATTGACATTTAGGTTGGGATTATAATTTATATGATCCGGAATCCGGCAGGCCCGAAAAAAATCAGAGCACTGAAAATAGAATTCTGTCGAGTGTCGAGCTGTCATGATTATATGACATTGACATTTGATTCGACACTCATGTGTTCGATTTTCAGCTCTATTGTATTATCACAGAATTCTATTTTCAGTGCTGAAATTTTTTTTCCGGACAATATAGAGATAATAATAACAATAATAATAATAATAATATAGAGCTGGGAAGGTCTAATGATTAAAATTGGGTGAGTAGTTAAGGCGCTGCGGTGGAACAAACATACATACATAGACTGTCAAAATCGTTACCCTTCCTTTTGGCTTCGCCGTAGTCGGGTGAAAAATACTGAACAACACAGGGCAGCTGATTTTATAACTGTGATGTACTCTTTGGGAAGGCATTCACTGTCGAAAATGAGGCGTTCCTACTAACACAAACAAATCAATATATTATTATTCATTTGTACGTATGAATACCTACGCACTATATCTTTTAATGTTACTTATAGTAACAATAAAGAAATGTATGCCCCTTTTTTATATAACAAGCTGGTGCCCGCAACTTACCGAACCGTATTTTTTTCCCGGAACCCTAAGAAAAAAGTAGCCTATATATATAGTAGCCTTATAACATCAGCTATTTGCGAGTGAAAGACCGATCAAAATTGGTCCGGCCGTTTCAGAGATTAGCCGGAACAAACAAACAGACAGACAAACAGAAAAATTAATATATATTTTTATATAGCTAACGTATATACCATACCTACTATCATATGCATTAATTTCAAAGCTGTCAATTTGAAATTACTTATACAATTTTTTAATTTGCGGCCCGGCTCTACCGCGTGGCGTACTGCGAAATCTGCTCCGACGTGTCGTGAATCATCAATGAATTGCCAAAAAGTTTAGGTCATGATTCCGGGATTTGTGAAAACAAAAACACTGACATTCGAGCTCTTAGCTCTCGCAGCGGATTAAATGAAAATCTAAATATAGACTAGGCTCAAATTATTGCAAAAATCTCGTCTTTTCAAATTTGACTTTTACGTGTCGTCACGTGGCGTGAGGCAGATTTTGTGTTAGACGACCACATTAAAATCTCTTAAATTTTTTGTGTTAAGCGCGTTTAAAGTCACAAGCAGATACATATGCAAAAATTAAAAGGAAACCGCCAAAGTGCGTATCACGCCACGCATAGAATAGGGTTCCGTGGTTACTTATTATTTAATAGGGATCGTGCGTGAAATATAGAGGCAGCACTACTGTCGAAGTGAGCGCTCTCTGGTGTTTCATTGGTGAACATAGTGGGATCAAAACAAATGTTTAATAACATTTTAAAAAAGTTATAACAATGGATAAAATAATAAAATATGGATTTAAACCAATAGTCAATAATATAATACATGGCCAGAACGATGAGAAAGGCAAAATTTATTCAAGTCATATTGTTGAATAACTTAATACCTCATCTTGAAAAGTTTTATTCTACCCAATACATAAAAATTAAACGCCAAAGACTCAACTAAGTAACAATACATTTATGATTATCATTAGTACATTACTTTATAGATATTAATTATAAAATGACCTAAGAATAATTTTGTAATCGACCAAATGTGCGGTATTGAGAAAATGTTTTAGTACTTGTTATCTCTAAGCCTGTTGAGATTTTAAAGTTGCCTAAAATTATTTTTATTATCATCTTAATTTTATACAAATTATTTTTATATTATAAATTATTATATTACAAGAAATTATTTTTTGTACTAATTCATTACGAAAAGTTTTTTAAATGTTATCTTTGTTAAAAATATTTAATATTACAAGCAAATAATATAATATAAAAATATTTATCATTTATGAGTCTGTACTTACTGATAGTTAATAGTTAATAATAAATAATAAATAAATAAAATAAAAAAAATAATACAGTTAATAGTCAGAGTTATTATAAAACAGAGAAATAATAAACATTAAATTTGAAATTATTTAAGAAAATAAAACCTTTCTTTTTTGTAAACAATTAATTCGTTTTTATTTAATACAATTAGAAATTTTATTCAGTTTTTACAATTATTTCAAAAAGGCTTATTTTTCAACTTCTTTTTCTTTAAACAATGGCTTCTGTACATTTACCAAAGCACAAATAACAAAAACAATTTCATCTATATGAGGAAATAATGAATTAGGTACTTTTGATAGAATTCTAAAGTCCTTAATTCGTTGATTTACTCGTTCTATATGTATCCTCACAGAAGCAATGTTGTATGTTTCGTCAACTTCTTCAGGGATGAATTGATCTTTGTGGCCAAAAGGAGGCATGATAAAAATAGCATTTTTGTTTTCGACTTGAGTTTTTATCTGGGGTATTTTATCCCAGTCTTTTGGATTTTCTCTGAAATCAAAAAGAAGAAATAAAAGGTTAAGATCGAAATTCACGAATATTTGAAATTTCATCAATTAAATGATCAAGTTTTACATATGTCGTATTTAAATGTTATAATTTTACTGAATGGTGCAGTTCATTTTTAAAAATTTTAATGAATAATGTACTTACACGTAATTTTTCACTGCATTTATCTACTGTTTACGTTTTACTATTTTCCATGAGGCTCCTAACACGCTCTCTGGAAATTTATAAAATTTCACTGAATCTGAATCACCACCACACACACAACACCACACTGAATCCACGTTCTCGACGTGTTGTATAATAACATCCAAGAATACAACAATTTTTTCTCGAAGCTGGCATTATTTAAAAAAATTAAATATATTTTATTTATAATTATTAAAAAGTAAATCACATGTGTTACGTTAAATACATGATCCCAACTATTTTGGATACTTGACACTAGTTGGCGTAACAGTCTAGACGCACGATCCCCATTAGCCGGGTCCACACCAAACGATCCAACGCGCTCCGATCGCGCGCGGCATGAAGCGCGCTCCACGGAGCGTTTGGTGTGGACGTGCCACGCGCGATCCATGCGCAAATTTTGGAGCGCGCGCTCCCTGGTGCTCGCGATCCGTACGTTGTCGGTTTTTTTGCCAGCTTCAAAGGTGCCTCAGTTGCGTGGCGCGCGCGGTGTTGACGGTTGTGTGTGATTCGCGCGATCCATCACAGCATGGATATTTCGCAAAGTCTCTGCAAAAAAGGATCTGTCAAAAGCAAACACTCTGCGTAAAGCTGAGTCCCAGATTCCAAGCGATTTTTGTATATTTTTTTAACCAGAACCGTCTTTTTCGTTTTTGTAATTATTTGCGCAATAATTTAAGCAAAATAAAGGTTACTATAGCAACGGCAATTCGCCGCCGCTGTACCTGTGACTCCATATCGTGCAAGATACTGACTGACTGAATAACGGATCGCCTTAGGATCGCTTGGAGCGCATATTTAGGATCGCAGTTTCCAAGTTCCTGGATCAGTCTAACGCGATCCGCGATCCAAGACGGATCGTGCGGTGTGGACCTAGCTATTAAACAACGTATTTATTTGGTTACTTTGTACGAAGTTTCCCAAGTAAGCGCATTTTACTAGTTAGGCGTCTATAACTCGTCCTGTTTAAAAAGAGCTACCTAATGAATCTGATTTCACCATATTAGAAAACATCAATTTTGACAGTTTTCAATAGATATGCGTAAAATGACGCACATAATATGAGTTGATAAAAATATATGAAACACCTAAAGTGGCCTTTTTAGACCACCTGGTCCCTGTAACACAAGTTCTTTGGATACTTACGAGTTCCCACAGGGCCAGATTGGTGTGGGGTCCATAGATATTATATTATTATCAAAAAATATCCAATTTTTGAACAGAGTACGATAGATTTGACAGCCTCCGTGGTCCAGTGGTTTAGAGCTTGGCTCTCGACTCGGAGGTCGTGGGTTCGATTCCCGCGTTGGGACGACAAAAAATATTGTTTTCAAGTTTGGATAGGATAATGCAGACTGATCATCTGATTGTCTGACAAGAAATATGATCCATGCGTCGGATGAGGATGTAAAAAGTTGGTCGTGCGCCTGATCTCTCGGCAATCGTGTTGGTTTAATCCACCCCACTGGGCTACGAGAGTAAAGGAAGAGAGAGTTCTCTTCCTTTACTCTCGTAGTAGAGTGTACTGCACACACACTTGGACTCTATAAAAATAACTCCTGTGTAGCCAGGCTGGTTTCCATGAAACCGGGCACCGCCACTGAGACCAGTGTAGACCAGCTATTATAGAATAACCTGGTAGACCGAGCTTCGCTTCGCTCGGTGTTTTTGTAGAACGATAAAATAATTAAATATATACTAAGGCGGGTCAATAAGTCCATGACTTTTTGAATTTCTAACCTCCTTACTGAAAAAGCAACACTACTCCTGTCAACAGGCATCTGTCAGTTGACTCCTATCGAAATTTGAACTTGCTGCGTCAGTTAGTTTGTGTTTTACAGCTATCTTTATCAGACTATCCAGTAACTTAAGGAAACAATGGAAAAAAGTGAATTTCGTGTGCTTATTAAGCATTATTTTTTGCGAAAAAAAACCATTACCGAGACCAAGGCTAAGCTTGATAAATACTATGGGGACTCTGCACCATCGATTTCAATGGTAAAAAAGTGGTTTACTGAATTCCGTTGTGGCCTTACAAGCACTGAAGATGCCGAACGTCCTGGACGCCCAGTTGAGGTCTCTACACCCGAAACAATCGAAAAAATTCATGATATGGTGTTGGCCGACCGAAGATTGAAAGTGCAAGAGATTGTGGAAGCCATAGGCATCTCGCATGGCTCAGTGGTTTCAATTTTGAATGATCACTTGGGCATGAGAAAGCTTTCCGCAAGATGGGTGCCGCGTTTGCTCACAGTCGACCACAAACGCAATCGTGTAACAACTTCACAGGAAGGTTTGGCGTTGTTTAATCACAATATGGAGGAGTTTTTTAACCGTGGACGAAACATGGATCCATCACAACACACCAGAGACCAAAACAACAGTCAAAACAGTGTGTTTCTAAGGGTGAATCGGCGCCAAAGAAGGCCAAGGTGGGTTTGTCAGCCAATAAAGTTATGGCGACTGTTTTTTGGGATGCACGTGGGATAATCCACATTGACTATCTTCAAAAGGGAAGAACAATTAATGGGGAATATTATGCCAACTTATTGGTCCGCTTCAATGAGGATTTGAAAACAAAACCGACCTCATTTGGCCAAGAAAAAAGTTCTTTTTCACCAAGACAATGCAAGGGTGCACACATGTGCAGTTTCCATGGCAAAAATACATGAATTGGGCTATGAATTGCTCCCACATCCACCCTATTCTCAAGATTTGGCTCCGAGTGACTACTTCTTGTTCCCAAACCTGAAAAAATGGCTCGGTGGAAAAAGATTTGACTCCAATGATGAAGTCATCTCGCAAACAAAGGCCTATTTTGAGGACCTCGACAAATCATATTTTTTGGAAGGGATAAAAAAATTGGAGAAGCGTTGGACAAAGTGTATAGAGCTCAAGGGGGACTACGTTGAAAAATAAAATGATTTATTTATCAAAAAATCTGTGTTTTATTCCATAAGTCACGGACTTATTGACCCGCCCTCGTATATAGGTATATATATGCAAACATTAAAGCAAACATTAAAGAGAAACCGCCAAAGTGCGCCAGCAATATGGTGTATGGATTCTACATTCTGTTTTGTGTATCGTGTAATCCTATAGAACAAACAAACCGTTCGTTAACGCGGGCTTTGATTGGGTAATGAAATATATAGGCTCACTATTCATAGTAGGGTAATACACACTCCCTGTTATCCTAATTCGCAGCGGGCGATACTGCTAATACCGCAGATATTGTGATCACGCATTCATAATGGATTATTTGCGCCCTGATTTGCTTGTGACGGTTTATGTGAAATGTAAGATTGATATTCACACATGCTAATTCTGTTCAGACCCAACTTAATCTAACCGCTAACAAAAATATTAAATTCGATCAACTTGTTGTAATGTTTGTCATTGTATTTCTTCATTGGACGCCAAGTCATAAGTGACATTTCAATTAGTAGCATTATAAGCCGCTATTGTTTCTTTGTTTACGGTAAGATTAAGTTGGATCTAAACAGTGCTTCAAATAGTCAAGGGAGCTGAAAAGGGCAGTTATAAATATATAATATAATATATAAATATATTATTATTCGTATAATTGCAAAGTATTTTACAGACATTAACGATTTGTTCTGTCCCCCAAACTAGGCGCAGCCTGTCCTATGGGGAGTATATCAATAATAAATATAATAATACTATGTACATTTTATATAATATGATTCACTAATAACTATGAATATCTATAATATCTATGATGCTCGAATGACAACAAACTAAGCTTGTTGCCAGGTTATGACAGTAACTGGCACCTATAAATGCCTCTCCTTTTTGTTCCAGTTGTGGACTGCGTGGTGTCGGAGTGGGGCGCGTGGTCGGAGTGTGACACTGCGTGCGGCTCCGGCGGCATGGAGCGCTCGCGGCGCGTGCTGCACGCGGCGACGCACGGCGGCCACCACTGCCCCTCGCTCGTGCAGCGCCGTGCATGCCAGGCGCACCACGGCTGCGCGCCCGACAGCGACGTGCCGCTGCGGGGTAAGTGCAACACGGCGAGCGGGGTAACTGCGCCTAGCTCATGCTGCGCCACGCGTGCCAGGCGCACCACGGCTGCGCGCCCGACAGCGACGTGCCGCTGCGGGGTAAGTGCAACACGGCGAGCGGGGTAACTGCGCCTAGCTCATGCTGCGCCACGCGTGCCAGGCGCACCACGGCTGCGCGCCCGACAGCGACGTGCCGCTGCGGGGTAAGTGCAACACGGCGAGCGGGGTAACTGCGCCTAGCTCATGCTGCGCCACGCGTGCCAGGCGCAACAGCGTCGTGCTGTGGAGTAAGTGTCGCCTAAGCCCCCTAGGGTAAGCGGATGCAACGTGAATTTTGGGCAGCATGAATACGCAGGCAAATATTTCAAAACTAAAGATAGGCTATGACGTAACATTTGACGGAACAAATCTTCATACAAGCCATCTTGTTTTTCATCATACTTTAAATGTCAGCCATCTTGATTTTACCATACCTGAAATGTCAAAATGGCCCCAAAATCTCCAAAAGTGGGGCCATGTAAGTGGGTATAATTTTCACCTAAACATGCCTCGTGTATAACATATACGTCTGCCTGCAGGTCTATACGGTCACATTAAGTGAATGTAACATCATCTTTTGAACTTAAATAAAATAAATATGATGTTTCATAGTACGATTCACTTATGTAATAGGGCTATATAGACCCAGCTTCCTGCTGCTGCTGCTGCCGCTGCCGAGCTGCTGAGCTCCCACATAGCCTGTAGAAGACTATGAGTGCGCTTAGAATATGTAAGACACCTGAAACTGTGGAAATTCACACTAGCGAATCGACGACGCGCGTTGTCCTTTTACTTGAGAAATGAAGTAATACAATAATTAAAGGAGTTACGCGAGTAATGATTTGTATCGAGTAACAACGTTTTCCTTTTACGGTTCGGTTCGGTTCAACGGTTCAAATACATCGAATTCACGGACGAATCGTATTTCTACTGCAGTGTTACCTCACACCGAGTGCTTGCCGCCTAACGAGCGGAAACCGGGCCGGGCGTGTAAACATCCCAACAGAGCGAATTATATTAGATATTCCACAGACTCGTATTGATATATCAAAGTGATTGTTTCGGTTTCTCGTTCGTAATTAGAAACACTAGGCATGAATTGCGACAACGGTGGATAAAGGTGGGACCGCACTAGGCGTAACACGGCCAAATATTCTTTGTATTAAATTGTATGAGATATAACGAACTACGCTGCAGCAGAACTACGCGACGCTGCACTCCATTGCGATATTAGTAGGGATGCGTCGGGTTGCGGCGTTCGGTCCCACCTTAATTGATGTTGACGTCATGGATACCTAAATACTTAGTACCCAATGGGAATTTAAGGAAAAGAGTTACAATAGGCTAGTTTCATCTATCAAAATAAAATGATATAAATTTGTTATTATAAATAGTTTCTAGCATAAGAAATACGAATACAACACTATTTTGTTATATAAATATGCGATTTATTTATAATTTCGAAAATAAAACTGTAATTTAATTAACTGTATTGTCATGGGACTGAAAACGCCAGCCGCCATGTTTTTCTTGTATGTGACGTCATAAGAACATAATCAAATCGAATAAACAACAGCGAAAGTTAAATCTAAAGTTCATGCACTACACACGCACATGACATTTGTTTGTTTCTCTCCTTATGACGTCACGATAATGGTGGATGTCGTTTTAGCGCAAACATTTATCGTTTAAGTTTTAATCATTTTTTCTTTGCATAAATAGATATTATTTCCAGAAAATAAAAATACTAGTTGACTATCGATACGAACATTTCAAAATATATTTGAACAAAATGTAGAAAAGCCTATTGTAGTGGGGATTTTTATTCCGTTTCGAGAGAAACAAGTTTTGTATCAAAAATAGAATATAATATACAATAGCATATTCGTGTCAAAGCTCAAGTATTTGAAAGTTGGAAAATGTTACAAAGATTCAAATTTTATTTATTCGCAAGAATGCGGTGCAAATACTAATATAATTTAAACATTACAAAGGATCTGTAAAATGGTTTGTGAAATTTTAAAACATGCATTTGATTAAAGCTACTTGATAATATAAATTAATAATAATATGAATATAAGATTTACAAGTTCATAGTAATTCATAATTATTTTCGTAAGTATATTCCATGATATCTAGCTTATACCATAGAAACTTAAAAACAAACAAACAATTATTGATCATTAACAAAAATAAGTGCGTCGCGTCGTAGCTCGTAGCTCGTAGCTCGTAGCTGCTCTACGCAGGTGCACGCTGATATATTGAGTGGATACCGCAATTTGGTATACAAAAAAAACTGTCTTGACTTTCCGACAAGATGTTAATTTAGAACTCGACGCTGGCGTTGGCGTTAATTAATTTGAGCAATTAATGAAAATGGTGATTTTCTGCTCAATATTTTGCTATCTCTCGTAAGTCATAACGAGTTTTTTTACCCGACTACGGCGAAGCCTAGAGGTAGGGTAATGAGTTTGGCAGTCTATGTTTGTATGTATGTTTGTTCCATCGTAGCGTCTACTCTACTAGTCCGATATTAATGAATGAGGTGTCAATACATTCGTAATGATCCCGCGGGTAACGTAGGCTAAATAATTTTTTACAAAATTTTGTATTTCGAAAACGAGACCTCAGATTCCAATATCTAAAAAATTTTACCGAGATAATCATCACGCGTTTGGAATCAAAAGAAAGGTTATGGCAAGCACATTACAAATATGTTTATCTATATAATATATAAAAGACAATCGTGTTAGTTACACTATTTATAACTCAAGAACGGCAGAAGTCGGTACCAGCCAACTTGAATGTGAGTTCTATTTTAAATATTGTTTTATCAGGATATTGTTCGTGTTAAAAATAGGACCGACTTCAAAATTATGAAGATTGAGTAGAGAAATAGTTAAAATTTTAGCTAAATTTAAGAGGGGAATTATTTAGAAAATCAGTTTTATTATATACTTTTTTGCGCATTTTTACTTTGGAAGTCGGTTTATTTTTTGTTTAAAAATAATAATTTTTCCCTATTTAGTGATATTAAGAAATTAAGAAAGAAATTTAATAAATTAAGAAATTGAATACGCGCCAAGCTTTCTAAATAATTCAGTAGAAATTCAGAAATTCATAGGTACAAATTGGTTAAGCTAGAGCCGTGGCCGCACCTACTTTATAAGGTTCGGAACAGTCGATGTTAAATCGCAGCCGTCTGTATCATCTTGGGATATGCACGTGTATGATGAATATACGCATTTTTTAGAAACTTCTCTAGGCCTTAGGGTCAGCTCACACCTAGATGCGACGCATGTCAGTGTGAACTGACGATTACTTGCCAATAGTGGGTGCGACCTATGCATTTTTGGATTTCTATCTGAAATATTTTTTTGTTTTGTCCTTTTTAGACCCCTTTTATTTCGTAGTCGGGTTATAGTTTTTTAATTGTTTGTTGAATATAAAACAGGCGGCCCATTAACTTTAGCATTTATTACAGAGGAATCAGCGATGATCCTGCCCGGCGCGCTGTCGGTGAGCCGACGGTCCAATGACACCGGCGACATCCGCAAGAACCTGCGCCTGCGCAACCCTGACGATCCCGAGTCCAACGCACACCGCGAGTGAGAACATTTGCCCCCCAACATAATTCTTAACTCGCCAAGTATAGCAATTTGCGGTAGATATTGCTAAGAGCAATAGATATTACAAAGAACAAAACTTACGACTACGTAGACTCGAACGTGTGTGGCAGGCATTATGGCGATGGATAACAGAAAGTATTGCTACATATTAATTGATATAATAGCTCCCCATACCAATTTCAGTGACGGTGGCCGGTTTCATTGAAACCAGACCAGCTACGCAGGATTTAATTTATAGTGTCCAAATGTGAGCGCAATAAACAAGAGCATTATCTCTTCCTTTTCTCTCATAACCCAGTGGACGGGTTTTACCAACACGACTGGCGAGAGATCGGGGGCAGGCTTTTCACATGCCCATCTCTCTTGCCAAATAATCAGGTGATCGGCCTCCATTGTCCTAACCAGACTTGAAAACAACATTTTAATTGTTCCAACGCGGGGAACTCGCGACCTCTGGAATCGAGAGTCATGACCTTTGACTTAAACATGACCTCCTTTGTTAATAAAGACGTTTACACTACAGATACGCTAAACCATGTCGCTGTATTTGGCTGTCAAGTGGCTTTTCCAACGTATCAGGCAAAGACAACAACATGGATTAGCGTATCCGTGATGTTAACATTTTTATTAGTAAGGGGGACAGAGAACTCAAGCCCAAAACGAATGTAATTCACTAGTTAACATAAGCTGTATAGTAATACCCACTCGTTGTATGACTTTGTAAAATTTTCCTTTTTGTATTACAGATATTGCGTCCAATTCCTGGTGACCAAAGTATCGAAAGGCTGCCACACCGACTCCGAGTACAAAGCTCTCAGAGAAGGTAGCGTTTGACGAAACAGAATGACAAGTGCCATCGCATTTGGTGACTTGCCAGTATGTTTAACTAGTGCCTATCATATTGGTGAATGCTATATATTCGATATTTATCTCGTGACTTTCTTTCTTGCAGCGTTCCATATCACGATCATACTGATGTCATACTGACAGACGTGACAAATATCATAACCCACTTCTCTTAATTATTTTCGATAATCTAATCCCGTTTCGGTCCACGCGCTGACTCATTCCCGTACTCGTCAATGCCGGCGTGCGCGAGCAAACTGAAAAAAGAACAGAACAGAACAGCCTGAAAATTCAAACGGAATTTAACCGTTCATATTTACGAGTTTTGCTCCCCTGGTTTACGATCCAAATATCGTGATAAGTATCGTGTAGCATTCGCCATTGGGCGCTTTCAGACGACGACAGTAGCTAAAGCACCGATGCGTACTTATAGCTCTGAAAGATTTTGTTTAAAAGCACTTTATATGTACCACTTATAAGCACAACATAAATAATTTACAGTAGCGGAACTCAGCCGTGTCCTTGAAATTTTTACCTACGATTGAGCGTGGCCGAGTGCCTAGCGTGAAGGCATTTACTCTGCGCGAGCATCGGGGCACAACTGACTAACTAAAAGTCGTTCAATGCAGCGACAAGTCTTAACATAAGTAACACTCTCGCGCGCGTATAAGCTTTTGAGTATGAAGGAGACAATTTTTTTTTTGGTTTTGCTCAACTTAGAGTTCTGTTTACAAATACATTGTGATAAATTGTTAGTTATTTTTTAAAATTTGTTACATAATGACGGTCACTTGTCATATCGATACTTTTTATGTGAAGGTTTGCATATTGTAAAATGTTTTCTGAAAAAATGGTTTCGGCAAAATATTGACAGGACATGTTTTGTCCTTTGTTTATCGACTGTATAGTGAAATTGCATGATAGTACGTTCCCACTAGTGTTTTTGTGGTCGTAACAGATAAAAACTGCATTGTAAATGGGAGCAATAGAGCTGAAAATCGTGTAGAGTTGTCAAATCTCGTGGGTGCGAGGGCTAACATGCTAATATAATCAAATTTACCTATACAAACTTCTGCTATTTGAGGTTTCGCTAGCGGTCGTGTAAATGACGCGTATGCATGCGTGCGCCGATTCGGGTGGTCTAGTATGAAAATGGTCGTTATTTATCTTGTGCTATGGCTATGTACCACTGGTTCATCTCCCCCAGGCAACACAGTCTCAGTCATGTGCGAGACGGCCGCCCTCCGCCGCGACCTACAGTGGCGCTGCGGCGGGCACGGCGTGGTGTCCCGGCCGACACGCTTCTACGCGCTCCTCGCCCCGCACTGCCGCGGAAAGTGGGAGCGAGCCGACACGAGCCCCGACCGACACAGCGAGCCGTGCGCGAACCCCGACTATATCTTCGTGTAAACGCGGCGTAACAGACCTGTGGTGTAAGCACGTATTCGACCAATTAACAGCGGCGTATTCGATATATCGAATGAGAATTGTATAAAAATCATGACAGCGCCTATATCATTTTCATTCGATATAGTTACGAATACACCGTTGACAATAATTCGTGCTTACCCCATAGATAGCGATTAACAGGTCCAGATAGCATTTTAGTGTTGACATTTGACGTCACAAAGACTTCACCCGCGTCCAAGAATTCCACTCAACCCGACACTATCATCCTACTCACCGCAATGTCAAAACATATTGTACCTAATGCTATAGTTCAGAAATCAGACTGTACCTAAACACCTCGTGTGAAGTGACAAGTACCGAATTCGTGGTGTAAATTGACTAGAAGCACAGACTAAAAATATATACTCTGTCTTTAATCTGCGCTAGAAATTTGCCATAAACGAGGCGCCAACCACAGCCACAGGTCGCGACCACCGACCACTATAGTTACTACATACGTGACAGTGCTACGCGAGTAAAAATGATTGGACTAGAGGTGCCGGACAGCTAACTATGGTTGGTGGTCGGTGGCCCGTTGCGCCGAGCATAATTGGATGGAAAATAAAATAACAGTGAAAATCCTTCATAACGACATCAGTTATAATGTCCAACAGGATATTGCGTCGAAATTTTTAGGACTGACATGGTACAATATTAACATTTTAACATCTGCAATAACGACAATCGGCAATTACGACCATTAATTTAAGGTCATTTCAATGTTTTCACGATTTTCACTGTATCTTTCTTTAAGATCCTTTTCTGCGCAGTGTATTTTACACACAAACCAGATCTCATAAAATTTGTGAATATATAAAATTACTCGACCGAAATCGAGACTTGTAAGAATGTATTTTCATAACGAAAATATGAAACGGGAATTTTCGTTCAACAAGAAACACAACAATGTTTTCCTTGTATAATTCCACGATGAACGAACGAGGGTAAAGATATCATGTAGAATGCCTTTACTATTGTTAGATATTATTGTTTGACTGAATATGTTTTTTAGAATCTCAATTTATATTACATTAAATTTATGTTTTTATTCAGTGGCCTACTGCCGAAATAAGTTAATTTTGAATGTCATAATTAGATGTTAAGGGCGTCCACAGACGGCGAAGATACTATAATATTTTATGTTAATGTACCTTCGTCATGTAAAGTTAAAATATCGCTTGCTTTTTTATGTACTATCACTGATGGCTAAGATTCTATATTTTTCATATTACGTACTGTAATATGAAATATATCCAGACACCTTAAGATAAAATATTATAGTATCTTCGCTGTCTGGGTACGCCCTTTAAGGTACAGTACACTGAGAGAAAGTGATGAATAACACTTCAAGGACGTAAGTCCACCATCTAGTGCTATGTCGTGGCTATAAGTTAGGGTCAGATCACACCGAGACGAGATAACGATTCAAAATTCAATTTTATTAATTAAAACAAGAAGATACACGATTCATCGCAAGAGCGGCGCGTCGAGAACCGTCAATCAACGATTTACACGAATGACAGCTCGCGGCTAGAAGTATGCGGGGGTCGCGGGACAATTTATGAAAGATTCGTCTGACGCACCATTTGAAATTATTTCGGTGTCAACCTTAGCCCTTACTCCTTAGGCTTACGTCAACATGGCTGACATTCGTCGGTGCTCGAGCTGTCATTTGTAGAGAATGTCGCCTTCAGTGTCGCCCCTGTGGCGCGGTGCAGTTTGAAATTCGAACTCTTTCAATTAAACGTATATCTTCTTGTGTTGTGAATAAAGTTCAATTTCGAATCACTATCTTAAATAAGCAGTGCCGTGTTACGTCGCGTCGTGTCCCGGTGTGAACTGACTCTTATACAATTTTTTTTATTGCTATCTGTAATATTATGTAAAATATCAATCCTAATTGAGGAATTCCGACAATATTGTGCCATTGTAATATTTGAATTTATTAAATTGTTAGTAACAGATGACGAACGTTATAGGTACTTAGACGGTTGATATCAATTGTTAGTAACAGATGACGAACGTTATAGGTACTTAGACGGTTCATATCAATAGTTAGTAACAGATGACGAACCATATAGGTACTTAGACGATTCATATCAATTGTTAGTAACAGATGACGATCGTTATAGGTACTTAGACGGTTCATATCAATAGTTAGTAACAGATGACGAACGTTATAGGTACTTAGACGGTTGATATCAATTGTTAGTAACAGATGACGAACGTTATAGGTACTTAGACGGTTCATATCAATAGTTAGTAACAGATGACGAACCATATAGGTACTTAGACGATTCATATCAATTGTTAGTAACAGATGACGATCGTTATAGGTACTTAGACGGTTCATATCAATAGTTAGTAACAGATGACGAACGTTATAGGTACTTAGACGGTTGATATCAATTGTTAGTAACAGATGACGAACGTTATAGGTACTTAGACGGTTCATATCAATAGTTAGTAACAGATGACGAACCATATAGGTACTTAGACGATTCATATCAATTGTTAGTAACAGATGACGATCGTTATAGGTACTTAGACGGTTCATATCAATAGTTAGTAACAGATGACGAACGTTATAGGTACTTAGACGGTTGATATCAATTGTTAGTAACAGATGACGAACGTTATAGGTACTTAGACGGTTCATATCAATAGTTAGTAACAGATGACGAACCATATAGGTACTTAGACGATTCATATCAATTGTTAGTAACAGATGACGATCGTTATAGGTACTTAGACGGTTCATATCAATAGTTAGTAACAGATGACGAACGTTATAGGTACTTAGACGGTTGATATCAATTGTTAGTAACAGATGACGAACGTTATAGGTACTTAGACGGTTCATATCAATAGTTAGTAACAGATGACGAACCATATAGGTACTTAGACGATTCATATCAATTGTTAGTAACAGATGACGATCGTTATAGGTACTTAGACTGTTCATATCAATAGTTAGTAACAGATGACGAACGTTATAGGTACTTAGACGGTTCATATCAATAGTTAGTAACAGATGACGAACGTTATAGGTACTTAGACGATTCATATCAATTGTTAGTAACAGATGACGATCGTTATAGGTACTTAGACGGTTCATATCAATAGTTAGTAACAGATGACGAACGTTATAGGTACTTAGACGGTTCATATCAATTGTTTGTTTTTAATTATAAATAAGAAAGACTTAACTAGGTGGACATATCTTAAGTATTGTATAAATAATATTAAATAATTGAAGGAATTGATTATTTTTAATTAATACCCTGTTTTATATTTTATTAAACTTTTCCACAAATCGATATAAACATTTACAAAATATCAGAAATTAATAAAGAAAATTTTTGAATATCGCTTACATATTTAGGTTTTTCTATTCATTTTTCCCAAAAAGATGAAAATAAAAATATAGTTGACACAAATCCCATTAAAAACATAAATTTGAAATGAGAAATGTGACAGTCAGTCCTGAAATTTATTTATAACAACATAAAATATTACATATATAACATACAATAATATATAACAACTTATAATATAACTCCTTATACTTATCATAACAATATATCGAAGCCTAAGTCTGACTTGGGCCTTGGCTAAATCTCATAGTAGACAGTAGTAGAATGGAGACATATTTTTAAATACTTGACACGCTGCTGAAAGTCCTGTGTTAGCAATATTTTTTTGTAAATGTAGTAAATCTCTGAGATAAAAAAATTCATTCATTTTAAGTTAAAAATAGACTTGGGTGTCTATATTCAGCTTATAATGAATGAATTTTGTAGTCAAACATATCGATCAAACTGCCAAACATCAAGTTAACCTCGCTTGCACACGGAATAAAATTCTCAAGTGTTTGAACATGTATCGAATCTATATAGTTCCATATTACATATTGCGTACAGAACCCCAATTCTCGTAACCAATTAAAATCCTGTTTCGATCGCGTCTATCGCGCGTGAGCGAGTGAGACAACGCGCGGACGTAACGATCGAAATAGTTACGAGAATTGGGCTTCAGGTCTGTCATAGGTTATAATATTTGTTTTTATCAAGTTGAAGTTGAGAGCTAATACTCCAAGTACGC
Source organism: Phengaris arion (assembly GCA_963565745.1). Classification (NCBI taxonomy): domain Eukaryota; kingdom Metazoa; phylum Arthropoda; class Insecta; order Lepidoptera; family Lycaenidae; genus Phengaris; species Phengaris arion. The sequence goes on from OY751433.1 coordinate 25,763,694, forward strand.
AGGTGAGTATAAATCGAAAAACGCAATACTAAATTATACTAAAACCGATACTATGTTTAGTATTTTTAGTAAATTAACTTTTTTATATTTCAATATTGCTTTATATTACATTCTATGTATTTACAACTGACGACTCTCGTAGGTAAACCAAAAATCACCTTCTTTTGTATCTATGTTATAATTCATTAGAGTAATCCAAGGTAGGCCGTAAGTACGTACCTTTTTAGGGTTCCGTAATAATCAAGGAACCCTTATACATAGTTTCACTCTGTCCGGCTGTCTGTCCGCCCATAAAGCTTCTGTTATCTATCTATATCTATTATCTATATTATTATATAAAAGGCAAAGCTGATTGACTGATGTATCAACGCACATGCCAAACCCTTAAGGCTAGATATTTGAAATTTTGTCCATGTATTTATCATATGAACTAAGCATCCACTAAGGAAGGATTTTTTAAATTCATCCCCCAAAAGGGTTAAATAGGGGATAAAGTTATTATGAAACTTTTTATTCCTTGGACATATTTGCATGAAATTTCGTATGAATTGAGTACGGAAAAAATAATGAGTCACGCATTTCAGCGTTTTCTAAAATTAAACGCCTAAAAGGATAAAATAGGGGACGAAAGTTTTTTATTATAAGGAAAACCAATTTTACGCAGGCAAAGCCGCGGGCAAAATATGCTAGTTATGAATATAAATTGATGAAAATTGGTAAGTACAGTTATAGATTGTGTATAGATATTGGTTTTGGCATCATAAAATAATGATAATTTTAAATTTACAGGATGGCTCTCCATACATGTGAAGTGGGGATGAAAAAAATTATTTTGAGCAAAATCGGACAATAACTTTTGAAGGCATTGAAAGAAAAGCTATTACGCGTCGATAATTACGGAACCCTCCATAGACATGTAGGTACTGACATGCTCTTGGTTAGGTCATTTAATAGTACATAAGTTGTAACAAACAAGAGTGGGATAAAGTATTGTTTTGTACTCTGTTTTAGCTCTATGGTTTCGTAGCACTTCTACGTTTGCGTAGTTGTAGGACAAAACTTTTTCCCTATGGATGTACGAGGGCGGGTCAATAAGTCCGTGACTTTTGGAATAAAACACAGATTTTTTGATAAATAAATCATTTTATTTTTCAACGTAGTCCCCCTTGAGCTCTATACACTTTGTCCAACGCTTCTCCAATTTTTTTATCCCTTCCAAAAAATATGATTTGTCGAGGTCCTCAAAATAGGCCTTTGTTTGCGAGATGACTTCATCATTGGAGTCAAATCTTTTTCCACCGAGCCATTTTTTCAGGTTTGGGAACAAGAAGTAGTCACTCGGAGCCAAATCTTGAGAATAGGGTGGATGTGGGAGCAATTCATAGCCCAATTCATGGATTTTTGCCATGGCAACTGCACATGTGTGCACCCTTGCATTGTCTTAGTGAAAAAGAACTTTTTTCTTGGCCAAATGAGGTCGGTTTTTTTTCAAATCCTCATTGAAGCGGTCCAATAAGTTGGCATAATATTCCCCATTAATTGTTCTTCCCTTTTGAAGATAGTCAATGTGGATTATCCCACGTGCATCCCAAAAAACAGTCGCCATAACTTTATTGGCTGACAAACCCACCTTGGCCTTCTTTGGCGCCGATTCACCCTTAGAAACACACTGTTTTGACTGTTGTTTGGTCTCTGGTGTATTGTGATGGATCCATGTTTCGTCCACGGTTAAAAAACTCCTCCATATTGTGATTAAACAACGCCAAACCTTCCTGTGAAGTTGTTACACGATTGCGTTTGTGGTCGACTGTGAGCAAACGCGGCACCCATCTTGCGGAAAGCTTTCTCATGCCCCATGCATCATTCAAAATTGAAACCACTGAGCCATGCGAGATGCCTATGGCTTCCACAATCTCTTGCACTTTCAATCTTCGGTCGGCCAACACCATATCGTGAATTTTTTCGATTGTTTCGGGTGTAGAGACCTCAACTGGGCGTTCAGGACGTTCGGCATCTTCAGTGCTTGTAAGGCCACAACGAAATTCAGTAAACCACTTTTTACCATTGAAATCGATGGTGCAGAGTCCCCATAGTGTTTATCAAGCTTAGCCTTGGTCTCGGTAATGGTTTTTTTTCGCAAAAAATAATGCTTAATAAGCACACGAAATTCACTTTTTTCCATTGTTTCCTTAAGTTACTGGATAGTCTGATAAAGATAGCTGTAAAACAGAAACTAACTGACGCAGCAAGTTCAAATTTTGATAGGAGTCAACTGACAGATGCCTGTTAACAGGAGTAGTGTTGCTTTTTCAGTAAGGAGGTTAGAAATTCAAAAAGTCACGGACTTATTGACCCGCCTTAGTATGTATGCCGATGCGACCGTTTTCTCGGTAACAATCTCTTATTTCATGCGGACCGACTAACGAGTTACCAGAATCCCATCACTACAACTCTCTGTAACTTAACGACCACGAAACGACATCGTGTCGTACCTTAGAAACATTCCAAGTAACTCCAAGCCAATACAGATGCAAATTCCTACTGGCAGCCATGTATTCCGCGAAAACGAACGCCTGTAGACTGAAGACACACTCATGTTTGTTCAACACAAAATATTGGCGGGAATCTAATAACAACTCCATTTTGTAGCTTTTATAGTCTTTTTGATACTCTTTTGTTAATTTGTTGTTGTTGTGTAAAATGTTGTTGTTTGTATTTAAGTAAGGAAGTAATAATAGCGAATAGCACAGAAACTCGATTCTGCAAAAACAAATCCTGCAATAATATAAATAGGCATGTCGCCTAAAATTTTTTTTTCGTCTATTCGATGTTAGACAACATGTTAGTAAACAATCTAGAACCCATTTTCGTATATCTTAAAAAATTAACGAAGATACAAACAATTTAAATTTATAATAACATTGAGATTTTGATTTGATCTGCTGATTGGTTTTGCGAGAAAGAGATAGGTAATATTCTTATTTTCTTATAACATTTTTAATCGCGTCAACCTAAATACCTATTTCTTTTATTTGGATTTATGTACCTATCTCTGTTCAACAATTTCAAAATTTTATTCGATCAAATGTGATATTCCACACTAGGTGACATACCTATTAAAAGCTAGCCCGGATATGATAATAATGTTATTCTCATATATGCCAAACCAACGACAAACCCGTTGTGATTGGTCCGAACTCCAAAAATCAGTTTTATGATAATATCACGACTATTCATTTATAATTCAATAAAAGTAAAATAAAAAGTATAAGTTACTTAAGAGAGTTGAGGTTCAGTTTTAATATAATATTATAAAGGTTCCGACTTCCTCGACCCAACTTTACTCTATGCTACTGTAATTATTAGTGATGGCAAAACGCTATGTCAACCTCATTAAGACTGTTATTATATTTCTTCCATACATTTGTATTATTTCAGTTCTTAATGTGTAATATTGGTAGAATGGTTAATACCACTAATTAATATTCGTTAACGGGCACAACTGCAATATGCGTGCTATTTTGTGGTCTCTCCAAAACTCCCTAGAAAGTTTCAGTAAAGTGTCTACCACTCTACTGAATCGACTCACTTGACTCATTCATCGCGCTGACGATTTATTTGGACTTTGAAATTGACGATTTGATTGAAAACTTCGTTTCAGTTTTCAACAAAAAGCTTTTCCAAATCGTTTTTGAAATTATATTTTACCGCCTTTTTAATTTGACACTGGCAATAGTTTTATGCGATATTAAAAAAAAAACTGTCAAAAGACGCTATTACACGCACGTGCTCACTACTCACTATGAATTATTGCTTGTAAGGATGGGACTTTATTATGATACGGAATCGTATCGTATCGTAAAGCCAGGGTAAATTCATAGCATTGAACATGGAATTCTGCGCTAATACAATAGAGCTGAAAATCGAACACACAAGTGTCGAGTCAAATGTCAATGTCATATTATATGACAGTTCGACACTCGACAGGTCGATTTTCAACTTTATTGTATTAGCGCAGACCTCTATTTTCAGTGCTCTGAATTTTCCCGGGCCGGTTCCGGATCATAAAGTCCCAGTCATAGTTGTGCCCTGGTAAACCAGTGACAACCTAGATGAAAGGTTAGAAATAATAGATACGTAGGTATAGGCAAATCTATAAACACTAAATTGGCAATAATTTCGAGCCTATTATCAATTTAACTAAATTATTCAGTAATTATTTGCGCTTTCATGTATTTTCCACATGCACAAAATAAACCATCCAGCTAGCTTAGCTTTCTCAGAACAAAGTTTTTGGCGAAAAATTTGTCTTGCGCCTGCGCATGAACGATTCCAAGTACGAACATGAATTATATATGGCTAGATAGGCCTGATGTTCAGCCTTCTTTTCGTTCTAGTTTCATTGCAGCCGTTTAGGCGGTATATAATGGCAAAATCTATAAACACAAATTTGCCTATAATTTCGCTTCTATTAACAATTTTAATTAAATTAAACAGCAGTTATTTGCGCTTTCCTATGCATTATCCACTTGCACAAAATAATCCCTTCAGCTTGCTTAGTTTTCTTAGAATTAACTTTTTAGTGAAAAAAATATATTGTCGCTACGGTACTTTTATGATTTTTTTCAAAATAAACAATTCGAAAACGGCACAAAGGTGTTCTACTCTCACATTCAAAATATCTTTGGATTTAGCCACTAAAATAAGAATGTCACTTTTTTGAGGCAAAAAACACATTGCACAATGGTTTGTAACAAGTCAAGTAAGCGACAATATCTAGTAGATGGTTAATAGACGATATTATATCACACTATAACCTTATATTAACAACTAACAGCTCGTTTAAAAGTTTTACAAAATATATATTTTATTTATTATTAACGCATATCGAGATATCAGTTATCGTTAAAATATTCATTTACCCAGCATTAATTTAAAAAATGATCATAAATTAACGAAATATTTCAAAACTCAAGATAGGCTATGACGTACATTTGCCAGAACAAATCTTGATACAGTAAAAAGTTACGCCATCTTGGTTTTCACCATACCTCAAATGTCAGCCATCTCGATTTCACCATACTTCAAATGTGAAAATGATCCCAAAAAAACTCCAAAAGTGGGGCCATTCTCGTCTCGTAATATATACGTCTATGAAATTAACGCAAAAAATTACAACTCAAACAGACTGTTAAAAAGTTGAATTGATACTGCCTTCGCTTAGTTTTACAATGATCTTACAATTTGTTTTCCCTTGTAAATCTATGCCCTTCCCAAAATTACATTCTAATAATAATCGCCATATTCTACTCCAAATTCAAAGGGAATCGCCATGTTTTTCAAAGCAATCGCATGTTATTTCAGTTTAAAATTAAAAATGTCGTCCGATGGCTGCAGGGCAGTGCAAAGTTACACTTTACAATCTGCCTTTTTTTGAAAAAGCGACTCGTTCAGTTCTCACCGGAGGAAACTTTTAATAACTCAGTTTAGAAAAGATACTTAGGGTCTGTTTCACAATCTTTTAATCATTAGAGTCGGATTGCTTATTCAGAAGCTTTGTCGCGAAGACAAAACATGCAAATAAGCTACATGACAGAAGGTACTATTTAAATTATAGTTTAAATTATAGACGAGACATGTCGAGCCAAAAAGTGCCTATGGGCCATTTTGACATTTGAGGTATGGTAAAATCAAGATGGCGTAATTTTTACTTGCATGAAGATTTGTTCTGTCAAATGTACTGCGTCATATCACTCATAGCCCTTAGTTCTGAAATCATTGCTATAAATACTGATTGTATTCATGGCACACCTGAATCTGTAGGTATTACCTACAGATTCAGAAACTCTAAATACAAGAAACTCTAAATAATGCATCAACCACATACGTATTGTTTATATATTAATGACCTCTATTCTACGACTAGCTCGTGCCGCAACACGTTTGCGTGGAACTATGGATGGAAACGAAAGGGAACCCTAAGATAAGAGTAGATTAAGTTACTCCTTATAACATCAGCTATCTGCCAGTGAAAGTCCGGTCAAAATCGGTCCGACCGTTTCAGAGAGAGATTAGCCGGGACAAACAGGCAAACGGACAGACCAACAAAAATTTAAAAATTGAGTTTTTGGTGTAGGTACCGCATATATACTAACATAATATTATGCATTCAGTGCAAAGCTGTTAATTGGAAATTACAAACAAGACATTTAAATTTTATTTATTTGTACAGATAACGGGTACCTACATTTTCTCATTTCTTGCGTACATGAAAATAATAGTATACAGTAAAACCTATCTGCTAATAGATCTCGGCAATCTTCGTTTTTCTATGGAAACGACAGGCGATGTATAGATAATGACGATTCCCAAAAACCCATAGACGTACATATTAAAGACGAGGCATGTCGAGGCAAAAACAATCCCCACTTTTTTTTTTTTTTTTTTTTTATGTACCAAAAATAAAAATTACAATTCTACTACAATATAAACAGCATTAAAAACCACTGAGGTTTGTCCAATGCTGCATACAGCCTTATTCGCAATTCTACTTAAATACACAGTTGCTTAAATTTTAACATAATTTTTTTAATATTAAAACAGTTTGGAACCAGATAGAATTTCTTTACATGTTTTAGGCATTCTACATTAGTGTTTTAATTTTAGATAGTTAAGTAATATGATTTTAATTTGCATTTTATATTTTTTTCAGTTAAATTATTTATTACATCTGTAGGTAAATCATTAATAAGACGAGGAGCTATGTAGCTAGTCATTCTCTCGCCATATCGGTTGCAGGCTCGAGTCGTCACTAGCCGGTTTTGTGCGACGGCTCGAGTGCGTACAGGGTGTTCAGTTAATACTTTTAAACTTTCGTTAAAATATTGTTCTTTTAACAGGGTAAATTTAAATTTAGTAAATACTAGTAAAACTTTACAGTGCTTAAATAATTCATCATCATTGTTGACGAGTTTTTGTTTTATATTCGGGGAAACTATTGATTTTAAAATTCTAAGTTGTAAGTTGTAAATTTGATTTAAATAACTTTTATAGGTCCGACCGTAAGTACTTAATCCGTAATTTATATGCGACTCAGCAAATGAATTATAAAGCATTAGTTTCACTTTAAAAGGAATTTTATGTTTTAAAATAGCAATACTAGCCAGAAACTGTCTTAGTTTATCGCTTACATTTTCAATATGATGACTCCAGTTGATTTTATTATCTATTGTTATACCAAGGTATTTTTGTGATCTTACTTCCTCAATAGCTGGGCATCTACACGAATCAACTCTGGTAAGATGTAAACAGCAATTAATTTAGTTTTTAGAGATTGACGCCGAAGGTAAGGCGACCTGATAAATAATAATTTTGTTTTATTCGCATTCAGTACTAAGCCAGCATCATGACACCAGCGTTGAATCATATCAAAGTCAGTTTGTAAGCGCTCAAGTGCCTTGTTAGGGTCCTCGTCAGCAGACACCAGACACGTATCGTCAGCAAACTGATAACATGAACAGTATTTGAGGCAATTACTCATGTCGTTGACATACGATAAAAAATGGGTAGGCCCCAGCACCGAGCCCTGGGCGGTGCCCTCTTGTACTGTTATTTGATCACTGAGTGTGTTATCAATTTTAACATTAAATGACCGATTTTTCATATAGTTTTCGCACCATTTTAACATTGGACCCCTTATACCGCAATCACTTAGCTTGCATATAAGTTTTTTATGGTCTAAGGTGTCAAATGCCCGTGAAAAATCGATAAAAAGAGCGAGAACAACTTTCTTCTTATCGAGATTTCCATTGGCCTCATCAGCAAATAGAGACAGAAGATCGGTGGTACCTTTCCCTTTTTGAAAACCAAACTGATTTTTAAATAAGACGCCATGTTTCTTGTAGAAACTATGAATTTGGTTGCAAAAAAAATTTTCAACTATTTTATTAATTGCAGGGAGTAGTGTAATTGGACGATAGTTAGAATAATCATTTCGTTTTCCTTTTTTATAGATAGGTCTAACGCATCCTACTTTGAGTTCATCCGGATAAGCAGCGAAAACCACACTACTATTTATCAGATTCGAAATTGCTAATGCTAGATCCTCTCCTACAATTTTAATATCCGATGCCTTAATATTATCGACTCCTGGGGCTTTGTTTGTTTTAAGTGTTTTAATTATTTTATGTATGGAATGAGAATTTGCTTTTTTAAATAAAATACTGCAATCAACTGGTTTACTGTAACTAGCAGAGTTTAAAAGGTTTATTTTGCATTTAGGAACGATTGTTTTAACTGCTTTATCAAATTAGCTAGCAAAGTTCTCAGCTAGTTCTTTGGACGTAAGTCCTTGCGCATCGAATGCTCTTAAAATCGCGTCGTCTACTGAACGCTTGACACGACCCATCATTTGGTTTATTATCTGAAATATCTTTTTTGTATTATTAAAATTCTCATTAATTAGATTAATGTAGTATGTATTTCTTTTATTTTCTACAACCTTGTGTACTCTGTTTCTAATTTTATTATATTCTAATCTTAAAGCTGGATCGTATAGGCTGTTTTTCCAAAGTGAATATAATTTATCCCTTTTTGCACATAGCCTATTTATATTGTCATCCATCCATGGGACTTTAAAATTTTTACGTGTTGTATTTTGCGGTTTTAAGTTGTATTTTTTTACAAACTGTTTAGCGTTATTGAAAGAGTTATTAATAAAATTTAGAATATCGTTAGGGTTTTTCATATTATTTGTCTGAGTCCAGTTTATCTTTTTAAGTTCCTCATAGTAATGCTTAAAATTGAAGTATTTTTCTTTTCGATCACACTGTATACCGCTAGGCGGAGTGTCGTTTACGCAGGTAAATATAATTGCACGGTGATCGGCCAGTACGACATTGAGCGCTGCCGCGTAAGGATCTGATGTGGGGAATCGCGCGAATATATGGTCGATGCACGATTTTGTTAATACATTTGATTTAAGTTCTACTCTAGTGTAATCAGTGATTCCACACATCAATCCATACGCGCTCAGTGTTTCTTTGTATGAGTCTACGTATGCTTTAGTAGATTTAAGGTCAATATTGGTGTCACCAATGCAAATTAAATTCTTTTCACAGTTAAAATTAGAGATGTATCTATCTAGTTCCTTTGTAAAATGTTGAAGGCGGCCTGTAGATTGCAGACAAAACTACGGTTTCATGGGAGGGAAGTTTTAAGGTGCCTGTTAAGCTTTCGAATGTAAATGTTTTATACAGATACGAGGGCGGGTCAATAAGTCCGTGACTTTTGGAATAAAACACAGATTTTTTGATAAATAAATCATTTTATTTTTTAACGTAGTCCCCCTTGAGCTCTATACACTTTGTCCAACGCTTCTCCAATTTTTTTATCCCTTCCAAAAAATATGATTTGTCGAGGTCCTCAAAATAGGCCTTTGTTTGCGAGACGACTTCATCATTGGAGTCAAATCTTTTTCCACCGAGCCATTTTTTCAGGTTTGGGAACAAGAAGTAGTCACTCGGAGCCAAATCTTGAGAATAGGGTGGATGTGGGAGCAATTCATAGCCCAATTCATGGATTTTTGCCATGGCAACTGCACATGTGTGCACCCTTGCATTGTCTTAGTGAAAAATAACTTTTTTCTTGGCCAAATGAGGTCGGTTTTTTTTCAAATCCTCATTGAAGCGGTCCAATAAGTTGGCATAATATTCCCCATTAATTGTTCTTCCCTTTTGAAGATAGTCAATGTGGATTATCCCACGTGCATCCCAAAAAACAGTCGCCATAACTTTATTGGCTGACAAACCCACCTTGGCCTTCTTTGGCGCCGATTCACCCTTAGAAACCCACTGTTTTGACTGTTGTTTGGTCTCTGGTGTATTGTGATGGATCCATGTTTCGTCCACGGTTAAAAAACTCCTCCATATTGTGATTAAACAACGCCAAACCTTCCTGTGAAGTTGTTACACGATTGCGTTTGTGGTCGACTGTGAGCAAACGCGGCACCCATCTTGCGGAAAGCTTTCTCATGCCCAAGTGATCATTCGAAATTGAAACCACTGAGCCATGCGAGATGCCTATGGCTTCCACAATCTCTTGCACTTTCAATCTTCGATCGGCCAACACCATATCGTGAATTTTTTCGATTGTTTCGGGTGTAGAGACCTCAACTGGGCGTCCACGACGTTCGGCATCTTCAGTGCTTGTAAGGCCACAAAGAAATTCAGTAAACCACTTTTTTACCATTGAAATCGATGGTGCAGAGTCCCCATAGTATTTATCAAGCTTAGCCTTGGTCTCAGTAATGGTTTTTTTTCGCAAAAAATAATGCTTAATAAGCACACGAAATTCACTTTTTTCCATTGTTTCCTTAAGTTACTGGATAGTCTGATAAAGATAGCTGTAAAACACAAACTAACTGACGCAGCAAGTTCAAATTTTGATAGGAGTCAACTGACAGATGCCTGTTGACAGGAGTAGTGTTGCTTTTTCAGTAAGGAGGTTAGAAATTCAAAAAGTCACGGACTTATTGACCCGCCTTAGTAATAAGGAGTAAATTTTATGTAGTTTTTGGCATAAATAATAATCCCGCCACCCTTTTTATCATTTCGTAGTTTTGTGTGCATGTTATATCCAGGTATGTTATACAGATGAGATATATTATCAGATATACCGGCCTCGGTAATTATGATTATGTCTAGAAGGTATGAATTATTATGAGCTATTTGCAGTAGATTTGCATAATTTTTAATCATAGATCTTATATTAATGTGCATACAAGCAAATTTAACATAACTTTTTAGAGGTAATGTTTGGACAAATTTATTGATTGAAGTACAGTTAAAGATTTCTTTTATATGAGATGCCATTTTTATCTAAAAAAAATTAGTAGGTACAGACAATTGATACGAGATGATAAAAATAAATGAACAAAGTGGTCATTATATAATTTACGAGGTTTTTTTGTTAGAAAATTCTTTTTCAATTTGCATAATGTCATGTAGTGAACGAATAAGAAAAATTTTACTGTTATTAGTTTTTCTGGCAAATACATTACCCTCTTTACACCATACGAATTCAAATAATGGTTTCAATTTAGTTTTGGCATGATATAAAACAGTTTTGATATGCTTCGTTAGGGCTTCTCTAATAAATATTCTATCCTCGGCTTTATCCTTAGATAAGTTAGTTTTGATCGAAGCAACAGTAAGACATTTTTCCTTTCCAGCTGCTATCCACTTCCTAGAGGCTTCTTTGGAATTCATGTCTAAGAGAATCACTCCGGGCTTGTCACTTTTAGTTGATAAGCACTTTGCCGATTGAATATCCCGGCTATTCATATCCAGTTTCATAGCTAGGTTCTCAATGGTAGTGTTTAGGTTTTTAGCATCTAAATCTGGAATTCCGGAGACTTCTAGGGTCGAAGACAGAGCCTTTTGTTCGAATTTCTGCATGTTTTGTTCAAGCGTGGATACCCTCAGTTCAAGATTTTTATTTTTATTAAGTAAATCCTGATTTTTGTTCTCGAGATCTTTGATTTTTTTGTCTTGATTTTTAATAGACTGCTCCAACGTACTTAGTTGATCGCTTAGAAATTCCAATGACGCTTTAATACTTCCTAGTTCCTCCTTAAGGGCTATTTGGACTTCGTGAGATATGTCAAGTACAAGTTTACGTATGTCGATGCTATGATTAGCGGTGCCTGCGACAACATCCTCGTCCTCATCATCGTCTTCGTCTGGAATCATGTACGAAGATCTGCACGAGAGGTGCTTTAGGCAGTCTTCACAGCTCCATTCGATCCCAGGGGAATTCCGGAGAGTATTCAGCTGCTTGTTGGTCAACTTTACGCATACTGGGTTGGCATGAACAACCTTTTCATATCTACTGCATTCCAATCCTGGGGATTTTTTAGTTACAGTTTTTTTGCACGTAACACACTTTTTAAGTACCATTTCGGGTAGAATAAAAAAGTCAATAGTGATACTGTTCTAACATCCACACGCGATGACGTTGCAAATACGACTGACTTAAATGGCCCCACTTGTGAAAGTAAGATGGCTGACATTTGAGCGAATGATGGTCATACAAGCACAAATTAAAGAAAGAATAACAGATACACAGCTATAGCATAGCATAGTTAAATAATAATGCAGAATACAAGAAATTAAACCAATAAAACTAAAAATACTGTAACGGTTTACACTGTCGAGCAAGCCATTGGCCGAACAGCTGATTTTGACATCTGAAATTAAATTGTGACACTCACTTGACGTAATTATAACAGAATAAAATAAATTTAAAACATAGACAATCTTTTTACTTTTATGTGAAAATACGTTACTGCAAAAAAAATATATTATAAGATATTAAATCATAATAAAATATTATCCAGTATTCATTTAATTTATAGACAATTACTAAATATGGATAATAAAACTAAGATATGCGCTGGATGTAAAACTAAAATAACACAGTCAGATTTTATTCAATGCCGGAAGTGTAGTAAAATGTATGACTTGGAATGTGCCAATATATCATTACAGTTGTTTCGCTAAAAATCTAAAGATTACACAAACTGGAGTGTCACGAATGTATGAGTAAGCAACCAAAATCCGGAAATACAAATACACCTGTGCGGAATATTAAGGATTCTACGCCTACTACATCTGATAGCAATTTCACTCAAGCTTCTGATGATAGCAATGTTACTTACTCTTCGTAACTAATAAGGGTAGCAGACTCACTAAAAGTGATATTAGAGATTCTTCACCTGCCCATGACAACACAAATCTTATCACAGCAATCCGCAACGAAGTACTCAAAGCTTTAAAACTTGAATTACCAGTAATGTTAAAACAGATCATAAAAGCAGAAATTACTGCATTTAAAGAGGAACTACAAGAGCTGCGCAGTTCCGTTGACTTCTTAAGCTTAATGCACGATGACTTGAAGCGGACTACAGACACTTTATTAGATGAAAACAAAATTCTAAAAAATGAAAACGTTACACTAAAACCAACGCTAAATGACCTTTCTAACCGTATGAATAATATAGAGCAGCACTTACGCGAAAATAAATTAGAAATTCATGGCGTACCTGAACACCGAAATGAAATATTGTCTAATCTGGTTGAGCAATGCTCAGTCTAATGTTATTGGGCATAAATTAAATGAAGGTGATTTAGTATAAACTGTACTAGAGTTGCAAAACAAAACAAAGAGAGCAAGTAACCTAGAGCTATTATTGTAGTTAAGTTCAAAGACATAAGACGTCGCGATGATTTCTATTCAGCAGATCACAGATATAATAAAGCGAACCCAAGTAATAAAATAAACACTGCTCTATTAGGAGTTGCTGGTGATCGAAAGCCGATTTATATAGCCGATCATCTTTCTCCAGCTAATAAATCGCTTCATGCAGCAGCCCGCCGCAAGGATAAAGAGTGTGCCTACCAATTTATATGGGTTCGAAATGGAAGGATATATGTGAGAAAGAACCAGGAGTCGCCGATGATATTAATCAAAAACATAGCCTTAAACTCATTCACTAATCTTGACCTTGTAGTTTATCACATAAGTAGTTATTTTGTTAAGTTAGTGTTAGTAATGGCTTTATCAATTTATTACCAGAATGTAAGAGGTTTGAAGACAAAGGTTGTTAAAGTTTTTAATGAAATTCTAATTAATAATTATGATATTATATGTTTATGTGAAACTTGGTTAGATGACTGTATTTTCTACAGAATTTTGATATATTGACTAATAAAATATGATATCTATATTCTATTGACATACATGATACATGACACTGACTGACATAAATATTAATAGTTATTATTATTTACCAAATATTTAAAATGTATAAGTTATTATCTGTACGTAAAATAATAAATGATTATAAACTAATATTACTACATTGAATGAAATGGTTTATTATTATTGAATGTTATGCAAAGTAATTCAAATTATGGTAAAATAGGCTGACTTATTCTAATATTTTCATTTTAATATTTAAATTGTATTTAATAGGAGTACTTGATGTTCCTTATTAATTTTATAGAATGTTTTTTTTTAATCAAATGTTGTGGAGTAGTTATAGGACTGCAGTGTAAAATGCTTTTCCTTTATTGTTTCTTTTTAGTATGTATTATAAGTCTACTCTGTTGTCTGTTACTATACCTAATAAATAAATAAATAGTTAGCTTTCGATTTGATTGCACTACTACAAGCATACGATGTGTCCACGATTGTGTGGAACATTGTAGGCCGTTGAAGGGGAAGTATGATGTATATTTTCTACTCTGTGGTGCAAGTATTTAACATGGTTGTAAAGGTGAACGCTTGTAAATACAGAAACGTATAGTAATGAAACTAAAGTACATTAAATACAAAATGTATAATTTTATTTCTCAGCACGCCCCGCGCTCCAAATATTGCAATTATTTTGGATTTCATTCCAAGCACGTTCCCCAGTATAAATGTTCCAAATTTAAACGTTTCAAATTCAAATATAGAAGTGTAATTTTTTAGGCTCGACCTTTTTGGCCCTTAGCCTTTTTAAACATTCTTAGCGTTACAAATTTACAATGTGAACACGGTTCGGCTTGGTAAATATAAAATCTTACAAAATGTATTGGCGTAGTTCTTTATTAATTTCGTTTCAGTGTTATGTGAAAAAGCTGCCGTTTTTGTTTGTGTTTTTTTAACCGTTTGTGTAGCTGCGAACATTGAGGAGGAACAAAAACCAGGAGATAGAAGAATTTATTAAAACCGCAATGTGAACAATGATCATCTTTCAAAATGCTGCTAGATGAAAAATATTATTATAAATTCTAAACAACCCAAAGTAACATACATTCGAAACTAATAATAAATTTTACTTGGTCGGATTAAAACACACATAAATGAGGGTTTTTAAATTCGTGACATCAGACAGCTTTTTTATATGACAAGGACCGTCGAGCTACCAAGCGCCGCCTGGTGACAGAAAAAGAATCGAAAATTCTTATTGACCGTTTTTGATACCACCTATGTTACCAGATGACGCTTTGTGTGCGTTTGGGGATGGGTCTGCCCCCTAACAGAAGAAAAATTATCAAACACCCTCATTGTCAGCCGGTACGGTGCCACTTAAGTAAAATTGACAGATTTTTACTCAAGTCTGTGACAAAGTAACGAAACTGTTTTTTTCAATGATCCAAATGTTGCGAAATCCTAAGGCTACGTTCCCACGAGCGTTTTTTTAGTGGTCGCAACAGAAAAAAACCAGCACTGTATATGGAACTGTGCGTTAATACAACACAATAGAACTGAAATTCGTGTAGAGTTATCAAATCTGACATTTGACGCTTGACACTTAAATTTTCAGCTATATCGTATTAGCGAAGAGTTCTATTTACAGTGCAGTATATAGTATGATATCGTGCAAATCAATCGACGAAATTTTAATATAAGCATGGTATTGAAGTGCAGCTGTGTTGGATTCTTATTTAGGCAAAGTAATTTATCTTTTCATCGAAACAGCTTAAGGCCCTTCACTCCACTGCCATTTGCCAACTCCGTTGCGTAGGTACCTACTATTAACAAATATTGCGTCGTTCTGTTTAAGCTTGATATAATGAATAGAGGCTGAAGTGGTATTAACATAACGCCTGAAAAAGAGAGAGTTCAGAGTTGACTCTACAAAATTGTTTTATATTAATAATCTTTTATATGGTAGGGGTGTTAGTTTAAAATTATAAACAGACACTTTGATTTGATTTATTTGAATAGATGTATAGAAGATGTATAGAAATTTAATAAAATTATAATAATTCGCTCTAGCATAAAGAATAACGAATAATATTTAAATATGGCTATTGGCTAGTGGTCTATGCTAGCTACTGTACAGGTCCAGCGATCCGTGTGATGTTTTTCGTGCCAGTAACTCGCATTCGAGTGCCGTCGTACGGAAAATTAAAGAAATAGGCAACTACCATGATATAATTAGGCATACACTAAGGGGAAACGCCGTTTTTATTACGATTTATATTCTAGAATTAATGTCGAAATTATGGAGGCGGCCTATGTATGGTACATACAGATTTCGAGGATTTCAACGCGGCTATAAACGGATGTGCACGTCGCACAAGCTTAGCGCTTGTTAGAATTATCTCAAAGATATCTCTGTCTCTGCTAGCCGAATGATACGGACGCATGTGTATTGAGCGTCACTTATTTTAATTTTTAACTTTCGTTTCAGCATTCGGCTCCTAGCTTAAATAAAAAAAATGAAAATGTGACAGATTGACAAAATTCAACGTGTAACAATATTGTATCAGAGTTTTGCCGGGGAATTCAATGGCTGACGTTGTGGTTTTAGTATTTCCTTCAAAAAATTGTGTTATTCCGGTTCTTAATGTGTATATGGGGATAGATAGATTAGGTAGAATATTAACTATTAAATATTCGTTAACGTGCACAACCTAAACATCCTAAAGTCCACATAGTGCGCCGCTCTCCTAGCTTCTGTAATAACTTTATGACAATAACTTTTGTAGTAGTTCAAAGAAAACCTATTGCGCGTTGATAGTTACGGAACCCTCCTTAGACATGTCGTGACATTGTAGTCGTCGATAACGAAACCAAATTTTTCCAGTAATATGTTATAGAAATCATTTCTCTTTGTTTTATTGTAATAGTCTCTAGATTTTATCAACCATAGTGGCTCTAAAGTTTTAAATACTTCAATGAACTTTAATAAATTTCTTTAGACCACGTGTCAGTTTTTAGGGTTCCGTACCCAAACGGTAAAAACGGGACCCTATTACTGAGACTTTGCTGTTCGTCCGTCTGTCGCCAGGCTGTATCTTAACCTTCTTATACCGTGATAGCTCGACAGTTAACATTTTCACAAATGTATAATTTAGGTATTTCTATTGCCGTTATAACAACAAATACTAAAAACAGAATAAAATAAAAATTTGAGGCTCACATACAACAAACATGATTTTTTCCGTTTTGTACAAAACTCATCATGCCGACTCGCACTTGAGCGGTTTTAATTTACACTCGAATTTTATTACCGTTCAGTCCAATTTTATTGCCGTTCAGTCCATTCGTACAGGTCAGAATTAATGTTGCCAACTTAGTTGTTTTACAAAGTTTTACTACTAAATTTTGTATTTTATTCCCTCCTTAGTAGGAATTTAGTTGTTAGTAGTGATTTGTAGAAAATAGCTAGACAGTAATCATAATATGCAAAATGGCCTGCTTCTATGTGCTATTATATGACACCTTATCATAATAGCACATAGTAGCACGCATCGGTAAGTCGCTTAAATCTACCGATTTAATTTCTATATAGAAATTAAATCGGTAGTTTTAATATTTCCGTAATATTTCCTACTATATTTTTAAATTTAACGGTTAAATATTAAAACTGAAAATGTATGTGTGTTTGTAAACACCAAATCCCTAAAAAACTTTTAGGGATGAGGGAAGTTTAGTAGCTTTTTTATAGTTATCGGTACTCTTTTAGTAGTTTTTAGTAGAAAACGACGCGAGTTTAGTAGTTTCATAAAAATAGAGTTGGCAATACTGGAACTAATTGCTTCAGTCCATACGGCCGACTGATGCGATCTCGAAATTGCACACAGACTATACGATTTTGCATCCGTTCAGGCCGAACTGAAGGAAAACCGGACCGTGTATGGGGCCCCTTACTGACCAGAGTTTAAACAAAATTCACGACCTCATTTGTTTTTGGTTGTCCGCTTGACGTGAAATACCACTTATTAATAAGAATAAGAAATGGGCGAAATCGGAAAATAACTTTTCAAGTAATTCAAAGAAAACCCACTGCGCGTTGATAGTTATGGATTTAGTAATCTGTGGTTACGGAACCCTCCTTAGACATGTCCTGACATGCTCTTGGTTAGGTTATTTATTTTGTCTCCTGAACGCGACTCTAGGCTTTGTAACACGTGTTGCAGATGGTATCGTGCAAATAAATCGACGAAATTTTAATGTATGCATGGTATTGAATCGCAGCTGTGATGGATTCTTATTTAGGCAAAGTAATTTATCTTTTCATTGAAAAGGCTTAAGCCCCTTCACACCACTGCCAATACTATTGCGTACCTACTATTAACAAATTTTGCGCCCTTCTGTTCAAGCTTGAAATAATGAATAGACGCTAAAGTGGCAGAGTTAAACGCCTGAAAAAGAGAGTTGACTCAATTGTTTTATATTCATTACATTTTAGTCTTTTTTATGGTATGGTTTTTGAGGGTTTCGAAGGTACTTGACGTGGAAACTGTTTTATTTTGGAGACTGTTCTTTGAAGATGGATATAAGATATTATTTTACTCGTAGCTTTTAATTTAAAGAAATCTAATATTTTTTTATTGTTCATAATTCCGTGTCAAAATGTTGCTCCGCCGATCAATTAAAGTTTATGTGAAAGGTGTGCAAAAAGCTATTTTTTAAAAAATCATCAAAATAATTGTTATTATTCTACGTCAAATTATTAACACACACTACTGCGCGTTTGATAGACCATTTGCCAGTGTCAAGTTAAAAAGTCACACCACTAGCCATTCTCGTGTCATAAATCTGTAACTTCTTTGTTTTTCAAAATATCTCCATGATTTTTTTTATTATATTCTTGAATAAACACACTTTCAAATTAAACACATTTTGATTACATAAATATATTTTAAAATGGTTAAAAAAAACTTAAAAAAGGGAATATTTGATAATCGTTATATTATATGTTATACTATTCTACATAAAATAACGAAATTGAATATATTAAACAATATCGTAAATATAAAATGACTAATAACTTATATTAAAACTAGCTTTTGCTCGCGGCTCCGCCCTTCTAAATACAGTATAGTATTCCCATGGGAACAACACGCAAACAACTTGATACCCATAATATTTGTATTTTATAATAATTACATCGTAATTATGAAGATTCTTATATGTTATTTAATATTTAAAAAGATAAATACCAAAAAAGTAGGTAACCTACTAAAATTCGCCCAAAAGTTCCACAGCATCTTCCAGAAGTTCTTGACTTTTTCTATAAATAGGCTTCCTTAAACTCGATATATAAGGGTCCGAAGTATACAATAGTGTGTGCAGAACGTCTTCATTAGTGGCTATTCTGGAGCATTTTCTTGCGTGATGAAATCTGAACTTTTTATAATCTTTATTTCGTGATTCCTGGGCATCTTCGGAGAGTTGCCCGAGAGCCAATACAGAAAAATGTCGGATAACACTTTCACCGTGAATTAATTTATGCACCGAAGATGGCATGTAATACCACTTATATTTATTAACATAAAGTTGTGCCGTGTCTAATGCGTACTGACCAAATTTAGTAGGATTTATATTTTTACCACTCGACATAACTTGGAGCAGAATATAAAATATTTTTATTAGTTCTTCATCTACACCAGTTATTTCTGACGAGCAATGATAATTTTGGAAAAATCTTCGTGCGGTATTTCCATCATTGGAGTTGCCGCTAACTTGCTTAGGTTTATCTATATTTAAACCAAGTTGTTCTCTAAACCTTCTTTGAACGTAAGCTTTCTTTTGTTTTTTTTAATTCTTTGTTTTCTGTTGTTGTGACAGACCATTTTTCAAAGGCTAGATTGTAAGATATATGTAAAATAAGTTCCATGAATCTTATCCAACAATGCAAAGTTGAAAGTTATAGAAAGACCATATTGGTAAGCACTTACATCAACAGGTTTGTTTTGTACTTTTTCCAAATCGTTCATTTCTGTAGATTTTGCGCCACAAATAGTAGGTACATACAGCACCTGATGAAGTCTCTGTTAAAACCTAAGCCACTTTTCCATCAATCATTGTTAAATATAAAATATGTTTTATTTCAATACCTTGCCCACTTTCGTTGAGTAATGTAGGATAAAGAGTAGTTATTTGATTATTTATTTCATCAACTACACTTTGAGTCTTTTCTGGAGTCTCCTTTGAAAATTCTATTAAAATTGGACGACAAAATCTGACTGATGATGGAGCAGGATTTTCCCACAGTGTTTCATTACTATCGGTATCAACAAGTTTGAGAGGCACCATTGATGATATAAATAAATTTGTGTCGTAAATTATGTCACTCTCTTCAGGTAATACTTGTTTATACTCACTTTGTCCACTTGATCCATCACAACCCCATTTAGAAAATAACTTTAAATGAAATGATCCTGTTTTATAAACGCCATTTATTTTTAGAATCCTGGCTGTCGTGTGATCTAAGAGATCTTGCAATTTAATTTTTGTTTTAATGTTAGTTATTTTTATGCAAGATTCTGGGGGATAGCAACCTTGTTTAGCTTCCTGGATTGATTTATAATATGGAAATAATAAGCAATTCTTTGCTATCAAGCAATTCTTTGCTATCAAGCAATTCCGCATATTCTCATACTGTGCTGTGCTGAGATCTAATTCTATAAAAATGTTGAGAGCTTCGTCCTTTGAAAAAGCCTTTATTTCTCCAGGTTCATTTAGAAGATAACGGCGTATTTCATTCTTTTTTTCTATAGGCAAGGCTCGTAAAACTTCAATGATGAAGGCTTCTTCTGTTTCTCCTTGAGATCTCAACCCTTGAACGTATGAATTCAGTAGAAATTCAAGACCAGAAATTTTCAGTAATTCCTTGTTTTTTTCGTTTTTTTGTTCGCTCTGCACTATCTTCGTAGGCTTTAGAAGGCCGTCCTCGTTTCACTGTCGATATAGAAGGCTCAATCTCGCAACTAGGTTCTGTAAGATTCACAGTGAAATTGTTTTTCAACCATTCGCTATTTTCTCTTAAAAACCGTTCTTTCTTGCGGCCTGATTTAGTATAGCGTTGACGAAACTGACCAATAAAAGTTTTTTAGTACAGGTAAATTCAGTCATTGTTAGACAAATAATTAGTGAAACTAGTCACAACAATAAATAATACAATACTATTGTTTATTGAATGAAAAAACATGAATATATACTAAAATATAGTTTGGAGACGTGTGCATATCGTATGCAATTTGGTTTCATAAATTACTATTTACCCCGAAACCTATATGTGGCTGTGAGGTTTGTTATCTTATCAAAAGAAAATTTTCATACATCTTATCAATATACTAACCACAATAAAGTAGACTACTAATATAACTATGGCTAATTTCAGTAATTGTCGAAACTGTATTTGAAAATCGAAGCGAAGAAAAAACGACATACTGCAAAATATACGTCTTTAGTGGTGTCATAATGATAAATATATATTGATGACAAATGACTTCAGTTGAATTCTTAGAAGAGGAAAAACCATATCTTCACATTTTGCCATATTTTCATAATTTGCGCACTGATGCCGCAACAAAAAAATTTACCCAGCAAATTTACATTAAATTTGCTACAAAATAAAACTAATTACAGAACTTCGGCAAACTTCGATAAACGTCAAAACTCTAATCGAATATTGAAGATAAGGAAAAACGACATACTATGAGATGTACATCTCTAGTGGTGTCATATATGAAAAACCCAATATATAATTAATTCATAATAAAGAATATATTTTAAGCTTTCTAAAATGGTGTAACACTTATATATTCCTCAAAGGAAAGTCACTATAAAATCAAAGTTAAATGTCCACATTTTAAGAATATTTTTGAACAAATTTTCATTCAGTGACTTTGAGCGATTTTTTTTCGAAAATAGGGACAGACACAAGTGTAAATCATTTATATTTAGGTAGATTGGTCCTTTGTCTACAATTTGAGGTACAATACATGTACCTCTGCCGACTTTTGGAAAAAGCATTTATGGCACGGCTTTCTTAGGAGTGTCCACATAGTGCGGCGGACAGACAGACAGATGGACAGGCAGAGTGAAATTATAAGTGTTCCTTAATTATTACGGAATCCTAAAAACGTGACCGAACGCGGCAATTTTCCGTGTATGTACTCCAATCCGTTTAGGTCGAACCTTAGATTAAAACGCCTAGAAACCGGGTACGTGCATGAAAAGTGAAGTAAATCATACTGAGCCATATCGGCTCAGTTTGTTCGAATGACCCGTCAGTTGTCAAGGTCAAGGGCTAGTGCATACATCTCCGACTATTAAAAACATTATGACGGTTTGTGTCGTTATTGGGTGTCACAATGCATCGGAAAAGAATTAAAAAAGCTTCGAAAGAATTAAAATACTTACATATGAAATGTTATGTCCGAACAATTTGACTCGTATTAAGTCAAATATTTAAAACACTTTAAAATAAAATCATATTATGTCGCCTTCTTGTTGCCCTATTGTGAATTGTGTTACTAGTAAAAATAAATTTATTTCAAAATTTTCATGGCTAACTAATAGTTGCAATTAAGACAAAGATTTATAATATTTTCTGATTTTGTAACTATCAATTTAAATTATTGCCAGTATTAAGAAAATCCTTAATATATTCCATAATACCAGTTTAATATAAATAGAGTTCTCAAATTGTGTTTAGATGCTTTAAAATGAAATATAAGTTATATTTTTACATTTCACGATATAAAGAAAATCAAATACAATAATTCCAATTTTAAGAGTACACACTCCACAACTTTAAAGTATTTTTTGTGTGCGTGTCGGTATGTAATGCTTACGCCTACATCTAACTGTTACTTGCTTCACTTTGAACGATGCGTTTGTTTAAAAACTATCTAGGCGTTATTAATCTAAGGGCAGAACTGACGTCAGTTCGGTCGGATGCGATTTTTTCCGTGTATATTGCTCGAATCCGTTCAGGCCGACCTGATGTCAGTTCTAACGGAAACGACCGGCCTCTCGTCTGTGGAAGCCTATATACTTCTAGTAGAGGTAGATGTTTTGGACGACACCACAATGTTTTTATCGTATCATACTTCATTGCTGAGTTATGATCTTTTAAAAAATTACCAAGAGCGAAGTCCGTTATTATTGGATGCTTGATATTTTCATCAATTAATTTGTAACTAAAACCAAAAAGTATTTTTTATTGTACTAGTTAAAAAGTTGAAATTTTTAATTTTTTTAAAGAATTCTAAATTTGAATTTCTTTGTGTATAGTAAAGCGAAAGTGAAAATTTCAAATCGATATTTAAGTAACTGCGACATTTTTTTTAAATATTTAATAAACAATTGAATTAAAGCTTTAAACGTACTAATTCTTCACAAACAAAATTAAAAAGTAATCGTTAATAGTTTAAGACTGATAAAACTTATATTCTAAGAATAAATCATAAATGGGTATCTTTTAATAAAACATCTCTACTATCATCAGAACTATTTTTTGTTCTTATTCTTATTTGTAAGTATAAAAGCAATAAAAATAAAGTATGTATGCATGACCGGTGCGTGCGCAAAAATGCTGTTGACCGGTGTAATTGATTACAAATTTATTTGAATGATTTAATTATAAAACCGATTTCCAAAGTAAAAATGCACAAAAAAGAATGAAATAAAACTCATTTTATAAATAATTGCCCCTCTAAATTCGGCTAAAATTTTAACTATTTATACTAATTTATCAGAGGATTTCTCTACCCAATCTTCCTAATTTTGAACTCGCTACCAGCCCAATCAATATCCTATATTATTTTATAGATCTCACGTTAAAATTTGCTGGATGGAATATGTATATATGTACAGCCGAATGCATAACCGGTAAAAACGTCATGTCATGACTTCAAAATTATGAAGATCACAATTTGTTTTATTACTTTTATTATGATTATTATTACTAGTAGATAACTATTTGAGATTATTCTAACTAGCATGTGAGACGGTCACATACATTTATAGTCGCGTTGAAATCCTCGAAATCTGTACGCACCATAACATAGGCCTCTCAATAATTTCAACATTAACTCTAGAATATGAATCGTAATAATAAAAAGAACCGTTCCGAAACCGAAAAACGCTCGTGTCAACTTCGGCTCCGTAGTATTTTCTCTAAATAATATATATTATGTGCTTTTTTCTATAATTAAAGTGCATAAACCATTGTGTTACCAGTATAAAATAGTGAAAAGTGATAAGAATCGAAGAACAGTGTGCAAAATAAACAAAATACGGACAACAGACTGTGTTACAAAAAACTGTTATTCCAGTGAAAAATAAATTATAGTCATTCAAGAAATACGAATTAGAAATACGATAGTGAAATAAATACCTATGTAAAAAAAAAAAAATAAAAACAATAGTTCAAAAGTAAAACTGCCGGTCATCAGACACCAATTATAAATACAAGTTACTGTTGGCGCCATCTAGTATTAGCGTGCCAAACTTCATACTAAACTAGCTGACCTCGAGTCCCAGACGTGTTGTCTACTCTTATCGATTACCAAATAATACCGATTCAATCAACGCTAGAGGGCACCACCAATACCACAAATTTTGAAAATTTTGAAACAAATTCAAGAATACCATACCAACCAATATAAATGAGAAATTTTTGGTCATAGAGAATAAAACAAATAGGCTAGAAATAAAAATCAATCAGCAACAAAGCACAATAGATTATTTAGTAAAACAGCTAAGGAAGAAAAAATTTATATTCTATGGAATAGAAGAGACGGAACATGGAAATATACCGAATTACAAAAAAATATACATCATATATAAAAATATGACACATATTATATAGTCAGAAATTGAATTAGTAAAGAGACTTACGAGGTAAGAAGGGAAATAACGCATGACCCTTATTGGTAACCCTAACAACGGTAGGCCGTAAAAGAAAAAGGCTTCGCTGAAGGGCACGCCTCTTAACGTAAAGGAAGACTTTTCACGAGAGATTTTGTCGTAGGGAGCTACGGGAAGCAGCTGTAGGACAGTCCGGTTGCACAATTCTCGTGAGACTGTACTGAAATTTATTTCTTCACGTATAAGGCTGACCCCACATTAGGCGTGCGCGTTCCTCGGGCGTGTGATTAGCGCGCGCACCGTGCGCACACGCGTGCTGCGTGAGCGTCGCGTTTTGCTGCTCTGCGGCGTTCCTACCCCTTCTTCGGTCTTCGCCACTGTTTCGGACGTCAGTCACACTCCACACGGCGGCAACACGCGACGCTCGTGCGTGCTACGCCCGAGGAACGCGTACGCCTAATTATTAAAATATAAATTAAATTATTAAAGATCTTTACCTATGAAATTGCCGTTCTGCAATACTGACTATTTCAAATCAAAATAATTTGTGTTTTATTAAATTTTCATCGCATTTCAATCTTTTTCGTCATCAAGGATACGTTAAAAATTCGAGTAATTATGCAATATGAGTAACGTCGTGGCAGCAACGCGGCACAAGCGGCACGCAACATCAACGACGTTTACGGAGCTAACACTACAAACCAACGCACCACCTGTTATTGGTTTGCTCGCTTCCGTTCTGGAAATTTCGACATGAAAAATGAACCTCGCGGTCGTCCGAAGACTTTGGTCGACAATGACGAATTAAAGGCGATTGTGGAAGCTGATGATACACAATCTACGGCCGAATTAGCAGCAGCTTTCGACGTTAGCGTCAAAACAATATTGGTCCATTTGCGTCAAATTGGCAAGGTAAAAAAGCTTGACAAATGGGTGCCCCACGAACTCAATGATCGCCAGCGCTAAGTACGCGTCGAGACGTGCCTTGCACTGCTCAACAGACACAAATGAAGGAATTTTGAACCGCATTGTTACCTACGATGAAAAATGGATTCTGTTTGATAACCGAAAACGCTCAGCAAGTTGGATCCTGGTTAAGCACCTAAACAATGCCCTAAACGAAAACTTACCCCTAGAAAAGTGATGGTCACTGTTTGGCGGTCTAGCGCCGGTGTGATTCATCACAGCTTCTTACCAAACGGGGTGAGCATTACTGCAGATGTGTACTGTGAAGAACTGAACACAATGATGGAGAATCTGGCACATCTCCAACCAGCATTGGTCAATCGCTCGTCTCCGCTGCTCCTGCACGACAACGCGCGACCTCATATTGCACAGCAGACGGTCTCCAAATTGCAAGAACTGGGGTTGGAAGCTCTCCGTCATCCGCCCTACTCACCAGACCTTGCGCCTACAGACTACTACTTTTTTCAGAATTTGGATAACTTCTTGGCGGGAAAAAAATTCAATGCCCGAGAGGCAGTACAAAATGCCTTTGAAGAATTAGTTGCCTCCCATCCAGCTGATTTCTTTAAGAAGGGCATCAATAAACTGCCACTGGTTGCCGTTGGCAAAGATGCATTGATTATATGGGTGATTGTTTCGATTTATACAAATAAAAAATACATGAAAAAAAATCGTTTAAATTTTTTCATACAAAACGGCAATTTCATAGGTAAAGACCTAATATAATAATTCTTGTATAAATATAAGCCCCGAAAATAAATAAAACTTGCATTTGCTTTCAATGAGGGCTACCACATTAGAGCATCCAACCAAACGGAGACGAAATTACAGCTAATTTCTATGCGTAAAAGTCTGCAACTTTCTGCGAGCGGGACGAGGAGAGAACGCACACAAATAGTAATTAGTTGATTACACACTAATGCTTTTTCAATCACGTCGTTACGCACCGCACACGAAAATATTATCAAACACAAACATAAATTATACGCCCACATATACAAATACACAAAGGAAACAGCCGACAAATGTCATTTTAATTCAAGCAACGCTAGTGGTTGACACTATCGATATTAATTTAAATATCGATGAGATCGGCAAATAATAATAGGGTACTTTCCATGATTAACAAAATAGTACGAAATGTGATGAATATATTAATTATATAGAAAGAAATATTAATATTATATTCATTTTAAGTGATTTTTTTCGTAATTAATTAAAATTGATTGAAAGATGCAATATGTGATTTAATATCACTTTTATAGTTATATTGATTTTATGGATAAATAGTTGTGTTGATTTATATCATTTAAATGTACCATGAATTAATAGAGAATTACTAACATTGAAGTGATTTTCACAAATATACAATCAACTTTTACTTGTATCCATCCTCACAAACTTTCACGTTTATATAGTAGTACGATTCCCCTTTTAAATTCGGATAAAATTTTAATCATTTCCTAGTAGGAGCCATCTACTTAAAAAAACTGTGTTTTATTATAATGAGTGCGTGACAAACCTTTTAAGCTTTTATATTATTTCTTAGGGGCATTACAGATGGATAGTATAATATTTTATGTTCAGATGAAACATCGCTTGCTATACAGTTTGTTTGAACTATCACAGACGGCTAAAATACTACACATTTTCATACTGTAATATCCAGGCAACTTAAGATAAAAAAATTATATTATTTTCGACGTCTGTGACTTCCTTTAGTCTGCAGAAAAATTTTAACAAGTTAAACTGAAAAACTTCTTAAAATTGTATTAAAAAAATGAACAAAAATAATGATTTTGGAAAAACAAATTTTCTTTTGAGACAACTTTTTTTTGTTTAGTATGCTAAATTATACATAAGTATATAATTATATTTATAATTATACATTATTTTACTATATATTTTAGTATTTACATGTAAATACGCATATATAGATATGCGTATTTACATGCGTATTAAAATATCTCCTCTTTATATCTGCTGTAAAACATGAAGCTTCAAAATGCTGTAAGCAAATTGTTCTCGTACGTTTAGTCCACGAAACATGATTTGCACAAATTCAAATACAGACATCCCGTCCCGAATCATTGTATTTACGACTTAATAGTCAGAATAACATACCTACTGGTAAAGTCGATATCGATATTTTTTGTTTTGTCACAGCCCTCATTTTTTCTGCAGTGTGACTGGTTTAATATTAATTATAAATGCTTATTTTCAGGATTAGTTTATCCGCACATATTTTATTGTTATAAAGAATAACGAACTAAAGCAAAAGTTTGATAGTATAATTGAATAGTTATTTTTTAATAATTTGCAAATTTTTAATTTGTTTAGTGACATAATATTATGAAGAAAAACAAAATTGCAAATAGTATACTAAGTAATTAGTTATGTTTCATAATTTTGAAACACTTATAACAAGAACGTATATGAAATAGAAGTTTTTATAAATGACTACTTTTAAAATATATTATGCTAAGTTAGGATCTTGTACGATTCAGTGGCAACACTTATTGACCGAGAATTTGTTTTGGATTTTTTACATTCTGATTTAGACAAAATAATACTTACAGATGGAATATAATGTCCTTTTGTTGATCAGAAGTTTCCGATCTCTTTTTACAGTAAAAAAAACGGCATTTTTAGCTCCGGCTCATCCCGCCTTATTGTGATTTGCCGAATACGTCAATAACGCTTTTTTTTTTTCGAAAGGGTCTATGCTAAGGGTCGGGTTAAGACCGCTGTAGCTAAATCGGACTATAACTAGTCTGGTGGCTAGTTTTTTTGGTAAGAGTCGATGGGAGGGATTGACCCTCCCTAACATCACCCGGGTGATGTTCAGACCGGATATTGGGGACAACTACGGATTGTGAGCTACGGATAATAATTATGACAGGGGAGACGCGGGTCTCTCCTGCTAAGGGGTCCGACCCCTTCCTCGCTCGCTGATGAGTGAGGTTGCTCGCGCGCGGTAGCAGAAACTAGCGGCGTGCGAGTTATCGCGATAGAGGAGCTCTCGTTTTGGTTGGTATCGGTACTGAGAGGGCCGTCCTTCTCCCCTTCCGCGTACGGTCGGGATGACTCGCGCGCGTAGGTCCTAATGTCGATGAGGTTCGCGGTATTGGTAGAGCTCTCTATATTATTATCGCGGTCGCGGACACTATTTGGAAGTGTACCTAGTCTACTAGGATGCGAACTCGAACTCGGGTTCGAGTCCGGTCCCGTGTTAGGGTCGGTCTGTACGTGTTGTCGTGTCAGATGTGGTGTCAATAACGCGCGGCAACTAGTTTTATATAACCGGTATGGCGGTCTCAAACCTTTGGCAGCGGGGAACGCCTGACAATGGCTACACTACTGGTAATGCTCTGCGAGTGAATTCGCCGCGTGAGGCGCTGGTGTAGCGTAACGTCTCCGTGATTAAATATTAAATTACATTTGTTTGTTTCTGAATGAAAATTAGATAATTTTGTGAATATTCTACCGTTTAGACATTAATTATGGAAAATACGAGTTACGGCTCAATATCTGTGCTTTAAAAACTTTAGGAGCTGAGAAAAAGTCACAGTCTTATCATTCGGAAACTTATGTGCTCCTTTTTTCTTCGAACAAAACTGCGCAACACTGCGACATGCTTGTTTAAATTTTTACATTATGGTTTTAAGGTATTAAAAATTGAGGCGTTTTGTCTCTGCTGGAGCTAAATAAAAGAGAAAACGTCGGCAAAAAATAGTTTATTACTTTTAATTAAAGGGGTCTGTGGGTCGAATGGCCGATCCGGTTTTGCGTTCTCTCCTGGTTTGGGAACGTGGGCTCCGTCGTTATCGGGGACACGCGGCAATGGTGGTTTGCCCGGCGAGGGCCGCGGCGCGGGCGTCGACTCACGTCAGCCGACGGTATGGAGAACCAGGGCTCCAGTATTCCCAAGTAAGGAATACGAAATTCCTGAAATGTTCAACGCTCACCTTTAAAATTTATTCCAAAGCCCCCGTTGATAGTAACACCCTGCACGACGCGCCCAGTATTAAAAAACAAAGAATTTAATGTCTTAAGCTGGGTTCAGTCTTTTGTCCGTACCGCACCTTCGACAATTACTAAATAGTTACCACGTAACCGTATCGTAACTCGTATCGCTTCGCCGCACATAAATGCCGACGAGATAGTGTCGTAGTCGACCCTTAACGCATATTTAACATTCGCCACTAGCACTGCAGTGCGACCATGGAAACCTTTATGCCTTTATCTTAAGAACGCTTCCAGCTACGAACATGATTTTTAAATATGGCTAGATCTGCCTGATGTTCAGACTTCTTTTCGTTCTAGTTTTATTGCAGACTTTTCTGTTTAGGCGGTGTAAAATGGCAAAATCTATACACATAAAATGGCCTCTAATTTTGCTTCTATTAACAATTTTTATCAAATTATTTAGTAACAATTTGAGTTTTCATATCTTTTATCATCCGACTATGTGAGATACCTATATGAGAATTTGGTGACATCTAGTGCGTGATTCATTGTTATTCTATTATATTATCACAAATCACCCTAAATCTTACTTTTTTGGAAGCATTTGCTTAAAGTACGTACTTTAAAAAAGTTCAAATCACTGTTATAGGTTTCCCTACAAAATTTGAAAAGTTCCTTTCATTCCTCGTGGATCCTATCGTCATGTCTACCATTTGGTGATTGGATACCACTAAATGGTAGACTGATGCTCTTTCTACTACTATAATAAATGTGAAAATTTGTAAGGATGTATGGATGTTTATTACCTTTTACGCAAAAACTACGTATCACATTTCATCAAAATACGTCTGATTTTGATGAAATATGATAATATGGTAGTAGTTTATGCTTTGGATTAACACATAAGCTACTTTTTATCCCTAAAAAGCACAGTGTTCCCATGGGATACATTATTTACGAGAGCGAAGCCGCGGGCTAAAGCTAATTAAATCGGTTGTAATGTTGCGATCGCGAAACTCGAAAAAACCGACTCACGATGGATCGGCGCGTACCTGTATCCATACCACAGCCACCGTACCGAACATGCGTCCAAATTAGCATATTTATTGATAATTTTTTTAACGAATTTATTAAACCGAAATAAATGAATAGATAGAATACTGACGTGAAACGTTACAAAATTACCACGTGCGTAATAATTTAATAACAAACTTTGACAGCTATAGCTGCCTCACTCAACAGTGGCGCCCACTGGCGAGCACGGAGACGGTGGCCCTCATTCGTTCATTCATCACCCAACATCACCCCTTGTATTCAATCGAGTGATGTCCCTTTACGTGTGACGTCAATAATTTTTCCCGCCAAAACAACATTTATCACCATTGTTCCGCGAAATGGCGCGTTTTTTGCATAGGCTCCACCATAAATAACTTTGATTGATTTAAAAATTTCAATAGCCATTATTTTCGCGCGTATTCAAGCAAAATTCAGATAATTTAGTTCAGTGATGGGAAAAATTGCTCGATATTTTACATTTACCGTTTTTCGTGAAAACCTTTTAATATTTTTATTTTTATTTATTTACTAGCTTCCCGCAATTTCGTTTGCGTGAATATATTTTTAAAATAAAGCATATTATATTTTATTGATAAATTGCGGTGCTCCAACACCTACTACGACGTTATCACTTATTACGCATGAAACATAAAGAAGAGAAAAATTATAGTTTTTTTGCCGACCACTTATCAGCCGGTAAATGCAACATAGATATATTTAGTTATTTTATTTACTTTACTGAGGCCCATATATAAATCCTACTACTAAGTACTTTTATAAATGAGAAAGTTTGTGGGGATGGACGCACGGATATTTGTTACTCTTTCACGCAACATTAATTAATTAAAATTAATAAAATAATTATAATTAATTCATTAATAATAATTGTATAAATAAGAAATAAGAGAATATGCCGCGGAAACAAAAAGAGTTACCGTTACACCACGGTTTACCGGGGCTGGTTTGAGATTCAAACCGCTCACCAGAACGGGATCAAGCGGACGATTCAAAATTTAATGTACTTACGAGTATGAGGGCGAGACGTCGAAGGTGCATCCCACTGGTATATCACGAATCACGATCTAGTTTCGCTGCTGACGAAGTGGATACTCAAACTGACTTATATGACGTTACTAGCTGTTGCCCGCGTCTCCGCCAGCGTAAATACAGTGTAGGGGTCTTCTAGATCTTATTTTATAATTGCATATTATATCACACACAATTTTATTCATACACCTATTTACAAACTTAAAAATTAAACATATTTACTTCATTTAAAAGAATAAAAATATTTACATCATTATTTTATAACAAAAAGTATAAAACTCTGACAAGGCATCAGGTGCCCAGTCAGCTCATTTAAAATATTATAGTTATATAGATGTTTCCGCTAAACTGCATGGGAGACTCGCGCGCGGCGCCGACCGATTCTATTGTATGGTGAGTACCTACCTACGCGGTATGAAGCTATCGCTGTGCGCCGCGCGGCCGCTCGTCAGTTGGATTTCTCTATTTAAGAAGATTAAGAGAAGAAGAAGATAGAAGTTGAAGTTCGCGACCTTGATATCGCGGTCTGTTTTGTGTTTTATGTACTTTCGTTACTGTGGACTCTCTCTATATTTTTAAATATATCTATAAATAGATATACATATTTAAAAATATATGTTTTTGTGGTGTAATTGTGTAATTGTGTAATACTATAGTGACCCGTGAATATAAACTTCAGAATTTATTTTTGTGGTTATCATTACTAACTTTCTATTACACTCACCACCTACCAATATAGCCAATATACCTATAACCTATAACAGTATCCCAAAGGAACACTGTACTTTTTCGGGATAAAGAGAATCCAGAGCCTAAACTACTACCATACCAAATTTCATCGAAATCCGTACATTACTTTTTGCGTGAAAGAGTAACAAACATCCATCCATTCTCACAAACTTTCACATTTATAATATTAGTAGGATTCAACAATCTACAACACCGATGTGACTAGTCCCACTCGTGATGATATTATTCTAAGTATGAATGTGCCGCTACACGAGGTATGTTTAATGTTATAATTATTGTATTTATAAACGACATTTTATATCATACGAGTACATCATGTTATGTAAGATACATTTCCCCCCATGTTGTATAAATTAGGTAGGTAGTTTATATAATTATAAATATTAATAATGTGGTCACAAAGTAGTTAATAAATATTTATAATTAAAATATTTAAAAAATACCTGGTGTTTTTTCAGTCAGTGCCCGTACTTTCAGGATTGAATATACTCTTGATTATAAACAACTAAAACAAAATCAAATGAGAGAATGAGACACCTTCTCATACAAAAGGGCTTCGACATAAATAGCATTTTGTAGGAAACAGCTGATTTTTTTTCAAGTAGGATAGTTCATCCCGTATTAAAAGTTGCTTATATTCAACAGTAGGTATATTCCTGAATGTTTGGACACCGACTGAAAAAACACCACGTATATATACAGCCGAACGTGTAACCGCCTCCTTTTTTGGAAGTCGGTTAAAAATATAATATTTTGGTTATAATGAGTGTTTGTTTACCTGGAACATCAAACCCATCGTCAATACCTAGTGTGGGTCATACTAAGGCGGGTCAATAAGTCCGTGACTTTTTGAATTTCTAACCTCCTTAATGAAAAAACAACACTACTCCTGTCAACAGGCATCTGTCAGTTGACTCCTATCAAAATTTAAACTTGCTGCGTTAGTTAGTTTGTGTTTTACAGCTATCTTTATCAGACTATCCAGTAACTTAAGGAAACAATGGAAAAAAGTGAATTTCGTGTGCTTATTAAGCATTATTTTTTGCGAAAAAAAACCATTACCGAGACCAAGGCTAAGCTTGATAAATACTATGGGGACTCTGCACCATCGATTTCAATGGTAAAAAAGTAGTTTACTGAATTTCATTGTGGCCGTACAAGCACTGAAGATACCGAACGTCCTGGACGCCCAGTTGAGGTCTCTACACCCGAAACAATCGAAAAAATTCACGATATGGTGTTGGCCGACCGAAGATTGAAAGTGCGAGAGATTGTGGAAGATCACTTGGGCATGAGAAAGCTTTCCGCAAGTCGACCACAAACGCAATCGTGTAACAACTTCACAGGAAGGTTTGGCGTTGTTTAATCACAATATGGAGGAGTTTTTGCGCCGTTTTGTAACCGTGGACGAAACATGGATCCATCACAACACACCAGATACCAAACAACAGTCAAAACAGTGGGTTTCTAAGGGTGAATCGGCGCCAAAGAATGCCAAGGTGGGTTTGTCAGCCAATAAAGTTATGGCGAGTTATGTTTTTTGGGATGCACGTGGAATAATCCACATTGACTATCTTCAAAAGGGAAGAACAATTGATGGGGAATATTATGCCAACTTATTGGACCGCTTCAATGAGGATTTGAAAAAAAACCGACCTCATTTGGCCAAGAAAAAAGTTATTTTTCACCAAGACAATCCAAGGGTGCACACATGTGCAGTTTACATGGCAAAAATCCATGAATTGGGCTATGAATTGCTCCCACATCCACCCTATTCTCCAGATTTGGCTCCGAGTGACTACTTCTTGTTCCCAAACCTGAAAAAATGGCTCGGTGGAAAAAGATTTGACTCCAATGATGAAGTCATCTCGCAAACAAAGGCCTATTTTGAGGACCTCGACAAATCATATTTTTTGGAAGGGATAAAAAAATTGGAGAAGCGTTGGACAAAGTGTATAGAGCTCAAGGGGGACTACGTTGAAAAATAAAATGATTTATTTATCAAAAAATCTGTGTTTTATTCCAAAAGTCACGGACTTATTGACCCGCCCTCGTATTATTGCATATTGCTTTTCCTTTTTATGGTCAAGTGAGATAATCAATTACCTACTACATTATTAATAATATAATTTTGCTTCTAAAAAGTTAATAATAATAATAATAATCCATCCATCACACAAAAATACTACAAACACAGACATGACCTACACCAGATACTCGCACTCAAGCATAGCAAAACACAATACTACAAACGTAGTAACACACGTAGTCAAAACAACACCCATAATCATTTCGACCACTGGCATCGTACCCAAAACATTGCACACATCCCTCAAAACACTTAACATACACCCACTCACATACATAACCTTACAAAAAGCAGTCATCCTCAATACATACTGTATCGTCCGAAAATTTCTATTAAGTAATTAATAATAATTAATGAACACCTTACCTGAAGTTGTTTGGCCACAAGCCCCGCCTTCAGTAACCCCACCCCGCAAGGGAGAAAAGAAATTTAAAAATCTAATAATATAGCTCCCCACAGCGATTTCGGACGGTTTCGTTGATACCAGGCCAGCTACGCAGGAGCTATGTTATAGTGCCCAATACAGTACACAAAGAGCACTGTCTCTTCCTTTACTCTCGAAACCCAGTGGGACGGACAGACCGACCGGCGCGACCTGCCGGGTCCGACTTTTTACATGCCCATTCGACGCATTGATCATCTTTCTTGTCAGACAATCAGATGATCAGCCTGCATTGTCCTAACCAAACTTGGAAATAACATTTTTTGTTGTTCCAATGCGGGAATCGACCCCACGACCACCGAGTCGAGAACCAAGCTCTAAACCACTGGACCACGGAGTCTGTTAAAAAAAAACGTTAATTGGCATTATAAATAAAGTCATTTCATCTCTATTACAGGTATCTCCGCCAGAACCTGTGTGTGTGCGTCAACGCCAAACGCCACCGAGACCTTGTGATGATATTTCATTCATGATATTTGATATTCATGATATTATGACTTCATGCGAATTATTTTTTGTTAAATAAATGATAAAATACTTGTGTTTAAATACTTGCGAATGCGCTTAATTTAATAAAAACAAACGAACCTTATTATTAATTATCCGAAAATTTATTTGAAATAAGTAACTTAGCCAATTTAGCACTCATATTTTACCGTACGTTAGTTATTTTTTTATCTAAAATTTACCGATGCTCAAGAGAGCGTTTTATTACAAAGACACCCTTATCTCGACACCACTTGAGCAACTTACAAAATGATAAGTGGAATGAGCTGTGAAAGTTTCAAATAACAGCCTAGCGAGGCGGGAATTTGCTTACAGAATACCAAGTTCATAGTTCTGTGTAAGTATGTGAAAATATTCACGCGCGAGGGTTTCGTCTCACTTCCGCACTCGAATATAAGGACCGCCAGCGCGTTCGAAGTTTACATAATATGAATTTGACACCTCACCGCGGCTTCAGCTGTCGATATACGCAAATAATCTTACAGAATAGCACTGCTGCTCCCACAAATCGTTCTCGGCTCTCCAATTCCTCAAACCACCACCGCAACAAAAGAACATTATCTTGTCACCCCGACCGACGTGAAACATTCCCGCCTTCTGCGCCAGACCGATAGACCAATCCGCGAAGTAATCTGCATACATGCGTGAAGATCGCTCAGCTTGGGATGGCAACTTGCATCGTTTTTGCCAGGTCGTTTGCACTTCCACAGATGTTCCAAATTTGAGGATTATAATGAAAAACGCAATATATATTATACTAGCTTTTTCTCGCGGTTCCGCCCGTGGTATCCCATACTGTTTTTTTTTTCGGGATAAAAAGTGGCCTATGTTATAATCCAGAGCCATAACTACTTACTACCATATCAAATTTCATCAAAATCAGTACAGTAGTTTTTGCGTGAAAGAGTAACAAACATCCATATATCCATCCATCCATCCTCACAAACTTTTACATGTATAGTACTAGTAGGATGGTTCTTAGTGACTCGAACGGCCGATATCATCATAGTGAACCGCACGATTAGGACAGGTGGAGATACCTACCCACCAGCAACAACTCGTCCGTCTCGGAATGTCCACCGCCTCGCCGGAGGCAGCATCCGGATCATCCTGCCTGCGCGCGGCGCACGCGCACCTAGTAAGTACAAAGACAGCAGCGAGTAGGTAAAAAGCTGCAAACGGCTCGTTGGGGTCGCGCCGTACGCGAGTCGTAGCTCATGCTCTACGACGACGTATAGAAAGGCATGCGCCCGAGATTGCGCATGGATTACAGCTACATTCTGACTCGGTTTGCATCTCGAGTCTCGACCCTATCGAGTGAGCACGTCGTCCTCGCGTGGTCATAACAATTAATAATATAAATGATATTATTATGACCGAGTCATACGCACACGTAGAATTCTAGTTCTGCCCGACCTTTCTGCCCGGGCCCAAGCTATTAAATTTGAGGTGACTGTTGATAGTTTAAATAATTAATTTTCGTAATTATTGTAATTAGTAGATACTAATTTTAGTTTCCCGGAGGCGAGATGGCGGCAACGAAGCGTGAAGGACATCATCTCCCTGCTGAAGCATACGGATCTAGACGAGGTGCCGGCCTTTGTGGCGAAAGATCTCCACAAGCTGCCGGTGGTAACGATGGACCACGTCGTCGTCTCCAGCCTGCTGAAGAACTTCAACAGTATGAAGGCAGAGATGAAGGTAGATTGGATGCATCGGAATGTACCATCCGTGACTTACGTAGTGAATTACTACAGTTAAAATGTAATAATTCAGTAAGTCGGTCACCCGAACATTCAACTCCCTTTGTCAATACACGTCGTGGCGGCGCGTGAGCTGACACATCGTTTTGCGTATCAGCGGGATCTGACGAGTCGGTGACAACACGTGATAAAGTGTAGTTTTTTAAGTATATAATAATAATAATATGTATGAACTTTTGTAAGGTATTTGTGATATGGGCCTATGTCACCCGAAATACACGTTATTTAATTTAATTTTAATAAGACTCGCTTGATATATTTGCATTAATCACGCTTCATATAAGGTATCCGTCCACATGTAGAGTTATTACACAAAACCTTGTTCCATGTGCAATCGGCCTTCGGTCTTTAGTCGTGTTTGCTACTTTTTTTTGTTTGCATTAATTATTATTATTAATATAGTGAGTCAAACAATATCGGACCGATATTGAGTCATAAGTACTGGACTGATATTTACCGATGTCTAACATTCACAGTAACATATAAATTACATAAATATTTTTTCTGAGTCGTACATTAACGCTTGTTTAGCATAACCGTTGACCGTACACTTTACAAACGGTATAAAAATAGTGTAAACATAACTATTAACTATATGTAATGTTAATAAACAATTTGAACGGGCCATTGCTGTCGTCATTCCTTGAGTTCAGATTTGTTTTGGACTTAAGAACAGCCAACATCAACATACCTGTAGGGAACCAGCCCTGTTATATTTTTCTTTTTTAAATACACTGGCGGGCACATAAACTGCATCATAGTGCAAGAACACATTCAATCAAATTTTATTACGAAATATGCGAACTTTTTACATTTATTGGTATTGGAAAATAAAGGCTGGTTTATAAACACAAAAACAAAATCAAATTTAGATACGGTACTGTCACAAAAGAAAGAAAATATTGTATAGAAGAAATCTTGTCAATATACTAAAGATTAACTCGCTGTTACGTTAATGTTGTGATTGATGGTTATTTTTTTTTGTTTTGTTACATGTTGAATTATCGTTACTAATTGTTTAATTGCTATTCTGTTTTCATATTAATCACGTTTTTCTCTCACGAATATGGACGTATCGTCCGAAAAAGCTGCACAAATTTTTGTTCTAGTGCAGCAAGGCCTAGACCAACGAACAATTGCTGCAGATTTAAATGTAAAACAGCCTACGGTTTCCCGAGTTTACAGAAGGTTTATGGAGACAGGTTCATTCAAAAGAAGACGTGGAACCGGCAGAACTCGTGTGACAACGTCTCGTGACGATAGGTTTATAGACAAACATGGCCGTGGTAATCGTGGTTTAACATCACATCGCTATATAACGGAGATATTGGACCCTCATGTGGTACCTTTTAGCGGATTTATAGGCGAAAACTTCATTCTGATGCAGGATAATGCTCGTCCGCACGCAGCGAGACAAGTTGAGCAATACTTTACTCAGGTTGAGATTCGTTCCATGGATTGGCCAGCACGTAGCCCGGACCTCAATCCGATAGAACACGTGTGGGACAACCTAAAAAAAGATGTATTTACAAAAAATCCGGTCTCAGCAACAGTTGCAGAGCTCAGAGTTGCATTGTCACAATAATGGTACAATATTAATATAATAATATTAAAATAATGATAATATAAATAATAATAGGAGGTAATACACCTTATTAAAAACAAAAAAAACTTTTTATTTTCTTAGTATTGTAAAATTTTCATAATAAAGCCGTTTTTGTTCTATTCACTGTTTCATTCCAAAAAGCTGCAAAAGGAGTAATTTGATTCTTTTAGTGAGAAAAGTTGACTATACACACATGAATTGATTTCTTTATCAGATTAAGAACCAGTCTTAGCATTATCATTGAAATAAATCAAAATAGTTTACACTTTCACTAATTATATTTCATAGAAAGTTATCTTGCACTATGATGCAGTTTATGTGTCCGCCAGTGTAGTTTTTTGGTTCAATATTAATTTGTGCCAAATAAAGTTTATTTCTTTCATCTCTTCATTAAGATTTCATTCTTATTTGTTATGTACCTACTAATGACCTTTTTTTTCTATTTAATCTCCACGGACCTGGTTGGTGTTTGATTTTTAGATTTGTGATTTTTCCTTATTATTTTCGTTAAAAATTAAGTCATCGAGCTAAATATAACTACTTAACTACTTGATTACCATAATAATTATAATTTTCATACAAACAGGCTCGTACTTTATGTACTCAACCGGCACAAAAGTTTCTCTCAATAAATTCTTTCAATAATAACTTTACCAATAGTTGAAGGCATTGAACAAAAATAATTGAAGAAAGTTTATCTCCAGTCAGTAAACGATTGCCTTATTATCTCGAGCAATGAGGCGGGTTATTAGCGACTTACATCCGCTTTTGTTCAGCCGAATTAGCTGGAGTCGAGCGTGACAAATGTTCGCCATTCTTGATTTATGAGAAAAAGGTAAAAGGTCACTCAGATAATCGTGTATATGCCCGCCGATATAGAAAAACCTGGAATTGTAATAGCAGACCATTTATAAGCTTAAGGGTGTGTTTCACAATCGCCAAACAGCTGATCCAGAAACTTTGTCGCTGCTTACTTTGTACTGAGACAAAAGTCGTGATTAAACTATATGTCACTCATTAGGCAGTTGTTAAAAGACCCTTATTATTTTAATATTTACAATAATTCATATTGTAGTGATAACTTCTTAGGCCGGGACTATATGCTCCGGAATCCGGAACACCGCGCCGGTGAAATTAAGAGCATTGAAAATAGAACTCTGCTCAAATATAGCTGAAAATCGAACACAAGTGTCGAGTCAAATGTTAATGTCATTTATGACAGATTGACACTCCAGACGTTTTTTTTTATATGGCGTCGGCTTATCTTAAAACCATTTGCCAGTGTCAAGTAAAGGCGGGAAATAGAA
Source organism: Phengaris arion (assembly GCA_963565745.1). NCBI lineage: Eukaryota > Metazoa > Arthropoda > Insecta > Lepidoptera > Lycaenidae > Phengaris > Phengaris arion. The sequence continues at coordinate 25,803,862 of OY751433.1, forward strand.
CTTTCGGTTCAATTTTCAACACTGTATTCCTTTAACGTCAAGTCTAAAGTCTAGTCAAAGACCAAATAAATAGTCAGTACAGTCAATGAGTCATGTTAGTCGATTCAGTAAAGTGGTAGATGCTTTACTGAAAGTTCCTGGGGAGTTTTGGAGTGAACACAAAATATCACGTTTCTTGAAGTTGTACCACTTTCCCACACTTGTGCACGTTAACGAATATTTAATGGTTAATATTCTACCAATATTACACATTAAGAACCGGAATAACACAAATTTTTTTAAGGAAATACAAAAACTACAACGTCACCCATTCAATTACCCGTCAAAACTCGACGTTGATTTTCAACTCTATTAGATTTAGAGCAGAGTTCTATTTTTATCCGACTTCCCAAAAAGAAGGCGGTTATACTTCGGCTTTTTTATTATTATTATTTTTATGTTCAACGATAACTCCGCCGCCTGTTGACCGAATTTTTTTTTTTTTTTTATGCTAAGGGTATAATCCCAAGTTGGTCCCGTTGTCACCAAGATGATGACCTGATGATTGCATCCATGAGGAATCGAGGAAACTCCTCGAAATTTATATGAAAATATATAGTGATTTCAACTTTTTCTGAAGTAATCCAAGCATATGCTACCTAAAAGTAAGATTTTGCTCCAAGGTATTCCCTGGATCCTAAAGTACTGAACAGAACTCCTGACTCATTATAGATACATGTTTGGTGATTTCGGCGTCGTATAAAGAACTGCAAGCATATGCCACTATGTCATTTAAAGTAATCATTATCATCACCACCATCATCACATAATATATATCGATATAAAAGGTACTTCTCGTAGTACATATTTTACACCGACACGCATATCTTTGAACATTACTCTGCCGTTTATGGACCGATTTTCAAAATTCTTTTTTTGATGTAAAGGATATAATCCGAAGTTAGTCGCGTTGTCCCTAAAGTGGTGACCTGATGATGGCATCCATTTTAGTAGCTCCATGTGCGGAACGTGACAATCAGGCGGAACGTGACAATTTATCGTGCGTGCAGCCGGCGTTCATCGACTTATAACACGTCACGTCGAAACGCTCTTAGGTTAAACCCTGCAATTATAGTTTATGAATAAAATGAACCACAATTTGTGTATGTGAAGTATAAGTGATAGGATTAGTTTTCCCGGCATGATTTAATAATAGGTATCTACTTACAGCAATTTTGAACTAAGTTTTTGCGAAAACAGCTTTGGAAGTTGCGGTCACAAGTTTCAGGGTGAAAACATGATAGGTACAAGAAAATACATAATGAATTTATTAATGGACTACAAGTTTTGTAAGGCCTCCGATCCTCTGGGATCCTCCTTATTTATTAACCATTTCTTATTATTATTTGTGATCAATGATCATAATATATTATGTACAATAGTAGGACAATTCTGCATAGCCGGGCACCGTTAATCAAATAGTTAACTTCGTTATCGTTAATCCGCTACAAAAGAGTTAGCTTCGTTAAACGTTAAAGCGTTACATTTCGGAAGAATTAACGCAAGTTAACGTTAATCGTTAATCCGTTAATATGTGTAAAATTGCATCTTTATATCGTTGCGTTAGTGAACTTATAAAACCTGTTGGTTTAGGTTATTATTCATTCATCAATTATAAACACGCAAATGATCACTGACAGTAATTTATAATAACAACAAACAAACAAACAAAACACTGGTCACTCTAAACATCGGCGCTAAGTAATGAAATGATCAAACGAAACAAATCTCTTCGCAGTTTCCTTTCTCACTCGCACGCGCCGCCAAAATATTATATCTAGTTTTGTTTTTGTTTCACTCGCTGCCACGCGCCGCCCGGCACTTGTCGGTGCCGTGCGGTAACTATTAGGCATTGGATTAACGATTAACGGACTTCTGCATATTAACGGAAGTTAACGTGTCCGTTAACATTTTTAAAAGTTAACTAAAAAGTGTTAATGAAAGAGTTAATGCCCAGCTATGCAATTCTGCTAATTAAATCTTACAATAATACAGTTTCGATGGAATGTCGATAATATGTTAAAACAGCAAAATGGTATTCTCATAAACGTCAAACCAACGTCTTACGCGTTTTAATCCAAACTACAAAAATCAGTTTATGGTATCAAGAAACAATACTATTCTTTTATAATTGATTGAAAGTAAATCGAAAGTCTCAGTTAAATACGAGAATCGAGAATCGAATGGTAGATACCTATCAAAACTTAAGCAGACTCAATCGACTATGACTAAATATCATGAAATAATGTGTCGTCGCGTGTCGTCAATTGCTGAATGTTGATAGGCAATTTAATATTTCACGATACGATTTAAGTAAATAAACGAAACTATCCAACTATCAATCTATCCCATCACTAGGCTGTGATTAAATGACAGATGCACACGTCACGCGCGGCTGACTTCGCTCTAGTGAGCGGCGGAGCGCGCCTGACTTCACTAGCGAGCGACGAACCGCGCCGAACATTCGATTAACTGCACTGATATCGCTTTTACTATAACATGCTGACCGACAGAAGCGGACAGACTTTGTTTTAAAATATTATGATAGTATAATTCCGCGTTTTCATCATCCACGAATACCTTAGCCATTACTGTGCAAGGGACTACCCACTCACTACGCCAAAAATGTGGTAACTTAAGTTCTTTACGCTCAGAAGACAGACGGTCAGTCAGTCATCCAGTCCGTCTGTCTGTGACCTAGCATGCGCACTAGGCCTCCATGTGTGGAGGCCTAGCATGCGCACCGTAGAAACACCGAAGAATCGACAAAATTGCAGATTGAAGAAACATTTATACCATTCGGAGCAAAATAGATCTTATTGTAAGGCAGCAAGGTCGATACATCGTCGTTATGAGAAACAACATTTCTTTACTTCCTGAGCATGAAGCTCACAAAATGGCCTCTTTTGACAGCTAAAGTAGAAACGTTTTCTTAATTCGATGTCAAATAGTCTTCAATAATGTCAACTACTCCGCATCGTGGCGGTTCTAGACAAATAGTTTCTTTACGTTCAGTTATTTCCTTGAATATTAATTGTTCGTTTTTGACAGAAGATTTCCCGGCAGCCATTATAAAAATATGGCTGCTTAGAAATGTTGACTTCTATTGTCGACCTTGTTACCATGGATTAAGAACTATTTTGCAACGAACTATTTTGGATAGAATTATTCTTCTTTAGAATTATTTCTCCAGATCGCCATACAAAGCCCGCAGGCTGTGTCTCCATAACCGTGATAGCAAGAGTCTAGACAGTTGAAATTTTCACCGATGATGTATTTCTGTTGCCGCTATAAGAGCAAAATATACTAAATATATTAAAGAAGGTCATTACTTAGGTTTTTTTTTGCCGTTTTGTACGGAACCCTTCGTGCACGAGTCCGACTCGCACATGGCCGGTTTTTACATAACCGCTTTCATGTAGCAGCACAAATCTCTTCAGGCCAGAAAAAACCAAAGGCTATATTTTCATTGGACATGTTATGGCAATTTGGAGTGGTTGGCAGTCTGCCATAACTGGTCTGCCATGCGGGGTGAGGCCGGCTCAGGCTTCTACATAGATTTAGTGCTGCGCATGAGAACATTTGTTGCTATCAGGCTAGAGTCTAGACTCTAGACTAATTAGGTACATGTTTAGAAACTGGTGGAGCAAGAATACGGAATAAAACATAATATTGTTACTAATAAAGCTGCTTTTTTACATGCAATATCAAAATACATTGCGTTTTATTGTTTCAAGATTAAAAAGCTATCTCAACTTAAATAAAACTAAATATAATGAGAATTTAGCATAAAATGTATAAATAAATAAAAGATCTTACAAGACGGCGCTGGGCGGGAAAATGCATTTGAATATGATTTGCAAAATTATATCGTCGTGGACAAACGAAAAACGATTTTAAAACCATGGAATTAAGGTTTAAAATACAATTAAAAGTTATGTCTAACTTGAAAAATCCTGGGTATAAAATAAAGTATCAGTATAAATTATATGTAAATAAAATCAAACTGTAAACTTTTTTGGGGAGATAAAGGTACCTAAATTAACTGCGTAGAGTTCTGTCTGCGACAGTTTTTCTTTTTACCTGCCAGCAGCCAATGGATGGTTAAAAGCTTAAATCGTAATTATATGGATGATTTTATTGATTTTATCGACCACGTATCAAAACTTAAGACTCTGTATCACGCCAGTGACCTTGAGCGTTAAGTCCCATACTAATTTTTGTAGGCGATAAGGTCATATCGCGCCGACAGGATATTATTAAAATCGGATAAAAAATCGCTATAAATATTTGAGACAAAATTTGCATAAACTAAAACTATCTTCCCCTGAGTCTTGTTGTACTTAAAATACTGAAATACGAGAAAAAATCTTGAAATATGTTTAAATTATTCTAAAGGGCGTATTAAATTTAATTTGTAATAATGTGATATTCCACACTAGGCAATACCCCTGTTTCACGCGTGCAGAGCCGCGGGCAAAAGCTAGTATTTCATAATATGTTTACAGTTTGAGGTAAACACGTCGCGTCGGCTGAACGAACTATATGAGATGTCTCATTTTATCTGCAGGCTTAGCATGCGCACCCTAAAAACACCTAAGAATCGATCTTTACGTTCAGTCATTTACGTATGGCGAAAACCAATATGGCGTAACTTTTTCTAGTATGAAGATTTCTTCTGTCAAATGTACGTCATAGCCTATCTTTAGTTTTGAATTCTTTGGTAGGTAACGAGCACTAATTTAGACACACAGCAAGAGCATAGGAGCTAGAAGTGAAAATATATATTACTAAAAGCCCTTTAGAATAATTTAAAAATATTTCAAGAATTTTTCTCGTATCCTTTATCCAGTTATTTTGTTCTTCGTCAATGTTTCCTGCGGAAAATGCCACAGGGCACAACTGCACACGAATATTTTCATAACTTTCATAATTTCAAGGTTAGGATTGAAAAAATAATTTTTTTAAGTAAACAGAATTATTTGAAGGATACAATTTAAATTCGTGCTTCAATGGTAATTAATAACACCGGCACACAAAAAAAATGTCTGTACACCGGGCGCCACCTATCTACGGGCATGGTTTTCGACCCGCTGAATACGAATTTCAAGTCAGTTTAGGCCGTCCAGCCTACAATTTTTTTATACCATGATAATCCCAATTTTCTTCGATTTTTGCAATTTTTGATGATTTTTTACAATTTTCTTAGATTTAAAACGGTTTATGATTAGTGCGATCGAAATTAGTATTTAACAGATCAAAATACACGAAAATTTTGCTTGCCTTAGATCTCAAATTTTTTTCTTGCCAAATCAAATTTTCGCTATTTTTTGGATTTTTTTACAATTTACTCGAAATTGAAGGCTGGACGGCCTAAACTGACTTGAAATTAATTCGTATTCAGCGGGTCGAAAAACATGCCCGTAGATAGGTGGCGCCCGGTGTACAGACAACTTTTTTTTTGTGTGCCGGTGTAATTGACGTTTTTTATTAGATGAATTTAATTACCTTAACAAAATATAGGAGCATCGAGCATCCTTTAAATCGTGTCTTAATTTAAAAATAATTACTTACCAAAGGTATTACAATAAATAACACTTAAAGCAACCATTTTATATTTGTACAGTAATAATTTGAAAGTAGCATTTGTAATATTATTTTGCTACTTTCAACTACTCCAAAGCCGTTTGTCCACTGCCACCGTCACCGGGACGTCACCGAGAACGAGATTATTTCAGGCCGAGATTAAGTTGACGTGACGGCGATCGTTTGTCCACCGCGTCGACTCGGTGGTTCAGTTTGTTCTTACTGTGTGTTAGGTATATGAATATGTGCTTACTGATTACGTCTATAACTTTCTGGTCCATCTCCTCAATATTCGGCTCAAGAAAAACATTTATGTCATACATTTCTTCGCAATTTTTTTATCTTTAGACGCATCCTTATTTTTATCCCACAAACATTATTACTTTTCGACAAGTTCTATTAATGAATAAATTGTGTATTTAAATTTCTTAATAATTTTTAGGGTTCCGTAATAAACAAGGAACCCTTATAGTTTCGCTTTGTCTGTCCGTTTGTCTGTCTGTCTGTCCGCGCTTCTAGCTTTTGTCAGGCCTCTGTCACTCGATGTACTTGCGCGCGCGTTAATTGCCTACGACTCGCCGCATTGTCGCCGATCCCTTTCGCAGTGGGCTGTCGACAGTCGAACGCGATGCGCGCGCGTTAATTGCCTACGACTCGCCGCATCGTCGCCGATTCCTTTCGCAGTGGGCTGTCGACAGTCGAGCGCGATGCGCGCGCGTTAATTGCCTACGACTCGCCGCATCGTCGCCGATCCCTTTCGCAGTGGGCTTTCGACAGTCGAGCGCGATGCGCGCGCGTTTATATTTATTAAATTAACATGACGTCGTCTGGCAATTTATGTGCTGTTCATTGATGTAAATAGAGTAAAAGCTAAAATAAAGAAAATCTTTTGTTTGTCCATTTACCTAGTGATTAAAAACAATAACACTCACATGTCGGGTGCCATTCTTAGGTCTTAGTATTATTAAATATTATATAGGTATCAACTTAGGTATTCGTTTTTTCTATAGGTAAGAACTTACGACTTACATAAATTATACTGAGTACAAACTACAAGTGTATTTTTTGTAGGGAGCAATGATTACCGAGATTTTTTTTAGCTCAAAACACATCTCGTTTGTAGTAATTAGTAGGTACAAGTTACCTAAGTACCTACATTACTGGGAATATGTGAGCAGAGCGCTAATAGAAAGTAGTAGTTTTGCTGTCGTAAGTACCTACTTCTCGCTTATTGAATAGACGGCGAGTGTTTATAATCCACTATATAAAAATAAAACATAATATGTAACTATATTCTGTGTAATATTTTATACATTATTTATAAAAACAATTATATTTATACATAATAAAATATTTCAAACTTAATATAAGCGTCACTTTATTTACGTACTTAAATATTTAATTGTAAGAAGCAACCCTGAGTGGTCCCCGATTGATTGTCTCAGCACTTAACAGTGCTAACAGACACTCGAACTTGGTCCGCGGACCATATCCGCGTACCAAATCCGGTGTCGCTACACACGCACGGATTTGGTCCGGCAGACCGAATTGAAAACTCGGCACTCGTATGTTCGATTTTCAGCTCTATTGTAATAGCGCAGAGTTCTATTTACAGTGCTGTTTTTACATTGTAAAAATACGACAATGATTCCAATAATTAATTGAAATCGTGCAGTGATACCAACTCTCAAAAATTTTTCTCCGAAAACTTAACCCTTAATTCGATCCTGATTAGTAATACTATTTACAAGATTTACGCTGATTTTATTGGACAATAATTGGGTTATCCCAATTATAGTCCAATAAAATTAGCGTAAATCTCGTTATAAGAGATAATAAGCAAAAAACTCTACAAGCTTTACGTGTTTATACACATAAAGACTTACGCGTAAATGACATAAAACTAACGTGTCACTTATATACGATTTCACTCCCTTTAAATTTTCATACCCCGGGCTGAAATAGCTTATACACATATAGAAATTGATTATTAAGGAGTCAACTCTAAAATTCCTGTCTCCTAGTAAATCCCTGTAGTTTTTTTTCCCTAATTTTGGGGGGAAAATTCCTAAGTTGGCAACACTGAGATCGGTGTCCGGCCCATTCGCCCATATACGATGCGGACCGCGGACTCAATTAATAATAATTATGTTCGCCGGACTACTCTACACACGCTCGGATTTGGTACGGAGCGGTCCGCTTCGTACCGAATCCGTACGGGTATTAGCCACAGAGTACTTTATTATATACGGGAATGGTATTAGCACTTTTAATGCCGCGTCACTGTGCGCTATCGCATTAGAATAACAATCGAGCGTCCGAGAGTTTAAGGTTCATTTTCACACGCAGCTGTGACATTACAGTAAGTGTAGGCATTTAAAAAAGTAGGTATAGAGTTTTTTCTATGGAGTGATTTATCTGTTACGTATTTAGTAATTTGTGCTTCTGTAATTATAAATGGATGAAATTTAGTACAGTTATAGATTGTGTATAGATCTCAGTTTTGGCATGATGAAATAATAATAATTTTATATTTTTAGGGGTGGCTCTCCATACATGTGAAGTGGGGATGAAAAATATTTTTTCATTCTACCCCATCGTGTGGGGTATCGTTGAATAAAAATCTTTTAAAATAAGGGCAAGGTTTCTTAAAAGACTTTTTTACAAAGTCGACCATTTTCGTGTAATCGGCCTCCAAAGTGGTTTATAAGTTGGTATTGGCATTGGCATTCCCCCCTGGCATTTATAAACTATAGGAGATAGAAACTTACAAGTTTCCACCCTGATAGACCATACTAAAATCTCTTTAGGAAAATTATTTTGAGCGAAATCGGATAATAACTTTTGAAGTAATTCGAGGAAAACCTATTGCACGTTGATAGTTACGGAACCCTCCTTAGAGATGTCCTGACATGCTCTTGGTTAGGTTTTATCTTGTTGTTATGTTCTCGGTGACGTCCCGGTGACGGTAGCGGTGGACACGTTTATACGTGTTATGTATTGCCGCCTCTTCGGCCTGTCATGGCCCGAGATGGGCCGATTTGTAGCGGTAGCGCCGAACTAAGCGATATTTCGGCGGACGGGATGACGGCGCTCAGGTGACGGGCGTGCAGTGGACACGACCATAGTAAATGTATAATAAGTATCGCTAAATCGGCGGCGTCATGTCGTTCTCAATGACGTCCCGGTGACGGTGGCGGTCGACAAACGGCCTTACTGGGTCTTATAAAAAATTTATATAAATATTTAGTAGTTTTATAAAAATATTTAGTAGTTTTTTATATGCCTTCAAGTTATAATTTTAAATCAAAATAAATTTTTTTAAATTTTCATACACACATACAACTAATGGAATAAGATGCTCCCCTGCAAGGCTGTCTCTATAATGTACTTGTGTATTTTTGTTATATTTAAGATAGATTTAAGTTTACAATGTAATATATATATTTCTTTTAAAAGAACAATTTTCCATCTTTTTGCTAAAAGATGGCCCCGTGCGAGTTTCTTACGCCGATTCTTCTCGGCGGGTTAGGGTTGAACCGGTGGTAGCTTTTTCTGTTGACTTTCCGAAAAAACCTTGTTGATTTTCATTTGGAAATAAAAATTTTCATTTTCATCCCATTTGGTTTATTTGTAAAACGGTCGAGAACATTCGCAATTACAAGAGGTATAAAGAACAGACTCGAGCACTTACCTACTACCTAATACATTAAATGAATGTACGATAGGATAAAGTTATATTCCTACATAAATCAATCTGCAAAGGGTGTTAATATTATATCGATATCGATAGTAATTACAAGACGTGGTACATCCCTACTATTTATTTAGATGTCGTGCCAATGAAGCCACAAGTTCAGCACTGTCGCATCACCGGCGACAGTTAACACTTCGCTGCTCGCGGAAGCCAAATAATTGTTACATAAACACTCGCCGGGCCGCGGGTGAAACTCTCATCTGTTACCGCAGGCTTAGCATGCGCACCCTAGAAACACAGAAGAATCGACAAAATTACAAATCGAAGAAACATTAATACCATTCGGAGCAAAATAGGTCTTATTGTAAGGCAAGATCGATGCATCGTCGTTATGAGAAACAACATTTCTTTTCTTCCCGAGCATGAGCTCACAAAATGGCCATTTTTGACAGCTAAAGTAGAAACGTTTTCTTATTTCAATGTCAAATAGTCTTACAATAATGTCAACTACGACACATCATGGCGGTCCAAGACAAATTGTTTCTTTACGTTCAGTCATTTACCTACTTGAAAATTTGATAATTTTTGACAGAAGATTTCAAGGCAGCCATTTTTAAAATATGGCTATTTAAAAGTGTTGACTTCTTTTGACGACCTTGTTACGATGGATTAAGAACTATTTTTCAACGAACTGTTTTGGATATAATATCTTTTCTTTAAAATTATTTCTTCGGATCGCCATGCTAAGCCCGCTGGATGGACGGACATTGGACGATACTTTTATTTAAGTGATTGCACATATACGCCCAAATAGGTAGTATAATATTTTTAATCTATATATTATTACGTGAAGCGAAATTTTCAAGTACAGTTTTACGAGACTTGTGCGTTCAGATGAGAGTGAAATTTGGCACAATTAATGTTTATGCTGAGGAAGGCGTGCGAAAAGCTTAAATTTCTTAAAATAATGCTTAGAAATACATTAAATGAATCAAAATATCAGCAACACATTCAACTCTGTCAAAAACATTTCTATTTCAGAGAGGTAATGCAAAATAATCAAGAACTAATCTGTTGAAATCGAACAGTTGAATTCGGCCAGATATATTAAGCCGAGCTTTGAAGCGGGGTTTTAAATTAAGAGATTCCAATCTCATTACTTTAAAACCCCGCTGTGTGGAGCGCGGGCATTTTGTCACAGGTATGGACAAAAATATATCTGTGACTAGCTGTCCTGACACACGTTGTTCTGCTTAAACTTTGAACAGCTATTTTTCCAATATTTCTCACCGTTTAAACTACTTTAAACCTTCCCTGAACTTCCACAATTATTTCAAGACCAAAATTAGCCAAATCGGTCCAGCCGTTCTCGAGTTTTAGCGAGACATTTAAATTTCAATCCATTTTATATATAAGATTATGTAAAGTGTATTTTTGAATGTTTTATTAAGTTAAATATATTTGGTATATCGTCGTAGCTGAATAAAGCTTGGTACGAGGGAAGGCATATGAGTAGGTAAGTCCTTGGACGAGATCGTGATGAAAACAGCCGCTGTAGGTCTCTTGCCCAGACGATTAGTTTAGGACCCTTTATTGCACCTTACGGCGTTTTCACGTTATCCGATCCGTTAACAGACCGATTTCGAATATTGAAATATGTCACCTTGTTATACCAATGATGGCTGTTATATAACCTTAAGGCGCACTTTCGCAGATCTGGGTTAAAGTTAACCCTGGGTTAAATACAATGTTATCTCTATCGTTCTTCGTATTTATGAAAGAGAAGGCATATATTTTTAACCTAGAATGATCTGCGCAGTGGGCCTATATGTCTCTTTTTTCGTAAACAATGTCCAAAGAACGGAATACAACGCTGTAACACAAGCGATACAATAATTTATCCAACAGATATTATATTTATATAAACTCCAAAAAATAACCCAGGCATGAAATGAATTCTCCCAATGTTTCAGGAAGAACGGAATGGAGCCATACAAAATGTATGGTAATTTAAATTAGGCGACCACTCGCGTATGTATGTACTGTGTGTGACGGAGGGTCGCTAACTTCGTGCATAATACATACAACCAGACCCAACTTGGCCACATATTATCAGGTATTGTAATTTGTAACAGCCTTTGGCCGTGGTTTGGTGGCTTTAGATTTTTAAAATTGAACCCCAATTCTCGTATTAAATGGTGGAGTTAGAAAATGTTTAATAACGTTAGTAAACATTTGTTTAAAAACATTAACTAACACTGTCTTGTTAAAAAATGGTTTTCATGTTAGATAAAACTAAAAGAGAAAAATTATTATTTTTAAACAAAATATTAAAAACGTAATACAAAAAAAAGTAATAAATAAAACTTATTTTCTAAATAATTTCCCTTTTAAATTCGGCTACAATTTTAACTATTTCTCTACTCAATATTCCTAATTTTAAAGTCGGTACCAGCAAATTTGAACGAGAGTTCTATAAAATATTGTAGGATATTGTTTGGGCTGGTACCGACTTCAAAATTAAGAAGATTCAGTTGAGAAATAGTTAAAATATTAGCCGAATTTAAAAGGGGAATTATTTAGAAAATAAGTTTTATATCTTACTTTTTTGTGCATTTTTACTTTAGAAGTCGGTTTTAAGAAAATGTTAGTAAACACTCTCTATCCATGTAGGAGAATTTATAACATCTAACAGTTCCTGACAAAATGTAACAATTGTTACCATATTTTGTTAGTAAAATAATAGGTTATAACTTAGATCTTCAATTTACTTTTGAAATCTTTACTTAAATAACAAAATTTTATATTTTTAGTAGCCCCGAAGTGTTAAGCGGTGAGCAAGCTGATGATGATGAATTATAGCTAAGAACACTTTCGATCATGATCATGTCACTTTCAAACAAAAACTAGATTAAAATCGGTTTATCCGTTTGGGAGCTACGATGCCACGGACAGACACACAGACACACAGTTTTCGTCGTTTTCATCGGGAGTAAGAAAAAAAAAGGTCGCTTCCGCTGTCTGTCCGCTTAAATCTTTTAAGCTACTGAACGGATTTCAATGCAGTTTTCAGCAGTAGATAGAGTGATTCTAGAGGTTTATATGTATCACCGCCTCATTTTTTGGAAGTCGGTTAAAAATACATTACACCCGTGCGAAGCTAGGGTTGGGTCGCTAGTGAATTATAAATGAATCGTTTTGATTATAAACTAATTTTGAAATTTCGACCAATCAAAACACGTTTGACGTTTATGAAAATACCATTTAGCTGTTTCAACCCAAGTTTTTAACACATCGAGACTGCAATATTGTAAGATTTAATTAGCAGAATCGACCTACAGAATAAATTCTTGACAAAAATGGTAATAATTTTGGGTCCTTGTGGGCTACAGTTTGAACTTTTAACTGCAGTATTTTTAAATATAATATTCGGTTTGACTTAAACCCTCGTCTTTGGGCATACAATGAATTGTTTGAAAGTCTAAAATAGCCTGAAATACCTCTTTTGATTATAATACATATATGTTTAAATACCTTAAATATACCTATTACCCGTATTTATTAATTACGAATAATAAGTATCCTTGTTTCAGATGCTGAACCTATAATATTCCTAGAGTTTATAAACTAATCTCTAGGAATACTCTTCATTTATTATAAAAATATCATAAAGCTATACAAGATACCTACAATCTTATACGTTTTCACATCTTGTCGTATCGATAAGTGACCGAAAACGCTCTCTTCTCTCATCATTGGCATAAGTGCGTTTTCCTATTATGCAAATCGATATCCGATATCGCGCCGATAGCGACAAAGACAGGTATATTATGTTTCATAATATTAAAACATATACCTGTCTTTCACATGTCTTTGGTATTGATCGGCGCGATGAACGATAGCGTATCGCGTAATGTGAAAACGCGCTAACAAAGATAACGTACGTAAATAATAAATAGAGGTTCCAAAAAACAAGTCTTGCTAAATTCTTGTTTCATGGATCACATAAAAGCTATGCAGTTTTAAAAACCAAAGTTTATTTGCAAAAGTCTAATCTCCGACCCGACGCGTTCCGTCGGAGTGTGGATTTGCTAGCACTTAGTTTTTGCTTAGAAAGTTTCGAATAAAAAAAACTTTGACATGACTTTCAACTACGCTGTCGACTGTTTTCAAATTCGTTCTCTAATTTTAATTTCGAATAGTAAAATTGGTAAAAATTGACTTTCGTATTAAAATAGAACCAAAATTATAGGTGATTTCAATATGGGCAAGAGTTCCACCGATACCAAGAGTGACAGAGCGAGAAGCACGAGTCGTTCTACCGTACCCTTTCACTTCGCGGCGCACAGGACCGGCTACCACCTGGAGAGCTGCTGCGGCGTCTGCAACCTGTTTCCCGGAGTGCTGCTCATCGCCTTCTGCCAGGTGTTTTTTTGGGTTCGGTACCCAAGACTCCATTGTCCGTCCGTCACCAGGCTTTATCTCATGAAACCGTGATAGTTAGACACAGGCATATAAAGCGGGGGACTGGCTGGGGGACAAAAAAATCGTAATAATTTGCAATAAAAAACCCTATTTAAGTAGTTCTACTAGTAGAGATGCAAAGCTAATTTTTTACTTAAAAAAATATGGCATAAATAATGTATCTGTACTTGCACAGTCATATGACGAGCGTGATGTCCGGAAAACACAATTGTCTCATTCCGTTTCGTTGGTTCGTTTCATTTGTCCGGAAAACACATGCAAGCAATCATTAAGGAAATGTATCCTCATACACACTACGATCAGAAAGAGCAGCAGAGACTTGTATACTGATTCTTTTATTTTATATATTTGAGACATATATACATAATGACTGACCACAACCTCCGTGGTCTAGTAGTTAGAGCTTGGCTCTCGACTCGAAGGTCGCAGGGTTCGAGTCCCGCATTGGAACAACAAAAATGTTGTTTCCAAGTTTGGTTAGGACAATGCAGGCTGATCACCTGATTGTCCATGATGATCCATGCGTCGGATGGGGATGTAAAAAGTCGGATCTGCGCCTGATCTCTCGCCAGTCGTGTCGGTTAAAGGAAGAGTGCTCTTGAGTACTGCGCACACACTTGGACGCTATAAAATCCTGCGTTACTGGCCTGGTTTCAGTGAAACCAGCCACCGTCACCGAAATCGGTGTAGGGGAGTTATATTTGAGACAAACTTTTATTTTTGAGATAAAAGTAAACTAGTAAACTATATAACTACTAGTAAACTAGTAAACTATATAACTACTAGTAAATTAGTATTAAACCGACATCCAAAGTTAAAATGCACAAAAAAGTGTGAAATAAATTTTATTTTCTAAATAATTCACCTTCTAAATTCGGCTAAAATTTTAACTATTTCTCTACACAATTTTCAATATTTTGTTGTCGGTACCAGCCCAAACAGTATCTTGATAAAACAATATTTTATAGAACTCACGTTTAAGTTGGCTGGTACCGACTACAAAATTATGAAAATTGTGTAGAGAAATAGTTAAAATTTTAGCCGAATTTAGGTGAATTATTTAGAAAATAAGATTTATTTCATACTTTTTTTGTGTATTTTTACTTTGGAAGTCGGTTTAATATTTTGTCAAAATAATAATTATTCCCTTTTTAGTCATATTTATTATATTTTTATTAACACATTTTAAGAAAGTTTAAAATAAGCGTTCGTATGTTAAATGTATAATTGAATACACGTCTATTAGGTATTGTATATAAGATGATGATGATGACAACTGTAAGTTACATAATGGCATATGCTTTCAGTTTTTTAAATAATTCCGTAATTAAACGCGTATCTTTAAAGACTGGGGAGTTCTGTTCAGTGCTTTTGGATCCAAAATCCAAGCACATGTCCCCATAAATTTGGAAGAGTTCCCTCGATTCCTCATGGATCCCAAAATGAGGTCACCACTTTGGTGACAATGGGACCAACTTTGGATTATACCCATTACATCAAAAAATTAATTTTGAACATACAAAAAAATATAAACAGTCGAACCTCCTTTTTTTGGAAGTTGGTTAATCAGAAAATAATGCTCTCTCGCTCTGCTCGCTCGCATTTAAGTATATTCTACACATAAAGAGCTATATATTATTTTACATATTATACGTTTTGTTTTGAGTTAAAAAAGGATAATTTGTAAAGATAGCTCGTCCCTAAAGTGCAGTTTTTTTTTAAGTCCCGAAATACAGACTCAAGTCCCGATTTATAGGCTCAAGTCCCAATTTATTTTGCCTTTTGCCCCGATTTAAATCGAATCGCACCTGGTAACACTAGGTACATACATTATTTAAATCCACATATTTTATTAAGAAAATCAGAAGTAATCTCAGACAACTAACACTTTAAGCATCTCTACTATAGTACAACAATAAATAGTCAATAGGTAAACCCTTTAATGACTCTTCGTCAAACCATAAAGTTAATTATTAACTGTTTGGGCAAAACTCAACTTATTCTCCAGCTCAACTGTATCTTGGGCTTCATAGTATTCGCTTCATATGATGTATTTCTGTTGCCACGATAACAACAAATACTAAAAAACAGAATATAATAAACATTTAAGTGGGCTTCTAACAGCAAACTTGTTTTTTGCCGTTTTGTGCAACAGCGAGGCCATGGCCGATTTTTTTTCCAATTATTCGCGCAGAAACACTTATATTCCTCGGGAATCCGTACCTTTTGCCGTGATAAAAAGTAGCCTATGTCCTTCCCAAAATGACTACTACATGACTACTACATGTCTACTACTACTATCTACTTACTCTATCTCTCTGGCAAAATTTCATCAAAATCGGTTTAGTAATTGCATTACAGATTATTGTAGATAAAGTTATTTTCGCATTTTTTAACATAAGGTATCTACATACTTTGTTTTTTTTTGTGTTTTTTTTTAATCTTTTCTGCCAGGTGCTGGTGGGATCTGTGCTGCTGACCCTGCTGCTCACGAACGGCAAGGAGTACGATGAGATGCATCAGACACCCAATTCGCAGAGTATGTACAATGCGTTTCAAATAAGAATAGGAATGTCAATGGCCTTTTTTGTCAAATGTCACTTGAAAATTGCGGTTTGCAAAAAAACTTATTTGCATAACAATAATAATATAGAATGTATATAAAAACGTTAATAGTAGTAAATTATCTAAACATAAATTTAATTATCCCAATAGTCATAATTCGTAACAATATGGCGCTAAGTCGATCCTATTCTCATTTCAATCGCATTGCATCTTATTATTTTGTTTTTAAATAAGGGCGCGTTTATTAGTTTGACATAAAGAGGCTGCTTTACATTTTGCGACCTAATAAAGCTAAATCCTACAAAACTAAAAACCGTTACAGTAATTCTCTATCTAAAAATCGGTTAAAATATTAAAAAAAAAAAGATTTTTAGAAACCATTTTTTTAAACAATTTTCAAGAACCTCTTCGCCCAAAATTTATAAAAAGAGGTCGTGTTTAGATGTAATATTGTAAGATCATTTTTCTGCTCTTATGTAGCTTATATTGATTGTTTGAAAAAACCAAAGATAACGGATATAATCACCTTAAATTCGTTTAAAAAATAATCCATAATCGTTTTTTATTATTAATACCTTATGTATGTAGTTTCATATGCATTAAGTAAAAATCTGTTAATTTGAAATTACAAACAGACACTTCAATTTTATTTATCTGTATAGATGTATAGTTTAGTACATACTCGTGTCTCGTATATGTATAGGGTTGCCATATTTGGCAAGGCTCGTGTCGGGACGCAAAGAGAAAAAAAAACGTATGAATATCTTTTATTAAAAAAAAATACAAATTCTACTACTACTGTATGGACGCAGTACTACACGTAGGTTGGTCATATTTTTCTGACGACTTTACTTTTTTAAGTAATTCTTTTTGGCCCTTTACATATTTATTCCTTCGACAGAAGCGTTGTGGCCAGGTATTGCAAACAAATATTGACACAATTTGAGCATTTGGCATTTTCTTTCAGGATTTTCTGTAAGATTAAAAAAGTAAATCCACTTCTCTTCTACTGAATGTATGGCCTTCCACTCTTCCGTGTCAACTGTAGCCTCCAAAAAGTTTTTTTAAATAATTATATTGTTGAAAGCGACAGTCGTCCAAAAAGTATTTGAATTGCTTTGATAGCGCGATAAAACGGGACGTAATAGTGCTTTGTCGGGACGTCGGGACAGAAGGCCTAATAACGGTGACAGTCCCGATATATCGGGACGAATGGCAACCCTATATATGTAGCACATGTTCATCATCATCATCATTTTCAACTTAACAAACTACGTAACTACGTACAAACGTACGACTCCCGTTTGGTAAATAGAGTTTTTTTTTTTGCAAACTTTTTAGGGACATGTAATGTTTAAAGTAAATGCAAAGTATCAGATGTTTGTGTCTCAATTTTATATCCGTTCTATCAACACGTCCAAATGGATCTAGATAAGATCTGTCACAGAGATAGATGGTCTAGAAACTTCGCAGATGCAAAGGTGCGCTACATTTTTCACCAAAAATGTTATAGTTCGCGATTAGGATTGACTCTGCACCGCCTCAACAAACTTAGTTTTAACGGTTCCGTAGTTCACGTCACGCTTATTATTTCGTCATGTCCGTCCATCCGTCCGTCCGTATTCGGCTTACCGTCCAAACGATTAGTGCTAGAAATATTAAACTTTGAATTGATATTTACTAAGGCGGGTCAATAAGTCCGTGACTTTTTTAATTTCTAACCTTCTTACTGAAAAAGCAACACTACTCCTGTCAACAGGCATCTGTCAGTTGACTCCTATCAAAATTTGAACTTGCTGCGTCAGTTTGTGTTTTACAGCTATCTTTATCAGACTATTCAGTAACTTAAGGAAACAATGGAAAAAAGTGAATTTCGTGTGCTTATTAAGCATTATTTTTTGCGAAAAAAAACCATTACCGAGACCAAGGCTAAGCTTGATAAATACTATGGGGACTCTGCACCATCGATTTCAATGGTAAAAAAGTGGTTTACTGAATTTCGTTGTGGCCGTACAAACACTGAAGATGCCGAACGTCCTGGACGCCCAGTTGAGGTCTCTACACCCGAAACAATCGAAAAAATTCACGATATGGTGTTGGCCGACTGAAGATTGAAAGTGCAAGAGATTGTGGAAGCCATAGGCATCTCGCATGGCTCAGTGGTTTCAATTTTGAATGATTCCACCAAGAATCATTTCTCATGACCAAGTGGGTCATGAGAAAGCTTTCGCAAGATGGGTGCCGCGTTTGCTCACAGTCGACCACAAACGCAATTGTGTAACAACTTCACAGGAAGGTTTGGCGTTGTTTAATCACAATATGGAGGAGTTTTTGCGCCGTTTTGTAACCGTGGACCAAACATGGATCCATCACAACACACCAGAGACCAAACAACAGTCAAAACAGTGGGTTTCTAAGGGTGAATCGGCGCCAAAGAAGGCCAAGGTGGGTTTGTCAGCCAATAAAGTTATGGCGACTGTTTTTTGGGATGCACGTGGGATAATCCACATTGACTATCTTCAAAAGGGAAGAACAATTAATGGGGAATATTATGCCAACTTATTGGACCGCTTCAATGAGGATTTGAAAAAAAACCGACCTCATTTGGCCAAGAAAAAAGTTCTTTTTCACCAAGACAATGCAAGGGTGCACACATGTGCAGTTGCCATGGCAAAAATCCATGAATTGGGCTATGAATTGCTCCCACATCCACCCTATTCTCCAGATTTGGCTCCGAGTGACTACTTCTTGTTCCCAAACCTGAAAAAATGGCTCGGTGGAAAAAAATTTGACTCCAATGATGAAGTCATCTCGCAAACAAAGGCCTATTTTGAGGACCTCGACAAATCATATTTTTTGGAAGGGATAAAAAAATTGGAGAAGCGTTGGACAAAGTGTATAGAGCTCAAGGGGGACTACGTTGAAAAATAAAATGATTTATTTATCAAAAAATCTGTGTTTTATTCCAAAAGTCACGGACTTATTGACCCGCCCTCGTATGCTTGCAGTTCTTTGGACAGTGGAGAAATTTCCAAACGCGTATCTTTAAAAACAGAGGAGTTCTGTTCAGTGCTTTTGGATCCCAGGGCATACCTTGGTGGAAAAATCTTACTTTTTGGTATCTTAAGCTTGGGTTACTTCAGAAAAAGTCAAAATACTATATGTCCAAATAAATTTCCCGGAGTTCCCTCGGTTCCTCATGGATGCCATCATCAAGTCACCACTACTACGACTACGGGACCAATTTCGGATTATACCCTTTACATAAAAAAAAATTTTGAAAATCAGTTGAACATATAATCGTTATATATATCTATACAGCCAATCGTATAATCGCCTCCTTGTTTTGGATGTCGGTTAAAATAACGAAATGATAAGTAAACTTCGTAAAATATTGGTATGATGGTACGGAAATTGGCCGGTTTTTCATAACTAGGTATTACAATTATATTTTATCTTTCTAAAAACCTGTTTGAAATTCCCTACGGAAAAATGCTGTGTTCGCAAATCGCAATACCTTTTCCAGTTTCGTGTCTCGCGTATTTGCGTGAGCTACACTTACAATAATTGTGAACGCCGGCCTTTTTCCTGCAGATACAGCAAAATGCAAATATCAATTTCGTGCAAACGAAGAATCTTTTGATTTGATATTTATTGTTAAAATTAGCGGTAACGTTTTACGAAGTTTACAAAGGAAAAATCTTTAGCAATCAAAATCGATTTTTATATCCAATATAATCTTATTTCAGGCTATTTTTTTATCTTGTGAAAATTCGTTTTTACCCGATTACGGCGAAGCCAAAAGGAAGGGTAATGATTTTGGCAATCTATGTACGTATGTATGTTTGGTCCACCGTAGCGCCTAAACCACTGCTCCGATTTTGATAAATGAGGTTTCAATAGGTTCGTAATAATAGGCCGGGTAACATAGGCTATATAATTTACGCAGTCGGGTTATAGGTTTCTTATATAAAAATATCATTAAATCTTGTTAAAAAAGTAATTACAGTGGTTAGTAGGTTCTTAAAACATGGATACCTTCGTGGCGTAGTGGCAAGTGGCAACTGGATGATTCGATGTTCATTCAGGAGCGTAGCTACACACTGTCAGACCCTCAGAAACCCACAACAGTCAAGCATCTGCCTCTAGACTAATACCTCACGATGTTCGGCAATATCTCGCCGCTGCCAATAGGCTTCTGTCGATTTTTCAACTGTAGTCATCTATCTGCGTAACTCTGTTTTGACATATTATGTCCAGCTATAAGCCTGCTGACGGGAGCCGTACTGAGCGGCGTCACGGGCGCGGGGCTGCTGCTGATGGTGGTCGCGCTCACCGAGAACTGCCGCGCCATGCTCGTGAGTCACAGTACAATCATGAGCCTGCTGACGAGCGCCGTGCTGAGCGCCGTGATGGGTGCGCGGCTGCTGCCGGTGGTGATCGCGCTCACCTCGAACTGCCGCGCCATGCTCATCATTTTATAGTGTTTGGTAAAACTTATATTCATCATTTAAATGTAGTTCTCCAAAAACACACGTCAGTCTGTCGTGAGTAAGTCGTGACACCCAGTTCCAGAGGGCTTAGCCAACAAGGTATCGTTAATTAAGATGACGTTCTTCGAAAATGATAACACATGGGATGGGACTGACATAACGTTCGCTAAGTGACATAGCGCGCAATTCGTCAATGCCATACATTTTTGATTTCTAACTTCGTCATCGTAATTAACGATGGCGAAGGGCCAGGGAATTTAATATTGTTTGACCTCCGAATTTTGTAGATATACCTGCTGGTGGCGACGCTGATCTTCGTCGCGCAGATGTCACTGTCGTTGGTCAAAATCGGAAGAGGGTGTGCAAGATTCTACGACGGTAAAGATTTCCTGGTCTTAATAAAACACGTAGTCAAAATATGCGGGGGCCAAGAAGTATATCGCCATAATAATCGCCAGAGAACTAAAGTCACATTGCTCAACGAATTAGCATGCTGATGTGGAAGAGGGCCGGCCATGTCTGTAGACGAACAGACGGTCTATGGAGCAGACAAGTATTAGACTGGAGACCACGCTTAGGCAAACATAGTGTAGGACGTCCTGCGGTACGATGGATTGACGATTTGAAGAATGTGACTGGCAGCGGATGGATAAGGGCTGCCTAAGATCGGGATGGTTGCCGCTCATTGGAGGAGGCCTACGTACAGCAGTGGATGGTGATAAGCTGATGATGATGAAGAAGTATAGGAACGGGCCCAATGTGGATTAATAGAATTTTGAATTTCAGGCATGCGCAAATTTCAGAAACATTTATTTTCATGATTTGAAATTAAATTGAACGATTATTATTATTGCCAGTCAAAATGATGGCACATTATCTGCACCATCAGCGTTATTCCACTAAAAACATAAAATGTTAATAATAACTGAACGCACCTTTGTGCAAGAGCACAATATTTATTAATTGGAACACAAATTAATAGGAATTAATCACTGTAATTTTACACATTTACTGTTTTAATTTTTTTTTTTTTAAACAAATCAACACGTACAACAACGTAATACATAATATAACATTTTTGAACACCTCACGTGACTCGTGAGATTAGGGAGAGGGGGAGGGCCCTGGTCGAGGCGAATCTCACGATTTTTCTCACGGCGGGGGGGAGTCTATATCCAGACTATATACAGTATCTAGGGTATGAATATATATCGGCCCCCTAATGTATATTTAAAGACGATGGAAAATAGTATGATAAATGAAGGGGAAAATGTATTCCCGGGGGGCCGCGCGGAGCCGGTTGAGCTGCTGACGGTCACGGTTTCAATCTTAGCGCGATTTAGTATTTATGAAACAATATCGTTTTGTTACGTTCTAATAATAAAAATATTATAAGGAACATAATGCAGTAGATACAGCGTTTCAGAAACTAAGTGCTGAGTTCAGTTAGTTTCAGGAAGCTTCATCAATATATTCGATTCATAAAAATCTAGAGTTAACTCACACATTTTTCTAAATGAATCTAGAAATGTCTAAAAATATTTTCGCCAATGACAAAATAGGAATTAAAATGGAATGTGTGGCAAAGGTAAATGTCACACGTTTGTAAACTCTCGCTTTGTGAAAACGTATTTAATATAATATTCAAAATGGAGTATAAACTTCATTTTAATTGAGTTTATTGCTCCCGCTTAAAGCTGTGAGTATCATCAACTGTAACGGCTAGTCGGCTACAGTGTCGTCGCAGTATCTAGTGTATCTGACGCCGCTATGGTGCCACAGTAGACATATAATCAGTATTGTAACTCAGCCGTGCTCTTGAAATTTATAATGGCTGGGCGGAGCGCTAGGGCTGATACGTCTACAAAAAGTAAAACAATGATATTTATTTTATTTTTATTGCATTTGTGGGATTTGAGTTTAGGAATGAAACAGTTTATGTTAATATACCTAATGATTTATTTATTAGCACTGATGTTTGCTGAAAACTGGTTTTCTGTATATTGGTTATGTAAATAAAACCGGTTAAATTATCATTAGATTCACATAATATACACAAGGCACAATAGCAATTATATAGGGAAAAATGTATATAATAGGCTACTTAACTCACATTTAATTTCAGACATTGAAGGAGTATTTCCTTTAGTACTTGGCTTAGGAAAATGTATTCTAGCGATATCATAAACCTGCAGGTGCCTGCAACTTCGTTTGCGCAGAACTAACGGAAACGGAACCCTATTATGTAAGCGGAACCCTAAGATAAAAGTAGCCTTAGTTACTCCTTATAACATCAGCTATCTGCCCGTGAAAATAGGTCCAGCCGATTCAGAGAGCCGGAACAAACAGACAGACAGATAGACAAATGGACAGATAAAAATGTAAAAAATTGATTGTTTATTGTAAGTACATTTTCATATGCATTTAGCGAAAAACTGTTACTTTCAAATTACAAACAGACACTTCTATTTTATTTATTTGTATAGATATTATACAGATATTATCAAGCTCTACAAATTTTCTCTAGGACTTATTCATATATCTCCCATCGGTAAGGCAACGTTCGTAAGAAACGTTTTCGTTCGACCGTTTTTTCTCCGACTTACTTTGCAAATACGGCTACCACGAAAAAGTTTTTTCATTTTTCGGGTTAATATATAGCCTATGTCACTCACAAATAACGTACCCTTCTATTGCTAAAAGAATTTACAAAATCGGTTTAGTAGATCCAGTTATTCCAGAGATTACCCCCTACAAACTCACAAACTTTACCTCCGTATAATAATATCACCCATAAATTAAAAGCTTATTTATTGATAGATAAAGTTGATTTAAAAATATTTATTTTTATTTTTCTAATTTCTACTGATGAAAACACCTCAAAGTAACTTCCAGGAAAGGATGTGACGTCACAAACACACTAATTCCATCTCACTACGTAGTACGTGTTTCTCTAAATACGTCTTTTAAAGTTTAATGTTAAAACGTCAAACGGAACGTCACACCACCATTTTGTCTGAGCGGATTATAGCACAGATTTCAAATAGTATTAGTATGACGTCACAGCACAGATACTCTATCAATCAACATGGCGAATAGTGTTTTCGGCGGTTATTAAAAAGTGTATTTTTATAATATTTTTTGTAGGTTTTTAGGTTTAAAAATAATGTAACATAATAATGTTTTTTTTTGCATAACGAAACAATTATGTAGCGTTTAGGACTTATATAAAAACAAGGTCCAGTAGCCTCTTCTTAAAAATAACTAAATTCGTCCCTTTTTTAAAAAAACTCAAACATCTTAAATCTCGTAAAATATTAATTACCTGACTACGGCCAGGGGGGTGTCACTACGCCGTTCCGCCGCCGAGCTACAAGTACATACCGAGACTCCCCAACGTTGGAGCGATTCAATGGTTGCCACTTGCCACGCACTGACCGGCCGCGCCGTGGCGCACGCGCGCGCCTCTTACGCAGTACGACTCACTTTACGTCGCAAACGCGTGTCATATTTTAATTGGCAAAAATATGTATCCAAAAAAATACTGCATTGCCTCCGATTGTCGGAACAATGAAAAAAATAGCAATTGTCAGTTTTTCTCGGTTCCGGCAAGTGAGAAAGATAGCGAATGGTACGATAATCATTACTCATTTATATCTACTGTCATGGTACCTAAATCTATAACAATAATTATTAAATATACACACAAAAGTTTTATATTATATGCTTATTTAAAATAGGTAGCTGCATATACATACATATAATCCATACCTACATCAAAAGAAAATCACGTGTCGTGTCTGTGTAAACTGATTTATATGTTCGGTATTCATTTACCTAATAGGTAGGTATAACAGTTTCCGCTTGTATACCTTGCGTGGCATTTATGTTCGGTCGGTATGTTGTATGGTATCTATATAATATGTATTGTATCATTATTATATATTATATCGTCGTCTAGTATAAATCTGATAGTATAATCTAAGATATTTAATTAAAGTATTGACAAATGACAACCCTATTTTCGGAATATCTAACAAGGTTTGGAATAATGTCGACCTTCGCGCGGCGCCAGAGAGCTCAATTTCGGCTGCTCGCGTGCGGTCCGTTTGTTAATAATAATTATATAGGCACATAAAAAGGCGGCATTTGTGAAGATCAAAACAGAGAGACTTCTGTACCTTGTACTATTATCTATTCTGTGCTACGGCGAAGCCAAAAGGAAGGGTAATGATTTTGGCAGTCTATGTACGTAGGTATGTATGTAAGTATGTTTGTTCCATCATGGCGTCTAATCTACTGGTCCCATTTTAATAAATGAGGTGTCAATAAATTCGTAATGAATCCGCGGGTAACATTGGTTATATATTTTTTTTCAAAATGTTGTATTTCAAAAATGAGACCTCAGATTCTAACATCTAAAAAAGTCAAACCGAGATAATTATCACGTGTTTGGTATCAAAAGAAAGGATCTGGCAAGCATTTTATAAATATGTATATGTCACCGTAAAATTATATATTATAAAATTATATATTGTAAATACTGTTAAATTGTAATATACATATATCTAGCGAGATTATAAAATGTCGAGAGATAGGTCAAATAAACATTGTGCTTACAATTTTACGCACTATTATTCATTATATTATAAATTATAATATAACGAACTTAAACTCATTAAATTGTAAAACGGAACGCAATTCGCGCGCTGATTGGTTGAACGGCATATGCCCCGCGCCGACATATCTGCTTGCTTAGGTACTCATTTGTTATCGAATGTTGTTATAATTATAACATCAAAATCACAATGGTTAAAATCACATAAAATATTTGAATACTGTAAATATATATTAATATTTGGGCTATATTCGGTGACTAACAAGTAACACTAGCTAATTTGTCATTCAAACTGCACTTATTTGTTTAATCACAGATTCTATTTACATCCACGACAATTTTATATAATAATTACCTATTTCTAAAATTGTGAATTATTTCAAACACGAAATAAATTTAATATCACCAAACGGCAAACACTGTTAGCAAATGAATAAACAAACAAATATAGCGGTGCGGGGGGCACTTGCCGTTCACGGCTCAACCAATCAACACGCGAGTTGTGTTCAGGGTGCTAAGTGTGAGTTTTTCTTTTTTTTCGCATTCGATCGTGAACGCGTTTTGCGTTTACTAAGAATTTGATGTGATTTGTACAGCGCCACTTAGTTAAAAACGCAACAACTAGGTTAAATCACATACAAATTCCTAGTAAACGCCAAACGCGCTCACGATCGAATGCGAAAAAAAAACTCACACTTAGCACTCTGTTTTACATTATGACGAGTTTCAGTTCGTTATATTATAATATAACGAAAAAGTAATGCGTAAAATTGTAAAAAATCAAAATATTTATTTGACAATCTCTCGACACTTTATAATCTCGCTAAGTTATATTACAATTTAACGGTGACATATATATACCACATTAAATCATATCGTTTATTTCATAATATAGACTTAGCGAACAGTTATGTAATTCCCATACATTTTTGATTTCGAACTTCGCCGTCGAAATTATCGAATGCACCATGACCAAAGTCCTTACATTTTTCTGAATCAAAGTATCGTTGTGTAATGAGGGAAATTTTGGTGTTGAATTATTAAGATCTCAATCTAAATTGCATTTCTTGATTATTAAAATATTTGAATAGTATAATAATTAGTGAAGAAGATATTTTTAATTTCAAGTGTTTTGATTACTACCTACTTATTCATATTATTCTAAAAATATATTCGATTGGGAATCGGAAAATTATAAAAAATAAAAAATAAATTGAAAAACCTATAAACCGACCACGGCTCTAGCTTGACCATTTTAGTGCCTATACATTTCATGATTTCTATCCAAATTAGTTTCTTGATTATTTTCTTACTTCGGTCGATTTTTAGACCCCATTTTTAAGTAATCCGTTTATACCTAGTTTTGTTAACTTCTTGTTTTTTGGAATATGCGTTTCATTTTAGAAAATTTTAAGGATCAATATCGACTTAACGTATAACCCTGTATATTGATTGAAATCCTTAGGAGACTTCAAAGATTAAATTTTGTATCATTTCAGCCCCAAAAGTCAAAGACGAGCAACACAAAATTGCCAACTTGGCCTGCGCCAGTGGACTTATGACGTTCTTTGGAGCTGGTACGTTATTATAACATTTTGATATTAAGTGCCTGTGTAACCGAGCTTTGCTGGAGTGCTGATAACTTGAAAAGATAAATAAAAAGAATCATATAAATATTTCAGTATCTGACCGGGATTCGAACCCACCACATTCCGAATTTTCGAACGAAGAAAAAATTATACATACGCATACAAAACTGCCAATCGGACTGACATAATAGACTCAAAATTATTGATATATTGTTGCACGGCGAAAGAAAAACATTTATAGCTTAAAAATGCGCAGTTTCCAGGAATAAGATTCCCAATAGCTAGATCGATTTATCTCACCCAAAACTCACTGCATACTTAATGCTTGCGGTAAATATGGTGCAATGGTAATGCTTGCAGCCTGTTTTTGAGAAACCGATTATATATAATATACAAGATTGTCTCGTTTAAAGTATAAGATTACCTAAAGAATCAATATTCCTAATATGATCATTTGGAATTGCTAGGGTTCGAATTCATCTGAAATCTTCAAAGGTCAACATCTATACTTTAAAATTTTAAATAGAGATGCGCCTTTGTAGATAATAATTCGCATTTTGAATATCGATTTTAGAATTGATTTACCTGACAACGTGTTTTAAACTGTAGAGTTTTATTAGAGTTATACTAATACGTGAAGCAAAATATTTCAATACAGTTTTACGAGAATTGAGCAACGTAGGATGATATTTGGCCGGTAAATTAAAGTTTATATTGAGGAAGGTGTGCAGAAAACTATATTTTGTATATATTTAAATAATGCTATAACACACTACATCAGATTATTAACACACACTACCCGGCGTTTGATAGACCGTACAATTTTGATTTTTGTTACACGTTGGCTCTTGTCAATTTCTCTTAACTTAAACTTTGTAACTTAAAGTTACAGACTTAATTAGTTAGTTAATGAGAGTTAAAACTTAAAAAGTGTAAAATTAGGCTTTAACATTCATCCCCTATTTACCCCCCTTGGGGGTTGAATTTTGAAACATCCTTTCTTAGTGGATGCCTACGTGATATGAGAAATCTGTGTGCAAAATTTCAAGCCTTAAGGGTTTGGCCCGTGCGGTGCGGCGGACATACATCAGTCAATTAGTTTTGCCTTTTATATTATATATATATATATATATATATATATATATATATTCAAAACTTTACGACACGTAGTGCCCAATCCAAATATTCAAAACCCAATCCAAATATTCCTGGATATTCAAAACTTTACGACACGTAGTGCCCAATCCAAATATCCAGTCAAATGAGCGTAACTCCTCTCGTAATGTTTTAAAAGAAATATATACGGCTTTAGCTGAGTCTATCATGGTCTACTGCATACTTGTATGGGGAGGTGCGGGCAAAACTAAACTTTTAGAAGTAGAAAGGGCTCAACGCTCGTTATTAAAAATCATATATTTTAAAACAAGAAGAACGCCGACAGACGAGTTATAAAGAATTAGCAAGGTCTTGTCTATCAGGAAATTATATATTTTATTAACAGTATTAAAAAAACATAAAAATAAAGATGTTGTTATTTCTAAAACTAAGCGTAACAAAAGAAATATAATCAAAATACCTATTATAAAAACTGATTTTGCACTTAAACAATATGTCAACAGATCGACTTTTCTGTATAATATGGTAAATAAAACTCTAGACATTAGTAACAAACCAAATTATGAGACTAAAAAATTACTTCGCGACTATTTGTCTAAGTTAAGCTATGAGGAAAATGAAAAAATAGTAGAAAATATAAAATTATAACAGGAAATATTGCATAAATTCACTAACACACATATATGTACAAACACAACACACACACCTACACATTACACACATATACACACGAACACATGCAGACATACACATACACACACATAAAGTTAGATGTTAATTTAGAGTTTATTACGTTTTACGAGTTTATTATGTATTGGTGATAGAGCTATGCTGGTACTAAATGTTTAATATATATATTTTTGTTATGTAATTTTTACCATACTTTACTATTATACTCTTGTAAATAAGTTTCATAATGTATAATATTTTGATAGGTCTTTGTATTAATATTAGCTGTGGAAGAGCCTAGTCACCTGATACAGGCGTAAGCTTACTAGGTGACTACGAGTTCTACTTAATAATTTGTAAACTGTTTTTGGAAATAAATATTTTATTATTATTATTATTATATATATATTTTAGAGTTTCGACTCGTATACAGTTCACCCGGTTCCAATCTACACCCCCCCCCCCCTGCCCTTCGTCGCCCGCGTCGTATTTGCGGTACGCTTGTGGCCGCAACGGGTACTAACTAAATACAGAATGAGAAAATAATAAGTGTTTGTTGAAGGTGGACCCTTGGCGTAGGGTTTTGTGGTTGTGTGGGTTTAAATATTAGGTCTTTACCTATGAAATTGCCGTTTTGTATGAAAAAATTTAAACTAATTTTTTTCATGTCTTTTTTATTTGTATTATTTGAAGTAATCACCCATGCAATCAATGCATCTTTGCCAACGCAGTGGCAGTTTATTGATGCCCTTCATAAAGAAATCGGCTGTACGGGAGGCAACAAATTATTCAAAGGCATTTTGTACTGCCTCTCGGGTATTTTTTTTTTCCCCGCCAAGAAGTTATCCAAATTGTGGAAAAAGTAGTAGTCTGTAGGCGCAAGGTCTTTTAACTTGAGTTAACCCCAGTTCTTGTAACTTGGAGACCGTCTGCTGTGCAGTATGAGGTCGCGCGTTGTCGTGCAGGAGCAGCGGAGACGAGCGATTGACCAATGCTGGTTGGAGATGTGCCAGCTTCTCCATCATTGTGTTCAGTTCTTCACAGTATACATCTGCAGTAATGCTCACCCCGTTTGGTAAGAAGCTGTGATGAATCACACCGGCGCTAGACCACCAAACAGTGACCATCACTTTTCTAGGGGTAAGTTTTCGTTAGGCCTTAGGGCATTATTTAGGTGCTGAACCAGGATCCAACCAACTTGCTGAGCGCTTGCGGTTATCAAACAGAATCCATTTTTCATCGCAGGTAACAATGCGGTTCAAAATTCCTTCATTTGTGTGTCTGTTGAGCAGTGCAAGGCACGTCTCGACGCGTACTTCGCGCTGGCGATCATTGAGTTCGTGGGGCACCCATTTGTCAAGCTTTTTACTTTGCCAATTTGACGCAAATGGACCAATATTCTTTTGACGCTAACGTCGAAAGCTGCTGCTAATTCAGTAGTAGATTGTATATCATCAGCTTCCACAATCGCCTTTAATTCGTCTTTGTCGACCAAAGTCTTCGGACGACCGCGAGGTTAATTTTTCAGGTCGAAATTTCCAGAACGGAAGCGAGCAAACCAATAAAAGGTGGTGCGTTGGTTTGTAGTGTTAGCTCCGTAAACGTCGTTGATGTTGCGTGCCGCTTGTGCCGCGTTGCTGCCACGACGGTACTCATATTCCATAATTACTCGAATTTTTAACGTATCCATGATGACGAAAAAGATTGAAATGCGATGAAAATGTAACACTAATCAATAAACAAATAACTACTTTTGGAAAAAGAATTCCATGTTTTTAAAATAAAATTAATTTGAAATTAGAATTCTTAGCCAAACAAAAATTATTTTGATTTGAAATGGCCAGTACTGCAGAACGGCAATTTCATAGGTAAAGACCTATTAGATATCGATGTTATTATTAAGTATCATTCATATCACACATTCAGGATACATAAGCAGGCAGACTGACAATCATTATTATAAGGGTAGTTGAGGACATGTATAATTTTGGTTTCATTTATATATTCAGAAATATTTAGGTTATTAATCTAGCCTACATCTAAAAATTACAAAAAGTTTCAAAAAACCTGCACCATTTGGTAACTTACATCATAATAATATGCTTATGATGTAAGTTATCAAATGGTGTAGGTGAAGTTGTAACCGGACTACATAAATTATATAGCCTATGTAACCCAGGCTATTATTACGAATCTATTTACACATAACTCATTAAAAGCGGAGGAGTAGCTTCGGTGCATAGACTGCCAAAAACATTTCCCTTCCTTTTGGCGACGCCGTAGTCGTGTAAAAACATTCATTATAGTATGTATGAACTTCAATGCACAAATTTCAGAGATATACCAGTGATATTCCTGCGACTCTAATATTTCCACTTTACAACTTTAGGAATTCATTCTTTTCATTTCTGCGACTTTATCTGAGAACTTGCAATGCAATAAAAACTCATGCAATAAAATAAAAAAAAACAAGTAAACATGTCATGCCTTTCATGCTGAGCCTTCATTCTCAAGAGGAGTCTCCTCTACCGTAACGTAGATTAATTCCGGAGTACGTGAAACCAGCAAGTAACTTATTTTGGTCACCCATTTTACTTTCCACTGTAAATAGTGTCGCAGCTATTATGTAACGACAAATGCGAGGCGGTATAATTTGTATATGTTTAATCTTCAGCTCATTAAACCTGTGCAATGTGCATCAGCCAATTACCAAATGTACAGAATGTCCGCCAATTTACGTTATGCCGATGTCGCCAATCGCGTAATGTGGCGGTGCCGGGCCGCGGGGGACTGAGATTGTACAAATGTACAGGGTGTGCGGGTTACTGACACTTTTAATTACATTACACTAGCAGCTACTGGATATCATGACTTCGATCGTGACGCGATAGAGGCTTACAAATATATATACTAGCTTTAGCGCGTGACTTCGTCCGCGTGGATCCCCGTTGCACCCACATGGGGTATGTATTTCGAAAAATCCTTTTTTAACGGATTTCTACGTCGTAATAAGTATCTGCGTGAAAAAGTTCAACGCCATCCGACAAGTTGTTGATATTCACTATGCAAGCTTTCGACTCAATTTCACCCCTTTACGAATTTATTAATCACGAATTTAAAAACAAACTATAAAATACATACTCAATAATTTCTATTTTTCCTCGCATATAATCGCAATAATTTTTTCATACAACCTCCAACCCTTGTTTTAAATCTCCAGAAGATAATTTGTAATAAATCCTAAAACATGTATCTCATGAAAAGTATTTAAGAGTATGAATCGCTAGATTCATCGAAATCTATGCAACAATTCACCTATTTCACTCCATTAAGGGTGGATTTTTTTGAAATCTAAACTAAAACTACTGTCGAAATATCACGTTTTGTACTATTAGCAGTTTCGGCTGTGCGAGTGTAGTGTGGCGGCTGTAGAGCATCTTCATACTAGACCGACCGAATCGGCGCACATACACATACGCGTCATTTACACGGAAGCTAACGAAACCTAGCAGGAGTATGTAGTGTCACGCCATGCGCCGCTGCCGCCGTCACGGCCAAGACTTGTCGCTGCCGCGCCGGCTGCATTGAACAACACGGACCGGAGGGTCTTGCTTAGCAGGGCGACCCTGCTGAGCAAGACCCTCCTGTCCCCGCAGGACCGTCTCCACATTCCGGGATTTGTGGCGTACCGCCAGGATTTCTTGGGGGGAGACCGCGTGTGTCGAGGCCTCGCCGTCCTGGTCGGCAGGAGGCTACTCCACCAACTTCTTCCAGCCCCCACGGTTACCTCCCTATACGCACTAGGCGTCGAGCGGTCACTCGGTTCCCATCGCACCCGTCTCTACACATGCTACAAACCCCCTCGCATTTAGATATCTCCGACATCCACAGGCTCATATCAGATGAGCCGACAGTGATCGCCGGAGATCCAAATTGCAAGGATCCCGGACGGGGCTCCCGTACGACCAACGCGGATGGTTGACGCCTGCACTCGGACTCCGAACGAACCGGGTACTCGGTGGTGGGCACTTACACCCCCACCTACCCAGAGAATCCCCTGCACTCGCCAGACGTCCATTACCTACCGGCTACCAGGCGCCTTCCAACAAGAAGCCCTTGACGAGGCTCATGTCTCAGACCATCTCCCAGTCTTGGCCAGCATCCGCGCATCACCCACGAGCATCCCTCCTCTCCTCCCTTACCCGGTTCGTGATTGAGAGATCTTCACCTCACGGCTGTACGAGAGCACACCCAATTTTCCGGTTGATTCTGTAGAGGCCGTCGAATCGATGACTCTGCAAATCACCGGGGCAATTTCCGCCGCGGCCACCCAAGCACAAAAGGCCTAACCTAACCTAACCTACCCCGCCACATCGCCGACCTAGTTGCAGAAACGAAGCGACTGCGCCGCCGATGGCAGCTTGCCCGTTGCCCAGTGATGAAGAACCAGCTCAACCGCCTCACTGCCAAGGTAAAGTCTCTACTAGAAGACCTAAATGCTGCAGACTGGACCCTGCGCATCCAGTAGGCGGGTGAGGACTGGCCCTCTCTTCACCGCTTTTTCCGCAGCCTGACCGGAACCACTGCTCCCTAATGCCCTTTGCTGCACTCAGACGGCAAGACGGTTTTCCTCCTTTCCCCCCTTAACTTAATCCCCCCAATTTTCTCCTTTTCACCGAGAGAGGTCCAAAAGACTCTCTCGTCTTAAACCAAAAAAGGCCGCCGGCGCGGATGGTATCCCCAACTAGGGTTGCCAGGCGTCCGGATAAAGCCGGACATAGTTAGGCTTTTTGATTGCGTGTCCGGCCAAAATAAACGGTGTCCGGCCTATACGGATTTTATAAGGCTTTTTAGGATTTAAAAATGTTGATAAGTGTTTATTTAGTAATTAATTTTGACTTGACTTTATAACAATAATTGGACTGATTAATTATAATAAAGTTATTAGATTGACTTGGCCTTCGATTTTATTTATATTTCATTAGAATTTAAGAATTTTTGTGGTAAAAATCATAAAGCTTGTTTTAGTAACTATTTTACTGTCGTACTTTTATTAATACTGAGACAAAATCGTCAATAATGTTGGGTGTCCGGCCTTTTTACCCAAATGTCCGGCCAAACTGGTTCGTCTGTTCGGCTATTAGGTTTGGCGACCTGGCAACCCTATCCCCAACGCAGCCCCATAAAAATTTGAGACGGGCCGAGGGCTACCGGCCCGTAACTCTCCTTTCAACCCTCTCTAAGACCTTTGAAATCCTATTCCTCAAATATCTCTCCCCGTACTCCCTTCTCGAGAGGAACAATTCGGTTTTAGGTCCCAGCTAAGTACCACCCTCCAGCTGGTCCGCGTGATTCACCACTTTTTCGGTGCGGCCAACAAAAAGAATTCCTCGGTAGCGGTCTTCCTTGATATGGAAAAGACGTTCGACAGTGTTTGGCACGAAGGTCTGCTCTACAAGCTCATACGCCGACGTCCCCCCTCTCTGATAAGGCTCGTGGTCTCCTTCCTCTCCGGCCGGACCTTCAAGGTCTGCGTTGATGGAACCCTCTCCGGTGAGTACCCCATAGCAGCGGAAGTCCCTCTAGGAAGCGTGCTCTCTCCGGGGCTGTACAGCTTCTTCGCCAGTGATGTGCCCAAGGATCCTGGCACTACTGCGGCGCTGTACGCCGACGATACAGCCTTCATTTCCAGCTCACTGATTCCCGACCATGCCGCCATCAAGCTTCAGAGGACGCTGGACCTTCTCTCTGACTGGCTGGGCAAATGGAGACTATCTGTTAACGCAGGCAAGTCCCATGCACTCGCCGTCACCACGAGAATAAGTTTCCCGGCTCCTCTGAAGATCGGAGACGCCGAGATCCCATGGGGGAGAACGGCGAAATATCTCGGGGTCACAATCGACCGCCGACTCTCCATGCGCGCCCAGTGCCAGTCGGCGGTGGCCACGAGCTTTAATTAGTAGTGCCGCGACGCTTGCGCACTGTCAACGCCTTCTATGAAGACGTATCAGCCCTAGCGCTCCGCTCGACCACGCTCAATCGTAGGTAAAAATTTCAAGGACACGGCTAGTTCAGCTACTGTACATTATTTATACTGTTCCATTATCTTCTAAGGATTTTACTTTTTACTTTTATTCCATGGACGTAATATACTAGGGACAAGGCAGGACAAGGCATGACAAACATTAGGCTAATAATAATTTATACAAGATAAAACCACTGCCATCTAGTTGAAAACCGACCAAACTATGATGTCTACAATCGAACTACGCGTCGTACGCTTATTATTGTAGACGGTGATTGCCCCCATAAGGCCCACTTGCGTTAATAAAGTTATCCCTGGATTAAAATATCATGTCTTCTCTTTCATAAATACGAAGAACGAGATAGATAACATGATATTTAATCCAGGGTTACTTTAACTCAGGTCTGCGCAAGTGGGCCTAACAGGCATTCAATTTAAAATAATATATTATTAGGTATTTTATTGCCTTAGTGCTTAAAATCATTAGATTCAACGGCGTTTTACATCAATAAGACCCAAGTATGAATGTAATAAGCACTTCTATGTTCATCATAATCAGTTCCTCGTCACTTCCAGTGCTGTACTGCTTCTCGCTGCTGGTGGTGTTCAGCTTCTACCACTTCCGCTACGTGCGCCGCGCCATACTGATGCATGAGGCCGAGTGTGGATGAGGCCTTATTTAGTGTAATATTTTGCCATTACTTTATTTAATTATTATTACCTATTCCCGTAAGTTTGCAGTGACTTAGCGTACTTAAATTGGTTAATGTGAACACGGCTAAGCGTCATTGGTCAACTTTGACATTTGCAATTATGACTCACTGCAAACTTAACACGAATAGACTAGAGACACAGACCAGTCTTAAAAATGCACGCCTCTCCACCGAGCTGTACTGTAGGGGCGTGCATTTTTAGAATGGTTTATCCTTGGCTAATTTATAGTCATTTTAATTATTAAAATGTTGTTTTAAATATTATTGGTTTTAATTTTGGTGATAGGATTATTGACCTACCAGCTGGTAGCACCAGGGCGACACTCCTACAAATGACAACTCGAGCACCGGTGAATGTCAGCCATGTTGACGTACCTAACTAAGCCTAAGGTTGACACCGAAATAAGTTTAAACATCGCGTCAGACAAATCTTTCTTAATATTATGAATTTATATTGTTAATTATGTCAAAGCACTAAATGTCCAGCGGCCAGCGCCGTGAACGAAAATCCCGGATTGAAAAAACGCGGGGTCACGCGCGCACGGCCTCCGAAAACGTCTAGCCACAGCCGCAAACTGTCATTCGTTACTCTATTGAATGACGATTGTAGGTATATCATAATATAAGCACAGAGTAGAAAATATATAACATACGTACAGAGAAATGAACGATCCAAATCGATCCAAATTTGAAAATGATACGTCTACTTCAACGGTCCACAATTCTTTGACACAATCGTATGCTCGTAATAATGCAATCAAATCGAAAGTAAACTATGTAGCTGTTTGTTCCTCTTTCTTTAATTTGTGGTATGAGTCTAACAACGTGCAACGGATCTAAAATAATAAGTACTTCATTTGAGAAAAATGTGTATACTTCGATCCGATTCTATTTAATTTAATGTATACAAAGCTCAAAATGGGCGGCTATAATGCTACCTATTTAAATGTAACTTATTCACCGCGCAATACATAAATACAATGACACATTAACCCCCGGTTTCTGAAAGGCTAATCAAATAGTTGATCAACTAACACGTATGTTGAGTTAACAGAGTTCTTAAATCAATTTGCGTTTCTGAAACGCTAACTAGTGAAAAATTTACTAATCATTGATCATCTTGACATGACACGAAGTTTGATTTTTAACATGGTCACACAGTGTGTGGCGTCCAGTTTGTCGTTCAATATTTCGTTGAAAAGTGTGAAATTGATGTAAATTGCCTATTGCCATTCCGAAAAAAAAAACAATTCGTCAAGCAGATAGCTGTCAAGTGTCCAGAGTGAGGTATTTTTCGACTTAAGTCGTTAATAAGTAAGTAGTAAGGTTTTTATGATATTCCGCGAATTTCGAATTTTTCTTGACAAATATTACAATAGAAGTATTTCAGAATGAGTTCTCGAGGCAAAAATTTTACCGAAAGAGGAAAATGTCAGCATATGGAAATAATTTCCAAGTAAGTGCCTACTGAAAAGTATTATGTGATTTTAGTATTAAGTACATTACCTTCACTTGTTTGAATAATGAAGCATCTGTTGTTGTATTTTTTAGATATAAACACATAATAGAAAACAAAATATGTACCAACTCGGGGAGCATGGAACAAAAACGTGAAGCTTGGGAGTCTATTGCTTTAGAATTCAATAGTAATCGCACGCTAAACCAGCTACATACGGCATATTTAAATCTTAACTAGCTGTTTCCCGCGGCTCCGCCCGTGTACACACACGGGCGGACACACAAGGCACAGTATCCCTCGGGAACACTACTTTTTCGGCATAAAAAGTAGCCTATGTTTTAATCCACAGTCTAAACTACTACCATACCGAATTTCATCGAAATCCGTATATATATATATATATATATGAATGAATCGAATAATGATATGATAATATCTAAAAATCTGAAACACAAAATGACAAAAAATAATTTTGTAAAAATTTGGAAATCAAGAGTGATAGCCATAATTATTATTACCTACTCACAGCTTCTAACAAATAAGTACTAGGTACCATATAAAAATATTACAAGCGCCCAATTAACTTGGTAAAAACACTTTACATACCTTCTCTAAACGATATCAGTGGAAAAATGGGAGGAAACTAATATTTTTCAAAAGTTAATTCGCCGAAATGCATTGATCAGTTGACAATAGATTTGACATATGTTTAATCTATGATTACGCCTTAAATAGCTTTCCAGAAACCGAAAACAGAGTTTGACATGTGGTTTGGCATTAGTTTCGTTAACTAACATGATGATCAAATCAAACGACTGATCAAGCTTTATGCAACTCAATTTACACTTGACAAGAGATTTGACCGCTGATTAGTTAATTTTGGCGTTGATTAGCCTTTCAGAAACCGGGGGTGATTCTGTCAATTTTCAATTTTTTGCTTACATTTTGATTACATTGAATGAGAACGGAGTATAGTAGGAACAGTAGCCGACACTGCCAAGCAGTAAGTAAGCCAGCAGATCTGCAGCAGCATCTCGCTCACGTATACACATAAAACCGCATCAAAATAGGGTATTTCCTTTAGGAGCTATGGCATATGATGCCACGGACAGACACCACACAGACACGTCAAGTTATAACACACAACTTTTTGGGTGTCGGGAGTTGAAAAGCAATCTTAATATCGTCTTTACAAGTATCTATCATTCCATTAGATTAGCGAATTTAAAATCGTGTATTGGAAAAACTTAGTAGCTTCGAGTTTGATGCAAAAAAAAATCGAGTTAAAGTTAGGTAGTTTAAAAGTTCTAGCAATAGAGCGTTGATAAATCGAACTCTTGTGCTGGAGTCTCCGTGGGCCTTCCATTAATCACAGCGATAAAAATTGGAGACCACAGCTTGATAACGCTACTGTTTTTGTCTATAGGTACTAATATTATGAAGAGAAACGATTTGTTTGTTTGCGATGTCGCAGGCAACATCTAGTTATATTCTTGTGATATAAATTGCGTGAGACCTGTTTATAGGATTTATACATTTTTTTTGTGAGATTTGGTGAGATAGGCTGGATCTCCCCCCCTAAATACCTCACGTAATTAATGCACGCCCCTTACATCCTAAGCTAATTGGTTTGTCAGTTGCCTTTATCACCTTATAAATTTTGTTCTATGTTACAAAACTGATAGAATATTCATTTTGGCTATTTCTTTTAAAATTTTACCTAAAAATTAAATATAGCCTATATAAACAGAATAATATTTTTATCTATTTAGCATTCTTCGAATAATAGTAAACCCATAGCATAAAGAATGGAATGAGCGTTCAACAATATTCTTCCAAAATCGACTACTTTATCAACTTAATTTTTTTTGATGTTGTGGCTATCTAGTATTTACATAAAAATCCACAGGTTGAAATAACCTCCCCCTTTTTGGAAATCGGTTGAAAAGATAAACACTGCTTATAGTGTTTAGTTGTATTATCAAGGATTCTTATTCATAAGCAGTTGACGGTTGTCCTAATTTGATCTATTTAAAATTATAATATCAAACTGACATGTCATTGACAATAATTTTACTGTGATTCGTGACTACATGCTGTCATTATTATACACATACTTTATGAGAACACTCTACCTGCTTATGAATTAGATTTCCTGATAGGACGATCGCTTCCTGACGTTCATCATCGCCAATTTGTCGCATTGCTCCGTCTATTGTCTATGGGTAGTCGTGCAAGTTTGATGACGTCATAAATAGGCCGCCGTAATGGCGCAGCCATGTTAGCTGAAAATGCGAAAACTTACCTGTGAAATGGCTTTCTCTGAAGCGTAACAGGTGAATAAATAAACATTCTACTTTATTGATGTAAATTGTAAAATATAATTAGAACATAGATTCAGTGCAACTGTTGACGAGGCCATTAAGGCGAGCAACTCGACGCTACGCGTCTATGTTTTCTAACAGGCTAGCTTTTTCCCGCGGCTTTGTCCGCGTAAATATAATATCCCACGGGAATATTATACTTTTTCACGATAAAAATTAGCCTATATTTGAATCCAGTGCCGAAACTATAACTATACTAAATTTCATCGAAATACGTTCGGTAGTTTTTGCGTGAAAGAATAACAAACATCCATCCACACAAACATTTACATTTATAATAGAAGTAGGATGAGTAGCCGATCATAATATGATAATACTCAAAAGTAAAAAAAAAACATCTGATATTGGGTGAATCTTCGCTCAACGCAAAATAGTAGGAAGTGCTTTTTCGAGTACAACAATTATTTTTCTGCCTAAACGTCTATACATAAGCAGTAGATCATACTCCCAAAATATCCGTAGTTGATTTTACCGAACCTTATATATTATAGATGTGGCATATCGAGGTATAAAAGTGTCCAAACTTCTACTTTTAGGGTTGTTTGAGCCACGGAAGAAGGATTGGGGAAGTCCAGGTTTGACATTTGTCATTTTAACATTTGCTGTTCGCAGTTTGACCAAATCTTTTGAAATCAAGATGGCGTGACATTTTCGTAGCCCATACTTATTTTTGAATTTTTATCCTATTCCTCCTAGACCCTATCGATTGTTGTGTGTCTAAACCTATTAATATAGGCTACATAATTTGGGTATAGAAACCCTGTAACAATTTGTAAATAAGTTTAAGGCCTAATAAAACTTGGACATAATTAACTTTTATCCAAGGGCCAAAAACTTAAAAATCGAACGATTACAAAGCTACTAGAGTAGGTAGGAGTAGCTCAAGTTGTAAAACGGATTTTATCGTTATAC
Organism: Phengaris arion; assembly: GCA_963565745.1. Classification (NCBI taxonomy): domain Eukaryota; kingdom Metazoa; phylum Arthropoda; class Insecta; order Lepidoptera; family Lycaenidae; genus Phengaris; species Phengaris arion. The sequence continues at coordinate 25,844,212 of OY751433.1, forward strand.
CCAAGTTATGGTCGAGTGTCAGTTATCTGCAGAGGTTCTTTTGTTTTATTTAAGAGCTTATGGCAATATAACGCTTAGGGCCTGTTTCACAATCGCCTAGTAAGTGACGAATAGCTTATCCGGAAGTTTTGTCGCTGCTTACTTTATACTGAAAGACAGAGACAACACTTCCGGTCTCCGGATAAGCTATTTGACACTTATTAAGCGATTGTGAAATAGGTCCTTAGCTTTATATCATTAAACCGTGATCAAAAGGTGTGTGTGTGTGTGTGTGTGGAACGAGGGACCTACCTGATTTTCCCCAAAATAAATATATACATTTTTAGTAGAAATCTAAAAATAAATGTAGAACGAGTCTGGGAATTTGTCTGAAAGATAGTTTAAAAGTTACAGCCCTCAGACAGCCCCGGATCTAAGGGAGGCAAACCGGGGCACGTGCCCCGGGCGGCAGTTTCATGGGGGCGCCAAATCCTTGAGACAAGAATTCAAAATATCCAAAGATTTCAAAACTAAAGATAGGCTATGACGTACATTTGACAGATCAAATCTTCATACAAGAACGTAAGATCGAAAGTTACGCCATCTTGGTTTTCACCATACTTCAAATGTGAGGAACTGCAGTGTCAAAATGGCCCCAAAAATCGTACAAGTGGGGCCATTTAACTGGAGACACATTTTGCCTCAACATGCCTCGTCTATAACATATAACATCGATCAAGTGAAACCTCTTTTCCTACAATCTCATAGGTATTTATCAAGTAATCAAATCGTAGTATAATATTTTTGAAAAACACGCCGTGTAAAGTTGTAGTCTTTCCTGGTAATATATGTTATTATGTGTTTGTTAAGTATTATGTGTGTCAGTTTTATATCACAAATGAAAGTTATTAGCTTATAGATAATAGATACTAAAAAGTTTAAAAAAAAAAACAAAAATAGAGCATCGTGGATAATTATAAACAGTCAAGTTAATGATAAATTAGATAATTTTGACCTTATTAATGAAATTAAAAATGAAAATAATGACATAGTATGTAATCCTACTGACATTGCTAATGAATTTAATAATTGTTTAATTAATCTGACAAATATACAAAATGCAACTTTACCATCTAATACTAATAATACATTTATTCAAAACACCATCTTTCTGAATCCATGTACCTACTTCGAAATAAATACTTTAATTGGATCATATAAAAATGCTAAATCGGAAGGATATGACGGAGTATTTAGTATCTATTTAGTTTGTGAAATACAACAAAAATAAAAAAAATACCTATAATTACCTATCTGACTAATTTTTCTTTCGAAACCGGCACATCGGTAGTAAAACCGTTGTGTAAGAAAGCAGAAGAGTCACTTTTACAAAATTATCGTCCACTAACACTCGTACCTGTTTTGTCAAAGAGTTTCGAAAAAGTAATGTGCAAGCGACTAACAACGTTCATAGAAAAGCATAATATAATTAAACAAGAACAACTCGGCTTCCAAAGTACTATACTTAAGTACTTATCCCTAAACATGTATCTATAAGGATTCCGGAGTTTTGTTCAGTACTTTTGGATCCAGGGTATACCTTACCTTTACAAAAGAATTTTTCAAATAGGTTCACAAACGGAAAAGTAATGTTCAAAGATTTACGTGTCAGTGTAAAATACTATGAGAAGTACCCATTATATATCATCATAATGTGATGATATATGGTGTGATGATGGTGGTGATGATGATGATCGCTATAATTGACATAGTGACATATGCTTGCAGTTCTTTAAACAACGCCGAAATCCCCAAACATATTGTATCTATAAGGAGTCAGAAGTTCTGTTCGGTATTTTTTGATCCAGGGTATACCTTAGTGCAAAATCTTACTTTTTGGTAGCATATGCTTGGACTACGTCAGAAAAAGTCGAAATCACCATATGTGTTTGTAATTTCGAGGAGTTCCCTTGATTCCTCATGGATCCCATCATCAGGTCCCCATTTGATGTCAAAAGGACCAATTTGGGATTATTCCCTCTACATTAAAAAAAATTAAAATCGGTCCACAGACGGCGCAGTAATCGTTGAACATACAAAAAATATATACAGCCGAACGTATATCCGCCTCATTTTTTGGAAGTCGGTTAAAAATCGACTTTGTTGTCGGTGTTAATTATTATCTGTCAGCTCCGTTCTGTATTTGTATCCCAGGCCTTTTACAGAACAAAGTATTGTAAGGGGGTAGGAGATACCCAGTGTGCGAGATAAGAACATGAATCTTATGTGGGCAATAATGTGTGTAAAGCGCGGGATGGGTGTATGTATGGTGGGAGTGATAGCGGGAGATACAGCGATTATGTCGCCGAAGGGCCCAGTTAAAGATGAGCGAGGGCCAAGCACCTGTTTTTGTATCGGGCTATGACCTCATGATTGTATGCCCTTCTTGCGCTCGTGTGGTGATGATAATAATACAGCAGCAATTCTTATACTCTCCTTTATTGGAGTGCAATGACATAGTACACTAACTGTTGCCCGCGGCTCCGCCCGCGTAAGTACAGTATCCCACGGGAACACTGTACTTTTTCGGGATAAAAAGTATCCTATGTTTTAATCCAGAGCTTAAACTACTACCAAACCAAATTTCATCATAATCCGTTCAGTACTTTTTGCGTGAAAGAGTATCAAACATCCATCCATCCATCCATCCATCCATTCTCACAAACTTTCACATATTTTATAATATTAGTACGATTTTTGTTTTACATGAGTCGATCCACTGCAAGGTAAACCGTGGCTAAATAACGCAACAACAGATAATTTATGATGATTTGAACAAAACTTATGCCCGGTTTTATGACGGAAGAAATGACGGATTGGACGTTATCCAATCAAAATCGCTATTGAATAGATAAACTACCAACAAAAACTCCAGAAATCGGGCATTAATAGTTAATGTTCATAGTCATGACCAGCAGCAATATAGTAGTTTAGAGCTAAATTGTTATTCCAACGTTCGTGTCTCCTTGATCAATATTGTTCTTTTTATATTTTATCATATTAGAGCGTTGTTATAGACCATGTTTCCCTTTGTACGCTCTCCGCTCCGCTTCGCTGATATAACCCGCTATCACTGGCACCCAACCTCAACATTCCGCCGTCGAAGCGCCGCTCTAATTAGCAACAGCAACCCCTAACAATATCTCCTTTATTAGTTCCAGTAAATAATTACTGGCGCTAGTAGCTCGCCGCGAAATGTTTATTGCTGTCTCGACAATGGGGGGATATCTATCACCAGCCTCGCACGCCGCGACCAGCGCGAGAGTCTGCCGATATTTGTGCGTTTAAGTTCATACTGACCATAATGAATGATTTTTTTTATGATGTAAGTAAACTAATGATGAAATGATTTCAGCGTTGTTTATAGAACTGCAAGCATATTCCACTACGTCAATTAGAGTAATCATCATCATCACCACCATCATCACACCATACATCATCACATTATGATGATATAAAAGGTACTTCTCATAGTACACCGACACGGATATCTTTGAACATTACTCTGCCGTTTATGGACGTATTTGCAAAATTCTTTTGTTGTTGTAAAGGGTATAATTTTAAATCGGTCCTTTCGTCACTAAAATGGAAACCTGATAATGGGATCCATGAGTAATCGAGGGAACTGTTCGAAATTTATATGGACACATATAGCGATTTTGACTTTTTTCGAAGTAACACAAACATATGCTACCAAAAAATAAGATTTCGCACCAATGTATACCCTGGATCCAAAAGCACTGAACAGAATCCTCAGTCTTTAAATATACGCGTTTGGAAATTTCCAGCATTGTTTAAAGAACTGCAAGCATATGCCACTATGTAACTTACAGTAATCATCATCATCATCACCTTTTTATGTGCTACATACATCATCTAATGGAAGCTTGGTGCGCTTAATTTTACACTCGATTGTTTATTTTAAACGTTCTTAAAATGTTTTAATAATATTAATTTAACAAAATATCACTAAAAAGTAAAAAAAAATATATTTTTAAACAAAAATTTAAACCGAATTCAAAATTGAGAAGGTTGAGTAGAGAAATAGTTAAAATTTTAGCCGAATTCGAAAGGGGAATTATTTAGAAAATAAGATTTATTTCATACTATTTTGTGTATTTTTACTTTGGAAGTCGGTTTAATTTTTTGTTTGAAAATAATATTCAATTAGTAATGTGCTAAATTATTATCCAACCAATTGAACTTTCTTATTAGCTACCAAGTATACATAGATACTTTGAATTATGTAAATTTACGACACTTTGTATGTTTTTGTTTGTTTCATGTTGGCAATTTAAGATTCAGTGATTAAGAAGTGTCCCTGCCAAATAAAATATAGAAAGCCAAAAAAAAATACGTCTCACGAGTAATACACAAAAATAGTCTGTAGCAGGTACAGGTTCCTTATTCCTTACGGTATTCAATTCAATTTCAATTCAATTTTAATTCAATTTATACAGACAATAAAATAAATACAAAAAAATATAAGTACATAATTATATAATATACATCACGTCAATCCGATCCCGTGTTACGGGTATCAGACAACGGATATATGTATATATTTTTATACTATACACACATAATTTTATACTATATTATTATTATTAAGGTAAATTGGGTTCTGGGTTATATTATACTCAATATACAAATAGAAACTATATATATTATATACAGGGTTTATTAGACACATAAAATAATTTCTCGCCAATCCAGCCATCAACTCGGAATTTAGTTTACCTAATGAAATTTATCAAGAAATATATTTTTCTCCATTCTCATATTATTATAAAAAAACAACTGTTACAGGGCTTAAAATGCTAAGCCAATATTATATTCGTTAAAGAAATAGTGGTTGTCGTCTCGAAGTCGCATGGTAAATATGAGGGTTATTTTCTTTTCATTTAATATATTATATTACTAGCTGTACCGACACACGTGTGTCTGACCTATGTTGAATCGTCATTTTTAGAAAATATTCTCGCAATTTTTCCAATATTTCTCACCATTAAAACCTTTCCTGAACTTCCTTCTATTATTTCAAGACCAAAATTAGCCAAATCGGTCCAGCCTTTCTCGAGTTTTAGCGAGACATATGTTTTGCAATTCATTTTTATATATACTATTAAATATTAAATATATATAAAATTGCAAAACCTGTCTCGTTGACATAGGCAGATGACAAAACGACTTTGAGGTTAGCTCAGATAGTTATGTACGTACCGAAACGTAAATAAAAAACTTATTTTAAACCGATATTCATAAAAGTTTTTGATGATGAGGATAGTTTTATTCTGTTTGTTCGTCGATCATTCAAAAACAGCAGAACCACTTTCAAAAAAAAATTCGCAGTACCTTTATTAACCATGGGAGATTAAGTGCCATTTCTTTATTTAACTCAACACGCTTATGTTTTATTAGTTAAAGGGTCCAGAGGTTATAATTTAATTTTAGTGTATATTGGTTTAATATTTATTTGTATACGAGCTGACCCAACTATACATTGGTTTATGAAATGAAATGATGCTTTTTTTTATTCTCATGACACATACAAAGCTTACGGATACCGTGGGAAAGATAAATTTTACTTTCTTCAATTCGCATTTAACTCAATTATTTAACTGCAACATAAATTACTGTAACCGTAGAGTGAAACCTCTTAAATCCGGCAGTAAAGTTAATGCCACTAGTAAGTTATGGACACTTATCTGCCACACCCGAATCGTCGGATTCTGTAGATCCGTTACGAGGACCGTTACGAGGACATTTATAGACCACTTACTGCAGCCGTTTGGGTACATTATACACTGTAAACAAGAAGTTTTTAATGTTTTACAGCCCGTGGTTATTGTGTGTGTCAACAGAATTAGGCACACTGTATCTCAAACCTAAACCACTGAACTGATAAATCTGGTACATACTATAGGGGTAGATACTAGATTATAGAGTTCACCTTGGAGAAGGAAATAGGCTAACTTCATAGGGTTCCGTAGTAACTACAAGGAACCCTAAAAGGGTTTCGCTATGTCCGTCCGACTGTAATCCTTTGATAACTTGGGTTATTGGTAGCACCCCATACCTGCGTGTACAGTGGGACTAAATAATTTTTTTTCCATTCCATCCCATCATGTCAAATAATATACATATATCATAGTATCGTCGAATAGGTACTTTTGAATAAAGGCAAAGTTTCATAAATGATTTTTTTATAATGTAAACCATTATCGACTAATCGACCTCCAGAGAGTGGTTTACAAGTTGATCCCTCCACCCTGGTATTGTATGTAATAAATCTTATTTTCTAACTAATTCCCCTCTTAAACTCGGCTAAATTTTGACTATTTCTTTAAACAATCTTCATAATTTTGAAGTCGGTACCGGCCCAAACAATATCCTGATAAATCATTATTTTATAGAGCTCACGTTTAAGTTTGCTGGTACCGACTTCAAAATTATGAAAATTTTAGTCGAATTAAAAAGGGGAATTATTTGGAAAATACGATTTATTTCATACTTTTTTGTGTATTTTTACTTTGGAAGTAGGTTTAATGTTGTGTTTAAAAATAATATTTTTCCCTTTTTAGTGATATTTGTTAAATTATTATTTTAAGAAAAAGAAGAACGTTTAAAATAAATATTCGAATGTATAATTGAATACGCGCCAAGCTTCCATTAGGTACCTATTGTATATAAGATAATGATGATGATTACTGTAAGTTACATAATGGCATATGCTTGCACTTCTTAAAACAATGCCGAAATTTCTAAACGTGTATCTTTGAAGACTGAGGAGTTCTGTTCAGTACTTTTGGATCCAGGGTATACCTTGGTGCAAATTCTTACTTTTTGGTAGTATATGCTTTGGTTACTTCAGAAAAAGTCAAAATCACTATATGTGTCCATATAAACGAGGAGTTCCGTCGCTTCCTCCCATTGTCATGTCACCACTAATACTGAGATTTCGTTCTCTGTTTGCCCGTCTATGTTAAATTATTTAATTATTCAACAACAAGAGAACACTTCGCTGAATAGTTGAGCTTCTTAAAGTTAATTGGTACTCCACCGTGTAATTGTAATCTATACTAATCCCTACTAATATAATAAATGTGAATGTAAATTTGTTTGTTACGCTTTCACGCGAAAACTACTGAACGGATTTTGATGAAATTTGGTATGGTACTAGTTTAGACTCTGGCTGACATAGGCTACTTTTTATCCCGGAAAAGTAGACAGTGTTTCCGTGGGATACTCGATAGTATATTTACGCGGGTGGAGCCGCGGGAAACAGCTAGTAATATTATAAAGAGGTAAAGCTTGTGAGGTTGTAGGGGGTAGTGTCTGGATCTACAGAACCGATTTTGAAAATTCTTTCACCAACATACTGGTACGTTATTTGTGAGTGATATAGGCTATATGGATGGATGGACGGTTTCTGTGCTTTATTTTTTAGAAAACAAGATTCATTTTTCATCAACATGAAATTAATTACGAGTAATATTCAAAAGTAGCGCTTAATGCTATAATATAAAGGCGATTTTTGCTGAATTTTCGTGATATATTAAACTAATAGTACAAATCTAGCTCGATACATCGCAGGTCAAAATATTGTGCTATTCCACTCGTTTAAATTAAATCGTGGATTTCTTTTCCTTTTCGGTGTAATTAGCTTAGATATTAGGCTGGGAGTATATGATCCGGAATCCGGAAAGCCGGGGAAAATTCAGAGACCACTGCGCGAACACGCGAGTGTCAAGTCAAATTAATGTCAATGTCAATAAGACAACTCAACACTTCGATTTCTATTTTCCTTTGCCTTACGGATTCCGGATCATATTATGGTCCCAGCATTTCAGAAGATTAGAAAGGAGATACGTACCAAGTTTCATGGTAGTATTTGTTTGTATTGGAGCTGATACCTCAGTAATCGTCGATGAACAGTTCACACATTATTGTCAGTCACGTATACTGAATCAACTGTATGTTCTAGCGAACTGCTGAGCCAGTTCAAACTAAACCCTTATTAGCTAACATCGATCGACGCCATTTTAATGTTAACTAGAGATCGACTTGTGGTCGAAATTCGACCAACTTTCAACATTTTTAGGTTTCTTTTGCCACTTAGATACGCAATAAAAATATGCAAGTGTTGTTTATGGATTGTGAAACCTACTGTAATATATACAAACATGCTAGTATGACTGAGGTAGTGTGGTGTTGTTATTTTTATAAATTTAATATATTTCTAAGCGTTATTTTTAAAATATTAGCTTTTGGCAGACCTTCCTCCGCTCAAACTTTAAATGAGCCAAATATACACTGATCCATACGTACAATTTTCGTAAAACTGCACTTGAACTTTTTGCTTCACGTATTAAATATAATGATGATGATGAGGAATAAATTTGCATAAAGTGACTGGGTTACAAGTTACAAGCTACAATATATTTACAATCATATAAAAAGTGTAGTGTATTTTGTGAAACTTGTTTCGAGAAAACGTAGTTTTACAGTACACAATATATTAAAAGTATTCCGCAAAGTAAATGTAGTAGGTACATCATAAGTGTGCCCCAATTTTATTTTACTAACTCAAAAGACACGTGTTTTCACGTGTCACAAAATAACAACACAATTTTGTAGGATGAAATGTCTTTAAAATAATCAAATTATCAGTATAATCCTAATATTTATTACAAACATAAAATGTATCTAACATTTATTACAATTTCGTAACGTTTTTTTCGTTACGTTACGAAAAAGTACAATTTAAAGCTGTGTAAAAAGTAATTACAAAACTCAGAATAAAAATAAAATTGAACATTTTAAGTATGAATTCTACCGATTACCGACACAAAGAAAACTATATTATAAAGTAAATAAATAAATTTCTGTTTTTCCTTTCATACAGAGCAAAAGCATTGAACTAGACACTTCTTGCAGATCTATATCTATATCTGCAAGAAGTGTCTAGTTACATATTATGAGGACTACTTCTTTGTAATATTTCTTATTTCCTTAAGTACCTTTTCGTTACTCTACTGTGGTAGTAACTAACACAGAGTAGAATATATATATATATACTTACGTACAGAGAAACGAACTTTCATATAACGATCCAAATCAATCCAAATTTGATAATTTTGACTTCGATAATTTTGAATTCAACGGCCCTTAATTTTTCCACACGATCGTGCAATCAAATCTTAAGTTAACTATGTAGTTGTTTATCTGTGCGTCTTTCTTTAATCTGTGGTGGTAGTAAGATGGGCTTTTCTCTTCACTGAGTTTGTCCTGGCGCAGCGCGGCCGCGGCGGGCCAATCCCAAGTCCCCACATTCACAAAGTTTTATTTCTTTACCGTTACGTTATTCCTTATACAAATCAATCGGCTTCGCTAGCAGTTTTTTCTCATACTTAGCAAAAATCTAGATCAGAGAGAGACCTAGATCTTAAACTAGGCCTTTGTCCAGAACGTTCATTTGGTAGATCCGGCACGTGATCAAAAGTCTCCGAGCTTGGAATTCCAACAGAAATATTTAAACTTGACAAAGCAAAGGGAAATTTTAAACAATAGACGACCCACCCTGGGACATCTCCACTTTAACGTTTGTTTTGTACGCCCCAGCGCAAACTATACCTACTTGAAATATGCGGAATATTGTAATAAAAATCACACTAATAATATTATAAACTACTCCACCCGCGTAAATACAGTATCCAACTGGAACAATGTTCTCTTTCGCATTCAAAAGGAAAAAGTTCAGTTCAGTGCCTATTCAATGCAAACAAACAAAATATGTTTCCTATTTATAATTTTAGTATTGATAATATCTGTTTCTGTAGAATCTGGTTGGCACTTGGCACCCTCGCAACTCCGTACAAGCGTCAATCGTGCGTGTGCAAGTGGGACAGCCGTTAAATCCAAACTAGATTTTACTGAAAATAATTACATGAAAATTGCCCCTGTTTTTTCCTTAAAGGTACACACTTACGAGAGTTTATGTTTAAGTGAAATGAAAGAAAATAACTTTTACTCTTCTATGTCAGTTAATAAAGTCTTGTTTATTAAACAATAAGGCTCGTACTACATTACCCGCAATCGCTGAAAATACAACTATGTGCTAAGGGTCAGTTCACACTGAAAAGAGACTAGATAGCTATTCGAAATTGAACTTTATTTACCACACAAAAAGATACAAGTTTCATGACATCAGTCATACACATGCGCCGTGCAGCGCGGTACAACTTGACATTTGAACTTGAAATTTGATGTAAAATCGTGTCGTGGGTCGGATGCGATTTTTTCCGTGTATGGGCTCGAATCCGTTCAGGCGTCAGTTCTAACTGAAACGATCGGCCTCTCGTCTGTGGCTGCCTTAATTCAGCGCCGCGTTGCGTATCGTTTCGTTTCGGTATGAATTGACCCTTATACAATAGCTCTGAAAATCGAACACACGAACGTCGAGTTTTTAAATTGCTGCCGTGATTGCCGAGAGACAGCGGATAATGTAGTCCCTGGATTATGGCGACGTATACCTCTCGTTGATGCCATCTATGTGCGCGGGGTCCAAGTAAGGGTGATATAATTAAAATGTACACGGACTGTAAACCGTTTAGGACGGCGCGGCGCTGTCAATGGTGATTCTTAATTATTGGGCCAGAAACTTTTATTGCAGCTTAAACCCTCGCTATCCCGAAATGAAAGTGTTAGCTGTGATATATTTTATTATACCATGTATTATACCGTAGATTTCGGTTAAGTCGCAAAACAACGATAGGTTTCTAGACGTAAAATTAGGAAAAGTTAGAAGTAAAAATATCCCTCTAAAATATTTTTTATGTAAAATGATGCCATGTCGAAATAATGAAATATGAAAAAAAGGGAGCTTGTGTTGATACATGAATTAATGATTATTAATTCATACTGCGCTCAACTAATAAATATATTTGCACAACTATTTTACACAACAGTTGGAAAAGTCAATCGACAGAAAAGGACGAGGAAACGAGTCAATAATCAATGATTCGCAATATTTTTATTAGTAAGGATTCATATATGCAGGACGAGCATATGATGCAGATAAAACCCAGTCACAACAGAAGTATGCGTACGATATCATAGTATCATCACGTATACATATTATAGACGAGACATGTCGAGGCAAAAACTGTCTCCAATTAAACGGCCCCACTTTTGGGGTTGGGGATAATTTGACATTTGGGGTATGAAGAAATCAAAATGGCGGAACTTTTTCTGGTATGAGGATTCGCTCTGTCAATTAATGTACGTCATAGACCATAGTTTTGAAATCATTGTACGATATTATAACTGATACTTATCTTAAAAGTTAAAGATTACTTTACAGTGTAATGTACCTAATCTGTATTTATTGTATTAATTAATGCATACATAAGCGCGTATTTCACCTCAATAAATTCATATAGCCCTAATGAGTCAGTAACTAAATTCAGTCAAGTGAAAAAGCATTTACGAAATTGGGATCATAATTAGAATCCTAAATCGGAAGAAGTGTTGTATCTGATTGACTCTTGACTGACAAAATTCTAATTAGCTTTCTTTTTAACCAACTTCCAAAAAAGGCGGTTATACCTACGTTCGGCTGTATTATTATATTATATTATATTATTTCGTTTTTTGTATGTTCAACGATTACTCCGCCGTCTGAGGGCCGATTTTGGAATTATATAACAGCCTCCGTGGTCTAGTGGTTAGAGCTTGGCTCTCGACTCGGAGGTCGTGGGTTCGATTCCCGCATTGGAACAAAAAAAAAAAAAATGTTGTTTCCAAGTTTGGTTAGGACAATTCAGGCTGAAGTGATCACCTGATTGTCTGACAAGAAAGATGATCCATGCGTCGGATGGGCATGTAAAAAGTCGGACCTGCGCCTAATCTCTCGCCAGTCGTGTCGGTTATCCGTCCCACTGGGTTATGAGAGTAAAAGGAGGAGAGAGTGCTCTTGTGTACTGCGCACACACTTGGGCACTATAACATAACTCCTGCGTAGCTGGCCTGGTTTCAATGAAACAGGCCACCGTCACCGAAATCGGTGTGGGGAGCTATTATTATATTATATTATATTATTTCGTTTTTTGTATGTTCAACGATTACTCCGCCGTCTGAGGGCCGATTTTGGAAATTCTTTTTTGCTGTTTACGGTATAATCCCAATTACCAAATTGGGATTATACCATAAATATTTAATTTAAATTGAGATTATCCCAGGTTGTGGCGTGTACCAATGAGACATTTTCAGATCTCAAATACATTATATGGACGCTCCAACGGTGAAGAAAAACGTCGTGAGGAAATCCGCACATGGTTGGCCCCAGACGTATTGACCAGTCATTCCTCTGGACTAGGCTGTGTTGTGAGAATGCCGTATGTGCTTGGGCAACCATACAGCATTTAAAAACCAACTTTCCCAGGCACTACAGTATTTCAAGAGTGGTTACTTCGCTCGGAGAATACTGTATAAATCATGCAATAACCGATAAAAAGGCCTACATTTTTTTTAGGACGTCTGAATATAATGAGGTGGATTTTTGTCTATTTGTGATGAGCCGTGTGACCCTTATTAAACCATTGTAAATCGACTATTATTTTGAGGGCTAACTAAAAATATGCATTGCTCAATCTTCAATTCAACTTAACTCCTTAACTTTATTGGTGTGTTGTTTGATTAAAATATTTGGAAATCAAATTTCATAATAGTTATATTGCGAGGGTCGAGGATATAGATCGGTCAAGTTGGTTCCACGTGTAGACTGCAGAACTTGGGTTGTTGTTAACTTTAATACATATTTAATACCTGTAGAAACTTTTTTTTATTCTAATCAGTTTGTATCAAACTTAATTATTTTAAATAAGTATTAATTAATTATTATTTTAAATATTTAAAATATATATTTTTGGACAATATATTAGATTCAATATGTTGACAGTATTCAATTGTTTAAAATTTATAGTCGTCCGTTCAGACTCATTTTACTTTGGAATTTGTATGAAAATCATCCGTATCCCATGGGCATAAAGGTCCTGTCAGAGTTAACTGTAGTATAAAAAAAATATTTTCTGTTTGTTACAGAACAGAAGTTTCCATCATTTTCCTAAACAAAATTGGTTTTCAGATCGTCTTACAAAGAATTCGAATGAGTTAGCAGAGTAGGCTCTAGCATTGAAATTGAATTTACGGTTTTTGAACTGTATGTTAATGAGGTACACAAATCTCGTAAGTAAAACATAGAATATTAACATCAAATATTGAATGATCAATCAAACAGTTGGAAATTTCCTTTTGCGGTAAGAATGGGGTGAAAACTGAACACAAAACCCAGAAGACAATGGTGACCTGCTGTCGAGTTGAAACACATCGATTTTAAGCTTTAACAAAAAGGTCCAAGGTCCAATTCAGCATGATGTCGTAACATCTTGAAAGTAACAAAAGTCTTCAGCCCCTACTGAGCAAGACGATTTTAATCAAAGAGCAAAATTCCGAGATCACGCAAATTGGAATCATTATTATTTCGCAAATTTCCGAATCGCAAATCGCTATAATAATTTAATACTTTATTTCTCTTTACAAGTAATTCCTCGAAAACTATTTTAAGAATGTCCATTTTACATTTTACATAATATTTACATGTCTGTCGTTGACGAAGTAAGATTCAAACTGTTCCAAATAAACAATAACAATTGAAGCCTAAAATATGTCGTAGTGGATTAACCTACTAATACTTGCGTACTATGGTGCACGGCAGTGCCAATGCCAAGACCTTGCTTTTCATACTACATCCTCATAATTATACTTGATTATTGACCGACTGGCGTAGTAAAGTAACTCACGGCGTAGTACATTTTTGCGTGGCAGCGTAATGACACAATTCATACAGTGTGTAATACATATTTATTTAATTATATCCTTTATTTTATAGGCACGCAACAAAGACTGGATAATATTTTGCTATAAAGAAAATGTAATAGGTGTAAATTGGTATTGTATTATCAGAACAGTTTCCGTTTAACAAATACGTTCCTTTAGTTACCTTATACCTTGGAGGTGTTGAAGTTCGTTTCGGTAATGTCTTGAAGTTGGCCGCGGGGAACAAATGGTGCCCATCAGTTACGGCGCCGCAGACAAATCGCCGTCTTGCCTACTCGAAATTAAATTTAGTTTATTATTTACTATTAGACCTTCCTTTTGTTTCTAGACTTTTATTCAGTATTATTACTGTTGTAAATATGTTTCTAACATATAAATTATAATTATTTTTATTATTTCCTGATTGCCATTTTGTTTCTGTAGGCATTTTGATTAATATAAACTTGGGAGATTGAAACACAATTTAGGTAACTATTTTATTTTATTTATTTAGAGTTAGTCGAAAACTCCAACCCTATTATATGGATAATTATATTGACCTTTCGGTTTAGTTAAATATTTCAAAGAGGCCCATTGACAAGTGTAATTTTTCATACTACATCATTCATTTAAAAATGATTCTATTTCATTTTCTTTTCAGACATTACAAAAGATTTGAGTTCATTTGTTACTTCAACACCCTTAGACCTGTCGCACCTCGATCCCGTTCATTAAAATACGGAACTTATAACATTGCACGCTTTTTATACTTTTTATACTAATGACCTTTAATGTTTCATAACACTGCAAATGTGATAAAATGTAGTTCTTTCTAAAGTAACAACAAAAAAGTGTTTCAGTTTTCCCACTTTTGCGAGCTTGCGTCAACAAAACTTCGGAGTAAATCCGCTGTCGCGGATGCAATTTCCCAACTTATCTTGTATCTCGTGGCGAGTCCGCGTACGCTTTATTAATGGCTTCGATCATTGCTAACCAGTTTGCGTGTACACATGACATTAAGCAATGCAGGAGCCGGCTGGCGTAGACTTATCTTTTTCTGTTACACGATAATTATCGTTCACTATCTCCCTCTGCTCATATCGTCTTGAATCTTGACCTTTAAGTTCATATTTTTAATATTTCGCGTAAACGCTGCGAAGCGGTCGTGTTTGTGTCCGTTCGTTTGTTTGACGATAGTTTGTATTGTTTATATAAATAAATGTGGAGTATTACAAAATGGTGAGTTACTAATTTTCTACGGTCCCACACATGGATCTCATCGTGTCTTGACGATATTTTGTGTTGAAGGAAATTTACGCGTTTATTACTTAACGATTAACGATCGGCGTGTTTCCTTAAATTTTGCACTTTACGAAGTATAGGTATATACATTATATAACACATTTAATGTCGGGGCAATTGGCCGAACAGGTCCCACTATTATTGGAGTCTATGCAGTACCTACTTACTTATTTGTGTCACTTAAAAAAAGACAAGTTGTGGCTTCGGTACCGGTTTCGTCGAGCTTTTTGCTCGATGGGATGAACTTGTTTCTGAGCTGTTAGAACACATCATCTATTTACATATAAGGACAAAGACCTAATTTCATGATACAATATGACGCAGTACTAATCGTCCCTTAGTCCCTTGGTCCTTGGAAATGGTATAATTTTCCCAAGCATCTATCACATTTATCCTGTCTGCAGCCAACAAGTTTTCCTTGCCACCTCGCAAAGGTGTATGCGCTGTATTGTAAACTTTCCTTGCTTGTCTTTTTTTGTGTTTGTGTGCATTGTATCCTTAATTCCAAAAATACTTGCCTGCATCGCAAACACTAATGTCTCTATGACTAAATACTGTTTTAGTTATTCAAATGTTAGTTTTATAGAAGCCTTATTAAAATTCTAGACGATTCCATTATTTCAAGTTTTTGTGTCTCCAAAGATAAACACGAATATTTTACCTATTAGACGTGAGAATAACTACGTTCATTCGTCAAAATTTAGTTCCGTTAATATTTAACGGTTATAAACAAGAATATTATAATTACTTGGGGATAACACGCCAATTTAAACAAAATCCTAAGAAACTCAATAACAAATCTACTTATCCGTGTTCAGGTTTTCCAATTGCAATCAGTGATAGATACTCATTTTTTCTTGTTATTTCACAATAATTAAAAAATCTACAGGATTTCCTAATGCTGGATTAACACATTATAATGTTATGCATGATGCGTCACATATTATTAGTTTAATTAATAATAGGCATGTTTTATATGATTCACTTTTTGCTTTGAATAAATATCACTGCTCTAGTTATCTTTACTAGCTTACTTGTATAGTGTGACGCTATTGGTAATTGGTATAGTTCTATTTCCATTCTTACTCAGTTCTCACATAACCTTTCATACAAAGAAATCTTCTAAATCCGTTTCTACCCACTTATTTTGAATTGTATCCAAATATGAAATAAAATAAAATTAGAGAAACCTTTTAATATTCCTTTTGAATTTTGATACATAAACACACATTAACCACATAATATAAGGAAAAACTCGATAAAATTCCATTGCATACAAACAGTTTAACTCCCACTTAACAGTTATTATGTTCTTTGAAATTGACTTAAAAATCAAAATTACATTGTTTAAATATGTATAATGAACAAAAATTTGCTTTTGTTTGTTTGTTAGAATGTTTGCTTTTGCATTGACTATTCAAACCAAGTTGGCAGAATGATTAACGAACCTGCAGTGTCCAAACTGAAACCGACGCAATATAATATTGTTTTTTTCTACAAAAACTCTGTGGTAAATGTAGCGGTACCAGCAGTCTAATCACTGGACCGAATTACGTGTACCTACTTAATAATATTTTTCTAGTTCATTTTATCAACAAATGTAATCTTACTAACCGCGAATCGCTGTTCACTATGTACCTACTTAGTTCTTGTAATTATCTGAACATGTAGTACCTATTTTTCTCCGTACTAATAACGGTTGTGCACTTGATATTACTAATTAGTGGTAGATTCATATGACGTCACAAAAAATAAATGCATTCTGTCCTAGTACCTATATAATATGATATTTTTAGATCACCTATACACAATACACAATATTTTACTAGACTTGATAATGAAAACACCACCTACTAATGTTATTACAGAAATAGTACTATTGTCTATTATAATATTATGACGGTGTGAAATTAATAGTAGTGAAATAAAAGTACGCAATCGGCAATACATTTCCAAAACAAACATGGCGTCTACACCACCGTACTTCCAAATTTGAAATTACACATGAAAACCTATTAATGTTGAGTTTTATGCTTCTCAGCGAACAATGTAATAATTTACAAGTGATAGGTATTCAATAAGTGAAAATACCTACATATTAAGGGCTGATTTCACTAATGAAATTGAACGCTATCATTACCTATATGCAAAGTTTACGCTTTACGCGTTTAAACGAGTTTAAAAACCAAAATTCCTTTTCAGCAACAAAAACTAAACACGTTTCTAGCTAAGTTTAAGTTCAGCAGGTCTAAAATGTCCACATTATAATATAGTAATATCTATGGGCGCTTCAAACTGTAACATATGTCAACAGTAAGATGTAACTGTCAATGTCATTATTGACATTGAATGACAATGTCATGAAGTAAAGCCTATCGAGTTAGTTTATTTTAGTTGGCCAAAAGGCTATACATAGTGTAGACGTATATATTATGTTAAGCATATCTCATTGCATACGTATCTGTGGTAAGCACCAATAAAGGAGAGTATAAGAATTGCTGCTGTATTATTATCATCACCACACGAGCGCAAGAAGGACATACAATCAAGAGGTCGTAGTCCGTTACACACACCACGTCAATCTGGCCCTGTGCTAAGTATCCGAAGAACTTGTGTTACAGGTACCAGACAACAGGAAGTATATTTAATACTTTATATACTATACATATATTTAAGATTTTTATTATATAGTACACATATTTAATACACATCCAGGACCCAAGAACACAGAAAACTTTTTTGTTCCCTCGACGGGATTCGAACCCGCGACCTTCGGTTTGAGCGCCAACGCGCTAATCACTGAGTCACAGAGGTCTTAAATTGTACTATGAAAAACAATTTTTTTTACTGATGAAGTTTCGTAGTACGATTCAATTAATGTACAGCCGTTTTAATCCCCTGAACCCTGGATTTCTTCGGTTTAACTTCGTTAAACGCGTTCGAGTGCTGTCTTCTACGAAATGCCATGAGATGACAGATGTGATGTTTATATTTATAAATGCATTGTTAATTTGCGTATAATGCGCATTAAATGGCTCTTACAAATCAAAAATTCTAAAAAACATTTGTGCAAAGATAGCTTAGATATGCTGACCCGTTAACGTTAACCCTTAATTAGGCGCACCTAGATAGTTGCATAAGAGGTCGCGTTTAACACCCCAAACCAATAAATTTAAATAAGATACGAATTACATACGAAATTAGACTTTAATTAATAGGCACGTTTAATATTTATTTAATTTAAATATAATTAATATTAATTAAGTTTTAAACTTCTTTTAAATAGAATCAAAATAAAAATTACAGTGAAAAATCATTTTCTATAGGTATTAGTTTTTTCATGATAATTTTACCAGACTTTATAGTCTGTGATTATTCACATGGCACACATATTTATAGCATTTAGAGCATCCAGTTTTCGTTTTCCTATCCTTCGTTCTTGGACAAATATGACACTTTTTGTATAACTGCGATCTTCCTGTTTCAGCAACAGATTCTTAGTCCTCAATGTCATGATGTTTTTAGTCGTTTTTGTAGCAGACATGGGAATGTGGGCATGCCTGCTCTTGATATTTGGTTATCATAATCCAGTTCATTTTAGCTCTGCTCCGATTCACTATTGTGGTTACTCACTATAAGTTCATGATCTTGCTTAGTTCCAGATTTACTATTGAAAGCCTCTTGTTCCCCTAACACCTGCTCAATTTCTAGTGTATTCAGTGTACGTGACACTTACTGCTCAATTGCTCATCTAAAACAAAAATACTACAACGTAATTTTTAAAATAACATTTAACTTCATATTTGTCAAAATGTATTGTTTAAAAAAAACACCTGCAATATGGACTACGCAAACAGTCGCCTGGGGTGTAGAGCACCCCAAATCCGTTTTCCAACCGACCACAAACAAGCGCCGCTCATAACTTTACTTTACACTTATTTACGAAGCTACGAGGGCGGGTCAATAAGTCCGTGACTTTTGGAATAAAACACAGATTTTTTGATAAATAAATCATTTTATTTTTCAACGTAGTCCCCCTTGAGCTCTATACACTTTGTCCAACGCTTCTCCAATTTTTGTATCCCTTCCAAAAAATATGATTTGTCGAGGTCCTCAAAATAGACCTTTGTTTGCGAGATGACTTCATCATTGGAGTCAAATCTTTTTCCACCGAGCCATTTTTTCAGGTTTGGGAACAAGAAGTAGTCACTCGGAGCCAAATCTTGAGAATAGGGTGGATGTGGGAGCAATTCATAGCCCAATTCATGGATTTTTGCCATGGCAACTGCACATGTGTGCACACTTGCATTGTCTTAGTGAAAAAGAACTTTTTTCTTGGCCAAATGAGGTCGGTTTTTTTTCAAATCCTCATGGAAGCGGTCCAATAAGTTGGCATAATATTCCCCATTAATTGTTCTTCCCTTTTGAAGATAGTCCATGTGGATTATCACACGTGCATCCCAAAAAACAGTCGCCATAACTTTATTGGCTGACAAACCCACCTTGGCCTTCTTTGGCGCCGATTCACCCTTAGAAACACACTGTTTTGACTGTTGTTTGGTCTCTGGTGTATTGTGATGGATCTATGTTTCGTCCACGGTTAAAAAACTCCTCCATATTGTGATTAAACAACGCCAAACCTTCCTGTGAAGTTGTTACACGATTGCGTTTGTGGTCGACTGTGAGCAAACCGCGGCACCCATCTTGCGGAAAGCTTTCTCATGCCCAAGTGATCATTCAAAATTGAAACCACTGAGCCATGCGAGATGCCTATGGCTTCCACAATCTCTTGCACTTTCAATTTTCGGTCGGCCAACACCATATCGTGAATTTTTTCGATTGTTTCGGGTGTAGAGACCTCAACTGGGCGTCCAGGACGTTCGGCATCTTCAGTGCTTGTACGGCCACAACGAAATTCAGTAAACCACTTTTTTACCATTGAAATCGATGGTGCAGAGTCCCCATAGTATTTATCAAGCTTAGCCTTGGTCTCGGTAATGGTTTTTTTTCGCAAAAAATAATGCTTAATAAGCACACGAAATTCACTTTTTTCCATTGTTTCCTTAAGTTACTGGATAGTCTGATAAAGATAGCTGTAAAACACAAACTAACTGACGCAGCAAGTTCAAATTTTGATAGGAGTCAACTGACAGATGCCTGTTGACAGGAGTAGTGTTGCTTTTTCAGTAAGGAGGTTAGAAATTCAAAAAGTCACGGACTTATTGACCCGCCTTAGTACCTTAAAACCAGCACGCTAAATTCAACTTTAAAATATTGTAAGCGTGGAAACCTGCTTTCGATATCAAAACGAGAGAAAGAGAGAAACGAGATCAAGACATCGACGCCTGAACGCACTTAGTGAGAAACTGAGAACTAATTTTTGTAAAACGAAGATTAATTTATCGTGAATGGTTAAATCGCCCCTAAAATATTGTGATCAATTTTGATCGTAGCAATTCAAACTGCCTGCTGACTAATCTGTATCTGTAATAATAATAATAATAATAATAATAATAATAATAATAATAAAAATAAATAAAATTGAAGTATCTATTTGTAATTTAAAATTAACAGCTTTTTAGATAATGCGTAAGTATATACGGTACTTACAATAAAAAATTAATTTTTATCTTCTATACATCTATAAAAATAATCTATACATACAAATGAATAAAATTAAAGTGTCTGTTTGTAATGTTAAATAACCAGCTTTTCACTTTTTTAAATTTTTGTCTGTCTGTTTGTTTGTTCCGGCTAATCTCTGAAATGGCTGGACCGATTATCACGGGAGTTTCACTGGTAGATAGCTGATGTTGTAAGGTGTAACTTAGGCTACTTTTATCGTAGGGTTCCGTTTCCGTTAGTTCTATGCAAACGAAGTTGCGGACACCAGTTAGTAATATAATAAGAACAATGTTATATTTAAAATTTTTACCTGCAAGGGATTTCCCGATTTTTTTTTATTGGCATAGGCCAAGAAATATATTTGAATTACCTACATCTTCTCCAGTTTATATTGTATGCGGCATATTATTATAATCCTTATGATATTGAATTTGCTTATTGATCTAATAATAAAATATATTAATAAGCCTCCTGTTACATACAATACAATGTGATTAAACTCTTTTTTTTTTGGGATTGTGGCGCGTTGTGGCGATTACCGCTTACCATCAGACGATTCACTGCTAGTTATCCGGTCCATAAGAAAAATATTATCAACTGAAGTCAGTTCGTCACGAAGCACGATATAAATAATTTGCCTACGTCACAACAGAAACGCGCATAATATTTGTTATAAGAAATCATTGACTTTCACACTCGGGTATTCCCCGGAATTCCTACAATTTGCACCTAATTGACCTAGGTCCGGCTGTGGGTAGGCAGAACCATAAAGGCCTACGCATACAAAGCTCAAAAGCCACCGTCGACGGTTTCTTAAACCGGAAATTTAGAAACAAATCCATCCAACCAGCTATTTAAATTGATATTTGAAGCCCCACACCACGCACATCTTTTAAGAATTAGTTATGGCATTTTTTAGTTTTGTCACAGAATAGGTAATAGTACAAGTTTTGTTTGGTTAGGCCCACCCACCCTATTTCTAAGACTCCGCTGTCCGTCTGTCACCAGGCTGTATCTCCAGAACAATGAGAGTGAAAATCTTCACAGGTTATGTATTTCTGGTGCCACTACAACAATTAATAACAACAACAGAATCCTAGTAATATATTATAAATGTGAATGTTTGTGAGGATGGATGGATGGATGGATAAGTAGGTGGGGTGTGGTATGGGTGTTAGGTTGAATAAGTAACACAAAGCACTTTTAACTATAGTTTATTTTTTACAGTAACACGGCGGTGGACTATCCACACGTCCTTATATTACCATACACAGTTTAAGAAGGAGAACATAATGGATAGTAATTAGGTATTACTTAAACATAATATTAAAGCCTAATTACAATAGATCGCGTAATAAACGTATGTCGCGACAAGGCAGCTGACAATACAGGTTCAGCGCACGGAAGTAAATTTCATACTGAAAACGATTTGCAAGCCGACCGAGCGCTCGCACACCTAACGATAAGAATTCCTGTTATTATGTATTGTTACATGGGTGTACCCAGGTAGGGGCAGGGGGCAGGCCCCCCCCCCCCCTAAGATAAATGAGGTTGGATTGGCAATGTATGGTATAATAATAATGGCAGGCGCGCCACAAGTATGATTGGACAATCATACTCGTAATTCAACCGAACCACGCGTTCATACTTTTTAGTCGCATATCCTTTGAAAATGCCTTGTTGTGCGATTGTTATGTGCAAATTAAAGAGTCAGACATCAAATATGAAACAAGGAGGAATTTCTTTTCATCGGTAAACACAAAAACCTTAGTTTTTTAGTATTTTTCCTAAAAAACTAGTACGAATTATGAAATTCTAAGTAGAAACGACATTTAAGCCAAGAATCACTGAAAATATACATTGCTGGTGAAGTACGCAAATATTTCGCGAGAAGACACATCTGACGCGCAATGGGTTGCGAAGCGAGCCAAATTACCGCGTCTTTCGACTCGTTCGCGTCACGTCCGCTTCGGTCGCCTGGATAGTGCAGTCAGTGATCGATGATTTATCGACAAATTATTTTTCTTCAGAATGAGTTACTACTGTTCTCGGTAGTAAAATTTTGCTAGTCTTTTTTTTTGCTACATAATATTTATCGACCATCAACTTCTTTTTGTGCTTTGATTTTCTAATTATTTTTGATTACAAATAAAGGTAATACATATTGATATTTTTTTTCATTTTCTATCCCAATACCAATTAAATTCGCCTTTGACACAATGTTTTAGTTAGTATAAAATTACTAGTGCTCCCGTTATTAAAATTTTTCATTCAATTACCAATAGCTACAGGACGGTTTACGATTTACGATGAGCGCTCGGCTAAAATAGTGGGGATGCACATATTGTACACGCCATACCATACTTGCCTCGCTACTCCCCCCGCCGCATTCAAAAGTTAGGGCTCATAAATCGTAAATCTAACTGAAACTAAGATGATTTCAAGATTCAAGTTTGACCATTTTCATTATCGAAAATTCCTATCGACCATAGCAAGCCCTAGCGTGCGTGTGAATTTTGAGCATGTGTTTGTGTCGTAACGTTACCGACTCAATGTAGTGTGAGTACCAAATCGCAGCCCTCTGTTCTAGGTGTGATTTGTTAATTAGTGTGCGTAATTCGTTATGTATTATTATTTCTTATGTAGCGGAGTGCATTGGTGGGAGACAGGCGGCGACGCTTATTTTTAAGTAAAAGTATCACGGTTGCCAATCCAACCTCATTTATCTTATCCGTGGGTACGCCCTTGTATTGTTATTTGTTAGGTACTAGGTACTTAGGGCTCGGCGCGCGGAGCTCGGCGCTCCGGTTGCGTAACATGTTACAAAAAATATAAGTACTAATAATTTTAGCAACAGTTTATATAAATGTGTAGATCTAGTGTTTTTATAATTTTATTCTGTTTTTAATAAAGGTCTTAATAATTTATTACTTGTTACGTAAATATTTTATATGTTTAAAATAATATTTAAACGATTTGTGTAATTAAAAATTTGTAAATAGCTGTGTATACTGACTTACATATTATGAAACTACCCTGTTAGGCTACAGATGTTTTATGATTTTGGTGAAATTTGGGATGGTTCGAAACATAGACTACTTTTTATACCGAAAAAGTACAGGATTCCCGTGGGATACTTTATTAACGCGGGCGGAGACGCGGGCAAAAGCTCGTTAAATAAATATTACGTACTTACATATGAAATTGGCGTTTTGTCATACTGTTACTGTACTGTACTGTGTCTTTGGTTAGGAATTCCAATTTCAAATTTAAACCGGTATTTTCTCATGCATTTGTTACACAGTGATAACACACAGGACTTCTTGCACTATTTCTACTTTAATAAGTATTTTACATTAATTGTAATATATTACACGACCGGTTTCGACAAACCTGACCTGATGATAACTTTTTAACTATTACTGTGAAACATGAATTTCCACCAAGAACCTACAGTACAATCAATAACATATCATGCATTTGTGTTTCGAAAACAGTAATTCATTTGTTTTTTTTCTCTTTTGGTTTTTTCTTTGCGTCACTCTGTTTACAAAATGGAAAACTTGAAATATCGTATTTTTTCGAGTACGAGTTCCACCGTGACACCAGTGCTGCAGAAACGCCACGAAGGATTAATGATGTGTATGGCGGCGGTGTCGCAAAAGAAAACACAGTGCGTTTTTGGTTCCAACGTTTTCGTTCTGGAGATTTCAACCTACAGATTCTGCCCCGTGGAGGGCCGGAGACCAAAGTTGATAATGAAGAATTGAAGGCTGTTGTGGAAGCGGATCCATCGCAAACCACGTCCGAGTTAGCTGCAGGTTGCGGTGTTAGTGATAAAACTGTTTTGATCCACTTGAAGCAAATTGGGAAGGTGAATAAGCTTGAAAGAAAAGCAAACCGACAAACGCGCGTCGACTGCTGCGTTACATTACTCAACCAGCACAATAATGAAGGGATTTAAATCGAATCATTACCATTTGATGAAAAGTGGATCCTCTACGATAATCGGAAACGGTCATCGCAATGGCTGAATCCTGGAGAACCAGCCAAAGCCCCAAAGCGAAAATTTACTCAAAAAAAGTTACTTGTAAGCGTTTGGTGGACTAGAGCCGTTGTCGTTCACTACAGCTTTCTTAAATCTGGCCAGACGATTACGGCAGATGTTTATTGCCAGCAACTGCAAATCATGATGGAAAAGCTACCTGCTAAACAACCGAGGTAGGTCATTCGCCACTGCTGCTTCAGGACAACGCTAGACCACACACTGCACAACAGACGGCTACCAAATTAGCGGAGCTTTAATTGCTATGTCTAAGACATTCTTTCCAAGATGAATTCTTTCAAGGGAAAAAATTATGAATTCTTTCAAGAGAAAAAATTCAACTCCGATGGGGCAGTCCAAAGCGCCATCAAAGATTTTATTGATTCCTGTCCGAATGGTTTTTTTAGTAACGGAATCAATGAACTACTACCTATGAGATGGCAAAAGTGCATATATTGTGATAGCAATTATTTGATTAAATAAATATATTATGTTTTAAAAAA
This sequence comes from Phengaris arion, assembly GCA_963565745.1. NCBI lineage: Eukaryota > Metazoa > Arthropoda > Insecta > Lepidoptera > Lycaenidae > Phengaris > Phengaris arion. Next base: position 25,869,604 of record OY751433.1, read on the forward strand.
TTGACTTTATGTTCCTCCTTTACAAAACGCCAATTTCATATGTAAGGACCTAATATTTAAGTGGGGCTCTCATACAACAATGAACAAACGTGTTTTTTGTACGGAACCCTTCGTGCGCGAGTCCTATTCGCACTTGGTTTTGGTGTTTGATGTGAGATGTCTCATATATTATCATCACGTCTATCCTCTTGTATTTGATCCTCTTCTTCATAATTTATAATAAATGTTCTCCACAGATCGGTTTCTCATTACTGTTCCTAGCGGCGCTACTGGCCCCCACTCTTGAGCAGTCGACATCTCCATGTCCCAACGTGTTCACATACGAGCAGACCGGCACGGAGCCGGGGCGCTGGTACGGGACCGTCAACCTGTCCACCGACAGCACACTGCACAGCCTCTGGCTTAATGTGGTGCTGGACAGTAAGGCGGATATTTTGGGGGTAAGTGGATTCATCACAGCGAGGCGGGTATTTTGGGGGTAAGTTGATTCATCAGCAGCTAAATTCAGAACTCCCGTTCGACTCGGGACTCGGGACCTACTGAAATCAGATTTATCAGAACTTGACATGCAAATGCCTTTGAATAGGAATGCCTGTAGTCCTAAATGAGCAGGTTATCTAGTTTTGCCTATAAAGCTGAGGCCCCATTAGTGCGTTGCGTCGCGTGACGCATCGTCGCAACGGATTAACGCATAGTATGCCACACCTGCGTTGCGATGACGCACGCCACAATGCAAGAGAGAGATATCGCAGCGCATTATTCTGCATCCACCCTCCCTCTTCGTCTCCTGTCCGTCGTTCCGTTGAAACATCGAGTTCGAGCTGTCTAATATGACATTGACATTTCACTCTACACTTTTTTTTAATTTATATATGGCATCGGCTTATAACCATTTGCCAGTGTCAAGTTAAAAAGGCGGGAAATAGAACTTTCGTTTCAATTTTCCACACCGTATTCCTTAATCGTCAAGTCTTAAGTCTAGTCAAAGTCCAAATAAATAGTCAGTGCAGTCCATGAGTCATGTCAGTCAATTCAGTAAAGTGGTAAAAGCTTTACTGAAAGTTCGAAGGGAGTTTTGGAGGGAAGGGTTTTTAGAAGTTGTACCACTTGCCCACACTTGTGCACGTTAACGAATATTTAATGGTTAATATTCTACCAATATTACACATTAAGAACCGAAATAACACAAATTTATGAAAGAAATGTAAAATCCACAACATCACCCATTGAATTCCCCGGCAAAACTCCACCACTCTACACTTGTGTGATTTTCTCGATTTTCTCGATTTTCAGCAGTATTAGCAAAGAGTTTTATTTTCAGCTCTCTAAATTTTCTTCGGTCTTCCGGATTCGGGATCATAATATAGTCCCAGCCTTAATGGGGCATGTCATAAAAAAAATATGAATAACGACACCGCGTCGACAGTCGACACTGCGCATTGTGACGCAGCGCAACGCACTAATGTAGCCTCACTCTTATACACTTGATTTTATTATTTATTTTATCTCCTGCTGGTTTTCATCGATTAAACAATATCATCTGTTACTTAATTTATTGGAACCAGTTGCATTGTAATTGCGTTTAATTTTTATATAGGTAATACTGTAAGTACTTGATTTCTGTTACCTAATTTCACTGAACCAGTTGCATTTAATACTTTTTCATTTTCTATACTTAGAATTGGATCGGGGATGTGAGCACCAATGACAACATCGATTTCAAGATCGAGAACACGAAAATGAAGATCCAACCGGGTCCAGCGGTGGCTGTCCGGTTCTTCGTTCAGTATAACCCTCTGAACAAGGTCCCCAGGCTTCAGGCGATCAGGCTTAACGGCAGGGAGATCTGCAATGCCAACACTCCACAGCCTGCCATCGTCAGGCCCGACGAAGTCACCGTAAGACCTGGCAAAAGACCAGAATCCAGTCAGGAATCCAGGCCCGAAGTGAGGCCAGAAGTGACCAGGCCTGAGGTCTCCAGGCCTGTGTCGAGGCCAGCGGAGCGTCCCGCGGAAACGTGGCCTGTAGACAGACCGACTAGTTCGAGTCAAGGAAGGCCAGAAAACAAGCCTTTATTAACGGTTTCTAGACCTTCCGAAGAGGGTCCAGTTTACCGCCCTACCAACCAGCAGCAGCAAGGAAATGTCAATCCATTCAGCATGTAAGTACCCAAAACACTCTGTAGAAGCTTATGGTGTTCTCAGCATCGAGACTCCCCCAGGGCAGGCCAACCCGATAGAGCACGGAATTAATAGCAAAACAAAACCGATGATTCACGAAGCACAAAATATCCACTATATATTTTCTACGTCTACTTTTAAATTTGTTATGGCACTGAATAGACATGGACAATTAACATTCGGTTATTTCCGCACTCATTTGAGATGCTCTGCATCCTCTATCGGTTATATTACGGGGAGTGCTCCGAGGAATTGTTCGCACTTATACCTGCTGCAACTTTTCGCCACCATTCCAAACGACCAAATATTTATCATCCTCATCACCTTGATAAGAGGCAGTCCTCCACAGTGCACTTTACCCGAAGCTTTCTGCCGCGCACAGTAAAACTCTGAAATGAACTGTCGCCAGCGGTATTTCCGGACCATTACGACCTGCATACCTTCAACTTTCAAGAAGGGAGCGTATTCCCTCCTAAAAGGCCGGCAACGCATTTGCAACTCCTCTGATGTTGCGGGTGTCCATGGGCGACGGTAATCGCTTTCCAGCAGGTGATCCGTTTGCACGTTAGCCCTCTAATTTTATAAAAATAAAAAATCCCTATCCCGGAGGAGTTTGCGACGCCGAAAACGCTATTAATGTTGTAAATATGTAGACAATTATTAGATAGTGTAGTTTGTAGTGTATTATCGTAATCTTGAAGGCAAAAACAAATTTGCAACTTCCTTCCACATAATACGATTGATGTAGATGTTATTCTCAATTGCATCTTAGGAAATGAAATGAATAACATTTGTAGTTTTGTTGGCAACCTGATAATACTCATTATAACGCGCTTGGTAAAAAGCATGTAACAAAACCCACAGTATTCATAATCCTAATCATTTTTCGGTACACGTATCATCCTGAGCAACTTCTGTACTTAATCCTTCCTAGTGTCTACTGTCTAGTTGTCTTGTGCTCTGTTAGTACTTCATACTTTATAGTATCTTCTGTGCTATTAATTCTTCTAAGTGTCTACTGCTCTTGCAATCCCTCTTAGTACCCATCTATATTACTTACCTTAGAATCAGTTCATCTACTAGATTAAGATCTAACTTCGTGTAGATTAACAAAAAATCGTTAACAGCGGTGGTGGCCAGCCCGCGGCTCAGTCGGTGACGACCGACAGAAATAAGTACCAGCTCACAACCGTCAAAACTCCCATCCGGGATTATGACGACTACAGCGACGCGTAAGTCCTAATCTAAATCTTAGATCTAAATGGCTATCGACACATCTAATCTTAGGTCATGGAGACAATATAATATGCTACAAGCAGTTAGTTAACAGATGACTTAGCAGATGTTTGCATGCATGCATGAAATAGAAGTAGAGAAGTGGCAAAATTTTAATCGGTCAGTAATGTTTTTTCCTTCCTTAAATACATTTTTATGTAATGTGTTATGTGTCTTAAATATACTAAGGCGGGTCAATAAGTCCGTGACTTTTTGAATTTCTAACCTCCTTACTGAAAAAGCAACACTACTCCTGTCAACAGGCATCTGTCAGTTGACTCCTATCAAAATTTGAGCTTGCTGCGTCAGTTAGTTTGTGTTTTACAGCTATCTTTATCAGACTATCCAGTAACTTAAGGAAACAATGGAAAAAAGTGAATTTCGTGTGCTTATTAAGCATTATTTTTTGCGAAAAAAAAACCATTACCGAGACCAAGGCTAAGCTTGATAAATACTATGGGGACTCTGTACCATCGATTTCAATGGTAAAAAAGTGGTTTACTGAATTTCGTTGTGGCCGTACAAGCACTGAAGATGCCGAACGTCCTGGACGCCCAGTTGAGGTCTCTACACCCGAAACAATCGAAAAAATTCACGATATGGTGTTGGCCGACCGAAGATTGAAAGTGCAAGAGATTGTGGAAGCCATAGGCATCTCGCATGGCTCAGTGGTTTCAATTTTGAATGATCACTTGGGCATGAGAAAGCTATCCGCAAGTCGACCACAAACGCAATCGTGTAACAACTTCACAGGAAGGTTTGGCGTTGTTTAATCACAATATGGAGGAGTTTTTGCGCCGTTTTGTAACCGTGGACGAAACATGGATCCATCACAACACACCAGAGACCAAACAACAGTCAAAACAGTGGGTTTCTAAGGGTGAATCGGCGCCAAAGAAGGCCAAGGTGGGTTTGTCAGCCAATAAAGTTATGGCGACTGTTTTTTGGGATGCACGTGGGATAATCCACATTGACTATCTTCAAAAGGGAAGAACAATTAATGGGGAATATTATGCCAACTTATTGGACCGCTTCAATGAGGATTTGAAAAAAAACCGACCTCATTTGGCCAAGAAAAAAGTTCTTTTTCACCAACACAATGCAAGGGTGCACACATGTGCAGTTGCCATGGCAAAAATCCATGAATTGGGCTATGAATTGCTCCACCCTATTCTCCAGATTTGGCTCCGAGTGACTACTTCTTGTTCCCAAACCTGAAAAAATGGCTCGGTGGAAAAAGATTTGACTCCAATGATGAAGTCATCTCGCAAACAAAGGCCTATTTTGAGGACCTCGACAAATCATATTTTTTGGAAGGGATAAAAAAATTGGAGAAGCGTTGGACAAAGTGTATAGAGGTCAAGGGGGACTACGTTGAAAAATAAAATTATTTATTTATCAAAAAATCTGTGTTTTATTCCAAAAGTCACGGACTTATTGACCCGCCCTCGTATTTTTGTGCCTTTTAACTTGATAATATAACTAAAAAGTTACCTGAACTTTAAACTATCACTTTTTGTTTTCTTCAGTGCTGATCCTGGCGATTACTTCAGCGGGGGCCACCTGCTTGTGGCCGGCAAGCCTACCGCAACCCAGGGCAACCGCAACCCCAACTACAGCAACTCGGCTGGGGTAAGTGGTTTTCGTAACCCTGCATGCAAGCTGCATACATAACACCATGAGCGCGAGAGAGCCGAGGTATCTAAAAGCGACATAAGACACTCCTGTGATCACATGGATTATGCCGCGATTTGACATATTTCTGGCGAATTGTGTTAGGAGCGTGTGCGAATCAGTCACGTTTTGGCGATCAATTGGTTGAAAGCCGAAAAACAAGTTACAAGCATAATAAAGACACTTTATGTCATCTGAAATTGCGTAAAAAAAGTTGTAAAATAACAAATAAATCCGTTCTCAATGGCGATCCAATACTGCCAAATACCAATTCATAATCGAAGTCTCTGGAAAGTTTTAGAATAATGAGATCAACGAGACTGATTCTGAGAGTATTCACTGTTCTCTCGTGTCAAGTACGATCTCCTGGAATAGGGCTTTCGCGGTTTAGTTTAGAGATACAGCTCGGTGACAGACAGAGGCAAAGCGAAGTCGTTAGTAATAGAGTCTTGTTCTTATCCTTTGGGTACGGAAGCCTAAAAAGAAAGCTCTTCTACAACTATTGACGTAACCAGACTCTTACCGCCACATGAAACATACATTTTAATTCCTATTTTCTCCCTTTTGCCTTGTGCTCAGAGACTAGTCAGAGAAAGATGACTTCTGATGCACCCTCAGACTTCAGAGTAATAGGTAACTATAGCATGGAGACCCGGCTATTAGTGAGAGAAGAATCAAGAAACATATATCGTTCCTTATCCCACATGCTAACGTTGTCATTATCGAACGTTGTAATTCGAAATAAATAATTAAATATATACGAAATAAACAAATATCGAAAGTTGATGTATCTCCAACGCCGAGACAACCTGATAAAAAACGAAAAGACATAGATTAGCTTTCACTTTCACACGTCCAATGGGTTACGCTATTGATGTTTTGTGAGACCGATAGACGCTTAAGGCTACGATTTGAGTACTCCTTCTATAATGAATTATTCTTCTTAGGGAGTACGTACTTACCGAGGTGTTACGCTTACATTTGTGCCGAAATATTAGAAGCAATTCTGCTTTATTATACGTTCGTATAACATTATTTTTAATATTAGATATCATCAAATGTTTAATTGCTGTATTTATTCCAAAATATATTTGTCATTGAAAGATGCGACTCCTCAAATAATATTCGTTGAATATATAATTACTTTAACCGGAATCACCTACTAGGTATTGTACAAGTCCTTTCTACAATCGGTATTCATGTCCAGTTATTTGTCTCAATGGCCGTCCCTCGCCAGTAATGACCACCACGCGGCGTTCCTCCAAAACAGTTGACGATCACCAAGAATATATTTTTTTATACAAATTAAACATTACATACACTTTGAGCATCATTTCATATGCTTAAGATATTATTTTTAAAATCATATCATCTCATAACCAAATATTTAACAAATAATAGTAATTAACTCATTTAAACCATTAGGTAATAATTGTATGAATTAATGCGTTTATGAGAATACATATCGTTTGAATACATAATATTATCTAATACGTTTGATGCATTTATTATAAAGAAAGTTCTATGTGTTCAGAATATTATGTTCTTAAATATTATCGGTTATTTGCCATTAGGCAACTGTTTCATAATCTTCAAATAAGTAAGTATCGAATAGCTTATTCGAAAGTCTTATCACTGGTTAGTGCTTAGGTACTTGATATCGAGCGGCAGAGACAACACATGTAAATAAGCTATCTGACACAAATCAGTAGATTGTGATTCGTGAAACAGGCCCTAAACGAAACTTGTTTTCCAGCCTCGGGCTGTTTAGTTTAATCTAGAGAATAAAGCATTATTATGTAGAATATCATTGTCATGGTTCCCTTAAATTCTGCATCAGGGAGCTATTAGCGATATCTCTAAAACCGTAACTTCTACTCTTACTTTTTATTTTCTATTCGTATTAAAATTCACGACACAGGCGGACGGAAGTTCACAAACAGGATTTGGACGAGATTGACGTCTCGCGTTACTGACTTAGTCCCAACTCCTAATGAGTTAAGTTTCGTGCAAATAAACAGTCGCTTTCCAAAGTAATAAAGGCAAATTAAAGGTGCTTACTTATTGACTCAAATTCGAATATTGCAAATTTTGCGAGTGCAGCTTGAGAAATATTAACTGCTAGGTCACTTTTTACCCGACTACGGCGAACCTGTCCTACCGAAGCGCCTAAACTACTGATCCGATTTTAATAAATTAGGTGTCAATAGATTCGTAATAATAACCCGAGTAACATAGGCTATATAATTTACAAGTCGGGTTGTAGTTTTTATATAATAATAAGTAATAAATAATTTTCTTGTAATATGTTGCACAAGGCACTGCCTAAGGACCATGGAAGGCCACTCTAATAATTAAAGGCTTTTTATTATTAATATATTTACTGGATAAATGACAAAAATATTATATAAGTAATATTATAAAATACTTTGTTTCATTGTGTACCATATAAATTACTTACCCAGGTACCTATTTATGAAATTTATGTTTTATTAAGCTCTTCCAAATGACCTTGCAAGGAACAGGGCTCCAAACAAGGCCACTATTTTGAATCAGTCGTTCAACTTAAAATAGAGTTGTAACAATGAATATATCCGCTTTTAATAACATTACATAATATGCTCTTTCATTTATACAAAACATTAAACGATTAATATATTTTTATATCTTAAATGTAAAAAATATAGTTGTAATGAGTATTATAATGATATCAAATAAATTGCTAATGCTTTTTATAACGAAATTAAAAACTTTTTTTACCTAAAATGTCTGTATCAAGAGGTCTGGTAAAGGTAAGGCCAATATTTTCCTAAGCTAACCCTAACCTAACCTAACTCTTAAAAGAAAGAAATATTAATATACATTTTTTTAAACTTAAACGGCAAAACTGTTCATTTTCATTATAAAAAGCATTAGCAAATTATTTGATATCATAATAATACTCATTACTACCATTTAAAAAAATTTAAGATAATAAAATATTAATCGTTTAATGTTTTGTTTAATTTAAAGAGCATATTACGTATTATAACTAAAAAGTAAAAACTAAGTGTTTACATGTTCATGATTTAAATATGTTCCTTGTAAGGCACATGTACCCGCTAGCAAGGCCAACCGTAAAATTTTTGATTGGTCTTATAAGGTACTACCGACTTTCCTAGGAACACTAGTAGTATTTTAACTTAAATCGAGGATTTTTTTTGTACGAAAAAATTCATTATATGACAATTCACAGTAAAAAAATATGAAAAAATAATAGGTTATTTAACTTAAAACTTAACGTTTTGCTTTGCGCGCGAATAACAATTGTATTGTCGATGACCGAAGTCTACGAAATGTGGGATGGCTCATGGCACTGCCAAAATAGCGGCTCGAGCGTCTTGCCGCCGCGTCTGTGGCCTAGAGTTTGATGGCTCTTAGTAGGTATGTAATAGATGGCATATTATGTCCCCATACATGTCAATAACTACAACTTTTAAATACCTTTATTTAGTTGGCCTTCAAAGGAGCGTAGCCTTCCATGATCCACCCACCTTATATATAATACACAGCAACGTCGCGTTGTGGTGTAGGTTTAAAGGTTTTTTTTAGGTTTAGTTTTATATACCTCAGGTCAGGTCCAGCTCAGGCACTTGTTGTTGAATGTTTTTACACATTTTAATAACAAGATTGGTACCTATGTTTACTTTGTTTCATAATTATGTTTAAATGTACCTACAGCTTGGCAAAAAAGAGTAATTAGGTATGACGCGATTACAGCAGGAACTAAAAACATTTTTGATTGTATCATCATTTTAAATCCATATTAGATTGGATTGACATATTCAATTTAAATATATATTAACTACAATATAACAAATATATATATGATAAATTTCATTCCAATCTATTAGGTATAAAAATGATACAATCGAAAATGTTTTTAGTTCCTGCTGTCACCGCGTCATACTCATGTTTGCCAAGCTGTATATATTATGTAAAATTATCGCTAGTGCAACGGTAAAGCCAACGTTAAAAGTTTACGCCTAATCGAAAGAGCGTTTACAAACGCACGAAACAATAAGTCTATTTTTATTTTCCAGGAGCAGTGCGGTAAGGTGACGAGAAACAACCCCAACCCGTTGGTGGTGAACGGCAAACCCACGCTGGAGGGGCAGTGGCCGTGGCAGATCGCTTTGTACCAGACACAGGCGCGTTAATGATAATATTTAGAACTTACTGAAGTACTTTCTTACGTATTCACTTTACATGTGCCTACTTAAATATTTAGATAGTTTGAAAATTAAAAGTCTCTCATAAACACTTACACTACAAGTGGGTATCATGTTAGGTATTATTACGCAGAAATAATACCTAACATGTTACATGATACCTACTTATACAATAGAGCTAATCTATAGGTACTTACTGATTTATAAAGAGGAAATATTTGTTTGTTATTTATTTGCTAGTTTAGCATTGATGAAATACTATTCTCGCGGGATTTTCTCTAGTATTTTATATTTTTATGTGAATCAAACTTTTAAATATTTACCCAAGAATTATATAAAAACGCCATCTAATAACAAATATCACAAAAAGGTAATCGTCATGTCATTATATTCAAACTATTTGACGCTAGATGGCGCTGCATTTCAATTGTTGAAATAATCTAAATCAAAGATTTTTCATTACATGGCTCTATTTATATTAAATATTGCTTACTTAACATACTGAAATGAATTTTCAGACAATAGACAGCAAGTACATTTGCGGCGGCACCCTGGTCTCCCACAGTCACATAATCACCGCCGCCCATTGCGTCACCAGGAAGGGCAGGAATAAGGTCGTCAACAAGAACACGCTCACCGTATACATGGGCAAACACAACCTGAGGACATCCGTGGAGGGAGTTGAAATAAGACTGGTAAGTCTAAATTATTGTAGATCTTCATCGATACGTCTCTGCTCAATATGTGGAGGATTCGACTGTAATTCAGTGAGAACTAGCGTGGTGAGTAGTGACTTAGTGACGCTAGTCTCCGGACTGGCATATTTATCTAGACTTAATCTAGGTACTGGCATCCGTGATAAGGCTGGGACTAAATTGAACGGGATCCGTAAGGCCGGGGAAAATTCAGAGCAATGAAAATAGAACTCTGCGCTAATACGATAGAGCTGAAAATCGAAAAGACAAGTGTCGAATCAAATGTCAATGTCATATATGACAGCTCGACGCTCGACACTTCGGTTTTCAACTCTATGGTATTCCCACAGAGTTCTATTTTTAGTGCTTTGAATTTTCTCTTGCCCGCGGGATTCCGGATCATAATACAGTCCCCAGGCCCCAGCCTAATACTTAGATAAATTCCATAACCACGGGGTTGTTTGAAATAATCTGCTTTTAAACCTACCTTCACTTAAATCCGTCTTCGCGCGTACCTATATTAAATACCCTTCGGGTCAGTTCACACAAAGACGCGACGCAACAACTCTTGAAGATGCTGTTATAACAATATATTCTATATTATGCAGCGCTGCGTAGCGCGACGCCGCGCGTAGTTTCGAATTCATTCAATATGAAACGGAGTTGTTTTTTGGTTACATTTTGTATTATATTAAAAAGTGCGCACCGCGTCGCGTCACGTCTCGGTGTGAACTTACTCTTAAGTAAGATACTTCTCAGTTCTCATCAGAACAGTTTTGAAGTTTAAGACCAACTTTTTAAGCGGGGTATTTAAAACGTTTCAAACACTGAAGGGAACTCGGAGTAACTCCCTGTCTTGCATAATACACACGCGTGAATTGACAAACAACTTTGTAATCCGTTTATCTACAAAATGTTATTTTTGATGTTCCGGCTTTCTATACTTAACGTCAACAGCTTTATGGATATAAAATTTTGTGTTAAGTAGCTTTTGCCAGAAAATCTCGCGATTTATCTAACTGTTTATCACTATTTAGTTCCGAGTGATCTGACTATATATTAACTTAAGTAGTTACTTTTTGTTATGCTTCGTACCTACTGTGGCGGACTAATTATTTAAGAGCCACAATCCTGAATCGTGCTATCGAAGTTTTCAAATATCGGCGCGGCGCTATATAATATTATAGATCACAATATCTGAAAACCACTAGTCTACTGCAGATCGGCCTGAACGAGCATACCAACTCGCTCGGTCAAAGATGAGAGATTTGGGGCTACCACCACATTCATACAGTACCTTATACTTACCTATACCTTCATATTAATAAAAATTGTTTTCACCACGGATCGGTACGCTAATCCTGTCCAGTCCAGTCCAGCTACATAGCTACCAATCCTGTCCAGCTACATAGCTGTCTATGTACTTTTCCAGGTATCAGAGATAAATGTGCACCCACAATACAACGCGTCCTCCTTCAGTAAGGACCTAAGCGTACTGACGATGCGTCAGCCAGTGGACTACACCGACTTCGTGCGCGCCGCCTGCCTGTGGCCGGAGCAGCAGACCGACCTGTCGCATGTCATTGGGAAGAAGGGCTCTGTAAGTAACATACTGTGGAGATTACCCATCTGTAAGATTTCGGCGGCGGGCGCACAGCAACAATATGAAAACGTTCACGAAGTTAGGAGAGATTTAAATTAATGTGATCGACTATTTTGTCGCGAAGGCACGTGATGACGTTACAATACACATATTATTATTCATATCGAACTTCGCTATCGTCTCGATACAAAAGCAAGCGCAATGGTTTTACTAGACTTGCTATACTATACTAATTGCTATACTAATATATTAATAAATAATAATAATACCTGCCCACACCGATTGATGACGGTGGTCAGTTTCATTGAAACCAGGCCAGCTATGCAGGAGTTATAGTGATCAAGTGTGTGCGCAGTACACAAGAGCACTCTTTCTTCCTTTACTTTCGTAACCAAATGGTACGGACGACCGACACGACTGGCGAGAGATCAGGCGTAGGACCGACTCTTTAACATGCGTCGGATGGGCACCGACGCATGGATCATCTTTCTTGTCAGACAATCAGGTGATGCATTTGGTGAGCTTGCATTGTCTTATCCAAACTTGAAAACAACATTTGTGGTTGTTACAATGCGGGAATCGCACCCACGAACTCCGATTCGAAAGCCAAGCATTAAACCACTGGACCACGGAGGCTGTTATATATTACTAGCTGCAGCGCGCGGTCGTAGCCGCGTGGACCCCCATTGCAAATTTCTAAAAATCATTTCATGTCAGATGTGTACGTCATAATAGATACCTGCGTGCCTAAATTTAATGCAATCTGTCACTTTACAAATTATAGACCCCCATGTCACCCTTTAGGAGACGAATTCCAAAAAATAAAATACGTAGGTACACAATGATTTGTTTTTATGACCTGGAATATGTAATTTCATAGAAATTGGAGAAGATTTTAAATTTTTACCATACAAACTTTCAACCCTTATTTTACACCCTCAGAGGATAAATTCTAATAAACTCTGAAATAACGAAGTATCTAAGGAAATGTATTTAAGATCAAAATTTAAAGTTTCGTAGAAATCGATGCAGATTAAAAGATTTTTTGTTCCATACTTACAAACTTTCAACCTATTTCACTCCATTAATGGTGGAATTTTTCAAAATCCCTTCTTAATGTGCGTCTATATTGTAAATTAAAACGACTGTACAAATTTCACGATTCTGCCATAATAGCGGTTACCTAATGTCAGTCAGTGATGAGTGAGGACATCTCCTTTTGGATCCCATCCCATCATGGATTTGAAAACTTGTATTATGCTTCAAGATCGGTCGCGGAGCACGTAGAACCTGTAAATGCGATTGCAACATATTCGTGCACGAGTGTAAGAGACAAGTAGCGATGAGTATTGACTCATCGCTACTTCGTACATTGGTACGAAATTCGTAGTGCTCCGCGACCGCACTTTACACAAATATATAAAAGAATTACGCGAAACGTCATTGGTAGCGCAATAAACTAACTGTAGGCGATTCGATCAACATTCTTCTACAATTACTGTCTGTTAAGTTGGGTATGACTGTGGATTTTATCAATTATTTATTTTGTAACGCTATCACAATCCTAATAATACTTAATATATATAAAATTGAACCATTTTCAAACATTTCAATATTGTAATTCTAAGAGTTCGCCACTAGATGGCGCTGAATTTCATTGTATTCATAATAGGTCTTTACCTATGAAATTGCCGTTCTGCAGTACTGGCCATTTCAAATCAAAATATTTTTTGTTTGGCTTAAGAATTCTAATTTCAAATTAATTTTATTTTAAAAACATGGAATTCTTTTTCCAAAAGTAGTCATTTGTTTATTATTTGGTGTTACATTTTCATCGCATTTCAATATTTTTCGTCATCATGGATACGTTGAAAATTCGAGTAATTATGGAATATGAGTACCGCCGTGGCAGCAACGCGGCACAAGCGGCACGCAACATCAACGACGTTTACGGAGCTAACACTACAAACCAACGCACTACCTGTTATTGGTTTGCTCGCTTCCGTTCTGGAAATTTCGACCTGAAAAATGAACCTCGCGGTCGTCCGAAGTCTTTGGTTGACAATGACGAATTAAAGGCGATTGTGGAAGCTGATGATACACAATCACAAACAACTTGACAAATGGGTGCCCCACGAACTCAATGATCGCCAGCGCGAAGTACGCGTCTACGTGCCTTGCACCGCTCAACAGACACACAAATGAAGGAATTTTGAACCGCATTGTTACCTGCGATGAAAAATGGATTCTGTTTGATAACCGCAAGCGCTTAGCAAATTGGTTGGATCCTGGTTCAGCACCTAAACAATGCCCTAAACGAAAACTTACCCCTAGAAAAGTGATGGTCTCTGTTTGGTGGTCTAGCGTCGGTGTTTCTTACCAAACGGGGTGAGCATTACTGCAGATGTGTACTGTGAAGAACTGAACACAATGATGGAGAAGCTGGCACATCTCCAACCAGCCTTGGTCAATCGCTCGTCTCCGCTGCTCCTGCACGACAACCCGCGACCTCAATCTGCACAGCCGACGGTCTCCATGTTGCAAGAACTGGGGTTGGAAGCTCTCCGTTATTCGCCCTACTCACCAGACCTACAGACTACAGACTACTACTTTTTCCAGAATTTGGATAACTTCTTGGCGGGAAAAAATCAATACCCGAGAGGCAGTACAAAATGCCTTTGAAGAATTTGTTGCCTCCCGTCAAGCTGATTTCTTTAAGAAGAGCATCAATAAACTGCCACTGCGTTGGCAAAGATGCATTGATTGCATGGGTCATTACTTCGATTAATACAAATAAAAAATACTTACATGAAAAAAATTAGTTTAATTTTTTTAATACAAAACAGCAATTTCATAGGTAAAGACCTAATAATAGTGATCGCATCAGTTTCTCTCCAACGTGCAGGTGGTAGGGTGGGGTTTCGACGACACGGGCATGGCGACAGAGGAGCTGGCTCTGGTGGAGATGCCGGTGGTGGACCAGGAGACCTGCATCAGGTCCTACAGCGAGTTCTTCGCGCGCTTCACGTCCGAGTACACCTACTGCGCCGGATATAGAGACGGTTAGTTACTTAAAGAGCGGGACTGAGACAAGCAAAGTCTAAACCTACCTCGGGTTTTAGTATCAGGTTGAATAATGGTAGAGGTCAAATTGAAGTGTTGTTACTTCGATTTTCGATTTAGATTCCCAAGTCTCGAAGCTTTACAATATTTGACATCTACTAAAACACTAATGTAACTATTGTAATTAACTGACACTATTTTTTAATTTGATCTTTAATTTGGTACAGACTTTCTTTAATTCTGCTTCTTTTGATGCATTTAGCTGTCGGTAGTAATTAATAATTTAGTGTAGAATATTCAAGGTAGAAATTGGGTAAAGTACTTAGTTCTCTTTGTTTACTGGACGGTCCCAAATTTTTATAAATATAATTGATATAATATATATAGTTATATTATACATATTTAAAAATCTGCTAAACGTACATTCCAAATCCTTGTCCTGTTTTTTCCGCACCCCGCTAATGTGAGCACTAGTATATAATAAGCGCGTCTGAGTACGCGCGTGTGACAGTCAAAAACTAAACAACTCCGCGTCGCGACCGAACTCCGCTCGTACTTGTTCTAAGATAAGAATATTGTGTGAAAGTTAGCCGTTACAACCAAGGAAGACTAGAAAAGGAGGCCTCCCAACAATTCCTGCTGCAGAACATACAGGTTAGTGCTCACTAAATTCCTCCTTGAATCACAATTCCCATCAAAAATACAGTCCACTATCTTAGCTATTTAGCTAAGAAACTACCATTACAAACACCAGTTTGTAAACGTCTATCGTAACTTGATGACGAATTGTTTTATTTATGTTGGTTTCGCTTTGCATCCTTGGTGCTTTTCATTTATCATTTGTGAAATGTCCATTTAGCTGGAGAGCTACTAGCAAATTTAGAGCAAGTGTTTAAGGCAAGCTGAAATCTTGTCCTATACTAATCCTATTGCACCCCAACGGCATTAGATGTCAGAAAACCATGAATTGATAGCCAGTATATTCTTGATTTTCTAGGTCAGCTTGCAGGTGGAAAGTCTCACTAAAGTGTTTTGTCTTTTTTACCAAAGATTTCAAACTCAAGATAGGCTATGACGTACATTTGACAGAACAAACCATACTTCAAATGTCAAAATGGCCCCAAAAATCTCAAGTGGGGGGCCATCTAACTGGAAACACTTTTTTCAAATTGCAACATATTAAAAAAACACGTTTAAATATTTGTATATTAACTTAGCCCCGCTTCCACCGCGACCAGCCAGTCCTTCCTTCTGGTGTACAATAGAATAAGCATAGGACAAGGGTTCCTCAAACACCTGCTCTACAATTGCTAGTAGCTCTGGGGCTAATTATTGAGGGACGATTTAACAAGACTTTGGCATATTACATATATTAGTGTTCAAGTAAAGAAATCTCAAAATTGTAGGCTACTATAAAATCATACAAAGAGAAAGTAGCATGGGCATCGACCATAACTAAACATGTTTATTTCCAGGTGCGACAGATGAAAATACTGGACTTAGAAAAAGTATGATTTTTTGTCATTTACAATTTGCATGTTCACATAATTTACTATATAGGATTTATTAAATATAATAGGAACTAATATATGTAGGCACGAGCCGCACGAGCACCATGTTATCATTTACACGCGTTCCAAATGTTTTCATTTAAAACATCAATTCTTTTTCCAAATTCACAACGCACAGTTCGTATTCACGCAATTCAAACAAGTATTTGAAACGTAAAGAAATATATCTGGCCACTCTTGCAAACTACTTATATTGTATAGCTACTTGTCTGAGTTGCTGTATAATTGTAATTGCATTTTTATGGAATTTTATGTCGTAACTTCTAAGGGTTGGTTATTTTCGCTTTGCTATTTTTGTTATAATATTATGTTTTGTGACAAACACGAGTTGTTAAAGTTGTGCATAAATTCTTCTTTGTTCGAAACAATGGTTAACGTTTATTAAATTACTGCTTATTTTGATATTGTTAACAGTAGCGCCATCTGTTAATTATCTTGTCAAACTGACTTACTATAGAGGTCGCTTTCTAACCATTTATAATTTAATGCTAGCCATACACGTAACGGTTTACCTGACAGGTTTGCATGTACACATAAACCGGAGCGCGTGTGTTGCACAACGGTGCAGGTTTCCATACAGTATCATGAGCTAAAGCTTACCCGACGGGTATAATTGTGCAGGCAAACCCTTACGTGTATGGCTAGCTTAAGGGCCCTAGCACACGGCGTGTTTTAAACGCGCAGAGGACGCGCGTTTTAGGAACGCGCGCTTACGATCCCGAAGATTCTGATTATTTTATATAGAAATTCATTCGAATTGCGTTTGAAACGCGTAAATGGGACGCCTGTACTGTGCGTCCTATGCGAGTTTAAAATACGCCGTGTGCTATGGCTCTAAGATCTCTTTTAGTATTACAAGTATTAAATTACTAGATTTACTAATTAAAACTATTTGAACCTGTCCCAAAAATATTTGCAATTCAATTATGACTCAACAAATTAATAAACGTCCAAATGTTGGCTATCTTTTAACATGACTATTTGGTATATTCTAGGTACGTCGGTGTGCAACGGCGACAGCGGCGGCGGCATGGTGTTCCTCATGCAACACACGTGGTACCTGCGCGGACTGGTGTCACTATCTGTGGCCAGACAGAACGAGTACCGCTGCGACCCCACACACTACGTCGTGTTCACCGACCTAGCCAAGTTCTTGCCGTGGATCCGACAGCAGATTAGCAATTGATTTTCTTTCACTGACCGGTTAGTTAAGATTAGGAGAACTGACAAATTTCCAACCCACAAGACATAAGAGGTACAGAGCAAAGTAATTTTTATACACCTTATCTAAGTATGGGTTTGTTTTAAGGCGCGTCTCCTGCTCATGTTTTTTAGAAACATTACACAGAAAACATGAAACAAAAACATTTGTTTTCATACACAAGCTGTCTCCTGCTATACATTTTTTTTTATTGAAACAAAACATTTTGTGTAGACAAGATCATGAGTGGATCATGATCCGATGAGGAAGACGTAGGCACTCGCAGTTTTAGCGATTGCAGATGCAGAATCTAGGAGAAAACACAGGGGGTCGAAAAAGGCCCGTTTAGGTGTTTCATTTATTTTTTACGCTCCAATGTTTCGATGATTTGTGTAATGTTTCGAAGAAAAAACGCGCAGGAGACGCGCCTTTAGACATAATATCTTTGTAATTTTTTTTTAAATTTTTGTTATACAATGCCATTTTTTCAACCATATCAGAGTTCCTCGACGGAGTCTGATGTTCTTTTAATTTTAAATATTTTTTAATTATACTTTGTTTAGAAACTTGTCAATTACTTATTGTGATAATTATTGACTTTGCAACCGTTTGACATTTTGAAGATTATGAAAATGTTGTCTATATATTGAAATTGTAAAGTATTATTTTTTCAAGACCATTCTTAGCAATTTGACTATAATGTAGACTGAAAGTACTTGTAGTATGTTTGACGTGACAATAAACAAAACAATATTTGTACATGATTTTTTTCTTGTCAGCCCAAGACGAAGATAAATGCATTTTTTACATAGTATTGGGGACTTTTTAACCCCTACCATGTCAAAGGATGTCACATTTTTAATACACCCCTGCCCTTGATGTGACGTCACACATCACACATTTTTCTATGTATTTAAAAATAATCAAAATAAAACAGTAATTTTCATTTTTTTTAATATTGTAAAGTTTAATATGCAACGATACAAACTTTTGACCCCCCCCCCCCTCCTCTACCGCTTCACATAATGTCACATTCGGGTACCGTGTGACGTAATTTATGAATGACCCCTAATGGTGCTCCTACTACCGAGCCACTGCCGTTAGAAAACGTTTACAAACATTTTCTAACACAAACATTTACTAACAAATGTTAACAATTGTTACATTTCGTTAGGAACTGTTAGATGTTATAAGTGCTCCTACACTGATGGAAAGTGTTTGTTTACTAACATTTTAAAACTGACATTGTCTCGCAGTTTGGTTTTGCGTTCTGAGGCGTCTATTGCGTCTACACGAAAATGGAAGATTTGCTCATTGAAATAGCTCATATTTTTCGTTTAAAGAAAAGAAAAAGCGCTGTTGTTGTAAAGCGCTGGCTAAAAGCCACCTGTTTACTAAGTGTGAGTTTTTCTTCGCATTCGATCGTGAACGCGTTTGGCGTTTACTAGGAGTTTGTATGTGATTTGACCTAGTTGTCGCGTGAGTGCTCACGATCGAATGCGAAAAGAAAAAAAGTTTATTTTGTTACAATTTGTTACTTTCAATTTTGTTTAAAAAAATTTACTAACATTACCTAACATGCAAACATTTTCTAACATTGTGATCAAATGTTTGTAAACAAATGTTTACTAACGTTAGTAAACATTTTCTAACAGCAGTGTGGGAGCACCATAATGTTTACTGACACAAAATAATGATACTGACTGTATGTCTTCTGAACTTAATACACAACTTAAAAAAATAATTTATGACTTGTTAAACAAAACAAAACAAATATTACGAACCTTCATATACATATTACAAAAAGAAAATGAAATATTCGTAAACAAAACAATGTACATTTAAAATAAAACTAAGGAAAAGCAAAATAACTGAAACGAAACTAAAAACTGAGCAAGGAAATGACTGCTATCCATAGATATATATCTATGCTTATCAGCATAGATATATATATATATATAGCTTATCTTATCAGACGCGTTTACAAAATGTGTCGTTCGACAGCGGCGTGGTACGGCCTGACATTTCATTAGAAATGTTTTGTGCAATTAATCCAGATAGTAACCAAATAAAATTATTGTAAGTACGACCTTATCGGGACGCATTAAGATTCATGCAAAACTTTTAATATTGTTGAATTATTTTCAAGCAAATTTCAAGGTGATTATATCTTTGGGTATTTTTAAACAACAAAGTAAGCTACATAAGAGCAGAAAAATGATCCTAAACAGGACCCACTTTTGTAAATTTTGGGGGAAGAGGTTCTGGAAAATTGATTTTATATTATATGTACTAAAAAATCATTATTTATTATAATATTTTTACCAATTTTAGTTAAAGAAGTACTTACTCTATTTCTGACAATTGTTACTTTTGTGCGATTCGGTTTCATTTGTGGTCGCAAAACGGAACGGAAAACACATTTCAATAACAACATTGACAATATTCACAACTTTACTGGATCACAGTGAACATTTTTATTTCATCAATTTTAATCACCATCTAAGAACATTGTCATGCACAGCACGCCCATTTATTTAAAATCATATTTTAAAATAGCAGTCAAACCACACTCAGTTATTGGGTCACAAAAAAAGTACCTACCTAATGGAAAAAATATTCTTCAAGCATCCATCTTCAATGGGCAAAATAAATAATTATAAGACTATAGGAAAATTTCATATGACGAAATTTTTCCAACATTCTTAGAAGCACTGTTTTTTTTCTCATTTTTTTTTAGAAAATTAATTTTAGTGTTGAAACTAGCAAACTCTTTCAATCTTTGCACCATGATGCAATTAACAAAAAAATCTTATTCCATTTAGAAATATAAAACATACTTTAATGCAAAAAACATTAAATAAAAAGTTACTTGAGTTAGAGAAGCATCGACTTATTGCGTTTTGAATTACTGAATACTTTAAGAGCCTAGCTAAGCGACAAACCTTAGGGTCAGCTCACACAGTGACGCGACACCTACGCGCGCCACTTTTACGATAGCGATTCAAAATTGAATTTTATTCACTACACAAATGGTACACATTTCATTACAAGAGCAGCGCGGCGCTGCTCTTAATTCGAACTCTTTCAATTAAACGTGTATCTTATGTGCAAACTTGTGTCTTATAAAGTTCAGTTTTGAAGCACTATCGTAAAAATGGCGCGTCGTATCGCATCTCGGTGTGAACTGACGCTTACTCTGATTTAAATCACAGTCAGTAAAATGACAGTCGAAATGAAAGTACCTTTACATACTTGCCGCAGCTGCGGCGGCGCCGCCGCTGCACTAGAATTTGTATAGATTTCTCCGCCGCAGCTCAGTCGTTTCACCGCTGGTGTTGTGGAACAAAATCCATACAAACCCT
The DNA here is from genome assembly GCA_963565745.1 of Phengaris arion. NCBI lineage: Eukaryota > Metazoa > Arthropoda > Insecta > Lepidoptera > Lycaenidae > Phengaris > Phengaris arion. The sequence goes on from OY751433.1 coordinate 25,890,442, forward strand.
AGTGCAGCCGCGTCGCCGCAGGAGCTGCGCGTGTTCGCCGGCGTATTATTAGCGCATGCGCTGTAAACATGTGAAGTAAACAGAAATGTCATATTACTGATTACAATTACAAATCGTAATATAGCTTTGTAGACAGCAAGCCACAGCGAACAACTGCTCTCAAAATCTCCCACAACGGACATATTTTCAACAGCCCAATACTGAAAGCTGCACAACATTCAACAACACACCTATAATGTACAAATGCAATCAACTGTCTCACTCATATAAAACTTTTTAAATGTAAAATTATTATAAAGGTACTCTATCTCTTTCTCGCGACAGCCAATCACGTTCGTTATATAACCCATCACTTTCATTCCGATTTTGAATGTTTATCATTGGTCTTAGCCAACATACCACACCACATACTTGAACAACTAAATTCATACCTCAAAGACTATTAGGTATACTCAGCATGAGTATAAGTAGTGGAGGTCCAAATTTTATTACATATTTCATAACCAGCCAGAATTTTGCTTTAAGTTGATACTTCAAATCATTTGACACACAGTAGACAGTGGTCAAGTCACTGACAGTAAAAATTCACTATCGTACTTTGCACAATTCTCGTACCATTTCAATTAGAAGTTACTCAAGTAGGTATATACTTATACCTAAGAATATATTACACACACAACAATCACCAGTATGGCCCTACTCCGTTTCTACACCTTTGGCCTTTGAGCTTCTCCTCGGAGAATCCTGGACCCCATGGGAAGTTCCTGCCCCTACCACGTGCGGGCATTTTCCCCGGTACTTGGTAGCTCCTGTTGACGCACAGGCCCGGTTTGCAGCCGGGCTTGAGGGGGCCGCCCCCGAACATGGGGGGCGGGGTGAAGCCGTCCCAGGCCTCCGGCATACAGCTGCCGCAGCTCCAGTTGTAGTCACCTAGAGATACAAAAGTAGATTAGAAAATAGATGTATGAAACATGGTGAAAAATAGCTATGTTTGAAAGAAATTACTAATGAATATAAAGGCGAGGCTCCGACACTGCGTTACGACGACGCATCGCACAAACGAAGTAGTACAATTATTGTAAATTGTACTACAATTCGACGTCGTTTTTGGCGACGCCTCGTCGTAACGCAGTGTCGGGGCCTCGCCCTTGTGTGTGTAGTTGTGATATTGCCGAGTTGTTGTTGTTACGGGTGACTAAAGCTGCACGGCTTTTGCCGAACAGCAAAAATTCACCACAACTCGACCTTCTCAATATTGTTTTAAATACTTATGGACGCTTCACACCACGTCAATCTGGCCCCGTGCCAAGTATCCGAAGAACTTGTGTTACAGGTACCAGACAAGGTGAAGTAGGTATATTATAAACTATACATATATTTAAGATTTTTATTTTATTATATACACAATTAATACACGTCTATGACCCAGGAACACAGAAATCTTTTTGTTTCGCGACCTCCGGCTTCAGCGCCAACGCGCTAACCACAGAGGTCTTCAAATGGCAATTCGGTGAGGTCGGAACTCGCAAGTGAATAAATTACTGTCACTAAGTAGACAGTCGATTTGCGCCGTGCAGCTGTCTTCTACCCGCATGTGAACCCCACATAAAATGTACGAAAGGAGCATGTGTAAGGAAATAGCAAAAACTGTTTATAGTAGGTATAAATGTGTGAACTCAATTGAGAAAAACAACCCAGTGAGGAACATTTCAGGACATGTCTAAAAAGGGTTCTGTCACTATCAACATCGCAACACGCAAAAGGTTTTTTTTTTAAATTTCTCAGAAGTTACTGACCGATTTAGTTCAAAATAATTTTGTTTAAATACTTAGAGGATAGTTCGATCTAGTAGCAAGTCAAACAACCTACCTAACTCTCATAGTTTAGAATTACCAGCGGGCTCAGCATGGCGATCCGAAGAAATAATTTTAATGATGAAATATTCTGTCCAAAATAGTTCTTAATCCATGGTAACAAGGTCGTCAATAGAAGTCAACATTTCTAAACAGCCATATTTTTAAAATGCCTGCTGGGAAATCTTCTGTCAAAAACGAACAAATTTTCAAGTAAATGATTGAACGTAAAGAAACTATTGTTGGACCGCCATGGTGTGGGGTAGCTTTGACATTATTGTAAGACTATTTGACATTGAAATAACATTTCTACTTTAGCTGTCTAAAGAGTTCTAGGGTGCCCATGCTAGGCCTGCAGGGAGAAGCCAACTTGTAAACCACTTTGGACATATAGACAGATGGACGGACAGAGCGAAACTACAAGAGTTCCTTGAAGTACTACGGAACCAAAAAAATCAATGACTAAGTGTAGGTACTCGGATTTTCAATCTCCGTCAGTAAAGTGACATAAAAAATAATTATTGTAATAGCTTACAAAGTAAGAAAAAGAGGTGATGTGTTCCGAAAAATCATTGAACTGGCTGTGTTTTTAAATCTGTATTAAACAAAACGAAAGTAAGAACTAAAAAAGTTTCAATAAAAACCACAACAATCATTACAATATTTATTTCATAACTCTACCATTTGGCCGTAACTGGAAGAACGCCATTACACTTTCGTTTCTTTTTGTAGTACAATAACAAAATATATTGACTATAAATACATAATAACAAACAATTTCAATATTAAATTATATTGCACACTGAAGTTTATTCAACTTGAGTATAACGTATAGTATATTATTGAAGTATTTCCTTATAAATTCTGTTTGAAAAATAAACTTTCTTTTCGCTTATTGTTTCGTTCAGTTTGTACCAACAATTGCGCTATATGCACTAAATACGTTCTGTGTTAATAAAAATCTGTTGAATAAACGAGTAACGGATTCTCAAACGCTAGTTAAACTAAGGGGCCCCTAAAGTTTTGGCTGCAAGCAGCATATTACTTGAGAGCTTCTTAAGTACCGTATGAGAATACCGGCCGCAAAACTTTTTGAACATATTAAAAAGAAAATATAAGTCCAGCGACTATTTTCGCCACAAAATCCATCTCAATATTGTTAGAATAAAAAAAAAAATAACGCATTTAAAATTACAATATTTTTCCCTTCGTACACTAGCAACCTCTGGAATATTTTGAAATAGGTAGGTACACACATTGCAGTATTCAGTACAGGTAATAATGTAACGGGTTATGTAATTTACACACATTCTAAAATATATGAGGTGCCTTAATATCAATAAAAAATATCAAGTGAAAAACGTGAATATATTTACACAAGTAGATATATCGATACTTTATAAACTACCGGATTACTATCATCTGAAATACTGAACTTTTGAAAATTCTAGGACAAGTATGTATGTAATATCAATTTTTGCCGACAGGCATTGTAGCTCGATTTGTTTTCTTTTGATTATACGCTTAATATAACGCTGTACTAAGGGTCTGTTGCACAATCTACGGATAAGTGTCGGATAGCTTAGTGCATAGTGCATGTTTTGTCTCGGTCACAAAGCAGCGACAAAACTTCGAAATAAGCTATATCCGACACTTATTAGAAGACAGGCCGTTATAGTTATATTAGTTTAAAAACCAGTTAGTAAAATTTACTTTCAATATAGACAAAACATATTATCTATGGACAATAATTATTTACCTAAGGGCAAATCGTTATAATTACAATGAAATTTCACCAAACTAACTTCGACATAACCAGTTAAATACTTGTCCAATATCATTTTAACACTAAAATACTAACAAAAACAATTTAAATTTGTATCTCTGAATCTTGGCTTGACTAGGTTTATTATTAAGTATTATTTTTAAATTTTCTATTCTCCTTTGTGGGCTGTTACTGTTGCGGGCTTGTGGCTAAACAACTTCAGGTAAAATATGATGCTAATTATATTATTATTACGTATCGTCCATTATTATTTTTATATTGATATTTTCTGATCTGAAACGGTACAATTAGGTATTATTATATTCCGTAATCTCTTATACTCTTTTCAATTTTCTATACCTACTGCAGAAGTAGATCACTAAATTTTTAAGACTGAGGACACTTTCATATAACTTTTATATTCCAAGTATATATTCAGATTAAAATAGAAATTAGATCAAATTCGTAAATCTAAATACATTAAATACACATAATTAGGCACAGTTCACATTTGGAAACTAGTTCTAGCATTCTAGTCCTACGTTCGGCGTCCACTGCAAAATCCACCTTAGCTACACAACAACATTACATCTTTCTGCGGATTTTCTCACTGAACATACTAACTAACAGATAATAATATGTGTTAGATACTCTATGGCCTAGGCTTAGAGATGACAGATTCTAATAAAGGTTAACATCCATTGATCCGCACCGACCGCAACGCACGTAACGGATTGAACTGGGGGCCTACAGGGGGTTTACGTCGTTTGTAGACATCGTCCGTCATGAAGAATGATGAAAATATTTTGTGAACGGAACGGATTTTCTGAACGGATGGCATTCGGTGCGGGCCGTACATATATCCACTTACTAAAATTATTCACACAACGGATAAGCTAGTGCTGTCTTTGTCTGATACGTTGGAAAAGTCACTTGACAGACAAAGACAGCAACATTCAAATTCAAAATTCCAGAAATTGTATTTATAGGTTAATAATAACACTTACGGAATATGCATGTTGGCTTAAAAAAATATTTTCGTCTATTCGATGTTAGTTGTTTTACAATATGACAGAGAGCGAATCGTCGGCTTGTGACGTCACGAGTTGCACCCGTCATACGTTTGACATACAAAATGTATGGCAGTAGCAATTTGTGACGTAACAAATCGTTTTGAGAAAGAGTTATTGCGCGTCAATCTAAATACCTATTTATTTTATATTTATGTATCTTTAATCAACAATTTTACAGTTTAATTTATAAAAATGTGATATTCCACACCAAGCAACATCCCTATTGTCCTACTAAAATACGTTTCGTGGCGTGCGTGGCGTGCGTGCTGTGCGAGCGGTGCGGCCTATGCGGACCAATCGACGCGGCTCAGTTTAAAACATCCATAACTCTGTGACAAGCGCCATCTATTGAAAACCCTAACTTCTTTCCTTTGCTGATAAACATTATTTATCTGCACTAGATTATCTGCACCAAATCGGAAAATGATTTTCATTCTACAACTATTAGTTACAGCTAGCCAAACAAAAAATATTGTGATAAAAACGCCACCTACTAACACCTAACTATTGTATGAGTTATTTCCACGCTTGTCACTTTCATCTTTTACGAACGAATACTCAAACGCTTCTTAAGTTAAGAGGCTCTCAAGCCACACGCTGTCCTTGCCAATTCGCCAAACAGAGACAATTTACAGATACAGTCTGTGATTAAAGTACCAGTTAACTTTAACAAGCGTTTCAGTTAATTCGGCCGCCTGTGAAAACATAGGAACAATACATAGACAACAATTATAGACTTCAAATCATCTACAGAACATTCAAATCACCGATATATTGTCAATGTGGAGGACACCTATCATGATATCCGTTCACAGTACCCAGCCAACAAGAAAACGAATAGATCTTTGATGAAAAGAGATATACAGCTTTGTAAACCGTTAACTTTTCTCTTACGCACCCGGCACTAAACAGTGACCTTTCGCCTTTCTCTTGTCGTGTTCTTGACAGAGATGATGCTGTACAAACATGGAGGCTAGAGTAAAGGAGGACCATCCCTCTAAGGAAGAAAAGTTAAAAAGTGTCCGACAAAAGTAATTAAATAATAGTTCCCAAACAGTGGCGTTAGTGTCAAAAGGTTGTGTGATATGAAGTTGCTAGCTTCGAGTTAAGAGTTGAGTTAGTTATTTAAATTTTTGAGAACTCTAGTAGACTTTAGTAGACAGTTCAGAAAATCATGAAAATTCTATTTACTGGCGTAGTCGAAATATTTTTATCCATATAACCGAAGATGCTAAGATTTTATTCTTCGGCTTCCGCTTTACAGCGGCAAAATTCATGTAAACACGTGCGACAGTAGCGTCGCCCCCTATTTAACGGTTTTTTACGTTCACTTTTTCATGTGTGGAGATGGCACTTCATTACCTAGTCTCCATGTGTACAAAGCCAACGCTAGCCAACTATCTCATTACAAAGGTCGGCGAGCCTTCCTTTTGGCCATGTACTGTATGTTCCCTTTCAAGTAATGAAAGTTCTATGAACGATATCTAGTAACATCTCTAAAACAAAAAAAAACAACTTACATTTCGTAGCCTTTGCATATATACTTAGTATGACACTAAAATTGTTAACAAAAACTCCTATACATTAATATTCCACAATATAACATGCATTCGTAGCTGAGAAGGTTAGAAAAAAGTGCAAAATAGAGCGAAAGAGAATAAAAATATGAAGAGGCTTAATTTATAGTATTAAGAGAATTACCTGAATAAAAAGAGAAGGGTCCGTAGCTACATAAAGTTGAAAGGAGAGGAAACTAGAGATGAGACAAAAGGTTTGATGGACTATTACCAACATAACGACGAAACACCCATACATATTCTGTTACACAGACTAAACTATTGAGCACATTATTTGGTTCATAAGCACAACGCAGCTATTCCTTCTGACATGTTTCTTTTATTGGCATAGGTATACGAACAGTATGCCATGTCAAAACTATACTTTTTCAGACAATAGCTCCCTCCACACGGTAGAGTTCGGACCACGCATCTAAGACAACTTTCTAAACCGCGGACGGATCTGTGCGTTTTGGACTACGGATGAAACTGTCATGCCAATAACGATTTAAAATGCGCCCACGGTTTGGACTGCGGGCGGATTTATGATATTTAGACGAACGTTCCAAACTGTGCGTGTAAATATGAAATCAAGAGTTTAGACTGCAGTTTGGACTGACGCGTTGAACGTTACAAATTTTTTGCGTTTTATTTTGCGTTCACACGCGTTGCGCGGATATAACTGTGGAAAATACGCTCGCATCGACATGCCAGATCGGACTGTCAGCCATGGGCGTAGTGAAGTACAGACTCACCCCGTGCCTTGGTGAAATTTTACATGCTGTCCCTGAGTACCTACGAATTCTAAACAATTTTTCTTCTTAGTATGTCTTATCAATCAACCGGATTGCATTCCCTTTTAAGGAGCTATATTAATAAATTTTAAAAAATGTTACAGAACGCTATTGTTAGGAATGCCAGGTCTCCCGATTTGCGCCACATCCCGATTTTTAGGGGCCTGAGGACGCGTCCCGATTTGCACCTGATTGGGACGCTAAATGTCTCGATAAATCAGAATAATCTAAATAGCAAATGCGGAAATTACAGAAAGAGTATTTTCCGATGCCATCTATCTTAATTTAGTCCGATGAAGACGAAACTGTGTGTCTTGAACAGGAGGAAATTTTGAATATAAAAACCTAAAAAGTAAGTTCTATAGCATGACGCGGTGCAGCAGAAGCGTATCTAGGAGTAGGCTGCGTAGACTGGAGCTTGTGGTTGTAGGAATCTACAGTTTATAGCACAGTGACACTTCCAAAAAATGGTTTAACAGATTGTATTTCATCTTCAAAATAGGATAAAAATGTTACTCGCTCGCTTTAAAGTTTTAATATAAAGAACATCATTTATCTTCAAAATAGGATAAAAATGTTACTCGCTCGCTTTAAAGTTTTAATATAAAGAACATCATTTAACAATTCGTAAGTACCGTCAGCGTGTGTTTGTTTGTTTTTTTCAAATGCAAATTCATTAAATTGGAATTGATCATAATTTTTAATGGATAAAAGTTTATTAACTTACAAAGTATATTGAGAATGTATGTTCTATTTAGCGCTATTGTTGATTTTTCCAAGTATACTGTCTATTAGATAGGGATTTTCTTAACAAAATTTAACCAGTAAAATTAGAAAAAAATTTGCTCACTCGCATTTCAATAAAATATATTTTACACGCAAAGAGCTACCTAGTGAACAGAGAAATAATATGTTACATACGTTCCGTTTGAGTTAAATATCTAGCGATTTATTTTGTCATCTGTCCCCCCCGTCCCCTAAACAAATTCCTGGCTACGCCCACGCTGTCAGCCCCGCACATCCACATGTTCGTTTCGGAGCTACTCCGCGGTCCGAGCTCCTCGTGTGAAGGGCGCTAATATTATTTATGTTTTGAAGCCTCAAAACTTTTCCTTTTCTGACAATATAAATAGCCTCAAAGAAATCATGACTGTCGGTATGCTTATAAAGAAATTGACTTTGAAACAACTTACACGGCCGAGGTGTACTAAAATACCTTATAACTTATTATTACTATTTAACCCCACATTGGGATGCACTCCTTTAGATATTAAATTACGAAATTCAACATCATTAACACAAGTTGGTCTGTCGCACTGCGCACAGGCCAACTTGTATCGAAATGTAAAAGGGATGATCACCAATCCAACTTTCCCATTTCAATTAATATTTTTATCCAAGTACCCTCGACCTTTACGCAAAACATAACAATTACGTACGCTATACTTAAACTACATTATCATATTATATTCACATCAATTCATTGTAAGTGGAAACGTCATAAGTATTCTTTAGTAAGTGAATGAGTAACAAGAAGAGCGTTATTATTTGAATTATATTATTATTAATTCAAATACAACGTTATAAGGCATCATTCTTAATACTAATAATTAACGTCATTAATATTATTATTGAATTTTAACTTTGTGTGCGCGACTCTGTGTATTGTTGTGTTATAGATTTTTAAAAATATTATAGACATTACTGTAAATAGAGGCCATTCTCCATTGAAGGTGATGTCTTCTTTAAAGCATTTTATGTATTGAGATAACGCCTATGTACTCCGGTGATTTTAGGTTTTATCTACGGAAAAATTCCTAGTGAGCTGAATTTTTGTATACACCATTATTACGGCGGTGTAATGAAGATGTGAAAAATCGACATTGATATCGTGTCGGCTGAAAAAGTTATAAAGGGCAAAAGGTCACGAAAATCATTTTTAAGACACTTACAGACATGAATAAAAAAGCAATAGAGTTTACTCCTTGGTGTACGCTATACATAATACAATACCGAATGTGAGTGCATACTAGTCGCTTTCTCAGCGCTCTACTCCGAAAACGGTTCATTTTACAGAAAAATGCAAGAGGCATTTTTTGTAGATAATTTCACGACAAACAATTTTTATACTGACCTTTATTGACCTCCCAGCAACAGGTCGCGAGGATGAGAACAGGTGATTTTCGTGACCATTTGACCTTTATAACTTTTTTAGCCGGCACGATATCAATATCTTTTTTTTACATATTCCTTACAATCCCGTAATAAAAGTGTATACAAAAATTCAGCTCACTAGGAATTTTTCCGCCGATTAGGGTTTAAAATGCTAGGCTATATACACAAAGCCACGTCCACAAAACTACCTACAATCAAATATGTATCCTATTCCTATATCGATAAAGGTACATTTTCATAGTTACGCCGTGTTGTTCAAATATATTCCCAAATACAATATTTTTACATCGAAAATCTTATACTCTTATAAGCCCATAATAACCAGTGGAGACGTTTTCGTTCCAAAATCTAAATTGAAGTCACTAGAAAATGGTGGGGGAGAAATGGGATGCCGTGATTGAGTAATGATATCACAGCCAAATGACAACGAATTCTTATTAGTTCATACGTAAGTTGACGATTGCTGCGATTGGCCATAATTCAGCCGCCCAAGCTTGACATAGCATATATTTGCTGCCAGAGAACAGAGTAAAAAATATACATATAGTATACTTACGTACAGAGAAACAGATTTTATAGAACGATCCAAATCGATCCAAATTTGAAAACTTTGACGTCCCGTTCAACGGCCCATCATTTTTCCACACAATCGCGGACGCACCGTATGCTTGTAATGCAATCAAATCGAAAGCTAACTATTTAGCTATTTATCTGTTCCCCTTTCTTTAATCTGTGGTCACAGGCAGATACGTATGCTGTTTCCACTGGTTGCCATGCCCGTTTACTATTATATAGTTAGAGTATATAATAATACGACTTATGACTATATAACACTCTTACATGTAGTAGAAGAAGCAGCTAGGATTATAACATGGGAGAGGTATGCTATTTGCAAAACACTTCTAAATTTTTGGTGTTGTGGTGTGGTTTTTTGTGAAATTTGCAGCAAACTAAGTAAGGGCCAGTTCACACCGCGACGATACGCGACGCGACGCGGCGCTGCATTTTTAAGATAGCTATTCAAAGTTGAACTTTATTCACTGCACAAAAAGATACACGTTTCATATGACATCCGTCATACAATACACATGCGCTGTGCAGCGCGGTGCAACTTGACATTCGAACTCTTACAATGAAACGTGTATGTTCTTGTGTAATGAATAAAGTTCAATTTTGAATTGAGCTATCTCAAAAATGCAACGCCACGTCAAGGATCGTTTCATTTCAGTGTGTATTACTTTTAGATTTATTTATAAAACATACTGACAATATCACTGTGATCTAAGTTCTAGACAAGTTTTTTTTTTTTTATATAAAGTGATAATAGTAAAATCAAATCATAGGCAACGTAGCTAACATTGTTGCAATTGATTAGGTAATTTTTGTAGAAATGGGGATTCACATTATCTGAAATTAAATTTATTTAAACACTTAATAACAGTGTAAAAATGATGTAATCATTTATTTTCTAATGACCATAGTGCTGTATGTCGGTTCACGGTTGGTCCCAAAGATATAATATTTTTAATACATTTTCATGTTCGTAAGTAACAGGGTATAACATTTATTATGATTTTATGTAGGCTAGTCATTACACACAAGTCATCGACTGAGCAAGCTCTTGTGGATATATGATCGTTTACTATTTTGTTATTTCGCTGTGGTGTCAAATTGATAAACCCTATGGCGCCATATTCCCGGTTCAGCCTGCAATACCCAGCACCGGTACTAGTGAACGTTATTTATGATTTTTGCCTACAAGTCCGCGGCATTAGATTCGCAGGCTGGACGGTCAGTATGCTCCAAAAAAGCTAATGAAATTTAAATTTACCTACCATTTTTGCTTTTACGTTCGTCACAAAAAAAGTATACGCTAATATTTAAAAAAAAACGATATTTTTACACTAAAACCAAACTTCATTGTTACCACCATTAAGCACCATAACGAACCCACAACACCAAACAAATGCAAAACAACAGTCCGAGCGCCTAGATCCTGGAATCGTTCAGGCGGAACTTCCTACAGTAGAGCCCTTTTCAAAACGGACGGTGGTGTATGTATGAGGGCTGGGTGTGGTGGTTGGGATTGTAGTGGGCGGGGTAGTGGCGGTAGCGGGGGGGGTAGTGCGCGGGCGGCGGGTAGTCGTGACGATGTAGCATGTCGAGCTGGTCCAGGCTGTGGTGGCGCTGCGGGAGCGGCACTTTCCGGGCAGCGTGCATAATAGTAGAGCGTTCAAACATACTGACAATATTATGATAAAAGAATGCAGACAACTTTCAGATAAGAGGCACAGGGCAACCTAGTTAGGACACCAGTCTCCCACTATATATTATAGTTCTGTGTATATACATATTTTTGATACATCTTGACAACTGTGGGGAGAGTCAATATTTTTTTTTATTATTCTTTACATACATTACATACATTTTAAACATATCCTACCGATGGGATTTTCTCCTATTTGCCCTGTGTACTTACATTTTTATTTAACAGAGACAAATAGGTACCAAAAACCGTTGTCACCATCTGTTTTCCGTGCTCTAAGTCCTAACAATATTGATATTTTGTCGTTTTTTTTTCAAATCTTTCTTAGTAGTATACGACTTTTTAGTACCCAACCACAAAGCCAAAATCAACATAGTATCCTGCACCGACGAAGCCGCGCTTATTCTTAATGCGATTAATGTCATAAATCAAATCATAATATAACAATTATCATCTTCATTGAGACTCAGGCGCGTATTGGATACTTATATAAACACGCCACTGCATCATAACCCGGCTTATTACAGTATACTGAGCAAGTTACCTCTGTTGTGGTGGAAGCCGGCCGCCCAGCCCGCGTAGTACGCCGCCTTCTGCTTGCCGTGCTCCTCCGCCACCTGGAAGCGGCAAATGTTTCAAATGGAATATGGGTCATCACTAAACTCGACTCTTTTAAATACTCGTGTTATAAAGAAAGCAGCGATAAAAGGGAGCAGTCGCTGGGCCAGCCCACCCTCCAAGATAAAATTTATCCATTCCAAATCTTTTGCTGAATGTTTCAATGAAACAAGATTGCAGAAAACCATAAAAAAAATTATCTCGTTCAATATTGCCGCTCCCGTCGACACTTTTTAATACACGTGCCGAGCGATGGGCGCTTTTAAAATATTTTTACGTCAAAAACGTTATCGTTAAATATAAAAAGAAAGAGCGAAAGGCTTTATACATTGATTAAGCTAGGTTTACGAGCATAAACAAGTGTATTCGAAAAAAAAAACAAAAACAAATGTGTGTGCGTGCGTGCCGCACCGTGTCCGTGTGGGCGTGCGTGTCGCTGTGCAGGCGCGGCCGCGCGCTGTATGCCACGCCCGCGCGCACCGGCTAATTTACCCCGCCCCGCCCCGCCAATCGGCCGCATGCAACAGAAACTCACTTATAGATGTGAAACATTGCAGCGAATGGGACAGTAGCGATGACGTAATGTGTCATCATGTCATCGTCAGGTGATTTGTACGACACAAATCTGATCAAATCTGACATTCCGCGACCTTATTTTTTTTATCCAGAAGTATGGAATTGTAGAAGGACATTATATAAAGGCTGAAGATTTTTTTAAAATCCAAATTAACCGAGAAGCGGCTATCTATATTAATTTCCTGTATTTGTCATTCTGGCATCCCTGATGGTTCAATAATAATTTACTATTCATTCATTTAGTTATCTTACAATGTACTATCGGAGAATCTAATTCATAAGCGAGTAAAGTGTTCTCACAATTTGTTCCTATTATAATGACGGCATGCAGTCCCCATACAATTTTCAATGATAATATGTCAGTTTGATTTCATTCTATTATAATATGAACCAATTATGACAGCGGTCAACTGCTTATGAATTAGGTTCCCTGATAGTACATCAAACTTCATTGTAATGGTCAGTTCGCGTCGTGTGTTGGTGTGAACTTTCACAATTACACACCTTAACGCACAGCGGCTCCGTGCCGCCCTCGGGTATGACGTTGTTAAGTGCCGCTATCGCCTCCTGCGCCTCCTCGCGTTTGTCGAATCTGGAATGTAAAACATTCAATATTAAATCACACAATGTCGCCTTTTAAATTTTCGTCTTTAATACTCAATGCCCATAATATGGTACATTAAAATCTTGGCATATTTAATATTTTCAACTCGAAAAAGAGTTTAAGCATGCACGGTAAACAGAAACTACATTTTACGCTGGCTTTAAAATAACAATATTTTACTATAATAACGATATCATGCTGGCTAGTCTAGCGTGTTTATTGTTAAAGTTAAAAATAAAAAGTATGAAAGTCTCAGGAAAGGCAAAAAGTGCTGCCACTACACACAGAGGACGCTTTACGCACCTGACGAAGGCCACGCCCCGCGGCGTGCCGTTGCTTTTGTCCCGCAGTATGTGTTTCTGCACGATCCGCCCGTACTTGCCGAAGATGGTCTCGAGCTGCTCCTCCGTTATGGCTCGCGGGAGGTTCGTCACGTACAGATTCGTGTCTTTTATGTCATCGCCCGATGGCCGCGCGTATGATACCTGATTTTTTTAAGGACAGTTTTATGATAAGTACTTCTGTATATTGGCGTCGTAACTGGATTAAGCTACGCCGAAGTTTTACCGACTTAAAGGGCAAAAACAATAATACAGTACAGTTTAAAGGCTTCAGATTAAAAGTATGCTTTTTATAAAGCGTCTAAACGTACCTTTAGTCTTTTGTTCCGTAGCTGGTAGCCGTTGAAGGTCTCTAACGCTCTCGCGGCATCCTCTTCTCTCGTGAAGTTCACAAAACCGAACCCGTAACTATAACCAGTCTGATAAAAAAAAGATAATATTATCTGCGTCCATTTTATTTCATTGAGAGTGAATATTTCAATGAGGGTGTAAAGTTCTAAAGTAAAAAGTCCTATCGTACATTTTATTCTACTCAGGTACTACAACAAACATAAATATGTACGCACAAAGTGTGTACATGCATCCACATAAATACATAATATAATATCACACTACGTCAAACTGGTCCCGTGGTAAGTTCTCGAAGAACTAGAAAGATATAAATTTCTATACTATAACATGTTGTTATCCAAGAAACACAGAACATTTTTTTGTTCCTTCGGCGGGATTCGAACCCGCGACCTCCGGCCTGAGCGCCGACGCGCTAGCCGCTGATCCACAGAGGTCCTCCATACATACATAAGTGTACGATTATAAATGCGTAGGCAAGGCGACCGCACTTGCAATACATATTGTGTGCGTTTATGCCGCAACTGCATGACACCAGTCACGTCACTGAAATCGGTGTGGGAGCTATTTTTATATATACCTGGTAATTAAAAATTGGCAAAAAAAATTATGGCATATGGCAAATGCCAGCAGGTAGTGAGGTTGGCGCGCGCCCCGTCCCGCGCCGCCGACACGCCGCCCCTTCAGACGTGCGTGTATGCGTACGTACGTGCTTATATGCCCAGCAGTGCGTTCACATGTGCATATACACCCTCTAATGCGTGCGAGCGTATTACCTTAAAATCCTTCATGATCCTGCAGCTCTCGATGGGTCCGATGCTCATGAACATGGCGTATAGGTCCTTCTCCGTCATGGTCTGCGGTAAGTAGTTCACGATGAGGTTGGTGCGCGCCCCGTCCCCCGCCGCCGACACGCCGCCCCCCTCTGACATGCTGCCCCAGCAGCGACCGCCGATGGGTCGTCGGTATTGGTGGGCTATTTGCTGGAAACAAGTATAAATATTCTGTTATAACAATACAGTAGTCCTACTACTATTCTAAATGTGAAATTTTGTGAGGATGGATGGATGGATGGATGCTTGTTACATTTCACGCAAAACCTATTGAACTGATTTCGATTAAATTTGGTATGTGGTATGTTAGTAGTTTAGGCTCTGGAATCTGGATTAAAACATAGGCTAGATACTTTTTATTCCGAAAAAGCAGTGTTCCCGTGGGATCCGATACTATATTAACACGGGCCGCGGGAAATAGCTAGTAATAAATAATACTTATTTTGTTTATGTCAGTAAAACTATTCTGAATCAGAAGTACCTACTAGAAATCAGTTAACGTAAATTAAATAAAATAGTAGATATAATAAATATAATAGATATAATAAATAAATAAATAAAGTAGTAATAAATTGGGTGCCAACAAAAATTATAACGCAGTGTTTCGTGGGGTTTGTAAGAGTTCCATAGACTATAACACAAGGTTTTTATCTAAATAAATAAATATATATATAATAGGTCTTTACCTATGAAATTGCCGTTCTGCAGTACTGGCCATTTCAAATCAAAATAATTTTTGTTTGGCTAAGAATTCTAATTTCAAATTAATTTTATTTTAAAATCATGGAATTCTTTTTCCAAAAGTAGTCATTTGTTTATTGATTAGTGTTACATTTTCATTGATTTTCAATCTATTTCGTCATCATGAATACATTAAAAATTCGAGTAATTATGGAATATGAGTACCGTCGTGGCAGCAACGCGGCACAAGCGGCACGCAACATCAACGACGTTTACGGAGCTAACACTACAAACCAACGCACCACCTGTTATTGGTTTGCTCGCTTCCGTTCTGGAAATTTCGACCTGAAAAATGAACCTCGCGGTCGTTCGAAGACTTTGGTCGACAATGACGAATTAAAGGAGATTGTGGAAGCTGATGATACACAATCTACGGCTGAATTAGCAGCATCTTTCGACGTTAGCGTCAAAACAATATCGGTCCATTTGCGTCAAATTGGCAAGGTAAAAAAGCTTGACAAATGGGTGCCTCACGAATTCAATGATCGCCAGCGCGATATACGCGTCGAGACGTGCCATGCACTGCTCAACAGACACACAAATGAAGGAATTTTGAACGGCATTGTTACCTGCGATGAAAAATGGATTCTGTTTGATAACCGCAAGCGCTCAGCAAGTTGGTTGGGTCCTAGTTCAGCACCTAAACAATGCCCTAAACGAAAACTTACCCCTAGAAAAGTGATGGTCACTATTTGGTGGTCTAGCGCCGGTGTGATTCATCACAGCTTCTTACCAAACGGGGTGAGCATTACTGCAGATGTGTACTGTGAAGAACTGAACACAATGATGGAGAAGCTGGCACATCTCCAACCAGCATTGGTCAATCGCTCGTCGCCGCTGCTCCTGCACGACAACGCGTGACCTCATACTACACAGCAGACGGTCTCCAAGTTGCAAGAACTGGGGATGGAAGCTCTCCATCATCCGCCCTACTCACCAGACCTTGCGCCTACAGACTACTACTTTTTCCAGAATTTTAGATAACTTCTTGGCGGGAAAAAAATTCAATACCCGAGAGGCAGTACAAAATGCCTTTGAAGAATTTGTTGCCTCCCGTCCAGCTGATTTCTTTAAGAAGGGCATCAATAAACTACCACTGCGTTTGCAAAGATGCATTGATTGCATGGGTGATTACTTCGATTAATACAAATAAAAAATACATGAAAAAAATCGTTTAAATTTTTTCATACAACACGGCAATTTCATAGGTAAAGACCTAATATATGCTTCCTCCTTTTTTGGAAGACAGTAAAATAATGTCAGTCATCTCGTCGCTTCACATATAGCTTAACATGATAATTGAACGGAGCCCTAGATATTCTGTATGTCTGATTATTCTGATTAATATATTGAAGCCTTAAATCATAGCATTACTTATTTTTCATAACATCATTTCACTCATAAAATATGGAGTTTACTGAGTGCCTAAGGACTTTATCGTATTAATAATTGGGGTCGCAGTCGTAACTTACAAGTTCTAGTAACTTGTAAGTTAGTGCCAATTGCGATCAACATTTGACTAAGCCAAAAAAATCCAGGCCAAGTCTGTCGACCGTGACACAGAGCTCTCGAACTACTCCACTGCCGCGAACCGTCGCCTTTGTGTACTACAATGGAGCTTAGCGGCAACTTGTAACCCAAAAACTATCAAAACATTCCTACGAGAGTATTTGTTTCACGAGTAACAAAAAAATACTATTACGATATTTTAATTTTAAGTAGGTATAATATGTTTTTAATTAATTTTAAGGAAGCTTCCCTGACTTCCCTCTTGATAATTAATTATGATTGTTTCGTGAATATTTTTGTATTTACCTTGCGCATAGAATTAGGTTTTATTTCGAAAACATAAAAGATTCACAGACGCGACGCGACGTATATACATATACGTCGACATATACAATACGACGTATGTACATATAGCAGTCTTGTATCTCGATAATCGCGTCTACGCGCAATTGTGCTGGGGACTGGGAATTGGGGGACCGGGGTGTCCTACCTGCCCGAATGGGTTATTATATCCATATATTTTCCTTTTTATAAACTGTTCCAAGAAACGAGCAGACGGATCGCTAATGGTAAGCCATTACCAGCGCCCATGGACACCCGTAACACCAGAGGAATTAAAAGCGCATAAAAAGTACTTAAAATCCCTAAATCCCTTATTCCTCCGGTAACCTAACTCACTCGGCGAAACACAACGATACACAACGGTCGAGCCGGCCCATTCGTGCCGAAGCATGGCTCTCCCACGTTTATAAACTTTTGACCAAATATACGCTACTCAAAAATAAATATCAAATATCCTAAATTTCAGGCTTTCACTGTCTCTCTACTTGGCAAAATGACTAGCATGTGACTTGATATGCTGAGATCCCAGGCCCACCTAATTATCCTTATTTACTGATAAAATGTATAAAAATGTATTATATTACATTTTAGTGTTAGTGTATACAATGAACTTATGCATACCCACTAATTTATGCCGTGGGCCAATTTTTAGGTACAAGGCGCTAAAGTTGCGGAAAATTGTTCTCACTTTACTTACATTCTAATAAAGTATCAATTTTATTTTTTGTTTTGAGAATAACGTAAGAAACAAAATCTATTAAGTCATTATTCTCTAAACTTAGTACGAACTGAGATATAAATTTAATGATTTTGGAACGAAGATCCTTATGGGGCGATGCGGAGGGGTGCCCTAGCCGGGAAAAAACGTCCGTAACGTAAGATTTTTATGTATAGTCTTTATTATTTTCTTTATACCTCGAATAGAACTTAAAATTAATATTTTTATAATAAGGAACTTCGTTCCTATCCGGTGTCCCACGACACCACACGGCATTTTTATTTCTATACTGATTTTTTTTATGAAAAACAACAAAATTAGTAATAATCAGTGTAAACGATGTTTTAGATACAATATTTAATTGTCATTATTCTACTATAACATATGTATTATAATTATTATAAAGGCTGTAAGAACAGTTAGTACAATTTTTATACCTTTGGCGCCCTGTACGCTCAGAATTGGCCCACCGCGCAAACTAGCGTGTATGCATACGTTCATTGTATACACTAATACTACAATAAGATATTGATTATCGGTGAGAATATAAGGGTAGAAAGGCGGCCTGGGATCTCGGTCCATGAGTTTTGCCGTATAGACTTAAGCATAACTCAAGCATAATATTTTTTTATGAAACTCCAGCCTCCAAAAGCTAGAATATTTTGTAATAAAACATGTGCCCACTTCTTACGGCAGACAGCTACATGGGGCTTTGGCGGGCGTCCAACGCAAATGGAAGTAACTTCTTAACCTAACGCGTTGTTAGCGTTCATTGTGTGTTGCGGAGTGTCATTAGTGCCAACATAACGAAATTATTGACACACGACACCCCTGGTGTGCTCAAACACGTAGTTTTTTTACGACTGTAGCGCGTCGGCAGTATATTTTTTAGGTGCTATCTAATTTCTAAAGTACAAGTATAAAATAAACGATTTCATAAGAATGAACCACCATTATAATAAGTTAAATATTTTAATGACATTTTAGCCAATAATTAATAAAAAAACCCCTATTAGTCTCAAATAGTAGATTTACATAAAATAAATATTCCCAGCCAAATATATGCTTCTGCCCATGCTTCTTCTTCTTCAAGATACTGGAAAATGTAACCTATGCACAACAATACCCTATCAAAAAGCAAGAAGAGCCTAAAAGCAATTTGGCATATTATGTTCCAACTTACAAGTTTTGTTAAGATCTTCTTATGCACTGTAAACACTTATTAGATACCTCCTACAGTTCTGAGTACTATGTATTTCAGCAATAAAAAGAAATAATAATAAAACAATGAAAAAACAACATAATTGGTAAAACAAGCAACAAAAAACTGAACCAACTTGATTTAAATCTAATAGGTCATGTTAGGTTTTTCCTACACATCAGTTCTGTTTTTAAAATTGAAGATAAAAACTATTTCACAAGCATAAATTCTTTAAATTATGATGTCAAAGGTGAAAACTTTTTACTATAACATTTCCTATGAATCTTAAAAATGTAGTTGATTGTTAGAAAATGCCTCAACGCAGTTAGCCCCTCTGTACCTACAATTTTTTGGAATAAAGTACAACAAAAAACAATTTTATTAGTATCATTATTTTTAGTTTTAAAATATTTCTCGCAAGAATTAACTTTACATGAGAAAACATTTATAATCAGTTACACAATACAAAGACTCAGAACGTAGTGACGTGATTATTACTTGCTCAAGATGTGACTTAATTTAAAACATTGAACATGTTTCATAAAACAATACAGCATACATATTTAGAAACTTAATTGAAGCACTAAGGAAAAACTTTACTCGTATCTAAGATTTTATATGTTCTCTCAGATTAATAACTGTTAACAGCATGGATACCCAGCTAGTACTAGCAATAGAAGGAGACAATTAATAGTATTCCTTATTTTTCTTACAATATTTTGTTGAAGCTTTCCATACACAAATGACATTTACATCCTATTAATTTAGGATGTCATGTACATTGCAATAAAGGCATAATTCAAAAATTATTTGAGGTTTAAATTAGCTCGGGAGCCATATGTGGCCCACGGGCTGCAAGATGGTCATGCCTGGTCTACAGTATAATAAAGTTAATACGTACATTCTCTATAGGATTAAACCCCCTATCCCAACTGCTGATTGGGGTACCCCCAAACAGGTAACCTGGGTATCTTTCACCCATTTGGTCTTCTATTGTTTGTTGGTGTAACAATCACTTAATGTCAATTGAACTAATTTCTACACCAATTCCATCATCTGTTACATCCAGTTAGCACTATATTACCCCATCTGCAAAAAAAAGAAAGTTATTTTATTTTTATGCTATGAATTTAAATGTAATCAATTTTAATAGTAAAATGTTTTACAATAGTTTTATGTACATAATTATTATTTGGTGTATCTGTTTTAATTCAAAGATTGCTGTTTTCTGAGTCGTGTAAGTAAGTACTGAGTACCCAATTTTACCAATAGCAGATAAAGAGGTATACCGTTCTAAGAATCCAGTAGGCTATGATGATTAAGGTCAATGTCCTTCTCAGTTTAATTTCTTTAAAATGTTATGATTTTTTCAGTTATTGTTTTGATTTGATTATTTATAATAACAACATTCGTAAGCTGAAGAGTGGTATGCTTTTTTGAACAAAATATTTTTACTTAGGCATTAGACTAGTATTTATTACTAATATTTAAAAATAAATTGTGTTATTGATTTCTTCAATTAGGAATCCATACAATGATACTTGTACGACAATTGACAAAACATTGAACAGTACTTATCAGATGTGTAAAATTTAATGTAAGTATTGGTTAAAACTGTGGCCCCAAGTAATGAAATAAAGTTTTATTTTCTAATAGAATGTAAAGTTTCAAAATACGAGCTCGAATTAAATTATAAAAATTAGAGTAGAGTATACTTACATACAGCTTAAACGGTTATTTAACGACTCAGTTTCTCTTATATATCCAGCAATATTGAGTTAAGTAAAATAAATATAATTTTATAAATTTAAATTAAGCTGAAAAATGGTCAAAATTTATCAGGCCAAAATTTCAGTGTCAAATATTTTTATGTCATTTGCAAATTGGAGTAGACAATTTATTTTTTTTTATATATTTTTAGAGCGAAAGAACAAACTGTCAAATGCTAATCAAAACTATGATGAAATTTGTATATGAACGATAAAGTATCAAAACTCACTATAAACTCTTAGTTTGAGCGCCATTCAACTCCATAAATTATCGAAATGACGGTAACTGACAGCTAAACGTTGAATGTCCCACCTGTACCTATATGAAGTTCAAAACGTTGAATGGATGAATACGGTGCATAAATATTATGTTTCTATGTCAAAAAAAAAGCGCCGTACTCACCGTCCAGCTTGCAAATACAATACGGCCTTGAGGCTTGAAGCGGATTGTATGTAAAATGATCGACACTTTTGACACTGATGAGTGATGACGGCCACTAGTATCGGTGCTGGATTTGCAGGCTAGACCGTGAGTATGGCGAGAATGGCAAATTTGTCTATGGGCGATTCTCAATTCGATTCCATGAATCCGCACATAGAGAATAGTTCTCTATTCTGAGTAGTAATACTCATCTATGAGGTCTATTCTCCATGATTCCGCATTGGGGAAACGGCGCCATTTTGTTATTTCATGGTTGTCCTTTGGAGTATGATTTCTGAAAATTAGGAATTTGGACTGTACTTAGATCAGTAAATAAGAATTACTTCTAAAAATATCATATTGTGAAACTGTGGAAAATGCTTTAATGGTTCATATAAATATTGCGTAACATAATTTTAGGTAAGTCTACAAATCATTAATAAGTACCTACCTAGGTACTATGATTACATGTTTTTAGGTACTGAGGCGGTACGTAAATCCATTCATTGTTGAACTTATACGTATTATTATATCAGAAACTATTGTGTTGTGATAAAAAATATTAAATACAGTAATTTTTTTATCGTAAACTTTCTGGGTTCTACGCGTTGAACCAAGTAGATAGCCAGCGTGGCTTCCAAAGATATGCTTATTATCTCGAGTTTCGGTCATCATAATTGCGACGTGGTTGTTATTAAAGATAATCAGAAATAACACAAGTCTGTAAAAAACTACTAAAACTAAAATATTTACTAAAAAGTAAAAATTTATGACGAAACATGTGCATCTCTGTAGGTAAATAAAAATACATCCATAAATATTAATTCCATTGACAATCATGTAATGGTTCTGTACCTGGTTAAATATTTTATATATAAAGTACATATTCAAATGTCCTATGAAAACATACTGTTAAGTATATATATGCATATTTTGTAAATTTGATTTTATTAAAGCTAAATTTTTTAGGTGTCAGCAATCAACATGAGTGTAATAATACGCCTCCAGAACCTTCCGTGGTCAGCGAATGCTCTGGACATTCGTAACTACTTCCGAGGTCTATCAATTCCGGAAGGAGGCGTCCACATCGTAGGAGGAGAGTTAGGCGATGCATTCATAGCGTTCAGGTAGCTATACATACAACAAAATACATTACATGTAATATTTTCTCAAAAATATTACATTATTAGCATATAAATATCATGTCTAGGATAATATTTATGAAATTATTAAATAAACATATAAATATACACATATTTTAACTTGAAACACTCAAAAGAGAACAATTCACAAGGCTTATATTGATTGAACTGTGCGTAAGTAAATATGCCCGGGTTGGTAAAAATAGTCTATACCAAGTATGACGTTATTAGAATGAGTCTATCAATGCTTAACCATTGGTTTAATAACTTTCAACACTGTTAAATTAGGACATTTTAACATACAACTAAGTTGCACATGTACTTTCTATCATTATTCTAAAAATGAGGCTAAAAGTTGATTTGTTGAAAACAAATCTCAAACAATAAATAGTTCTAAATCACAAGTTACTATAAATATCATAGCTTAATAGAGCTAATATTATAATATTGAGGAGCTTTGTCTTTATTCGGCTCAATAATTTTTACATTCCAATAATATAAAGTAAGGTCTTACTAAGCTTCCTTCTCTCCAAGTTAGTTGAAGGCAGTGGAACACTCAAAATATGTATAAAATAAAAATTGGTAAGTAATAGTTGTAACCATTATATAAATTT
Source organism: Phengaris arion (assembly GCA_963565745.1). Classification (NCBI taxonomy): domain Eukaryota; kingdom Metazoa; phylum Arthropoda; class Insecta; order Lepidoptera; family Lycaenidae; genus Phengaris; species Phengaris arion. The sequence continues at coordinate 25,913,701 of OY751433.1, forward strand.
ATCAAATTAGTTTACTGGGTGGTATATAATTTGCAAACCCTCTTTGTAATACACACTTATAATTCAATCACAAAATCTTATTTCCATGTCTGTTAGTACTAACACTTATAAAATTGTCTGACATAACAGCATACCACCAATTCTGTAAAATAACCCCCGAATTCTCAAGCAGTGAGGGAGTGGACGATGATGACGACGATGACGATTGAGAGTATGTTTCATACTCTCAATCATGCCAAATTTTATGCAAATATAACTAGATAAAATTTGGCATGGACAGACACATCAATAATTTTCCTCTGTATTTGTTGGGAGTTAAGAATATTATTTTTAATTATTTTTAGTAGAAAATGTACTTCTTACAGAGACAGAATTTGAAATACTCCCTTTTCTTTACGTACTCCATCACTATACAAAAGCTGTATAATATGCTATAAAATAAGAATGATTCTAAAAACAACCTCATTCAATTAAAAAAAAAATGATATGGCTTCACAACAAATGAATCTTTGGCATGCAATGCATTACTTACTACATGAGTTTTTATAAAACATCTTATTTAGGTTTGGGTAAGAAAACTATAAACTTATGAACTAAAATTTAATAAAAAAAAATTTAATCATCTTCATGTTCAGCTTCTGTAAAAATAAGTAGTTTTATCATAATATTTTCGACCAAAACCTGGATTTATTGTTATTTAAGTCTTAAGTACAACAAAAAACAAGCTATAGTTCTCGTAATTAAAACTTGTCCATTTATAGTCTGTCTGGCTCAAACGACAGGATATTGGTTGAATTAATTGAGAGGTTTTAATTTCAAGTATTGATCCCTGACGGGATATGCCCAAAAAAGTTTTGCGCTAATTTTAACTCTTATCTCTTTGAAAAAAAAAGGCAAGCCATATCAGGTATGCTGATACTTGAGGTACTGCAACAAAATATGTGGATAATCCAGAAAGCAACTAGTCTATACTATTCTTAATATTTATATATACACATAGTTTTTATAGTATATAATATACTATAAAAACTATGTCTGTTTTTAAGACTTTAAATACTGTCTTGTTTTCTGCCAATTTACACTCTTAAGTATATGTATATAGATAATAACAGACTAGTTCTCTGACTTCTGACTTTTTTAAACCTTTTCGACTCTCCTATCGTACGAACTTTGCTAGGTCGACTGGAGATAATTTATGTATAAGGCGGATCCCAATTGAGCTGTTTCACTGCTATACTGTTTTTATTGAGACATTAATTGAACTTGACGCGCGCCGTGCTGCTTCGCTACCGTACTAAGAGACATGCAATGGACCACCATGGTTATCCATGGACTTAATTCCAATATAGGCTTACTAGATTTGTACGTGTGACGAAGATATCAGGGACACAATGTCCGAACATCTGTCGCTCAACTGACTAAGCTATCAAACAACATAAGGGTCTTCCCACATGTACCACATTTTACAGTCGTTATCGACCACGTGTGTGATACCGACCACGTCGTAACCACAACGCAACCACCAGGGACACCGAATATTTATAACGGTAATTCATAACAAACATCTACATTACCTCCCGGTACCACAACGCAACCACAAGAAGCCGCAGCGACACAATTCGCACGTAACTACAACTTGATCACCTTCTGTCGCGTCTGTGTGGAGTGCTTGTGGTACGCGTGGGTCGACCCTGACGTAACAGAGAAGAAAATATATGTACAGAGAAACGTCCCACAATTGTAGAGACACCGTATGCTTGTAGTAGTGCAATCAAATCGAAAGCTAACTATGTAGCTGTTTATCTGGTCCTCTTTCTTTAAGCTGTGCTAATGGCACGACATACGGCAGTAACACAGAGGGGAGTTTTAGTATGCGTCGAACACTATCTTGTGGTTCCATAGCGAACACCACTCTTACATTTCGTACTTATTACAGCTACTAACATTTAACGACGGAAACAATTTTTTTAATTAGAACATAATGCCTATATAAATCATATTAAAAAGTTAACAACGATCCTGCTGACTGACTATGCAGTCAAAAAATATTCTAGAAAACAATATTATTTCAATACTTAATTCGAGCATCGAGTATGAAAACAATTTGTTGCAGGCTGCAGCCATTAATAGGAATATTGCTAGTCCAGTATTCGTGAGATGAAATGTCACATGCGTCCGACGAATATGGTATTCAATATCATTTTTGTGACGTTAGCGTACTGCAATTCCTGCAACATTAGTGGTAAATACTAAACCTATGATTTAGATTTTATGCAATAACGTCCACGAAAACGCCATGAAAAAAGCGCAACGAATATTAATTCCCAGAAGAATTATGAAAAGGAATGATACTGATGATAATATTATAATGATTTATGACCTACTGACAGTTATTCTGCCTTCACCACAACGCCAGCGTTCTCGTAGAATCTACCTTTTTACCAAGCATTAATTGTGCCTATATATGGATATAAGAAAGGATAGAAAGAAGAAACCGCCCTTTGAATATTATGACGTTCATGTGACGATATGCTGCTAAATTATGTAGTCGCTATCTCTATACCCTAACATCTCGTTTCTTGATTTTCTTTACTCGGATAGGCTCTAATGATAACACATTGATTAGGTACTCAAAAATTACGTCTTGAATATCTTTGAAACATCTACATAACTAAAAGACAGGCGACACTGCCCGCTCCACGTTGCGTGGTGACGTTGGTGGACGGATTGTAGATCTATATTATCGTACAGATTTCTTCGCAATTACTAAGTGCTTCCCGCATCATTCTTCAACGCGGCTGGGCGCGGATACTGCATGTAGGCGTGTGACCTGAAACACTGCGTATGAATGCGTTTCCTGTGTGTTGTACTTTTCAATACAAAGCTAATATTGCAAAGAACTTTTATAAGTGATAAGAACACTGACTAACGCTGCTGAGAACCTACACCTAGTCTAGTAACTTTAGAACTCAGTCTTAGAAGCGCTCTAAATTCGCAGCAATACTTTGGGTAGATCAACAATCATTTTATTTTCTACGATGGATCTTTCATAAACGTCTAAACTATTACCAATATGGATTTTAATATAATATTAAATGGATTATATCATTCACTTCGAGTGTTTGTGGTCTGCAATTCTTTAGTTACGCCGTACGCTACGCCTGAAACACTGCCCATCTTATCGTTTTTGAGACATTTTCTGCCGGATTTTCTGCATAGTATAATCATCGCATTGCAAAGATTGACATTCCAGGTGAAGGAGATTTTCCGGAGAATTTGTGTAGACGGATGCAGTATAATAATTATTATACCTACATAGTAGAGGATCCGAACTAAGATCGTCCTTCACTGTTGTGTCAACCAGGCAATAGTGATATTTTATCTAATGAAACAACATAATTTAATTAGATAACTCCTTAAAAAATGGTCATGATTATACAGGGTGTTTTGCACATGGACCGACATGATTTTTTGGGGGGTGGGGGGGGTCATGTGCTATTTTCCCCCGTGAGACCCAATAACCTAAGTCTCACGGTAGTCTAGATATGTTTTTTTTTAATTTTTTTGAAATCTACCCGAAATCTTGCCTTTAAATCGTCCTAACTTTTTTGTTTGTGGTTATAATACCACAAAACAAAGTATGCTTGTATTTTACAATGTTTTCTAATTCTAAATAAATCATTACATGTTACAATTGATATCCACAAAAAAACTTCTGAGCTTTCAAAGTGGTAAATCGGTGTAAATGTTATGAAAAGTGACAACTTATCAATTCATTTAAAAAAAAACTAAAGCTCATTTTGAATTTAGCTTTTTTTAAAAAAGTTCTTTACTTATTACCCTTTCTAACGATATGCTACATGATATAAGAAACCATTCTTAAAGTGGTCAAATTAAGCTTCGTTTGCCTGAACACGCACTCTAACAATGTAACTGGTTTGAACAATGTAACCAGTCAACGCGGATTATCAAGCAGCAGGTAAAAAGTTAGTCCCTTTCTTACTAGTAGTACAGTTATTGTTGTCTTTGTCTATCGAGTTGAAAGTGAGTGAAGGTCACTTGCCGGGAATCAGTCGAGATTACTCTGCGATTCGAAGTGCCCGTACTTTTCCCGTTGTTCTATCGTAATCAAATTAAAGTCTTGTTATTGTTTTTTTGTTAAATCTGTTGTTGAACTGTTACGTTTTTGTTGTTTATCTTTGCGTATTCGTTACAATGGCGAACTTCAGTAACGAGGAGTATGCTGACATGATGTTGGCGTATGGTAAAGCTGATTGCAATTCGCATGAAGCGCGAAGAATTTATCAAGAACGCTACACTGATCGACGGTTACCTCACCACGAGACCTTCTCAACTACCTATCGACGTCTGAGGGAGACCGGAAACTTAAACTTTCGGGAGCCCCGAGTGAATGTGAGGCAACATAATGTTGAAGTTGATGAGAGAATCCTTCAAGCTTTTGATGACGATCCTACAACAAGCATACGAGTTGTTGCTGACGGACTTAACGTATCAGTTTGGAAAGTCTGGTCCGTTCTTCGGGCAGATGGAAGGCACGCATTTCATTACACTCCTGTTCAAGGTAACAACTTACAGTACTTACTACTTATTTAAAATGTGACATTAAAACATTTTACTTGATTTCAAATCTTAATGTGTTCACTTTTACTCTTATTATTTTTTATTTTTTATTGTTGTAATTGTTTCGTTGAATTCCTTTCTTGCTATGTTTCTCGGACAACTGAAGAAGTTCTTTGCGTGAGCTCAATTAAAAGAAAGAAATATCGCGTTTATGCAGTTATTACCACAAACTCACGGATTTCATTCATTGTTCCAGGTCTCGAAGAGGGTGACAATGCAAGACGGTTAGAGTTCTGCCGATTTTTATTGCACACAGATGTTGAAGATAGCGACTTTTTGAAAAGAATTTTATGGACTGACGAGTCAAATTTTAGCCATGAAGGCATAGCAAATCTGCACAATTTGCATCACTGGGAGAAAAGGGGCCAAAATCCGCACAAAAAAAGGCAGACTTCCTTTCAGCGAAAATTCAGCGTAAATGTTTGGGCTGGTGTTATTGGGCGAAATCTTGTCGGCCCATATTTTTTGCCAGAACGACTCAATGGAAACAATTATTTAGAGTTTCTTCAAAATGATTTACCTGAACTGGTACTACCAGTTTTAGAAGATGTGCCAATTGTTTTTCAAAATGATGGCTGTCCGGCACATTACCAACGAACGGTACGAGAGCATTTAAATAATGCATTTCCAAACTCGTGGATTGGTAGAGCTGGCCCCATTCCATGGCCAGCACGGTCCCCAGATTTAACACCCCTGGATTTCTACGTATGGGGACGTGCAAAAGAGTTAGTGTATGCAACAGAGGTGCCCACAAAAGAAATTTTAGTGGAACGAATAAACACAGCATTCGTAAAAATGCAAGAGGAAATGCGGCTTTTAACTACAACCTCGGAAATAAGAAAAAGGTGTCGTGCATGCATAAGGTGTGGAGGCGGCCAATTCGAGCAAACTTTGTAATTTTAATTTAATAAAAACAACTTAACATAAAAAATGTATTTTCATTATCTTGACCCTAGCAACAAAGTATCTCTTAGGTCGACCCCTGATGTATTATTTCTGTCATGTAGCATATCGTTAGAAAGGGTAATAAGTAAAGAACTTTTTAATAAAAAGCTAAATTCAAAATGAACTTTAGTTTTTTTTTAAATGAATTGATAAGTTGTCACTTTTCATAACATTTACACCGATTTACCACTTTGAAAGCTCAGAAGTTTTTTTGTGGATATCAATTGTAACATGTAATGATTTATTTAGAATTAGAAAACATTGTAGAATACAAGCATACTTTGTTTTGTGGTATTATAACCACAAACAAAAAAGTTAGGACGATTTAAAGGCAAGATTTCGGGTAGATTTCAAAAAAATTAAAAAAAAACATATCTAGACTACCGTGAGACTTAGGATATTGGGTCTCACGGGGGAAAATAGCACATGACCCCCCCCACCCCCCAAAAAATCATGTCGGTCCATGTGCAAAACACCCTGTATATATTATATTTTTTTTTTTATAATTTCGCCGGCGGGCCAACCAAACAAAACAAATACCAGTGAAAAGTTTATGTGTCAACACCTCAGTGATTAGCTTTTTCTGGTCCCTACTACCTGGCAGCCACATTGAAACAGGTAAGTTGATATTAGTAACTGCACTCTTCTATCAGCCAATAGCTGACATAATAATAGTATCCGATGTCAGATGGCGAAATTACTCATATATATATATATATATATATATATATATATATATATATATATATATATATATATATATATATATATATATATATATATATATATATATATATATATATATATATATATAAAATGTTACACGACGAAAGAAAAAACATGACAAACTAAGATCCCTATGTTGTCGACATAAAGGTCAAGTCAGAGGTAAAATAACTTTGAATGGACTTTCAACAATAAATTCGAATGATTTTTGATGGCCGGAGTGCGGAACAAAATAACATAGGTCCATTCAGATAAACGCCTCAACGGGTACTACCGTTTCTATATAAGTAATTGAAAGAAACGTTCATACGACTCGTCCGAATTATTTATTATTGAAATAAATAAACCCTAACAAATATCTTATTCCAATCGAAAAATAAAAACGACAATTTCCTTCCCTTTATTATGTATTACGAAACTGTAATTAATTTTCAGTTTTTTCTTCACAAATAATACAGTTACAACTCCAAGAATTTCTATTTTGATTGTTATTTTATGATTTTTTGTATCGAGTAAATTTACAGAAAACGTGTTTTGAAAACGTAGGTTTACAAATATGATCAAGATTAACATATATTTATTACTGCACTAAAATGCAAATGCAACTCAATTTTTTTTTTAAAGAAGTATTTTTACGATGACGAGCGCCTTGAAAGACAAGGATAAACGAATTTACTGTAGAGCTATGTTTTGGAGCAGATTAAATTAAACTTCCATCAATTTTATTACAAAGGTTTAAAAAAAACTGCTTATTATGTCAAAGTAGTAACAAAAAATGTTTTTAAAACAAACAAAAGAAAAAAAAATATATTAATACATGTTTAGCAAGAAAATATTCATTTTTTTATTAACAATAAATATAAGGTTCGGTAAAATCAACTACGGATATTTTGGGCATATTAGATCATATGCTTCCTTAGGTATAGACGTTTAGGCAGAAAAATAATTTTTGTTTATGAGATAATTTTTAACTTTGAGTATAACATTTTTTTTTTTGCCAAAATGTATTTATATGAGCAGTAGATCAATAGGGTATTTTTTAAATTATTGAAAACTGCATAGATTTAAAGACCCAATTAAAGTAGAATTTAGAAAAAGTGCGACGTAGTCTACACATCAATGTCTCCACTTATATATATATATATATATATATATATATATATATATATATATATATATATATATATATATATATATATATATAACACAAAACTAAAATAAACTAAAAAAATAGACTTTTCTGTAAATAAAACTTATCTTAGGTATTACATTTTTTTTTTTTTTGTATTTTTTTTTTTGAACGGCCATAACTTCTACTGTAAGTCATTTCAGGGTTATTCATTAATTACCGGACACCCTGTATATAATTTTTTTCGCTCCTATTTTTCAAATTAAAAGTCTTACAACTACTATCTAGGAACAAATTTTCTCCAGCAACCTTATACATATTATTAACCTTATATATATTTGTAATTAAATTATTAACATTTTAAAACTGGTCTCGATTGGCTGACAGAAGAGTGCAATTACTAATATCAACTTTTCAAACAGGTAACACAAAACAGGTAACAGGTACTATAATCGTAATCGTATAGGGAGCAGAAAACTAATCAACTGAGGGTTGCATGTTGTGTACATTATAAACTTTTCACTGGAGTTTGTTTTGTTTGGTTGGCCCGCCTGCGAAATTATTTTAAAAAACATGACAATTTATTAAGGGGTTGCCTAATTAAATTATGTTGACAAACTGATTTCATTAGATAAAATATCACTTTCATCTAGTTAACACAACAGCGAAGGACGATCTTAGTTCGGATCTTAGACCAACACTCTTATTAGTCCTGGCTATACCTAGTAGGTGTCTGGTTTTACTTTTAGATTATAAAAAATATGCTCTTACAATGTTTACACAAGGTGTAAGTATATAATATTATTATGTAAGTCGTCTTCGTCTGAATATTCAAAAAAATATTTTGGGCGTGCTCTAATTAATGACGCGTAGCAACTAGCATCTCAATCTAAAAGTGAATATTCCTAATCGCGCGTTCAAGATTAAGCCGAGTCCTAGGTAGCACCATAACACTAATGACAATCTTGAGTCGTGATTCTTGAACACAAAGTAGATAAAAAGTTAAAGGCTATTAAAAATCAAGTACGGGTATTTTGAGCGTATGATCTACTGCTTACTAGACGTTTAGGCTGAAAAATAATTACAGTTTCGAAAAAAAATTATACTAGATAAAATTACATTTAAGCTCTTTACGGCGCTGGGCTTCTAGTAAAGATGCATTCGATAATTTCGACGGCGAAGTTCGAAAACAAAATGTATGGGATTTGACATAACGTATCGCAAGCGACATGTCACATAACGATGACTTGTGTCAAATCCCATAAATTTTTGATTTCGAAGTTCGTCGTCGAAATTATCGAATGCATCTTGACTAAAGGCCCAGTTCAGGTCATCGAGCTCATACAGTTGATTCTATCTATGTTTTTAAGGTGAAGTATTTGCTTCCACTTCAAATATCCTGTTTCTTTGAGGTTAATGACCTTTGCGCCTTAGAGAGTAACAGTAGGTCATATGCCCAAAATATCCGTATTTGATTTTGAACAACCTTATTTACGGTGTCTAGAATCTTGACGAATCAGTCTACTCATCCAAAAGCATAATGACAATCATATTCTGACACGTTCCGCTTTGTACAATGTACAGTCTACGCATTTTAATACAATAGCCCTGGTTAATAGAAACGCATTGGAGATCCATTCAGACTCTAAACTATCTAAGTTTACGGGCTGAGCTAGCTCAGTTTACCAGCATCGGACGTATGTAATATTGTTACAGCAATTTAGCCTCGTGCAATGTGAGTCCTTGTTGCGAAATGTACGAATTGCAAAATGAGCAATACGCAGAATGAGAGAGTAAGCCCATGTTTATACTACTATTATAAATGTGAAAGTTTGTGAGGATGGATGCTTGTTACTCTTTCACGTTAAACTACTGAACGGATTTCGATGAAATTTGATATGGTAGTACTTAAGGCTCTGGAATTTTATCCCGAAAAAGTACAGTGTTCCCTGGGATTACCCGATACAATATTTACGCGGGCGGGGAGCCGCGGGAAAAAGCTAGTATATAAAATATTTTATTCGTAATATTATACTCCGGCTCGTGTAAGACGATTGCAGGATTATGGATAACATTGATGATACTGGGCTATAGGGCTCAGGTGCTAGTGGACTGTTACCTGGGACTGACTATGGTGTCTGTCGGATACGATGTGGCATCAATTGGAAGTTGACAGGCGGTAATTCACCAACAATTTCTAATGAGCCCGCCCACTGCATGCATGGTGCTCCAAGCTGGTAACATTCACAAAGCAACTTGAAGCTGAAGAGGTGCCACTGGACTTTAAACGCCGTGCTCCCTCCGTGAACTTTAAAAGCTGGAAACGTAGAACAGAGCCCACTCATTGGAGTACTACCGAGTACTCCAAGGAGTGGGCTTCTCCCCAACACCGATCGCCACATACTTGTGGCTACTGCCCTGCGGGCTTATTATTATTGTATTATTTATTTTCAGTTACAGTTTATGCACTATTTAGCACTTTTATAATAGTTAAATAGAGGTCAGTATCGGAAACATATTTTATTCAAAATAAACTATTTTGTAGGTTTATTTATTCCAGGTTAAGACACCACATCACAAAGTTTGTCGGGTTAGCTAGTAAATTTAATGTCGATGGTCGAACAGTAGTTTATACGAACCACTTATCCATTCAAAACTATTCTGGTTTTGTATATGGATTTCATAGTTTCAAGTCCACCTTTACAGGATTAAAACATTGCAAACCTTGAAGGGGCGCTGTTCATTTTTTTATTTGCTCATTTTGAGTGTCGTGCTTATGTTGCATTTTGAACATTTTGCTCCGAAGGTATATATTATATCATTGATGTATTAATTGCACGCCGATTACTACTTAGAAATCGTTGAATCTCAACTTCGCGAGAAGTTGGTTGCTCGGCAATCGTGCCCAAGAGCTACTAGCAAATTTAGAGCAGGTGATTGAGGCAAGCCGAAACCTTATCCTATACTTCTATTATAACTTAACACGAAACTGATCACTGAAGGACTGGCTGGTCAGAAGCGGGGCTAAGTCAATATACAAATTCAAAAAATTCAAAAATATATTTGAGGCAATTTGAATTTTTGAAAATTCAAATTTGAATGTTGTAGTTCAATGTTTAAGGAGTCGAGGAAAAGCCATACAATTTAGTCGACGCCTTAACCTTGCCACTCTTTTGCATCTATAAACAAAATTAAAAGAAAATTGGTATGTAGCATCATTGTCAAGCAGTAATCGAGCCAACAATGATGAATTGTAGCTAAGAACACTCGATCACGTCAGCTTTCAAGCAAAAAAAAAAGGTGAAAATCTGTTCATTTGTTCGGGACCTACGATGCCATGGACAGACAAGTGTACACACAAACAGACAGAAACGTCAAAATTATGACACCCTTATTTTGTTAGGGGTCAAAAAAATTTTGGCACTTTTTACAATTTATGTAAAAAAAGCTGATCCATTTTGCTGGCGGTTATGCCTTAATTCGGTAGTTGTTTTAGGGGTTTGCAGAGTCGTCTTCCAATAATAATTCAACAGCTGCGGGCTTAGCATGGCGATCCAAAGAAATAATTTTACAGATGATATATTCTATCCAAAACAGTTCGTTGCAACATAGTTCTTAATCCATGGTAACAAGGTCGTCAAAAGAAGTCAACATTTCTTAATAGCCATATTTTTATAAGGCTGCCGGGAAATCTTATGTCGAAAATTATCACATTTTCAAGTAAATGACTGAACGTAAAGAAACTATTTGTCTTGGACCGCCATGATGTGGAGTAGTTGACATTATTGTAAGACTATTTGACATTGAAAAGTAAACGTTTCTACTTTAGCTGTCAAAAGAGGCCATTTTGTGAGCTCATGCTCGGGAAGAAAAGAAATGTTGTTTCTCATAACGACGATGCATCGACCTTGTTACTTTACAATAAGAACTATTTTGCTGCGAATGGTATTAATGTTTATTCAATCTGTCATTTTTTCGATTCTCGGTGTTTCTAGGGTGCGCATGCTAGGCCTGCAGGGAGAAGCCAACTTGTAAACCACTTTGGACATACAGACTGATGGACGGACAGAGCGTAACTATAAGAGTTCCTTAAAGTACTGCGGAACCACAAAAATCAATGACACAGGGTAGGTACTCTTATTTTCAATCTCCGTCAGTAAAGGGACATAAAAAAGAATTATTTTAATAGCTTACAAAGAAAGAAAAAGAACCATTTTGTCGATTCTTCGGTGTTTCTATGGTGCGCATGCTAAGCCTGCAGGGGCATAAGTTAATCTACTTAATGTAAATTGATACCTTGTCTAGACTGGAGATAAAGATATGTTATAGTGTGTGTCGTCTCGAAATTAAGAGATTTTACCAGCAGATATAAATAGGTTTAATTTTATCGACAAAACACCCCTCGGGGTCGCAACCCGTCGTAAATAATTTTTTTTATGACCATGAAGGTCAGCATCACATCAAAAGGGTCTTATTTTATTTTTTACGAGCGGACCCGACAGACGTTGTCCTGCCGGGCTGATTTGTGAATCTAAACCACCACCAACGCACGCCATGAATTTTATTGTATGCGTTTGGGTGGCGCCCAAATGCATACAATAAAATTCATTCAAATCGGTTCAGCCGTTTAGGAGGAGTTCAGTGACATACACACGTATAGTAGAATTATATATATAAAGATATAATTTTTACAACATTGAAATTTTTCAATTTATAAATTAATTTATATAATATAAATTATTATTTTAATATAATAAGGAGTAAAATATGTATACACATTAATTTTCACAAAAAAGTGAATATTTTTAAATTAAAAGTCCGTTTACCTAAAAATTATCTGCTTCTAAAATCTCTTAACCTCGAGACGACAGACACTGGCAGCACGTCGCGCAATAAGGCAGAATTCTAAATGAACGTGTGGACTTAGGCTGTTTGTTTAATTTTGGTTGGTTGGAATTTGTGGCCCAATCAATTAGAATGTATTATGACTACTGCATATTACAACACAAAGGAAATATCAAATAACTGCATCTGGATAATCGCTAATAAATAATAGTATTGTCGGACAATTTCAAAGTAATTTTGATAACCTATCTATTATATTATATATATTTCTTACCTGTAATTTTGCAGGTAAACTTATATCTGCATTCTACAAACTACCTATGTTCCTGCAATGATAATAATCTCTTCATAATCTGACGACCTCTGTGGCTCAGTGGTTGAGCGCGTTGCGTGTTCAAGCTGTGGGTCGAGGGTTCGAATCCCGCCGAAGGAACAAAAAGTGTTCCTGGGTCATGGATGTGTATTAAATATGTGTATAATATATTAAAAATCTTAAATATTTATGTAAAATATAAAAGTATTAAATATACTTTCTCTGTCTCCCCGTAACAGAAGTTCTCGAGTACTTAGCACGGGGCTAGATTGACGTGGTGTGAAGCGTCCATAGTTGTAAATATAATTATATTTGTCTTAAAATCATATCAACAGTAACCACTCATTTCAATAAACAAGTCGAACAAAGTGAGTACCTACGAGTACAATCTATTGCATATAATATTTAAATACACCAAGTACTGAAAATCTATCGCACCTTTATTTAATATTTATAAACTATAAAAATGTGTGGGTACATAACGTGTGGCGACATAACTTCAGATTCTTACCAGCAAATTAGACAGTACAAATACTTATTATTACATCGTTTGCCGAGAGCGTGCTGCCACCGAGTATCGACTCTTCTTTCTAATTGACACTTTCTAGTAGATGACCATAGGAGAGATCGTCTTCTTGATTTTAGGGGATTATCCCTTGTTGGTGGAGCTTCCGCCATTACTCTCTGTGGAGAGACCTACTTGGTAAAACATGGTAACGTGCTCGTGATTAGTAAAAAGTTCGCAAAAGAAAATGTATAGGGCATTTTCACTTTTACTAGACTTTAGGCCAATTTGGTACAACCTAAATGAGAAATCTTTCTAGTTTACTTGAGTCTGATCAAAAGGCCAATGATCTCGATGACGCTCTTGCCTCTACCAATGACGCTACCAAAAAAAGTGTGAACTAATATGGGGTGTATCTTTTCTGATGTAAGCGTCGCGTCCATTTTGAAGCCGAAAACAATAAGCAGATGGTGGCACCACAATAGTGACTAAGTGGACAAAGGCCCTTAAGGTCTTCACATATATACCATACCGCACCGACGTGACGTGGTCAAGCTGTGGTTACGTTTGAACCACATCGCAACCACCAGCGACACCAAGTATTTACACCGGTAATTCATGACACACGTCGACGTTTTGTCGGTAGGTACCACAACGCCAGTCGCCTCAGTGTGGTGCGGTTGTTACGTGTGGGAAATTTGTAATATAGGTAGATTAAATTTGCACCAGCCGCATTATCAAGCTTGTCAAAACTATACAATGTATGTAACTCAAATTCACTTGTTCTTTGATACTTTGCACCACCTGGCCTAATGTCAAAGTAAAATTTTTTTATTCAAAATTGTCATTTTTATACACTTTCTGAACGTCGCGTCGGTCTACAATCTACATGATGCCTACCACCGATTCGGGAACTAGCCCGGAGAGAAGAACCGGCGTAAGAAACTCGCTCGGGGTCATCTTTTGTCAAAAAGATGGAAAATTGTTCTTTTAAAAATATAAAAAAGGCATATATATAACAATTTATGACCAAAACTACATAAAAAGAGTACAATAATATATGTAATTTAGAAGTAGCCTTGCAGGGAGCCACCTCATTCCCAAGGTGTGCTATAATTCATAAAATCATTAACTTTATAATAGGCTTTAGCACACAAACTTTCTTTAACTACTTTTTTTTATTTATTGATTGAAAAATATTGAATGTTTTCTGGGATCTTATTTTATAGGCGTATACATTGGCCTTTAAACGAATTCTTTACTTTACTAAGTCTAGTCACTGGTTACTTACTGGTTACTGCTTATTTCGGGTATTTCTATTGTGGATGTCACTTTTCTTTTTGAATAGACTTAATTTTTTTTTAACATATAATACATTTGATAGAATGATAATGGCCAACAATCTACATAATATTATCATCTTTTATCACCCTCCCCCCACTATAATATTTTTACTTCTGCCTTATAAGGAATCATCAAAAGGCAATAAGGCGCGTTTATGAATGTTAAGAATGTGCTAAGTAGCAATGACAAGTTGATTGACTTTTAATTCGCTGCAATGAGGGTGTTGGATATTTTTTCTGCCGCTAGGGGGGGCAGACCCAACGCACACAACGCGTCATCTGATGGCGTAAGTGGTATAAAAAACGGTCAAGAAGAAAATATTTTTCTGTCACCAGGTGGCGCTTGCTAGCCCCGGGTCCTTGTCGTGTTAAAAAGCTGTCAGATGTCACGAATTTAAAAACTCATTGTATGTAACAGCTGCGTGTTACTTTAACATATATTACTGTTACATTGTTACTTGATACTGCAGTAACACCGCCACGTGTTACTGTAGGATTGCTATATTGTGTATTGCAGCTGCAATACAATATTATGTTACTGTTATAGCAACACTATGTTACTTCTATGTAATACTATCGCACTGCTATATGATACTGTAGCACCGCTACATGATACTGTAGCACCGCTACATGATACTGTAGCACCGCTACATGATACTGTAGCACCGCTACATGATACTGAAGCACCGCTACATGATACTGTAGCACCGCTACATGATACTGTAGCACCGCTAAATGATACAGTAGCACCGCTAAATGATACTGTAGCACCGCTACATGATACTGTAGCACCACTACATTATGGTGTAGCACCGCGACATGAATCTGTAGCACTGCTACATTGTCAGGTGATATATGATATTGCAGCATAGCTACAAAATACTGTAGTATGTGTATATACTGTGTGTAACTGTGACAATGTTACTTGTTACTGTAGCATTGACACGTATAAATAATATTCATTACGTATGAAATAAATTAAAAATAACTAAGAGCTTTTTATTGCGCTTCGATCAAAGCTATAATGTAAGTGTGAGTATTAGTGGTGGAAGCCTCAAAGGGAGATCTCCGACCGAGCGAGGTGGTAGGGCTGGTTAGGCCGAAGCCCAGTTGCAGTGTGGTCTAGCGTTCTCCTGAAGTCGCAGTGGCCTAGAGCAACTCGGTTGACCTTTTGACGACGGACCTTTTGGCCGATTGACGGAATGACCAAACTCGGTTGTTTAGCAGCTAGCTTTTCCATCATGATTTGCAGTTGCTGACAATAGACGTCTGCCGTTATCGTCTGGCCAGATTTAAGAAAGCTGTAGTGTATGACACCGGCGCTAGTCCACCAAACGCTCACAAGTAACTTTTTTTGAGTCAATTTTCGCAGGCTTTGGCTGGTTCGCCAGGGTCAGCCATTGCGATGAGCGTTTCCTATTATCGTACAGGTTCCACTTTTCATCACAGGTAATGATTCGATTTAAAATCCCTTCATTATTGTGCCGGTTGAGTAATGTAACGCAGCAGTCGACGCTCGTTTGTCGGTTTGCTGCACTCAATTCATGAGGTACCCACCTTTCAAGCTTTTTTACCTTCCCAATTTCAAGTGGATTAAAACAGTTTTATCACTAACACCGCAGCCTGCAGCTAACTCGGACGTGGTTTGCGATGGATCCGCTTCCACAATAGCCTTCAATTCTGCATTATAAACTTTGGTCTCCGGCCGTCCACGGGGCTTGTTCTGCAGGTCGAAATTTCCGACCGAAAGAAAATGAGAGTAGGAAACACCGTGGATGTTAGGTGTTTCTTACTCCCACCAGGTGATCCTTCTGTTCGTTTGTCGGTTGTAAGGAACAGAGATGAAGGATGGTGTTTTCTCTCAATTATGCAATTGCGATTAATTTTGAAGCGATACAGACTTGCCTTCGACAGCCGCAGGCGATTGAATGTTTCGCATTGGTGAGTGCGTGATTCGGTTTGACCTAAACTCTAAATTAAAGTTGATCATTTGCGACCGTCTTGATGCTACATAGTGCGTCGTGAGTCGTGATCGTATCGCTACATAAATGTTGCCGTCAAATCGCAACGTGTAAAAATAATTTAAGAGAATTGCGTCGGAGAATTAAATTAAGACTATAATTTAATAAATTAATTATTATTATTAGGCTCGATGGTTTAATATCGTATTACGCCCGAAATTAATAATCAATCTTAAAATCTCATTTTAGCTATCTGAGATCAAGATTTCAATACATTTCAACGATCCTAGGAATAACTTACGTCAATTTTTGTTTGAGAATCTAAGATTTTAGATAGGTTATTAATTTCGGGCGTAAATGAAATTAGATTTAGTTGAAGCTTGTTTCACTTTCGTTTAAATTAGTTTTTCCTACAATATCAATATAAACTTATTTTTTTAAGCACTTGCTACGAAGTTTTTTAAATGATGTAGGTACAATTTTTTCTTTATGAGTTGAGCCAAGTATTGACACGTTTACTTACACAAGTTCTGTTCTTTGCGAGAGGAAGTATGAAGCAGTCGCAACCAACTACAGAGCAGCGGAAGTGGGAACTAAAATGCCGAAATCGAAGTTCTTATTTTCGAGAAAACAAACCAACTTTGCCTAAATATTGGTAAAAAGATTAATGGCCATTTATCAATAACGCGATACCTAAGAACCTGCCAGCAAAAACAGTTTATGCTTTTATAATCTACTCCACAAGTTGAAAACAGTGACAAATAGAGATACCTACCTACTGGTCCTACAAGTACCTCGTTGGTTTCGGAATCACGCCTAGAAAATTGTGCGAGATGCGTTTATTAACACATTAAAACTGGAAAAAGTTATAAACAATTACAGATAACAAAAAAATACCTTGCTTTTACGTTATTAACTTGTTAACTATAAATATTTATGAAATTCGAAGAAAAAAAAAGATAACAAAAGACAGGATATTTCACCTTTAAAAGTCCATGTTTTGTTGTCTTTAATTGTTTATAACTTTTTGATTTTTTAATGTGCTAATAAACGCTTTTAGCACAATTTTCTAGACATGATTCCAAATCCAACGTGGTATCACATATTTGTAGGACCGGCATCTTTATTTGTCAAGATTTTCAACATGTCGAGTAGACTATTGGTATTTAAGCATTTATTAAGCAGCGAAATGACATAAGCTTGGTCCCTGATAATAATTTATCGAAGCTTAATCTGGTACTTCCTAATACTTATAAAAATTTAAATCCCTTTATGAACACAGGAAATTTACTGGTTACCTCTACGCTACTTCACGCTCAGCAATTTTAAATGTGGGCAACATTTGTAATTGCTGATCCTGACAACATGCATTTATATTTAATAAACAGGATCATGTAAAAAGGTAAAGCGGAAAAGGTTCCACAACTCAGCCGCCGATAAAAAAAATATTCCAGTACACACAATGAAGGAATGCGCACATTTCAATAGCCACGATAAAACCTTTCGCGTGTGGTTAGAAACATGATTTACGGCCATTCCTGTGTAATGTTAGATACTAAGTAGTTATTTTCAATATTATTTTAGTTGCAATAGTAAAAATGTAGACCGTACTATGTAGATATTAGGTACCTATGTAAATATGATGTTTTATCTACACTACGCTTCTCAACGTGTTAAGTAGAGACCAGTCATCACTGCTGGCAGTTCTGAGACCTACGAGTTGGCAGAATTTATATGTCTAAAGTTATTAGTCTTCTTTACTAATTTCCTGACAGTGTTTACTTTCTTCACCGCTTAGGCGTCCGTATAATGTACTTGTGTGAAATGTCCTTGGTACCTACGTGACAACCCAGGATCGAATCTGCACCCCACAGATTTCAGTATGCAACTATGCGTGATATTTTGCGGGGTGAGGGGGTGCAAGACTCCGTCCACTTCTGTGTTTTTCATAGATGAACCGGTAGACCGGTCAATAGCAAAACTATATAAATTAAAACCGATGTATATAAACTTAAACGGTGGGGCAGGGTGGGACGCTTGCCCCACTCTGACCTGTATGGTACCTAACCAAACCTAAAAAATTAAATTATCTAGGTACTAACTACAATACTTAATATCCGCAGGAAAGTTCACACTCGACAGTCGACACAAAAAATTTTTTGTATGTTCAAAGATTATTCGTTGGACTGATTTACAAATTGGCATACACGCCTAGAGCCCATACGGCTGAAGTTAGAGACACATTATTGGATGAAAGATTTCCTGGTGTAGGTAGGTGAGCAATAAGAAACAATTTTGGATAATTCGAATTATACATACAGGTACAGGGTGTTTATAGGTGTAATCTTTTTGTATGAAAAAAAACCGGGGTAAAACCGCGGGTATAGTTCGCTAGTTACATATTATTTTAAACTTCTGCCCCACCCATGCCCATGACTGGCTACGCCCATGACTATGTAGGTAAAGATTTAAATTAATACGCACAGTTAACCTGACATGAAATACTTATCGACTTTTATCGACCTTTTTAGTTCAACTTAGTAAAATTTAAACTTAAACTAAATCCCTTTAGGTTTGTTCTACTCTGTTCAGAATTCAGATCCAGTTTTATATTTTTGTGAATAGTTAATTCGATAAAATTAATATGTTATTATGGTAAGAATTCTTGCACGGTCAATAAGTGACATTTATATTGGGAGCATTATGGTGTTCAAATGCCTATTTGTTTACAAAAATATGAAATTGCATCTGAGCAGAGTTTACGTGCCTACTTTGCGAGGCAACAACACCGATTTGCATAAAAAATATTGTTAATGTAGGTGCCAACTGCCACGCACAAGAGTTTTTTTTATGGCATACGGAGCCTACCTCCTAAACAAGCAGACAGATTGCCTGATGGTAAGAATTTACCGCAGCGTACAATGACCTCCGACAATCCTTACTCGTTCGACGAAACACTATAAGTAAGTATAAATAACTACTTTAACGCTGGATTTCTGTGGCATAGAACGACATTATCACTTCGGTCTAGTCGGCTGAACTGAACACGAGCGCGTGCCTGCGTTCGTTTTCAGCTAAAAATGGAGGTGGTTATAAGTTCGGCTGCAATTTTTTTTGTATGTTCAATGATTACTCCGCCGTCTGTTGACCGATTTGCAAATTTCTTTTTCTGATGTAAGTATAATCCGTAGTTGGTCCCGTTGTCACCAAAGTGATGACTTGATGAGGAATCGAGTTTCTCTGACTTCGACTTTTTCTGTAGTATCCCAAGCATATGCTACCAACAAGTAAGATTTTGCACCAAGGTATACCTACCCTGGATCCAAAAGTATTGAACAGAACTCCTGACTAATTATAGATACATGTTTAGGGATTTCGGCATTGTTTAAATAATTGCAAGCATAAGCCACTATGTCAATTTGAGTAATCATCATCACCACGATCATCACACCGTATCACATAATGATGATGTAATAGGTACTTATCATAGTATTTTACACCGACACTGATGTCTTTGAACATTACTCTGTCGTTTATGGACCTATTTTCAGAATTCTTTTTTTTATGTAAAGGGTATAATCCGAAGTTGGTCCCGTTGTCACCAAAGCGGTGACTGAATGATAGCATCCATGAGGAATCGAGAGAACTCCTCGAAATTTATATGGATACATATAGTGATTTTGACTTTTTCTGAAGTAACCAAAGCATATGCTACGAAAAAGTAAGATTTAGCACCAAGGTATAGGTACCCTAGATCCTAAAAAACTGAACAGAACTCTTCAGACTTTAAAGATACGCGTTTGGAAATTTCGACATTGTTCAAAGAACTGCAAGCATATACCATTTTGTAACTTACAGTAATCATCATCATCATCTTATAATACCTAATGGAAGCTTGGCACGTATTGAATTATATATTCGATGGTTTATTTTATTAGTTCTTGAAATGTGTTAATAATAATATAACAAATATGACTAAAAATGGAAAAAATATTATAATTTAAACAAAAAATTAAACCGACTTCTAAAGTAAAAATACACGAAATAATATGAAATAAATCTTATTTTCTAAATAATGTCCCTTTTAAATTTGGCTACAATTTTAACTATTTCTCTACACAATCTTCAATATTTTGAAGTCGGTACCAGCCCAAACTCAAATATTCTGATAAATCATTAATTTGTTAGAAAATAAGATTTATTTCATACTCTTTTTTGTGTATTTTTACTTTGGAAGTCAGTTTAATTTTTTGTTTATATTTAAACTAAAAGATTATTATATATTATTATTATTATATATTATTTATATATAACTTAAACAAAAAGATTTCGATGAATCAGAAGTTAATCAGATACTCTTTTCATATATGTATTCTACTTTGAATGAAAAAAATTGATACTTACTTGAAACTTTTTTAAGTCCCCTACCATTGAGGTACCTATAAATAGGCAGTAGTTAGGTTGGGTTTGTTAGGTAGTTTAAAAAGTTTTACTTTACGAATAGAAAAAATAATGTAATAGTTGATATACATTATTAGGAGGTTATAATATAGTTTTACTTTACGAATAGAAAAAATAATGTAATAGTTGATATACATTATTAGGAGGTTTTAATATAGTTTTACTCTACGAATAGAAAAAATAATGTAATAGTTGATATACATTATTAGGAGGTTTTAATCAAATTTGGTATGCTAGTAGTTTATGTTCCGGGTTAACACGTAGGCTAGGCACGTCCCGAAAAAGTACAATGTTCCCGTGGGATATTGTATTTACGCGGGCAGAGCCTATAACAAGGTAGTAACGCTATAAAAAAACCACGCATATTTACTTTTGTAACAATAACTTTCCTTTGATAACATGGGGTTAAAAGAGAATACGAGAAAAACTGTGTACGCCTTGTGAATTTTGAATTTCTCGAACTGTACAGTACGACCACAATTTCAATGTCTTTCGGCAATCGTCGTTTTTCATACGATTTACATAAAAAAACGAATATTTCCGAGGGCCATTAGCGACATCTTTGTATACAATAAGTACAACTAAGACTAAAATATTGGACTTTAAATTAAGTAGAAATTTCTTTTATTCTACAACAGCACTGATGAAGACGCTCGCCAGGCGATGATGCTCGATGGGGGGAAAATCAAAGAAATACAAGTGAAGCTTCTGCTGAGCTCGCGCTCGGAGATGCACAAGGTGATCGAGGCGGCGCGACAGACGGTCCCCATCCTGAGTCTCGCCCCATCCGTGGCTGCGTCCTCGCCGGCGCCCGCCACCGTCTCTGTTGCCCCGGCCGTGCTTCAGCCCGCGCCGCCCTCCATCACGCCATTTTCCTCCGTCCTAGCCTCGGGTGGCCTCCCCGGCTTCGGTATTCCCGGGCTCGGTAATCCCCAGGAAATACCGCAACCGGCTGTGATCGAGCCACCCCAGCCGCTTTTGATAAGCCCCCAGTCCAAAACTCCCGATGAGGAAGAAAACGACGACAAATCTGAAACAAAACGTGGCAAAGACAGACGCCGCACCAGGTCCCGATCTAGGTCTAGGGATCGCGACCGCAAAGATCGAAAGCGGGACCGCAGGGATAGGTCTCGATCAAGAGAGCGGAGACGTAGGGATAGAAGTCGCAGTAGAGATAGGAGGGACCGTAAAAGAGACAGAAAAGATAGAAGTCGCTCGAGGGAACGGCGTTCTCGTGATAAACGTCGATCGCCCCAGAGCTCACAGGAGAGATCGACAGCCGATAAAGTGAACGATGGACCGCCGCAAACGAATATGCCAGGGTTTCCTAATGCGATAAACCAAATGCTCAACAATGGTCAACCGCAAATGGGACTACTCAATCAGCCCTTGCTGAACGGACCGGGGGGACAAGGCCGATACGCAGATCCGGCGTTAAAAGAAGCTTTTACTAAATTGCAAGAACTCGGTAAGAAAAGAAATCCAAATGCCTTTCAAGGTGATCAAGGCAATACCGGCGGGCGACCTGGAGCAGGTAGAGGTGGCAATAACAACGCTCGCGGCGGTGGAATCGTGCGTAGAGACAGTCGACCATCTCGATTCGACGATCAACCTAGAGATTGTTGCGTGGCGATAAGAAATGCTCCCAATCACACCAGCTACGGTGACGTGAGAAGGTTTTTCCCGTTCATGATAGATAAACATGGAATTAAAATGATAAACGACAATATGGGTCGTCGAACTGGAAGTATATTCGTACGGTTTTGTGATCCTCGTTCAAAGCAATTAGCGTTACAGAAGCAACCCAACGAGCTCAAAGGAGCAATGGTCACCGTTGAGAGTTTAGAAGATGAACTGTACGATTCTGCCGTCGATTCGTATCTTCCATACCGCGATGACAATGATATTCAAGAGCAAAATTCTCTTGTCGATCAAGACAATCGACGACCCGCTTTTACGTTTAGTGTTCTCAAATTAGCCGATCTGCCACATTTTGTTAAAGAACACGATATTGTTAAAGCTTTTAGCGAATTCTCACTTTTATCAATCTTGCTCAACGATTGTCGTCTGACTCGTACCAAGATCGCGTTCGTTCAGTTTGTGAAGTCTGAGGATGCTCGAAAGGCTTTGGAGCGCAAAGAGAGTTATCTTTTCGGAAGACGCCAACCCGTCATAACTCCAGTCACCGATGACGAATACGAGAATGAAAAGAATACAAACGAAAAATTAGAGACCCAAAATAATCGTCCAATGAATAATGAACCGGCCCCTGAACCGGCGGTACCCCGAGATCCCCGGCAGAGGCGACAAAACGACAACGGTCCCAATATGCAACAGCAACAGCCCGTGCTCTTCGCTCCTAACGGTCCATTCCAGCAAAACTTCAACCCGGGCTTTGCCAACCCACAATTCGCCGGATATCCGGGCGGTAACATGGACCCGAGGGCGGCCGCGGCCAACTGGGCCAGCCAGAACATGGCCCAACAGGCTCACGTGCCTCATCAAGCCCGAGGTGTGCCCGCTAATAACTCGCAGGTCATCAATTTGGACGCAGATGACGAACCTCCCGACTGCGTTCTCATGAAGGGTCTGCCTCGCGAAGCGACAGATAGAACCATTTTAGACTTTCTATCGGATACTGGGGCGGTTCCCGCGAGAATTCATCTGATGCTCGATCCTACCGGAATGCCCTCCGGGGACTGTTTTTGCGAATTCAGAAGCTCACAAGACGCGAGGCAGGCGGGCACCAAACACGGGAGTAACTTGGACGGAAATCGCATAACCGTAGATTTAGTCATGCGCACCATGGTAGAGGAAGCTCTAGAAGGGCCGAAGACGGACACGAAACGAGATAACAATATGTACGGAAACGGTCCCCCGCTTCTCAGTAACCCTCCGAACGGGCCTATGGTCCCACAAATGTTCGAACCGCCCCAAAACTTCTCGGGTCGTGGTGGGTTCAGGGGCCGCGGGTTCCAGAGGGGGGGCTTCGACCGCGGCGGCTACACTCGGGGGGGCTTCGACCCGAACCGAGGCAGCTTCCGAGGGAGGGGCGGGTGGAACGACCGCGGGCGGGGCTTTGAACGCGGCAGGGGACGCGGCTTTGCGCGCGGCCGCGGGGGCTACGGTGGCGGGGACTATGACACTCGGGAGCCGATGCGCCAGGAAGACGAAGATTCCGCGCCCGAGGACTTCGGGGCGCCGGGCTGCGTGGTGAGCATGGAGAACGTGCCTTTCCGGGCCACGGTCGACGACATACTGGCCTTCTTCAGCGACTTCGACCTGACGCAAGACGATGTAATCCGGCGCTACAACGAGCGCGGGCAGCCCACGGGAGACGCGCGCGTGTCGTTCCCTAGCCCGGCGCTGGCGCAGCGCGCGGTCAACTCGCACAACATGAACCAGATCTTCGAGAGGCGCGTCTCCCTCACGCTGCTCTAGTGCCAGTCCTCAGATGATAGCGACGATTCGCTGAACTGGACTAACTACAAAAAAGTCATCCAAAGTATTTAAGTGTTAATTAAGTGGTATACCCACAGTGGTATCAGGTATTTGAATGTGTACCCACCCTACCTTTGAAGTTTGAAACAAAGGGACTTTATAAAATTTGCAATTAATAAACGTAAGTTAGCTGTATTGTATAGGGTAATGTAATAAAAATAGTTTGTTTATATTAGCAATTTTATTTACCTCGAAGTAAAGAAAAAAATAGATTAGTTATAAGCAAACTATAAAGATGAAAATATTATCGCAACATACATAATATAGTTTATAATTGTAGAAAAAGTGTGTAGTTTAATGTGGGAATGTTTAAGATTAAATAAAAATAGAACTCCATATTAAAAGCACATTTATTATACAAATTCTCAATCAAATTGCAAGAATTATTACAAGCAAAACAAATACAAAAGAACCAATTGCCTTGTGTAATTAAAATACACTCAAAGAATACTGAAATCGAACATTTCAATATATCCCTCAAACTTAAAAGAAAATTATATTCGATACGAACATAACGCCAAGTAAAATAACATATTATTAGTTTATCCCAATATTGGTATTTTAAAGTGCGGCATTCCTTTTCGTAATAATTGTTAGAAATTGAATTAACTTTATATTTATCTATTCACTACCACTGACTGAAGCAGCAGTTTTGTAGTTTGTCACGCCTTAAAACACCACTATACTATACACTTCTTACAAAACCCGTAGTATATTGAATATTGCATTTACAATCTACACACACTTGTATAAAATAGGAATTCTTGGAGCTTTACAGTAAAATTGTACAAAATAGGTAAATAGGTAGTAGGTATATAAATACTTTAAATGAAAAAAAATGGTTATTACATATTTACATATCGTACGAATACAAAAATATAACCTTAATTATAATAATATCGATTTATAATTGTTTTGTATTACAAGAAATTCTCAACATAATAACCAAAAAACATTTTATTAGTGAAACATGTATTGAATAAAATTCGCAAATAAAGACACAATAATAAACCTGATCGAAATATATAACAATCTTTCTGGTCTTTGGTAAATTCTGCATACAAATTGATAACCTAATCTAAACCTGCTAGCCAACTATTCACTTATTATAAATAATGTTGCAAACATACAGTACATATTACGAGCGGTTGAGGAATATTTCGAGGTACATAAATATCAGATACATCACAAAAACAGAAATGTTTTATACATAACAAATAAATATGAATGTCCGAGTTTCTATATAAGTAAATACTTTCACCAGGATTTTAAGCAACTTGCAGACATAGATTCCTGCTAGAGTTGTTAATTTAAAAATATGCCATATAGTACAGAGGTGTATTTGTAACATATCAGGTAAATCGTTCTTAGTATGGCCATTAAATACTGCAATTTACGATTTCATTTACACCTGTATAGTAAATCCCAAAAGCTTATGTAAAAGCACGTCGCACATACATACGTACACGCCAATGAGCGTATACGCACAGATAAGGAGTGTACGTATACGCTGTAGCGGACAAGTCACGATTGAGTTATTACTATAAAGGAATAAATAATATACAGTGGTGAAAGTCAGCCGTGTCTTTGAATTTTTTACCTACGATTGAGCGTGACCGAGCGGACCACTAGAGCTGGTACGTCAAAGGCGCTGACAGCGCGCAAGCGTCGCGGCACAACTACATCTCGTTAGTCGTTCAATGCAGCGACAAGTCTTGGCAGTGCGGCGGCGTGACACTACATTCTTCTGCTATTTGACGTTTCGTTAGCGGCCGTGCAAACGACGCATATGTGTGCGTGCGCCGATTCGGTCGGTCTGGTATGAAGATGGCCTATTGTACATCCTACTAATAATGAAAAACTTTGTGAGGATGGTTGGATGTTTGTTACTCTTTCACGCAAAAACTACTGAACGGATTTCGATGAAGTTTGGTATGGTAGTGATTGCTTTGTAAATCGCAGGAACAAATGCATTCTGAACTGTATGTACATAGACAAAATACTGATTATATGTACACCTCGCCTAATAACCGTACCATAACCAAACTCGCTCACTAATAGGTTTATTATCACTCATACATTTAAGACTATTTAATATGTTAACATCAACCATGGTAAAATAAATATATATCAAATATACAGAGGAAGTCTTATCTCATAAACGTCGGGGCTATCTAGTTATATAACAATAGATAAGTATATAATATACCTATATACAAAGTTAATAATTTGAACACTTATCTCTGCTATACTGTTTGTAGTATCAACTTAGTCCAATGCAATTTAGAGCGTAGATAACATTACCAATGATAAAAGTTATAGTTCAATAATGTAACCCCGACGAATATTGTTATTGAAATATAAAAAAATCAAGTATAGCGGAAGTATAAATAATCCTTTATGGTCCCAGAGTGGAGAAGGTACATAACAATATAATATTGAGGCGAAAATATTCTTACAATATAATGTAACTTTGCGTTGGTAGCAGTGCCAATTATAGACAATTTAATATGCACTCAAAATCGAATAGTCACATTCATCAAGCTAAAGAATATTTGAGGTCTATCTTCTAGCTAATGCGATCCCATTCAACTATAAAAATACCCACACGTAATATTGTGACTACAGAATTGTGACGTCACTCAGGCAATGCCACATAAATACATTGATGGATAAGTAGTTAAAAAATATTCACTCGGCACAACCATACAGGGTACAACAGAAAAGTCTCAGCGCTTTCACTGGAATTACGTAGGAAGTATACATTAAGTAAGCGATAGTAAAATTTATAATTTTTTAGAAAAATAACTACACAAAGACCAATCTAAATATTAAGGTCTTTGAAAAAACTTAAGGATCGACTCACATGTCGATGAGCTGCTGTTTAATTTGTGTTTGTGTGCTTTAAACATACAAAGAATATTTGATCGTGTTATATCGCTCTAAGGCCATAAATTGTCGCCAAGTGTTCGCGCCTTATACTCGTAAGTTATGTAAAGTTTCTGTAAGATTATAGTTTACCCACACATTTACGCCCAAAAACGATTAACTCTTATTATTACAAAACAAACTATACTGGTCCCCACATACTTAGCTTAGTAATGAAATTAATTACTGTCCTTTTCTAATTACAAAGGAGAGTTACGTGCGGTAGAAATACACGATGAAAGTTAAGGCACAAGTTTCTAAGACACAATAAAAACAACATAAAAACATGACGTTTTGAAAGGCACAGGGTATAAAGTTTTTGTAAATAATTTAATATAGACGAAACATATTTTGAATTAAAACAAAACCATATTCGACTTGAAGGTTAATTTGTAAAAGCTAGTATGTGGGGCTGTTATTAAATATATTATGAAGGTATCGCCAAATATTTTAAAGGCGCACACACCATATTCTTTCACCCGCGTTCGTTTACAACAAATAAAGTAATATTCACTGGGAACACTGCACGTGGGACTTGTTGCCTGAGATCCGATGTGACTGACCACGGACGGTAGAATTACCGTCTTATGTTTGTCTGAAACACATAAAAAATGGTATGAATATCTATCTGATTGTTTGTTTGCATTGAATAGTCTAAAAATTATATGAAAATCGAAATAATAATGTAAACTATATAGAGCCTGCAATATCACAATGAAGACTTAACTTTATATTTTAAAATATGACAAAATATACCAAGTATTAAACATGTTTCTAATTTCTATACTTAAAATTATAAAGAGGAAAGATTTTATCGTTTGTTTGCATTGCATAGACTCCGAAACTACTCGGCCGATTTTGATGAAATTTGTCACATACATAGATTAGACCACGGGGAAGGACATAAGCTACTTTTTATCGCGGCAAAATGTACGGTTCCCGCGAGATTTCCTTTTCCGCGCAACGTCAGGTTCTAATAAAGTTACAGAACACATACGCTAATGAACGTACGCACACGCAACTTTGACGTAGAATATTTTCAACCATTAGATGAATACTCTTCAACATTGAAATAACATTTTCTGTATTTATTCTGTGCTATAATACAATATTTTTTAAATAAAATTCGCACAACACATTTTTGATTGACATCCCCTGATTTTGATTGACCATAGACAAATTCACGAGACAAGATAAAAAATGGAAACAGACTTAGGGGTTTCGCAACCTTTGGATTAAATTGAAAAAAATTGTTAAACAAATGTCTCAAATTTACTTCAAAATGGCTGGGCCGAGCGGTGGAACCAATTTTTTCGATTTATGGGTCAGATAATCCGACCAAGTGAAATTGCTTATTAGTTTCTGTCAACGCCATCTGTTGACGCATCCCGCCACTATGTCGGCGCCATCTATTAGCGCTATTTGCAACATCAACCGGCCGCCGGTTGACATGCAACCTGAAGTGGGATATACACGGTCGCGCACGGCGCATTCGCAAACATTCGCGCGAACTTCACCCCCGTCGACACCAAAGCTGCACTTTTAAATTTTAAATATACGCTTGTTAACTTTCGTCTGAGAATGTTCTTATTTCTGCACCCTCTAAACCCAGTAAATATATTAAACGCACAGTCACTAACAGTTTCGAATGATCTTGCACACAGTGTCCTTAAAGTGTGGATAAACTTCACTACACAACACTGTTCTGTGGTCGGTAAGTCAAGGCTTAGGCCGGGACTATATGATTCGGAATCCGGCGGGCCCAGGAAAATTCTGAGCACTGAAAATAGAACTCAGCGCTAATACAATAGAGTTGAAAATCGAAGTGTCAAGTGTAATGGGCTGTCATATATGACATTCACATTTGACTCGACACATGTGTGTTCGATTTTCATCTCTATTGTACTATCGCAGAGTTCTATTTTCAATGCTCTGAATTTTTCCGGGCTCGCCGGATACCGGATCATACAGTCCCAGCCTTACTTTTTGTTTTTCCTCCGTGCGGGCGAGCTGTTGTTGGAGTGTCCGGGGCTGTCGCTCAGCTCCGAGCTGCTGCTCCTGATGTCGCCCTCCATCTGGAATTGCACTCATAACAGTAATTTACAGTGATACTATACAACGGTACGAAAGAAAAACTAACAACTGACAAAGATACAGTTCTATAAAAGGCGACTGTTAGTTATAGGCCGTTAGATAAGAGTTGGCGCCTACAACATGTATACATGTTACGTTGTGTGCTGTCTATGAAAAATCATGATGTGCCAAGTCACGTACATATGACAGCACACAACGTAACACAGTATACATATTGTAGCCGCCAACTCTTATCTAACGGCCTATACCTATATTTTAATACACAACTTAAATGAATTGCGCCGAATGAATTATGATGACTCATAGCTACCTACATCCATAACCATCCGCCTAGGATAGAAACGGGACTTACCTGACGAAACATAATTAAATATAGACTATTGTTATTAACATTGATTACCTGTCCAGCCTTGATGGTAATATAAGCGATCTGCAGTATGAGCACCGTCCACACAACGTGCAGCACCAGCAGCAAACACAGTAACGAGTTGAAGATGTAGTAAGCGGGAAACATCGGCACTAGCATGGGCGCTCGGATGGACGTACTGGAAATATTGTCATGAAGTTAGGTAAGTTTTGCTGTTTGGTTAGTTAAGATTGTTACAATAGTAAGAATATACATGCTAATCAAAATTAAAGACTATAACCCGACTACGTAAATTATATAGCCCATGTTACGCGGGCTATTACGAATCTATTGACACCTCATTCATTAAAATCGCTATTCACTAGAATAGACGCTACGGTGGAACGAACATACATAATATCATTTGTGGAATTGTAGACCGTCTGGACATAAATAGGGTAGAATAGATGTACCTATTCTAAATGGATTCTCTAAATGGAGTACTATGGCATACTTACACCCGTATCATTAGTCGTTTCCTCAGATCCGCCTCGACTCAGCCTCAACTGAGGTATCCTTAAGAAGTTCCTCGAATTTGGTATTCTTAAACGTAATTTCTACTTCAGCTGTTTGCTCCTCCAGTAAGGTTGAGTGGAGGTACGACGTCATAGATAATCATAGAAAAATATACTTTTTATGTTAACAGCCGATAGTTATTATTAAAATTCGATACGAATTTGGCAGAATGATGTTATAACCCTTCGTTTAGGTCGTATTGTCGTATTCGCAACGCTTTAACTAGTTGTATAATGGGTGGGATTGGTAGTTATTTCCACGAATTGGTAGGTTCAAAAGTGGTCAAATTACTTCTACCAGTGTCTTTTCTAAATAGTTTTTTTTTATTCCTCGACACAATACCGCTTCGCGTAAATATCTACACACTGCATAATTATATGGATTTTCCAAAACGGATTATGAAAACTCCAAAAAATTCTCTATGCTTCTCTTTAAATAAGTTGCCCTCTGTAATTGGGTAATCGCTTTAAATAATTTCACTCTGTTTATAAATAGAATTGATATAAATGTCGGAAATAGACGCTCGAGAGAGCCTCAAGGTACGTCCTGAGGTACCTTAAGTTTAGACAGTTGATTCCTGGACTCGCGTAAGGAAATTACTCAAGTCCTCAAAATGTCCTCGCATTTTGTTGAACTAATGATACAATTTTCGTAGATTGAGGTTGAGTCGAGTGGAGGAAATTTCGAGGAAACAACTCGAGGATGATACGGGTGTAAGTTTACTTTACAACGTTTAGTTTACATTTCACTATTAATTTAATATTATTATTTACCAATTTAAACATTAATATTATAACGATTTCAGAAAAAATAGTAAAAATATTGAAATTATAAATAATTGTCGCCCCTACTGTTACACGATATAAACTGTAATAATAATTCATTTCCCGACGACTGACTAATAGTCAAATGCACACAGCGGCATTTCCACACAAACACACGCCGAATCCCATTGTCAAGACTGATAAACAACACCTACCGCCACTACCGCATCTGCGTCCGCGCTCACCCCGCGCTCCCTGCATTTATTTTGAAAACAAATCGAAAAGAACGATATTTGAAAATATTGACGTCCCACACAACACATCCACACGATCGTGGACACACCGCCATATGAATAATTCGACATTGTACTGCTGAAATTATTGACATATTTTTCCATGATATAGAGGTTAATTGGTAGAAAGTAGTCAATCCGTTAAATGGAGATGCGAGGAATGAAGATCTGCTATAATATGTATGGCCGATATTGTACTGTTTCTAAAATATTTACCATTTTATATTTTTTCAGTACTAGTAAGCGACCCACTTTATAAAAACAATGAATATTATGGTTTCAATTGCTCAAGTAGTAGAGAGTACAATAAGCGAATCTAAACTCAATTTAAACCTGTATTTTTTATATTTATTGTATTCTTACTTACGAAACATACTATTGCACTTTTAAGTTTCTACAATCATAGAATGCCAAATTAATATGACAACTTAAAAAGAGATACAGATACAGATAATAACAAAGTATATTTTTTTATAAATAAAATTAATTCATTTAAACTATGCTAACCTAATCGGTCAGTAGATAAACCGAATGCAAATCAATGCTCCTGTTTTTGCATAGAAGTAATTATTTTTTAGGTAATATATTAGAGTTAGGATGTAGATGTCAAAAATAGCACTAACGGTTTGTGTAAACCAGTGTTAGTTTTTTTAGTTATGTAGTTTTCATCTTATGGTCGCGGAAATTTCAAATTGCAATGACGAGTAAGATATCACTATTGATTTGTAAGTAAGATATTAACATAAATATCTTAAAACAGTTATCGAGTTTAAATTGTGCTTAGATTTGTTAATTGTACTTCTGTTACTTAACGAGGGAATTAAAAGCACCAATAAGGTGTTTTATTATAACCCAAACAGGTGAGGTTTTTACTTTTGATAACTCAAAAGTGGTCCAATTTTGACCATACATATGGGGCATCAAAAGATTTGTCTTCACTCCCCGGATTTCAATTCAAAGGTTTTTTCAGTTTCCTACGTTTTACTAAACTTTACTAATTTGCCTACGTTAGTTTCACATATAAATGGCACTTTACGAAAACGGTGGTGGTGGTGGAGATATTTAAAAAAGCTTTGAAAAGATCACAGGATATTCCACTTTTTTATATTTCTATACTGCTGGAACATTTAGTATCTAACAAGATCTCGCTTTAGCGAACAAAGACTTGACGATTTTAAGTTTTTCAAGATCACAATCCTTAAAGAACAGTAAGTTAGTTACCTTATTTCCAATAATGTTTATTTTTAAAATTTTAAATGGGCTTTATTATAATAATATCTGAGTACATAATTTTTTGTTTTTACGCACTTTTTTAGATTTTATTATGCTATCAGCTACGCATATTAAATGAATATTTTTAATAGATATGAGTGTGTACCTTGTTCTAAATAAAATACTAATTATAAAACTGAACATTGAAAGAATTTAAGAAGTAATTTTTTATATTTCTAAAAGTGAAAAAATAAATATAATTATATAATTTTGAAATAATCAGATTGTGTTTTTACTTATTTAGATTGTAATATTAATACTTACAACTTAAAATAAGAATGCATTTCAATTCAATTATAAAAAAGTAACTGATTTTTTTTATTAATGAGTGTAGGTTTTGCTAAAACATCGAAGAATAAAAACTTTTATAAAAGTTTAAAAAAAAAAAGTTTTATAAAATATGCAAAAAAAAATATATTTTAAAACTTCGAAAAAAAATCCGCATTATCAGTTAATTCGGATTTTTGTGAAAAAAATCCGGATTTTGCAATCCCTACTTGTAGTAGTGCAATCAAACCGAAAGTTAACTATATGTAGCTGTTCATCTGTTCCACTTTATTTAATCTGTGGTCAAAGGCCATGAAACGGATCCTCACCTCCATATGATGTAGAAGGGGAAGATACCGACGCGCGTGGTGATCCAGGTGACGATCAGCCCCAGGAACAGCGTGTCGCACAGCCGCTGGTAGTTCGCGTACTTGGCCGCCTTCACCGACTGTGAATAATTTAAGTTGATAATTTAAGCAACTGTTGGTTTCGGAGACTCACAATAGAAAAACTCAACACTACCCCGCCATGAGGAACCAGTAAAACAATCATTCTGTTTAGTACCAACTGCAACGTAGAATTAAAAAAAGCACACAGATTTTGCCTACAAAATCTGTCAGTCACATATTTATTCCTCAAGTAAAAGATATCTAGCGATTGAAAAATCAGCCCATAGTAAAATGAAGTATCAGCACATAGTAATAGTAAATTCAATACTGGTGTGGCCAGGTTGTCTGTACACACTACAGAATCTATTGACACCTCATTTGTAAAAATCGGACCAGTAATTTAGGCGCTACGGTGGAACAAACACACACAAATAGACTGCCAAAATCATTACCCTTCATTTTGGCTTCGCCGTAGTCGGGTAAAAAGTATATGTTAATCTTGTCCTGGTAAGAAAAATATGTATTCCCCATTTGTCACAACTGACTATAGACGACACATGGCTTCATCTTTTACTAATATTATGAAGAGGAAAGATTTCATTGTTTTTTTGTTTGTATGTTTGCATTTAATATACTATGAAACAACTGGACCGATTTTGATGAAGTTTGGCACATATACAGATTAAACCACGGGAAAGGACATAGGCTACTTTTTATCGCGGCGTAATGTACGGTTCGTCGAGGGCAACTATCTCATATTAGGTCCTTACATATGAAATTGGCATTTTGTAAAGGAAGAACATAATATATTTATTTAATCAAAGTATATACCATTGCTTTCTATTTACTTTTGTCATCTCATAGGTAGTTCATCGATTCCTTTACTAAAAAAAACCATTCGGACAGGAATCGATAAAATCTTTGAGGGCGCTTTGGACTGCCCCATAGGCGTTGAATTTTTTCCCTTGCAAGTTAACCAAATTTAAAAACAAAATGGTAATCTGTTGGAGCAAGGTCCAGGGAGTACGGTGAATATCTTAGACATTAGAATTGAAGCTCCTCTAATTTGATAGCCGTCTGTTGTGTAGTGTGTGGTCTAGCGTTGTCCTGAAGCAGCAGTGGCCTAGAGCGAATGACCAATCTCGGTTGTTGAGCAGCTAGCTTTTCCATCATGATTTGCAGTTGTTTATGTAGTTTATGGTAATAGACATCTGCCGTAATCGTTTGGCCAGATTTAAGTTAGCTGTAGTGAACGACACCGGCACTAGTCCACCAAACGCTCACAAGTAACTTTTTTTGAGTCAATTTTCGCTTGGGGCAGGCTTTGGCTGGTTCGATAGGGTTCAGCCATTGCGATGAGATCCGATTATCCGATCAGATTATCGTACAGGATCCACATTTCATCACAGGTAATGATTCGATTTAAAATCCCTTCATTATTGTGCCGGTTGAGTAATTTAACGCAGCAGTCGACGCGCGTTTGACGGTTTGCTGCACTCAATTCATGAGGTACCTTTCAAGCTTTTTCACCTCCCCAATTTACTTCAAGTGGATTAAAACAGTTTTATCACTAACACCGCAGCCCGGTAGCTAACTCGGGACGTGGTTTGCGACGGTCCACTTCCACAATAGCCTTGAATTCTTCATTATCAACTTTGGTCTCCGGCCGTCCACGGGGCTTGTTCTGCAGGTCGAAATTTCCAGAACGAAAACGTTGGAACCAAAAACGCACGGTGTTTTCTTTTGCGTCACTACCGCCATACACACATCATTTATACTTCGAGCCGTTTCTGCAGCACTGGTGCCGCGGTGGAACTCGTACACGAAAATAATACGATATTTCAAGTTTTTCATTTTGTAAACAGTGACGCAAAGAAAAAACCAAGAGGAAAAACAAATTAATTACGGTTTTCGAAACACAAATACATGAGTAAATAACGGTATAAATTTTTAATTCGAAACCAAAGAAGATATATTTGAGATCAAAGTAGCCAGCACGAGAAAACGCCAATTTCATATGAGAGGACCTAATATATTATATTTACTAACTAGTATTTAGTTATATTATATGCATGCACGATCTGTCGACTCTCAGTATCGATATGGCGTCATCTGTGGTTTACCTCGACAAATATGTCCGCGCAGTCGTGCAGCAGTAACACCAACGTGCCGATACGGTGCAGGTTGCAGACCCAGCTAAAGGATATCAGCGCGATGGTGGCGATGTGGTGGACGAACATCTGCCAGAAGTCCTTGCGGCGCACGTCCCAGAACTGCGAGATGGTCAGCGCCCAGTAGAACGCGGCGGATACCATGTAGTACCACCACACGTCATCCGTTAGGCCCTGATGACAAATATTGATCAGTCAATCTAGCAATGTGAGTGTAGAATTTAGCTATAACAAATGTACAGTATTGAAAGAAGTACGAAACAAATTCCTGTACATAAGTGAAAAGAACATCTTTTTTTTAAATGGCGTTACGGCTTAAAACCATCAGCCAGTGTCAAGTTAAAAAGGCGGGAAATAGAATTCTCGTTTATGTTTTCAATACCGTATTTCAAGTCTCAAGTCTAGTCAAAGTTCAAATAAATAGTCAGTGCAGTCAATGAGTCAGTCAGTCAGTCGATTCAGTAAAGTGGATTAAAATTCAGTAAAGCTTTACTGAAAGTTCCAAGGGAGTTTTGGAGGGAACACAAAATAGCACGTTTTTAGAAGTTGCCCACACTTGTGCACGTTAACGAATATTTAATTGTTAATATTCTACAAGTTATATAAAGTTGTGTTATTTCACCTCTAAATATGTACTTTTACATATTTAGAGGTAAAATAACACAACTTTAAGGAGGAAATACAAAAACAACAACGTCACACTTTTACATCCCGCCAAAACTCCCTTATATTCTTGATATTTTTTATTATTAAAAAATTCCAAGGTCAAGAACAAACGTACAGAAATAAAGTTTCAAAATAGAATTGTGGTAAGAATACATGATATTGTGTTTCATGATAAAGTTAAAACCTTGAGTTTATACATATTTAATGGGTATAGTAATATATGTATAACGTTTTGTTCTTGTCGTTACTTACAAAGTTAGTTTTAGTGAAGGCTAGCGTGTTTTGTAACACACAACTAACGCGAGTAGACGCAGCTACATAATCTCAGTATCAGTCATAAAATTTGTTGTATACTTTAGGCTGCGATTACTAAATCGTCTGAGTTACTTCCTCAAGAGTGCATGCTACATGCATCCCAGATTCTAAGATAGATGAACTATGTAGAAGGCCCTGGTTGTTGCTTGCAAGTTGCAACTTCGCGCGGCCACATCATCATACAGACCGCGTATTTCTGTAGGATTAAAAGGAGGCTGTGTGCTATTACTAAAACAGAAGCCATGTACACATTAACAATAATATTTTCCGCCATGTCAAGAAAATATCGTAAAGATTGCCTACACCGTTCCATTGGTGAAAGTTTTCTTATAAGAAAAAGAAAACCCAGCAAGTGCGAGTCGAACTCGCGCACGAAGGGTTCGGTACCATTATTCCGTACCAATATATTGCATGTTTACTTATTATTTCGTTACTTTTGTACGAAGTTTTCCAAGTAAGCGATTTTACAACTTAGGCCTCTACAACTCTTTAACTAACAAAGTTATATATAAGCCGTTATAGTTTTCCTTCAAACTTTTTCACATGGACAATCATCATGATATTTTTTTTTCGAGCCAGACAGCCTATTAGAGGGGGCTATATTCTAAATAAAAATGCGTTTTAAAGTATTTAATATATTTTCGTGATTTTATTTTAGCACTTTGTCGGCGTGGTAAATACACACATCCTTGCAAAAATTCATAAGGGTTATGAGACGTGAACTACGGAACCCTAATAAAAAAGATACACAGATTGATTTATTAGCTGTTTATTTATTTATTATCTCAAGCAATTGACCGCCGCGACATGTTCGCGTCACCTTTGCCCGCTGTGACGAGTCAGATAATAACAGTGACTCTAGTACAACGGTAAACACGCAATCACGAACTGACAGTTACAACAGGGGCAAAAAGTTGCCTGAATATCGACAAAAAGTTGGGCGACCAAACAGTTTCTAAGTTGTCATAAAAACTTAAACCCGCTTTTGGCCGCCAGGTGTAATTTTAAGCTAGCCATACACCTACACCGTAGGGTATACCTGACTGGCTGGACAGTTGTACCTGTCAGGTAAGCTTGAGCTGATACTGTATGGAAACCTGCACAGCTGTGCAACATACGCGCTCCGGTTTACTTGTAGGGTCAGGTAAACCGAATACGTGTATGCTAGCATAATATAGTTTCTACCACAGGCGAGGCGTCCATACAAGCCGGATTCTCTTATGAATATTGCTTATTTATACTACATATTTATTTTTAAAATACAGCACTAAAACAAAGCAATAATAATTTGTGCCCCATGCACCCTAAACATTGCGCTAACACCTTGTGACGTAACAATTCCGTTAGATGCACGAGATGCGCCGATATTAATAAATAAAAAGTCACTATTCATTTACCGGCTTGTATGGCTAAAAATGAATATTACTCGTATATTAATAAAAATAAAAACAAATAAAAAATTACAAATTTTCGCTTTTGTGTGGGAGTGATGTATCTATTACGTAGTAACTATTTATTAATCTGTGCCCAAAGTGATCCTAGATTAGAACAAACACTACCTTTTCAGAAAATATATACTGTTTCCGGTAGAAAGAAAAACCACCCGTTATTCTTCCTACCCGGGTGAAAAAACTTGCGGGCGGCCTTTAAGTGGGGGAAGTTTTGTCGGAAATGTGAAAGTGTGACGTTGTTGTTTTTGTAATTCCTTCTTAACTTTGGCTTATTTCGATTCCTAATAACTAATATTAACCATTAAATATTCGTTAACATGCGAGTATGGGCAAGTGGTGCAACTGCAAAAAGCGTGTTATTTTGTGTTCTCTAATAAACCCCCTAAATTCAGTAAAGCGTCTACCACTTTACTGAATCGACTGAATTGACTTATTGACTGTACTGACGATTTACTAGGAATTTGAATTTGCAATTGACTATTTAAACGAAAATCCGTTCGTTGTGGAAATCTTTGGGGGAGGCCTATGTCCGGCAGTGGACGTCCTATGGCTGTTAATGATGATGATGATGATGATGATTTAAACGAGACCTAGAATTACTACACCGAGAATTCTATTTTCCCGCCTTTTTTAATTTGACACTGGCAATGGTTTTATGCTATACCGCCATAAATAAATATTTAAAAAAAACGACTGCAAAAAATAGGTATTAACTACTCACAATCCGCTTTTTGTATTTTTTTTCTTAAAACTAGCTATCTAAGGACACTTGAGTTTTGAGACAAATCTAACGATACCTTAACTATCAAAATCTATCCAGCCGTATGGAAGATGCGTTAATAAAGAAATTTACAAACGAACATACAAGATACGCGCAAAAACCATAACCCTTCTTGGTAGTCGGGTAATAAAAAACCTATATAAGCGATTTGATACAAACCACCGGGTTGCCAGCAACGGCTGTTAAAGCGTTTGGCAATGATTTACGATACCCTGCGCTGAGCGTCGCAGCTATACGACCTTGCACGTTTCCAATCTAAGTTAACTAAGTAGCAAACAGTTTTTTCTTGTCCTTGCTATGACTTTCATGTAATTGTAGACTTTAGTCGATATTATATTAAATATGAATAATTATGTAGAACAAGCAGTTCAGCACTAATAACACTCCCATCATAGAGCATCGATCATAATAGGCATGTACAGCCGGCATAAAAATTAAAAAGTGATTATAGTTCCAGGTTTATATTCAATTTTATACTTTATAACATTCAGTGAATAAAAAAACTTAAACTCGACTACGTAAAACAGGGGTATAAAAAGGTCGAAACTAGAAAATAATTCAGATAGAAATCCAGAAATGCATAGGTACAAAAATGGTCAAGGTGTGTGGTTCGCCCTTTTTAGACCCCTAGTTTTTTGGGTTTTAGTTTTTTTAACTTATTTTTTATTTCGTATTTTTCCGTTTTCCCAATCGAAGTTATTTTTGGAATAATATTAATAAGTAAGTAAACACTTGAAATTAAAAATATCTACTTCACGAGCGCGGAGCGAGCCAATATTTTTTTTAGATTAAATGATAATCAAGAAACACAGTTGTGATTGAGATCTTAATAATTCAAAATTTCCCTTATTATCCAACGATACTTCGATTCAGAAAAATGTAAAACCCGTATAGTGACTGACATCTATCGAACAAATAAGTAATAGAAGTGTTAAAAATTTATTTCATCTGCAAATTCTATTTAAAAATGGATGAACCGATTGACCGATTTTAATCTAGTTGTTTTGTTCGAAAGCTTTTGATTTAATATCTATATATATTTGTAATGTGCTTGCCAAGACCTTCCTTTTGATTTCAAACACGTGATGATTATCTTGATTAAATTTTTTTTTAGATGTTAGAATCTAAGGTCACATTTCAAAATACAAAATTTTGAAAAAAATTATAGAGCCTATGTTACCCGCGGCATCATTACGTTTATTTTTTTATCCTTTTTTCATTATTATCACTACGAATCTATTGACACCTCATTTATTAAAAATTCATGCAGTAGATTAGACGCTACGATGGAACAAACATATACATACGTAGACTACGTCACTAATTACCCTTCTAGTCTAGTCATTAATTACCCTTCCTTTTGGCTTCCCGTAGTCGGGTAAAAAAATCAATGTAGTAAATGCTACAAAATTACTTTTTTGTGTTACGTCGTAATCATTTCTTTGTACCTACATGACTAAATAGCCTATAAATTTGCACACATTTAGGTTTAAACTTTAAAATGTTTGGTAGTATAAGGTATAAGGATACTCAGTAAGGCTAAGCCATTTATAATAGAAGTATCTGGGAGACGGAGCTTTGCTGGAAGTTTTAATATAACGATAAAATATTGTATTTTATCGCATCACAAAAATATTCGTCTGATCGAGATTCCAACCCGAGACTCCAATTGGCCAACAGAGCAAAAAGTACGATGCTAATCAAGTCGCTTACCGGAACGCGACGAAAGAAAAACATATTTTTATAAAAAACATATGTTTCCATGGGAAAAGACCTAGCTAGTAGCTACATCGATTTTTCTCCGCCAAAACACCCCGCATAATAAATTTTATGGAAATACTTGCAGGCGTTTCCGAAATTCCTATTAAATAAATTGTAAATGTCACCGTAAAATTGTAAATACCGTAAAATTTTATTACAACTAGCGTGATTGCAAACTGTCCAAAGATTGTGAACCAAAACATACTGTTTACAATTTAACGCATTCGGTGCCTAACAATAACTTATTTATCATTCAAACTGTACTTTTTGGTTAATCACGGATTATTTTTACTTCTTTAAGTAATTAATTGTAAAGCTGATTTATTTTCCACACGAAATCAATTGACAATAACCAAAACATTTATGGCAGCGC
The DNA here is from genome assembly GCA_963565745.1 of Phengaris arion. Classification (NCBI taxonomy): domain Eukaryota; kingdom Metazoa; phylum Arthropoda; class Insecta; order Lepidoptera; family Lycaenidae; genus Phengaris; species Phengaris arion. Next base: position 25,954,518 of record OY751433.1, read on the forward strand.
GAGGCATATGCCATTCAACCAGTCAGCGCGCGAGGTGCGTTCCTTCGCATGCCATTTCACAATTTAATGGTTTCTTTTGGATAGATTATAATATTGCGAAAAAGAATGCGTTAAATTATAAGCAGCATGATTAGTTTACAATCTTTTGACATTTTACAATCTCACTAGTTATATTTATAATCTCACGGTATTTACAATTTTATGATTACATATTATACAAGATTTGCTCATGTAATGTATAAGATTAGTGGTATCATTTCTATAAATGCTACCGAAAATTCTACTTATACTAACTCAATGAGTTTGTGCATACATTGATTTGGATCTGATGATAAGCAATTTTAAAGTAAAACTCATTGTTCCCTGCAAAACCTTGGTAATATCGTAAAAAAAACACAATTGGCACTTACGAATTTGAATTGCAGTAAAAATGTAAAACCACATTATTACTTAATGAAAAGATACCGCATATGCAATATTTTTAGTGTATGTCTTTAATGAGGGTTTTTAAATTCGTGACATCTGACAGGACATTCCTGACTTTTGACATTACAAGGACCGTCGGGCTACGAAGCGCCGTCGTATTATTGACGGTTTTTGATACCACTTAATCCACCAGATGACGCTTTGTGTGCTTTGGGTCTGCTCCCTAGTGGCAGATAAAATATGAAACACCATCATTATTTTATAGAATTAGACCATAGTAACTTTAACACACACTAAAGAATAAAATAATTCATCACAGGGCGAAGTCCCGACGCACTCTGCAGTACATTTTTGTTGTAGCTCTCAGAAAAAAAATTCTGAAAAAAAAAGTAAAATAAAACATACCTGATGTGGATATCCAATATAACACTGATCAATGTCCCACAGCCACGACTTATCCCACAGCACGTAGATGCCAAATATGAAATTGCAGACATAGAAGGTGACCTTCCATATGTTCTCGCAGAACTTCACCAGGGTTGATGGCTTATCCTGACTCCGGCGGAGACGGTACCACCGCTCCACCTCGCGTTCCGTCATATCCAACTTCTTCACTACGTAACATAGCTGAGGACAAAGATTTGATACTGCAACTGATTTATTGTAATTATGTACTATGTGATATGTTAAATCTCTCTTTAAATAAAATTACACAACAGAATATCTTTTCTGTTGTTATTAGAAACTACAACTCAATGTGTTATGATTTATAACAAGAGAAAGATTATAAAAAAATAATAAATAGTTTCGTTGTTACAATTATGTACCTCTTTTGCTTTTGGATTAGCTCTGTATTCAGCCTCTAATTTTGGATTGGTTGGGGCCTTTTTAGGCCTCACATTACTTATTCCCAGATATAAGCCAAATGGGGCATAGACAAATCTGAAAATAACAAGAATTATAACAAATTACAATAGATAATATCATTAATAGTATTCATTTAAGTAGTAAGAAATAAATTTAATGACTTCTTTTAATTGTTATTATGGAGTCCAACTTAGACATAAATATGAGATGGGTCGATCAAAGAGGTTTTCAGCATAGACAATAATAACTTAATCACCAGTATTCTGATAGACATGACAATAATTATTATCATTATCATACACATGATTTGAGAATTGGGAATAAATACAATTATTAAAGGCTTATAAATATACAGCTATGATGATATTATAATCAGATGTTCATCATACAGGAAATAGGTGTTGTATATACTAAAAAATATAGCTGTAACCTTTAGTACAAAGAGAATGACAAAAAATATTAATAAAAAATTGTCATTGTATTTGCTGGTTACTTAAGCAAGTAAATTTTGACAACAGCCTTAACCCTATTTATACAAGGACTTTTAAGACTGCTTATCTATAGTTAGATTTATGATTGGCAAACACCAAAAAATGTAACGATAAAAACATCAGATCAAATTTGCTTACAGTAAACCGCAATTTGAAATAATAAGAAAATGTTATCAGCTGGATAGGATCTCCTCTACTAAATCTAATCATTTGACATTTTATACTATTTAATATATCAATATCAATAAAGGGAATAAGATCAAAGATGTGTTAGCAGTCAAGTTTGAGATATTGATGTTTAATGGTAACTGGTTGATTCTCAGTATTGTCATACAAACAGTTAAATATTCCGAAAGCAATAATTTCACACGGAAGGCAATTGATGTCATTATTGTAAATGTATGTATTAATGCCAGGCCAACCTGTTTCCAGGGAAAACTTACAAGTGCAATAAATTTAATTAGGCATTATGCGAGGTGCACGCTAATTGTTAATGTAAATTCAGCCATATTAAATACAAGTTAGAGTTAACATAATAGCAATAGCCGATACGACAGAAGGTCGTGTACGCTCGGTGCCGCCCATTTTTTATAGTTTTGAACTTACCTCTCTAATAAGCAGCGCAGGGTTATAAAAACTAAGGCTAACGGTATCGGGTAAAACACATGCGTATGATCTGTATATATTACGGCCTTATCCGGCCCGGGCGCGATGTCTGCCCAGGTTGTGTTCGGCGGCAACCACACGTCCTCGTTCCAGAACGCGTCCACGAGTGACCGAATCATTTTGAAACAGTCGTGCAATCCAGTGAGGAATAATAACTGTTTAAATTTAATAAATTAAAGAAATTATTGTCTATTTCGATTCAGCTCCGCGAAAATTCAATTCCTACAGTGCACGCTCCCACATAAATTTGACATAGTGACAACTGACACTTCACAGTTTCACACTTGACAGTTTTGTTATATTTTTTTTATTTACTTATATATGGCATCGGCTTTTAAATAACCATTTGCCAGTGTCAAGTTAAAAAGGCGGGAAATAGAAATTTCGTTTCAATTTTCAACACCGTATTCCTATATCGTCAAGTCTAAAGTCTAGTCAAGTCCAAATAAATAGTCATTACAGTTCATGAGTCATGTCAGTCGATTCAATAAAGTGGTAGAAGCTTTACTGAAAGTTCCTAGGGAGTTTTTGCGAAACACAAATTAGCACGTTATTAGAAGTTGTAACACTTTCCCACACTTGGGCACGTTAACAAATATTTAATGGTTCATATTCTACCAATATTACACATTAAGAACCGAAACAACGCAAATTTATGAGGAAAAACAAAATCGATAACGTCACCCATTGAACTCCCCGGCAAAACTCGACAGTCTTGTTTGATTTTTGAGTTTGGTTTGACACAAGTTTTTTGTAATTTAAATAAATGTCATCGGCTTAAAACATTGATAAAAGAAAGGTACCTTTCATTATATCATTGGCCTATAACCATTTGCCAGTGTCAAGTTAAAAAGGCGGGAAATATAATTTTGGTTTCAATTTTCAACATCGTATTTCAAAATTTTTAAGTCCCAAGTCAAGTCAAAGTCCAAATAAATAGTCTGTGCAGTCAATGAGTCACTCAAGTCAATTCAGTACAGTGATAGAAGCTTTACTGAAAGTTCTTATGGAGTTTTGGAGGGCATACAAAATAGCAAGCTTTTTGTAGTTGCACCACTTGCCCACCCTTGTGAACATCAACGGTTAACAAAAATATCTAATGGTTAATATTCTACTAATATTACATAAAGAACAGAATTACCACAAATTTTGGAAGACATACACAAACAACAACGTCGCAAATTGACATTCTAGGCAAAACTCCCTTTGATACAAGTTCTTGTGATTTTGACAATGACAATTGACATTAGTGCTGCCAGAATGAGGGTTTTTTATTGATTGAAAGATAAGGGTTTTTAAAGTCGTGACATCTGACAGTAATGTAATGTATAATAATTGTAAACATTACATGTAATAATGTAAATAAGTGTCAAGGATAGCTCATTGTGCGAGTGTGGCGTAGATGAGGGTTCTCCTGATCATATCTTCTTTAACTGTCCTATAAATCTTTCTTTATATGACTTCCTTCCTACACACATTCCTCGACCCATTAATCTTCTTAAGACTATTTTATCCTACGTCTTTACTCCATTTGTTGACACTGTATATTAAAATTTTGATTATGTATATACATATATATATATATATATATATGTAACTCTATTGAGTATATTTGAGGTTTTTAAAATAGTTTATCAGAAGGAAGAGTTACTGAATAAAATGTAGAAATATTTCACTGAATTTATTATAACCTAACCTAACCTAACCTTTTTTTTTTTTTTTTTTTTTTTTTTTTTTTTTTTTTTTTATCTCGCAGGGGAAAGGTCATTACGCCCTCCGGGTTGGGGGACCCGGGGGTATGTGGGACTCCCGGCGCGACTCGCCGGTTTACCCACTAAAACTGAACCTGCGGATTGCCATCAGCCGCTATATGGGGAGTGTCCCGTATCTGTCTAGCACAGGACACCCCCCGCGACCGGCCGGTCTACCTCTATAGGGACCGGACTTCCACCACAATTAGGGGCCGCTCCGACAACCTCAAGCGTCCCCCTCGGCGCCGGGACTAGCTAAGCCGGGGAGGTTCCCATCCTCTCCCGGAGCCCCGTTAGACGGAAGTTTGGAGGTTCGCATAACGACGCCTCCGCACTCCCGTCCTACGCCGGCGGAGCGGAACAGAGGATGGATCGATCTCTCTGTCCCGCTCCGCGGTCTCTTTCTGCGAAATGACGGCTTCGCAAAAAGAGACCGCCGCCTGCCAGGCCTCATCGCTCTCGAGCATGCAGCGCACCACACTCGAGAGCGAGAGGTCCCGCCCAAGCACTGCCACGAGATCGTGGCGCTGCACGGCCCATCGGTCGCACACCTCTAGGGTGTGCTCGGCCGTGTCCTCTGCAGCGCCACATTCATGGCAGGCTGGCGTTGGCTCCCTCCTGGCGACCTTACACAGGTACGCACCGAAGCATCCATGCCCGGTGAGCACCTGTGTAAGGCGGAAGGTGAGGGATTTTCGCTTGCGGCGCATCCACGCCGCAAGGACTGGACGCAGTGCCGCGGCCGTATGTTGGCCATACGGTGACTGCGCCAGGACCTCACCCCACCTCCTCAGCAACCACTGCTCTCCCAGCCTTTGGAACCGCCTTAGCTCCTCCCACGGGGGGACCTCGCCACGTGACCTCCCCTCTGACACGAGGAGGTTCGTCTCGGCAAGGACCCTTGCCGTAAGCTCCCAAGGCGGTTCCCCCGCCAGGGCAGTAGCTGCCACCCAGGAGACTGTACGGTAGCCCCTGATTACCCTCACCGCTATGACCCGCTGCGCTCTTCGCAGCTGGGCCTTATTGCGAGCGGTGAGGGAGTCCGCCCAAATAGGGGCTCCGTACAAAGCTATACTCCGACACACCCCGGAGTATAGCCGCCTGCAGGCTTCGCTGGGCCCTCCTATATTAGGCAGGAGTCGGCCCAGCGCTGACGCCACCCTCACGACCTTCGGCCCCAGTTGTTGGAAATGGGGGCCGAAGGTCCACCTCCCGTCCAGGGTGAGTCCGAGACACTTAAGGGTTGGACTCACCCTGACCTCCGTCTCTCCGATAAGGAGTCGTGCTCCGGGCGGGGGCCCTTTCCTCCCGGGTCCGCGGAAGAGCAAGGCTTCGGTCTTGTTCAAGCGTACCCGAAGCCCCAACTGCTCTATGCGGCTGACTACGAGGGCTGTCCCCTCCTCAGCCAGCCGCGCAGCCTCCTGGTATGTTCGTCCCCGGGACGTGACATATGTGTCATCCGCATAGCAGATGACACTCATCCCGGGGAGAAGGCCGCTCCGCAGGACCCAGTCGTAGCCGACGTCCCAAAGGTTCGGTCCCAGAACCGAACCCTGGGGGACGCCGCACTCGACTCTCCGCCTCTCTAGGGACCCCGACCGGTCCTCGTACACGATCTCCCTATCGGAGAGATACGCGTTCAACAGCCTCCCGATATACGGAGGCACACCGAAGAAATTCAGTGCCTCCCGTGTCACGCTGTGGGGAAGGCTGTTGAATGTGTTGGCGATGTCCAGCGACACCGCCACCACCACCTCCCTCCTGCGTTCCGCCTCACCTTTCACCGACTTGAGGCGCCCTATGGCGTCGACGGTCGACCGACCGGCCCGAAACCCGAACTGCGAATCTGACATTCCGGGCCCCGGGCCTTCCTCCAAATGCTGAACAAGACGGGATGCTAAGATACGTTCAAACGCCTTACCCGTCTCGTTCAGCAGTACGATCGGCCGCACCGCCGACGCACAGTCCGGTGGTCGCCCGTCCTTTGGAAGCAGGACGAGCCGACCCTCCTTCCACGCCTTCGGGAACTGGCCGCACTGAAAGCAGCGATTAAACAGCTCCCGAAGGCTGTCTTCGAGATGCACGAGAGCTATCGATAGAACCCTCCCGTGCACCCCGTCCGGACCGGGCGCCTTCTTCTTGCTACGGAGGCGGGACAGAACCGCCTCCATTTCCGCGTCGGTGACAGGTGGCGGAACGCCCTCCACCATCGAGTTCGGCGTCCGTCGGGCCATCCGCGGCGGAGCGAAGCCTACCGGGGGGTCCGGGAACAACTCCCGGACGATGTTCCCCAGTAGCTCTGGCTGGAGCGCTTCCGTCAAGGGGGCCGACTGGGCGCGAAGTTTGTCTCGCGCCCTTTTATACGGTCGGCCCCAGGGATCGTTCTCGATCCCCTCTACCAACTCCAGCCACGCTCGCTCCTTGGCCCGACTGATGGCCAGCTGCAGGATCTCTCGTTTCGCCATGTAGACCCTGTACAGCCGACCATCCAGCTCCACATCCTGGGGGCGGCACCGCCTGCTGCGAACGTAAGCGCGACGCGCCGCATTGCAGGCGGTGCGAAGGTCGGCCAACTCCACCGACCACCAATACACCGCCCGTCGAGGTGGGGGAGGACCCCAAACTCTCGGCATGGCTGCTCGACACACGCTTGAGAGCACGTTGCCGAAGCAGCCAGCCATTTCCTCCACCCCCATTCCCTCGCAGGACGGGAGGCTCCAGCGGCCGACGATGGCCGCCTCCTCCGCCAGTTCCCGGTTGAGTTTTGAGAGTGCCCAACGCGGGAACACGCTACGCCCCCTGGACTGCGACGCCGAACTCGATGCGGATGATGGAGACACCTCGAACCTTATGTAGCGATGGTCCGAGAGTGTCTCCACCTCCGTTTCCACCCTCCACCCCTCCACCCGACGTGCGACAACGGGAGTGGCGAACGTTAGGTCCACCACTGACGAACCCGTTCGCCGCACGCACGTCGGGACTGTCCCTCTATTGAGCAGGGACAGCCCCGCGGCCAGCGCCCACTCCTCCACCTCTCTTCCCTTCGGGTTCGTGACTGGAGACCCCCACGCCGAGGACTTGGCGTTGAATTCTCCCGCCACGATAACGGGGAGGGGAGCTAGCCTCCTCACGAGCGGCCCCAGAACATCAAGGAACTGTTCCAGGGCCGCCAAATTTCGGTTCGGGGAGAAGTACACGCCTATTACTGCGTGCGTATAAACCGCAACCACGTACCCGGGGCCCCTCATTCTGGGTATGAGGGGGGGTCCAGCGCCTGGCCTCACCACTATGGCAACGGAGCCCTGATCGTCCCCAGCCCAATGCGGCAGGGGAGGGACATAGTAGGGCTCCGAGACCACCGCCACGTCAACACCCCACTCCGCTACGGCTTGTAGGAATAGATCCTGGGCCGCAACGGAGTGGTTGATGTTGGCATGTAAGAAACTGAGATGTCCTGGCATTACTCTGACATCTCAGCTTCAGGCGCCGCCTGTCCCCTCCCAGATTGAGAGGAGGGAACTTTTCCCCGAGTCACTGGGGGGTTGCATGCTCTGCCCCCCATAACGTGGTCCGCCGGTCTGCTCGCATCGGTGCAGACCGCACACTTTGGACGCTCAGCCCTGCACCCGGACGCGGTGTGGCCGGGCTCGCCGCAGCGGTAGCATAGGCCGCTACGGTCCTTCGGTGAGGGGCACAACGCAGCAAAGTGCCCCATACCCAAGCACCGGAAGCAGTGTCTGGGACGCGCATCTACCAGGTGGAGCGTGACTTTGCTCCACCCAACAGCAATGCTGCCCAGCGCCACCAGTTTCTTGGCCGCCGTCACTGGGCAGCTCATTCGGGCAAAGCCTGCCCCCATTGCACCCCGATGTATCTCGCCCACCCAGACCTGGGCGGGGAGACATTCTCCCTCTCTAGCGACCGCGGACTTGACAGATTCCGTGGTCGCAGCATCCGAAAGGCCCGTGATCTTAAAGTCAGCACTTTTCACGGGCCTTGAAATTTCTGCCTCCTCCGCGAGGACCTCAGCCAGGCGAGCTGCCAGTGCGTCCGCTTTATCGTGACTAGCGGAGCCAGGTATTTCAATTAATCTGGCTCCGGTAGCCGCCTGCCTAATGCGGAGTGGGCCGATGCCCAACTCCTCCAGCTTTATCGACATCTCCGCCTTTTGCAGAGCGGAGCTATATGTCGTGCCCCTTGCCGCCGCTTCCGGCTTCAATTTCACGACAACGGCCGTGGAGCGGGGCATCGACACTTTGGGCCCTTTCACTACCGTCTTAGCTGGCGGCTTTGGCGCCGCCTTCTTCGAAGAGGCCTTTCTGCGGACGACCTCAGTCCAACCCGCAGAGGGCTCCCTTGATGCACCCGCTGCTGCAGGTGCCTCTTTCGAGGCGCTCACCAATGCAGTAGACGCCTTTTTCGAGGCGGATGGACCAAAGCAAGACCACTCCGCTGGTTTCGGACCCTTTCCCTTGTTTGGTTTAGTCGGAGTCGGTTTAGGACGCACCGGGAGTGCTGAAAACTCCTCCCGAGTCAAGCGGCGATTCCCAACACACGACAATACCGGTGAGACTTCCCGCGCCGGCACCTCGACAACCGTCTGTGGTTTGGATCCCTCATTAGCAGTCCTTTTATCGTGGGCTGCCTTTTTTCTGTCAGCCGCCAGGGGCGGGCGGACAACAACTGGTGGCGGCAAACGGTCCTCTAGTGCCGCCAACCGCCCATCAACTAAGTTGCCCACCAGCCGGGCAATGTTGCTCTCCAATATGCCCAGCTGTTCGCTGGACATCGGAGAGCGCCTCTCTTTCGCGGCCTCGGACCTACTAACTTCAAAGTCGCGCTTGTAGGCGCGAACTTCCTCTCGGAGATTCCCCAACTCACGACGAAGTCTCCCATTATCCGCCGTGAGGCGGCGAGTCTCCTCCACAACAGTTCGCGCTGCAAGCGCGTCTATTACGATCCTAACCGCTAAGGTGGCACGCCTTATTTTATGAGCGTACCCGCCTTTGAGATTAGAGGACTTGGCCGCAATACCGAGAATCTCCCCAAGATTCTCCTCGGCCGCTTGCATCAATTCCTCCGGACCCATCACCTCCACATCCATATCGAGAGGTCCCGGTGGCACAGGATTCACCGTGGACTCCATCCGATAAACTCCCTTTTCTAGGGAGGCAACAAACTCCGCCTCTCTAGCCTCCTCCGTCCTCTCCCTCCGCTCTTGACGAGCAGCAGAAAGCCTGCCCGCCGAGCTGCGCAATCTTCCTCTCTTAGCCAGTTGGGCCTTCAACACGTTGTCGGCCCCAACGCTAACCTCCTCCATATCAGAGTCGGAGAGTTCCGAAAAGAGCCGCTTATTAGCATTTACCTCCGACTCTGACATTGAGGGGACAGACTCTGTCCCGAGTAGCTCCGAAAGGGTTACGCCCGCCCGACCATAGCCCGACTTCTGCCCCGAATTCCTACTCCCATCCCTAACTCCTTCCTCCTCTCTCCGAAAATCATCCAGGCTATAGCCCCCCTGGCGACCGCTCCTCTCTTTCTCCACCCTACTACTTTTCCCCTCCCCACCACTCAAAACATCCCCGAAATCAAGCTTAAGCCCTCGTCCGGAAGACTTTCTATTCCCCCCTTCCCTCTCATTCCCGGGGACCTTCCTCAACACCTTTCGGCATATTGCCGAAAACAAATTTCGGGGGTACCCCAAGGTACACCCCTGATATGAAGTCAGACTCCAATAAAATGTACCGGCAAACAGCCCGAACACAATATCCTAACTAAATAAAATTATACACAAAAACCCTACACCAAAATAAAAACAAAAATACACCTAAATAACTTAACTAACCTAGAACTATATGTACAAAGATGTTCCCACCCCGGGAGAGCCACCCACGCACAACAACACCGGGACAAATGTAGTCGACCGATGCTGATTTACGTGGATGACTTTCTCTACCGATGTATGGGAACTCGTTAAAGTTAGAAGTTAACAACTAAAAAAGGAATATCTCGGCAACCAGATGGCGCACCGAGATGTTTCTTTTACCGAAAAATCCGCTAAAGACACAGCTTTCACTGGACATCCTGAGCACAAAGATCCGTTGGCTGGCATAGGCTTCGCCTAAGAAAATTTGAGCTCAACCTAACCTAACCTAACCTAACCTAACCTAACCTAACCTAATACATGTACAAAGCTTAAGTTACAGCTAAAGTACAAGAAACGAACTGACTGGGCTGTGACGCGGGACGACTGACTTGACTCTAGCGCATAGCGCGTCGAATGATGAAATTGCTTAGACTACAAAATGTGTTCCCTACATCACACCCTCCCTAAAATTTTAGTACTAAAAATTTTTAACGAACAAAACTGAAACATTTAAACATTACAACATGAACTCTGCATACAAAGAAGTAGGTGTGTTACAATCTAAACAATTTGCTGATTTGAATTATATAATATAAACAAAGTCGTCGCTCAACTGCGAACATGAAATTTGAGTCCAGCCAAAGACGATAATATTATTTATTAAGCTTCTTACACACTACACAGTACACTTAATTATAATATTTAAAATACAAACATTATGTCTTAATATCTAATACAAATGTTCCTTAAGTTTCCAGTACAAACGGAAAATAAACATTTTTAAACACAAAAATTTTATAAGTTTTCACCGTTATATGACATGAGGTTGAATGAATTTACCATGCACAATCAAGTCGTCGACTATGTGAACACCACCTTAGTTGGATTAGTTGATTGTTCACGCGGCTTTGTCTGTACCTGAATACTATTTTCATCACATGAAGTGTGATGAACTGAATAAGGTAATAATGTAAGTATTAAAAATTTCTGGTAAAAAGCAAAACAACACTTGCAACAATAACACATAAACACTAAAAACACAAAAACTGTGACGATTGCTGTGCAAATCGAAAATATGTTCAACTTTTCGTGAATGCTGTTTATATCATTCAGCTGATTTATTTTTCCTTGAGGTTGAGCGATGATCACCTCTTCGTTCTTAGTGCTGTAATTACCCATTGTCGAGTTAAAACAGTTTTAAAATCTAAATAAAATTTTACTAAGTAAAACGCACTGGGCGACGTATTTCACGTCCGCTACGTGATATTTTTTGCGTAGTCGGTGTATTCAGCGTCGACCTATCGAAATTAACATGTTTTTGCTTAACTAACACATCTTCTGTTATACATGTTGATTCTTTTTCGTTGCTTGACAATTCTTGATTTAAAATGTAAGCTGGTTTAAGCCTATCGATCGATATATACGCTTGCCTCTTAGGAAATTGAATTTTGAAAATTTTTGATTTCCTTTCTAATACGCGAAATGGTCCATCGTACGGAGGTTTCAGCGGTTTTTTAACTGTATCATCTCGTACAAATACATACTCACATGAATCTAAATCTCTCGGTAAATAAAATATTTTATTATTATCATTACTTTTCAAAACAGGTCTATTATTTTCTATCGCCTTATGAATATCGTCAAGTAACGAACTCGAATCATACTGTATGTTCCTCGTCATATCCAAGAAATCACTTGGTAACCGTAAATTACGTCCATAAGTATATTCTGCTGGACTAACGCCTGTGTCACAGCGACCTGCTGCTCGCAGTCCAAACAAAACAGTTGGCAATTCCTCGATCCAAGTAGAAGATTCTAACCTAGCTGTTAAAGCTGTTTTAAGTGTACGATGCCAACGCTCTACCAGTCCATTACTCTGTGGATGATATGGCGTTGTACGAATTTTCTGTACACCTAAGTATTTTAATAACTCAGAAAACAACTGACTTTCAAATTGTCTGCCTTGGTCGGTAGTCAATTTGACAGGACACCCAAAGCGAGTAATCCATTGCTCATAAATTACCCTAGCTACTATTTCAGCCGTCATATCTTTTATAGGTACTGCTTCTGGCCATCGCGTAGCTCTATCTACCAAGGTGACGCAATATTTAAAACCGTCCTCGGAAATAGGTAACGGACCTAACAAATCCACGTGGACATGCTCGAATCGGTCAACAGCTGCAAATGCTTCGAATTTCGTGAAAGTATGCCTATTAATTTTTGCACGTTGACACGAAATACATGATTTAGCCATTATTCCAATATCTCGATTCATTCCCGGCCAAAAGTATTTATCAGCTATCATTTTACGCGTAGTTTTAATACCAGGATGACTTAAGTTGTGTATTGAATCAAATATTAATTTTCTAAATGATTTTGGCAAATACGGTCTTGCGATTTTAGTTGACATTTCACAATAAATATCGTTGTTACTTTCGGGTAAAAATATTTTCTTTATTAATACATTACATTGTTGCGCACCACTTTGACTGTTGTACTGCGCAATATAGTCATCAGATTTCTGTTCGTCAGCGAGTTTCGCGAAGTCGATACTCGTGGGAACGGAAATGGTCGCGACGCGCGATAAGGCGTCGGCTACAACATTGTTTTCGCCGCTTACATGACGTATTTCGGTTGTGAATTCACTAATGAATAAAAGTTGTCTAGTTCTACGGGGAGTTTCAGAATCAGTACCTACCTTTTTAAACGCATGAATTAAAGGTTTATGATCGGTGTAAATAATTAAACTACGACCTTCAAAACTTTTCCGAAAATGTTTAATGGACATATAAATCGCAAGCAATTCCCTATCGTACGTGCTATAGCGTTGCTGCGTATCTGAAAGTTTTTTTAGAAAAGTATCCTAACGGTTTCCATACGTCTCCTATTTTTTGCTGTAAAACCGTGCCTACGCAACGGTCCGATGCGTCGATCATGAGCGATAACGGCGCATCGTTATCCGGATAGCTTAACGTAACAGCATTTTGAAGTTGCTTTTTACAATCTTCAAAAGCTTGTAATGCCCCCGAATCTAACGAAATAGGAGATAAATCTTTCTTTTTAGCGTTACATACATATTTCCCTAAAACGGCTTGGCTCTGTACGGCGTGAGGTATATGCTTCCTATAAAAATTAACCATCCCTAGGAAACGTCTTAACTCATCCACGTTCTGAGGTACCGGAAAATTAACAATGGCCATTACTTTGTTATCTAACGGACGAATACCTTCCGCTGCTACATGAAAACCTAAAAATTCTAACTCCGGCACACCGAAACAAGATTTTGACAAATTAATTGTAATTCCAAATTTATCTAGCCTCTCGAATAACAACAATAAATGCTCCTTGTGCTTTTGTTCATCTTCACTAGCTATGATAATGTCATCTATGTAACAGAAAACAAAATTTAAATCCTTTACAACCGTATGATGCATAAACCTTTGGAAGGTTTGTGCAGCATTTCATAATCCAAATGTCATTCTCACAAATTCGAATAATCCAAAAGGAGTAATTATTGCTGTTTTAGGTACATCATCTGGATGATTGGGAATAAAATGGTACGCCCTATTTATATCAACTTTTGAAAAAACAGTTTTCTTATTCAATAAGAAAGTAAAATCATGCACGCGAGGAATGGGGTATCGATCCGGTTTCGTGGTCGCATTAAGTCGCCTATAATTCCCACAAGGTCTAATTCCTCCATCTTTTTTCTGCACCACGTGCAAAGGACTTGCCCATGAGCTACTAGATGGGCGGCAAATACCCATCGCCTGCATGTTTTTAAATTCTTCCCTTACCTGAGCAAGACGATCCGGCGGCAGCGGTCTGGCCCGAGCATGGACCGGAGGCCCGGAGGTCTCGATGTAATGATACACCGAGTGCTGTGGAGGTTCCCTAAATGACACGGGTTTACAAATGTCTGGAAATTTATTTAATAAATCAATATAAGGGTGTCTTTCATCGACTGTCTTAATTGTAGATTGTAAACATTCAACCAAACTGGCAACTGTATTCAGTTGAGTCGTTTTATCAATCAAATTTTTAGAGCTCAAATCAACCATCAAACCATAGTGACTCAAAAAATCTGCCCCTATAATCGGTTGCTTAACATTAGCTATAATAAAAGTCCAACGAAAATCTCTCCTTAAATTTAAGTTTAAAGTAAGTGTTTTTAAACCAAAAGTATTAATTTTTGTGCCACTACATCACTACATTTTTGCTTACTGCTAACTAAATTACTAGGAATTACCGATATATTCGCACCAGTATCGATTAAAAAATTAAACCCACTACGACGGTCGGTGATGCTGAGGCGGTGATTGACGCAGGCACAGCTTTCCGCCCCCGGCTGCACCGATGCTAGTTTTCCGGCCTCTTGCCTTGCCACGCGCATGGTTCCTTACATTTTGCAGCTTTCTCTCCATATCGGAAATGGTAAAAGCAAAGCCAGTCTGGATTTCGTGGTCGTTTACCACGTGGCTGACTGCTATATATATGTAGAAGCATCTACTCATGGACCTCCGTGAACGTGATTTAGAACGCGAGCGATCGTGTCTTCTAAATCCCTTACGTAATTCCGCTTTTTCCAGTGAAAGCTTGTCCAGACGATCGGATAAACTGCCTTGATTTACAGTCTCAACCACTGCAATGCTCGAAGAAGCTTGCGTTTCATGAACCTTGTCCGCTATCGAAGCTAACTTCTCCACTTCTTTCAGATCTGTAGCTGTTTAGTGTATCCGTGTTAACACGATTTCCTGCCAACTCCTTCATTTTCCGAAGCAACTGTGAGGGTTTCTGGTCTCCTAACTGAAGATCTCCTATCAGTTTCTGGATACGACGTACTTCCGTCTCCTCATAAATCTCCAACAACCGTGCCTTGAAGGCCTGGTATTTATTAATCGCAGGCGGGCTGCCAATAAAATCTGCAAACTGCTGGATAACTGACTTTCCCAATTTCGCGATTAATAGTTGGTATTTGGCTTCGTCCGAAGTCTTCTGCGGCGCGACCACGGCTTCAAATTGCACAAACCACAGTTCTGGTAGGTCAGTCCAAAAATCCGCGATCCGAGATGACACTGATATTAGCATTAAGTTCGGCTCACTAGATTGTTCATTATCTTCAACAAATTTAGGCTGGGCTGTGACGCGGGACGACTGACTTGACTCTAGCGCATAGCGCGTCGAATGATGAAATTGCTTAGACTACAAAATGTGTTCCCTACATATATATATATATATATATATATATATAGGGGTACGGGGAAGAATGATTGTGACAAAATGGCAGTACGACGCTTTTAGTGTTGTTTATAGTATTAATAAATCGTGCTAACTGACATTCTGTTTTAATTGATTATCAGAATCAGAAGTGGGATGAATTGACGCTCACGAGTGGATTCGCGTAATTTTGTGACAAACTGTAAAGACAGAAAATTTGCTTTGAACTTTGGACCCTGAATGTGGTTGTGTTAAACGCTACAATAATTTTATGTTTTGGTGCTGGAAACTTATTTTAATACTTAACAAGTAATGAATTTCTTTACTAAATGCTGTGAACTGTACTTTCTTGTGTTATGAAATAACTTTATTGGTGATACTGAACACTGTGAAATGGTGCTAACTTTCTTCCTGCATTTGGCTGGCATAATATTGTGTGTGGGTTGTGGTGCTTGACTGACAAAAACCTTGCTGTTGCCTGTCAGCTAATACTTATAAGCTGCCTATTGAACAAGTTTCCGGCTACTGGGTGAGATTGTTCCTTTATTGCTATAGTACAGACTGTTTTTCTTTCTTTTAAAAGACATTTTCTTTATCTTAAATAAATATAAGTGGACACTGGACAGTATTGGACAAATTAAGTGTTGTCTTTAATAATTAAAGGCAATGAAAAGTCTATGTTTCTAGAAGAAGGCACAAGAAGGAACTAAAGAGGAAGAATAGCAGGATTGAAGCATTGGAGGGATTAATATGTGCACTCAGAAAGAAAACGGACCATAATAATGATGCTTCTACCTCAAACACAATCTGTGGTACGCTATGTGGGCAGAAACGAATTTATCCCTGAGTTCGACCCGCAGACATCCGCAGTGTCGGTCGAACACTGGATCAGGAATTTAGAAGGTGTGGCAGGCATGCATGGCTAGGACGAACGCACTCTAATTTGCAATTGCACTTCCAAGTTAGGTGGTTATGCCAAGAATTGGTACGAGCACCAAGCAAGCTATGACATTAGCTGGCCGGAGTGGAAGGAAAAATTGATTGCAGCTTTTCCGTTCACTAAAAATAAACTCTGCCAGATAAGAGAACTGGTCAATAGAGTCAAGGCCAAGGAGGAAGACCCAATTAAATTTTATTATGAGAAACTAGGAATAGGCATGTCATGCAATATGAGTGATGATGTGATAGCTCAAGCTATTGTGGGCACGCTGGGGAACAAACTTCTGGAAGTAGGGGCCTTGGCAGCTGGGTGTCACGATACAAAGTCCCTGCTAAAATATTTGGCAAGTATGAAGACTTCCTCGAACAGTAGCGAAATAAGGCCTTTATCAATGTCAATTACACAAGGCAACAAACCCAATAGCGTTATTCAATGTTTCACTTGTGGCCAGATTGGTCATAAGGCATAATTTTGTGGCAAGACAAGGCCAAAGAAGTTTGATGGGCGGAAATGTAATTATTGCAATAGGTCTGGTCACATCGAAGAAATCTGCTATAAAAAGCAAAATCAGAAAAAACATTGCTCCTTCTGTAGTATTAAAGGTCATACAATCGAAGAATGCAGGAAAAAGAAACATAGTCAAGAGCAGCATATTAAGAAGATTCAAACAGATGCTAGCTCTAATACTACAGATTTGAAATACATAAAGACAGTATTAATAAATACCTCTCCAGCCAAAGCTTTCATAGATTTTGGAAGCACATGTAACACAGTGAGAAAAAGCCTGTTTGAAAAACTTCATATTGATTTTGAACCTTGCACTAATGTAATTAAAGGCTACGGGGATGGGTTGGTTTAGCCACGTGGGCTAACTACAGCTTCTCTCACTGTTGATGGAGTGGAGATGGATGCAGATTTTTATATAGTACCAGACGAGATGCAGGACTTTGACATCTTGGTGGGTCAGTCATTTACCGAGGCACCTCGTATACTAGTTTTTAAAACATCAACAAGTCTTAATGTATATGATAAGGACAATCTACTGAACATTGCACAGCTGTACGAACATTTAGAGAAAATTCGGCTTTACCCCAATGAAGACACAATATTAAGACCTGGACTCAACAAAGTTGTTGTCAGAACCGAACCTATTACTAGCGGTGTCATAAAAGTGAAACACAGTGAACAAAGAGACCCAAGATTTGAAAGAGATGTGATGAGTGAAGAAGTAGAGAGTTGCGAAGGTACCACGGTGATAAGACTTATTAGTAAGAGCAATGAGTCTGTTAAACTAAACAGTGTTAACTGTATTGCTAGAGCTGAACTTCTAGAATCGGAAACTACGGAAGCCAAAATAGGAAGTCAATTGACCAACGACCAAAGAGACGCACTTACCTCTCTCCTGAACGAGTTTGATGGTTGTTTCTCCGGAAAAAGCATGGAGTTGGGAAGTTGTGCTATTGAAATGACGATCAAATTGACAGAAAATAAAGTCATCAATTACAAACCATATCGTTTGTCCTACCATGATAGAGAGTTGGTCCGAAAAATCAATGCTGAACTACTAGAAGCCAAAATAATAGAAGAGTCGACCTCACCCTATGCTAGCCCTATCATCTTGGTCAAAAAGAAGGACGGTGGATTCCGCCTGTGTGTCGACTACCGAGCTCTAAATAAAATAACAGAAAAAGAAAGGTATCCTCTTCCACTGATACAGGATCTTCTAGATAGACTGGTCAGCAAAACAGTGTTCTGCAGTTTAGATCTGGCAAACGGATACCACCAAATTAGGATAACACCAGACTCAAGACCACTCACCGCCTTTGTCACTCCGGACGGTCACTACCAGTACCGAATGATGAGTTTCGGGCTCTGTAATGCACCTGCTGTTTTTCAGAGGGCAATGAACCAAATCCTTGCTCCCGTGATACATAAATGCGCCGAGGTGTACATCGACGATGTGATTGTCTGGGGCGATAATGTAGAGGATTGTCTATATAACCTGCGA
Organism: Phengaris arion; assembly: GCA_963565745.1. Taxonomy (NCBI): domain Eukaryota; kingdom Metazoa; phylum Arthropoda; class Insecta; order Lepidoptera; family Lycaenidae; genus Phengaris; species Phengaris arion. The sequence goes on from OY751433.1 coordinate 25,972,750, forward strand.
AGAGTCCTCGAATTAATTACCAACGCAGGCGTAAAATTAAAAAGAAACAAATGTTCCTTTCTCACCGAATGTGTCGAGTATTTGGGACACGAGATATCCGGAGGCGAGATTCGACCATCAGCTCATAAAATAACGGCGGTAGCTAACTTTAAAACACCAACCAATGTACATGAGCTACGTCAATTTCTTGGTCTTGCCAGCTACTTCCGCAAATTCATTCAGGGGTTTGCGACTATAGCTCGACCCCTCACATTGCTTACGAAGAAGACTGTAGAATGGAAATGGGGACCGGACCAGGAACATGCTGCACAAAAGCTTAAGGATATACTTACCGCTGATCCAGTACTTGCGATTTATCATCCTGAAAAGGAAACACAGGTCCATACAGATGCGTCGAAGATAGGCCTTGGTGCTGTATTGCTTCAACAGCAGTCTAACGGACAGTTGAAGGCTGTCGCATATGCGAGCAGACAGACCACAGCAACCGAAGAGAAGTACCACAGCTTCGAATTAGAGGCACTAGCGGTAGTGTTTGCTATTCAACGCTTCAAGGTGTATTTGTCCGGTGTCAAGTTCCGGGTTGTCACGGATTGTTCTGCTTTGCGAATGGCTTGGTTGAAAAGGGACTTATCTCCTCGCATAGCTCGATGGTGGCTCGACCTTCAAGAGTATGACTTCGAAGTCGACCACAGACCCGGTTGTAGCATGGCGCACGTTGACGCCCTTAGCCGGAACCCCGAATTTATAAAACATATAGAAGAGAAGGATTTGATAGATGCGCTGCAAGAAGAAGATGAAGAAATTCAGAGGCTTATCACAAACTTAAAATTGGAACTAGATGCTAATAAGAAAAAGAAAAACGGACTAGCGAAAGAATACAAAATTATCAATAGAAAATTGTGTCGTCTGGTAGATGATGACTATAAGCTAGTTTTACCTAAGGGTGCAAGATTTCATATCTTGAAAATATACCATGACGAGTACATGTCACAGAGTCACATGGGGTCTGAGAAATGCTTAGAGGCCATACGGTCCAAGTATTGGTTCCCAAAAATGAGGAAATACGTGGAGAAGTATGTAGCCAGCTGCATAGGGTGCCAGTTCACAAAGAAGCCTACCGGCAAACAGCCAGACCTCCTACACCCAATCCCAAGGGAGCCAATACCCTTTCACACGTTGCACGTTGATCATTTGGGTCCATTCTGCAAAAGCAACGGTAAGTGCTACGTTTTCGCAATAATAGATGGGTTCACGAAGTTCGTGTGGCTAGATGCAGTAGCCAGTGCGAATGCCAAAGGAGCCACTAGTGCACCTGAAAAGTTGTGTATGGTCTTTGGTTACCCTGCACGTATAATAAGCGATCGCGGCACGGCGTTCACTAGCAAAGAATTTGAAGAACTTTGCAGTAAGAGAGGGATCAAACACATAATGAATGCCGTGGCCTCACCGAGAGCAAATGGGCAAGTCGAGAGGCTTAATAGGACCATCTTAAATTCCTTGACCGCCTACATGGGTGATGAGCAGAAAGGCTGGGAAAAGTATTTGCCTAGGGTACAACCCAGTTGGGTATCAACTCCACAGTAAGCCAAGGGACTAATAAATCCCCGCTTGAGCTTTTGTGTGCTCTAAGACCCCGACTAGCTAATGATTTAGGCGGGGGAGTAGTCGTAGGAGATGTTGGCACGCTGCGGGAAGAAGCAGCCAGTGCAATTGTAAAGAAGGCTCATATTATGAAAACCCGATATGATCGGAGCCGACGAGTTGGTGTTACTATTCCAGTCGGTCAGTTGGTGATGGTCGAGCGGAAAATCTTAAGGCCAGGACTTTCTAGTGGGAAGCTAGTACGCAAATATGCTGGGCCCTATAAAGTTACAGCTGCCCTACCGAATGACCGTTTTTAAGGTGACTTCTTTGGTAAAAGGGAAACGGGCGTATAAAAATATAGTTGCCCGAGATAAAATTAAGATGTGGCATTCCAGGCGTGAAAGCTCTTCGTCTGGCGAAGAGTAAAGCATGGGCTGATGGTGGAACGCTTGCTTGCCTTAGGGGCCTCAACTGCGTTCTTATTTGCATACCTGTCTGTCACCTCGTTAATTTAATAACGCTTGCCTGTGGGGCTTACGCTGCGTTGAGCTGGCCTTGTTTTCCCTACGGGGATTTGATCCGCCTACGGGGCCTTATTTCGCCCACGTGGCTTGCGTGCCTTCGGGGCTATATTTTGCCTACGGGGCTATATTTTGCCTACGGGGCTCTGTTTTGCCTACGAGGCTATATTTTGCCTACGGGGCTATATTTTGCCTACGGGGCTATGTTTTGCCTACGGGGCTATGTTTTGCCTACGGGGCTATGTTTTGCCTACGGGGCCATATTTTGCCTACGGGGCTATGTTTTGCCTACGGGGCTATAATTATGTTGCCTTTGGGGCTTTGTTTTGCCTACGGGGCCCTCTTCGCCTACGGGGCTATTGCCTGCCGTGTACCTGCTGCGACCGCCTACGAAGTCTGCTATTGTTGGAGGCTGCTCCGAGCCTTCGCAGCTGCTGGACGGCAGCGTACTATCTCGAAGAATCCTTCGAGGACGAAGGAACACATAGGATGGCCGAACTGTTAAATCGATTATTTTAATCGTGCGCGGGCAACACTAGACGCGTCGGCTCACGCGCATCCCTAGGGGTACGGGGAACAATGATTGTGACAAAATGGCAGTACGACGCTTTTAGTTTTGTATATTGTTTATTTTAGTGTTGTTTATAGTATTAATAAATCGTGCTAACTGACATTCTGTTTTAATTGATTATCAATATATATATATATATATATATATATATATATATATATATATATATATATATATATATATATATATATATATATATATATATATATATATATACACACATATAACTTATATATGTTCTGTATAAGAAACATTGGCTTTGAATATTATTCTGTTTTTATATTAGTAATTATAACTTGTATCTGCATGAGGTACCCATGAAGTCATTGCATGAGCCATTCCCTGCACTGTACGCCATCAGCTTTTCACTGAACATCTGCTGCATCACTCTGACGCTGGCAACTCCTATTACAGCCCGATCCAAACTTTATGACGTCTCGGAACATCGTGCGCTAGGCTGCGCAATGTACAATATTAGATATCAGCGGGGACGCAGAAGGACGCGACGGCGGGGCATCACCCCGCGGGCCCCTCTCTCCCACCCGCAGTCGACTCAAGCACCTTGAATTAGTGTGAATTTTACGTCCGTATGCGCTTCTATGTTTAAGTACAGTTGAGCACATAATTAGTTGTTAGTATTAATCGGATTAATTAATTCGGATAATCGGCATTCTACTGAACTAATATTATAAAGGTGCAGAGTTTGTTTGTTTGGTTGAACACGCTAATATTATTAGTAACGAATGTAGAAACTACTGGATTATTAACTAGGATATAATTTTTAGCTATATATAATTTTTAGCATATAGCTATTGCCCGTGAATCGGTTCGCGTGGACTTAATTTTCCATTCATAGTACTTCTATACTTCTTTATGCATATGTCACCGTTTAATTGTAAAAACCGTTAGATTGTAAAATAACTAACGAGATTGTAAAAATATGTTAAAAGATTAATTACTTTATGTTTATAATCTAACGAAAAATAATGTGTTAATTTACAGGCAGAATATTCACGTCGGAAGCCTATAAACATTTTACAATTTCACTAGTTATATTACAATCTAACGGTTTTTACAATTTTATGGTTACATATAAATAATATATTTTGGCGTGATAAAAGAAACACCCAAAAGTATTTTTAAAGAAATCTTTAATTTCACAGAAATTCTACGATTTTTACATGAATAATTTTAAAAGGTGCCTCTTTATTAGTAATATAGGTAGTCATGTCATATTGCGACATTAAAAAAATCAACTTTAGTCGAATCGTTGTTGATCCGACTGTACCTGCGCGCAACCACTCTCGCAGCTAACTTCCGAGACGTCATAAAGTTTGAATCGGGCTGTACAAGGAAGGCTATGCAAAAAAGAAGAAGAAGAAGACATCTGACAGCTTTTTGGCACGACAAAGACCGTCGAGCTACCAAGCGCCGCCTGGTGACAGAAAAAGAATCAAAAATTCTTATTAATCTTTTTTGATACCACTTACGCCACCAGATGACGCTTTGTGTGCGTGGGGTCTGCCTCCTAACGGCAGAAAAAATCGGTTGTCTGTAAAGTCGGTTTACTGACGATAGCTGTTGAACGTGACAACGTCATGTTTATAGTGCGCGCGGAACTAATTGGCCGCGCCTAAGGTAGGCGTGTTGCCGCCGCGAAGTCCGGCGCCGAACTGAGTAATATCAAGCGCATAATAATATATAACAATAATATATAATAATACCAACAACAACAACAACAACAATAATAATAATAATAATAATAATAATAATAATTAGGTACCGGCAATGCGAGGTAACGCTGGTACTTGGTAACAGTACTTGGTAACGCATAAGTCATGTTTTTCGTGCGTGCAGCCGGCTCCATCGAATTATAAGACGTTATCACGTCAAAAATATCAAACACCCTCATTAATAATTAAAATCGAATGATTTTGTTATCTTTTAGCTACCTACCTATATGGGTTTATTATAATCTTAAAATCTACTATCAAATAAAATTAAACTTTATAAAGAAAATTAAAGATCTAAAACAGAAGTCATCATGATTGATAAATAATGAGGTACAATTATTTATACAAAATAAACGAATTTTTTTTTCAATATTTATTTATTCCAATGTATCGTTCACTTGAAAAACAATACTGTGCATAACAAAGCTCGCATACATACTATTCTCTTAAATACTGTCACAACACAAAATATAACGCATTTTTAAAAACACATAATTTTTAAAATAACATTTTTAGAGTAAGTATATTGTTTTTGTCATAAGAAAGTATTTTTAATCAAATAAATTTTGACACACAATATTATAACAACTTTAATTATGCTAAGACTTCTTTGGTATAAATAAAATAACAGTTTTGGAAATAACATGTAAATAAATATCAAACACCAAAATAATATTTTCAGTTATGACTTAAGGTATAACAATAACATTTATAATACGAGCCCCATAAGCGCATAAAAATGATTATAATATGCTTGATATTATAATATTTTATATTTGATATGAAAGGAACACATGTAGAATCTATAATGACACTTTGCACATGCCAAGTCATAGCCAATAGCGACTGTGGCTTGCAATTATAGACAAACTAAAGCCTCGTACCTACGTGCATTTTTGTTGTGGTCACACAGAAAAAACTGCACTGTACTGTAGGTACATAGAATTACTGTGCGCTAATACAAGAGAGCTGAAAATCGAAGTGTCAAATGTCAGATTTGACAACTCGATATAATTTTTTTTTATTTATTTAAATATATGGCGGCGGCTTAAAACCATTTGCCAGTGTCAAGTTAAAAAGGCGGGAAATAGAATTTTCGTTTCAATTTTCAACACCGTATTCCTAAATCGTCAAGTATAAAGTCTAGTCAAAGTCCAAATAGATAGTCAGTGCAGTCAATGAGTCAAGTCAGTCGATTCAGTAAAGTGGTAGAAGCTTTATTGAAAGTTTCTAGGGGGTTTTGGAGGGAACACATAATAGCACGTTTTTTGAAGTTGTACCACTTGCCCACACTTGGGCACGTTAACGAATATTTAATGGTTAATATTCTACCAATATTACACATTAAGAACCGAAATTACACAAATTTATGACATAAGAAATACACACAACATCACCCATTGAGACCTCCGGCAAAACTCCCGATATCATTTTCATCTCTATTGTATTATCGCAAAGTTCTATGTACAGTGCAGTTTTTTCTGTTGTGGGTTATGGAGGCCAAGGGCTAAGGAGTAACGAAATATACATTATTTAAAATACCACTGTTTTGAATGTCCACTTTACGTTATAAAACATAGTTTAAAAATTAAAGCATTCATATTGGTTCAATAACATTTTGCCATTTAATATTTCTAATCCACTTTATTCTCAATTATACTTATTAAAGCACATATTTTAATAACTTTTGGAATGCTTTGTCTAGCTCAAATTTAATTTTTAATTATTACAATAATATGTACAAACTGGACAATTTAGTCAAAGCACAGTTGATCCAAAGACCTAAAACCTCATACCACGTAATATTACGAAGTAACCAATACATGAATTAGTCGTAACTCGTAATTATACAAAAAATAAATGCTTCCTAGCAACACTGACAAACTAACACAGATATTATGTGAAAAACTAAAACCCTTTGTTTTTTAAATCATACAATATAATTATAGAACTATTTTTTTAACAAATAGTTTTCGGCACGTTTTTAATTAAAAATAATATTGATGTCCTATTAATAGGTTCCAATTCTCAGTTATGTAAATAACGGCCAACTTCAATATTATGATTTAGGTACTGAATGTACTATCAGGGAATCTAATTCATAAGCATTATGACTGTTGTCATAATTGGTTCGTATTAAAACAAATAAATTATGAGAATACTATAGACATTCATCTTCATCAACTCATACTCTAACTCCCTTACTAAATATTTGCACAACGGAGTACGGACACGATTCAACGTTGCTGTCTCTGTCTGTCAAATGACTTTTCCAACGTATCAGAGAAAGACAGCAACATTTAATGACTAATTAGTTGTGTAAATATTTTTATTAGTACGAGAGTAATTATATAAAAAGTAAATAGTAAAACTCTGAACACATTCATTAAACATACGACAACCAATTACTCTGGCATAAGGCACTAAGTGACGTTAATTTTTGACATCATTTATTTTTCAACATAATTGCACTTACCATATAAAAAAAGTAAATGACAATCTACTTTGTTCCAAGCATAAAAATTAAGTAAAACAGTAAGCATATAGCGTTATTTTATTAGGAGGCAGAGATGATAACAAAAGTATTAATAGGTTATTTATGTTGGCAACATTTGTATAATATTGTAATTAATTTTATCTCGATAGATAGCAATGAACGTATATTACTGTAACTATGTTGTGAATGCAAGCTCTGTCGGTTCTTTTAACACTGTGCTTAAAGCTTTTACATAAGAATAATGTCAAAAGAACCAACATTTGGGCAGACGACATATTTTTTTGCCCTTAGTTATTGCTATTTAAGAATATAAATTATAGAGTCATAAGTTTTCTCTAGGTATAATATAAAAATGCCATTAAGCCCCTATAAATTATACTAAACCAATAAAAGTGGTCCCATGCCATTGGTAACACGAATTATTATATGCATAGAAGGAACCGACCAACAAGACAACTAAAAGGGACATAATATAATTTTTGGTTTAATTTTAATACATTACATTTTAGTCAAAAGCTACAATACGTCTTATCCTAGTGTATAATTCTCTATTTGGGGTTATTCCTTATTATCTAGAGCATTACTTTTAGAAAAAAATATTATGACGATAATCTTAATATTTATAACTGGTATGGATATTTATTTATTATTTATATACAGAAATTATTGTATATTTAATAAACAACAGATTTAGTATATTATCAGTTTGTGCTAAAACTTTTAATCTCTCCGGTTCCCGTATTAATTGCATGTAAGTTACTACTCAAGAGTTAAGTTGATTAAGTGAAGTAACAGTTAATATATCAAAAGTAATAAAAAAATTAACATGACTATAAAATAAAAAATAAGTGCACTCTTCGGATCACATAACAATAAAACTTTCCGTAGTGTAGTTTACAGTTTATTATGGCAACACCGTAGTTACTGAAAGTAAAGCCGAGCAGAAGATCGGAATCCAGATGTTTCAAGGCCGGATAGCTCATTACGTATCTTTAGCAGATAGTTTGCAGACAATATTAGTAGTATAGTAATCGCTGAAAAAAGACGTATTACGTACGACTATTGCTCTGCTGTTGTTCGATAACTTTTAAATGCATTTTAACGGTAAACAGGGCCACTAGCAATCATGTGGCGACATGTGGAACTATATACTGTTATGAAGTATCAAGTGTTTTGTTGACACAGTGGATTCCTTGCCGTTTATAAATAAAAATGGGACGAACTTAAGATAGAAAGTACTTTATGTGGATGTAGAATAGCACACCATACTGACATTTCAGCGCAATATTCTATTGTAAGGCTATATAATTGGCAATGAGCACTAATTGCCTCATTCCTTAGCCTTACAATACTGCAAAAATCAAAATATACCGAACCTAAAAATAACAGAAACGCACGATATTTATTATTTCTTTGATGTAATCTATATGTTATATATAAGAAAGTCGTGTTAGTTACACTATTTATAACTCAAGAACGGCTGAACCGATTTGACTGAAAATTGGTGGGAAAGTAGCTTAGAACCAGGAGACGGACGTTCCCGTGGGACGTGACATAAAGTTTATAAAATGTGTGATCATTAAATCACAAAGTATAGAGAAAATTACAAAGTAAAAGAAAATCTTATATATAGTAAAAATGGAATGCGATTCCAATGTCTCGCGAAAACTTCAGACCGGTTGAACCTAAATGGCTAATTTTGGTTTTGAAATTTAAACGGTGAGAAATTTTGGAAAAATTGCGGGGAAAATATTAACACTATATTTATAGGTGCTACAGAACATGTGTTGGGCCAGCTAATATATTATATAACATATTGATACACTATAATATATAATTCACTTCAATTTAACGTCAAAAACACTGCATATCTTAGAACGACAACCAATTGAAATTGCTCGCCGTCTGCTGTCGCGTTGCTGTCAAATGTCATACGTAATACCGATTTTTGTTGTTACAAGGTAAATCGATTGCGTTTTTAGTTCCCTAATTGTTCACTAGAGCGCGATCCCACCGATTGTTCGCTGTCGCGTCGCTATTGCTGATACGTAATATAAAAATTATGTTTGTGATATTGTACAATTTACGCCTGTCGCATTGCTGTTGCAATATACAAAATCAGCCTGCAGGACTATATCGTCCGGAATCCGCAAAGCCGGGGAAAATTCAGAGCATTGAAATAGATCTCTGCGCTAATACAATAGAGTTGAAAATGGAAGTGTCGAGCTGTCATATATAACATTGACATTTGACACGACACTTTATTCTATTAGCTCTATTGTATTAGCGCAGAGTTCTATTTTCAATGCTCTGAATTTTGCCCTGTCTTGCGGATTCCGGATCATATATTTTTTTAATCAATTTTTTTTCCTTTTTTTTAATTACTGTATGCGCTCTTTTTATTTATTTCATATGAGTATAAACTCATAAATCAGAATTGTAACAACCTCAGTCAAGTAGATAAAGATTTGATATTAAAATTATTTACTAAGCATTCTAAATAATAAAAATCGAAACACTAATATTGTGTTATTGGTGGGGTAAGGCTTATATACTAATTTAACAAGACTAGAAGTACAGCGTGCTTAAGCTGAATAGCCAAGTGATATATTGTAAAGTACGGCCGCGCGCCGCCGCCGCCAGTTTCGTATTCACTTCATAGATGAAATATTTTTCATTATTTTCTGACTGTACTTAGTTATATTTTCTTTAACAATGAGAACATTGAGTGTAGATATTTTTTCATAGATATGTACACGTTTCACTGCAAGTATGTAACATATTTTTTTAGTAAGGAAATCTAAAAAATGTGAATAAGATACGTCCATACTGGAATTATGTTACTCTTTACTACTAATAACAATGAAAATAGCGTAAATTTAAAAATCAATATACGTATTATTAATCATCACTCTTACACACATAAAATAGTTACAATTATTTGCAACAACTAGAATCTTATAATTTCCACGCGAGTAGATATTATTATTGCCGAAAGTAGCAATAATAATAAATGTATAAATGGGCAACACTTAATTATAAAAGTCAATAAGACGTTAGGCAGCAGTTTTGCAAATACGCGACAAAACTTTGGGCGCCTAGTGCAATTTTTCAATAACTACTACTAACGCAAAATATATTCCTACCACACTCAATTCCTCAATTGATATTATATTTTGGAGACTAAAAATTCAGTTCTATATAAATATAGCTAAATTTTCAATGATTTGCTCCAAATTACCATGTCTAAAAATGTCAAATTCTATTTATTTCAATTGGTATAATAAATAATAATATCGTGATTTTATTTTTCAATTTGTGTAATTAAATCAGACACAAATTGTATATATTTCTATCTAATCACATCTTTTCCATAAATAACATTAAAATACTAAGGCGGGTCAATAAGTCCGTGACTTTTTGAATTTCTAACCTCCTTACTGAAAAAGCAACACTACTCCTGTCAACAGGCATCTGTCAGTTGACTCCTATCAAAATTTAAACTTGCTGCGTCAGTTAGTTTGTGTTTTACAGCTATCTTTATCAGACTATCCAGTAACTTAAGGAAACAATGGAAAAAAGTGAATTTCGTGTGCTTATTAAGCATTATTTTTTGCGAAAAAAACCCTTTACCGAGACCAAGGCTAAGCTTGATAAATACTATGGGGACTCTGCACCATCTATTTCAATGGTAAAAAAGTGGTTTACTGAATTTCGTTGTGGCCGTACAAGCACTGAAGATGCCGAACGTCCTGGACGCCCAGTTGAGGTCTCTACACCCGAAACAATCGAAAAAATTCACGATATGGTGTTGGCCGACCGAAGATTGAAAGTGCAAGAGATTGTGGAAGCCATAGGCATCTCGCATGGCTCAGTGGTTTCAATTTTGAATGATCACTTGGGCATGAGAAAGCTTTCCGCAAGTCGACCACAAACGCAATCGTGTAACAACTTCACAGGAAGGTTTGGCGTTGTTTAATCACAACATGGAGGAGTTTTTGCGCCGTTTTGTAACCGTGGACGAAACATAGATCCATCACAACACACCAGAGACCAAACAACAGTCAAAACAGTGGGTTTCTAAGGGTGAATCGGCGCCAAAGAAGACCATGGTGGGTTTGTCAGCCAATAAAGTTATGGCGACTGTTTTTTGGGATGCACGTGGGATAATCCACATTGACTATCTTCAAAAGGGAAGAACAATTAATGGGGAATATTATGCCAACTTATTGGACCGCTTCAATGAGGATTTGAAAAAAAACCGACCTCATTTGGCCAAGAAAAAAGTTCTTTTTCACCAAGACAATGCAAGGGTGCACACATGTGCAGTTGCTTTGGCAAAAATCCATGAATTGGGCTATGAATTGCTCCCACATCCACCCTATTCTCCAGATTTGGCTCCGAGTGACTACTTCTTGTTCCCAAACCTGAAAAAATGGCTCGGTGGAAAAAGATTTGACTACAATGATGAAGTCATCTCGCAAACAAAGGCCTATTTTGAGGACCTCGACAAATCATATTTTTTGGAAGGGATAAAAAAATTGGTGAAGCGTTGGACAAAGTGTATAGAGCTCAAGGGGGACTACGTTGAAAAATAAAATTATTTATTTATCAAAAAATATGAGTTTTATTCCAAAAGTCACGGACTTATTGACCCGCCCTCGTATGTAATTGTTTCTATCATGCCACTCCAAAACTATAACAACTCACTTGATAGCGACATTAAAAAAAGTATAAATAATATGATATGAATTTGATATATACATACGTACATTTGATAAATATTAATTAAAGAATATAATATTTACTAATGCATTTATAGATAAATATTATTCAGACATCCTTATGATACGCCTTGGCTTAGTATAAGCACTTGAAAAACTAAAAAAAAATTGACTTTTCTAAGTTCTAACGCCTTTATAACTTATAATGTCAATAATTATTGTGACATTTGATCATTAGTCTAGAATCTAAATTATTATAAGCAAAAATGGTGTATTTTTAAGTATACCGTATATTAAACGTGTTAAGCTTGCATCTTGAACCTCCAAACGCCAATACTTGACGTCTCAACCGCGAACCCTACGAATCCCTGAAATTAATAAACAACGTTAAAACGTATAAAAATACTTCAAGTTGGTACAGCATAGTCAAAATAGTTAAATTTAATTTTGTCGTAAATTCTGTACTATGTACTAGTACTTGTAGAGGGCTATGACCTCTTGGTTTTACATATCCTTCTTACGCTTGAGTGGTGATAATAATAATACATCAACAATTTTTTTTTCTCCTTTATTGGTGCTTAACACAGTTACGTATTACATATTATGAGATATGTCTAACACAAATACGTCTACACTAAGTACATTGCCGGCTCTAACACATTGTTATCAGTCATTTTAGTTTTTTGTGATGGCAACACGTCTCTTATAAAAATATGCTGAAGAAAAATACTCCCATCTGACTCCTTAAAATTAAAAACAAAACTCACTTCTTATGATTGGCGCGGTTCGGTGTGTTGTGGTTGGAGTTGTGAGAGCTGTCGCTTATCTCCGAACTAGAGCTTCTAATGTCACCCTCCATCTGAAAATTAAATAATGCGATTTAATAAAATCATTACATATTATTTAATTATTATAGGTTTATTAGTTTACTATATGTTTCCCGTGAAACAGGAAATCCCGCTGGAAACGTACATTTTTCCGCGATAAAAAGTAGCTTATGTCCTACCCCGTGGTCTATATCTGTGCCACATTTATCAAAATTGGTCCAGTAGTTTTGGAGACTACTTAATGCAAACAAACAAACTTATCCTCTTTATAATTATTATATATATATAGGCTATTCCATGACTTCATGTTAAAGCACACTCTTTAGGCTTCCGGGACCCCTAAGGGACTATATGATCCGGATTATACAATAGAGTTAAAAATCGAACACATGACTGTCGAGTCAAATGTCAATGTTATATATGACAGTTCGACACTCGAAACTTCCATTTTCAACTCTATTGTATTAGCGCAGAGTTCTATTTTCAGTGCTCTTAATTTTTACCGGCGTTCCGGATTCCGGAGCATATAGTCCCAGCCTTAAGCCGACTTCTGGTATTCACTAGGGGATTTTTAAGCGTTATTTAAAGCCAGTTGTTTATAAGACCGAGGTAACACTCCTCGCAAGCCATTCGAAAAAAACAAGACCCTAGCTGCACAGGGGTTCCCAACCTTTCACCCTAGATGCGCCTAACCCAACATTAAAAAAAAAACTACGCCCCTGCACTTCACTGCAAACCAGGGAGAAGACTTGATCCCAACTTACTACCAAAAGTACGAGCCGCGCGAGATTTTGAACAATTTAAATAAAAATGTACACTTTTTAAAATAAAAAATAACATAAAGCTGAAGCTTTCCCCCATAGAAACATTCTACGCCCCCCCAAGTGGGCTCCTGCTCTAACACAATAGGTTTTGTTTAACCGCGACCAAGTTTGCATACTATTCTAGACTATGCAAACCTACCTGACTTTGCTGGCGCTTAAAGTATCCACGAAGGGTAATAGTCGCTCCCATAAAATTACCTTGCCGGCATTGATGGACTTGTAGGCGACCTGCAGTATGAGCCACGTCCACACCAGGTGGAGGGCCAGCAGCAGGCACAGGAGGGAGTTGAAGATGTAATACGCCGCGAACATCGGCAGCAGCATGGGCGCTCGAATTGATGTGCTGGGGAAAAAGGGATTAAAATTGTTTGTTTTAAATAAGCTATGCACGCATACCGGTGTTGTAAAAACTCTCCCTAAAGATGAGACCATATGGTCCGGAATCCGGCGGTACCGGAAAAAATCAGAGCACTGAAAATAGAACTCTTCGCTAATACAATAAAGTTAAAAATGGTAGTGTCGAATGTCGAGCCTTCATATTATATGACATTGACATTTGACTCGACAAGTCGACACTTGTGTGTTCAATTTTTAGCTCTATAGTACTAGAGCAGAGTTCTATTTTCAATGCTCTGAATTTTCTACGGGCTTCCGGATTCCGGAGCATATTATAGTCCCAGCCTAAAAGGAAACCTACCTATGATTTTCTTGTGCAACTGTAATATCCGTGACGTTTCATTTTCAGAAGTGTATAATAGGTACCTATCGTCCAATCGGCATGACGCTTCCGATTGGATCAGTTAGAACTGACCGTGTATGGGCGTGGATTGGCATGACAGTTATATGTGTGTAGACTATACTGACTGAGTATATGGTCGAACTGTAGATTGAATCAAGCCTATTTTTCGCCGAGAAAATGCGTTTAAGGATCCTACCCGCGAGTATGTGAGACTCTGCTGCGCCCGAAACGATGGTGAATGGGCGCAGCCCCTACTCACAACGCGGTACTCCATTCAATACCGCCCTTGGCGGGCCGCGGGATCGCGTGAACCTGCACCGCGACGTCGCCGGCGGGCGCCTACCCAGCAGGATGCTGGCCCTTCTGGATGGGGGTATTTATGGACCCCTAAAATTGAATCAAGCCTGCAGCATATCGGTTGGACGATAGGACGTATCGTAGTCTGCCTGAACACTCTGTTGTAAATATCGACAGAAACGGACTCACCTCCATATAATGTAGAATGGATATATCCCCAGTCTGGTGGCGATCCACAGCATCGTGAACACGGCGAATATCGCGTCGCAGCACTTCTGGTAGTTGGCGTACTTCGCCGCTTTGGCTGCCTGAAACATTTGAAGGGAGCCATCATCAAGAGTTTGTTTGTATACAGTTTAAATTTCATCTAATCTAACATATAAATTTCTCGTGTTACAGTATTTGTAACCTCGGAAACGCCTTAGGCTGAGACTATGTACTACGGAATCCGGTGAAAATTCAGAGGAGTAAAATTAGAACTCTGGACTAATAGAATAGAGTTGAATATCAAACACATGAGTGTCAAGTCAAATGACGCATTGATGATGGGGCCGGAGGGATATGCGGGGGTCGCGTGCGCACGAATTTTCTTTTTCTTATTCACGAAAAAGCAGTTTTTTCTGTGTAATTAAAAAAGTACAAAATTATTTTAATTGATTTTTGGAAAAATCCGTGTACAACAAACATTACTTTATGGGTATGGAACCAGAAAAATAAGTGCACATTGACTATTGGTGAGAATGAAAAATAGGCATCCCCGCAAACATAATCTCTCATGCGCTCTCTTCAAAGATTTTAATGTTTTTTTGTTTATTAGGTCCTTACATATGAATTTGGAGTTTTGTCGTAATGGCCACTTTGATATCAAATATATCTTCCTTGGTTAGGAATTCCAATTTCAAATTTATACCGCTATTTACTCATGTATTTGTGTTTCGAAAACCGTAATTCTCTTGTTTTTTTCTTATTTTGTTTTTTTCTTTGCGTCACTCTGTTTACAAAATGGAAAACTTGAAATATCGTATTATTTTCGAGTACGAGTTCCACCGTGGCACCAGTGCTACAGAAACGGCTCGAAGGATTAATGATGTGTATGGCGGCGGTGTCGCAAAAGAAAACACAGTGCGTTTTTGGTTCCAACGTTTTCATTCTGAAAATTTCGACCTGCAGAACAAGCCCCGTGGACGGCCGGAGACCAAAGTTGATAATCAAGAACTGCAGGCTATTGTAGAAGCGGATCCATCACAAACCACGTCCGAGTTAGCTGCAGGCTGCGGTGTTGATGATAAAACTGTTTTAATCCACTTGAAGCAAATTGGGAAGGTGAAAAAGCTTGAAAGGTGGGTACCTCATGAATTGAGTGCAGCAAACCGACAAACGTGCGTCGACTGCTGCGTTACATCGACTCAATCGGCACAATAATGAAGGGATTTTAAATCGAATAATTACCCGTGATGAAAAGTGGATCCTGTACGATAATCGGAAACGCTCATCGCAATGGCTGAGCCCTGTCGAACCAGCCAAAGCCTGCCCCAAGCGACTTGACTTGACTCAAAAAAAGTTACTTGTGAGCGTTTGGTGGACTAGTGCCGGTGTCGTTCACTATAGGTAACTTAAATCTTGCCAGACGATTACGGCAGATGTCTATTTCCAGCAACTGGAAATCATGATGGAAAATCTAGCTGCTAAACAACCGAGGTTGATCATTAGCTCTAGGCCACTGCTGCTTCAGGACAACGCTAGACCACTCACTGCACAACTGACGGCTACCAAATTAAAGGAGCTTCACTTGGAATGTCTAAGACATCCGCCGTACTCCCCGGACCTTGCTCCAACAGATTACATTTTTTTCGAAATTTGGATAACATCTTGCAAGGGAAAAGATTAAACTCCGATGGGGCAGTCCAAAGCGCCTTCAAAGATTTTATTGATTCCTGTCCGAATGTTTTTTTTTAGTAAAGGAATAAATGAATTACCTATGAGATGGCAAAAGTGCATTGATAGCAATGGCATATACTTTGATTAAATAAATACATTATGTTAAAAAAAAATCGACTTTATGTTCCTCCTTTACAAAACGCTAATTTCATATGTAATGACCTAATAATATTTGGTAGGTCCGAGAATAGGTTGTAAACTATTTTTTACACCAACTAGTGATAATGATATCGCAGAACGTTTGTTGGGTCAGTTAATTTTATATAGATTTAACAAGAAAATGCGCTAAAACATCAACGTAATAGTGTAATACGTGTTTATATTTCTTCACGTCTCTTACACTTTATCTCGAACGACACTGGTACTGTTTACTCAATCCTCATCAGTCATATTTTACGATACTCACATCTAGCAAAATATCAGCACAGTCATGAGTCAATAGGACGAGAGTGCCGATACGGTGCAGGTTGCAGACCCAGCTGAAGGATATCAGCGCGATGGTGGCGATGTGGTGGACGAACATCTGCCAGAAGTCCTTGCGGCGCACATCCGAGAACTGCGAGATGGTCAGCGCCCAGTAGAACGCGGCGGACACCATGTAGTACCACCACACGTCATCCGTTAGGCCCTGTTACAGTCATAGCTCTTGGTATTCGTGTCCGAATATAGCATCCTCTTCTGAGGAAATTCCAAAGAAACGGGAAAATGTTATGTTACAAGCACAATAAAAGTTACACAGGATTTACATTCTGGATTCTTACTTTAAATCAAGCAAGTAAGAATTGAGGACATATCTACACTAATATTATAAAGAGAAAAGGTTTGTTTGTTTGATTACATTGAATAGGCTCTGAAACTACTGGACCGATTTTGATTAAAAATTGGCACAGAAGGGTAGACAATTTGTTTCTTTTGCGCGTACAAATTAGCCGGAAACAAGAGAAAGAGTATAAAGACTATATAAACTCAATCGTGTCTTCCAGTCTGTCGAGTGCCGACTCATACCTCATGTTATATTAAAATAAACTCTGCCAAGTTAAGTAATGTCGCAGGACTCGGGAGGCAGTCATGCTTTATTTACCTGATGTGGATACCCGATGTAGCAATGATCTATATCCCACAGCCACTCCTTATCCCACAGTATGAATATGCCGTAGGAGAAGTTGCACAGATAGAAGGTGGCTCGCCACATATTCTCGCAGAACTTGATCAGGGTGGAGGGCTTGTCCTGGCTGCGGCGGAGTCTCCACCATCTCTCCACCTGCCGCTCTGACATGTCCAGCTGCTTCGCTAGACCAAGTGTCTGAAAGGTATATTCACACTGATTTTCTTATATTTAGGATCCTTTAAGAGACCTTAAGGTAGTTCATTTCATTCTTCGTTTTAGCGACGGTTCGGATACTTTATAACAACTAAGTTAAGAAGCCAAGAAAAAAGAATATAGATAAAGATAAAGACCAATTGTCAAGCGGAATCACGGAAGCATTAAATGTCCTACCATTACCAGGGTAGGGTTGCTATAGAGTATGCGGAAGGTCGGGGTATTTATAATGAATGTATGGCTTATTTGAAAACAGCAAAAATCACTTATACTAAAAATGTGTCGACCTCTGTGGCTCATTGGTTGAGCGTGTTGGTGCTCAAGCCGGGGGTCACGGGCACGAATCCCGCCGAAGGAACAAAAAGTTTTTCCGTGTTCCTGGGTCATGGATGTGTATTAAATATGTGTATAATATAATCAAAATCTTAAATATATGTATGTATAGTATAAAAAGTATTAAGCAAATATTATATTTCCGTTGTCTGGTACCCGTAACACAAGTTCTTCGAGAACGTACCAAGGGACCAGATTGACGTGGTGTGAAGCGTCCATAGATATTATTATTATGTAAGCAAATAAAAGTCAACGATCATAAAAATAATTAATATTAAAGCGAATAGAATAATAAGCCAAAAGGTAACATTTTCCTCATCGTATATTTTGTAAATTTTCTTATTCGTAAATTTATTGATCGCTATTATAAATTGACTTATTTTCTAACTAAATTCATTAAAAAAATTGACTTCAAATGCTCTAGTCTCAAAAAAATCGGCATAAAAGCCAAAAAATTGAGTATTTTGAAAAAAAAATCAAAATTCAATATCTTCATAACGGTTAGGTTTCGGATACCTAATTATATGACCAAATTAATCAGAAATGACCTGAGTAATAACGTCCTTTAATATTCAGCACCACTTTCCATGTAACCCTGTATATTTCCACAATAATATTACCACAATCATTTTAAAATACCTATTCAACGATACCTCACACAATGGGGTAGAATGAAAAAATATTTTTCATCCCCACTTCACATGTATCCACCACCATGAGAGCCACCCCTCAAATATAAAATTATTATTATTTTATGATTCCAAAACCGAGATCTATACACAATCTTTACTATACTAAATTTCATCCATTTATATTTATAATTACAGAAGCTAGGAGCGCGAACAGACAGACAGACGGACGGGCAGAGCGAAAGTATTATATATTACGGAGGGTTCCTTATATATTACGGAACCCTAAAAATAGTTCATAGTCAGCTTCTAACTATGACACATAATGAGTAAACGTGTAACTCTTATAAAATTCTTGTGCATGTTGTTTGTTAGTTGTTACAGATCTCCTCTGAAAAGTTTCGACCGATTTTTATGAGATTTTGCAGGAATGAGACTAGGTTGTAAGCTTTTTTTATATACGTAACTTACAGGGTTGACCCACCGCAAAAAATAGATTTTCATTTTTGACCTATTTTTAAATACATATCTAACCCTAAATTTTCACCCTTCTAACACCAGACCCCTTTGTTGGTTAGCGATATTAGTACTGTAACAATCTTCAACCCTCAGTTGTCGATAACTCTTTCACGCATCACCTGTAGGTTGTTGGGTTAGGTACTAGGTAGTAGTTGTAGGAGTAGGCAGTAGGTGTAGGTTGTAGGTGTTGTTTGTTAGTAGTTATTTATTTATTCCAGTTCATAGTTAGTACAGAACAACGGTACAGCTAGTTATGAAAGAACAAAAAATAAAAGCTATAAAAATAAGTGACCCATGCAAGCGCTCATAAGTTTAATGTAGTAGTCGTTAAAAATGATAAAAACAAAATGATAAATGTAAATGATAAGATGATATCAAATAGGCACTGATACGGGCAAAGTTAGATTGGTCAGAATAGGGGATAGGATAATTATTATTGATATAGGTCCATTAAGGTTAATAGTTAGTTAATATCGTGTCATGTGGTTGCGGGCGACTATTATAGGGTACATTACATTGATTTTCAATTGATACCATGCGAGGGAATAGATCTGGAAGGGTAAAGATCATTATGAAGATGAACCAGATAATAAAATAGATACCAATGATAGGTACTGAAACCTAAAAAAAATATGTACATTTTATGTCATAAAATGTACCTATTTTTGGCCGCATTATCTCACAGATAATATAAATGACTAAAAAATTGATAAAGGCTTCAAAAGTGAAAATAATTTATCGACAAATATGGGAGATATCGGAATTCCAATAGTTTTTGATAAGGATAAGACGATCATCGTTGTTACGAGCAAGAAATTTTCAAGTCATTATCAGTTAAATTTAATGTTTTATAATTTTAATAGACAAAAATAATGCTAGGAATGTCTTAAGGCTCAGATCCAAAAAGACTTGCTATAAAATTTTGTAATATTAACTGAAATCAAGCTTTGCTCTGCAGTTGAAACCAACCAGACAGTTACAAACGCAAGTGCGTAGATTACTGATAAGTGATTTTACTATATAGATCAAGTTGCTTTTAACCACAGGTTCAATTTGTACAACATTGTTGTACTATCTGTATTCTGTATTATAACTACTAAATTCTAACGAAGTAAACGTAGATTAAATTGTTTTCAGGCAAACAAATTTCGTGTGTCAGCGTTTGTATACAAAACGCATTCGGAGCGATTAGCCTTTGTTTTACGTTCATTATCTATTCACTTGTCCACACAAAAAGCCAAAGTACAAAGTAAACGTAATAACCATAAAGTTTAATAGAGGCACGAACAAAAAATTAATTCCGCGTGTAATTGTTGCCCGAAGTGGGTCACAACTCACAAGCCAAGGCTCATCTCGCAGGGTTGACGTGACACTCTTATATTGACACATTTAAAACCTGCCCATTATACCCACAGAAAAATTGGTACCAAAAATATATCATCGTCGCAACGTAAAATCTGAATGTTGAAGAACGCATTTACTAGCTAAATAATTTCTGCTGCTTTTGCCATATTTTTAAATCATTCGGATTTCTGCTCCGAATGTATATACCTACAGTCTCTAGACATCCTCATTCATCATCTAATTAATTTATATAATATAGTATATTATTTATCTTATCTAGCAGCGGTGTGACTGAACGACAAAACTAGACAGGAATAAAGAGTTCCTAATCCAAACAACCTAACCAAGAGCATATCTTATAAACCACTCTGGAGGCCGATTACCCGAAAATGGTCGACTTTGTAAGTAAGTCATGCATGAAACCTTGCTTTAATATTAAAAGACCTATTTAACAATACCCCACACGATGGGATGACAAAATATTTTTCATACCCACTTCACATGTATGGAGAGCCACCCCTAAAATATAAAATAATTATTATTTTATGAGGCCAAAACCGACATATAGAGACAATCTTTAATTATACCAAATTTCATCAATTTATATTCATAATTACAGAAGCTAGAAGCGCGGACAGACAGACAGACAGACGGATGGACCGAGCGAATCTAAAAGGGTTCCTTATGTATTACGGAACCCTAAAAATGCGCTATTTACAATCATTGGATTGCATTAATTTGAGACTTGTTCAGGAAAGCATGTTTTGTCTTTGCTGGTGGGCGGTGGCATCCTTAGCTCGTGAGACTGGGCGTTAATTGGAAGCCCAATAGCTCTCATTGTTCCTAAACGTTGCTCTGATTTCTTATGCTTACTCACAGTAATAATTCCTCCATGCTCATATTCAACTCTAAAATCGAAATTTTTCCAGATGCTTCAAGTAATTTACAAGAATTTGTTAAATCATGCCTCCATCAAAAGACTCCGACTTAATCAAAAGTGTAGGAATAATTTCTAGACTCCTTCTAGATTATTAATGAATTAATTCATGGACTCCATCTTTGGGCCGATTCTACTTGTGTTGTATCGGATTCAATATTTCGAGGATTAATCAAAGTTCGCATACCTATAATATATTCAAGGGATTATGCTGACATAGGAATGTTGGGAAATCTAATAGAAGTTAGCCTAAAATCCAACATGCTTCATTTCCATACACAGAGGAATGGAAGAAGAGAAAACGGTATATGAATCTAATATAGACGATTTCGTTGACAACGTCGACTGAATCCAACAATACGGATGGATGGTATGAGGTAACCCTAAATCCTACTTATTTGAAAAAATGAATAAAACGAAAATATGGTGATTGATATGACGACATTATCCGGTAGATAAGTGATAACTTGTTGTGTCAGCCAGATAAACCCCCACTAACCCATCAGCAGATTAGGCATGTGAAGTTTATATACCTACTTATGACACTGGAGTACAAAAATTCTTGGCAAATTGCGACTGTTGCAATACATACAATACCCACAGGATAAACTTAGCTATTATATATTTTTATGGAGTAAAAAATCCTGTGATACAACGTGTTCAGCTCAATAAACTAGGCAAAGTGTGGAGGATCACAAACTTTCGTGTTTGGTTCAGTAATATTTATTATTTTATCAAGTAGCAAAAGTTAGAAAAGGTTTATGAGTCTGAAAGCGTTAAGCGACAAAAGAATGCTTTCAAGGAAATCAAGGAATGCATGATTTTAAAGTTGAAAGTTACCTTTTGGTAAGGCGCGGATCCAGTACTTTTATGCGTGGATTTTGCGCACTCATCACGTCATGGATAAGCCGATGTCGATATTGCTAATGTATTTAGCAAGAAGATGAGTGACGCTAAATACGTCACTCATCTTCTTTAACATAAATACATTAGATACCACGTAAATCTCATTACAACCTATTGTTTGAACGGGACTTTGATACCGCGCACGCACGTATAATATTGTTTTTAGAATTGATTAATAGCCTAGAAATAGATTTTACCTATAAACAAACGCTCTCAAATGAAATGGTTATAATAATCGAAACGGCTACCAGCGCAATGATTTCCAAATAGTTGAGCTCGTTAAGAGATTTAAACCGTATTAATAAGTTTATTATTGCTAGACATTTGCTCTACTCGTCATTTACAAGGTATTGAAAATGCATGTCACTATCGACTTTGAACCGATCATTTTACGCTCTGAGTTATTTACCTTAGAGTAACATTATTCAAGTCCAACATTTACTTTACCTACGTAGTTTTATTTTGTCTAGGTATATTATGTCTATCTAATCGGGATTGGTTCAAACACTCGGCCTCAAAGAAGAGTCCTGGTGAGAGTCACCAGGAAAGCTATCAGCGAGTCAGAAAAAGAGTGAGACTCCAACTTCATGAGTACGGCCTCTAGAATCCATCATCTACATTGACTCATAGTGACACTATATAAGGTTGTCCATAAGTCAAAAGTTGTGTAAGAGTCAAGACGTTTAGGCAACGAACGAACGTCTAAATAAAATTACATTACGTTCTTTAAGGCTATGTTAAGGTCATTGACCTCACACAGCTGATTGTATTAATGTTATTTGGGCAAAGTTTTTGCTCCCTCTTTGAATCACCTGTTTCTGTGACTGACAGTTTTAAATTATTTTTTTGGCTAAACGTCTTTATACACACACCGGCATATTTAACGGAACATAAAATAAAAGTTTGATATCAGTATCATATTATAAGGTTGCTGGCTGGTTTATACGTCATTTAATTTAAAAAGAAATATTTTCAAATTAAGAAAACAACTGAACATCACATTTTATGCAATTGTTTTAATTTTATTCAAATACACCTTATCTGGAGCGAACTTCGAGTATTTCTTCCGTCTGAGTTTGATTTAAAATTTCATTGAAATACTGTTTTTTGTTAGTTTTTTTTAATCGCGTATCGCGCTCCATCTTTTTGGAGTTGAGGACTGAATTATGCCTGACTTAGCCCCAACGGAGATTGCCAGGGCACTCGAAATGCGAAGAAATGGTCAAACCTACAGAGTGTTATCCAGAGATCTTCGTCGACCAGTTTCAACGATCCATCGCAGTATCCAACGGTTCAGGGGGACCGGTACTTATGTGAGAAGAGCAGGACAAGGCAGAAAAAGATGCACTTCGAGTATGGATGATCGTTTCATTCGGCTTCGTGTACGTAGGAACCCCCGTTTGACGGCCGTCCAAGCCCGACATGAGTTAGAAGCAGTGCGGGGTGTAACCGTAAGTGAGCGTACGGTACGAAGAAGGTTCGAAGAAGCTGGTTTGGGTTCATTTGTGCACGCCAAGGCTCCAAGGCTCGAGGTAAATCATCGTAGAAACAGGTTAACTTTTGCTCAGGAACAACGACTTTGGAACGCGGACCAATGGACTAAGGTATTGTTTAGTGATGAGTGCAGAATTCTCTTAAATCAAATTGACGGCAGGCAAAGGATATACAGACGCAAAGGAGAACGATACATTCAGACAAATTTTGAAACTACAGTTGCATACGGTGGTGGATCAATAATGGTTTGGGCGGGCATTTGTTTGGGAGCTCGCACAGACTTGGTAGTGATTGACAGAGGGAGTCTAATTGCAGACCGCTATATCAGAGAAATTTTAGAAGAAAATGTCGTACCGTTTGCCCCATATATCGGTGACGATTTTATTTTTATGCAGGATAATGCTCGGCCGCATACAACTCAAGCTTATCTTAATGATATGAATATCACTGTTATGGAGTGGCCGGCGAGATCACCGGATATGAACTCACTAGAGCACGTTTGGGACTTGCTGAAAAGAAAAGTCAAGTCCAGAATTCCAGCTCCTGCCAACGTGGGTGAACTGCGAATCGCAGTTGAGGTTGTAGTTGAGGAATGGCGGAGACTATCCCAGGAGACCATCGATAACATCATTCTCAGTATGCCTAGACGGGTAGAAACTTTAATAAGAGCATGTGGAGGAAATACGCAATATCGCCATACCGCGAATCACCATTTTTCTAATTTAATTAATTGTTATTTTAATATTAATTTTCACTTTTCCCGGTTACATGAAAAGTTCAAAAATGTACCTTTTTTCACAAATAGCCTTTACTCGCAAAATCTGTTCTTAATGTGATCTCATTTTAAGTAAAACAAATGAAACTTTAAACAACAAAAGAAGTGTAGTAAGTAGAATTTAAAATAAAACCATATTTTTTTTAATTATGGACCTTTTTTTGTGTTCCGCTAAATATGCCGGTGTGTTTGTAAGCAGTAAATCAAACTTAGGCTTTTTCAACCGTTATTGGATGATGTATACAGTATTCTAGGAGCGAAGTAACCACTCTTGAAATACTGTAGTGCCTGGGACAGTCGATTTTGTTAAATGTCGTATGGTTGCCCAAGAAGAAATATTGGTCAATACGTCTGTGGCCAAACATGTGCGGGTTCCCTCACGATGATTTCCTTCACCGTTAGAGCGTCCGTATATGGTACTTGAGATCTGAAAATGTCTCATTGGTACCTACACGCCACAACCTATGAATCGAACCTTCACTCTTTCGAGTGCGAATCAAACGGTCTAGCCACTAGGCCACGAAGCTCTTCGCAGTAGTATCGCAGTAGATCATATGCCCAAAATATCCGTAATTTAGTTTGAACAACCTTATACAAGCTTCCATGTGAACAAACCTTAGGAGTCATAGCACGCGTCCCAAATTTAAGCAGTACTAATACGGGTCATGGTCGCTCTGATTGAAGCTCTGTTGTTGTTAAACACTCACTTCAGCAGCCATAATATTAATTAGGCATTCGAATGGCAAGCGGTTTGAAGTCTGTACGCCCTAGCTTTGTGCCAATGACCTAGATACACTAAAACGCCAGATAAACCCCTGCAAGTTGCGACCTAATGAGATGTTATTTATGATTATATATTATGACCTAATGATTATAAAACATCCAAAAGTATACACGTTATATTCCAATGGCCAATAGCCATGGATGTATAAACTACTAGCTTTTGCCCGCGGCTCCGCCCGCGTAAATACAGTATATCACGGCAATACCGTACTTTTTCGGGATAAAGTATAGTTTATGCAGATCCTAAACTACTAACCATATCAAATTTCATCGAAATCCGTTCAGTAGCTTTTGCGTGAGAGAGTAACAAACATACATCCATCCATCCATCTATCCTCAAAAACTTTCACATTTATAATATTAGTAGGAAGAGTAACTTCAGTACCCGGCTCTATATAATGTCTGAATATAAAAGTTGCCAAATGGTTTGTCTTACATTTGACAGTGCTTGCTCTCTGTCCAGACTTCAGATCTAGAAAAAATAACCAATTTTCAAAACTCCGGCAACACTCTCCAGGTACAACCACCCAATTAATGGGGTATAATTAAATCTAAATAAGAAAGTAGAGTTTTTTTGATCGATTATTGTTATGATCTGTCGTTGGGTGACATGAAATTGTAATGACTCACACACAAGTATAATCCAGATGCGATTTGAGATGGGTTACCAGGTTACCACTTACCAAAGTTTGTTGTTATATTGTTGGAGTTATCACTTATCTATTAGGGCGTGAGTATTTAGTTTGTTTATCTATATAATGTACCTATAATATGAAGTGCAACATTAATTACTTGTTGAGTGATCTATTACCACACAGCCCAAAACCCTGAAAGATATCTTTGAATTAGGAAACTACTAGGAAAATAATTTCCAAAACTCTACTCCAAACTTTGAAAGGGTATGTATGTAACTAGTAAAATATTATTATGATGCCTAAAGGAGTTACATTTGAACATGGAGATAAATAACAGTATTTATCGATGTTCAAATGTAACTCATCACATCGATTTCGGTGAGGGTGGTCGGACGCAGGAGTTATTTTATAGTGCCCAAGTGTGTGTGCAAGAGCACTCTCTCCTCTTTTACTCTCGTAACCGAGTAGGACGGATAACCGACACGACTGGCGAGAGATCAGGCGCAGGTCCTTTCTTGTCAGATAATCAGGTGATCAGCCTGCATTGTCCTAACCAAACTTGGAAACAACATTTTTTGTTTTTACAATGCGAGAATCGAACCCACGACCTCCGAGTCGTGATCCAAGCTCTAACCCAGAGGTTCCCAAACTTATTCCGTCTAACGCCCACTTTGAAAATCATTCATTTTGTAGCGCCTCCCATTTTTTTCTCACCTTTGAAACCTCAATAAGTAATAACGTATTAGTCTCGGCTGGAGTTTAATTCAACCTTTATTATAAACGAGACTTTTCTTACCAGAGAGAGCAATAATAATGCCCGATTGAATAATATGATATTGATAATAATTGTATATTCTAATTTAAATTTTATTTTTACAGATCAGTAAAAATAAAATACATAAAAATCCCGCGCGCGAGCAAATGCTCAGATTGGCCGCAACAATAGATATACTTACCTATTTTGAATACGTGTCTTCGAAGGTAGGGACCTCACCTACGACACTTGAAAACACGAATATTTTTCAGTGTTTGATGCCTATTACTAAACATCTTAAGATATAACATTAAAAATAATAAATATTTAATATACGTACATATTTAATTTTTTGAATTCTTACTTAATATTATAAATGTGAAAGCGTGGATGTTTGCTACGCTTTCACGCAAAAACTACTGAACGGATTTCGATGAAATTCGGTATGGTAGTAGTTTAGACTCTGGATTAAAACATAGGCTAGTTTTATCCTGAAAAAGTAGTGTTCCCCAGAGATACTATACTTACGCGCGCGGAGCCGCGAGCAACAGCTAGTTATGCCATAAAATAGTATATAAATATAAACTAATAAATGGATGTTGTGCAGTAAGAGGATTTTAATTTCAGTGTTTAAAATACTAAGGCGGGTCAATAAGTCCGTGACTTTTTGAATTTCTAACCTCCTTACTGAAAAAGCAACACTACTCCTGTCAACAGGCATCTGTCAGTTGACTCCTATCAAAATTTGAACTTGCTTGTCAGTTAGTTTTTGTTTTACAGCTATATTTATCAGACTATCCAGTAACTTAAGGAAACAATGGAAAAAAGTGAATTTCGTGTGCTTATTAAGCATTATTTTTTGCGAAAAAAAACCATTACCGAGACCAAGGCTAAGCTTGATAAATACTATGGGGACTCTGCACCATCGATTTCAATGGTAAAAAAGTGGTTTACTGAATTTCGTTGTGGCCATACAAGCACTGAAGATGCCGAACGTCCTGGACGCCCAGTTGAGGTCTCTACACCCGAAACAATCGAAAAAATTCACGATATGGTGTTGGCCGACCGAAGATTCAAAGTGCAAGAGATTGTGGAAGCCATAGGCATCTCGTATGGCTCAGTGGTTTCAATTTTGAATGATCTCACTTGGGCATGAGAAAGCTTTCCGCAAGATGGGTGCCGCGTTTGCTCACAGTCGACCACAAACGCAATCGTGTAACAACTTCACAGGAAGGTTTGGCGTTGTTTAATCACAATATGGAGGAGTTTTTTAACCGTGGACGAAACATGGATCCATCACAATACACCAGAGACCAAACAACAGTCAAAACAGTGTGTTTCTAAGGGTGAATCGGCGCTAAAGAAGGCCAAGGTGGGTTTGTCAGCCAATAAAGTTATGGCGACTGTTTTTTGGGATGCACGTGGGATAATCCACATTGACTATCTTCAAAAGGGAAGAACAATTAATGGGGAAGATTATGCCAACTTATTGGACTGCTTCAATGAGGATTTGAAAAAAAACCGACCTCATTTGGCCAAGAAAAAAGTTCTTTTTCACTAAGACAACGCAAGGGTCAAGGTGCAGTTGCCATGGCAAAAATCCATGAATTGGGCTATGAATTGCTCCCACATCCACCCTATTCTCAAGATTTGGCTCCGAGTGACTACTTCTTGTTCCCAAACCTGAAAAAATGGCTCGGTGGAAAAAGATTTGACTCCAATGATGAAGTCATCTCGCAAACAAAGGCCTATTTTGAGGACCTCGACAAATCATATTTTTTGGAAGGGATAAAAAAATTGGAGAAGCGTTGGACAAAGTGTATAGAGCTCAAGGGGGACTACGTTGAAAAATAAAATGATTTATTTATCAAAAAATCTGTGTTTTATTCCAAAAGTCACGGACTTATTGACCCGCCCTCGTATAAAGTAGCTGAACTTACAAATCACTCGTCGCCCCCTTAAATCACATCAGCGCGGCGCCGCCCAATTTTTCTGGGCCCCTTACCTCTAGGCCTCTACCTCTACCCTCTAGGCCTCCAGCGCCCACAAGGGTGCGTTATTGCCAACTTTGGAAAATACTGCTCTAACTACTAGACCACGGAGGCTGTTATGTTCAAAATAATGGAGTGTTCAAAATAATATTCGAATAATGGAGTACCAAAAAATGGTTCTAAACTTTGAAAAGGGTTTACTATAGATTGTTAAACAAATGTTTACAGAGCGCGCGCCCTGGATTCCTTCTCTTTTGTGTGAGTACTTAGCGCTCATTTTATTAATTGTAAATAATAGTATGATTACATAACATTGTTTGTGCAATTGTAGCTTTTGAGTTTTGATGTTGTGTCCATGCTTGGGCAGTGTTTATCGCTTAACAGGTCTGTCTTTAAGAAGTCTCACATGTAAATTCCCCATTCGGGATTCAAACCTGCGCAACACATAACCACTGGACCGGAGCGGTGATAGAAAACAAGATCGCTGCATAATAGAATAACCGTAAACTACAATTGCGGTTTACCGCACATCTATTAATACAGCGGTGTTGTGTTTTATGTGATGTGTATGCTCGTCGTATTTCCGATAAACTCCTAAACCACTTATCACGTTCACAGGCAATATCATTACACAAACGATAAAACGAATGACGGTACTTCATGTTCAAGGCATCCGTGATCTTCATGGAAGCGATTTTGGATGCGACAGATCAGGCCGATAATTTTGGTACGACAGTCGACAACGACGAGACTTGGCAAAGCTTAGCGAGTCGTCAATAGGTACCCTATACGTTACAGTCACGAAACGTTCAAATCAAAGGGCGTTTAAAAACTAAATAAACAAACATACAATTTTTTACTCACAATTGCTTTTAGACAGCCCTTATTCTTTTATCTAAAATCAACGACGACCTCTGTGGCTCAGTGGTTCAGCGCGTAGGTGCTCAAGCCGGGGGTCGCGGGTTCGAATCCCGCCGAAGGAACAAAAAGTTTTTCTGTGTTCCTGGGTCATGGATGTGTATTAAATATGTGTATAATATAATAAAAATCTTAAATATATAGTATATAACATTAAATATTCTTCCCGTTGTCTGGTACCTGTGACACAAGTTCTTCGGATACTTAGCACGGGGTCAGATTGACATGATGTGAAGCGTCCATAAATATTTATATTTATAAAAAAAAAAACTACATATGTTTTATTGGAACAAAAAATGTTCCTCCTCAGTGTAATACCCCAGTAGGAAACATTATTTTGGCTCACGTCATCACACAACTCCGTAAGCTAGCAATTATTAGGCGATATCATATACAATTGCCGCAATCACTAGCAATAACCATAAAATTGTATATTCTCATCTAGAGTCATCGTTATTATCAGCTCAGGTCTAATCTCTCTATGACTATTCTCTCAATTTAAGACAGATTTTCTTCTAGACGGAACTCTGGTGACCTAGAATGAGCTGGATTATATGATATTTATTCTAAAAATAGTCCAAATTGACGTTACTGCTGATCAGAGAAAACATCAAGTCCCGCCTAGAACAAATAGCGTATTAAGCGCGATAGGTCACAGAGCACGAGGTACTTTAATCGTTGGATAGTCGTTTGAAAAATATTAAAATCAGAAATTGGACCTATATCTATCACCGCAGTGAATAAACTTATTTATTCCCTTCGCGATTCATCCCAAATCTATGTAAGGCTGGAACTATATTGTCCGGAATTCGGTAGGCCGTAGAAAATTCTGAACATTGAAAATAGAACTCTGCGCTAATACAACAGAGCTGAAAATGGAATACATGAGTGTCGAGTCAAATGTCAATGTCATATATGCCAGCTCGACACTCGAAACTTTAATTTTCAACTCTATTGTATTAGCGCAGAGTTCTATTTTCAGTGCTCTGAATTTTCATTTGCTTGATTCATTCACAATAAATAAATTTTCAGCGGCGTTCCGGATTCCGGAGCATATAACGGGAGTCCCAATAAGAGTGCCCGATTTAAATTTGGCGCCATTTTTGAAGTGAAAACTTCTTTAGCGGCGCTGTGTACTTTTTTTGGAATGGGTAAAAATTTCTAAACTCGCGTCAGGACACGTGACCTGATCGAAAATTCGTAAGACGGATGGAGCGAGGACAGGCGGCGCAGGGCGCTTGCGCGAATGTTCGTGTGTGTTAATGTTACAGCGTGCCACGGGATCCATACCATCCATGGATGAGATTAATATTATTAATTTATTTTGTTTATTTTATTATTTATTATTATTATGTACAATAATTGTAATAGTTCTGAAGTGTTAAATTTTTAATGTAATATAAATTGTCATGTTTGTGTACGATAGCGCAATAAATGAATATTGTATTCCACCACATAAATAATAGTACTTTTCTACTGATAATAAAAGCAATTCGTACAAAATTATTCTTTTCAAGTTTTCACTTCTGCCGGCACTCCCGGAGTGCAACCCGTCGATTTTTTTTTTCTGAGCAAGTGGCAGCTCTGAAATTTACAGCTGTCATCTATAATTGTTCCGATTATTAAATATGGAGCGTTACACAAAAGAACAACGCGTTATCATTGTAAAAACCCATTACAAAAATGGGGAAAGCTACGCTGAAACCGCTCGCAAACTTCGCGTAATTTTCGGTCGTGATAGTGCACCAAATGTGTCAACAATTCGAAGAGTGATCAATAAATTTGAGGAAACTTTGTTGATTATGGAGGGCAAGTCTCCTGTGCGTCGGCGTACCGGTCGGTCTCTCGAAAACATCGCTGCTGTAAACGAGAGTGTCGCCGAAAACCCGGGAACATCAATTCGGCCATGATAACAGAGTTCT
The DNA here is from genome assembly GCA_963565745.1 of Phengaris arion. Taxonomy (NCBI): domain Eukaryota; kingdom Metazoa; phylum Arthropoda; class Insecta; order Lepidoptera; family Lycaenidae; genus Phengaris; species Phengaris arion. Next base: position 26,004,266 of record OY751433.1, read on the forward strand.
TGTGGCCCCAATTGGAAGGACTGGACCTGGACGACATGTGGTTCCAACAGGATGGCGCGACCTGCCACACGGTCCATGGAACAATTCATTTATTGGAGAAAAAAATTCCGGACCGAATAATCTCCCGAAATTCCGATGTCAACTGGCCACCGAGATCTTGCGATTTAACGCCTTGCGACTTTTTCCTTTGGGGTTTTGTTAAATCTCAGGTCTATGCGAATAAACCACGAATAATTCCCGAGCTAAAGGCCGAGATCCAACGCGTCATCGGTGAGATAGAGCCGCCACTCTGTGAATAAGTCATCTAAAATTTCATGAAAAGTGCAAGGGCCAGAGCCGTGGGGGCCATATGCAGGATATTTCTATTCCATACTTAACGGAACATGTGTACATTATAACGCAATAAAAATATCATCTCTCGCTCAAAAAAATGTGTTTTTTCTTAAAATTAAATGTGGCACTCTTATTGGGACATCTAGCCTCACTCGCGCCTCGCTTACGCGCGAAAGACGCGTGTGTGAATGCGACACCGCGCGGACCGAAACACGATTATTATCACAAATAGTTACGAGGATTTGGCTTCTGTTCATTTGCTCTCCTCGTGCAAAGTATGTATAATGTTTAGTAATGGTTCTGTTTGTACCGAGTTGTGAGTATACAATTACCGAGTCAATAGCTCGGCAGCCTTGTACTTCACTTGCTAATTCACCTGCAACCAGTAATAGACACAAACCATATGTTATCAGTCAAGTCTCTTACTTTCAGTGGGGTTATTTAAATGTTTAATAGTTTATTTTAAACGGACAATTGAGGATGTTCAGACAGACGAGCACCTTGCTAATGCTAAAATAATTTGCGGGCTGTAAATGTGGAAGGTGAACAAGGACCTTTATGCTCTTATGAAATTTACGAATTTATCCTACTACTACCATACTAATATTATAAATGTGAAAGTTTGTGAGGGTGGATGGATGTATAGATGGATGGTTGTTACTCTTTCACGCAAAAACTACTGAACGGGTTTTGAAGAAATTTGGTATGGAAGCTTGAGCTCTGGATTAAAACTTAGGCTACTTTTTTCCCGAAAAGTAGTGTTCCGTGGGATACTGTATTTACACGGCCGGAGCCGCGGGTAACAGCTATTTATTATAAATATGAATGTTTGTAAGGATGAATGAATGAATGTTTGTTACTCTTTTCCGCAAAAACTACATAACAGATGAAATTTGGTATGGTAGTAGTTTAGAGTGTGGATTAACACATAGGCATACTATTTTTATACCGAAAAAGTACAGTGTTCTCGTGTATCTTGTGGGATACCTACTGTATTTACGAGGTCGGAGCCGCAGGCAAAAGTTAGTAATAAATATGTAGATAATAGATTTTCAGTATACCTACTGCTAACTCAGCCGTCATGTAACAAAGTCGAGATTTGCTGGTTGTAAAATCAGTCAAACGTGACTCCATCTATATATATATCAGAGAAAGTCGTGTTAGTTACACTATTTATAACTCAAGAACGGCTGAACCGATTTGGCTGAAAATTGGTGGGGAGGTAGCTTAGAACCAGGAGACGGACAAACTTTTTATCCCGATCCCGCGGGATCGTGACATAAATCGTGGTATAACAAAACGCAACTGACAGCTAAACGTAATGTTGTCTATGGTTATGTTATATGTATGGTTGAAAATTTGACAATTAGAAATTTTAAAGTTGACCGATTGATTTGTTTGTCTCGAGTTTCTATGAGCTTATTGTGCCGATATTATCATTAAGAATTCCGCGACCAAGACAATCGAATATGTCAAAACAAGAGATCTATACACATTTTAAAACTATAAATTTTATCCATTTATATTCATAATTACAGAAGCTAGGAGAGCAGACAGAAGACAGACAGACAGACAGACAGACAGACAGACAGACAGACAGACAGACATACAGACAGACTTAAGTCTTACGGATCCCTAAAATGGATTGCAATTCCAATGTCGCTAAAACTCGAGAACGGCTGGACCGATTTGGCTAATTTTGATCTTGAAATAATTGTGGAAGTTCAGGGAAAGTAGAGACAGAACAACGTGTGTCGGAACAGCTGGATTTAAAATAAAATTGAAAAAAATCACTGCACAAACGCTTGACAGATTTACTGCAGTATTTTTAGGTTATGTCCGGAAATATTAATAAATATCATCACGAATTGTTAACGAAACAAATATCGATCACGAAACAGGACACACTCTCACAATTAGGGTAAAAAACAAACGTGAACTGTTTTCCTGGTCGAGATCTGTTAGGGACTTTAGCAAGGAAAATATACTTAAATTCTGTAAATGTTTGTCATCAATTCATTTCTCCGAAATCTACCAAATAAACAACTTAAATGATGCCTTCAAAGAATTCACAAAACATTAGTTTTATTTTTCAGACTTTGCTTCCCTGTGATAATATGTAAACATAATAATAAAAAATCGAATAAATCATGGCTTACGAAAGGTTTAAAAAAATCATCAATTGAAAAAAGAAACCTATATCTAAAATATAAAAGATCTGGTGGCAATAAAGCTATAAATTATAAAAAATATCTAATTTACCACAAAATTCTAAAAAAATGTATTTATAAATCAAGGCAACTACAAAATAATAAATATATACATAATAATAAAAATAAATGCAAAGCAGTTTGGGACATCATAAATAGCAATATTAATGACGTGAAACCTAATTCGGACATAAATACAATTAATTATAATGACAAAGTTTATACGGCTCCTAATGACATATGCGAAGCTTTTAATCATTTCTATATACAATTGACTAACAAAGAATTTAAATTTAAAACAAATGACATTGCTAAAACACTAATTATACAAAATTTGAAAACTATATTCCTAACGCCAACGGATAAAAATGAAATTCTACAAATTATAAATAGTCTAAACAACACAAATTCTGTAGGAATTGACGATTTGAACACAAAAGTGATCAAAGCTTGTGCTAAAGATTTAAGTAAGCCTTTGAGCTATATTATTAATCTTTCTTTCGAAGAAGGTTCATTCCCTGAAATATTAAAACTATCCATTGTCAAACCTCTATTTAAAAAAGGCAATATATTTGATATAAACAACTACAAACCAGTTACATTAATACCGGTAATATCAAAAATATTTGAGAAAACTATGCTAAAAAGACTACACGCATTTATTACCGCAAATAATATACTTGGATCAGAACAGTTTGGATTCCGTAAAAATAGTAACACATCTTTAGCCTGTTTTAATCTTATAAAATATGTTACAGAATCTCTAAACGATAAAAAGCCTGTAGTCGCCGTATTCCTAGACATGAGCAAAGCTTTTGATTTTGTAGATCATAAGCTTCTACTATATAAGCTCGAAAAATATGGAATACGGGGCAAAGCCCATGACTGGATTAAAAGTTATCTCACGGGAAGACGACAGTGCGTAGAGATTTCAAAAATTACACAAGGGAAACAAATTACTAGTAGGTCGAAGTTTCTATGCAACGAATTTGGAGTTCCGCAAGGAAGCTTACTAGGGCCAGAACTATTTTTGCTGTACATCAATGATATACCTAATGTAACAGATCAAAATACTATTTTATTCGCGGATGATACAACAGTAATAATTAAATGTGAGAATGTAGACTCGTTCCAAAATGACATTTGTAATACGGTTGACAAAATAATTTCATGGCTTCAATATAATAATCTAAAAATCAATATCAATAAAACTAAAATTATTCAATTTAGGGACTATAGAACACGACAAATTGAGTTAAATTTAACCTTTGACAGCATTAAAATAGAAGAAGTTAATTCCACAAAATTTTTAGGGGTCATAGTAGACAGACACTGTGATTGGAAAGATCACATAAGCCACGTATGCCTCAAACTAGAAAAGTTTGTATACGCAATTAAAATGTTACGTATCAAAGTCTCAACCACGGCCGGATTATGCGCATACCACGGATATGTGTCTTCGGTGCTCTCGTATGCGCTATTGCTATGGGGGAACTCTGTTGAAATTGACAAGGCATTTAAGGTTCAAAAGAAGTGTGTAAGAGCCATTTGCGGAGCTTGGCCCTCAGACAGTTGCAAACCCTTATTTCAGAAATTTCGTATTCTGCCTCTGGTATGCTTGTACATTAGGGATATTTGTACTTTTGTAAAACAGAATTCACAGTACTTTCCCAAAAATTCTGATATTAATAATAGAAGTACTACACCAAGACACAAGTATAAACTATATCTGCCTCAGTGCCGGTATGATATCTATAAAAAAAATGTGTACATCAATGCCATTACTGTATATAACAAGCTACCTGACCATTTCAAAAGCTTAAACCTAGATAATTTTAAAAGACAATTAACTAAATGGCTGTTAAATAATTGTTTTTATACATTAAATGAATACATGACATTTAAAGAAAGATAAATGAAAATTACCTTAATTTACAAAAACGATATTAAATATATAATTTTTACTTTTTACATAACATTATAATGATTTTGACATAATATTTTATTAATTAATTTATTTGATTTTATGATGATTATCGATTATGAATACTATTAAGATTTTGTTGTTATGATGACATGTTGTGCTATAACTTACTTTTTATATTGATTTTAGATACTTGTGACATTTTTTTTTTTTTTGTTATGCCCTTTTTTAATAATACTTAAGGGCCGTGATATATAATTATTTAATTTCTATGACTAATACTAAAATTGTGTGATTTATTTAATTTAATTATTATTTAAATTGTTATGATCAATAATTTTTGATGCTTCTAAATTATTAACTGTATGTCTATATTTTATTTATTTCCAATTTATTGCATTTTATAAATGTTAACTTCACACACCTAACACCTTGCATGTTAAGGATATTTTGCGCGCCATTGTGATGGCAGAATGTGGGTTCCTAGTTATTATAATATTTTTAAGACCTTATGTATACCATATTCTTGCAATAAAGGATTGATTGATTGATTGATTGAATATAAATCCGGACATAACCTAAATATAATATAATATAAGAATATTTAACATATGTCCAAAACGCGTGACGTCACAAATGGCGAATGATGTATGATACGTCAATCGATGCCCCAAAGCGCTTCCAAGACAGTTTTGCTGGATACGCTAGTCGCTGCAGGAATTAATAAAATGCAATGTGCAAAGCTATGCATGATACATGCTTCTTAATTCTTAAGGGCGTGCAGTGTGCTTAAGATAAAAAATAAAAAATTAATGATAATATAACGAAGAATTTTTAAGACTCCTTTAACATAGTATACGCAGTCTTTTAGATAGTGTAGTTATGAACCAACTTCAAGGGTCCCATACACGGTCCAGTTTTACTTCATTTCGGCTTGAACGGATGCAAAATCGTATCGTCTGTGTGCAATTTCGAGATCGCACCAGTCGGCCGTATGGACTGAAGCGATTCGTTCGTGTTGCCAACTCTGTTTTTGCGAAACTACTAAACTCGCGTCGTTTTCTACTAAAAACTACTAAAAGAGTACCGATAACTATAAAAAAGCTACTAAACTTAGGAATACCTAAAAGTTTTTTTAGGGATTTTGTGTTTACAAAAAACCACTGCATTTTCAGTTTTAATATTAAATTGAAAATATTAAATTAAAAAATATATTTTTTAGTAGGAATAAAAATTATACTAGGAAATATAACGTATATAGAAATTAAATCGGTAGTTTCAAGCGACTTACGGATGCGTGCTACTATGTGCTATTATGATAAGGTGTCATATAATAGCACATAGAAGCAGGCCATTTTGCATATTATGATTACTGTCTAGCTATTTTCTACAAATCACTACTAACAACTAAATTCCTACTAAGGAGGGAATAAAATACAAAATTTAGTAGTAAAACTTTGTAAAACATCTTAGTTGCTAATTGCTGAGCATTAATTCTGACCTGAAAGGACCTGACTGAACAGTAATTAAATTGGACTGAACGGTAATAAAATTCGAGTGTAAAATAAAACCGCTCAAGTGCGAGTCAGCAAGAGGGGTTCCGTACAAAACAGAAAAAATTACGTTTGTTGTATGTGAGCCTCAAATTTTTATTTTATTGTTTTTAGCATTTGTTGTTATAACGGCAATAGAAATAAATAGCTACATCATTTGTGAAAATTTCAACTGTCGAGCTGTCACGGTATAGAAAGGAAAAAAGGACTAACAGCAAAGTCTCAGTAATAGGGTCCCGTTTTTACCCTTTGGGTACGGATAATGGCACGTGGTCTAAAGATTATTTATTAGAGTTCATTGAAGTATTTAAAACTTTAGAGCCACTATGGTTGATAAAATCTAAAGACTATTACTATAAAACAAAGAGAAATGATTTCTTTAACACATTACTGGAAAAATGTATGACACAATAATTCGGTTTCGTCGATAGCGTGACTACAGTTGTAGCAAAATACAATTAATAAATAATATAATAGCCTGACCAAGAGCATGTCACGACATGTCTAAGGAGGGTTCCGTAACTATCAACGCGAAATAGGTTTTCTTTGAATTACTTCAAAAGTTATTGTCATAAAGTTATTACAGAAGCTAGGAGAGCGGCGTACAGACAGACAGATCGACGGGAGGAGTGAAACTAAGTATTACGGAACCCTAAAAACACGACCGAAGCTCGCGGCAAACCAGATGGTATTTTCCGTGTATGTGCTCGAATCCGTTCAGGCCGAACCTTAGATTAAAATGCCTAAAAACCGGGTATGCGCATGAAAAGTGAAGCAAATCAAACTGAGCCATATCGGCTCAGTTTGTTCGAACGACCCGTCAGTTGTCAAGCGCTAGTGTATACATCTCCGAATATTAAAAACATTATGACGGTTTGTGTCGTTATTGGGTGTCACAATGCATCGGGAAATAATTAAAAAAGATTCGGCATAACATTTCATATGTAAGTATGAAATGTTATGTCCGAACAATTTGACTTGTATTATGCCCAATATTTAAAACATTTTAAAATAACATCATATTATGTCGCCATCTTGCTGCCCTATTGTGAATTGTGAAAGTGTTACTAGTAATAATAAATTTAATTCAAAAATTTCATGGCTAACTGATAGTTGCAACTAAGACAAAGTTTTTTAATATTTTCTGATTTGTTTAACTATCAATTTAAAGTATTGCCAGTATTAAGATAACCCTTAATATATCTCTTAATACCTGTTTAATATAAATAATGGTCACAAATTGTGTTTTAGACGGTTTAAAATAAAATATAATTTTTACATCTCACCATATTAAGAAAAACAAATACGTACACTCTCCACAACTTCAAAGTTTTGTTTGTGTGCGTGTCGGTATGTAATGCTTACGTCTACATCTATCTGTTGCTTTCTTTACTTTGTACGATGCGTTTGTTTGAAGACTATCTAGGCGTTATTAATCTAAGGGCCGAACTGACGTCAGTTGGGTCGGATGCGATTTTTTCCGTGTATGTGCTCGAATCTGTTCAGGCCGAACTGACGTCAGTTCTAACTGAAGCGATCGGACTCTCGACTCCGAAGGCCTTTACAGTTTTCTAATAATATAATAACAATTTGGCATTCGTAATCACATAATAACATAAAAATATTACATTTGCTATTTTTCTCAAGCAATGCACAGAGCACAGATATTGCAAGTTACAACGAAGCAAACCTAGATTGTGAGCATTCATAAAGTGATACATTTAAAGCGCCTTCAATACAACAGGAAGCGTAGTGAACGATACCAAACATGCCACATTTACCTCATCCTCGCTCAAACACAACTGAAAAAGAAGGAAGTAAAGTTAGAGGCGAGGCGAGGAAACACAGCTACTTAACACTTACATTAGTACTGGCACACAACTTTGACCAGAAAATCAAAAACTTATCTGTCGTTCGAAAAATTTTTTTCCAACCTCCATGCGTTTTCGCATATCGCTTATTGGCAATGGAAAATTCTCATAAGTCGTCGGAATAAGTGCGTTTTCCCATTATCCGATCCGATATCCGATATCGCGCTGGTAATGACATGTATTTCATAATTATCGGCGCGTTATGCGATATCGTATCCCGTCATGTGAAAACGCTCTTACGACTTTTTCCTATTCCTATTTGTCCAACGATAGATGATCTTCCTGTTAGTATGGGGGCTTAGTCACTGCTAGCACCTTTTTGAATAATCATCTGGTCATTGAGTTTTCACAGCTGGAACTCAGACAAAAACCCAGGGGTGGAGGTTTAGAAGGCTGGAAACGTACATGTAACCCTTTTGTTGTTGAGTGTACCCATGGGCGCCGGTAATACATGTACCAAGTATGTTAAATAACATAACTGACAATGATAATATTTAATCACAAAATGTTGTTTTTGTTGTTCAGGTAGATTTTCGTTCTCTGGTCAGATTGTATCTAGGTACAAAATTACATCTAGGTACATTTAATTAACAGGTACATAGCTACATTTTAATTTTACCATTAAGTCAGTACCGATATCTATGACTGGGAAACGCTCTTATGTCGTCGGCATAAAAGCGTTTTCGCATTGTTTAGATTCAATATCCGATATCGCGCCAATATATTATCATGTAATGATAAAGACAGGTATGTGTTTCATTATAAAACATGCTGCCTGTCACATTATCGCGCGCGATATCGGTTATCGCGTAATCAGTAATGTGAAAACATTCTTACAGTTATAATTTAAAATGTGTCAAGCAGAGACATCTGTTGGTTATGGAATTTTTTACTAATATGGTCCAGAGTCTCTTGTAATTCTCTGTTTTCTTAGGATATGATATACTATGTTCTGTGGAATTGCCGTCATATAGATGCCGTAAAACAGCGGTGATATATGTAAAAACAACCTTGACAAATACAGCTCGCTAGGAAACCGTGCCATTTTGTTTTTATATATAAAATGATAATTCACCGCTGTATTACAGTCGCTGTATGACGGCAACACTATTCTAGGAATCACAAAACTTGTCAGTTTTTGTCACTACTCGCCGTGAAGAAGTTAACTACAATTTGTATGACATCGAATGAGTCACCATTGTTTGCCACTAGGGGCGTTGCTTCAATGCCATACAAATTGTAGTCAACCTTTTCACGGCGAGTAGAGACAAAAACTTGCACACTGCACACTGAGAAACATGAGTGCGGAAGTTTCTCGTCTACAGTCTACTCTTTCTTGCCCGTGTGTAGAGTTTTGTCTCGACTTTTCGCTGTCTTAGCCATGGAGACTAGAGATAAGTCATAAGGAGTACCAACTCCCTACATGACAAAGTGTTCGTAAAAAAGTGTCAAATAGGGGGTGGCGCTACTGTCGCATGGGTGTAAAGCGGCAAAATTTTGAACGGAGAATTAACTCCTCGGCCGGGAATTTATTGTAAAAAAAGAACTCTGCGCTAATACAATAGGGCTGAAAAACGAACACACGAGTGTCAAAGCAAATGTCAATGTCAAATCTGACGACTCGACACTGATGTGTTATATTTTCTTCTCTATTGTATTTGGTCCAGAGTTCTATTTTCAATTCTCAAAATTTTCTCCGGCGTTCCGAATTCCGGATAATATAGTCCCAGCCTTAGCATCTTCCTCGGTTATATTTATAAAAATATATTCGACTACACGAGTAATTAGGTTTTCTGAATTAACTACTAAAAACTACACATGTCGTCAAAAATTTTAAATAACTTTTAAAACTGAACTCAAATCAATTCACTCGTAACTTCCATCCGTCTCTAATTCCTTACTTTATATCACACACCCTTCTGACTCTAGCGCCATTGTGGCCAGTTTTGCTCCATTACTCTAGCATCCATGGTTTCAGCCCCTTTGAACTTTGCGTTAGTTGTTCTATTAACGCAAAGTTCTTTTTTCTGTTCTGTTCAATTTCATCGCGTATTATTATTATGCGATAAAAAAACGCTTGTGCGACGTGCGCTTATCTTTATTTTATCTATACTTAAGCATTCAAAAAAATCAATATTAATAAATTTGTATTTATGTATTTGTGTATATTATATAAGGTTGTTCAAAATCAATTGCGGATATTTTGGGTATGTGATCTAGGTAAGACGTTTGTGCAGAAAAATAATTACAAATTTCGACAAAAAAAAAATTTTTGTTTGTCTAATTAAAATGACATTGTGCTTTATAAGGTGATCATTAAGGAGGTCACTAACCTCACAGAAACAGGTGATTCAAAGAGGAAGCAATGACTTGGAGAAATTTTCAATTATTTTTCTGCCTAAACGTCTTTAAATAAGCAGTAGATCATAATATGCCAAAATATCCGTAGTTAATTTTGAAGAACCTTATATCATATTAATTCTAGATATCGGTACTCGGTGGTTCGCACACTAATGTTTCAGTCGATAACCTCATCTACGCACACATTGTTACGGTCAAAATATAGATTTTTGAATTCATAACCTACGTGAATACTGAATACGATTTGTTTGTAATTTCTAAATGAAGCTCTTGCTTCTTGTATCTGACGAATTTTAGCACACCAATACAAAACACATTACAAATACACAGCGCAGTATGACAAACACATTACACAACATTACAGATACACAACTCAATATTACAGAATTACAGATACGCAACACACATGCACCCAGCACCTCTGTTACGCGAATGCACACGCATGCGACACGCACGATGCCATGCGTTATCCTATTTTATTAGCGTTTACTCATAAAAAAAACGCAATATTAAAAAAAAGTATTATGAATTACGAAAATCTGTGCTATTAAATAATATCTACAGAAATTATCCAAAGTACTTCATAGGCCTATCTGAATATAATTGTGATCAGAGGAAAGTTATATTTAGTATCCAAGTAAGTATTAGGCAAAGTTTCATCAAAATTATTTTGAAAGCACATGGAATGTGTAACATTTTTTCAAATTGTTTTAAGGGCCTGTATCACAATCGCCTAGTAAGTGTCGAATGCTTATCCGGCAATTTTGTCGCCGATTACTTTATACCGAGCGACAGAGACAAAGCATGCTGTTAAGCTATCTGACACTTATTAGTAGATTTTGAAAACGGCCCTTATTAACTATTTATTTAAATAAATGTTGTGTATTGCTTGTAGTTGTGTTACTAATTTTATTATATTTTGATAATATAGAAATGTATTGTTACTAACATCAACAAATCAGTGTTAAAATAGTAACTAAAAGACAATAAAATCTATACCTGCTTGTGTTTTATCTTTGAACACTCTTGATATGCAGCTTCTAACGTAGGATTGTGTGGAGCTTTCTTTGATCTGGTATTCTTTATACCTAACGACTTTCCAAAGGGGGCGAACCAATATCTGCAAACAAAGTACATCTACTGATAATCGACAGATAGCTTATTTGGATGTTTTGTCTCTGTCGCTCGTTATAAAGCAAGCTGCCTGCTGCAGCGACAACTTCAGAATAAGCTATTCTATAGGTGTTTGTGGAACAGGCCCTTAGGGCCCCCATATACAGTCCGGTCTACCTTCAGTTCGGCCTGAATGGATGCAAAATCGTATCGTCTGTGTGATATCGAGATCACATCAGTCGACCGGATGTACTGAAGCGGTTCGTTCCAGTGTTGCCAACTCTATTTTTACGAAACTACCAAACTCGCGGCGTTTTCTACTAAAAACTACTAAAAGAGTACCGAAAACTATTATTGAATTATATTATAAAATTTATCATTAAATTAAAATATACTAGGAAATATTACGTATATAGTAATTAAATGGGTAGTAATTTTCTTAAAACTTAAGAAAATTATGTAAAAAAATATTAGTTTTTTTTTGTGCCTAACCTAGGCCATTTTGCATATGATTACTGTCTGGCTCTTTCCCACTAAAACACTACTAACAACTAAATTCCTACTAAGGACTAAAATACTTAATTTAGTAGTAAAACTTTGTAAAATAATTAAGTTGGCAACATTAATTCTGGACTGAACGGACCATGTGTGACAAATCGCTTCAGTTCTCGCCAGAGCCGCAGCCGTGTATCGTGTACAAGTGTAGAGTTTACAATTAATAAACACGACCGTAGCTCGCGGCAAACCAGAAAGAACTGGTGTGATTTTTCCGTGTGTGTGCTCGAATCCGTTCAGGTCGAACTGACGTCAGTTCTAACTAAAACGATCAGCCTCTCGTCTGTGCGAGGCTTTAGAAATGCCAGGGGGTTATGTGTTGTAAATGCCAGTTTTAAACCATTTTGGAGGCCGATTACTCGAAAATGGTTGATTTTGTAATAAAGTCATGTATGAAACCCTTATTTCAAAAGACTTATTCAACGATACCCCACACTATGAGATATAATGAAAAAAAGTTTTTCTCTCCCCACTTCACATGTATAGAGAGCCACCACCAAAGTATAAAATTATAATTATTTTATGAGTTTTATGTTGTCAAAACCGAGATCTACACATTTTTTGGTATAGTTATATACCAAATTTTATCCATTTATATTAATAATTACAGAAGCTAGGAGATCGGACAGACAGACAGACAGAGCGAAACTATAACAGTTCCTTAAGTATTACGGAACACTAAAAACACGACTGTAGCTCGCTAGCTACAGTCGTGTTTTTAGTGTTCCGTAATACTTGTATATATAATATATAATATATATGTGATCGAAGTATATAATAGTTGCCGCTGCAAACCAGAACGAACTGATGCGATATTCCGTGTATGTGCTCGAATCCGTTTAGGCCGAACTGACGTAAAGTTCGGTCAGATGCGATTTTTCCGTGTATGTGCTCGAATTCGTTCAGGCCGAACTGACGTCAGTTCTGACATAAACGATCGGCCTCTCGTCTGCCAGGGCCTTATTTGTGTTTGGTGATCACAAGTAAATGAATTTTTGACTATTATATTATATTTTCATCACTTACTAACAATAAGGACGTAGTCCTCCCGTGACCACGACCGCTGGAAAGTAGCCAAATCGTCAGGAAAAAGAGAAGTGCACAGCGACACAATCCATACTTAAGTGTTTTTAAAAACAATTAATAAATATTCTCGTAAACATAATAAATCAATAAGGATCTGTTAAAACATTGGCCAGATTATATTAAACATGGCTAAATGTTGCCCGGGACTTCCTGTGCGCAAAAAGAAATATCTCCATGGTCTGTGCCAAATTTCATTAAAATTGTCAGTTCATTCAGTGCACACAAACAAACAAATCTTTCCTCTTTATTATACTAATAAGTTATACTAATAATAAGGTTGTTCAAAATCAACTACGGGTACTTTGGGCATATGATATTATTGCTTATGTAGGTAGAATATATATTTTTCTCTTATACATATAAAAATGGATTGCAATTTCAATGTCTCGCTAAAACACGAGAACTTCTGGACCAATTTGGCTAATTTTGATGTTAAAATAACTGTGGAAGTTTGGGGAAGGTTTAAACGGCTAGAAATATTAGAGGTGTCGGTGTAGTTATTTATTTATTCCAGTTCATAGTTAATACAAAACAGCATGTGTTGGGACAACTAGTACTAAATAAAATTGAATTGCGCTCTCTAAGGCGCCGAGGTCATTAACCTCACGGAAATGGGCGATTTAAGGAGGAAGCAAAGACTTTGTCTAAATACCATCAAGACAATCAGCTGTGTGAGACCTTAACAGTGTCGTAAAGAGCATAATGTAATTTATATAGTATTTTTTAAACATCTTGACATAAGCCTGTAAATCATATTATGCCCAAAAATAAAATATCTATAGCTGATTTTGAACATCTGCAGAGTGTAGGATGATGATGATAAGATATAATAATAAATGACTTTGTAGTTTGGCTACTATAGACTGGAAGATTATCCTACTTAATGTGAAAAGTTTCACACCTGTCTAGCGCTAAGCGGCCCACTTGGGCCGCGCCATTTGTACAGCGCTATTCCGTCAAGACCTAAGCGGCCCAAGTGGGCCGCGCTCTTTTATTCGAATATATAAAGTATTTCGTTGACTTAGAGACTACTTTTGTATGAAGAAGTTTGATTAGTTACAACCTTTTATACACTGGCCACATTCTGAATGACAAATAAAATGTATTCTATTGGCGACCATTTTTTTTCAGTCATTTGAAAAACGTATGTTTTCGGGTGTGTCTCGTGTGTGTTGTTTTTTGATTTTTCTGGATTACACGAATGTAAGTACTGTTTTGTATTGTTACATAGTTTATTTTACTCATAATAAGTATTTTTAGATAATCATTTGTAAGAAATACATCGTAATAACTTATATTTTACACTTGAAAAAATCGGTTTCTATGGGACTGATTCAGACGTGATTTTCTTACTATCTTTGTAAATAAATGAAGTAATAAGCCTAAAGAAGTAAATATAACTCGTCTACAAAACGATTTATCATCGTATTATGCCTAATTTTAGTAAAATAACCAAAGTAAAAATGGCATACAAATGCATTCAAACCGCCTCCTGCCGGCCGCGGCCATTTTGAACTCTATTTGTACTGAACTAGGGGCGAAGTTTGCCTGTGAGAATTTTTTCGTACGTTTTCAATAGGGATAGGCGTAGAATCGATAGATATCGATAATTTTTTTATAATGTCGTAAGTGATGGTGGCCTCACGTAATGAATTTACATTTACTTCTACGTTATTATTTTGATATTTATTGTTACGTTTATTGATTTTTCTTATTTGTTTTATATAGCATGTCAACCTGGCGCGTCGGTGAGGATCCACCTGCAGGATACCTATCGATCCTGTATGGAGAGGATTCTGAAGGTGGATCCGATATAAGTGATTTTTTGGATACGGACCTGGAAGACGAGGTTAGTAACCCAGTTTTTGTTATGTGGTTATAAATATTTATAAAACTCATGGGTTGCAGTGTATTTATGCTTCTTATTTTGGCCTAGGATGAAGACGTGGAGGCTCCTCCGTACTCGCCTGTCACGTCCCCGGAGCGCCGCGGGAGGCTGTCTCGAATGGTATGCATTGGTTATTTTGTTACGTTTACGATGTGTGTGTCTGTCTGTATGTGTGTGTGTGTGTGTGTGTGTGTGTGTGTGTGTGTGTGTGTGTCTGTCTGTCTGTCTGTCTGTCTGTCTGTCTGTCTGTCTGTCTGGCTGGCTGTCTGTCTGTGGCATCGTAGCTCCCAGACGGATGGACCGATTTTGATTTAGTTTTTTTTGTTTAAAAGGTGGTGGGAGTGTTCTTAGCTATGTTTGATAACAATTGGTCCAATATGGCCGCCGCCACAAAATGGCGGATTACATATTTTTTCTTATAATTTTTTAATTTTTTATAATATGGGTATCAAATGAAAGATCTTGGCTAGTAGAATACTATAAACTATGATAAATTTCAAATCCAAGATGGCCGCCACCACAAAATACCGATTTTTTTCACAACTCCCTCAAAATGGATATCAAATGAAAGGGCTTGATTAGTAGAATACCATACATGATGACAAATTTCAAATCCAAGATGGCCGCCACTATAAAATACCGATTTATATAAATTATTGTCGGGGGCTTTGTAAATTTTTAATTTATAGTTATTTAATTTTTTTTTAGGATGACCCAGTGACGCCTCCAGAAAGAGAGTTCCGCCGGTCACGATCGCCTTTGTCGCTGTCAGCAGAACCGTAAGTTTGCTGTTGTATGTTGTTCACGAATTAATTTTTGCCTGTGTATAAATCAATTCTATTTTTTTTTTTGCTTTCATAGGGCCACTATCACGGTGCCTGAAGGTGGCCTGGTTTTGCTGTTCGACGAGACTGGTGCGCCGCTGGAGGAACAGACGACGGGTGAGGAGTTTCTTGCCCCGGATACCCACCCATTGTATGTATCGACTGGAGAGCGTGAAAGAGATGAACGAAATGGGATAGCATGCAATAGAAGAGGAACGAGTGGGAGAAGGGGTGGCCGAAGGGGAGTCAGGGGTGTGCGAGGACAGAGTGCACGTAGGGGTAGGTATCCGAACCGGGGCCGTAGAGGAGGACGGCAGTGGGAGTTGGGACAGCCACTCCACGAAATATGGATGGATGATGCCGACGTTCCTCCTGAATTGTTGAGTTTGGCGATGGATGTAGTGAGGAGACGACAGAGGAGATTGCAAGGTGATGCCGTGGTTGACAGTACTGAACGAGGAAGGGTTATTAGTGAGAGTGAAGATGAGGATGAATTTGTCGACGCCAGTGATGGAGCTGATGCTCCCAATAGACTGGAACGCCAGAACATTGACTTTGAATGGTATCCTATGGATACCTTTCAAGGTCAAGAAGAAAATTTTCAGCCAGAGCGTACGGGTTCGGTTCGGTTTTTCGATTCAGCCTATGACGCTTTTCGTTCCTATTGGAGCGATGAGGTCTTAGGTTTAGTAGTGGCCGAAACGAACCTATATGCTTCGAAAATTTCTGCTGCCGCATTCCAGGCTGAATGGTACCCCACAAATTTGCACGAAATTTTATGCCTCTTTTCGTTCTGGATGATGTTGGGGATCATCAGAATGCCAACTGTTACAAGTTGTTTTTCTGTCGATCCTCTCTTGAAAACGGAAGTTTTCAGACGCATCTTCACACGAAAAAGGTATGAAATGTTAAATAGAGCGTTACATTTTGTAGATTTCGACCCCGTTATGGATAACGAAAATCCCTCCAACACTGGCGCCAGAAGCTTTGACCGATTACACCGTTTGAGACCAATATTAGCACATTTAAATTCAGCTTTTCAAGCAAATTATATTTTAAGTAAAGACATTTGTATAGATGAAAGCCTTACACTTTGGAAAGGCAGATTGAGTTTTAAACAGTATATTCGGAACAAAGCCTCTAAGTTTGGGATCAAAACATTCGAGCTTTGTGAGAGCACCACCGGTTACCTGTGGTCGTTCATTGTTTACACCGGTAAACAATCTGCAACAGATCTGGAGCAGTCGCCCGGAGTGCTTAAAAGCACAGCTGTTGTACAAAAGCTCATTGGTCCCCTACTAAACAAAGGGTATAGATTGTTTATGGACAATTGGTATAATTCACCTCTATTAGCTAGATTTCTGAAACTCAATGGTACCGACTGCGTTGGTACTTTGAGACCTTCCCGTCGCGATGTTCCCATTGTAATAAATAAGGCTCCTCTTAATAAGGGAGAGTACATCGCCAGACATTCAGGCGATGTCACTGTTTTAGGATGGCAAGACAAGAAACGAATAACCATGATTTCCACTTGTCATGGTGCATCTACAGCCTTGCCTACAGTCTCTTCTAGACCATCATCTCGCAAAGTACCTTTTAAACCGCAAGTAGTGCTGGATTATAATAAATTTATGGGGGGTGTAGATCTGAAAGATCAGATGTTGGAGCCTTATTTATTAGAAAGGAAACGTTGCAAAAAATGGTACATGAAACTTTTTAAACGCCTTCTCAATGTATCCATTCTCAACTCTCGCATTCTTGTACAGTCATCTATTCAAAAAAAATGTGATCATTTAGCTTTCCGCCTTGAGCTTGTAGATACCATCCTTTCAAATCATCTATCACATTGTCCACAAAGTCGTAAATATACTGTATCTAGCAGTAGATCTACGCACCATCAACCTGGTAAAATTATCCTCTCTACACATTGGCCTGCCTCATTAGAATTGTTAGAGAGCGCCTCAGCGTGCAACCGAAAACTTAGGAAGCGTTGCTTTGTTTGCCTGCAAAATGGCAAAAAAAATATAAGAACCGCCTACTGTTGCGAATCCTGTCGCGTGCCATTGTGTATAGAGGATTGTTTTAAGGTTTATCATACATCACCATAATACCTTTCTTATCAATTATTCATAAACAACTACGGCGTGAAGAGAGTATTGTATGAAAACAGAGTGGGAGGTTAGAA
This sequence comes from Phengaris arion, assembly GCA_963565745.1. Lineage (NCBI taxonomy): Eukaryota > Metazoa > Arthropoda > Insecta > Lepidoptera > Lycaenidae > Phengaris > Phengaris arion. Next base: position 26,022,169 of record OY751433.1, read on the forward strand.
TGATTGTGTAATTTTTGTATATAGTTTAGATATGCTTTTACCGTTCTGAGACCGTTGTTTTGTGATTTGCATATTATGTATATGTGTCACTTTTTTACAAAATTTCCAATCTAAAGGCATCAGGCATTATATTTAGACAATGTGCGCGTGTATCATTGTCTTTGCAACATTCGAAAAAGATGCCACGGTTTTGCTGTAAGGGCATATCTAAGTATTTTTTACCGTAGTACATATCCCTTTAACTTTTGAAACTTTACGTCGTTTTCGATTAACAACTTCGACTTTTATTTTAACCACAGTATATCGTAAACTATATCATTCCTGCTGTGACTTGCATACATTATTGTGTACATAAAATAACAAAGATGGCCTACAGTCACTTCTCATGGCTCTAAAACACACTTCGGCCATTACGACGAGGTTTGAAATTTGACCCTTGTCTTGAATAATTATTTGTGCAATATGGCCGCCACAGTTGAAGGGATATGTCGATAATTCAAATTCAAATTATTATGCACGCAAAAATATACAATAGTATAAACTAGTCGTCTATGTCGTCTAAAATCCCATGCTAAGTAAAAACTTGTGTTATGGCTCATCATAATCATAATCAGACAATGGATGCACGCCGAACAATTTTATCCTAATATATACATAATATAATGAAAATTGAATGTTTTTTTCTATTATAAATAAACATTTTGTTTATAATTTGTGTTGGAAATAAATATATTGTTGTAGAAAATGAAAATTGAATGTTTTTTGTTCTATCATAAATGAATATTTTGTTTATAATTTGTGTTGTAAATAAATATATTGTTGTATAAAATGAAATTTGTTTTTTCCTTCTATTACAAATAAATATTTTGTTTATAATTTATGTTGTGAATAAATATTTTGTTGTATAAAATTGTATTTTTATTCAATACCTATACTAAATTATGCAAAACATGTAATGCCTGCTCCACACTCTCGCGAGATACTTATATATAATCGTCCATAGATATTATTATATTATTATTATTATTCGTGAGAATCTTCAAGAGATTTTTAAGACATTTTGAAGATTCTCACGAATATCTATGGAGCGGGCATAAAACTATCGATAAAATCAAATCGAAGTGAAGGACATCCCTAGTACTTAGACATTCGTCGTAGTGTCGCAACTCAAGTACTTTTTTTGTAAGCATCTCAAGTTCTTTCTTCGAATTATTTACATAATTAGAAAGAATAGGTCCTTGTTCTTTAGATAATAATAAATTATTTGTTTATTTCTTGTAAAACAGCCAGCAACATAAGTTTCAAAGTATAAACGCGTGAAACTAATATCAAATCAGACTAAGAACTATATTTTGATGGATTGATAGATAGAATGTTTATCAGTTATTACAATGTTTTTTACACAACCAAAAAATATGGTTTGGTTGTAAAGTTATTACATAATTTGTACCACGAGGAATTTTACGCGCCATCTTAGTTTAGGCGACGTGCTGCCATTATAATGCTCATGGACAACTGTCAACGATTCACGGGTTAAGAAGGATAATCTTCCAGTGAGGATGGATGGATGTTTGTTACTCATTCACACAAAAACTACAGCATGAATTTCATTGAAATTTGGTGTGGTAGTAGTTTAGGCTCCGGACTAACACATAGGCTACTTTTTATCCCAAAAAAGTAGTGTTCCCATGGGATACTGTATTTACACAGGCAGAGCCACAGGCATAAGCTTGTATTATTATGCTGTTGTATAAATATGTATACTTTACAGCTTTCAATTATGTGTCAAGACTCTTGAACAGCTGGTCAATCTTGGTACAACAACACACTTCAGATAGCAATATAATATACATTGGACAATTTCATATGCATGTAAGATATTTTTACAATATTAGCATATTCCATTGTTGATTGAACACGACTAAACTTGCGATTACTGATACGAATATTTTATTACTTTACAAACAGTGCTATCATAATATATTATGTTATTGGTTTTTGCGAACAATTTTTTAAATACATTACCATACATTCTTAATTGATAGCTGTATATACTAGATTTAATTAATTAGAGCAAGATATGAGTACCTACCTAATCTTTTATCTATAAGCGTTATTTAGAAATAAATCCATAAGCAACCATCCGCATAGCGCAACAATGTGTAAATACGTCAATTTTACTACTTACATACTAAAAAAGTTTTTTAGTTTTTTAAAAACTAAATATCTTTTGACTTACTTTTCTAATATATAACGAATTACTATCAGGACGAAGGCCAAGGGTATGGGATATAGAAGATGTCTGTGATCAGCGTATACCACGTCCTTGTCGGGTTCGGGAGCAATATCCTCCCAAGTCGTATTCGGTGGCAGCCACACATCTTCATTCCAGAATTTCTCCAAAATTGAACGTAACATAACTTAAAGTCAAGCACAAATTAACCGTATATACAAATATATGTTAACTACACATATTTTAATTGAATTCGCAAATACAACTGCAGTCTGCACTCGAGTTCGAATTTCTCAAAATAAATAAATTAAAATGTCAAACGACTGCGCTTAGCTACTCGACTTCGAAGACAATAAATTTCTAAAAATATTGACGTTGAAAAATTGAAATTGACGTTTTAACGTCAAATTTTGTCTATTTTTTTATTTAAATATATTTCGTCGGCTTAAAATCATTGCCAGTGTCAAGTTAAAAAGGCGGGAATTAGAATTTTCGTTATCGTCGTAAATCGTCAAGTCTTAAGTCTAGTCAAAGTCCAAATAGATAGTCAGTGCAGTCAATGAATCAAGTCACTCGATTCAGTAAAGTGGTAGAAGCTTTACTGAAAGTTTGTAGGGAGTTTTGGAGGGACATAAAATAGCACGTTTTTTGAAGTTGTACCACTTGCCCACACTTGTGCACCTGTATTTAATGGTACCAATGGAAATATTTTATTCTACCAATGTTACACAGAACCGAAAAAACACAAATTTATGAAAATTTACAAAATCCACAAAGTCACTCATTGAATCCCCGGCAAACCTCCAAATTTTGTCTATGAACCAGTAGTAAAACAAAAAATAGTATCGCTTTTAGCGCAGATAATAAGATGCTTTTTAGCTATTAACGTTATTTAAGTATATTTAAGCCGTATGGTAAGTTGGTTAAAGTACTGGGATAACGCTGGGAGTAATGGGACTATAATATGCACCGGAATCTAGAAGGCCTTAGAAAATTCAATCAGTTCGATTTTCAACTCTATTATATTAGTTCAGAGTTCTAATTTAATACTCTAAATTATCACCGGTGTCCGGATTTCGGTGCTTATAGTCCCAGACTAAGTAAATATTTCCTCAGATTAATGCGCCATACCCATAGATTAATCATTGGTCTTGCTGGGCGCTCTACAAGCGAGCGAGACCAATCAAATATCTTTGGCCATACCTTAGAGCATCCAACCAAATGGATTGCAAATGGAGACATTTTTTTTTTCAAAATTCTTTTTTTGATATAAAAGGTATAATAATTTGAAGTTGGTTCCGTTGTCACCAAGCTGGTAAATCATAGATGCATGAGGGAATCGAGAGAACTCCTCGAAATTTATATGGATACATATAGTGATTTTGACTATTTTTGAAGTAATTTGAGCATATTTTATCAAAAAGTTAGTTTTAATACCTTAGATCCAAAAGCACTGAACGGCACTCCTCAGTCATTGAAGATACACGTTTGGAAATTTCAGCATAGGCAATAGGAATTTTGCCTAGAATTTTTTTTTCGTCTATTCGATGTTAGACAACATGTTAATTAACAATCTTGAACATATTTTCGTATATCTTAAAAATAACGAAGATACAAACAATTTCAATTTACAATATAAAAAAGAGCGATCGAGCGAACGAGTTGCACCCGCCATACATTTGTCATTACAAAATGTATCGCAACTTGTGACGAGAAAGAGATGGGCAATAATTTTTAATTGCATCAATCTATATACCTATTTCTTTTAGATTGATGTATCTTTAATCAACAATTTTTAAATTTAATGTATAAAAAAGTAATATTCCACACTAGGCAACATCCCTATTGTTCATAAAACTGCAAGCATATGTCACTATTAAATGAAATGTGAAAAGTTTAAAAATACACGTTTGGAAATTTTAATACAACCTTTTGTCACTATTAAATAGTCATCATCACCACCGCCATCATCACGTCATACATCATATTACGTATATGTCGTAGTCTTTTACACCGATAACAATTTCTTTGAACTTTCACAGCTTCCAAAAAGTGAAATGTTGTGCCAAGTATACCCAGGATTTACAAGGACCGAACAGAACTCTTCAGTATTTATTAGAGAAAAAAATAACATATTTTTTAGGAATAAAAAAACACTTTTACTATATTATTTCCATGGGGCATTACAGACGGCGAGGATACTATAATATTTTATGTGAAGATGAAATATCGCTTGCTATACAGTCTGTTTGAACTATACAGGCGGCTAAGATACGTACTATAATATGAAATAAATATCCAGGCATCTTAAGATAAAAATATATATTATCTTCGACGTCTGTGACATCCTTTAGACTGCAGAAAAATTGAAATATGTGTATTACTATTATAAATATGTAATAAACTAAAAAACTTCTTCGAATCTTTTTTTAAAATGTATTTAATAAAATTATGCACAAAAATAATGATTTTCGAAATACATACGGATTTTATTTTGAGACAAATAATTTAAACTATTATTTTTTTTTTACCATATTTAATCACCGAACTATCATAAGACGTAGCTTAGACTGTATAGATAGGCAAAACGTTTGTGAATGACCTTAGCAGTTCTAACTGGCACGCGGTGCTTAAGGCTACTACAATAGACTCGAAGCTGAAGAACTTCAATAATATTATAATCCACCTGTTCTACATTCCATAGCTTACGAGTGACATTAAAGTCATGATGACCAACCGAAATGCTGCAAAGGTTAAATATAAACACAATCCTTCGGAAGAAAATTGTCATCGGTATAAGGAATTGCGTAATCGCTGTAGTAGGATGTGCCGAGACGCATAACGCCTCCATATACATCAATCTAAATGAAATGAAAAAAAATTAAAGCAAATGGTGAGTGAACAAATTAAGGTTCCGTTCCCCTTATAGCCAGTAACCTAAAACAAGCTACAGTGCATACTTTAAGTACCAACAAAAATTCTGGACAATCTATTTTCTCTTTTAGGTCTGTAACTGAGTGAGAAGTTGAAACAAGCATGAACGCTATTAAATTCAATGCAGATGGTGTCGATGGCATCAGCGGTCGAATGATTGAAATTGGTCAATGCTGCAATGCAAAAAACTGCATTACGCCAACAACTTACCGAGTTGTTGGCGTAATGCAGTAGTTGTCCCTATTCCAAAAACTAATGATCCTACACTACCCTCCCATTTTAGACCGATAAAAATTCTAAAATTCTCGAAAGAATTGTTACAAACCAGCTCGATTCATTTTAAATAATTATTCTACATTTTTTTTAAATATACATCAGTCTGGGTTCTGTCCAGGACATAGTACCATGACTGCTCTTGTCATTGTTTCAGGTGACATTCGTTTAGGGATGTCCAACTGACTTGTGACCGCGATGGTTCTCCTGGACTTCAGCAACGCTTTTTGTACGGTTGACAGCGATATTTTATTGGCTATGCTTCGTAATGTGCTTGGCTCCGACAAAGAGATCACGTGGTTTAGCAGTTATCTCATCGGTCGACAGCAATACGTCCGCGTAGATGGTAAGTCCTCTGGGTTTTGTGACGTGGTTGCCGGATTTCCACAAGGCGGTATACTTTCTCCTCTCCTTTTTTCAATATTTATTAACTTTATAAACCCCTTGCTTACGTGTCATTACCATTTATACGTGGATGACCTCCAAATCTACTGTCAAGCCGATATTAAAGAAATAGATGCACTTATTTTCAAAATAAATCAAAATCTCTAAAATTTACATTTGGAGTTTATCTCATGGGCTGACAATTAATCCAAACAAATCTCAGGCAATTATCGTTAAGCAGATGGATAAGCTCAAAAAACTTACAGTTACTCAATATTTTTAAAAATAATGTACCCTTAAATTTAACTAGAGTCTTAAAAAATCTAGGTGTCTGCTTTGATTCTTTCTTGTCTTAGGCACCTCATACAGGGACTGTCGTAAATAATTGATAACCCGTAAACTGGAGTTGGTCCGGATGTGATACTGTAAGAAAATCGTATTTTCTTGCCAGGGTTTCTAACCATATGAAAATGGCGTAGCATTTTATACTTTTTTTATAAATTTCGCTACCTTTTTCGTTCATTCCGTCGCCATTTCATCAAATTTAGGTATTTCTGTGTGATTTTTTTAGTATTATACTCCTGAAGACGTGTATTATTTAATTTTAATACAATTTTAGGTGTTTTTAACGTAAACAATTTTTAAAATCATCTTTTTATGCTTTTTTTTAACTATTTTTTTCTTAATGTCAACTTTAATCATTTACTGTGAAAAAAAAAAGTATTGCGCTATAGCTGCAGCCCATTATCTTAATAAATTGTCTAGTATGTGTAGTTTCTAAAAAGGTATTACAATGTGTACTTTACTAGCAATATTAAGTTACAGGAGCGAGATCAATATCAAGGTCAGAATTCAAAATTTTTAAGTATTGTTATAAAAGGTTATAAAACTTCGTCATAATGATCTTATTCTACCAAAATTCTTGACACAAACGTTATTGGGCCACTAATAAGGATTTTTAGAAGAAAAACAGGTTGTTTTTAGTAAAAAAAATATTTATTTTATCAATAACTTAAACTAAATACTCGAAATGCCCTCCGCCGGCAGCAATACAAGCTCTACATCGCCTAATAAAAGATCTTTTAATCCGACGCGCATAGTCGGCTTATGCGATTTTATTTGCTGCTACTTGAATGCGCGTACGCAACTCTTCCACAGAACTTATTGCTTCCTTGTGCACTACTTCCTTAATGCAGCCCCAGTAAAAAAAGTCCAACGTGTTAAGGTCTGGCGAACGTGGAGGCCATAAAAATGGACCCAATCGCCCTATCCATCTATCTGGATATGTATTATTTAAATGTTCCCTTACACGAATAGCGTAATGTGCTGGACACCCATCATTTTGAAGCCACATCTCGTTTCTTATCTCCTGTGGAACGTCTTGCAGTAACCCAGGTAAAGTATTTATTAGAAAATCCAAATACATATCCGCATTTAATATTGCCGGCAACTCAAATGGACCAATGATTTGTCCGTTAATAATGCCAGTCCATAAATTTATTTTAAACTGATACTGCGATCTGTCTTCACGTATCAATCTTGAGTTTTCAAGTTGCCAGCTGTGTAAATTGTGGAGGTTCAAAAAACCATCTTTTCGACACGTTGACTCGTCACTCCATAAAATTTTATTAAAATAACTTGGGTCTTCTCTCATCTTTCGCAGCATTCTGCGACAAAATGTTACTCTCGCAGCAGCGTCCCTTGGCATTAGTGTTTGAATCCTTTGATAATGAAAGGGATATAATTCATGCCTTTTTAAAATTCTGTGTACGGATTTTTGAGGTATCCCGGTACGCCGTGAAATAACAGTTATGGACGGTCTTCGGCGACTATTTCCAGTACTTCGGCTGCATTGTGTCGTTGAGGTCGTCCTTCACTGGTCCCGCCTATGCCGGTCCCAGGAAATCGTCCTTCCATAAATGCATTGTGCACTCTAATGAAGACACGGTAGTCAGGATGTCGAGCATTTGGATATTTTTCACGGTAAACACTTGCTGCTCTAGTAGCGTTGCCATTACATAAACCATAAATGTAATGCATGTTTGTGTATTCAGCCGACGTGTATTGCTGAGGCATGATGCAAAAACTTCCAAACAACAAATCCAATCGATACCACAAAACAATATCCGTAAATGAGATCTAAGTCGTCAGTATCACCAGGTTCACAAGTCCAAATCAAAGTCCGATATTAGAAAGCAGTAACAAATTGACGAAAGTAACGAAAACAAGAGCACATGCGATAGTCAAAATCACACTGAGATGTGTACACTCTACAATCAGGAGCGCGCCCTAAAGGCAAAAACGTGCTAACCTTTTCACACACCGTGAGTTTGAAAGGGACAGTGTGCATCTGCCTAGTAACAATGACCATCAATCGTCCTTTTCACGCCCATTGTATTGGTGTCTTTGTTAGTTTTTTACCTGATGATCCTTTTTTCGAATAAACTTGTCGCAACATGTTTATCGCATTTTTAAATTTGTTCTTCTGAAAATCCTTATTAGTGGCCCAATAACGTTTGTGTAAAGAATTTTGGTAGAATAAGATCATTATGACGAAGTTTTATAACCTTTTATAACAATACTTAAACATTTTGAATTCTGACCTTGATATTGATCTCGCTCCTGTAACTTAATATTGCTAGTAAAGTACACATTGTAATACCTTTTTAGAAACTGCACATACTAGACAATTTATTAAGATAATGGGCAGCTATAGCGCCATACTTTTTTTTTCACAGTAAATGATCAAAGTTGACATTAAGAAAAAAAATGTTTAAAAAAAGCATAAAAAGTTGATTTTGAAAATTGTTTACGTTAAAATTTACGATTTTCTTTCAGTTTCACATCCGGACCAACTCCAGTTTACGGGTTATCCATTATTTACGACAGACCCTGTATATCTGAGATTTGCCGAAATGTTTACACAGAATCTGGGTCACTCAGAAGACTAATAAATGTGCTACCTGTAAAAAAAAGATTGAACTTGCGCAGTCACTACTCTTGCCGATCCTTGACAACGCGGACGTCTGCCTCATTGATGACAATGAGGAGGAAGTTTTAATACATTTTCATCACCATGTGAAACGAAAGAGATTTTTATATCCAATGTGACACTGACGTCTGATCACTGTCAGAAGTAAGTCATCGCTTGACCATAGTGTAGAGAATTATTAGGTATTAGGCGTTATACTCACGGTCCAGCCTGCAAATCCTTTTTTCCCTTCAAATTATTGCCTACAAGTCCGCGGCCTTGGATTTGCAGGCTGGACTGTGAGTATGGCAACCAATACCTAATAATTCTCTACACTATGGTCAAGCGACAACTGACTTCTGACAGTGATCAGACGTCAGTGTCACATTGGATATAAACATCTTTTTCGTTTCACATGGTGAAGAAAATGTATTAAAACTCTAAAGTTCAAAGTTTTCTATAAATACCTATTGTTTTTAGTATTGTAATGATAAAACTCTGAAATTCATTCCTGTTCTGTGGTTATTGCTGGCCGTAACTGTCGTTTTGATAGATAATGTTGTCGGTTCAATAATAATGTTGTTTTGTCCAACCTGTGCAAATATTCTTATTGTAGAAGAAGGCCCAGATTCTAGACTTCGATACGGTTGTAACACGTGTCCATATGTTTATAATATAAGGAAGAAAGTTTCTTCAAAAACGTTTCCTAAATTAAAGGTATGTTGTAGGAAGTTAATATACATTTTACAAATTGTCTATTAATGTGTGTTCTTTCATAACAATGCTTTTTTTTAGGAACTCGATTATATTATGGGCGGTGCAGCTGCCTGGGAAAACGTAGATTCTACAGATGCAGTTTGCCCTAAGTGTGGTCATAACCGAGCATTCTTTATGCAGCTACAGACAAGGTCCGCTGATGAACCTATGACCACATTTTACCGTTGCTGTGATCACAAGTGCGCCCATAACTGGAGAGATTAAACAGTATTATGAGTTTTTTAACACTTCAAACATTTTACAGTAGTTTTGTGGCAAATATAAAGACAACAAGGATGAGAATTGAAACTATGACAAAAATTATTGACTGCAAAGATGATCATGCAGTATTTACAGCTTCAAATCTTCTTTCAAATGAGGAAGTTATTGCTGTACCTACAGATACAATTTATGGCTTAGCCTGTAGTGCTAACTGTCCTATAGCAATAAAAAAACTGTATACAATCAAAGGAAGAGATGCAGCCAAACCGGTGGCAATTTGTGTTGGAAGCATTTCAGACATTAGGAAATGGGGAGAAGCTGCTCATCTGCATGATGATCTTCTGCACAGTCTACTACCAGGACCCGTAACATTAGTTCTAGAGAAGACTAAGAAATTGGATAACCCATATCTGAATCCACAAACACAAAAAATTGGTATTAGGATACCTAAACATGAATTTATGAATAAACTTACTCAGATGTTGGATAAACCTGTCGCATTGACCAGTGCTAACTTCAGCAATGAACCATCATCTTTAAGAATTGAAGAATTTGAGAAACTTTACAATAAATTAGGTGCCGTATTTAATGGTGGAGTGCTCAGCAATGGCTTAGAAGTAAATAGGTCTGGATCTACTGTTATTGACTTGTCGGAATCAGGGGTTTTCAAATTAATCAGACAAGGCATTTCATATGAAAAAATTGTTGATATTCTGGAAAAGAATGGTTTAAGAAAAGTATAAAATTATTTATTAAATGATCTTGTGTATAATTTATTTCATTGATATTAATGTGCCTTCTCTCAAACACTTAATTACCCAAAAAATAATAGCTCATCAAAACACACCACATAAAAAATATTGAATGTAAACATTATGTAAGTATGTACTAAAATATGTTATAGAAAATTCTACAGAAAATAACAGGGAAAATGATATCACTTTATAATAACAATGCTACTCAGTAGCTTTTATTTAATTTTTAAACCATTAAATAGCATAAAGAACATTTTCAACAGTTACAAAATAAATAGCATAGTACTTTACAAATTATAATTTGGTTGAGTATATTTACATTGAAATCAGATAGCTAAATTGGCAGACTAATAGGTTTACGGCTCTCGGGTAGTCTAGCTTCTAAGCTCTGCCATCTTTCTGGTGGCCACACAATATAAATTGCTCTAGCATTAATTAAGCCTAAAGATACAGGACCAAATGTGTTGCTATCTAAGGTGTGTCCAGTATGATCACCTTCAACCCAGCAGTGGCCTTCTGGTATCTTAACATACTGACTTTTATATCCGAGAGTGCTGACCACATCGCCTTCTAGCCCTACGACACGCTTGATGATTTTCTGATTTGGATCTTTTGGCGATACTAGGGATATGATGTCGCCTCTCTTTACCGTGAAATTTCTGACTGACCAGCGTGATAGAAACACATAGTCGGTATTCTTCGACTCCGGATTGAGAGCTGGTTGCATAGAAATACCTTCTACCCTAGCTACATATCCTATTGTGTCTAAAAATGTAATTCCAATTGGTACGCCGAAAAGCACCGATCTGAACAAGTTTTTCAACGACATCTACAAGTCCGTGGTACACAGACAATGTTGCAGGAAATGGTAACAAACATAGTACATTTAATTTCAGTGTTTAATAAATAATACCTTCATTGTATACACATTTTTATATAAATATTTTAGAGCACTTTTTTGTAATCGTAATGCATACGCCAAATTTGACACTTGTCAAATTTTTTTTTTATTCAAATATATGGCGTCGGCTTAAAAGCATTTGCAAGTGTCAGGTTAAAAAGGCGGGAAATAGAACATTCGTTTCAATTTTCAACACCGTATTCCTAAATCTTCAAGTCTAAAGTCTAGTCAAGTCCAATTATATAGTCTGTGCAGGCCATGAGTCATGTCAGTCGATTCAGTAAAATGGTAGAAGCTTTACTGAAAGTTCCTAGAGAGTTTTGGAGGAACACAAAATAGCACGTTTTTAGATGTTGTCCCACATGCCCACACTTGTGCACGTTGAAGAATATTTAATGGATAATAATCTACCAATATTACACATTATGAACCGAAATAACAAATTTATGAAGAATTATTTAAACCACAAAGTCACCCGTTGAATCCCCGGCAAAATTCCACTTGTCAAGTTGTCACTCGAATGTCAAAATATGTCAAAATACCATAGACAATAATACAGGCGAAAACACATAGTCGGACGTGTCCGCTAGAAAATTTTACAGACTATGATTACCGGATACATTACGTTAAATCAAAGATATTGTCCATTAGTGTTTTAATCTGTGAAAATGAATGACCATAGATTGTAAAGTTTTGATTTTCATCTATAGTCTATTAAAAATACTCAAAAAGTGTTGATGCTTTCTGTAGTAAATCACAACCACAACCAACCAAACAAAATTTTACAAGCGTTTTTTGCGTAAACAAAGTAAAGTATCAATTAAAAATAAGTTAGTATGCACAAGTTTCTATGATGTTGGACTAATAAAACCCATTTAAAAGATTGTCTACTGAGGGATGTGTTCCGTGGTCAAGAAAAACTTACAACCTGCATAATCAGCTGTCAGTGAGATAGATCATCTGTACCTGTAAATAAGAAACTGAAACAATCAAAACACGTTTCGTTTTCGTGTGCGTTAGCTATGTAGTAATCAATTTACACACGATGTAAACTGAACACCGTCCCAGGCCAGTCATATCGAAGGATGGATGTGGGTTAATAACCTATCAGATGGAAGTATATTACGATGGATAGGGCTCCTTGAATTCAAGGAGAGTGTTTTTCATCGCGAAAGTCATTAAATGCCGAAACATGTCGGGCGACTTTCCATTCGTGGCTAAACTAGTGAGTCCACTGAAGTGCAATGAGAAGCCGTGGGACCTGTGGGTCAGCGAGATCGGGCACCTGTCCCCGCGGCGGGATGAGGAGGCCGGGGTGTTTGCACCGCAAGCGGCAACGGACGGCAAGGCCAACGCATCTCGGCGCGTGCACGTAGCCCACCCATATAAGTCTGCAGAGAGGAGTCACACGCGGTACCGCCGAGCCGGCGTCAACCGCCTACAAGCCGACAGCATGAGCCTCCACAGTCTGTTCCCTCAAATGGACAATTTGAACACAGCAGTGTGTCATATGTGCGGTGTTATAGTGAAATGTAGTGCAGCATACAGACATTTACTGGAATCCCATAGCGGTGCTGAACCTATCCTCCCTCCACCCCCTCCAACTGTTAAACTCAAATCTGCACCCGGCAGAAGTAGACACAAAAAGGATCCTCCGCCCCCAGTCCCCATAGACATACTACCTGTTAAATTAGAGAGTTCCCCAGTGCATACGGCTGCGGCACCTATTTCCAGGATAGTCCTGCCGCAGCCAGATTTACAGTACATGGATGAGCCCAGTACGTCATCTGCGATAAGTGGTGAGGTACAGGTCAGTATGGCAAGCGGAGAATTACCTGTAGTCAGTATACAGGACACAGAGGAGTTACCCCTCGGTGAAAATTTGACTGATGATATATTTGCAATAATGAATTCTGAAGGTATACAGAGTGCCGATGATATCACAAACACTGCCGATTGGAAGAACATAATTAGAGATATAGGAAATATGCATGACATGAATTTTCCAACGGCTCTGCAATCTCAGGATATATACTCCATCACAGAAAATGATTTGAATAGCATACAATTTCCGCATACTTCCCCTATGCTGACCACTGTAGTAGACAATAATGTAAATACTCAAGTTGTAAAAACAATTCCTGCAACACCTGTACCTAAAACCTCTTCTCGGAGGCAGAGCAAAACGAAATTCAATTTAAGAGAGTATGACCCTAACAAACACTGCGGGGTTGTGACAGTTGAGAATCCTAGGCCGTGCACGAGATCATTAACATGCAAAGCACATGCCCTATCTTTGAGAAGAATGGTGGAGGGACGGTCAAAGCCTTTCGACACACTGCTGGCCGAGCACAGGGCGTCGCGGGACGCAGCAGCCGCGGGGAGCTCGGCTACTGTACCTGCCAGCCCCGCGATACACCCGCCGCCGCCCGCGCCCGTGCCTATCATCCCACCGCTACTAGTCAATAATCCCCTGGATCTCAGCACGTTTAACGGGCTGACGGACGAGCAGCAGGTCAACGACATCTACGCGAGCCTTCTCAGCGTGGAGGACCCAGTGTTGCCCGACACGTCGAGCATCACGTCGCTGCTGAGCCAGCCGCTGCCGGCCGACCTGCTGCTGCCTGACGAGGCCGAGCTGCCCGAGGTTCCGGTGCTGAGCATCGCGTCGCCGCAGGTGCAGGAGGACCGGCCGGAGCAGCCGCCGGCGCTGGTGCCCACCGACGTGTGCTGGTACTCCGCCTGCCCGCGACCGCTTGCGCTCTGCACCTTCAACGCATCGCACGCGGGCGGCGCCGTCACGCTCGGCAAGCGGTTCGCGACGGTCCGCAGCAACATCAAGTCGGCGCTGTCGCGGGGCACCAAAACTGCCGTCAACAGCTACGCCCAGAGCCTATCGCTGTCGAAGACGATGCATATGAACAGTGCGAGCAAAACGAACAAACCCGAGGTGCGAAAACTGATAGTGACGTGTAGTGCTAATGGTGGCAAGGAGGTGCAGCAGACTCTGAGTGAACTGTTCGGCAGTGACGTGTCGGGACTGAACGGGCACGTGGCGCGGCGGGCGCGGGGCAAGCGGCCGACGTCCGTGCTGGACCTGGCCTTCCCGCTGGACCCGCTGCTGGCCGACGAGAAGTGCTGAGCGGTCCCCGCCCCCCGGTTGTGTAGTCGTAAATGTATATTTATTTTTCTGTATGGAATCGAAACGGACGCGCATTGTAAATGTTTAATCACGAATTTTGTCCCGCGAGGAATTTAAATGTAACGATAATGATAAATCTCAATTTTTATTTTCGAGAATCGAACTAATGTTTGTATTATTTTGTATATTATTTGTAAGATTTTTAAAATACCGGCGTGAGTCGGTCTGACGATTGAGAATTAATAGAATATGAAATGGTTGTATTTTTTGGAATCGCGTAAGTCATTGTTGATATTGATACGAGAATGGCCTAGGGTTAATGTTAATTGTGATGAAAATTTCCATGTAAAAATATAAATACTATTAAAATAAGTTTATCCGTAATAGTAAATTGCCTCCTTTTGAAAATACCTCAATTACAAAAGCTATTTGTTTTAATTAATACAATACACCTCTATAAACTCGTTTCAATACGATTTCCCACGAATTGTGAAAGTCTCGAGACAGATATAACGACGTTAAACTAAGTTTAATAATCAAATAATTAGGCCAGTAATGGTGCAATTTACACACAAATATAAAAGTTAAAATTTTACATGCTTGTTTGTTAAAAATCTCGATTTTAATGGCAACAAAACAGAATGAGTTACCCAATTGCAAATGTTAGAATACACCACAAAAATATTTGATAGTTTTATTTTAAATTAAATAATAAGATATTTTATTATTAATTTATTTTCGCTCCTTTTGTTTAAATTAAAATACTAATTCGCTTTTGCTACTTCTACTGTATGTATCTCCACAAATGTCCACGACGGTACCTATTAGTATTCATACATTAACTCGTGGTGATTGGTCAAGGCACCATCTTATCCTAAAACAAGTTCATTCATTTAAAAAATATTGTCATCTAATGTTGCCAACATGAGACGATAACGTGACTAGCACTCTCAGAAAAAGACGTCCTATAGAGCCAAGCTACCGAGTTCTGACTCCACAAGGCCCTGTACAAATAAGCCGTTTTTTTCAGACAGTTAAATCAGAAGCAAGTTGTTATAGGTGTACCGTATTACAGTGCACAGTTAAAAGTAGGTACCTGAGTAACGGAAAAAAGAATCTCAAAAATATTTAACTGTCCGGGATTAAGACACTCCAAATTCCAAATTTCTGAAAATGCAAAAAATTAAACATACGCATACCAAACTGCCATTCGGAATGACACATTGGAGTCAAAAAATAACTTAAAATGTAGTTTCCCAGAGATAACACCTAGCTAGATCGATTTTTCTCCTCCAAAACTCCCTGCGTACTAAATTTCATGGAAATACTTGCAGCCTTTTCAGAGATTCTGATTATAAGTATACAAGATCCTCGAGTTTTTAGTGTAAGATTATAATACAATAACCTAACCAAGAGCATGTTACGACATGTCTAAAGAGGGTTCCGTAACTATCAACGCGCAATAGGTTTTCTTTGAATTACTTCAAAAGTTATTGTCCGATTTCACTCAAAATAATTTTCTTCAAGTTTTTAGCATCTATCAGCATGAAAACTTACAAGTTTCTATCTCTTATAGTTTAGAAATGCCAGGGGGGGGGACCAACTTATAAACCACTTTGGAGGCCGGTTACTCGAAAATGGTTGACTTTGTAAAAAGTCATGTATGGAACCTTACCTTTATTTTAAAATACCTATTCAACACGATGGAGTAGAATGAAAAAATATTTTTCATCCCCACTTCACATGTATGGAGGAGCCACCCCTAAAATGTAATGATTATTATTTTATGATTCCAAATAATAAGATAAGTATACCAAATTTCATCCATTTATATTGATAATTACCGAAGCGCGGACAGACGGACGAACAGAGCGAAACTATAAGGGTTCCTTATGCATTACGTAACCCTAAAAACTGGTACCTATACACATACAGTCTGGAAAATGAATGCTGAGCACTTTGATGGCCCTGCTATTTTTTTTATTAAGGACGTGTCATCATCACACGCCATCATCATCATATACCTTCGGAAAATGGTAAAATATTAAAATATCTACCAATTTCCGGAGTAGCCATTTTGCACAAAATTAAATTTTCTCGACTGTATAACTACAAAACGTAATTTCCACTTAGCTGTAGGCAAATATCTACAGTAAGTAAGGCCAAATAGTATCTGCCACACACGTTTAGGCACGAGAATCAACATTCCAAACTATTTAAACTTAGAGAAATATGAAATATTGTAATAAGAACCTTTTTTCCAAATTTCCCACTTCTTCTCGCCGGGCTAGTTTCCGAACCGGGGGTAGGCATCTTGTGTGACAATTCTATAAGAGTTATATTATAATCAATAGGGAAATAAATTTTCTTGAGTTTGAGTAACCATAGGAGTGTGGCGGAACAATAAGCGCCACAATCCTGAATCGCGCTTTCGAAGTTTTCGAAGTATATATATATATATACGATATCTGAAATTCATACAAGTGGGCTTCGGCCTGACCGAACATAACACCGCGCTCGGTCGGAGATTTCCCTTTGGGGCTTGTGATAATATTATTGGCGTTCGATAGACTACTAGGCGAATTTATTCAAGCAGGCCACTCAGCGAAACAATTCAAGTGTTATAAACAAGCCAGTTTTCTGTGAGGCCGTAGTATCCGATCGAGTAAGCCCATATTCGTACCGAAAAATTAAATATTCTACGTTTTAAACACGGTCAAAGAGTCTTGAGTTACTCTTGGTTCAAGAGTAACAATGTCGAAGGTACGTTAATTCTCCTATCCCGTAGTAACCCTGTAGTGTAGTAAACTACAGCATAGTTACGTATAAGAAATACCTATCAATATTTGTCTCATTGAAACATCTGGTTTAATGATGCACTAGTATTACCAGTATATTTTTCACGAAAACTATTTTTAGAATGTACTAACAATGTGTGTAACATTCTGGAAATGGTTCTGGTGAAAAATATTTTTATTGGTATTCTTATAGAATGAACTCCGAACTCCACACACTCCATGTTTGATTGATTGTGCATCATAGGTGCCGAGATACATTTCAATGATAAAAATACTTATACACATCAAAGACCTTAAAGTATTACAAAAAATAAAGCGCATTTATGTTAGGCCCCTTTAATAACTTTACATAACCATTCATGAAGATGGTGAAAAAATGAAATAACTATTGTTATTATAACACGTTTTATTAAACAGATTTAGATATAGAAATTATTACAATAGGTATAAGTTAACACTGTACAGCCTATTTCTTCTTGGATATTTTCCCGCCTTTTGTGTTCGATTTCACGATGCCCTTAAACTGTTTAGTGTTGACGGCCTTTTTTCTGTAAGTAATAAATATGTTTCTTGATATTATATTATTGTAAGGACGGTCGCTTTAAGAATGACCTAGTTTCCGCCAGTGCCAGCACTTTGAAGGCAACCAAATAAAAATAGTCTTAGGCTATGACTATGTGATCCGGATTCGGGCGGGCCCGGGAAAATTCAGAGCACTGAAATTGGAACTCTGCGCTAGTACAAAAGAGCTGAAAATGGAGCACACAAATGTCGAGTCAAATGTCAATGTCATATATGACAGCTCGACACTCGTCACTTTAATTTTCAACTCTTTTGTATTAGCCCAGATTTCTATTTTCAGTGCTCTTATTTTTCCCGGGCCCGCCGGGTTCCGGATCATATAGTTCCAGCCGAGGCTCCATAAGTACGTTGCGCTGCGTCGTTTTTCATATATTTCTATGACACGCCCCATTAATGCGATGCGTCGTCGAACGCGACGTTTCAACGGAACGACGGACAGGAAATGAAGAGTGATGTTGCGCTGTGCTATCACACTCTGGCGCTGTGATGTCGTGTGTCGGCGTAACGCAGGTGGCATAGGTACTATGTGTTAATCCGTTACGACGACGCGACGCAACGCCCTAATGGGGCATGAGTCTTATATGTATTCAGTGTTTAACTGAGTTAATATAAAGCTTTTCATATACCATACCGATTGACTGGTGTCATTTAAACAGTTACTTGTTAACTCTAAAAATTTAAACTCTTACATGTTCTATATATGAAAATAATATACCTGTGGGGCTATTCACAATTCCCCTTGGATTCGAATACTTACCGCGCAGTTATTTGGCAAAGCTTAGCGCGGAAAGCGTTTAGTGTTTACCACGCAGGGAAATTTTCGAATGGGAGTTGTGAATAGTTCCGCTGATCTAGTTGATGCTGATGAAGTTCCTACCACAATAATTAGTATAAAGTATTCAAAGAACTTAACTATGCGTGTTGTTATTACAAAATAACAAACTAATATTAACCTCTTATTAAGGTTCTTCCTGGAGAGCGGGAGGTAGGCGTAGGGGTCGTGCTTGCCCTTCTTCTTGGTGTCGCCTTTGGCTTTCTTAGATTTGTACTCCGAGCCAACTGACACCACTGATGCCCCAGAGCCGAGAGGCCTGGGAAACAAACACAAGATTGGATTATATACTGATGGGATAAAACTTTTTTTTTAAATATATATTTTTCAGCATGCAACTATGCTCAAAAAGAGTCCGTCACGTATAACATCGATAGTATAAGTATTAGTAGCAGAACAAATCATATTAAGAGTATAAACCTGTTTCCAATAAAGATGGCATACTTTTTTTTACATAAGAAAACAGATCTACACATTGGAATCAATACAATCCAGGGCACTGTTTTCTAAGCGTTAATCATCACATAGCCCGATAACTGATTCCAACGTCTCAAAGCCTGATATCTCGATCCTGAGCGCAAAATAGTTATCTACATTAGTAAAGAACTATTTTGCGCTCAGTGCCCTATTAATGGGACAGATTACGCAGGTAATGTACTATCAGGGAAGGTAGATCACTTATAATTTGTAAATATGACAATGACGACCTACCGTCACAATAAAAATGTCAATTACATGCCAAAGTTTCATATCACATTATAAAACGAAAAAATTAAGGAGAATGGTCAAACGGAACTTAGGATTAGATTCCCTCATACACGTGAACTACGGAACACTAAAAAGTATATGTAATTAAACACAGTACCTGTGTATACCCTTGCCACCGGCCTTGTATTTAGACCCAACAGTCGCGGTAGAGGCTCGACTGCGCGCGCTACGTCCGCTCTTGACGCTGAGAATATCGTCGTAGCGGCGCTTAGCACCGGGCTTGAGGAGCTTGGACGGCTTCTTGGCTTCGCCTTCGTCATCTGAAATAAAAAAAATCGGCTATATGCAAGTGGGACTCGCACACGAAGGGTTCCGTACCATTTCCTATACAACTAATATCGAGCATAAAACAGCGAATAAAATCAAGGTTTTTGCTAAATACTTATACTTGAATATTTATTTTATTTTAATTTCATTACTGAAGAGAATATACAACTCGATATTCAGTGAATATTTCATGCGTCTACCTGTTGCCGTTAACAAAAAACGGTTCTTAAATATTTATTTTACTGTTTTTAGTATTTGTTCTGTATACTGCTTTACTGTAACGAAGTTTGAGTCGCGGAGCACGTAGAAGTTGACGCATTGATCACATTGACTCATTGCTACATGTCTTTTTCACTCGCGCACGAATATATTGATATCGCGACCGCACTTTAGTAACATTCACCGTTACTTGACTGCGAACGGAAGTATCGTGTTTACCTGTATCATCAGTATCCGTGTCAATATCTCCACTAGGCTTAGGTTCATCATCAGTATCGTCGTCGTGCGGCTCGTCGGAGATGATGAGGCGGCCGTCGGGCGCGGTGCGGAACCCGCCGTCCTTCTTCTTCTGAGATTTCTCCTCTGTAACTTTCTTCTGTGTCGGGTCGGTCGCTGGAAAGAAGAGAAAGTTATTTGAAATGTATTATAACTCAATTTATTATAATCTATAGTAGTCTTCCTTCACTCCACTTCCTGTCTTTAATTGGACTTTGACTACACTTTGGACTAAAATAAATTAAAAATTAATATTTAAAAAAAGAAGACATCTACAAATATGACTGTCTCTTAAAAATATCTATAAATAGAAAAACTTCCCCAGGTCGTCCCCATCTGGCAGAGTACCTAGCAAACTGATAGCATTGCCTCGTTTGATAGCAATGGCTATTCATTGAAATGAGTTACTGTTTCAATGGTACATATAAGCAGATAAATGAGCTGACGGATTGCCTGATAATAAGCAATTACTACCGCTTAAGGTCAGTGCCGGATTAAGCCAGCGCGGGGCCTGTAGCAAATTGTCATGGCGTTCGTCTAAATATTCACCGGTGAAAAACTAGATGTTTGATATAGTAAATATATAAATAGTATTCTGATACTATTTCAGCGCTGTTTTTACTATGTATGCAAATTATTTTTACGCTGCCATCTAAATTTATATTTTTTTACGGTCAGACAGGCTTTGGAGCGCGGGGCGGGGTCCTCCTAAAGCGCGGGACCCGTAGCAT
The DNA here is from genome assembly GCA_963565745.1 of Phengaris arion. NCBI lineage: Eukaryota > Metazoa > Arthropoda > Insecta > Lepidoptera > Lycaenidae > Phengaris > Phengaris arion. The sequence goes on from OY751433.1 coordinate 26,043,213, forward strand.
TTGCTACATTTGCTACACGGCTAACTGAGTTACAACTGCGTTACCGATCTTTTAAGCCCATCCCTCGGGCCTCGGCTCACTCGGCGAAACAAAGGCGATATAAAACCGTTTTCTATTCGACCGTGGTATAACTGCCTTCAAACCTGCTTATTTATTCTGAAACACGATCTCCCATCCTTAAACCGGCAAAGCTGATAACAGCAAGCTACTACCCACCCATAAACCCTAAACAAAACTTCTTCAACAAACCTGTAATCTTCCGAGCGGACGACACGTCAGCGAGATCCACAATATTCTCCGGATCGTCCTGGATCCAGGCCTGGTTTCTGGTCTTCTTGGTCTTAGTTTTAGCCCGCGGTCTTTCCTCCTCCTCTAGATATTCCATCTCGGAATCGGAATCTTTGAGGATGTCTTCTAGCGTCTTAGATGTACCCTTCACGTCGAATTCCGAACCAGAGTCTTCGTCTTGTTGTCTGTAAATAAAAGTATACATTAGTTGGGATAATATTCTTGACATTCATTTTAAAAAAAACCTTACTTAAAAATGTAATATATGCATTTTTGAGTACGTAAAATAAAAAAAAAACATGGCCTTAATTATTTTAAGTTCTTTGTGATAAAGCATAATTTTAAGGTTGATTTTTGAAGCGAGCGTCTATTGAGACGCTAAAAAATAAAGGTGGCAAAGGAGTAGATGTATCACCTGACTAGCTGTTGCCCGCGGCTCCCGCTCGCATGAATACAGTATCCCAAAGGAGTAGATGTATCACCTGACTAGCTGTTGCCCGCGGCTCCCGCTCGCATCAATACAGTATCCCAAAGGAGTAGATGTATCACCTGACTAGCTGTTGCCCGCGGCTCCCGCTCGCATCAATACAGTATCCCAAAGGAGTAGATGTATCACCTGACTAGCTGTTGCCCGCGGCTCCCGCTCGCATCAATACAGTATCCCAAAGGAGTAGATGTATCACCTGACTAGCTGTTGCCCGCGGCTCCCGCTCGCATGAATACAGTATCCCAAAGGAGTAGATGTATCACCTGACTAGCTGTTGCCCGCGGCTCCCGCTCGCATGAATACAGTATCCCAAAGGAGTAGATGTATCACCTGACTAGCTGTTGCCCGCGGCTCCCGCTCGCATCAATACAGTATCCCAAAGGAGTAGATGTATCACCTGACTAGCTGTTGCCCGCGGCTCCCGCTCGCATCAATACAGTATCCCAAAGGAGTAGATGTATCACCTGACTAGCTGTTGCCCGCGGCTCCCGCTCGCATCAATACAGTATCCCAAAGGAGTAGATGTATCACCTGACTAGCTGTTGCCTGCGGCTCCCGCTCGCATCAATACAGTATCCCAAAGGAGTAGATGTATCACCTGACTAGCTGTTGCCCGCGGCTCCCGCTCGCATCAATACAGTATCCCAAAGGAGTAGATGTATCACCTGACTAGCTGTTGCCCGCGGCTCCCGCTCGCATGAATACAGTATCCCAAAGGAGTAGATGTATCACCTGACTAGCTGTTGCCCGCGGCTCCCGCTCGCATAAATACAGTCTCCTAAAGTAGCACAGATTTTTTCGGGATAAAAAGTAGCCTACGTTTTAATTCAGAGCCTAATCTACTACCATACCAAATTTAATCGAAAACCATTCAGTAGTTTTTGCGTGAAAGAGTAACAAACATCCATCTATCGTCACAAACTTTCACATTTATAATATTAGTAGGATAGCATAATTTACCTTCCATCCTTCATCCTCTTCTTCCGGTTATCCATTTTCCGGATATTCCGGAGCCTCCTCAGCATAACCACATCTTCGCTGGGCACCAGTTTCTCTACAGTATCAGCTCCGAACTTCCTCGTCATCCGCGTCAAGAAGTAGCCAATCTCCAGTCGAGAATGTCGTTTACAGTCGTCTGACATTGTTGATAAGGTCTTGATGAGGATAGGCAAACTACCTAGTAGGACTTCCATTGGTAATACTTTTGTGTAGACCTGAAAAGCAAGACACATTGCTAAAGAAAAGTATGTAGTAGGTTGTACAGCTCGACCAGAATATTAAAACCTGCACGGATATGTGGACCAGTGGCGAAGGCTTGTTTTCCTTCATAGGGAATCCCTAGCCGGTATAATATGTATGGATTTGAATAAGGGTGTTCAAAAGGTAAGTGGGAAGTGAAGCCGATGGGAATGGAGTTATAGGAACCCCACGCCACTGGTATTTACCACATCGATAAAGTGCTAAAATAAAATCACGAAAAATATATTTTTTGGGATACCTCAACCCTACGCGTAAAATGGCATAAGTTTTATTTTCTCGTGTCTACCCAACAGTGTGGACTTTTTGGGGGTGGTTGTATCATTAGATTGGTCTTTTAAAAACATTGAGAGGTTGCTAAGACGATTTTTTGATTTATTTGCGAGATATTCAACATTAAGCGCATTTTATGTTAATGGGGCGCGAAAATCAAAAAAAATCCTGATGATAGTCCATATGACCTTTGAAGAAAAACTATAACAGCTTATATACATTTGTTAGTTCAGGAGTTATAGATACTTAAATAATAATAATAATATTTTTTTTATTCAGACCAAGAAGTCCATACACAATCAACACAACAACAATAACACAATTACAAAAAATATTAGTAGAATGCTTAGTATTAGGCATTTAAAAACTAAAATAAGATATACAGTAATATAAATAAGGGTAAGAAGTAATTTGTTAGTGAATTTATTCTACAACCTACTTACTTCTTATTATATATCTATGTCAATCGCATCGCATCTTTGTCCGAGTTTTATTTATACGTGTCTAAACATTACCTTGAGGAAGCTCATGGCAGCGGCCACCACCTCCCGATTGCTGCTCATCATCTGCTGCACCACCTTCTCCAGCAGCTCCTGCACTAGCTCCAAGCCCATCTCCTCCGAGTGGTTGTATAACGCCGAGGCCAGGGCTCGGAGTGTGGCGCTCGCTATCCGCGGCGGAGGCGCATCGAGCCCCGTGAGCATCATGTCGACGTAGGCTTTCATACCTACAAATATTGTTTATTAAAATCTAAAGTTAACGCGGGAGAGATGTGGTGTGTTGTTATCTCTTTCTACAGTTTTGTGTTTACGTCATTACCCGACTACGGCGAGGCCAAAAGGAAGGGCAATAATTTTGGCAGTCTATGTTTGTATGTATGCATGTTTGTTTCACCGTAGCGCCTAAACTCCTCATCCGCATTTAATGAATGAGGTGTCAATACATTCGTATTAATAGCCCGGGGATATATAATTTACTAAGTCGGGTTATAGTTTTTTGTAAAAACTATAACCCGACTTAGTAAATTATATAATAATATATTCTTTTAAAGTTGTTATTGGTAAATAATATCCCTTTTGGTTACGAAAACAGAGTTTGAAGTGTCTGTCCGTGTGTGTCCGCGGCATCGTAGCTCCCAAACGGATGAACTGATTTTGATCTAGTTTTTTTTATTTGAAAGCTGACATTATCGAGTGTTCTTAGCTATAATTCATCTACATCAGTTCGCTTACTCCTTGACAATACGGGGGTTACTTTTTTTTTTTTAATTTTGTTCATATTGTACAATACTACAATACTTTGAAACAAATCTGAAATCATGCAGCAAATAAAAATATAAAACTAAAATATTCTAACAATTATGTCATAAATATGAAGATTTTAATGTTCTGAATCAGTTTCCGTTGAAGTTTTTGCTTCACGTACGATGTATGATGATGAACTACGTAAGTTTACTAATAAATGATTCACTTTACGAAGGAACTAACCCCCCTCTTGCGTCTTCAGCACATTGCCAACCGTACTGATCACGTTGAACGCGCACTGCCTGCATTTGGAGTTGATGTCTTTCGTACATATCACCGACTCCGCTACGGCGCTCTTGAGAAGTTTACTTTCCGCGTTTAAGTGCGAGTTGGAGTTTATTAAATGCTCTATACATCTAAAAAAAAGGAAAAATTAACAGGTGAAGTTTTGTTTCATACAAAAATGTATAAAATTTGATACAAGTTATTTTTAGTCTTGGGGACATTGACATTTTTTGCACATTTTAGTTAAGTACACAAAATAAGGATGGTTAATACTTAATATGTAAACAAAATTGAGACTACCCGGTCGGAATATTTCAGCACCTCGCTGGAATACGACGTCCATAGATTATACAGATATAGTAGTTCCCCTGTTGCGTAGTGCGTTATATCTCATACAATTTCATACAAAGAATATTTGGCCGTGCAACGGCGTGTGGTTTCGCTGTCGCGTAGTGCGTTACATCTCATAAAATTTAATATAAATAATATTTGGCAGTGTCGCGGCGCGTGGTTCCGCTGTCGCGTAGTGCATTATATCTCGTACAATTTCATATAAATAATATTTGGCAGTGTCGCGGCGCGTGGTTCCGCTGTCGCGTAGTGCATTATATCTCATACAATTTCATATAAATAATATTTGGCAGTGTCGCGGCGCGTGGTTCCGCTGTCGCGTAGTGCATTATATCTTATACAATTTCATATAAATAATATTTGGCAGTGTCGCGGCGCGTGGTTCCGCTGTCGCGTAGTGCGTTATATCTCATACAATTTTATTCAAAGAATATTTGACCGTGTCGCGGCGCGTACTTCCGCTACCGCGTAGTTACGGCTATTACGGTCCCACCGTTAAATGAGGGTGTTTGATATTTTTCCTGCCGCTAGAGGGCAGATCCAACGCACACAAAGCGTCATCTGGTGGCGTAAGTGGTATCAAAAACGGTCAATAAGAATTTTCGATTCTTTTTCTGTCATCAGGCGGCGCTTGGTAGCACGACGGTCCTTGTCGTGTCAAAAAGCTGTGAGATGTCACGAATTAAAAAACCCTCATTTGAACTAAGTCTTGGGTCAATCGATGGAGATGGCGTTGTACCGTTAGTTACTATGAAATCCGCTAGGTGGCAGTACTACTGCCTGATAATTATTGAATCACAGTAATATTAGAAGCTAGGTATCATAAATCAGAGACAACTACAAATATAACATTTTAGTCAACAAAGTGTAAAATATTCGTGAGCCTCTTATATAAACGCCTGGTGTTTTCAATACCGCGATATAGGAGCCGCTTAGTGTTATCTGTTGTGGCTATAAGTAAATTTTCAAACTAATAATATCGGCGATCTGTTCTGAGATATCACTGTTCTTTGTGAAGTTGTACATTATGGGAGTTTCACCCCCTGGTGACGCCCCTCCCGCTACCCCGCGCTCGCCCTCACTTCGTTTTGGCTGACGCTAAAATTACATCATCGCTACCAGGTGCAGAGATATTGCGAACGAGTAGCACAAAGAGTACAATATCGACAAAGTTCCTGCTCGAACAGTTTCTACACATTTTCTTTTACACTAGGACGCCTCAAAATATTTAAACACAAAGGAAGTGACCGCAATGACTTCAGACGTGATTGAAAAACTTTACACGTGAGTATGTGTGAGTGCGCACGATTCAACGACGCTGTTAAGCGCTTTTCATCTCATGCCTGGCCGAGCTGCAACTTGTTCGATATTACATAATAATTATGTGCAATGTAAGTTCTTGTTTATCTTCGAGATGTAAGACTTCCCGTTTAACTAGCCCTGAGTTACAGTAGGAAGTTTTACTCATATAATGTTCCGTTACAATGTCGATGTTTTGCCGAAACGTACCTTAATCTAGCTGATTTACTGCTGTCTGCTACTTTATTTAACGACGACATTAGTAACTTTTTAATCTTCTTATAATTATCTTTTAAAAACTCTTTACAACTTTCCTTGTCACATTTGAATATTTCTTCTAATATACGATACGCTTTCTTGTGTTCCATTTCTAAAAGTCTAGCTTTCTCTTTATACCTAAGTTCCTTTTTGTCCCCTGTGTCTCCTTCCATAGAATTCTTATCTTTCTTTATCTTTTTAAACTTTTTCGAATCTTCTAATACAGTTTCACATAGTGGATACACCCATTTGTCGAATAATTCTGCTATTCTTTTGCTGTTCTGATATAGAACTAACAAGCGTATGACGTCTAAGATAGATTCTCTCTGGAAATGGTTGTCATTGGACGCCTCCAACTGTTGCAGAGCATTCGAGAACAGTTCCTCTCTGAGTTGTTGATCACTTACTGTTAAATAAACCTATAAAATAAAAATACTCATTAAAACTTGTTTGTCTCATTAAACTTTAAAGAGGTTATCACATGTCCACGAAGAATGTATATTTCTTAAGTCTTAACCTATGGTAACATAGTAGTCTATATTTTAGGCTATAAACTTGATGTGTGCTTAACTTCAACTAAGTCTAAGTATCAGTTATTGCGTGAGAGTAGTTAACAATTTCTATGAAATATTAAGAAAAATAAAAATAATAACTTTGATAAAAACAAATGGCAAATTACAGGCAGTCAGAAGTAGGCAATAATGTAAGTTTAATCTATATAAAGGTAACATTAGCGAAATACCCATCATAAAGTATTTAAATATACCTGTATAGTTTCCAAGGCCGCTAATCTCTGCCCCTCAGCCGAACTGCCTTTGGCCGGCGACATGTAGATATTCAGCAATATCGGTAGATAGTTCTTCGCAAATCGACCCAACTCTTTTTTATCTTCCTCATTTTCTTCCGAACACGAAATCAGTTTCCTCAAGGCCTGCATCACTGATAACCTAAATTCCGGAATGTCTTTCAACACATTACCTAATACACGCGCTAACACTTTAAAGTTTTCTTTTATATCTTTTGGGTTGTTACAGAAGCTTGGCAGTAACGCCCAAAACTGGTTACAGAGCAGGTCATATGTATGCGAGCCTGGTATATCTTTCTCTTCGGCCAATTCTCTGCCTTTTTTTCTACAGAATGTTGCCATATCCAATATTTCTGTTGCAAAATACTTTAAGTTGGAATTTGTAATTTTTTCTTTCAGTACGGGTAGCAACCAACTTCTGTCTAGGTTGATTTTGGAGCCGTCTCTTAGTGGTATGACGTTTAGAACGAATTCTGGTCCTAGGGCTTTGACTGCACACCCTGTGGCGTATTCGGCTTCCTTCTCATTATGGAAATTGTGGCTTTCACGACGCTCGTTTAGTTTCTTCAAGAGCGGAGCGAGTGCGTAATGAATGTTTTCATTGCCAATCTGTACAAACAAAATTAAAGTTTTAAAGTAAGTGCGAGCTGATGACGATGAATATCAGCTAAGAACACTCTCGGCCACTTCATCTTTGAAACAAAATAGACCAGGTCAAAATCGGTTCATCTATTTGTAAGCTACGATGTAACGGACAGACTTATTTTAACACCCCTTAGTTTTTGTCAGGTTAAGAAGAGGTTTTTTACATTTTATTATTGAATTACTATGTGGGGGGCACCTAACAGAAAAAATACACATCAAATTTACGGCCTACTGCATTATTACTGATTTTGTTAGAGCGAACGAAATATTATACAGAGTAGTATAATAGAGTCAAAAGGGTGTGTGATATGAATTTAGCAATAAGAGACGAGTGAAGTTAGGAGTGAAATGAATTGAGTTATTGAAATTTTTGACGACTGAATTTTTTTGCTAAGCTCCATTGAAATTTTGCCGCTTTACACCCTTGCGACAGTAGCGCCACCCTCTATTTAACGCTTTTTACGGACACTTTCTCATGTATGGAGATGGTACTCCTTTACCCTAGTCTCCATGTTCCTGCTCAGGCTATAGCAATCATACTTTAGAATATATATTACAACTTTAGACTTTCGGTTGTTTTACATACCTCAAAGCACACAGCTATAGTCAGTATAACGTGTCTGATCGCCTGGTTGAAGGGATTGTCCAGGCCAGTGCCGATACACTTGAACACGGAGTCGATGTGCGCCCTGTGTTTCACCAGCATCGCCTCAGACTCGATAGCCGGCTTCACACAGTCTAGGAGTAGCGCCTAGAAATATTACACTAGCTTTTTCCCGCGGCTCCGCTCGCGTAAATACAGTATCCCACGGGAACACTGTACTTTATCTGCTCAGTAGTTTATGCGTGAAAGAGTAGCAAACATCCATTCATGCATCCTCACAAACTTTCTCATTTATAATAGTAGTTGGATTTATTTATATCTCGAAATGAAATAATCTTATTCTATTTTTTATGTTATGTGTGTGTATGTCTTTTTTTACAGATCATCTAACGGCCGGTTTCAATAACCTATCTACCTGTTTAAAACGTCGTCATTCAATAATTTGCCGGTTTTTTGCAATACAAATGTGACTTTTAACAAATAGTTATTGGTAGATAGGTTATTCAAACGGGCCGTAAAAGAGATTATCGGCGATCATCAATGGTCACAGCACCTGAAGAAGTGTTTTGACTTTTTCCGCAATTTTAAACAAGTCACTCGTAACATAATGCGAGCGCAAATTTACGGCGGCCGCAATATTTCACACCACTTTTCGGTGAGGCCATTGCATATATCCGTCCTTTATGGCACATTCGTGACCAAGAGGAATGACGCGATTATTTTTGTATTTGTGAAGTTCGCTCAGGACCGTTAGGACACGCGACGGTGCTTAATCATGGTCCTGCGAGCCGGATCTGAGCTGCGTGTGTGTGACGTACTTTGAGCGCGTTGGTGGAGGCGGCGGTGACGTCAGCGACGTCGGACAGCCACAGCTCCGTCACGCAGATGTTCACGAACGCCGGGATGTTCGGGATACAGAGGTTTAGGTCCAATCTACACAAGGTACATACATGGTCACAATATAATTTTAAAGGAATTCTAAAATTTCATAAATCAGACAAAAACATACATATTTTCTAAACAAGTATTAGTTTAGTACTAATATCGAAAGCAATAAACATAAAGTTTTAAAATATTTATTTTTTATTTTGGTACGTTATTTACTTTGGGCACGGAACCATAAAAATATTTTAAAGTTACTGACACTGCCGAGTAAGTAATTTGTACCACCTAATAAGCCTACTATTCTTTAAACCACCACTTGTCCACACAATACAGTATTCTCGTAATATATAGAGATATTATCGGAATACCGTTTCGTATGGATACCTAGTGGGAATACAATTTTGCTGTTTTAAGATATCGAGATTGCATAGAACTGTTTCATTATAATATTTATTTAGCAGAATCGACCTACTGTGTAAGGTCTTACTAGCCTGGCGAGACACGCGTGCGCCTGCTGCATCACCGCCGCCCAGGCGAGGCCCACCGCGGTGTCCGCGGGCGGGGGGCGCGCGGCGCGCAGCGCACGGAGGAGCTGCGTCGCCGTCGCCGCTGGTAAGTTGCTACCTGTGTGTTAAAAAGCTAAGTTATTATCAGTACTACGATTGAAGTAAATTGCTTTTCCGTTCTGTTCGTAAAAAAAAATAAAATCTTTAGATTGACCTCTCCTACGATGATATAACAATTATTTTTGTTGGCCGGTACTTTCACATCTGCGCCCATAATTCATAGTCTGCTTTGTAGTATCATGGAATCTAATTCATAAGCAAATAGAGTGTTTTCATATTTTATTTGTATTTAAATGACGAATTGTACAGTTTTACGAGAGTTTTTGCGAACGGACGTGTATAATATTTGGCACAGTTAAAATTTATGTGGAGGAAGGTTGGCAGAACGCTAATATTTTTTTTAAATAATGCTTAAAAATACATAAAATCAACAACAACACACACAACCTTAGATTATTAACACACACTACCGTGCATTAATAATAATATCTATGGACGCTTTACACCACGTCTATCTGGCCCCGTGCTAAGTATCCAAAGAACTTGTGTTACAGGTACCAACGGGAAGTATAACTATTTAATACTTTTATACTACACACATATTTAAGATTTTTATTATATTACGAGATATATTTAGTACACACCCATGACCCAGGAACAAAAAATTTTTGTTCCCTCGACCTCCGGTTTGAGCGCCAACGCGCTCACCAAAGAGAATGTTAACTACGTAAGCGCTAACCACTGAGCCACAGGGGGCGTCAAGCATTTAATTTTCCTTACATGTTGACGTATGTCAATCTATCACAATATTTACCTTTTTTTCTATCTAAGATGCAAAAGAACCCTTATAAAGTTAAAACTTAAGAATTATATGAATTATGGGCGAATTTCGACCACAGGGCGACGTCTAGTAATTATAATAATACGAACAAATTATGACTACGATCAATCTGCTTAAGATTAGGTTCCCTGATGGTATATTGCCACATTGGCGGCGGTCACTGCTGCTGTGCGAGTCTGACATACCGTCGTTCCCCGAGCCGGCCGCCAGCAGCGCGTGCAGCGTGTGCAGGCAGCACGTGCGCGTGTACACGTCGTTGTGCGTCATCAGGGAGAGGATCGCCTCACACGTGCTCTGTAAGGATTGCATTTGTTTGTAAATTTTTTGCTATAACAATACGACCACTAACCAGCCCTCTCAGCATATTTCTCCGCGGGAGAAACCACTCCCCCGACCATGCTTCGACACCTTATCGACTCTCCACTCTTTCCACAACTGATTGTCCAAGTAGCATTTATTACTGTAACGTACTTAACGCAACACACTTGTGGGAATAGTGGTAATAAATCAGAAGGTTGCGTGTTCATATCTCGTCGGGGTCACCAGTGTGGGAATAGTGGAAGCCCAATTGGTTGATCTCCGAGCAAGTGGGTATGCTCGGTAGGGCCGAAGCCTACTGTAGTCATTTCGGTGGTTGTATTATCTCAGAGTAATAACTATATGATAGAGACCCGGCTATTAGTAAGAGACGAAACATATATCGTTCCTTATCCCACATGCTAACACGTCTTATTAGTGCCATTTAGTCGTAATTCCAACGTCGTAAAAAGGACATCAAAGTGGTAACAACTTTAGAAAAAAAGACATGGATGCTTTCTCTTTTACTCTTATAGGTTTTTGCCAGTGATATTTTGTGAAAAAGATAGCTGCTTACGTATTCGATTTTAGTACTCCTTCCATGTATACACTTCTTCCAATGTATTGCACTGTACTGAAATATCTTCGATAGCAAAATTTCATTTCATCCACATTCGTAACTGAAGTTTTGTAACCAGCTATGAACAAGGAATTTTCTTATCGTTTGATAACCAGCTACGAAAACAGAATTAAATTTCTGTTTTTGTAACTGGTTTTCATAACCAGCTACCAAAAAAGGATTATTTTTCTCTGTTCATAACTAGTTACCAAAACAGAATTGCTTTCATTTTTCGTAATTTAAAATTGAAATATCATTTATGTCTTTGAAATGTCCGAGATTCGAATAATATTTTAATGTCTTCAGTTAAGAATGTGAATTAAATGGGTTAAAGGGCAGTAGACAGTGAAACATGTGGAGATGGAAGCAATTGAACAAAAATCTATAGAATTTGTACCAACTAAACGAGGGGGTATGAAACTGCTCTATGATAGTCGGCAATACCATTTAAGAAAAAAATACACCAATGCAAGTAAATTTTATCAATTATGAGGAAATGATCGCAGAGCTCCTGGATGTTGGTGCGGATTTAGTATGTACGCTACCAGAATTCAATAGTGTAAAAACTGGTCTGTACAATTCAAGAAATAAAAGTTTAGGTGTGTCAAAATTACATTATAAGTCTCATAAAGAGGTAATAATACCAAAAAAGTTTGACAATTTTCTACTGGCTGACTATCAAGATAGAGATGCATATACAAAATAAATAAATAAATAAATAACCAATACGGGAATACTGGTGTTTTGCTGTCCTGATATTACAAACAATTTTTATTAATTTTGAACACTTTTTCATGGATGGTACTTTTAAATCGTGTCCAGCACCGTTTCAGCAAATATATTTCTATTCACGGATACAACAAACTTAAAAAAAAACGTTGTTCCTTTGATCTTTGCATTCCTTCCGAATAAAACAGAAAAAACATACGAGACATTATTTGAAATGATTAAAAGACGTTTACCTACATGGAACCCCAAAAAAATTACGCTTGACTTCGAAAAAGCAGCCATGAAGGCAATTAGGAAAGTTCTTCTAAAATCTACTATAAAAGGTTGTTTTTATCATTATTGTAACAGTCTCTTTAAGAAGGCTAAGGCGTTGAGACTAAAATCTCGAGTTCTAAGACGGCATGTTGCTAGATGTGCTGGCTTAGCTCGATTACCATTAAATAAGATTTTGTCGGGCTACAAATATATAATGCAAAGATTACCTAAAAGTCAGAATATAGAATATTTTAATATATACTTTAATAAGTTTTGGTTAAGTGATGTTAGTTTTATTAAGAAATGGTGCTGCTATAAAGAAGATATCAGAACTACCAACCATCTTGAAGGATGGCACTCTAGGCTTAATAAGTATATAGGGCGTAAAAATCGTTCTCTGGCTAATGTTCTGGAAGTTTTAGTAAAAGAGACTAAGATGCGTGTACGTAATAAAACTAATAAATGCCAAAATTATTTAGAAATAGACGCTGAAGTCAATTCGGCCATTGAAGATTTAGAAAATAATATTATAACTGTTGGACACTGTCTGGAAATTATTTCTCCATATAAGATTTAGTACTCGTATATTATATGTATAGGTTTTCGCCTTATTAGTTTTCCTCTAAACATAAGTAACAAATATAATAATTAATTTTGTGATAATTAGTTTTATTTGCGTTTAATCATAAAAATATATACGTATTGCAAATTACGAAAAAAATATAAAAATCTTTCGTCGTTGTGTTTTTAAGTTTTATGAGTTACGAAAAATAAATGCAATTCTGTTTTGGTAATTAGTTATGAACAGAGAAAAATAATCCTTTTTTGGTAGCTGGTTATGAAAACCAGTTACAAAAACAGAAGTTTAATTCTATTTTCGTAGCTGGTTATCAAACGATAAGAAAATTCCTTGTTCATAGCTGGTTACAAAACTTCAGTTACGAATGTGGATGAAAGGCACAATTCAGGACTGTGCTGTCACACACTCCACACTAAATGTACATAAAGATTCATTGTTTTTTTTACCTTCACTAACAGAACCTACTAATGATATCTTAATAGACAAATTATCATTATAGATTTATCATTCAGGTTGTAATCGCTAAATTGACACCAAAAAATAATCCCTCACCTTAATATGCTCCTTGCTGAAAACAGGCAGAATGTCCCTTAGCATAGTAAGGGTATGTAACACGCTCCTATGCCCAGACAGTAGTGCTTCAGAGCTGATTTGGGCTAGGCAGAACTCTGCGACTCTGTTTGCAGCAGGGTGGACTTTTGGAACCTGAAATATATCATGAAATACAGTATTTATGCCATGCCATGAGCTAAATTATGTCCAGACTACAGAGTTCTCTATCAATCAATCAATCAATCATTATTATTTTCTCTAAAAGTGGTACAATAGATGTTCATTTATAAGATACATTTCTTGGATGTAACACTTTTAGTTACACATACGCATGCAAATATTGTTATTTATTTGAAGCCTATTTTTAAATTACATAATTCACTGTTAATTGTACAAAATGTATAATTACCTAATAAAATAATATTAAACATTTCAACAGTTAGGTTATAATTAAAAATCAAATAGTTGTTTGTTCTGTTCACTTTGGAATAAACTGTTATATTTATCACTTTTTAGCACTGAAACATTGTTTTTTCCTTTTGTGAGGCTCATACACTAAGTGTTTATTATATATTTTAATATTATTTGTTTATTAGTCAATCCTTTTCTAGTTTTGTTCAATTGATAAAAAACAATGAAGTACTTAATTGTTTTTTTTCGCAGAGCTGATGTGAACCATGTCAAAAAGCTACATCTGATGATGTTTGGCGAATAGTATTCATTACAAGGATTATATGTTAATACAAAACAACTAAAAGTAACATGATAGTTTTTATAAAGTGAGTAAATGATGTTACCTACCTTAACATTTTGGTCATCGGATGGAATCATGAAACAGCTGCCTCTAAGTATGGCAGTGACTGCATGCTGAGCAGCTTTTCGCACCTAAAAAATAAAAATTATAACTACAGTAGTGCCTCATTAATCTGGATAGGGATAAACCAAGAGACATTCCGAATAATTGAATCATCTGGATTATAGTATTCTAGATGTTGCCAGCGACTTTGTGCGCGCAAATAGAAATCCCACAGAAACAGACAATTTTGTCGTTATAAAAAGTATATCCTTTCCCATGGTCTAGTCTATATAAGTGCAAAATTTCATCAAAATCGTTCCAGTAGTTTCAGAGCCTACTACCTATTTAATGCTAACAAACGAACAAACTTTTCCTATTTACAATCATAGTATAGACTATATTTTATCGCCCTACATGGCAATAAGGTTCAAAATGGTACACCTGATCTTAGAATGTTTACGCAGCGGTGCCATTTATTTCATCAGCTTATGCGCAAGTAACTAACAGTGCAGGCAGAATGATAAATAAAACATTGTCAAGTGTCTGCAAATAATTAACATTGCATTGTGACCTGCGCCAAACACTCTTTAGGCATGATGGGCATTTGAAATGGGATAAAACCATTTAACTCGTGATACTGTTACCGATACCGGTGCGGTATTAGGTACCGTGGAACAGGCGGGTCACGCACCGCATGCTTGCCTGTGCGCTTTTGTTTACATTTCTGTTGTCTCTGTAGTGCTACTGTTTTTATGTTTATTAGGTTAATCTAACCTTAGGTTTAGAATGCAGGGAGAATGCTAGAACTGAGTCAAATATCTTCATTGTGGACGAATCACCCCACACAGCATATTCTTGTGCACGAAGCATGACTGACAAGCATCCAATTGCACTACGTAACAATGTCCCATTCTCTGATTGGGCATTCTTCTCTAATATGTCGGTGAACACTGTAGAGTTCGAGAATTGTTTCCTCAACACAGCCTGAGGTACGGATTTTATCCCCATTGACAGCAGTGATAATGTGGCCACCAGACTCTCATCACCTTCTGATCCCTTTAATGTTTCCATCTGAAACAACAAAACATATTGAAAAACTGTTGCAACAAATGTAAAAAGTGTAATTTCTCTTGTATTTTTGATCTCTGTTTATTAACAAATGGTGAAATGTTGTAATAAACTTTTTATAATCTTTCACTCAATACACCAAGAAATTATAAAAATATATAATGTTAAAAAACAAATTTATAGTTTGAATGGTAAAAGCATTAAAAATATGTTCAATAACTTCAATAACAATGTTTGATTTATTAGGGGGCGCACTCGAGAGACATTAAATGCTTATTACTTAACGAGCTACTTAGTGTACACCTTGACATAAAGTCCATACAGTTTCCGTCAAATCTCTACTAACTCCTTAAGTAAGCATTAAATGTATCTGAGTGCCTTATGCCGTCATAAATAAAGTACTATAGGTATTCAGGTATGTAAAACTCTTACGAGTGCTGCAAAATATTCAGTGGCTGTTTCTTTGCCACCCTGTTCTTTGATAACTTCAGTCACTGCAGCTAACACTGCCAGCATGTCCTTATGAACAGCATTGTTCGAGTCAAACCTAGTCAGGAGCCTGAAAAATTATATTTATTTTAAAAATTATTAATGCTCAGTTTCTGAGGTTTTTTGTCAGCAGTTTATCTAATGAATAGTGCCAATAAACTACCAAAAAGAGACCTTAGAAACCAGGCATAAATATTTCAAATAAGGAAAAAATATAACATTTTTAAATATAAAAAAAATAACTTCAAATATTAATCGGCTCATTATAAATGAGAAGTTTAAATTTGTCTATTAAAATATATTTTCTATTAGTTTAATATTAAATACTGGGATAAAATATAATAATAAATAGCTATTATTATTTATCGCCTATCTCTTTATGGTATAGATAATATTTATAATAAGCATAGTTTTTCCTCTCACAATTTATAGAGATCATAATTACAACTTACAAACTGTCATGCAATTTGGCAGGCTTTCTTAAACTCAAACTCAAATATTTTATTTCCATACAGGTTGTTAATTAATGGCACTTACAGAATTGTAGGACACATGCCTACGACCAGTTCGGAAACTAGCCCGGCTTAAAATGTAAACTTGTGTTTTGTCCAATAAAGATATTAAAAAGAAATTTATAAAAATGTCATACTTGCTAAAGCTAACATTAGAGCACTGACTCCAATCTGAAGCAAATGTCTGAAATGTTTTATATGTGCCAGATTTCAGGGACCCACTGTATTCAGTGTCGGAACCATCTTCCCCTGTGCGGACAGACATATTCTCAAATTCCTTAGCAATTGACAATTCATTCTCAGCATCTGATTTCAGTTTATTTTTATTATGTCCGTATGTGACCATAGCGTCATGTTTTAGCACAGCTTGCTGTGTAAGTCCAGAATTACCTAAAAATTAAAATGCATATTTAGATTATTGATATAGGTATGTATTTTCATTTGGATTATAGCCGACATAGTAAGCCGGTATAGTGTAAATACCTCATTATATGTAAAGAAACAACGTAAACTTTACAAAGGAACAAAATGTAAAAATAACATAAATATAATACATATACACATACCCAAGTTTTCTTGAAAGAAGCGGGATTTGGCCATTTCACGGTACTTTTGTATTTTAGGATTGGAGTTGGACGACTGGCCCTTCTGCCATCGTTTCCCCTTCGTTTTACCCTTTAGTTTAGATCTGAATTTACCCATTTTTGTTATTTCATTACACTCTTTCTACACAAAAATAAGCCGCACGTGGTTCTAATAATTATGAGGTTGACATTAACATTTGACATTTCATCGATGGGTTTTGACAGGTGTCAAAATTCTTTTTTTTTAAATAAGGTGGCCTACAAAAACTATTTGCCAGTGTCAAGTTAAAAGGGCGGGAAATAGACTTTTCGTTTAAATTTTCAACATCGTATTCTATATATATTTAAATCGTCAAGTCTAAAGTCTAGTTAAAGTCCAAATAAATAGTCTATGCAGTCCACGAGTTAAGTCAGTCAATTCAGTAAAGTGGTAGAAGCTTTACTGAAAGTTCCTAGGGCAGAAAACAAAACAGCACGGTTTTTGAAGTTGTACCACTTTCCCGCACTTGTGCACGTTAACGAATATTAATTAATGGTTAATATTCTATCGAAGTTTTCTATGATCGGCACTCTATATACGACATCTGAAATTCATACAAGTGGGCTTCGGCCTGACCGAGCATAGCACCTCACTCGGTCGGAGATCTCCCTTTGGGGCAACCACTCTTCCCACACTACCAATATTAGGAACTGAAATAACACAAATTTTTGAAAGAAACGTCAAAATTCTTAATGGCTAGAGCTCAGACTATACAAATATTTGTTAGCCAAATCAAACAAGTTAATATGTTTAGCTTTGTTTTTTGTACATTTTGGTTTGATTTTTCAATACTAAGCTGTACAATCTAGAAGTCTAGAAACTGAATATATAATACATTAGTCAGATAAAAATCAAATAAGACAAGAATTTTTAAAAGTTTTTTGCAGTATATCAGCCATAGACAAGTCGTCAAATAGCTGTCAGCTCTCAGTATCAGTGTGGCGCGCTCTAACATGTCATCTCGCTTTTGTTTGTGTGAAGTGGCCCTAAGCAGCGTTTTTGTGTAAATTTTTGTTCATTCACCTCCTTCGCGTTTGTTTCATTGACGTTCCTGTGTTTGTAAATATTAACCGCTGGAAATAGTACGCAATGTGAAATTACACGCATTCCTAACCCGATAGCTCATTACGTAAACGGTACCTGTTGAAAGTTAGAAGTATACTGTTTTATGACTAACCTATAGTGACTATTTTCGATTCCCCATGAAAGAGAAGTATGATGGTATAATGCCGCCTTTCAGGAGAAAGAAAGCTTCGAAGTCGTTTCCCGTTAAAGTGTGTACATTGGACGCGGAGTTGGAGTTCAACCTTGAGGTAAAGTGTTCACAATTAACTATATTTGGCAGTTGTTTACTGCTCAGATTACTGGAATTCTTTCACAAATTATCACAATGCTCGTGTTGTGACTCACTGTTTGACCCGGGATGTGTTGATTTACTTACAAAGTTACTTAATTAATGCATCATTATCATTTATGTTTACATTATTGAGTAATTATCATCAATTGCTTTTTACACCTATCTATATATTTTTATTTCAATAGTATATTTTAAAAATTAATGAATATACAGAAATTTATTTTTGAAGAATTATATTTTGAGTTTCACTTTCTACTTGCTTACTTGCATTGTATAAGTATAAAGTTTACTTCATAATATTTTATATCAAAATATCTCCTTTAAAAGTTGTTCTAATTTCAGTGGAGAGCAACAGGAAGAGATCTGTTTGATTTGGTGTGTAGGACGATTGGACTGAGAGAGACATGGTTCTTTGGGTTACAATTTGAAGACACAAAACATTTCATCAGTTGGTTAAAACTAGACAAAAGAGGTAAATAGTTTTCACATAATCACAATATTGTGTAAAAAAATCTTAATCACTTCATTTTATATTTGACCAATTGTGATCTATTAAATAATTGTTAACTTATAATCATAAGCAATGTATATTTTTAATGCAAGTAAATTTTGGGCAAAAATGTAGCCGAATACCTAACAGAATTATTCTTCTTAATCTATACAAATAAATAAAATTAAAGTGTGTTTGTAATTTCAAATTAACAGCTTTACACAATATGCATATCATGATAGTATACAGGGTGCCCCGTAAATCGACGTCAAGCCGTAAACCCGTGATAGGCCATGTTACAATAGTTATCAGAAAAATTAAAAAAAAAATCCAAGTAATGTGTCTCAAAAAATACAAACCATTTAAAAAAAATCGAAAAATCGACATCTTGTGGTGGTTTTTTAGTTCGCGGCACTACAAATTTCTACTTTTTTTGTAATTTTTTTTTTGTATGTAATCCTGAATAATGTTTTAGTAAACTGGTGCCTAAAATTTAAATCAAACGACTCCGACTTGAAAGGAAATGAGGTTTTTTGCCCAAAACAATGATTCGAATTTAATAGTTTGCTCGACTTTAACTGACTGTACTGGAAAAAAAAGTACTACGCTTGTTTGGCAGGTAATTTTAAAAGTTGGCGCAGCTAATAAGGATTCCAAAAAGGTATGACACTTGCTAGATTATTTCTTAAATTTTGGACAATATTGATTTTTGTAAAGGAAGTCAGTTTTCGACAATTTTTTCTTACTTACTTAAAAGGATTCAAGTGTACCCAGGACTTTCTTCTAAGTGATATTCTGATTTGGATGAGACGGAGAGAAACTTTCAACGAGTGTAAGAGAGACAAAATCCAAGAAGTAAAAGAATATCACGTGCCACGGGGGCCATAGTGTCTCATTACTTTTAACTTTAGGTAAGGTGTTTTTTAGGAAGCTTTTAATTGAAACAAATTTTTGTAGTCTAAAATATTTTATTACATTATAACAAATGTTCAAACTGCCTCCCACCAGCATAAATGCAAGCTCGACATCTTTTTAAAAAAGACCGCTTTATCAGACGGGAAAATCTGCCGTTATTAACTAATTCAGCTGCTTGCGTTAATTGTCGTCGTAGTTCAACTACATTTTCAATTGGCTTTGTATGCACTTTTTCTTTCACAGCTCCCCAGAAAAAAAAATCTAGCGGATTTAAATCAGGTGAACGGGCTGGCCACGAAATGGTACCAGACCGCCCTATCCACCTTTCTGGATATTAATTATCTAAATAATCTCGCACTGGACGGGCATAGTGCGCCGGGCAGCCGTCTTGTTGGTACCACATGTCTCTGTAAATGTGCAGAGGTACGTCTTCCAATAAAATTGTGCAATGATTTCTTAAAAACTCCAAATAAATGTCGCCATTCAAGGACTCTGGCAGTTCAAAAGGTCCGATGATTCTCCCGTTTAGAATCCCGGTCCACATGTTTATTTTGAATCGATACTGGGATCTATCCTCTCTCATCAAATGTGGATTATCTACATGCCACTCGTGTAAGTTGTGTAGATTCATGTACCCATCTTTTTTAAAAGTGGACTCATCGGACCATAAAATTTTGTCTATGAATCGTGGATCTTCCCGGTGTCTTTGTAACATCGTTTCACAAAACGTAACTCTTTTTTGTCGTACTGAAGTACTTGGATCTTCTGCGACTGCTTGTAGTACGATGTCATCGTAAGGCAAGCGACTTCTTCCTTCACTGTGTACTTGGCTTAGGAATCGTCCCTCTGAGAGTGAACGGTGCACATTCACAAAAACTCGATGATCGGGATGACGAGCAGCGTTTGGGTATCTTTGGCGGTAAAGCCTAGCTGCAGCACTAGCATTGCATCGGCATTCATCATAAATGAGATGCATGTTGGCATATTCCTGTGCGGTGTACACCGACATGGTGGTACTACACAATCACACGATTAACGATAGTACAGGAGAAAGCAAAGGTCGTTGAAAGAGAAACTAAACAGTCCAAATCCAAATCACAAGCAATCGAGTCCAATAAACAAAGCAAAAAGTGGTATGTACGAAATCAAGACGTACGAATACGGTGTGCGCAGTAAACGAAGTAGAGTAAGGTACTGATCTATTGTATTTTGTGTGCTGTACGTCGGGAACATGGACAATAGCGACATTGTCTCGCTCACACTAGTAGCATTATATCTACCCGTCTCACGTACTTGTGGCGTCACTATCTGTCTCGCTCACACTAGTAGCATTGTGTCTACCCGTGTCGCGTACTTGTGGCGTCAATATCTGTCTCTCTTACACTCATTGAATGTTTCTCTCCGTCTCAACCAAATCAGAATATCACTTAGGAGAAAGTCCTGGGTACACTTGAATCATTTTAAGTAAGTAAGAGAAAATTGTCGAAAACTGACTTCCTTTACAAAAAACAATATTTTCCAAAATTTAAGAAACAATCTAGCAAGTGTCATACCATTTTGGAATCCTTATTAACTGCGCCAACTTTTAAAATTACCTGCCAAACAAGCGTAGTACATTTTTTTTCCAGTACAGTCGGTTAAAGTCAAGCAAACTATTTAATTCGAATCATTGTTTTGGGCAAAAAGCCTCATTTCCTTTCAAGTCGAAGTCGTTTGATTTAAATCTTAGGCACCAGTTTACTAAAGCATTATTCAGGATTACATACAAAAAAAAAATGACAAAAAAAAGTAGAAATTTGTAGTGCCGGGAACTAAAAAACCACCACAAGATGTCGATTTTTCGATTTTTTTTAAAAGCTTTGTATTTTTTGAGACACATTACTTGGATTTTTTTTTTAAATTTTTCTGATAACTATTGTAACTTTGCCTATCACGGGTTTACGGCTTGACGTCGATTTACGGGACATCCTGTATACCGTACTTACATTAAAAATCGAATTTTAATAATGTTCTCTGTCTTTCCCTTGTTCCATCTAATCTCTGAAACATCTGGACCGATTTTGACTGACATTTGCTGGCAGATTGTGATGATGATGTTATAATGAGTAACTTAGGCTACTTTTATCTTAGGATTCCGGAAATAGATTTCTCTTAGTTCCATGTGAACGAAGTGGGCACCAAATAGTTGTTAGTGAAAAACAAAAAACAATTGTATTTTCCTCTTTGACAGTACAAGAACAATGTGTATCGCAAATGCCCGGTACCCCCTTCATGTTGCTATGCAAGCTCTACCCCGAGGATGTGGCGGAGGAGCTGATACAGGAGGTGACGCAGCACCTGCTGTTCCTGCAGGTGAAACAGGCCATACTCAGCATGGACATCTACTGCCCGCCTGAAGCCTCTGTGCTGCTGGCTAGCTATGCTGTACAGGCTAAGGTAGGTTTTGGGAATTTATTTCATTCGGAAAACCAATAACTTACACTATATTAAACATATAAATAATTAACTTAAACGAAACGAAAGTTTATAGTCTTTTTAGATGGAAAATAGTAACAAAATTTAAATGAATATTGTACAAGACATTAACATTATTTTATTTGAAATTGTACTACAACTATAAATGTACAAGTTTGTGAGGATTAATGAATGGATAGAGTCTGTAATACTTTCACGCTAAACTATTGAATGGGGGGACGGAGTTACCCGCGTTCGTAGGACTTACCACCTTTGCCCTGCCCTACACATGATCCCTGGTGGCGCTAAACGGGTAACAAACGCCGAGCCGGCAGCGGTTAAATAACCTGACTGCATGGCGATCACACACCAAGAGGCCTTAAATACTCCTCTAAAAGAGTGATAGATACTGGAATGTGGAATTATCTAGGAATAAGTTTACTCCCTAAGGGAAAGCAACCCTGAAAAAAAGCATGTTTTATAATACCCGTATGCAGGTGGTTGTTGACAAAAAATGCCTACAAGTGGGCTTCGGTCTGACCGAGCATAGCACCACGCTCGGTCGGAGATCTCCCATTGGGGCATCCACTCTTCCAACCTTCGATCCGACCTTCTGTCGAGAAACCCGTGAAGGTCGTGGAGTATGTATAATTATATTGAAAGAATATATATATATAAACAATATTTCCAAAGAATTTGTGATATAACTTAGTGCAATAGAAATTCCCGAGTTTAACTCGGGAATTTCTATCTGGCCTCTTTGAATAGGCATATTAGCATATTTTATGAACAGATAACAAAAGTTCATAATAAGTTGAAAAATATGAATAAAAACATCATACTAGGTAGAGATTTCAATATAAATAATAATAGGTATTTACCTATGAAATTGCCGTTCTGCAGTACTGGTCATTTCAAATCAAAAAAATTTTTGTTTGGCTAAGAATTCTAATTTCAAATTAATTTTAAATACATGGAATTCTTTTCCAAAAGTAGTCATTTGTTTATTAATTAGTGTTCATTTTAACCGCATTTCAATCTTTTTCGTCATGGATACGTTAAAAATTCGAGTAATTATGAAATATGAGTACCGTCGTGGCAGCAACGCGGCACAAGCGGCACGCAACATCAACGACGTTTACGGAGCTAACACTACAAACCAACGCACCACCTGTTATTGGTTTGCTCTCTTCCGTTCTGGAAATTTCGACCTGAAAAGTGAACCTCGCGGTCGTCCGAAGACTGGTCAACAATGACGCAGCAGCTTTCGACGTTAGCGTCGTGGCAAGGTAAAAAAGCTTGACAAATGGGTGCCCCACGAACTCAATGATCGCCAGCGCTAAGTACGCGTCGAGACGTGCCTTGCACTGCTCAACAGACACACAAATAAAGGAATTTTTAAACCGCATTGTTACCTGCGATGAAAAATGGATTCTGTTTGATAACCGCAAGCGCTCAGCAAGTTGGTTGGATCCTGGTTCAGCACCTAAACAATGCCCTAAACCAGGGGTCTTCAAACTTTCCAGCCTTAGATTTCCGGCTCTGAAGACCTCTTTTGGTTCCTTTCAACATGGGTTTCTGAGTGGAAGATCCACAGTCTCCAACTAGTGATTTTCAATGACTATCTAACGAAGGCCATGGAAACTGGCAAGCAAGTTGATGTAAGGGGTCTGGGTAAATCTGGCTTGATTTTCAAACTCAGCGGCCACTTATGAAACTTATAGTAGATATAGTACAGCACAAACCATAACTTTTTTATTATTACAATATTTTCTTAAAGTGTATCGAAAGTCAGATATTTGAAAAAACAAAATCCATTATATCCGTTATTTGTATTCGTCAAAAGTTACATATAATATCGGAGTTATCCCGCTAATATTGTTAACAATGGACGATTCAAGGTCAACTATGGATCACTTAGGTGTTAGACCAATCACAACACGTCATTCGTTTACCTGTGTCCGGGCACAGGGGTGCGGGGGGAGCCGCATGCGACCGCTGCTCGCTCGCATATTTCTTTTCACTCACCATTTGGCTTTTGTGTTAAGTGTGTGCGTAATTCTTTTTCTTTATCGTTTATTCTCAGTGACTTGGCTTGATTCCGGACTTTGATACTTCTTTAACGATCAGGCTTAGTTATTTGGATTTCATGATGGAAGATACAATTGATATGTTGTGTGTTGCTTGCCGGCGCAGCTTACGTCGCATCGGTGGGAATCGTCGAAGAACTTTAATGTTGACAGCAGACTTCATGGAGAGTCGTCAGTATTTGATGGCATATTGCGTGGAAGTTATCAATATAACTCAGGTACATATTTTGCAATTGTTTCATTATGATATAAATGTTTATAACTAACTATTTATGTACATACCCCTAAGAAGTCTTTTATGCCTCTTTGATACCGTAAGTTCAGGGATTTATTTGTATATTAGTATTCTATTTTAGTATATAATTGCAACCCTTCTGTCAATTCAATATGTGCAATAACACCAGAGGTTTTGTTTTATATTAGTCATTGAAAATGAATATACTATTGTGTGACGGCCTCGTAGCTCAGTCGGTAGTAGCCCTGCCTGCGAAGCGAGAGGTCCCGGGTTTTGGTCCCGGCCGGGGCATACATTTGTGTGATGAACTCAAATGTATATTCCGGGTTCCTTCCGGGTTCGCTAGATGGCAATCTATACCACAAGCTCTGCTTAGTTTAGGTTTTAGGTTATTTAGTATTAGGTTTAGGCCATATAGTCGGTGTGTATGTATTGGGGAATTTAATTATTTTATGGATTTTATAGCGGTTTTTTACATTTTAAGTAGTTTATATCGATGTTCCGGCTACTTTGTGGCAGTCGAAAGGTCTTGCAAGGTCTCGAATCTAGGTATCCGATTTCACTGATGTTGTAAAATATATTTCCTTTATTTTCAGTTTAATGGAGGCGAACGAATGTGCCGACCATGTTTTCAACGTGCTCAGCGCTATGTTACTCAACAACAAAGTGCGCATATTATGGACGGTAATAATCAGCAACCGCAAATAATAGAAGAGAGATACGATGAACCAACGCAAGAAGGAAACAATTCAGCAATAGCAGAACCCAGTAGAGTGAGTCAAAATGTTCGAGATCAAGCGGTTCAAGTAAACAGAATGCAGGCGGCAGTCGATTTACCTGGATATTTACGAGCTCCATTTAATTCACAATTGTGCATTTATGCTCATTGCGACAATAATAACCTCCAGAGAATTAATATTGCTCTTAGAGCCACGATTCTCCAGGAAAAATCATTTTATATTTCTAGAGGATCACGTGTATGCGAAGAGCATTCCAACTCAGTATGGCTAGATATAGAAACAAATACACGCCATGTATTAAACTCTTTCTCACCAACAATGATTAAAGATATGATGGACATTTTAAAAAACCGCAAGCCCTTTCTAGACTTCGAACGACTATCTTCAATCAATGACAGTGTATTTCATTGGCTTTTCTAAGCATTGTTTCAATGAAATTCTCCGAAGTACACCAAGCATTGCACGGCGACATAAAAAAAAGGCCGGAACGGCTCTTGCTACAGTTCTTACCAAACTACACACAGGGGAATCGAATGAAAGATTATCTACAGTTTTCAAAATGACAAGAAAAACATTTGAAAAGACTATGCGTCTAGTAAGAGAAGACTTAATGGCAGAGTTTGTTCCCTTACATATGGGTTTTAGCCATATAACGCGAGACGAAATTATATCTCGGTGCCTATCCATTCGGATGCCTTATTCGGGAGCCCCGAATCCTCTTTCACCGACCGAAGAGCCATAATTATATTAGACGGCACGTATATTTATTTGCAAAAAAGCAGCAATTATTTCTTCCAGCGTAAATCTTACAGCCTTCATAAGTATCGACATTTGGTAAAACCTTTTTTAATAGTTTGCCCAGACGGTCATATACTTGACATATATGGCTTGTATGAAGCCTCTAAATCGGATTCAAAGATTATGTCAGAAATCATGCGCAGAGAGAATGATCCGTTCCATCAAACCTTTCGTGAAGGTGATGTCCTAATATTGGATAGAGGATTTCGAGATAGTATCCCTGAAATAGAATCCCGTGGGTACCGTGCATATATGCCTGCCACAAAGGATTAAACAGAACATCAGCTTACCACATTACAGGCAAACGAATCAAGAAAAGTGTCGATGTGCCGTTGGGTTGTAGAAACTATAAACGGGAGATTAAAAAATCAATTTAGACAATTACGGTCTCAAGATTTTAATGTGGCTGCGTCACACCTATTCGATGAAGTGAAGAGCACACAGAACACAGTGAAGATTCAGGAGCACTTTTAAATGCTTTTGGAAAACCTTTAACTGACCATTATTTAGTAAATGAAATAATAAGAGAGATCAGACTGAGGGAAGGTGAGCATAACCGTTTGAGCGAATATGTTATTGCGAATAATATGAACCGGAGACGGGCTAACTTTCAGGTCATAGATGCCGCAGTACTTGGTGGTGACGAATTTCCAGCCTTAAGTGCTGACGATTTAATTATATATGCCATGCGTACATACCAAATACAACAAGCTCGAAGCTATTACGGCGAGCACATTAAAAATGGTTCCTATTTGATAGAAATATACAAGGAACCTACTATAGAAGATTTTTCAAACGAAAACCTGGACTGCATTGATCCCTGGCTATTAAGAGGCAGAATTCAGTCAAGACATGTGTCAAGTCGGACATATTATGTTTATATTTTATTAGAAAGGGGGATTCAAGGCCGGGACGCTCTATTAGGGCATTACTGCTCTTGTATAGTAGGAAAACGAACATTAGGCTGCTGTTCACACATGGTATATGAGCTGGGGGAGACACCAAGAAAATCTATCTCCACCGGCTCAGTTTCTAGACCTTATAATAAGGCAAGATGTAGAAAATGAAGCTGACGAAGAAAATGATAATGAAAACTAGCTATATAAGAATGTTTACCGATACCTTGTTTAGCTGTGATTTCCATATATTTTTTAAATAAATACATTAAACAGGGCTTACTTGCATTATTATTTTATCCCGAACTTTATCTTACGTCGCAATTCGCAGTAAAATAGAAAATCCGCATTTGATACAAAGGCGAACAACGTCTAACTCTTTCACACAATGGAGAACTTTGACCCTAAATATCTCGGCTTCGATACTACTTACGGCCAAACTTTTTTGTCAGGCAATTATCACACATATAGTAATATTAAACAAAATAAATTATTTCAGTGGCCGCGCAAAAAAAAAATCAAGCTAACCTTCAAACAAATTTACCCAAACCCCTTTACACCGACTACTCTAAATGTTTTGACCGTAAAGAGCAGGGGTCTCCAAACTTTCCAGCCTTAGGGCTATACTGATTACTCCAGTAAGTACCGAGGGCCAAAACCATATTATCATTGTTGCCGGTGGTAAAAAGTGAAATAGTCCACTGATGAAAAAAAAAGTCCGAAAAAGTACGCAACGTTTAAAAAAGGCTGCAAATTGGACTAAAGTCCGCAAAACGGCAACACTGCATATTATTAATTTTCCTGTCATTATCTGTAATTTCTAGATTAGTCGTAGAGTACGAGCCATGAGGAGTAACGTGACACGACATCTGGTGGACACAAGCGGAAATAGGCAGTACCTTCTATCGCTAACAGATGGCGCTAATAGCACGTACAGAATAATCTCGTTGGTTCGAGAAAGTTCTGGTCTCTTTCACTCACTTCTAGATGGCAGTAATTGGAATATATAAGAAGGCTAGTGGCGCAATCACAAGTCAGTTCCTATGACACTGTTGTGAAATAAAATAGTGCGTACCTCCTTAAAACGTGTTTGTGCGTGTTTAAGTTTAAGACATCTTTGTAACAGTATTTTGATTTGAATTGTTGCTTTTGTGTGTGATTTAGTAGTATGGAAAAGAAGCGAAAAATTGATAGTGAATGCAGAAAATTCAAAGATCAGTGGAACATTCAGTATTCCGAAATGGAGTCCAGTAACAAGGCGCTATGTTTGATTTGCAATGAAAGCATAGCCGTTCTCAAGGAATATAACATTAAACGTCATTATGAAACAAAACATTTTCAAATTTTTCTTTGGCCTTGGATGAGTCAACGGATGCGTCAGATACTGCTCAGATGTTGATTTATATTCGAGGAGTAGATAAAAGCTATGAAGTGCATGAAGAACTTCTTGATATGTTTAGTATTCATGGCACAACTACTGGTACAGATATTTTTAAAGGAGTTGAAATGGCCATTAATCAAAAGAACCTTCGATGGAAAAACTTGAAATATATTACAACTGATGGAGGCAAAAACATGAGTGGGAAAGATAAAGGAGTGGTCGCTCTTGTGTCAAAGGCTCTAGAAAATGACGGTGGTTCAAAACCATTAGTCTTACATTGTATCATTCATCAACAGACTTTGTGCGGAAAATGTTTGGATATGTCTGAAGTGACTGGATTCATCATATCAATTGTTAATTTTATCAGATCTTTTGGGCTGAATCACCGACAATTCCGACAATTTATTGAAGAGATTGGAGAAAATGACTTACCTTATCATACTGCCGTACGTTGGTTTAGTTGTGGGAAAGTCCTTCAGCGCTTTTTTGAACTTCGAGCAGTGATCGAATTTTTTTTGAATGAAAAGCATCTGCCTCTTACTGAATTACAAAACAACGCATGGCTGTGGAAGTAAGCATTCTATGTTGATTTGACAAAACATATGAACGAACTGAATTTGAGATTGCAAGGAGAAAACCAGCATCTTCCTGATTTATACACTAATATCAAATCATTCCGGAAGAAATTGATACTGTTTCAATCACAACTACGAAGTAAATGTTTATCACATTTTAAAACATGTGAAATATTCAGCCACACCACTGAGACTTAGTTTCCTATCGATTTTGCAATCGAAACTGAGTGCTTTGAAAATAAATTTTGCTACTCGTTGCTCGGACTTTGATGCCATTGCGAATTAAATTAAGATTTTTCAGAATCCTTTTGATACTGACATTGAAACCCTAGCCCCGGAACTTCAAATGGAAATGATTGATCTACAGTGCAGTGATATAATTAAGAACAAATATCAAAACTCATCTTTGTTGGATTTTTATAAGGGTCTTCCACTGACACAATTTGATAATTTGCATAAATTTGCTCGTGGGCTGTTTTCTGTTTTTGGTACCAAACTGAAGTACACAAAAAATGTTTACAGATCTAAATTAACTGATGAGCATCTTAAATCTCTTTTAATAATTGGTACAAGTAAAATTAGTCCTCAACTACAAACTATTGTCAGTGGAAAATCTCAATTACATAAATCTCATTAGTATTTCATATGTCATTATGCTTGTTATAAGTTATGTTTTTATTTAAAATGTATAAAATGTTAGTTGGATTCATTTCAATAATTTGTTAGTTATTATATAGATACTGAAGTTAAATTTTCTGCATATTATACATGTCTTTACTCATTACAATTCTGTGTTTCTTTATCCAACTTATCACAAAAATAATAACAATAAGCCTACAACAATGTTATGAGTAGTTAGCCCATGACCATATCAATGTAGATGTCATATTAATAATTATTCAACATAAAATTAGAATACTTCAGTAAACTAAATTTAATTTGCTATAAAAAATATGTTCTCTAAAAGGAGTTTTCAAGTATGCTAGCTCTCCGCGGGCCGGACAAAATCTGTCCGCGGGCCGGATGTGGCCCTCGGGCTGTAGTTTGGAGACTGCGAGTCCCCTGCCCTAAACGAAAACTTACCCCTAGAAAAGTGATGGTCACTGTTTGGTGGTCTAGATGTGATTCATCACATCTTCTTACCAAACGGGGTGAGCATTACTGCAGATGTGTACTGTGAAGAACTGAACACAATGATGTAGAAGCTGGCACATCTCCAACCAGCATTGGTCAATCGCTTGTCTGCGCTGCTCCTGCACGACAACGCGCGACCTCATACTGCACAGCAGACGGTCTCCAAGTTGTAAGAACTGGGGTTGGAAGCTCTCCGTCATCCGCCCTACTCACCAGACCTTGCGCCTACAGACTACTACTTTTTCCAGAATTTGGATAACTTCTTGACGGGAAAAAAATTAAATACCTACCCGAGAGGCAGTACAAAATGCCTTTGAAGAATTTGTTGCCTCTTGTCCAGCTGATTTCTTTAAGAAGGGCATCAATAAACTGCCACTGCGTTGGCAAAGATGCATTGATTGCATGGGTGATTACTTCGATTAATACAAATAAAAAATACATGAAAAGAATTCGTTTAAATTTTTTCATACAAAACGGCAATCTCATAGGTAAAGAAAGACCTAATATTAAATACAAACAAATAAATAGTCATATAATCTAGAACAACTAATAAAAGAACCAAGAAGGGTAACAAATAGTAGTTCTACTTGTATAGATCTTTTATTTAAAAATGTACAAAATTACAATACCTTTAGCTCGACTATAGAACAAATCCTTAAACCTGTGCAAAAAATAAAAATAAAAAATAAACCTAAAAATCATGGCTAACTACTACAGGCTTAAAAAGGTCATGTATACGTAAAACAGTACTGAGAACTATACTAAACCAAACAAAAAACGACGTCATCCACAAATTCTATAAAAATACTGCATAATACATAAACGAAGTATAAAAATATCGAAAAAACTGAACTATAAAAAACAAATGAAAAAATCCTATAACAAGGTAAAACTATGTGGCGCATTATAAACTAGAAATCGGACAGAACAAAAATCAATAAACGTCAAAATATCTCGCTACAACTATATAATAAAACTATAAAATGCCCTACAGAAATAGCAAACACTTTAAACGACTATTTCGCAACAGTCGGTATAGACCCAAACAACAAAAACGATGCAATAGGTCGACCCGTCGTTAACGCGCCTCTGTGCTCTATGTACTTACATCCTGTGAACCGTAAAGAAATAATCAACCTTATTCGCAAACATTAAAAACAAACACAGCTGCGGTATTGATTACGTCCCACCAATCCTGCTAAAACACTGCGCCATCAATTTTACCATACCCTTAACATTTCGTAAACCAAAGATATCTAGAAGCCAAATTTCCTGACTTTAATGAAACCAATCCACAAAAAAGGCGATACCCAAACTCGTAGTAACTACAGACTCATAGCTTTATTACCAACGTTTTCCAAAATGTTTCAAAAAGCCATGTGTAATAGATTATACAATTTCCCAGAAATAAATAATATTCTGGATGACTGTCAAAATGGTGTTAGGCAGGCGAGATATTTTTAAAAATAGAAATTGATTGTACAAATAGAACACAATAACCATGACACGAGAAATTATTAAAATAAGATAAAAAAACGGCAGATGAGTGTTCCATTCCACAGGGAAGTGTAATAGGGTGTATACTATTCTTGTTATACATAAACGACCTACCAAAATCTTAAATAAAGAAATAGCTCTACCGGTATTATTTGCAGACGATATACTATCTATTTTAATAAAATATGAAACTACCAACACAACAAACACTATACGACATGACACACAACGCGCTGTAACGGATTGGCTTCAAGATCACAATCTAGAGATTAACTATAAAAAAACAAAAACTATTCAATTCAGATCCTACCAAAACCTGATATCAAAATAGACACAAATTTTCAGAACAAAACTCTACAAACTGTGGATACATTGAACTTGCTCGGAATTAATATTGATACACACTTAAACTTCAAAATCCAGATCAAAAATATAAAATCTAAATTAGCCAAATTTTCATATGCCCTTTTCCATTTAAAATGTAGCACAGACCCACAAAGCTCTCTCTCAGCATACTATGTTTATGCATACTCGTGGTTGAGATACGGAGTCATACTGTGTACCTTATACAGGTGTCCCAAAACTCAACGATAATCTGGGACCGGATGAATGGCCAAGTTACACCAGTTCCGGGAAAAATAAAATAAAAATTCCATATCACTCAGTTCAGCGATAATAGACAATTTTGTAAAAAAGTCGAAATTCGACACCCTTGGTCGCATTTTCAAGTCCTGTGATCACCAATGTCAATTATTTTTGAAATGAGCTCAATTTGAAAAAAATGACAAATAAAAATTTTAATGTCAAGAAAAGTGGCTAGTGTTTTTAAATCTTGATTAAATGCGCCATCTTTTGAAATAACTTGCCAAGGGTAGTGTAGTACAATTTTTTTTCAAAATGAAGTGTCAAAGTTAACTAACAATATTTTTGTGAACCATGACTCACTAAAACTTAACTTATTTTATTAAATTAACAATGTTTTATGCATTAATTCGTAGTTGCGATTAATAGCATCGTTAATGAAGATCTCGAAATTTAAAAAATCACAGCGAAATTGTGACAGTGGTGATCACAGGACTTGAAGATGCGACCAAGGGTGTAGAATTTCGACGTTTTTACAAAATTGTCTATTATCGCTGAACTGAGTGATATGGAATTTTTATTTTATTTTTCCCGGAACTGGTGTAACTTGACCATTCATCCGGTCCCAGATTATCGTTGAGTTTTGGGACACCCTGTATATACTGCTGACCTCCCAACCTCATGTGTCACTGGAACTTTTGCTGATGACACAGCTGTCCGGCTTCTGACGAACTCCCGGAATCAGCTTCTAAAAACTACAAAATAGCTTAAACCAAATTGCAAAATAAATTGGCGAATTAGAGCAAACGAAACTAAGTCTGTCCAAGTTACGTCCACAAACAGATATAACATCTGCCCACCTGTTACTTTAAATGGAATAACAGTCCCATAAGCTGATGAAGCGAAATACTTGGGAATTATCAAGATAAAAAACTGCATTGAAAATGCATTTGTGTTTCAAAAACCGTAATTCATTTGTTTTTTCCTCTTTTGTTTTTTTTTTGCGTCACTCTGTTTACTAAATGAAAAACTTGAAATATCGTATTATTTTCGTGTACGAGTTCCACCGCGGCACCAGTGCTGCGACAAACGCGCGTCGACTGGTGCGTTACATTACTCAACCGGCATAATAATGAAGGGATTTTAAATCGAATCATTACCTGTGATGAAAAGTGGATCCTGTACGATAATCGGAAATGTTTATCGCAATGGCTGAACCCTGGCGAACTAGCCAAAGCCTGCGAAAATCAAGCGAAAATTTACTCAAAAAAAGTTACTTGTGAGCGTTTGGTGGACTAGTGCCGGTGTCGTTCACTACAGCTTTCTTAAATTTTGCCAGACGATTACGGCAGATGTCTATTGCCAGCAACTGCAAATAATGATGGAAAAACTACCTGCTAAACAACCGAGGTTGGTCATTCGCTCTAGGCCACTGCTGCTTCAGGATAACGCTAGACCACACACTATCCAACAGACGGCTACCAAATTAGAGGAGCTTCAATTAGAATGTCTAAGACATCCACCGTACTCCCCGGACCTTGCCCCAACAGATTACCATTTATTTCGAAATTTTGATAACTTCTTGCATGGGGAAAAAATCAACTCCGATGGGGCGGTCCAAAGCGCCTTCAAAGATTTTATTGATTCCTGTCCTAACGGTTTTTCTAGTAAAGGAATCAATGAACTGCCTATGAGATGGCAAAAGTGCATAGATAGTAATGGTACTTTGATTAAATAAATATATTATTATATTACATAATTCGACTTTGTCTCCTCCTTTAGAAAACGCCAATTTCATATGTGATGACCTAATATAATAGTAGTTTAGGCTCTGGATTAAAACCTAGGCTACATTTTATCCCAAAAAAGTACAGTGATCTCGTTGGATACTATATTTAGGAGGGCAGAGCCATATTCAGAAGCTAGTAATTTATAGTCTTCAGCTGGATATAAATTTGTATTAAACATCTTACAAGGTTATGGTAAATATTACATCTAAATGTCGGAAATATTTCAGTATGGTGACTATGATGAAACAGCCTACAAGCCCGGCATGCTGGCGAGTGAGGACCTCCTGCCCCAGAGAGTGATAGATCAGTACCAGATGACTCCCGAAATGTGGGCCGAGCGCATCAAAATATGGTCAGTGAGGTTATAAACTGTGTTTTATTATTTAGTGTTGAATTATATTAATCCTACTACTAATAGAAATGTAAAATCTTAAGATTGGATGTATGTTTATTACTCTTTCACGCAAAAACCACTGAAGGGATTTTGATAAAGTTTGGTAGAATAGTACATAGTTTAAGCTCTGGATTAACACGCTATATTAGGCATAGGTTACTTTTAAACCCGAAAAAGTACAGTGTTCCCGTGGGATACTGTATCTTCATTGGTATAGAAGCGGCGCGAGCAAAAGCTAGTCTATAATAAAAATCACAACCAAGTTGTATTAAATTGACAATGTATACAAAATGATGTCTGTACTTTATGTCTGTTTCACAATCTGCTGATAATTGTCAGATAATTTATTTGCATGTTTTGTCTTTGTCGCTCGATATAAAGTAAGTAGCGACACAACTTTCTAATACGCTATCCAACACTTATAAGGAAGTTGTAACACAGTTCCTAAATATAGGTTTGAGTATGGCACTCTCTTTCTCTTCGGTTTTCTGCATTCTGTTTATAATAAATTACACATTGTAAAGTGCGATCTCGGAGCATCGCTACTTGTCTCTTTCACTCGCGCTCGAATATATTGCTATCGCGTTTACACAGGTACGCGATAGGAGCGTAGCGATCAGTCAATGTTTCGTACATTCTACGTGCTCCGCAACCGCTCTTTAATGTACATTTCTATGGCAGTGTTCGCGCATCTATATCACTATTCACGGATCGTGACTATTGTTACACTGTTGCAGGTACGCGGACCACAAGGGCATGTCTCGCGACGAGGCAGAGATGGAGTATCTCAAAATCGCGCAGGATCTGGATATGTACGGTGTTAACTACTTCGCCATCAATGTATGTATGCTAAAGGAATTTTGTTTGGTTATTTTGAACCTTAATTTCGATTGTAAATGTTGATACTTCATTTATAATATACGGGTGGTGAATGGTGATTCTAATTACTAATATATTCATACTTATAGCAGGGGAGCCTAAGATGGGATTTTTTAAGTAACTCGAGCGCGTCTGATTAAGATAATATAAGTGCCCTACATGTCTCTTAGTAACTAACATAGATTGATTATAATTGAGTATATGATTGATTATAATCAAGATGTCAGTAAACTTGGTGGGGGCG
This sequence comes from Phengaris arion, assembly GCA_963565745.1. Lineage (NCBI taxonomy): Eukaryota > Metazoa > Arthropoda > Insecta > Lepidoptera > Lycaenidae > Phengaris > Phengaris arion. Next base: position 26,078,273 of record OY751433.1, read on the forward strand.
TTAAACAAAAGAAAAAAACATGAAAATTGAATCGGGAGTACTAATTTAGTAAGGGTAGAGTAAGGTAATCCCGTAGGGACTCATTTAAATTTAAAATACCATACTTAAATACAATATGATGGAAATCAGTGTGTCTACGCGGGTAGCATACCTCGTTCTCAGACTTACCAAGAGATATTCTATAAAGGTAGTCCAGGTTTATGCTCCCACGTCGGCATACTCTGACGATGAAGTCGAGGCCGTCTATGAAGATATAGCCAAGGCCATTTATAACACCATCAAGACTCACTTCACGGTTGTTATGGAGGACTTCAACGCCAAAGTGGGAGTACAAAAACGCGGTGAATCGGTGATAGGTTCGCACGGCGGAGGTAGCAGAAACCAAAGGGGACAGATGCTGGTGAATTTACTCGAAGCCCAGAGGCTTTTTCTGACGAGCTCATTCTTTCAGAAGAAGCCTCATAGGAAATGGACCTGGCGGAGCCCCGATAGTGTGACCAAAAATGATATAGACTTCATTATGACGAATAGGAGGTATATATTCAAAGATGTCACAGTGATAAACAGGTTTAATACTGGTAGTGATCACCGACTTGTACGTGGCACTCTGAATATAAACTTCCGTACTGAGAGAAATCGTCTGATGAAGTCTGCGCTCCGACCGTACTACCTACACCGTACTACACCATATCGCTGCGGGATCACAAAAATTACAGCTGGAATTAGAGATTCGGTTCAGCCTGCTGGAAACCACGGAGGATGTTGATCAATGTGTCAATAAATTCACGACTATTGTCCGAGAGGTGGGAGAGGAATTTTGCCAACGGAAACGTGGGAGAAAAGTGTCCAAGATCTCAGCAGAAACGGTAGATCTCATGCGACAAACACGAGAGATGGCAGCGGATTCGTCAGTGTCGCCTTCTCAATAACCGTTTAAAAAAGCGGCTACGTTTCGACCTGCGCCAAAGCAGTAATCGAGAAATCGAAGATGCGATAAGGCGAAACAAAGGCTCGAAAGTATTTGCTAAGCAATTGGGAAGGAGTCATCTGACCGAAGCTGACGACATCTAATGGTCGAGTCGTCACATCGAAAAAGGATCTACTTGTTGAAGCTGAGACCTTCTACGGACAACTGTACTCTTCACATGAACCGAAACCCACAACTCTCGATAGGGACAATAAACGTGCCCAACTAACCCGCCACTTCACGGACGAGCTACCGGACTTCGAGAGCACAGAGATCGAGATGGCTCTTGAGCAGCTCAAGAAAAACAAGGCAGCTGGAGATGACGGTATTACAACTGAGCTTTTAAGAGCTGGAGGGCGTCAAGTCATAGACCAACTACGGAAGTTATTTAATGCCGTCCTTCAGAAAGGTACAACGCCGGAGGCGTGGTCCAGAAGTGTGGTCATCTTGTTCTTCAAGAAAGGTAAGGACCGATATCACTTCTCGAGCCTGAGCAAGCTGTTCTCGAGAGTCATCTCAAATCGTCTTGCCTGGAACAGGCTGGGTTTCAAAAAGGCTACAGTACGGTGGACCACATTCACACACTGCGGCAGATCGTACAAAAGACCGAGGAGAACAATCGCCCTCTTTGTCTTGCGTTTGTGGACTACGAAAAAGCCTTCGAATCCATCGAAACCTGGACTGTTCTAGAGTCTCTCCAGCGTTGCCAAGTCGATTGGAGATATATTGAGATGTTTAGATGTCTATATAAAGCCGCTACGATGACCATCCAAATCCAAGATGTCCAGACAAGACCAATCCCATTACAGCGTGGAGTGAGACAGGGAGACGTTATTTCTCCGAAACTGTTCACTAACGCACTGGAGGACGTCTTTAAAACACTGGACTGGAACGGAGGAGGCATCAATATAAACGGCGAATACATCTCACACCTTCGATTCGCAGACGACATAGTCATTATGGCTGAATCGCTGGAGGACTTGACAGGGATGAAGTGTTTCTTCCAGACGGGTGGGTCTGGGAATGAACTTGGATAAGACAAAAGTCATGTTCAATTCATTCGTAGGCCCAATGCCACCGCCGGCCGACCCAATGTCACCGCCGAAAACGTTAGCATCGAAGTTGTTCAGGAATATATAATATACCTGGGACAGATTTCTCAACTGGGTAGGAACAACATCGACAAGGAAGCTGACAGAAGAATACAGTTGGGCTGGGCAGCATTCGGAAAGCTTCGCCATATCTTTAAGTCTCCACTGCCCCAGTGCCTCAAATCGAAAGTCTTCTTACCTACGGTGCCGAGACGTGGACACTCACAAAAGGCCTCGTCCACAAGTTCCAGGTCGCTCAGCGAGCTATGAAGAGGGCTATGCTCGGAGTCTCTTTGAAGGATAGAATCCGGAATCAGGAGATCCGACAAAAAACAAAAGTCAGCGACATAGCCCTCAGGATAAGCAAACTTATCGGGCGGGGCATATTTGTCGAGCAGCCGATGGGGCAGAAAAGTTTTAGAGTGGAGACCGCGAATAACCCGCCCAGTAGGACGACCTCCCGCGAGGTGGACCGACGACCTAAAGAGAGTGGCGGGAAGCGGTTGGATGCGGAAGGCAGAGGACCGGGTATGGTGGCGCGAAATGGGAAAGGCTTATGTCCAGCAGTGGATGACTACGGGCTGACGATGATGATGATACTTAAATAATTGAGCTTTTTAGATATTTTATTTGAAATGCTGTACCCACTCATCGCACCGCTAAAATAAAAAACTAATGATATTTTTTTCTTTCTCTCACCTAATCTACAAAACCTACTAGGTCTCGAGTACAACTCGACACTTAGAATCATGGGCTCCCTCGCTATTAATAATGGAATAACCTAATCTAATAAAAGAGCTTGTCGATGTATTATTGATGGTGAACTTTTACATAATATACGATAACCATGCCAATGTTGCTACAAGAAATATATTTTCGGATATGCATTTCCTAATTTATTACTTTTTTTTCAGAACAAGAAAGACACGGACCTTTACCTAGGCGTCACAGCTCTCGGTCTGAACATATATGAGAAGGTAAATACTTCTTTCTGCATATTTAAGATTTATGTTATCATAGACGACACATACCTACGTACAATTCGAGTAATTTTGTTCGTCTATTGTCTTTAGCCTTTAAAAATCGAATAATGGAAGAGTCAAATACACTAAATACTATTCATATGACCCTCGACAATTAATATCTTATATACAATTTTATAAATAGTTTATTATTTACTAGCTTTTGCTCGCGGCTTCGCTCGCGTAAATACAGTATCCCACGGGAACTTTTTCGGGATAAAAAGTAGCCTATGTTTTTATCCAGAGCCTAAACTACCACCATACTAAATTTCATCAAATCTGTTCAGTAGCTTTTGCGTTAAAGATTAACAAACATCCATCCATCCATACATTCAAGTTAGGTTTAAAGATTTTTAGTCTCATTAAGACATAACAAGTCACTTACATGAGAAACAGGGAATTAACAAAAGTTTTTGTTCGTCAGTTCGCATCTAGTATTCAATATTTTCATTCATCCTCACAAATTGTTTTCAGGACAACAAGCTAGCGCCCAAAACAACGTTCCCGTGGTCGGAGATCAAGCATATCTCCTTCGACGACAAGAAGTTCGTGATCAAGTTCGTGGACAAGACCGTCAGCAACTTCATCTTCTTCTCGCCGAAAGGCATGAATAAGTTGGTAAGGTGATTTTATATACTTTGATCATAATTACTTTTACAGTTTTTTTTTTTTGTGCTAGTAAAAATATCCATTTCATATTAACATTCTAAATCATAATAGTCTCTATATCCCTTACTTCCAACACAATCCATTGAGTGGTTTGAGCTGTGTTTTGAGATCAGCCAGAAACAATTGTGTTTAGATACCTATGTATCGATTTTGGGCTTTTTTGGTTTTTGATACGGTACAACTTTCTTTTGGCATATGATATCAATTTTGTATTTATGCTTTATGTCACTTTGAAATTAATTACACTACAATTTAATTAATATAATGTCTAGCAATATCCCGCGGAAAAATTCCCACAACCTGCAAGTAGATGTGTGAGTGCACGCATAAGCATGCGATGAGAAGCGAAACTCCCTCCTCCCTCTTCCCACTGCTTATGCGTACACTCATCGTACATGCCTATGCGTACGTGTGCGCACTTATGCGTGCACATTTGCTTGTAGAATAATTTAATTGTATGCTATGGATTTCCACACAATACTGCCTGATTCTATTGACTATGAGTTACAGTAGTTCCTGTGAGTTTTCCATTACCAGGGGGTAATGCAGATGTGACGTGACATTGCAGATCCTGGACCTGTGCATCGGCAACCACGACCTGTACATGCGGAGGCGCAAGCCCGACACCATGGAGGTGCAGCAGATGAAGGCGCAGGCTAAAGAGGAGAAACAGGTACTTATCACTTTTTTTAATGAAGATGTTTTATCATAAACTATACAGCCTTCTGCCTAGTTTGGGGTCCATTGCAATGTTATAAAACTAACTCACATAACGTAAAACAAAATTGTACCAATTTTAAATTTCTGTATTTAGTAACTTAGGCCCACTTGCGCAGATCAGAGGGTCAATTCTGCTAAATAAAACCTGCAATAATAGAATTACAATCAAGTCCCGAACCGCTCAAACTGCCAAACCGGTATTCTCGTAAACGTTGAACCAGCGACAAACCCATTCTGATTGGTCCAAACGTCACAAAGTCAGTATCCGATACAACATTAATTTTACATACTTAGGCGCACTTGGGCAGATCTGAGTCAAAGTTAACCCTGGGTTAAAATATCATGTCTTCTCTTTCATAAATACGAAGAACGAGAGAGATAACATGATAACCCAGGGTTAACTTTGACTCAGATCTGAGCAAGTGCGCCTAAGTATGTAAAATTAATGTTGTATCGGATACATTTTGTTATGTTATGCCTCAAAAATAAAGAAATAAATATAAGACTGCGTCACTTGCACGACAAGGTCGGTATGCTTGCGTTTCGTTTCGCCCAGTAAAAAATGTACGTCCGAAGACCCAAAAGAGGATTAGATGGCATATCACTCGTGTCATCATGTGACATGTCGGCGACGATCGTAGAAAGTCACGTGAACATTTTGCTTATAACATTGTGCTACAAAAAAAGACTTCCGTATCTTTTGATTGAATATAATTTTTTTTAAACTAATAAGGGGTCCCTGAATACGTAAACATACCATTTTGGGGTCCAAATAGTTATTTAAAAAAATATAATTGGTATGAAAATATTGTAACATGTTGTATTATTGCATGCCACGCCATATAAACTTTAATACGCTATAACTGAGAAACGCGAGCTAACTTTTCATTCTTAAGTTGTATATTTCAATTCAGCGTTTGGAAGCAACTTCGATATAGACTGTTGTAATTAGTCCTAGTTTATAGGTAGTAAACGATATACATTTCAGATTCATTGAGTTGCTAATAGTTGTTATCACGTGTTTACAGCGTCGTCAAATCGAGCGCAATAAGTTGTCCCGCGAGAAACAGCTACGTGAGGCGGCGGAGAGAGAAAGAGCGGCGATGGAGCAACGACTGCTGCAGTACCAGGAAGAGATTAAGCTGGCCAACGACGCGCTGGTCAGTATCTAAGTTGCTGACTGACTGACTGACTGACTCAGTGGTTGGGACTGGTGTCGCTTACTGTGACCTAATAGAAACCCATGATTAGCTTGTAAGAACAGCGACGTATTAAATGTTACACCTAATCCGTAGCGAACCGTCTCATTTGTAAAAACAACAAAGTTAGTGCTAGTATTATCATGTTAAAAAAAATGAAATTTATAACTTATTAATATATAAAACTACTTTTAATATGTTTTGGTTATTTACAAATTGAGGAAGTGATTTAGAGTCTCGTCCGTGGTAGGCGTTTGTAAAGTTATTAATTAATTAAAATAATTATTATGCATATTTTAAAGCATCGCAGTGAAGAAACAGCGGAACTATTAGCGGAGAAAGGCCGCGTGGCGGAGGAGGAGGCGTCGCTTTTAGCGCAGAAGGCGGCGGACGCCGAGCGAGAGAACGCGCGCCTCCGGCTGTCGGCCATCAGGACTGAGGAGGAGAAGGTTTCCCGAATTTATGATTCTCTAGCAACTTTGTTTACATAATACATATTATATCAAATTTGTTGCTAAATACTATCCGACACAGGAAGAAATTTTGCAAGTTTAGTTGAGTTTCCATGTGTTAGTCATGGCTCGCCATGAAACTCAACACTTGTGTATCTATGTGTGACACGAATATTATGTCTTCCTGCAAAATCACGTCAAAACATGCTACATATCAATACCAGGTGCATCTCGAGCGCAAGACGCGGGAGGCGGAGTTTCTCACCGCGCGCCTGGTGGAGGAGTCGGAGCGGCGGGCGGCGGAGGCGGAGCGGCTGAAGGCGGAGCTGCTGGCGGCGCGCGTCGCCGAGAAGCAGGCCAAGGAGAAGCTGCTCAACTTCCTCAGCCGCACCTCCACCACGTCGCTGCCGACGCCCGTGAGTACCGAGACCCTGAGTGACACAATCAGCTCCCGCGATTCACCAATAGGGGTAGGTACTAGGTAGGCAAAGACCACATTACTAAACTACACATCAAATCTTTTTATAATACTTCATCATTTCTGAATATATTAAAAAAAAAACTAAATTTTACATTTTCAAACACCCATTTGTGTGACATCATCAAAAATAAATTTTAGCACTATAATTCGGTGCAGCCAGATGTTAACAACCGATGAAAATGATAATATTTAGTTCTATTTTAAATCGACTGCATATATATTAAGATGAACAACATCTATTACAGGAGTTACCGACCTTCGGCACGGCATCGACGTGCTCACTGCCCGCGGAGCTGCGAGCGGAAACCCACGAGCTGGACCCCGATGCCACTGCGTATCAACTCGTGCCTGATGACGACCCGCACATACATCGCCTCTCCGTTGAGATAGAGAAAGAGAGGTATATACACATTACACCCCTCTTATTCGCACGCTACATCCCACGAGCACGGGGACAGGCTTCCCCCGACAACACTATTACACAAAACGAGATTATTACACGCCAAAAAAATGTTTTGTCACATAAAATATCAGTAAAAATTGGATCATTTCGTCATCAGTCATCAAAAATTAAGTAACAAAATATTAGAATGTTATTCCATAACTCCAGGGTTGAATACCTCGCCAAGTCGAAGCATTTGCAACAGCAGCTCGACTCGCTACGGTGCGAGTTCTCGGTACTACGCGTGGAAGCTGGCACTATGGACATCGACAGACTGCACGAAGCTCAGGCGCGCGCCGGCGATGACAAGTACAGTACGTTAAGGCGACTGAAGCAGGGATCGACGAAGACTAGAGTCGCGTTCTACGAGGAGCTGTGAGGGGCCCCTGCAATATAGGGGGAGAGTAAGCCCCGGTGTGACATGCTAGCCCCGACGCTCGGTTCGGTTTTCAACTCTATTGTAACAGCACTGAGCTCTATTTTCAGTGCTCCGAATTTTCACTGGCGTTTCGGATTCCGGATCATATAGTCCCAGCCTAATGAGGTTCAAGTAAGTTACAATTTTGGGCAATTGACTTTGATTTATTGGTCGATCTGTCGAGTGGTTTACAACACACCGTTTTCTTAAAGCAAAATAATTATAGTGTAATATACCTAGTATAGAACCCGCCAAAAGCTGTGATGCGATAACCCGACCTGTCATTCTAGAATTTTAGGGAGTATTCTCTATTCTCAGTTCCTCTCGGGCAAGTTACAAAACGCTTGTATAGTTTATTTTATATTCGTCATCATCGCAGTTTTGCAAGATTTCTTGCTGATTGTTCTAAAACTTCTCATCTAGATAGTGTGTCCGCACAACTGACCATCATTATTTATTGATTTCATTTAAAAAAAAATGCTTAATCATAATGTGTTGTCTCAGCTGTGCTAGTGAAAGTGCCAATTACCTATAGTTTAATGCGAAAAGTTCAAAAATGAAACAAAATCATTCTGTCGTGTACCTCGCTCTATGCTGTAGCTTTTGTAAATATTTACTATGAATAAGATAAGTAATATTTTTATACTAAAAATATTTTAAGACTTGTTAACCTATTTTGTTTTACGTTTTTATAGAAACTGATTAGTTTTGCAAAGACGGGTAGCAAAATTATATTTACGCCTTGGTAAGAAAATGTTCTATTTGTAGGGAATATCTGATTTTCTCGTCTCTAAATCTAGTCCCGTCGACTCACCACAATAAAGTAATAATTAGTTAGGTTAGTAATAATAACCAATGGCATACCTGATTTGTAAAATGTCTTCAAGTTATCTCGTATTTTAAAAGCGGCGTTGCCTTAAAAGGGGGACTAAGGTAAAAGGCTATAATTTCGTGTTAGTACCTTATTTCGTATGTTTTGCCTCAAGTGTTCTTTTAGTTCAAAAGTAAGTAATTCAAAAATTATTCATTTATATACAACGTCAATATAAAATCTTTATTATTTAAACTATCTAAAAAATCAAGAACCAACCGTTTTAAGCGTAAAATAACATCAATAAGAGACTCAAAAGTCTCAGTGGCTGCAAAAAGCTGTGCAGTGAGCGTAATATTCCTTGTCACCGTAAGGCTAAAAAGCAGGAGGCTTTTAAGCTCACAGAAAGGAAAAGAAGAGTTCATTTGAATAAAATTAATGGTGCTTTTATGTGTTCCTCAGCAATTGATTTGATATATTAAACAGTATACGATGTACAAGCATTGAATTCCATTACAATAGCAATTATTCAACTCACGAAATAGCGTTCAATTTATTTCTCTATGGTCCCTCAGGTCGTGTCACTACCGAATTAAGGAAAGTCGCTTGTCTATATTTATATAATAATTTAAAAATATTTAAATGTGAATTAAATAATAAAATAAGTATGTATCAACATTAAGTTTTATATGACCTACATTCGGGATGTTTTGTTCAATATTTTTCTTATAATAAGATCTTGAAGGATACCTTAATTCATATATTTAAGGTTCATTTGTATAGGCAACCAGCATAGTTTATTCAGCATAGTTTCATTTGGAAAATCATATAATAAACACACCGGCATATTTAGCGGAACACAAAAAAAAAGGTTATGAACCTTTTAATTAAATAATTAAAAAAATATGGTTTTATTTTAAAATCTACTTACTACACTTCTTTTGTTATTTAAAGTTTCATTTGTTTTACTTAAAATGAGATCACATTAAGAACAGATTTTTCGAGTAAAGGCTATTTGTGAAAAATGGTACATTTTTTAACTTTTCATGTAGGGTTCAACCGGGAAAAGTGAAAATTAATATTAAAATAACAATTAATTAAATTAGAAAAATGGTGATTAATATCGCGTATTTCCTCCACGTGCTCTTATTAAAGTTTCTACCCGTCTACGCATACTGAGAATGATGTTATCGATGGTCTCCTAGGATAGTCTCCGCCATTCCTCAACTACGGCGATTCGCAGTTCACCCGCGTTGGCAGGAGCTGGAATTCTCCCTCCCCTCCCTCCCCCTGTCAATCATTACCAAGTCTATGCGAGCTCCCAAACAAATGCCCGCCCAAACCACTATTGATCCACCACCCTATACAACTGTAGTTTCAAAATTTGTCTGAATGTATCGTTCTCCTTTGCGTCTGTATATTCTTTGCCTGCCGTCAATTTGATTTAAGAGAATTCTGCACACATCACTAAACAATACCTTACTCCATTGGTCCGCGTTCCAAAGTCGATGTTCCTGAGCAAAAGTTAACCTGTTTCTACGATGATTTACCTCGAACCTTGGAGCCTTGGCGGGCACAAATGAACCCAAACCAGCTTCTTCGAACCGTCTTCGTACCGTACGCTCACTTACGGTTACACCCCGCACTGCTTCTAACTCATGTCGGGCTTGGACGGTCGTCAAAGGGGGGTTCCTACGTACACGAAGCCGAATGAAACGATCATCCCTACTCGAAGTGCGTATAAGTGTCATATAAGTACCGGTCTCCCTGAACCGTTGGATACTGCGATGGATCGTTGAAACTGGTCGACGAAGATCTCTGGATATCACTCTGTAGGTTTGACCATTTCTTCGCATTTCGAGTGCCCTGGCAATCTCCGTTGGGGCTAAGTCAGGCATAATTCAGTCCTCAACTCCAAAAAGATACGCAAAAAAAAAAAACTAACAAAAAACAGTATTTCAATGAAATTTTAAATCAAACTCAGGAGGAAGAAATACTCGAAGTTCGCTCCAGATAAGGTGTATTTGAATAAAATTAAAACAATTGCATAAAATGTGATGTTCAGTTGTTTTCTTAATTTGAAAATATTTCTTTTTAAATTAAATGACGTATAAACCAGCCAGCAACCTTATATGATACTGATATCAAACCTTTATTTTATGTTCCGCTAAATATGCCGGTGTGTAAAAAAAGGATTTCATGTAATATGTGATGTAGGGTATACCGATACATAATATTATGGTAATAGGGTAGTTAATATACGGTCACCGACAAGTCAGTATACCACTTGTTGACCTTATTACTATAGCAATAAGGTTCAAAATTAGTACACCGGCTTGTCAGCAACTGTACAGAATACCTTACAAAAAGTAGGTATACCTGGTATCGAAAATTTAAACTAAGCTTTGGAATCAATTAAGAGTGGCGAAATAACGACTAAACAAGGCTTTAAAGGTCTTTATAGTGTTATACCAAACGATAATGGACTAATTAAACAATACTCATCCAAGTATTATACCTACATGTTACTATTTACTGGTAATTTTTTTTATCCTCTCTTAATTATTAAATTCTTTCAATTTTTTTTTTGTTTCAATAATAAATTATCATATTAACGTACTATAAAAAAACACTATGTGTACACGCACGAATTTAGAAGCAGAATTTGACTCTGATCTTTTATCGCGAAGTAAGGTACAAACAAAAACACTAATATTTGCTATCTTGTTTAGTTATTCAATAAACAAATCTAAAAGTCGTAAGAGCCTTACCATCCCGAATATAGGGGCATTTACCTTAGTTGCCCTATGAAGGTGAGACCGCACTAGGCGTAACTACGCGGCAGCGGAACTACGCGACACGACACGGCCAAATATTCTTCGTATGCAATTGTATGAGATATAACGCACTACGCGGCATTCCGCGACAAAGTTGACCAACTCACCAACGCGCCGTGGCGTGTCGCGTAGTGCGGCATAGCGAGCGGCGGCGCGGCGCGACAATTCACATTTCAACAACTTGACAAATGAAGTGTATTCCGAATTGTAACCCTGCATACTGGGAAAATTTCATTGTATTATTAATTCGCCATAATGACATCTCAATAATATCAAAAAATATTTATTATGTTAAGTTATTAAGTTTTACGTAGAAGTGAATATTTCGGAACGAACAAACAGTATGGCGTCGATCATGACGTCATTAGCACTGGCCAGTATGCTGGGTTACGGAATACACCCATCATAAGCTGTAACAAGTTTGTTTTGGTGGGAAAGCTTCCATCATTTTATTTTTTATTTTATTTATGCCTAAATACTGACCAAATTTTGCCTCGTAGTGTCGCTGAGGTGTCGCTCTAGTGCGGTATAGCTAGAAGTGGACGCGTCGCTTCGCTTAGTGCGGTCCACCTTTAGGGGAGAGTTGTTTCCCCTAAGTTTTTTACCTTTACGTCATGACCTTTACGCCAAAAATATGGAAACGGCAACGCCATTGAAGTAATAGCAAAATTTGTGAATACTCACATTCCGATAAATAATTGGTTAATATTTTACACTAATATCAACATTTTTGCAAAGTATGTCTGTTACCAGAGAAACATGGGATATATTTTTTAGAATTTCGTAAATATTACCATGGAAATCCGTACTTGCTCGTAAAAAATAGTTGAATCCACTAGTGTTAAGTTTTTGTATACCCTTTTGTCCACTTGAGAAACTGTACGATAAAATGTGCCTTATACAAATATGCCTTTTATGCGCCTTGGTGTGTTGTTGCATATTCAAAAATTATTATTCCTGTTATAACTATAATTTTTTCACCATTTTTATCATATTTATTTTTGTAATATTTTTCCTTATTACTTGTCAACTTAGATTTATAATTTTTACTATTAGTATTATATTTTGCTAATCCATGACATTACATATTAAATATTTATTTCATTAAGAACCCATATGCCTGGATTTTATGATATTAGGGACCGTAAGTACAACTTTTAGAATTTGCAACAACATTGCAGGATAAAATTATATTCGGAATCTATTTTGTAAATATATTTATATCAAAACTTTAAAATTGTTTTATTTTTTCAAATTAGTTTGCAAATTCGTCATAGTTACTTTGTGATGAGTTCAAATAAGAATATAGATAGAAGTGACTCATAGACATTATGATATAATAATGGTTTGTTTAGTGGTTTGGCAGTAAAATGCAAATGAAACAAAATAAACATACAACTTGCATATTTATGTTAAAAATATAACAACTATATCTTTGTTGCTTACAGTTTATGTATATACATCTCAAATGTCTTTCAATAACTTATATACAAGCAATATTTCTAATAATACACAAACTATTTCGAAAATTGTGCAGAATATTCTTTGCACCTACTGTAAAAAAGCGCAAATCGAATACATTCAATAAATAATAATTATAGTGGTGTAATATTTGACTGTCTATAAATTAAAGTTCTTGTATTTTAATTAACTAAATTAATAAAAAGGCGAACCTAAATGTTACCAACAAAATGATAAATCATGTAATACTAATTCTTCATTGAGATCCCTCTGACTTATAATTGGATAGGTAGAGATGACTATATTCATTAATTGGGCAGTATCAGTTTATTGTTAAATTGTTATTTTTTTCCTCCTGTCAAACAAAACCCGCCTTCTGCCTCAATACAAGAAAAACTAAGCTCTTAGGCGTTACCACAAGTAGACTCAAGCCTTGTTATACAACCTCTTATAACTGATGCCGCCGCTACTGTCACAAAATTCATTCATAATTATTCTACAAAGGAACAAATGGAACATAACAATAAGTACTAAAATGGAGATCCAGATCAGGGGGTTGAGACCTCCTAAGCTGTGTCCGTGCTTGTGAAGTGCAATGATGTGATGCTCGTGGGCTGGGGCTTCCACCACCTCGTGGACGTGGATAGCATGCCTCAAGTCTTCCATGTGCTGCTTATCCGCAGTTATGTACAGGATTGCTGTTAGAGGCTCTGTGAGTTTCACTGGGAAATACTTCCTATATGGTCCCAACTGCACTGGCGAATCGAGGCAACCAGCGTCACATGCATAGTATGTCTTATCAGACCTATCTAGAGCTACAAATATAGCCGCCTTGTTATCTTCTTGTAAAATAACACTGATATTGACATGAGTCATGTTGCCATAGTTCACTCGACGGAACAAAAAATCCCTGTGTAATTTAGAAGGATGTATGTTATACTCCAGGTGTTGATTGCTAAATCTCAAACTGCCAAAACTTAAAATCACTGCCTGATTCACTCCACTCGCTCCAGCTTTTAAAAGATTGTGACATCCCTGCTTCTCTAAAGTCAGCATCCACACACTTGTTACTGCATTCAAGTTTCCCAATGAATTGAGAGGTTTCCATAAGTTAAAAGCATCTAAAGTTGAGTAGCCTTCGTAGCATCCTTCAGTATATGATAAAGTTCTGAGAATTTCGGATTTTGTTGCAGGTTTTATATGCTCCTCATATTCATAGCTCCGGACTTGGGAGAGGATGGCATATATCGTAGCATTGATGCGGTCACCGTTGATAACACCATCGGCTTTTGAGTCTGATATGTAAAAGCCAGTGTACCACAGATTCTGCCATACTCTAGAATGATTTTCTTTCAGTTGCAGCATGGCAACTCTATCACTAGTTAAGGCGATTACTTTCTCCATTTCTTCAATAGCTTTCTTTTCAACAATATCCTTGTGCTTAGCGTATTCTGCCTGTTTGATGGGCTTGCTGTACTGAACGCTTGTGAGTATCACTAAATCTACACCATCTCTTGCCTCCACCTGTATGGTGTTGCTCAATTTTCTTGTAACAACAGAAACAGCGATAACATTCTCACTATCTGGTAAAGGTACCATCCCAGTAACAACTTCATACTCCTTAGCATCTACTCCTTGGTGCAGTCTTATTGTCTGTTTCACAGATGTGGGCCAATCAGATAGCCTCGGTATTGACATGTGCAAGCTCTTGGGAACATTTAAAGGATTGTTAATGAATATTTCTTGCACAAACAACGACGGAATGGTTCTGTGCGCATAGTACTCATAAGAAACTCGTATACCTGTACCGCTGCACTGATATCTGTGCACTATACCATTTTTATAATCTGCTAAAGTTGATTCCTTCATATCTAAGTCATCTATAATGTACAGAGGGTGGTAGAACACGGGCAACGATAGTGTACGACCATGTTTGATGTTCATATGAGCATCATGCTCCAGTGACAACCCCATCAAACCATTTCCAACATAAGGCACGTAGTTGTGGCTCAGCGCCGATAAAGTCGCCGAGGACTCCAGACGCAAATAAGCGTCGTAATCGTTTATTGCATCCTGATAAGGATTAATGAAGTTTCTATGACATACATTTTGGTGACTAGTAACAGAGCCTTCAGAATTGAATAAAGAATTCCACAAAGTTGGTCCAATGTAAAGTACTAAAAACACAACCACTAGGACTATTAACACCAGTTTCTTTCTGGTCAACGGGCCGTCTGTAAATCTGTTTATTCGCCTGACAATTTCTCCGACTCTACGGCTCATGTCGTTGCTATTGCTTGGCCTTTCCATCACATTTACCACTTGGATTTAAATGTAAGTTACTATTTAGGTAAGGTTTGTGATTGTCATCGTTTTACCGGCGATGATCTTAATTGCGATACATATCAAACTATTTTCAAATTACAAAAATTCACTTCAAATTGCAATGCAAACCTTTTCTGCGGTCATTGACATTTGTTTGACATATGACAGTTTTTTTTTTAATTTAAATATATGGCATCGGCTTAAAACTATTTGCCAGTGTCAAGTTAAAAAGGCGGGAGAATTTTCGTTTCAATTTTCAAACACCGTATTCCTAAATCGTCAACTCTAAAGTCTAGTCGAAGTCCAAATAGATAGTCAGTGCAGTCAATGAGTCGATTCAGTAAAGTGGTAGTAGCTTTACTGAAAATTTCTAGGGAGTTTTAGAGAAAATACAAATTAGCACGTTTTTAGAAGTTGCCCACACTTCTGCACATTAACAGATATTTAATGGTTAATATTCTACCAATATTACATATTTAGAACCAAAATAACACAAATTCATGAAATAAATACAAAATCCATAACGTCACCCATTGAATTCCCCGGCAAAACTGCATAATAATGAGGGGTGTAATTTCAAAACCCTTTATATCATTCTAAGGAAATTTTTCACAAGATATTTTAAATATGTTTTGGTAAAATGAATATTGAGGGCAACGGCAATCATGTCATGGCAATTCTAAAAATCGTGAAAACCCTGTATTAGATACGTGCATTTTCAAAAATATTAAAGATTACA
Organism: Phengaris arion; assembly: GCA_963565745.1. Taxonomy (NCBI): domain Eukaryota; kingdom Metazoa; phylum Arthropoda; class Insecta; order Lepidoptera; family Lycaenidae; genus Phengaris; species Phengaris arion. The sequence continues at coordinate 26,093,907 of OY751433.1, forward strand.
ATTCAATATAGAGGGATTTGCAAGTAACTCGCCATTTTAGCTGATTTTGAAACTCAACTGTCAAAGGGGTTTTGAAACTAACCTTATATTGCTCGGTGGATGACGTTATGCAATAAAACCTTAAGGCTAATCACTTGTAAAAGGAACTACATAGGTAAGGTATAAAATCAAGAAAGGAAAAACAAAATGCGAAATTAAAAAAGTATTTTTAATGAAGTTTTTTTTATTAAATATGTGCAGTCCTATCTTCGAAACCTTCTTCACATAGATTACTATTAATAACATCAGCTGTACATGGTATGCGAGGCTGATTTTCTATGTCGACATAGTATTTTATTTCAGATAAATTTCTCCATTCTGGACCGTAATGCTTTTGCAGTAAAGCGGTCACATCTTTGACTTTGGTTTCTTTGGGTAAAATTAGGTAGGGGGGGGGGGGTTTATGGTGAGAGGGGTAATCATAGTTATTTTTTTGTTTTTCTTCGTAATAATTTTTTTGCTATTTATTTCATTCCGGTAGACCTCTTTACCTTGAACAAAAATATTTTCAGTTTTAGAACGAGTAAGGAAGAATCGTTTACTTCTCATAAATGGGAAGTGCCAGGATGACGTAGGTTTAATCACGGGCTCATAAGCAGCTTTCCAATCATACACTGGTATCGTTGTTAGATTGACGCATGTTCAATTTTTTGCAATACTTCAGTGTATTCCGAGGGAGAAACAATCACTTCTTTTGTTTTTAATGTCCTCTCAATTTTAGCAAATACGCGGTCGGAAGGAATGAAGGAGTGGCCCACCACTGGAAAAATAATTTCAATTTTTTTACATTCCGTGCTTCATTAATCATTATACAGCCATTTTCCAAGCATACTTATCATTACCGTATTTTTGTTTTGTCCGAAGCATCCATCACAAACTATCCTTAATATCTTCACTTGCGGTTCTACTATAAATCCTTGTAAAAAGTGATAAACTGCGCTAATAATTTGGTTGCTGCCTTTAGGATGATCTAACTCAGTCCAGTAATAAGAATGTACATTTTCCATGGTCAATTTTGCTTTTGCAATTTTGTTAAATTGCCTGCTAAAATAAGCCGACTGATCAGGAAGTTTTGGGAGTGGTTGTGGTGGAGGGTGAGAGTTTTCTGACAATCAAAACTGATTGTTTTGATGCTTTCATCATCATCTTTTAAAATATTGTAAAATGCTTTGTACTTAAGCCTGTGGATCCTCTTTTCTACTATTAGCCCATTTCTTTTTATAGCGTCTTTTTCAACTTTCAGACGCTCTTGTAACGAAATGCACGTGGAACATACATTTGTTCTGGGAGACCCAAAACCAAAGTTGTATGAAGTATTTACAATTTTTCGAAAAAAACTTTGCTTTACTTTTAATTCCCTATCTCTTTCTTGGTTGTACATTCGCCACATCTTTCGGATATTTAACCCGGACGGCAGATAAGTTCTGTTTGTTTGTGATCTACAATAGTGACTCTCAATACCTTTAAACTTCTCCAAAAACCATTCAACTGACAATTTTTTCGCTTCAAATTGTGCACTTTTTTTGTCTCCTCTTCTATTTTATTTTAATGGTGAATCACTAGAATAAAAACCCCCTTCATCACCCCCTGATCCCGATCCTTTTTTATCTGCAACGCGTCCAAAAATGTTTTTTGACACACGAGCTTTTGACCTCCTCCGTTGATAGGAATATTGTACTTAATCGTTAACTTCCTCTTACTATTTGGAATGTTTTTTTTGGGTTCATTTACACGACAGTACCTCAGTAAAAAAATATCTTGATCGTTTTTTTTTTACATTTATAAAATGTACTTATGTGAAATTTTCGGATATGTTGACAAGTGACAAGGTTGCAGCAAAAAGCCTTTTGATTAAGACCGCAAGAAGAAAACTTCGGGAGTAATTTTGATTCATATCTGAAACAAAAATAACAATAACAATGTAAGTAATATTAAAATTACAACAGATTTGGTCACCCATCCACCGTTGCTTAACCTCGATATAGTATTTTAGTATATTTTGTTTTTCAGCAGCAACAGAAATACATCATACGAAAATTTCAACTGTCTAGCTATCACGGTTCATGAGATAAATCCTGGTGACAGTTAGATGGACAGCGGAGTCTAAGTAATAGGGTCCCGTTTATACCCTTTGGGTATGGAACCCTAAAAATTGTATATTTAAAAATACAAGTTATTATATTATTGAAATAAAATTATGTTATTAAACATCAATGTCGAATAAAGAAAACTTGATAGCGACCTCTACATATTATTGCAAAAAATAGAACTGAAACATTATTTTTAGGAAGACATTAATTCATTAATAGGTACATGTTGCATGAAACTTTTTAACGAACTTTTCAAGTAGGTTTTAGTGAAATTTTACTCACCTTTTTCGACGCTCCTGTTCTCGTTTCCAAGATTGTGGATTGCATGGACGTTTCCGAGCATACTTAGGATCACATTTTTTTACAAACTGCGCTAGATCTTCCATTTTTTCTAGTGAATATCATTAAAAACCGCGAGCAACTCTCAACAACACAACGAAAATCGCCATACTGTTTTTAAAGTGACCTGACTCCTGTGCGGCGCTGTCATTAGTCGATTTCATTTTAGGGGATTTTGATTACAACTAGGTACATTTTAGCGGCATTTGCAGCTAACATTAATTTTTTAACTGATTTTACTGTGTAATTAAGTGGGTTATGAAAGCTGACGTATAGACATATTGGAAGTAATTTTTAAAACTTTCTTTTGGTATAAAAATATGAAAATGTGTCTGAAGTTATTTTAGGGGGTTTTGAAATTATACCCCTCATATGACAGTTTGATATTTGTCATCTGATTTCCTTTTTTTTAATATGATAGTATAGCTTATAACCATTGCCAATATCAAGTTATAAAGTTCCTATATGTTTTCAACACTACGTTACTGAAGCAGGTGCTACAGTTTAAAACAAGTCCACACATTCTACCATGATGGCTAAGTGTTTGAAAAATAAATACCTACATAATATATCTAATCTACTTGTCAAAATTGTTTTAAAAAGAAAAAAAAATCAATCGATGTATCTAGAAATTATACAATAAACAATTGAGAATAATCATTACATTAACACAAATCCAGTTATTTAATCATACAACAAAAAATCATTATTTTTTTTAATTTTAAGTAGTAGACTTCGATCAATGTGGCAAATAAAACACCAAGGCAGTGATCTACCTCTATATTAAATTAATAAACATTAAATATCACATAACATCAATATTCAGGGAAAAGCACCAACTGGTTTCAATATATTAATAAATTCGATTCGATATAATAAATATCAATTACAATAAGAAATTTATACATAATCTCATGTTTTGAATAATAATCATGAATGTGGTGCACGCAATAAACATAAAATTAGGTCTATAACTTGTAGTGTTTTCGGCATCTAAAACTGCCCCAGGGTAGCGCAGCTCAATAGCTACAGAAATAGTCGAACGAAAGAGAAGATCGAAATGTAGCGATTCACGAAACACTACATTTCGATTTTCACCTCATATTTTTGACACTGATGACAATGACATTGATATTCGGCTAATTTAATTTTTAGTACACATTCATTGCCCTCTCCTGAAGCAGTTTTAGATGCCGAAAACGATATTAGTATTAGTTAACATCGAGTTAAATGTATATTTAACTTGATGAAACTAGCTTAATTGGAAAAATAGCTTCGTATGCAACAAAATACTATGTGAAATATTTTCCAACTCTTCTTCCATCTAGTCTCAGAGCCTGTTTGAAAAACCTTGATAAAAAAATATAAAATATTGTCAGATGGTGTATGAACTATGAGTAAACATGGAGACTGGAGAGTGCCATACAAGAAAGTGTGTTTCTCATAATTTACAAAGAAAATAAATCAAGTATACCTAACACCTTTTGCCTCATCTAACTTTACACAATATATTTAATTAAAATACACTTCGAAAAATATATGCTTTTTTGCTATCTATTAGTATACGATATGGGTAAGATTAATATTGCTAATTAAATAACTACACTACTGATCTCTGACAGGACTTTTATGCCAACTACGTAAGTTCTCTCATAGAAACTCCATTTAGAGTTATTTTAATAACTCTCTACTCGCCTTACGAATCTGGCTTGGCTTACTTCAATTGGTGAATGTAAACACATCTTAAGCGGCATTGGTAAATTTTGACATTCGCACTTTTAAGTGATTCGACTAACGCGAATACTATAGTCAATTTTACGTTAAGAAAATTGTGTCGCCATTGTTATTCGACGTTTATTATGGTTAAACATAGACGTATATATTATAGACGGGCATGTTGAGACAAAAAGTTTTCAAAAAGAGAAAAAAATCCTCCAGTTGAATGGCCCCACTTTTGAGATTTTTGGGGCCATTTTGACATTTGAAGTATGGTGGAAACAAGATGGCTGACATTTGAAGTATGGTGAAAACCAAGATGGCGCCACTTTTTATTGTATGAAGATTTGTTCTGTCAAATGTACGACAGCCTATCTTGAGTTTTGAAATATTTGTGGTTAAATTAAAAAGCGTGCTCGGTAACGTATTTCTTTAACGTGAATAGACTATGAGTAAAATATTGTTTCGATATTTAATTATTGCTACAATTATCGTAATATCAAGGCAATAGAGATTCTGAAATTAAATATTCTTCAGATGTTCTTAAACGGCTCTGTATTTTAGAATCGAATAATTATAAAAGTTTAAACCTATCAAAAAAAAATTAGTAATTCAAATTACTTTCAAAACAAACACGCTTGTAGTCCATAATGTAATATAATATTATATGGACGGATTACATTCAGGAGACACAAAATGTTTGGCACTTCAGCCATTTCGTAGTTCAATAAGTAAGTATAAAAACAGATGCTAGAAAAATACAAATTTTTCGATTATTTACGACTTTGATAATAATGAATGAATATTAGAGATAATACTGATAAAGATCTTATTATATTTGTATATGACATGATATACAACTTAAAAGGAATGTTAAGAGATTATATTAGTCTTATTCGTTTCGTCAGGACAATATTTTTTAGACTGGCAAGTTCAAATAAAATTAACTGTCACCTTAGGACCTAGGTGATAAAACTTAATTAAGTTATTATTGTTATCACTGGGACAGTTCAACGTAAAATAAACTGTACTGTTGCCACGCGCAGTAAAAAAAATGTTCCTTGTCTATGGTTTTTTATATGGAAGGAAATTTGACACGTTTGTTTTCTGTGTTTTAGAGTCTTCTTTTGTATGTTACCTACCAGTTATTATCTTATTAGGGAATATGTTACGTATTCCATTGTGTTAAGGTCTAGTCTTGCTCGTTCGTCTGCCAGTTGCGGCCGGAGCGCAACAGCACTATGTCCTCTTCAGAGTCTGTCTCCGACGGGGACGGCGGGATATCCTCCTCATCATAGTACGGCTTGCGGACTATGTCGGCTATGTCTGAAATATTAATATATATACATATTGAATGACCAGGAAAATAAAATACCTCGTCGTGATACGGAAAATTACGGAACTAAATTGAAATGTCAATAATGTAAAACCTCCTAGATTCATCCACTTTCAATTCAATCACATCGCAGCTTTTCGTAATGTTGCCGCAATAAAAAACGAACCGCCCTCAGTGCAAGGAAAATGAAGCCTAAATATTTATTGTCAGAAAAGTTAACAGCATTAACAGCACAGCAACGTTAATGTTAATGTAATACCACTTCTATCGCATTAGGTTAATCAATCCTGTAATGATAGTTGTTTCATAAAAAAATATTGTATTATACCTTCGTCGGGCACCAGGGGGCGCTTGTCGTCGGCGGGCAGGGGGGAGAAGAGGTAGTCCTGGCGTGAGTCACGCGCGCGCCGACGGCAGTCGAAGCAGCACGCCGCTAGCGCCACCAAACCCACGCCCACTACACCTGCAGGGAGTGAGGTAGACTGATTGTTAGACAGAGAACTGCTTATATGATCGGGCTAAGTCGGGTAGATTGTTCAAATTGGTGCGTATGTGATCGAGCTAGTTACGCACCGAAATGATACGCGGCGCGGCGCTGTATTTTTTAAAATAGTGATTCAAAATTTGAACTTTAATCAGTACACATGTTTCATTGCAAGGGCGACGCCGCGATACGCAGAGCGGTCTAGTTTGACAATCGAACTCTTGCAATTAAACGTGTATCTTCTTGCGTACATGCGTGTATATTTACTGCGTAGATATTTATAAAAAAGACTGTCAGTTGTCAAATGTCAATGTCAAACTGTCAGTTGCGTGTACGTTCCAAGACTCGACATACTTCAACAGATGTTTAGATTTTTAGATAACTCTACCCTTGTTGTTTCACCAGACCCACAATTTATAGAGCAGTCTACTTAAAAACACTCTGACATTGGCAACTCACTGAGGCCGCCATAATTAAAGAAGAAGACTCGAGATACAGGTTCTTGTTGCGTCGCCAGTGCCGGGTGTGCACACTGACCGTTTGGTAATGGCGCCTGGCTCAAATGGCAAGATTGTGGTTTTAATCGTTTAGAATCTCCGACATATAACAATTAATATATTCGTCATGTTTCATGTCAGTCTTACCAGCTAGCATGACGAACACAAGTCGCGGCAGGCCCAGCACGTCGTCATCCTTCTCCAGCTTGATTATTTGGTTCGCCGTCACGCTGCCGTTTAGCTGTTGAAGAAAATATTTAAGTTTTATAATGTATTATTTACTTATTTTTTACAAAAAATATAGTAATAAAAATCACCCAGTATTTATGAGTAAATCCTTATACCTTGACGTGCTTGGTACGGGTGACGTAGCCATCGCCGGCCACGCTGAGCACCACCTCGCGGCCGGAGTACGTAACCGGCAGCGCCAGCACCCACCGGCCGCGCTCGTCTGTGCTGTTGCTGGCGACGGCGTGTAAAGCGCGTAGCGGCGCTGCCGACACGCGCGCTGAGGGGAGCGGCTCGCTGCTGTAGTCCAGCGCAAGACCTGGATTACCAAAATTAAAAATTTCAAGTAACTCTCGAATTGTCAAGCAGTAAACGATGATGAATGACGAAGACGAACGAAAGATGAATTATATTTAAGAACACTCGATTATGTCAGTTTTAAAAAAAAACAGATCAAAATTGGTCCATGCGTTTGGGAGCTACGATGCTACGGACACACACACATACAGACAGACATGTCAAACTTATTACACACCTCCTTTGTTTTCGTTCGGGGTTAAAAATTTGTAATACACGGCTGTCTATGGTACGTCATACGTTCACGGAACATTATCGTTATAAAAGTTATAATAAATAAACTTTACAATTAAGTTGTTATATTATTTTAAACTGGGCGAGATCTCTCTTCCATCGCACGCGATAGAGACACAATGTTACAGTATTTAGTTGGCGTAATAGATTTCGTTGATTTTGTAGCTACGCAGTACACTGGCTTACAAGCCAGTTTAGTAGAAATAAAATAATTATTTTCTATCGTTTTAATGACTGCTGCACTCAGACACAATAGGCTACTTCCCTTGTTTTTATTTATGTCCTAAACGCTTCATAATTGTTTCATTACACAAAAAAAAATACATTATTTTGAAACCTTAAAACCTACAAAAAATAATTGAAAACTACACTTTTTAGAAACCCACGAAAACACTATTCGCCATGTTGGTTGATAGATTATCTATGCTGTGACGTCATATTAGTACTATTTGTAATCTGTGCTATAGTCCGTAGTAGTACTGGTAAATGGCGGTGTGACACTCCGTTTGACGTTTTGACATAAATGTAAACTAAGTACATAATATAAAGTTAAGAATTTTAGAACAAACACGGAAAAGAATACAGGAAAACCATTTTGAGCTTATCCAATATAGCATGGAATTAGAGGAAACAAAATACATAAATAATGACTATATGTCATGGACTATTAATTTACAGAAACACGTTCCGTTTCACTACTACATATGTGTTTAGTGTGTTTGTGTCGTCACATGCTTTCTGGAAGTTACTTCGAGGTGTTTTCATCAGTAGAAATTAAAAAACAACAATTCATATTTTTAAATCAACTTTATTTATCAATCTGAAGTTTTTAATTTATGATATCGCTAGAATACGTTTACCTAAGCCAAGTAAGGAAATGATTCTTCAATGTATGAAATTAAATATGAGTCAAGTAGCCTATTAATGCTTACTTTAGAGGTCACTTAATAGTAGAGATTTTGACAGAAACTGTATGGACCTAAGTCAAAGTCTGTACTAAGTAGCTCCTTAAGTAATAATTAAGATGATTCACCAGCTTTGTAAAGACAAATGCTTGTCGTTTCACTGGACCTGCAATAGTTAGATCTAGAGTCTACACAAAGCCACAATGACATTGGAAAATAACTTAGGGCGCGATACTTAAAAGAAGAAGAAGAAGAAGAAATCATCAAATGTCTCTCGAGTGCGGTCGTTAGATTCAAAATCAGAGTGCAAATGAAGTACGGAAGCATGAGGTATGTTTCCGTTCTTCGTGTACATTGTACACCACCGCGATTACAGTTACACAAATTGTACTGAGACCGCGGTGTGTGGGGGGCGGTGGTATACCTGTAATGTAGACAATGTTGGGGTCCTGAGGCAGGGCGGGCTCCGCGAACTGTCCGCCGGGAATCTGGTCCGCGTTGATCCGCCGCAGCACCACGTCCTTCTGCTTGATGACTCCGTCCACCACCACCACCGTCAGCGTCTGGGGGGAACGTCATCAATATTTTAGAACACATCAAAATATCTGCAGTCGAATTCAACTGGAAGGGAACCTATATTACGTGACTACTTTTTACCAATCGGTGACCATCCGTAGTATATGCCGAGACCCTCCTTCCTATGACTACATGACAAAATCAAAAACTCCTTCCACCACCCTGTGACCAAGTGTAGTATTTTGAAAACTCCTACCCCCAACCCCCTTAAACAGGTCAAGTAATATATTATATAATAATACCCATATGTTCCCTAATATACATGCATATCATTTACGTGTACACACATTTTAAATAGGATTTTATAATCGAATAGCAATTCGAAACGTGATTGAACGAGAGACGCTTGGCATCTTTTATCTTTCTCGCTCGCTATGGCAGGATCATCTCAAACTACCTATCTCTCTATGTCGCATCTATCGTTTTCTCTTCACAGGGTCAATCATATCTTTGAAGATATGATTGACCCTGTTGGTACACTAACCTGGTCGTGATAGTTGCGCGCGCGCACAAGTAACTTGTACGTGCCAGGGGGCAGCAGTGCGCGGTAGTGGGCCTGGTTGGGGGTGACGCGCAGCTGGCGGCCGGAGCCCTCGACGGCCACCATGGCGGCGCGCAGCGGCCCGCCCTCCTCGTTGCGGACGAAGCCAACCACACCTGGAAGTGATCAGCATATTATTACTAAGTATTATTACATGTGGGAGCTTTATACTCCGCCCAGAAATTATATGCTACCAATTTAAATGTCATTTATTTATCGTGTAGTAAAGGAATACAACACATTAATTTGGACGTTGTTTTTTTGGAAATTTTGAATAATTTTTCAGCCCAAACTATAAATAGTAGATCTATTATACTACTAGTAATAATAGTAACTAATACTATAAGTAGTAGATCATATGCCCAAAATATCCGTAATTGACTTTGAACAAGCTTATATACCCCAGGACTTACCGGTATTAACACCCCTCACGATCTTCATGATGCCAGCTAAATTATGTCTCCAAGCCCAGGCAATGTCCTCTTCCTTGGGCATTTTACAGCAGGCCAAGCCCAGCGACAGTATTGGCACATTGTACCTCTCATATACGAGGTCTATTAGATCTCCATGGACCACACTATCTTTCTTCTCGCACGGCATACCCCCTGGAGTTCTATGTTCTTGGAACATTTGGGCGTACTGTTCGTACATCTTCGCCGACTCTGGGTACGCCACGTTCTCTGTACCCGATGCTAACTCTAACACCAGATCGAACCGCTCCACCTCTAGTAGTCGAGCGAACGCCTTCTCTCTGGTGTAATTCGAGAGAGGGTTAAGATTCTTATTTGCGAGATAATTGTAGAGACTATCACCGAATTCTTCTTCGACTGGGCTAACATCACATCTCTCGGTGTGGTCGTAGTTTCTGAGTATTTTCATGGTGAGAGGATCGAGGTTGGGTATGAAGTGTATGACGGAGTTGTTCAGCATCCGCCTATGGATAGGCTCGCCGATGTGATAGGCCATGGAGAGGTGCCGGGCGTAGTTCAGTAACATCTCCTGGCCCAGGGGCTGGGAGGCGTAGAGGTTGCTTATGAGGGCGACGTGGAATTTCGTCTCTTCAGGACCCCCTGCCTGTAGAATCAAAAATAATATAACAGTAAATTTTATGTCAATGAACAAAATAGTACAGATCAAAACAAAACTGTAGTATTAGGCTACGTTCTCAAGAGCGGTTTTTAATGGTCGCGACAGAAAAAACTGGTCTGTAAATAGAACTGTGCATTCATATAATTTATCTGAAAATCGTGTACAGCTGTCAAATCTGACACTTCGATTTTCAACTCTACTAAATATGCGCAGAGTTACAATTACAGTGTAGTTTTTTCTGTCGCGACACAAACAACCATTGTTTTATTTGTAAAATATGTAATTTGGGTAACGAGGTCACCATTTTGAAAATAAATCAATCAATCATTTATTGCCATTAATACATTTTGCCACTGCGACAGAGTATAAATATTCTGTCAACGTTGACTGAGCTGCTAGTAATTTACTTGTAAGTTTCGAGGTATGGATGGACTAGCTGTTGTCCGCGGCTCCACCAGCTTAAATTCAAATATCCCAATGGAACACTGTACTTTTTCGAGATAAAAAGTAGCCTATATTTTAATCCAGAGCCTAAACTACTACCGTACCAAATTTAATCGAAATCCGTTCAGTAGCTTTTGCGTGAAAGAGTAACAAACATCCATACATCGATCCATCCATCCTCACAAACTTTCACATTTATAATACTAGTAGGATAGATGGATGAATGTTTGTTACTATTTTACGCAAAAGCTACTGAATGGATTTTGATGAAATTTGCTGTGGTAGTAGTTTAGACTCTGGATTAAAACATAGGCTACATTTTATCCAGAAAAAGTAGAGTGGTCCCGTGGGTTACTGTATTTACGAGGGCGGAGCCGCGAGCTAAAGCTAGTATAGTATATAAGTGACTTACATCAGCCGTCACTTTGAGTTCGTGCAGCAGGGCGGTATTGAGACTGTCCCCCGCGCGGAACTCGGCGATGGCGCCGAACTTGTTCTCCAGCTCGGCCAGTTTCGCGTACAACTCGAGCGGTTTGTGGTACGCCGTGTACATTATATTGTCTAGCACACTGTGGGGATAAAAATATTAGATCAGCTATGTAAATGGCGTATATACAGGCATTTTGTATCGTAAAATACAATTAAAAGCATGACTAGAAACATTAGGGGCTTGTTTCACAATCTTCAAATGCCTAATTGTCGAATAGCTCATTCGGAAGTTCTGTCGCTGCTTACTTTATATTGAGCGCAGAGACAAAACATGCAAATAAGCTATCTGACACTTATTAGATTGTGAAACAGGCCCTAAATCTGAACTATTACACCCGTAGCTATTAGCTAAAGAGACAATCGATAAAAAGCTGATTACGAAGGTAAAGTTTATTGAGTAATTGTAAAACTAGATTAATATAAACTCCAGACCTTTATGGAACATTACAAGTGTTAGTACTTAGTTATAACACACACATATTATGATACATGACATGCAGTTCGACATAATTCAAAAGTAAATAAAACGTACCTTTATTTCACGCTTCATTTTCAAATTTATGATATATACATGCAAATGTGAATATATTACACATATAGTATTTACACATAGTGCACATAAAAACAAATTTGAACTTAATTAACCATACAATTTCTTATACCTAGGGTTATCTTTAACTGGTCATACTCACATATTACGCGTGCAATGTGGTAGGTACGGGTAGGTACGGCGTTAATTTTGAATGAATTGAATTCGAATTGAATTGAAAAGACGTAGAAATTCAAATGAATTTCTACGTCTTTAGCTCAGACCAAATAAAAAAGACAGAGTTTTGCGAACCACACAGTGAGGCCTCCTAGTATATATCTGTATAACCTATGGTGAGGCCGGCCCCAGACTATGCCTCGCCGTGTTATTACACAGTGTCACGCAGACACATGTAACGAAGCTACGCCTTACCTTGCAAGGCGAGGTGTCGCGGTGTGTGGGTTATTACCCGACTGCCAAGAAGGGTTATGTTTTTATGTATGTAGTGCGTAGATACAAGCGCCAACATCCATAAAAAAACCGACTTCACTTTTCGTTTGACAAAGCTGAGTCTTCCATTTTTATTTGGTCTGAGACCTTTAACTACCGAACTTTAGTGAAAAACTTTTTAAACTCCAGTTTGAACACTAATATTATGTTAAAAGTTAAATTTTAGTACACGAAATATTAGTAGTAAAAGACAGTTAGTGCAAAATTAACACACTTAAAGCTTGCATACATATTTATTATACACACTTATTTACAAAACATATAATGAGCATTAGTCATTGAGTTAATGGAAAAAGAATAAGTCCAAAATCTAATTCTATCACATAAATAATGTTAGAGTATATTAAAATACGTGAGATTATGACTGGACGGCCAATTTTAAGTTTCCATTGGATACAATGGATATTTTTGAGATTTTATTCGAATATTAATAAGAAATTGTAAAAAATCAATATGAAAAATAATAGCGTAATTGAGATTCTACGAGAATGTCAACAAATAAAGATAAAAATAATAAAGTTAACGAGATTCTAAAGTCTACAAATATAAAGCATTTTCTAACTAACATATCAGTGTGGCATGCGAATTGCGAAGGCTCGTTGTTTTACAGGATCATTATTATTATCATCGGGGGTCTTAGGGTCAGTTGGTCGGGGGTCGCAGGATCGTCGGGAATTCTAGGGTTAGCCTGGGTCTATATGATCCGGAATCCGGTCCCAGAAAAATTCAGTATGGAATATCGAAATGTCGAGCTGTCATATTATATTACATTGACATTTGACTCGACACTCATGTGTCCGTTTTTCAATTTTATTGTATTAGTCCAGAGTTCTAATTTTACTGCTCTGAATTATCACCGGCGTTCTGCATGCCGGAGGATATAGTCCCAGCCTTAGGTCTGGCTAAGACAGGAGTTCAGTGTTGGTAGGACTATGATGATCGTACTTTGATCAGGCAAGGACTAGGGAGTAGGGTCATTGTATGGACGTAGGCACGTAGTCGTAGGGTCGCAAACACTTACCGGAAGTCGTAAGCGGATGACCAGTGCTGCGGGTCGTCGGGCATGAGCGTGAAGTTCAGGGAGACGCTGCCGTTAGCTGGTACCGTCACCTCCTCCGTGATGCTCTCGTAACTGGGAATATATATCACTCATAAGACAATTTATTCAGGTCATATTATCGTGCTATTTAATAGATAAACTACCGACAAGAAACCTCAGAAACTCTGCATTAAATAGTATGAATTAAAAAGTCAATACTATTGGTGTATGTAATATTATAATATTAGTTTTCGTTTATATTAATATTAGAATTCGACTTGAAGAAGTTATGAATAGAAATGACGCAATTGTCGAATGAAATCCCTCTTCACACGAACCTCAATGTTTATTTAATTAATCTCTGAGACTAAATATTAATATCCTGGTACCTGTATATTCCATATATTTTTATTGCCACATAATGGAATATAACTATTGTAACTATGGGATGATGAACTATTGGAACATAGGATATAATTGTCAACAGGCTTCTCACACTTGGACACTGCTCAATCCTGTTACAATATATCCTTGGTATTAGCAACAGGCAACACTAGGTTCCACGCGGACCATAAACAAGGCTCACCCGTTCTTGGCCGCGGTGACGTTGTAGGTGCCGGGGCGGAGCAGGCGCCAGTAGTCGCCATCGGCGGCGCTGCGGACGGCGTGCGCTATGCCGGCGACGGTGACGGTGGCGCCGGCCAGCGGGTGGCCGATATGGCTGTGGATGAAGCCCTCGACTCCCGTATGGACCTGAACAACAACATTCATCTGATGTTTTGAACTCACTAGATACAAAATGCCCTCCGAATTTAACTTAGCTTTTTGAACAGAAAAAACCGTGGCAAACGCGTCACCACTTTCATGTGTCTGCCAATCGTCTCATGACAAGTTATTTTCCTTTGACGTTTTGGCCAATTTCAAACCATAAAACTTTGACCGCTTGTGCAGCAAATAAGACATCACATTAGCATTTTAAAATCTAAATAGTAGTATCCTACAAACATTATCATTGTTAAAATTTAGATGGATGTTTGTGACTCCTTCACGCAAATACTACTGAACGGATATTTATAAAATTAGGTAGGTACTGTAGTAGTTTATGTTTTGAATTACCACTAAGGCTACTTTTGCTTCTTATTCCGAGAATATACAGTGTTCCCGTGGGATACTAAATTTACGCGGATGGAGCCGCGTTCAAAAGCTAATAGTATCATATACCTGCTCCATAAACTCCAACAGCGCCTCCCTATTGTCCTCCCAGTAGCTGGGCAGGTCAGCGGCAGGCGGGAACTTGTGGCAGCCCAGCTCTAGCGTTAGCTCCATGTCGCTCGTGTGGAGGTAGCTCCAGTCCTGCATGCCGCCAGCTAGAGCGTACCTGGGGGAGTGAGACAGCAATAGAGAGAGAGAGAAAGAGAGATAAAACTAACGTCGGCTCTAGGAAGCTCATGCTATATAGGCGCTTAACTTGAGCGATATGTGCTATAGCGCTCAAGCTAAGCGCCGAGCGAGCGCGTACTTATGGTGCGAGTGAGACAGGGCGAGAGTTTCAACGAGAGAGAGAGAGAGATGGAGACATAATATATGAGTTTCTATTCACGATGTGAGGACATTTGGCTTAAAAGCAGACAATTGTGATGGGTTATGATAATAATGTATTAAAGCTTACCATTTAGCACCATTCGTGATTCCTCCTGGGAATCTCTCATTCGGCGTGTTCTTACAGGGTTGGCCCAGGTGCATTCGGTGATGTGCCTGTGGAAACAAACACGATGGATGTCAGAAACTGATAGTGATGTTATGTCATGCACACACACATGATATGAAGCACAAATGCGTATGTACGAAGACTGAGGTGCGGGTGTTTTACTTTCCCCTCTTTCATACGAGTGTAGGCGTCGCCGTCTCCGTCGGACGCGTACAGGCGTCACTCACCGCGGCGTACACGTGCGCCAGGTGAACGAACACGTCGTTGTCGGGCGCAGGGTTAGCGCGGCCGCCGCTCATGTCGGCATCGCCGTCGTACGGGTAGTTGGCGACGAGCGCGCCGCCGTGCAGGTTGGCGGACAGCACGAACGGGATGCGCGAGGACCACTCCATCACAGCTTCAGTCTCCGGCTCCTGGACTGTGTTGTCCTGGTGATAATTAGTAAAAGTAAATAAAAGAAAGATCTTCAAGATCCCGTTATCAGTTATGTCAGTGGTGGTGGACAATGTTTAGTTTTTGATTGCAACGCGTATTGACCATGACTCGTGATATCAATGCACGAAGACTAGTGGTATAGTTTTTGAGCTCACCACAGTGGGTCCATACTGGTCGGGGAAGTTGCGGTTGAGGTCGATGTCGTGGGCGTTCGGTCTGCCGCGAACACTTTGGAAGTCGCCTGAAATTATTATTGTCAGTTGAAGAAACCGAAAGTTTATGCTTAATACGTGATTAATATAATAATTACTTTTTTGGTTTATACATTTTCCCACCTACTAATAAAAATATTTATACAACATAAGTTTCGATTTGCTCTCTTGCTGTGTTTTTACACAACTGATTAGCAATTCAATGTTGTCTTTGTCTGTCAAGCGACTTTCCCAACGTATCAGCCAAACGCAGCAATATTTAATAGTTAATCAATTGTGTAAATATTTTTATTAGTATAGAAGATTTGTGTATATTATATATTTTCCATTTGTGGATAATAATGATTATCACTCGGGATCGATAACACTCTTACAGCTCTTTTTGCCTTTTAATAACCAAATAATATAATAATTGTCTTGTACATTTTTATTTCTTACCCAGTTTAGACTTCTCGTAGCCATCCGGGTTCATGCTCGGCATGAGATGGACTCGGGTGTTATTGAGTATGCGCTGCACTCTCTCGTCGCCGCCGTAGTACTCCCGACAGAGGTATTTCGCGAGCAGGAGCAACATCTCGCGCCCTATCACTTCGTTGCCGTGCATGTTGGCCACGTACTTGAACTCCGGTTTACCTATTGATGGAATCGTTGCGCCATGATAGTGACGATGAATTGTTTTTGAATTCGCTAAATAAAATTACTGAACATAAAATGTAGCAAAAGTTAAGTATCACGATGCTATATAAAAATGACACATGAGTTTACACCTGTGTGAGTGAGTTTTTATCACTACTCGCCGTGAAGAAGTTAACTACAATTTGTATGGCATCGAAATAACGCCCCTAGTGGCAAACAATGGAAAATAATTCGAAGCCATAGAAATTGTAGTTTTCTAAAAACTTATACACGGCGAGTAGTGACAAAAAGTCAAAAACTCACACTCACCACATACACCATGAAAATTCAAGTTGCTCGTTATGTTGCAAAGAATTTATACGCCTGCACGCAAAAATGCACGTAGACGCACATATGCAGCATGTAACACTAAAGCCATTCGCGTGGGCGTAACTTCATTCTCGTACATTTAACAATAGCTATTGCGTTACTTGATCAGAAACTCTCGAATATTGTAGGTCCTACGCCAAGATTATACAAATACTTGCGTAATTATGGCGCAGGACTTAGGCAAGATGTAGACGAAAAACACTTTGAGCTTAAAATATGTACCTGGGATATGCACCCCTGGATTTTTCGTCACCTCCAGCACATAGAGTTCCCGGCCCTGGACGGACTTGCCGATGCTGGTCAGCCGTGTTATGTTGGGGTACTCCTCGTTCAGGTCCTTGAGGAACCTCTCCATCAACAGGTAGTTGTGGTGGACGAAGTCTGGCGGGGAGAGACCGTCGATGTCACGTGGTCCCCTGTTACGCTCTGAGAATCCGCCCCATTACTGACTTTTAGTATTTTGTATATGCCTTTGTAACATATGTAAATGTAGTTGCATACTTACTTACAATATTGTTCGTATTAGAATGTCTTGCAGTGTCAAACACAATTCAAAAGTGAAAGTTAAAGATCCTACATCTCGATTAGCTTGAGGTGTCCAAACTTGGCGACTTTATTGAATTTTGTGTTTATCTTTCGTACACTATACATAGACAATTTTCTTCACCAGTCGACTTTAAATTTTGATTCAAGTATTCATAAAAACCTTGGTTAAATAAAGATTTGTTCTGCTATGATAAACTATTTTTGCTCTTAGGTTTATTTACTGTGAATAATGCTGTGGAAATTACAAAAAACCAGAGGAAAATTAATGTGAAACTATCTAAGTGTTATGTACAATTCAGTGTAAGTGTGAATTATTTTTGCCAAACTTTAGTGAATTATTGGAAAGGTAATTAAAAATTAAAGAAAAGGTAATCGAGGGTTTACAAAGCATATACAAAAAAGAAAAAAAATGGGCAACATCCGAAGAGCGTAAAGGAGAACGAACGTGAAATCAAACAAACTCATGCAAACTAGCAAGTTAAAATTAAGTTACATAGAATGTTCCAAAAATGTCAAGTAATGTTTTAACTTCTTTCTTAAATAATCCAAATAATAAAGTAATTTATTTAGGTAATTGAACAAATATTATTTTTATATAGATTTTTGATATAATTCGTAACAAGTCTATAAAATTTCAATCATTTTTTGAAACATCCTTTCAAAATTAACGCGCATGTAAGTAGGATAAAAACTAAACTCCAGTTTTACATTTAAGGATTATTACATGAGCCACCACCAATCAGATTTTTTCCACATGCTCATAAGACTCAATTATGGGTTAGGTTAGTTGTCAAATTTTGTAATAAGCAAAAAAAAAAACAACAAACAATAGCAAAAAATACATAATGCCCAAACATTTAAAAGTCGAATTGTTTATCATTATTTATTGATCCTTTTACTTACAATAAAATTTCACTATAATAATAAATGCATTTTGAATAGACAAAATTGTATACACTATACCATCATTTATCTTCAAATAAAGTTTTGAGCAAAAAATACAGGACAAAGATAAAAATGGAACATTCGTTAATTAATTAATTTTATAAGCAACAACATTTGTTGTTTATAGATTTTCATTTATTTTTCATTGGCACAAAAATATTTTACTAAAAATAATACTTCTAATAAATAGATATTGCTTTAACATCAACAACCATGTTAGATTATTTACAATTGGACATAGAATTACTTGATCGCTCTGAAGTTCGTGAGCATGAATACAATTATTGCGTACCTATATTACTTACGTTCAACTTCAGAGCGGTGAAGTAACTGTTACATCAACCACAACCATTTAATATTAGTAACTAATATTAGTGCCATCGACGTATGTACTATTCCACCATAAATATTTTTCACAATGTACAGGTTGACTTTTTAAGCGGGTGACCTTTATTACTGATTTACACTTGTACTGCACAACTTCAACCTGTATAACTTTCTTATAATCTTGTATTTATTTATATAATATATTCGAGACAGCTTTTATTGACATCTATAATACTGGTAAAGTAATTCGCACATTGAGAAAAAGTATTTAAGCCTTAAAATTGCACCATAAAACTATAAAATAATATATCTTATCTCTATTATACATTTTAATATCACTTGTAAAATAATTACCATACCTATGGCTGGTACATAGACAAATCATTATATAAGCATTTTGCATTTGATAGACTAGAAAGTATTGTATGGTATGAGATTAGTATATTTTAATAATACCGACATACAAAGCGTCTAGTGCTGGTATTTTTATGTATACTGTATAAATAATTGTGATCATAATTTTCGAGAAATGACCCCTAAGTTAATGTCTCTCTCGTATTGTTTTCTTTATTACTTCTCTTTCTTTTGCACATGACGCAACAACATTTTTAACCCTGATAATTATAAAGATTAGTATGTGCCACTAGAATACATACCCATGTTATTTCAAACTCCAAAGTGTGCTTTCAGAATAGAACCTTGTGCCATGATGAAAAGAGTGTCATCTGAATTTCATAATATCCCCATGACATTTAGACCTTTGGAGTCTAGATTTAAGCTCCATAAAGCATCTCATGACTTTCCCAATTGTGGCCAATGTGCTAATAAAAACACTCATGTTATCTTTAATCGGCGAAAAAAGTACAACAGACTAGACCGTCATGACCTTTAGACCTCTGAATGGAACCTCTGAAAGGTCCCTAATTTTAAGTCCCGGGTTTAAGCCCTTAGTATAACCAACAGGAGCAGATGCAGCAGTATCGAGTGTGTGAGGGAGACGGCGGAGTTGTCTCTGTCGCACACTCGAGATGTCTGCTTACCGTCACTGAGCGGGCGCGTGCGTGGGTGCGGACGCACGGCGAGCGTGAGTCGCGACGCGCGGTCCGCACGCACCGTCACGGGCGTGTACTGCGGCGTCTCGTATCTGGAAGTAACTACGAATGTGAATCAGATGTAAAACATCGAAATTATAATATATGCGCGCGCACACACAAAGAAGCCGAAAGCAGCGGCATCACGGATAGACAGTGCATTGTCCTGAGTAGGCCTGCATTGTCCTAACCAAACTTGAAAACAACATTTTTTGTTATTCCAATGCAGGAATCGAACCCACGACCTCCGAGTTGAGAGCCAAGCTCTAACCACTAGAACACGGAGGCTGTTAACAGCCTGATCACCTGATTGTCTGACAAAAAAGATGATCCATGCGTTGGATGGGCGTGTAAAAAGTCGAACCTGTGCCTGATCTCTCGCCGAGCTCTCGTGTCGGTTACCCGTCCCACCGGGTTATGGGAGTAAAGGAAGAGAGATACTCTTGTGTACTGCGCACATACTTGGGCACTATAAAATTACTCCTGAGTAACTGACCTGGTTTCAATGAAACCGGCCACCGTCACCGAAATCAGTGTGGTTCCAAGTCGATACTACTAAATATTTACAAAACAAGATTTAATAAATGAGACAATCGCAGAATTGTACAGTAGAGCTCGAAAACCTGACATATTGTGCTTTTCTTGAAACTTTTTTAAATCCAGGTAATATACAAATCATAAACTCAAGGGATATAAAATAGCGTCTTATTACTGTAAGACAAACAATAAAAAAAGAGGTGGAGTGTGTATTTTTATAAATAATAGCATCAACTGCATTGATCTACCCGTCATTACAAATAATTATGCAGCCGACAATATATTCGAATGCTGTGGAATAGAAATACCGCAAATATAAATATGACAGTGATTTGTTTATATTAGGATACCTAATTCTGATGTAAATATATTCTTTGAAAAACTAGACACAATGCTCTATGACCTATTAAAGAATTTAAAAAAAAAAAGATAATTATCGGTGGTCTTAACATAGATATGTTAGAGGCTATAGTACTGCAAAATTTTTTTTTGCATCTGGTTCTCTACTCAAACTCGGGCTATCTGATCACAATACTTCACAAATATAAAGCATACCTGTAAAAACTAAACCGAAATTGCCAACGACATACTACATTTACAAAAAATATTGCAATATAGAAAATTTGTTTGGGTCAGATATCTTTGTATACATCGTATACAAAATGACATTAATAGGGAAATGCAATCCTTTTATAATGAGTTTATTTTATTTTATAAATTGTGCTCTCCCTTAAAAAGAATAAAAATCACAAACACACAAAACAAAAATGGATAAGTTATAAAAATAAGCTGTAAAACGAAAAGGTTGTAAAACTTCGCATTGCATATTACAAAAATAAAGTTTGTAAAAATAAAATGAAATTTAAACTACATTCGAAAGTTTTATGCATTAGTATTAGGTCATAGGTCACATATGAAAATGACGTTTTGTCGTACTGGCCACTTTGATCTCAAATACATCTTCCTTGGTTAGGAATTCCAATTTCAAATTTATACCGCTATTTACTCATGCATTTGTGTTTCGAAAACCATAATTCATTTGTTTTTTTCTCTTTTCAGTTTTTTTTTTGCGTCACTCTGTTTACAAAATGGAAAACTTGAAATATCGTATTATTTTCGAGTACGAGTTCCACCGTGGCACCAGTGCCGCAGAAATGGCTCGAAGGATTAATGATGTGTATGGCCGCGGTGTCGCAAAAGAAAACACAATGCGTTTTTGGTTCCAACGTTTTCGTTCTGGAAATTTCGACCTGCAGATCAAGCCCCGTGGACGGCCGAAGACCAAAGTTGATAATGAAGAATTGAAGGTTATTGTGGAAGCGGATCCATTGAAAACCACGTCCGAGTTAGCTGCAGGCTGCGGTGTTAGTGATAAAACTGTTTTAATCCACTTGAAGCAAATTGGGAAGGTGAAAAAGCTTGAATACCCACCATTCAATTGAGTCAATCACCTCATGAATTGAGTGCAGCAAACCGTCAAACGTGCGTCGACTGCTGCGTTACATTACCCAACCGGCACAATAATGAAGGGATTTTAAATCGAATCATTCTCTGTGATGAAAAGTGGATCCAGTACGATATTTATTATTTATATATATAAGAAACGAAACCCCTTCCAATGTTTTCCAAGGAATTTTTTTGAACCTTTACAATGTGATGATTTTGTGTTAGTATTATAGCAATTTTGTAATCTCACCCTGCAGCAACAGCGGTAACGTTGTACTGTCCGGGCAGCAGCATTCGCCAAAAGTTGCCGTGCACAGTTGTCTTGACTACGTGATCAATCCCTTCGATCATGATCTGAGCGTTCTGAAAAAAAATATGGTTCTTACTTTATGATTGATATGATTATAACCCTAAGGCCTCATTGGGCCTCCGGTACCTTCACACACTCTGCAAATACAAGTGTTATTTCACGCAAATTTTCCATGATCTCGTGAGCAGCCCATTCATGACGTAGCATGCTTCTCCGCCGTGAAGTAATAGAATCAAATTGATATATTTCATACTCATTAATTTACCTTAACGGGTTCCCCATTCTCATCAACAACGGTTCCTTGAATGCCGATATTGGTCTGCTCCATGAAGGCGATGAGTGATTCCTTGTTCTGGTGCCAGAATGTCGGCAACTCCTCCGCCTTGGGATACTTGCAGCAAGACAGCTCGAAGGTAACCTCGTAGCAGTTGGAGTGGAGGTAGTTGAAGTCTTGCATACCACCTGGAAAATGATTATTAATCTATCTCAACCGGGATTAACAATTAAAATCTGCATGTGGATCAGCCACACATTGAGGTGTTTGAATAAATCTACATAATTTAAGATGACGCATTGGCGATAGGGCCGGAGGTGGATGCGGCGGTGGCGCGCGCACGCATCATACAAAACCGTCTCGAAATGGAATGGGCGATTGCGTCTAAAGTTTTGCACGTGTAATTTAAAAACTATAAATGAATATTTTAATTCACTTGCTGACAAATGACAGTGTAATGCTAAACAAACGTATTTATAAATTTTTATTTCTTTTTGTTTCATTATTTTGTGTTATAAACATTGGTCAATTGTGTTATGCTGCAGCTAAACAAAGGTCTTAAGAGGTTATGAATCCCTTTTTCCTACATTAGCTTTGGTGATAGGTGAGAAAAACTATAGTCAATACGTCCTCTTAAAGCGTCCCTTTGGTATTTTTGCATTTGTAAATTTGGAATCTAAATTTATCAACGAAACACAGAGTTACAAATAAGATATGTCTCTCTTAATATGGACTGAATTTGTCTCAGTCCCTTTCTTTATTTAAACGACTAATACAACATAACTAATTTCTTAATGTATGGCGGCATGCCATAAGATTTCGTTTACCTCATCGTCGTAATTGGCGATGGCAACTTGGCTAAAGGTCTGTATCCATGCCATGCACACAGACCTTTGACGGAAAACCAGAATAAATCAATACATATGAGACCAACCAGTGTGCAGGTTAACGGAATATAGCCTAAGCAAATAACCAGTCTTTGCATGCACGGTAGAATGTTTGTGATGGTTTACAAACCTTTAACGGAATACCAGAAGGCGCCGTTAGTGAGACCGTGAACGAATTTTTCGGGCTTGCACGCGTCGCCGCGGTGCATGACGTCATTGTTGGACGCGTATACGCTAGCCAGATGCTTGAATAGCGCGTCGTCTGGTGTACGGCTCTCTTCGCAGCAGTCCTTGTCGCCGCTGAAATGGGATTTAAATTTTTACTAAATGTTCCTGGCGATATCATTCAAAGAACATCTACTTGATAACGAGAACCGCATATTAAACCGATAAAAAGGCGTTAACCCAAGCTATAAACTGTGTCCCAAATTTTAATAAATTTTTACTAAATATTTCCCGCTAAATCGTTCGCATAAAAGAAAAGCGGACTGCTTATTGAGTGCACTTGCACCGAAAAGTTGAAATGTTAAGCTGATGATGCAGCATCACCTGGAATATGTAGGATACCCTCACAATACTCCTACACTCCTCACCTCACCTATACTCCTCACAAACTTACAGCAGAGGTATCGAGTTTGGGCTCATTTTTTGATCTCAATGAATAGGACATAGATAAATGGTGATAATTTGCACCTGATGATGCAGCATTACTTGGAATCTGCAGAAATCCCAACTCTTCAGTAACATACAGCAGACATATCGTGTTTGGACTGATTGAAAAGGCTCCAATGAATAGGATGTAAGTAAATAGATGGAGATAGTCTGCATCTGATGCTGCAGCATGATACCAGAACCTCGCTTATTACATTACAAAATGTATGCAAATTTTATAAGTGCTGGTAAAAATATATGTATCTATAGTCCAAGGAACCTTCCACTTATGGTCAATTAGTCAGTGGTAAGCATGGGTATAATCAGAATTTCAAATGGCATGGACTTCGCAGAGACCAGTTAAAAGAAGGTTGTAATTAAATTAATTTAAAAGTATGAAATAAAAACAAAATTAGAAATTTTAAGTAACCACCGACACAAAGACAATAAAAAGTAAATAAGTAAATTTCTATTTTAGCGTTTTAATATTTTTAAAGGATATTTTTAATATATGCGTCGCCGAGTCGGCGGACCGCAGTTGGGTTGGGTTTAGGTCGGGTAGTTATTTATTTATTCCAGTTCCTATTTAAGACAGCAAAACGTGTGTTGGGACAGCTAGTGACTAATAAATATTTCCGACAACAAGTCAATTATCGAATGAATCATCAATCAACTATCAAAATCAATAACATGAATTACTGGTCACTTATTGAAATATTAAACATTAATTCTGTCATCAAATTATGTTCGGCTTGGCTGGTTTATGTAAAAAAATAATTTAGACTGTCTATATTCTTCTCAAGTGGTTTAAGACACGCCAAGTCCAACGGAAATATTATTGCGCCATAAAATGCCGGGTTATCCTGCTTAGCACGGCTTATTTACCAATTGACAACCAAATGTGTCTAAACCATGTCTAAACATGGTTGATAACACTAGCACTGTTGTAGAAAATTTGGCTCCAAATAACCAGAGGCAGGCTAAAGATTTTCGGGAAAAAGAGGTTGGTGACAGAAGAACAATTTTCTGTGTAGGAACAGTAGAGAAATCATTACTATTTTGTATGTTTTCCGGTTGACCTGATTGTCTGATAGATTAAATTACTTTTATATATATTGCCTTCTTAATGTTTATGCCAATATTACTCATCGCAAATAAAACTATTTGTATGGATTTTATCCTGGTTTTCATATTTCAGATTTCCCATGTTAAGATGCTTTACAAGAAACAAGGTCACAGGAGGACATTAAAATCCATAAAAATATTTTATTTGCAAAACTTTACCTCAGATAGTATTTACCTCAAGTCATCATAAGGGTAGCTGGCTACAATAGCTCCACCATGTAAGTTTCCCGACAGGGTAAACTGCTTAGATAGGACCCATTTCATCAGTGCCACAGTTTCAGGCTGGCGTCCACTGAACAAGTACTCATCATCATTAGACTTGTTCTTATCAAACTGGTCCGGGAAGTCGCGATTTAGATCCACATCCTTAGCATTGCTCCTTCCTTTGTACTCACTCAGAGATTCGCATTCTCCTTCCTGTGAACAATTACACCAACAATCAAATAATCCCTAAGGCAATATGAGAATCTTGTATGTTGTAGAAACAAATGTACAACAACATACAAGATGTTGCTTATAGTTTCTTTGAATAAATAACATGGTGCGTAAATTATTTTTACATGGTATAGTAATTCTTGTTGCGGTTTTTTTTTTAATAAACTACAGGTTGTTTGGTAGGGAGCTGTACATACGCCTAGGGTAGAAACTAGGGATGGTCTGCTACCTATCCCCGCCCATTATATTGACCTTGACCGCCAGGTTTTATTTTAATGACTTTTTTTTATTTTTAAGGAAAACTCGATATTTTTGACCAGGGACCGGAACCGCTTTCCCTTTTAAGGGTTTTATCAGGGTTTTTGGAACGGCTGAATATTTTAAGTTGATTAAAAACCCTATGATTTGATGTCCCATTCGTTCCACTTACCATTTAAAATGGTAACCTTTTTAAGGGGTAACCCACAAACAATTCAAATTGTTACCAATTCACAAAAAAACCCTTATGAAGGGGTAACCCTTTACAAAGAGGTTACACATATAAAGCGCTTTCCTGCCTCACATCTCAAGCGAGTTTCGTATTTATGTGTACTACGGTAACTCCTTTTTGCTGTACACGAAGGCGCGGCGTCGGCGCGTGGTACACAGCACATCAAACGTCGCGCCGCCTATTCATTCGAAAGTACGCCTTATTAGTATAGTAGTACAATCTTTGTTGTTTGAAATGCTCGCCGAACCGCCTGCCACCCGCCGCCGTCGGGTGCACCCCCTGTGCACTGCTCGCTGTGCACGTTGCGAACTTGTTGACACTTGTTAGTTGTTTGTTTTTGTTGCATCATTCTTTGATTAATTCCGCGCGGGCGCAATCCAAAAAATATTTTCCATTTCTCGTGGTTTTTCATTCATATTTTATTTTACTATGCCTCCACCAAAAAAAGATGCAGTTCATAGATATTTTGATTATGAAGAGACTAATAGTAATAATCACAGCCAGTGCCGGCTATGTAAAAAGAAAATTAAGGTAAGTACATATTCCACTACTAATAAATATACGTAGTGCTTATTTAGGTACTGTCGAACTCGCCACGCCGGTCGCCTCGGTCACGCCAGGCAGTATTCGATACTATACTAGAATTATTTTAAGCAATTTTGTCCAACGGTTGCAGAAAAAAAGTTTTTAAATCTAATTTTTTATGAAATTACCACTTTTCATCACAAATCTGGCTGTAGTTTCGACCAAAATTAAAAATGTTTAACTTTGTTTCCTGTAGGCTGTATATGTATGGCACGTTATCGGGTTAAAAGACTTTGACCAGTGGTCCCCAACCTTTTTTTCATACGGGCCACAAATATGTTTTGGTCTTGGTGTCGCGGGCCGCAACAAAAATTTTTTAGGGTTAAAAAATAACGTTCTTCAAAATTAACGATTTAAAAGTGGAAAAAATTTTCGACTTTTCGAAAAATTTTCACGACTTTCACGACGACTTTACATTATTTTGCCGGTGGGTGTGAATTTCAAAATAGTTTAACATCACGCGGGCTACAGATAAAGTCCCGGCGGGCCGCATGCGGCCCGCAGGCTGCGGGTTGGGGATAGCTGACTTTGACGGTACTAGTCGGCGAGACGCGGCACAGTGGTTCCAATTCCAAAATTCGTGGACATAGACCCCGAAGTCGAAATTTCGACTTGATTTTTTTTCTGTGATAGAAAACAACATTTCAAACAACTTTTACTTTTGCACAATTCTTCGAAAAACTTATATTTTTCAAGATATAAAATAAATTAAAAAAAATTGTATGGAGAAAAACACATTTTATTTTTTTTCTTCAACTGCCGTAGTTTGCGGGGTGTTTTGAGGCATAGGCGTATTAGATAAGGTGACAAGGAATATAAAAATAATTTTATTTGGTCTCGCAGAGTGCGGCCGCGCAAGAAAATTAAGTTTAATTTTTTTTTATGAAAACGCTTTTTTTACAAAAAATGAAATGTTTTTCGTAATGTTGTTCTTCTTTTTTGTATTTTTACTTTTAATTATATCATCTAAGAGTGAAATATCCTATCAAATACTATAAAAAATGGTTTTTGTTGAAAAATTTAATTTAATTTTATTCATTATTTTTACAAAGTTAAGACCTTTTTTAGGAATGATTTGTTACTTGTTAGCAGGATTAAACGTCTGTTTAGTTAAAGAAAATGCTATATCATAACAAGAGGGTCTGAAATGTTTTGAGACTCTATAAACATTACTTCTTCTTCTATAACATCATCAACATCATCGTTGTGAAGTAATTGAACTGCTTCAGGGTGTAAATTATGATGCGATAATTTGAAGAATTTAGGTCTAATATTGGAAATGTGTGGATCAGAGCTAATCAAAAGACCTTGAATAATATCTTCGTTCGTCTGGATCCTTCCTATTTTCCGTGTATGTCCCTCTATTACTTTTCTGAAATCCTTATTGCTAGCTTCTGATGCTTCTTCTGATAATATACGAGGGCGGGTCAATAAGTCCGTGACTTTTGGAATAAAACACAGATTTTTTGATAAATAAATCATTTTATTTTTCAACGTAGTCCCCCTTGAGCTCTATACACTTTGTCCAACGCTTCTCCAATTTTTTTATCCCTTCCAAAAAATATGATTTGTCGAGGTCCTCAAAATAGGCCTTTGTTTGCGAGATGACTTCATCATTGGAGTCAAATCTTTTTCCACCGAGCCATTTTTTCAGGTTTGGGAACAAGAAGTAGTCACTCGGAGCCAAATCTGGAGAATAGGGTGGATGTGGGAGCAATTCATAGCCCAATTCATGGATTTTTGCCATGGCAACTGCACATGTGTGCACCCTTGCATTGTCTTGGTGAAAAAGAACTTTTTTCTTGGCCAAATGAGGTCGGTTTTTTTTCAAATTCTCATTGAAGCGGTCCAATAAGTTGGCATAATATTCCCCATTAATTGTTCTTCCCTTTTGAAGATAGTCAATGTGGATTATCCCACGTGCATCCCAAAAAACAGTCGCCATAACTTTATTGGCTGACAAACCCACCTTGGCCTTCTTTGGCCCCGATTCACCCTGTAACCCACTAAACCGAAACCGAAACCGAAACCCACTGTTTTGACTGTTGTTTGGTCTCTGGTGTGTTGTGATGGATCCATGTTTCGTCCACGGTTACAAAACGGCGCAAAAACTCCTCCATATTGTGATTAAACAACGCCAAACCTTCCTGTGAAGTTGTTACACGATTGCGTTTGTGGTCGACTGTGAGCAAACGCGGCACCCATCTTGCGGAAAGCTTTCTCATGCCCAAGTGATCATTCAAAATTGAAACCACTGAGCTATGCGAGATGCCTATGGCTTCCACAATCTCTTGCACTTTCAATCTTCGGTCGGCCAACACCATATCGTGAATTTTTTCGATTGTTTCGGGTGTAGAGACCTCAACTGGGCGTCCAGGACGTTCGGCATCTTCAGTGCTTGTACGGCCACAACGAAATTCAGTAAACCACTTTTTTACCATTGAAATCGATGGTGCAGAGTCCCCGTAGTATTTATCAAGCTTAGCCTTGGTCTCGGTAATGGTTTTTTTTCGCAAAAAATAATGCTTAATAAGCACACGAAATTCACTTTTTTCCATTGTTTCCTTAAGTTACTGGATAGTCTGATAAAGATAGCTGTAAAACACAAACTAACTGACGCAGCAAGTTCAAATTTTGATAGGAGTCAACTGACAGATGCCTGTTGACAGGAGTAGTGTTGCTTTTTCAGTAAGGAGGTTAGAAATTCAAAAAGTCACGGACTTATTGACCCGCCTTAGTACCTAGAAAAGGAATTTAATTTCATTAGAGTAAGCCAAAGAATAACAAATCACTATATTATATTAAATAAAAATGAAGTAATATTGGCTTACCTATGGGTAAAACTGAATAATGTTTGCAAATATCAGCACCATGTATCAGAAGTTTGTGGACGCTTGTTGGCATATATTACCAAGGGTAAAGCTGGACGTACTTTTCTGCTGTTTCTCTGCAGTATAATCTGAAGGCCTCAATATTTATCGACTTTCCTGAAGATATGGCTTGTAGAATCACGGAAAATCGGAATATTAAGTTTTCGTCAATTCCTGTGATTCTAGATGACCTTTTATAGTCATCATCAAAAAATCGCCTTGCAGTGTTTCCATCGTTTGTAGTTCCAAAACCCTGTCAATTGAAGAAAAAAATAGTTAATCATAGGCTTAAATTATAAAAATAAAAGCTAATCAAGTAAAAAAAGCATTCAATTCGCAAATGAGGTAGGTACCTGTATCACAATATCGATTAGTAATCCGGTTTGCTCACGATATTCTTGTTGTGTACACTCTTTCTTGGCTTTTTACAATGTCTGGTCTCCAGCACGAGCACTCCATTTCTTGAAGTCCATATTATACGATATGTGAAGAAGACACTCCATACACCGAATTCTCATATGGAGTGAGGATAGACCATACTCGCAAATTTCTTCACGAAGTGACTTTTGAGCCAAGACATCTAGTTTATTCATTTGACTTGGTGTTGCCAAGCAAATGGGGCATGTTGCTTGCGAACATCTGCTATTGTGTTTACCACTTTCCCATCAATCATCGTCATATGCAGTTCGTGGGATATCTCCGCATTATTATAACGCGTGGGAGTCAATTCTGCAATCGCTACCTTCATATCAGACTCTTCAGCCTTTATGAAATCTGAAGTTTCCGTTGAGAAGGTGAATTTGACTGGTCGACAGTAATAAGTTGAACAAGGAGCTGGATTCTCCCAAACAATCAACTCATTTCCATCTACCAGTCGAAGTGGGACGACACTGGTCATGACGTATATTGTACTCGGAAGCCTCTAGATTCCACCGTTGTTTATAGATACTCTGTGATGAGAAGCCGTCAAGACCCCACTTTCATATCATTTTTAACCCTTCATCATCTATGACCGGGTATACAAACTTTGCACTATCCGGTCATAGTCGATGTTTGTTCAAAATATTTTTATTGCGGGAGTTATTACAAATAGTAGGAATTTCTAAATAGAACGTAATGTGGACCGCTAAGACCAACCTCAACTCCATTTGAGCCCCCAAAGACCCTGCTTGGACCCCCAAGACGTTTAATCCCGCCAACAAATCCTCTAAGTAACAAATCATTCCTAAAAAAAGTCTTAACTTTGTAAAAAAATGAATTAAAATAAAATTAAAATGTTCAACAAAAACTATTTTTATAGTATTTTATGGGATATTTCACTCTTAGATGATATAATTAAAAGTAAAAATACAAAAAAGAAGTAAAACATTACGAAAAACATTTCATTCTTTGTAAAAAAAGCGTTTTCAAAAAAAAAAATTAAACTTAATTTTCTTGCGCGGCCGCACTCTGCGAGACCAAATAAAATTATTTTTATATTCCTTGTCACCTTATCTAATACGCCTATGCCTCAAAACAGTCAACCCCGCAAACTACGGCAGTTGAAGAAAAAAAAAAAATGTGTTTTTCTCCATACAATTTTTTTTAATTTTTTTTATATCTTGAAAAATATAAGTTTTTCGAAGAATTGTACAAAAGTAAAAGTTGTTTGAAATGTTGTTTTCTATCACAGAAAAAAAAATCAAGTCGAAATTCCGACTTCGGGGTCTATGTCCACGAATTTTGGAATTGGAACCACTGTGCGCGGTGGCGGCGTGTATCAAACAAAGGATTTGTCGACTCTTTCTGATTCGTGGCGTCGGCTCTGCCCACTCGCTCACTCGCTGCGTACCCGCCTGTTAATTCGTTTTTTCGTCACTTGTCAGTGCGTCAGTTGGTGCTCGAGCTTGTGTTTTTTTAGACGTGCGGATAGTGTTGGCGCATAGCAGTGCCATACACGCATGTTATTTACATAGTTGGATAGCTTATTAAATGTAGATTATGGGGATACAAATAACTCAATACCGACAATAAGGTCCCTTCACGCTGATAATGACACAAATATCTACTTATACATAAGTAGATACATAAGTAGATACATAAGTAGATACATAAGTAGATAAATATCTACTTATGTATGCTTTGTATGCTCGTTTTACGGCTTGCTTAGCAATAAGTAGATAGGTAATTATTAGTGTTCTGTGAGGTAATCACTTACTTTCAAGAGCACGGCGAATACACTCCTTTAGCTCCTCAGTTGCCTACATCATTAAAAAATGCTCACTTTAATCACAATACATCACACGATCACTAAACTAGTACTCAAGCTACTACTAGCTACTACTAGCTACGCTAGTAACAAGCACTGAGTTGAGCGATCTGCGAGAGACGCGAAGAAACTAAATTGCCAACTAATATGAAATACCAATCACAAATCAGAACCAAAAATCGGACGTGTGTGGGGATAAAATCCCTTGAATAGCGGAAACCCAAACCAGGAAGCGCTTACGTTTTCTTTAGGGTTTCCCAGTTCATAGGGTTTATTAAGCGCTTAACTTACTTGAAGGGGTAACCCTTTCAAAGGAAAGCGGAAAGCCAAATACTGCTCGAACTGGGTTAAGCGCTTACCCTGTTTTAAAGGGGTAACCCTTTCTAGAAAAGGTTAGCGGTTAGTTTTTCGATATTGCTTAAATATCCCCTTTAAAAGGGTAACCCTAATAGCTGGGTTATCTTATAAACAGTGTTTCCTTAATTTTGGGATATTTTGTTAAAGGATTATCTATTTAAAGGGTATTCATATTAAGCCGCTTGTCGGTCCCTGTTTTTGACTAAAAGTACCTGTAGCTCAAAATCTATCCATAGGACAGGTCTGCTAATGGTCTTGTTTTACTTAAAAATAAAAATAAAGTCATTAAAATAAAACCTGGCGGTCAAGGTCAATATAATGTGCGGGGGTAGGTAGCAGACCATTCCTAGTTTCTACCCTAGGCGTATGTACAGCTACCTACCAAACACCCTGTATAGAACAGAATATACAAAATTATTTAAGAGGTCTATAATAATGCTACTATGCTATTGATATTTAACTCATAACAATATACCTGTATTTGTACAAGAAATAAGCTATATTAGTTAAAAAATTACTCAATTAAAATCACATGACAGCACTTGCATAACAAATATTAAAATATTAATCACCACATATAAAATGTAGAACACAATCTGCATAACGACTTTTACTCCAATAAGTATGTTTGACTATTGTATATTGCGAGAAATTAGAAAATTATGGTATAATATTAATATAATGGTTATTAAACTTCAACCATTTGGAACATATTATGTTATATTTTATATAATTTTTATTTTATAACAAATTTTATATTATGTTACTCACGAAAACTAGTACTAATGAATTAAAAAGCTTTTGCAAGTCTATTTAAAGCAGTTAAATAGATTGTACAACACAATGTCTTACAGGAATCATCCTTTTTCATACATTGTCTGTAATTTCTTCAGAAAAACTATGATTTCCATGGGACAGCAGCAAAATGGTTTTACTGCACTGAGCTTTGACAGTCAATTATTTTTGCTAACTAAAAGATATAAAACAATATAGACAACAACAATTAACTGCATTGATAGCCAGTGGGCAGTAAATAAAGTGTAAGTTCATAGCCTCTGCGAAGATAACAATATTGCTTATTATTGCTAACTGCTTGAGCTCATTAAATGGTATTATTGACATTATTATCTTATCCTGTTTATTGGAAAATGGCAAACATTTTCTGATTATGTCTTTGGAATTATTGATTGGTTGACATAGGAACAAATAGTATGTTTCTTGGAGCGTTTTTAGATAAAAATAATAAACTGTAATATAATGTACCTTACTAGCTTCAAATCCATCTGGGTTCAGAGACGGCATGAGGTGTATATCGGTGCTGTTCAGCAATTTAGTTACGCGGTCATTTTTGCCATAGTTGAGCAGCAAGTACTGAGCCAAGAATATGACTAACTCTCGTCCAACTGACTCGTCTCCGTGCATATTCGCCACATATTTGAAGGACGGTCTCTCAGGATGCTCCCCCTGGACGTCTTCAGTGATCCGCAGCACAAGTAGCTGGCGGCCTTCGACGGACTTACCGATTGAATAGACTTTCGCGAGTTCCGGATAGGTGGATGCTAATTTATCAAAGAAACTGACAAGCTCATCATATTTCTTATACTTCGGATTCTTCAAGAAGCTTTCGTCGTCTTCATCTATTGATCGTGATACTGTTTCACTTATTAGTAGCAAAAGTACGGCAAACAAAAACTTGTTTAGCCCTGCCATATTACGACTTTCTAAAATGCACAATAAAGCAATATTTTATTATTTATACGCACGCTACATTATTATTAGTAAATTGT
Organism: Phengaris arion; assembly: GCA_963565745.1. Lineage (NCBI taxonomy): Eukaryota > Metazoa > Arthropoda > Insecta > Lepidoptera > Lycaenidae > Phengaris > Phengaris arion. The sequence goes on from OY751433.1 coordinate 26,127,620, forward strand.
TTGAAAGATATTAGTTTGTATTATCAAACTAAACCGAAAGAAAGTGTTATATTAAAAGAATTGCAGTATTGACCACTCTCAAGCAGCTGACGTGACGTTTTGCGAGAGAGAGTCGAGAGACAAATTTGTGTCAACTGTCAAAAGATTTTTTTTTATATACGACGTCGGCTTATAACCATTTGCCAGTGTCAAGTTAAAAGGCGGGAAATAGAATTTTTGTTTCAATTTTCAACCCCGTATTCCTAAATCATCAAGTCTAAAGTCTAGTCAAAGTCTAAATAAATAGTCAGTGCATCAATGAGTCAAGTCAGTCGATTCAGTAAAGTTGGCAGATTTACTGAAAGTTTCTAGGGAGTTTTGGAGAGGGAGAACACAAAATAGCACGTTTCTTGAAGTTGTAGCACTTGCCCACACTTGTCCACGTTAACGAATATTTAATGATTCATATTCCACCAATATTACACATTAAGAACCGAAATGACTAAATTTATGAGGAATATACAAAACCACAATGTCAATAATTGAATTCCCCGGCAAAACTCCAAAAGTTTACTTGATGTTGCCAGGCTACAAAATGAAAATTTCGTCCGACTTCTGAGGAATCGAGCCTCAAATCGAAAACGTCGAATAGATTTCTTTCCTATAGTTTTGAAATCTATGACTTCCTAATAACTGTAATAAGTGCTTCCACAATAATACGGCATTTTTCTGCATTTTTTTTATTACATAATGAATCTTGCTCTGAAACAAGACAGTTTACAAAAGGAATAGTATACTAAAAATCTAAATTTTCAAAGATATTTCGGATTGTTTGAAGCACTTTTGTGAGTCTCGTGAAAACGCCTCATTTATAAGTCGTACTAGTAGGTGACGTCACACGCTAGTAAGTTGCTACGAAATGGCCATAGCCATATGCACAAAATTTCTGATATCTCGTAATTTTGCGCGTTTATGTATGATACATACCATAGTATTATGGTACTTACTTTTTACTTTTCAGTACTTTTTGTATTTGATGTAATTAAACTAATTATGTAGGTTTTATACACTAATGTTTTAAAAAAATATTTCAACTTTTTTGTGACTCCGAAATGCATATAATTACAAAACTACACATAAAATCTTAATTCTTTTTACTTTTATCTAGTTGAAATACCTAATTATTTCTTAATTTATTTAAAAAAACTAAATGTTTACATGTAAAAAAATACCCAATCAAAGACGAGAGTAGAATGTCGAATGATAATAAATCTTCCTAAACAATATACTTACATCCAATTGGCAATTTGGTGTCTTGTTCTATACTCTTACTTAGTTACTTAGATCTACTATAAAGGAAAATAAAACATAGTTAGATGAAAATAAAAAGTTTAATTTATTTATTTAAATTCTTTTAGAGCAAAATTACATGGTAAGCTTGGCAAAAAAGAGTATGACGCGTTGACACAGGAACTAAAAATATTTTCGATTGTATCATCTTTTATCTTTCTTAAATTATATTTATTAGTTATAATACTTTAAAATGAATTTAAAATAAATATAACATCCTAATTAAAAACGTCCCCATTCAATCTATTGACGGTTTTTTGCGATATAAGTTTGACGTTTCTAACTAACAGTTACTGGTAGATAGGATAATGAAACGGGCCGTTAGTACATTTACACCGGAAAGTAATAACATATCTAAAATCTTAGATTGACTTCAATCTCAGATTCTTAAACAAAAATTGACGTAAATTGACGTGAAGCTAATCCCTAGGATCGTTGAAATGTATTGAAATCTTAATCTCAGATAGCGTACGTCGTCGTACGTCTCAGGTAGGTATCGAGTGTACTATCTGCTGTTAAAATCTCTTAACGTCGATACGACACACACTGTATAATATAAACAAAATATTTAACAAGTAGTCAAACCTATAATAGCTATCGCAAATTTTTGTCGGGCCGCAGCGGCGTCTATAATAATCTATGTGTGGTTGTCCGCTGTCGACAAGCTGTCGTACCTCTTGTTGATGTTATAGGTAACTCAGTTATACCATAAGGTTCACATATCACAAGGCTTGACGGCAATCTTACATAATTCTTATAGTATTTTTATAAAAATATCACTGTATTCAGTATAACCAACAGCAGCTTAATCAGCAGCATCCGACGCAGCGAGTGTGCGAGTGAGACGGTAGATCTGACTGGGCGAGGCCAGCGCGTCCGCGTCTGTCCATCACGGCATATGAGCGTCAGTTGTGAGGCCGCGCTAGCACTCACGGTGACAACTGTGTACGGCGGCGGCTCGTACCTGGAACAATCGATAGGTAGACAAACTAGCAGGCGGATCACCCGATGGAAAGTGATTGCTGTCGCCCATGGGGATGTCCATGAACCACCAGAGGAGTCGCAAGTACGTTGACGTTTGATTTCGTGGTCTCTCCAAAACTCCCTAGAAAGTTTCAATAAAGCGTCTACCACTTTACTGAATCGACTGACTTGACTCATTGACTGCACTGACGTTTAATTTCGACGTTGAAAATTCTATTTTCCCGCCTTTTTAACTTGACACTGGCAATGGTTTTAAGCCGTATCGCCATAATAATAAATAAATTATGTATTATTAAGGTAGCCTACCGATGCATGCGACGTGCGACGGTGCGGTACACCCGAGAATGAATTAAGGTCGCTGAGCCACTGCTTAGTATGAATTTATATAGAACACTAAACAATCCCCGCGACCCGCGACGCCGACGCGCCACCGGTGAGCAATGCCGGATTGGTACCTTGGTGCCCTAAGCAATCTTTCTTATCATTAAACCATAGGCCAGGGATGGTGAACCTTTACATATTAACGTACCATTTTTATAAAGAACTGTTTATGTGGTTATAGACGTGCCATAAAATAATTTTTCTTTGTGATTCAGAGGAGTATTTAAAGTTTTGGCGCCCTAGGTCATTTAAAATGGCCGCTCATTAAGCAGTGACGGATTCAACTATTAAAAAAATTATGTTTATTTTACAAGTAAATATCTAATTATACTTTAAAACATATCTGAAACACTGTATACTTCGGAAAAATACATTAAAATCAATAGCTAAGACCGAACGTCGATACTAATTAATTTAATATTTTCTTTATCAACATATAATGCGAGCGAGCATATTTTTTTTTTCTATTTTACCTGTCCAAACCTGTTGAAACTTACAGTATACTCTAAAAAATACACTAAAATCAATGGCATAGAACTGAACGTCAGTACAATATTACAATATATTGTCTTACGTCAAACATTTTACAGGTTAATTCATAGTATGATCTCAAGACCGTCTCAGTCGATAACGTTATTGAGATCACTTACTCAACTTTTGAGCGTCATCTACACGACAACGATAAAATAACGTTTCGTTTACACTTCTACAAAGAACGGATTTATTGATTATACATTCGTTCAATATTTCTTTTAAAAAATTAAATATTTAATAATATAAATACCAAAAAAAGTTTAGTCTGTATTTTTATATTGAAAAAACTGATTTTCATTAATTTTTACGTAGATATTATTATTTATTATTGTCTAGCATAATAATATCCATAACCACTTTTGAAACTAACATTTTAAAACCTACGTAAAACGGAATGCGGATCATTGCCATTCGAAAAAAGTTCTTCTTCTTCTTGTTATTTAAAGTGGCTCCTTAGTGATTCGCCAATGTGTTGTGTTGACGAAAACTCTGCCTTATGAGTGGGTTTTATGAATTAACAAGGGTACGATGTACATACAGGAGGAAGCCTGTTGAATAATCTAAAACCTAGAACAGACACAAACATTTAGGGTCAGTACCACAGTATGTACATAAAGTTTCAGTAAAAGGAGTATTTACCAAACACAGAACAGATTTAAGGTTGATAGGGCGAGGAATTGTAGGAGGGAGGGATCATATAATGAGGATTGTTTTTTGGGCAGCGAAAGAAAGTTCTGCTGTCAAGTGCTAAATCAAGTCAATTAATAAATTAAAATAGGTAATTCGTTTAATATAAATATATAAATAAAATCGAAAATATTTCTACAAATACTTGACACTGTCAGAATGGTGCAAAACCTTTGCAACCGCGATTACCAAAAAAAAAGAAAGAAGAATAAGTATCAATAATCATATTTTTTTTATAACTCTATTTTGTGTTGAGTATGTAGTGTAAATTCTGAGTTTGTTTAATCATAAGTATTTAGATTTTAATAATTGTAACACACCCAAAAACACCACAAATAATAGTGTACTAAATATATCCCAATTTCCAAGCAAGCCGTTCTCAAGTCAAGCTTTGACAGTACCAACGAAACCGCGTCTCAAGTAACAGTTTGACAGCAATGACAACTTACTTGAGTAACGAGTCTCGTTTATTAAATACGTTCGCACTCACTTGATACGCCGTACCTACAGCTGTACTTAAGTACGGTCTATTAATTAAAACAACATCTTAAGTACTTTCTTGAGTTTTGTCTTAGAGATAAGAACGCTTTACGTGAACGGGCCTTTGTTACGGAAAGTACAATTAAATCAACCGGCTAAAACAGAATATCAGTACTTAATCTACTACAATTTATTATAAATATGAAAGTTTATGAGGATGGATGGATGATTGTTTGTTACTCTTTCACGCAAAAACTACTGAACGGATGTTGATGAAATTTGGTGGTAGTAGTTTAGGGTCTGGATAAAAAATAGGCTAATTTTTATCCCGAAAAGGACAGTATTCCCGTCGATTACCCGATACTATAATATTTTGCGGGCGGAGCTACGGGAAATTGCTAGTGATATTATAATACTTTTTTTATGTTAAACGTGAGCAAGCCAAGCGAGCGAGCAAATTTTTTTTCTATTTTACAGATTAAATCTGTTCAAATTTTAAACTCTGAAAGACTGAAAACATTTAGGTTTAGAGGTAGGCAAGGGAGGCGGTTGAATCAATCGAAAAAACTTTTGCTTATCAACGTTTGCTTTTTATGTTGTGCAACATGTAATGCAACGTTTTGCAAGCGTTTGCTTACGCGACTGGTATGATGTGTTTAGTTTTATTAACATAAGTTGACTTTTTTTTTGTTTTTGTGCCTAACATAGGCCATTTTGCATAAGATTACTGTCCTGTAGCTGGAGACAGTGTTTTCCATTAAAAAAAAAACCCTTTGTACACTGTGTCCGTAGAGAGAGTATAGGTATAGAGGAGCTAATAGCGTATACAACGTGAAAGAAAATATGTCATATACATACTTTGTAGCTATGTATATTACAAATAGTATTGCTACAAGGAAAATTTTTCCCGCATTATGTGGGTAAAATAATGTACAAGACTTAGTACTTACAGCAGTCCGTTCAGATATTTTGCGACCTTTTATGCCGATAATTTAAGGATCATGCAAAGTAAAACTCTGAGATACAGCTTGGTAAAAAAGAGTATGACGCGGTGACAAGTAGAACTAATAAATTTTTTGACTTCTTCTATCCATATTAGATTGAAATGGCATTATACTATATTTATTTATTATATTTGAATATATTTATATTAAATATACAATTAAAATCTATTATGGCTAAAAGATGACACAGTCGAAAATGTTTTTAGTTTCTTCTGTCACCGCGTTATACTCTTTTTTGCCAAGTTGTAAATTATCTTTGAACGGACTATAATATTAAGGGCCAACGAGACGATCACACGGTTTGACTCATACCTTACGTTTTTGATGCAACCGTTTGACGTCGGTTTGATCAGTTTATCAAACGGCACTGTTCAGTTTCACTGTCACTTCACTGTTCAACAAAACAAAGTTAAGTAATTCCATAAACGAGCTTTAAATCCGTAAATGTTTGACAAACCGTTCAAACGAGCTTTGTAAACGATAAAATTGGTTTCACTCAAACCAAAATTTACGTGTTTGAGTCAAACCGTTTGATCGTCTCGGGGGCTCTTAAGGTTGTTTAAAATCTATTACGGATAATTTGAGCATATAATCTATTGTTTATGTAAAGACGTTTAGGCAAAACTATAATGAATCATAAAAAGTACATAGTATATAAAATATATTGCGTTCTTTAAGGCGTTGACGTCATTAACCTCAAAGAAACAGGTGATTTCAAGAGGGAGCAGACTTTGTCTAAATATCATCGATACATCAGCTGTGTGAGCTAAATGACCTTAACAGCGCCGTAATGAGCGTAATGTTATTTCATTATGTTTTTATTTTTCGAATCTTTCAATTTTTTTTCAGCCTAAACGTCTTGACATAAGTAGTAGGTTATATGGCCAAAATATCCGTACCTAATTGATTTAGAACAACCTTATATTTAGGATGTTCTACTTATCAGAAAGTACCGGATCCGACTGCTGGAGACACGTTTGCATTGTTTTGACGAGTTAGTGAGGATGTCGGAGCCCAAAGAGGCTTGAGGATTTTTAGGACCTGGAACGCTCTGGTGTTGCGGGTGTAAAATTGTATACCATCAGACTATGCGCTGCTCGATCTTTACATAATTATAAGATATTTCTTAAGTTAATTGATAGACATTCCAGCCGGAAACACTTAAAATAATAATTGTAACAAGATTATCCGTGACTGTGAAGACATTTAAAACTGTCAATCTTGACACCAGGGTTTATCTAATCCTTTCTATATTATGATCAAACAGATAAACCTTGGTGTCAAGATTGACAGTTTCAATTATCTTCCCAATCACGAATTACCTTGTTGCATATTATATGTGATTCGGCCTGGAATGTCTATAAACTAACGTGAGAAAATCTTGTGTTAAAAGGAAGGTAAAACACACTGATATATTTTTTACATATTTACTATAGTAAATATACAATAATAATATCACATCTAAGTGAAAACAAAACCAATTTTTATTTAATAGTTTATTATCGCACTGAGTTATAACAAAAAATAGCTACCATTTAGCACAGCACATACAAAATAAGCCCAGCATCATAAATAGTGAATTTGAGATCCTTAAATTAATATTCTTATATAATTAATATAAAATTGTGTAGGCTATGCAGAATTTCCTTTGATATCCTTTGTATAAAATTGTCCTAAACTATATGATCCTAAAATGTCGATGTGTCGATCTGACACATGCAGCATAAAAAATCAGCATTCAGCATGTGTATGGAACACGTATTACGTATACGTGTTATGTATACAAACTTGGAGATTCTTAATTAATAATGTTAATACAGAGTACCTATACAAAATAATATAACCGGATATAACATAAATGTATATTATGTAATAATAGTGATAATAGTTTGCCCTGTGTCACCACTCATCAGAATTAAAGAGGAGAGGCCTGCCTCGGAATTAAACATTTAATAACAATAGTGGTGTGTGCGTGTTTGTGTTAGCACCATATTGACCGTTTGTTGCTACTGGCCTTTAAATAGAATTAGTTTATTATAGAATACTCTTACGTTATCAGTTTTTTCGGATAGTTTTCGAGTTGCGTGATGAATACGAACTTTTAAATATTTTATTATTACAGCCTTCATCAACAGCGAATAATGACAGTCGATAAACGATTGGCTAGAAAAATGAGGTTTGCGAGAGAATAATCTTAATCCCAAACAACAATTCAAACACTCTTGTGTAAGGATAATTAAAATATTTTTCTTGTTAATGCCTCGATTTTTGCGAAATATTATTTCACAAAGTTCATAAATTTTAATCACATCAAACGTGGGATAGCAAAGTCCTCCTTTATCTTTTTTTAATTGCAGGCTTGGGTATTTTGTGTTTGAAATGATAGCGGATACGCATTCTTCACACTTAAGCTCTTTTTTCAACTTGCTTACAATAAATCCAGCAATGGTTGTAATTATGTATTTCGAAAATTCAGTCAAAATACTTGGATCGCATAAATAATCGTGATCTTTCATAAAAAAAAACCGTTTCTCTGGTATTGACATCTAAGTAATCTGTTAATCTACTTTTATCTAATGATCTATTTATTGCTTCCACAGGTTTTGTTAGAGTTAATATGTTAATATGTTGCAAAGGAATACAATTTCCTGATAGTTTTTTTATTAGCTTTTGCTTTCGCGGCGTTATTTCACTCTTCAATGCTGACTGTCTCTTGAGCCTGGAATAAAAAAAGTCCTTGTAAAACTACACATAAAACCTCAAAAAGGTCACTCATTGAAGAAACATGTACAGTTATAATACACTAGTATTGTGTATATCTTGTGAAGTGAGACTCAAGTACCCTAAGTAGCCTACCCCCAAGTAGTAAGTACCCTAAGTAAGTAAGTACACAACGAAGTAATTTCCCTTTAATTGTTGTTATTGTTAAACATCATACAAAAAAAAAATCTACTTACTGAAGTGCTTTCAATTTCTATCTCCATAGTAACTTCGACGGGTAAAGTTGTTGAGGAACCACCAAGCTGAAAAACAAAAAATATTTTTAAAATTTATCACTTTAATGATATGTAATATTCTCGTAAAATATCTTAAATAATATTATGTTAGTACTTGTTTTAGATGTGTATGTAACACTGAGAACATATTGTAATAGCAAAGTTATATACCAATTGATTAAATATTATTAATTAATAGTAAAAAAGGGGTAAATACCGAAAGTTCCTTTGTTTCTATGCAACAGTTTGGTTTTGTTGATTTTGAATCTGTAATAAGGAACATTTCATAAATATGGGGTGATTTAGTCTAGAATAATTGAAAACAATCAAAATCACAGTATATAACTAGTCAAAACCCTGTGTTAAAACTAACCAGGTATTACAACAAATATTGATGTCTGTTATTGTACAACATGAACATATTAATATCGGTTTTAAAGAATACCAATTATAAAGAAAAACAATATAATGGTCCCTTCAATGATGTGATAAAAGGTTTACTATTTTATACACTGTAGGTATAAAAAATAATATTTTAATTATCTTACTTCTATGTGAAGAGTTGGAACAGAACATGGCTTAATGTTCATATAAGTTTTATTTTTGCTCTGTTGTAAGGAATTTGACTTAAAATGTCTTGAACACATTGGAGAGTGCATAGCTGGTTGCCAGTTAACACGACCTGTACACTCAATCCATTTACTTCTATAGAGTTATAGTTCACGAGGAAAGCTAAAAGGAAGTATATTTTATTAGTAATTTTCCAGTAGTTCTCTTGAAGGTGCATAGATAGTGCTATAGTAATGTATAGTAAGCAATTGTTGACTTTTGGCCATATGGGTTTTAAAATATAGTAATTATAATTTACAGCTAGGAACGTCTTTGAAAAAATAAAAGGCGTGCATTGTGTACATTTTTTATTATTTGTGGTAAAAATCGTGGGAAGCTGGTATCCCTGAATGTGTATAATCCAACCATATCAACATGTCAAAGAGTATGAATACGCTTCTATATACATCAATGTCATACGCACTTTTGTAGGATAATACCCAATTATTTATTGCGATTTTATCATGTAAAAACTTTAAATTCGATGAAAATGTGAATAATACTAATAGAAAATAGATGATAGTTTTATACCCTGTATGTATCTTTAGATTTACATACAGGGTCTAATCAAAAATGCAACTTACCGGTGAAAGGTTATATTTGCTTCCTTTCGCTCACTACGGCTTTTACAGCCAATAACACTGCAATTTACCATAATTACAAACTTATTGCTGCGATTACAACAATAAATATCACGATTTCAAAATGAATAGACAAAACTAAACACAAAAATATTTTGGCACGAAAAGTGTCTGCCACCAACGCTTACCGGTGGCAAACAAAAATAAAACCATACGCAAAAAGAGACAAAAAACAGTTGTTTCGTCCTGCACACACCTACATATTTCACATTCGCACTTTCTTACTCTTGTAATTATTATTATTTTAGCAGCTCGTCTATTCTATTCTCTGTTTACGACTGTGTCGATTAATTTTATAAATGGAACACGAATTAACTAACAAAGTGTCGACTGTGACTGTGTTGCACTGTGAAAAAATGTCTGTGTACAATAATTTAACACATAATATATTTTTTCATAGTGCGACACAGTTTACACTGTGTCGACTTAATTTTCCTAAATGGAAAATGCTTACTGTTTCCTACTACTGACTACCTAGTACTAAAAGTACTAAGTTGGCAGCACTGATTACGCAAAAAACGTCTCTCGTCAGTCATCGTGTCGCTTCGGTCGCCGACAAAAGAGCGCGGATTTTGAAATTTCGAGAGCATTTTTTTTCTCAGGCGTCTCTGGGTGCCCCCCCTAGACGTTACGACCTTAAGCAGTTGCTTTATTTGCTTATAGGCTAATCCGGCACTGCCGTTGAGCGTAGCCAGAGAACCTATTTGCTGGTTAACTGGACGCGGTCGCGGGTCGCGGCTGTCGCATAGATCGGAAGGCTAGCTTTAGTCCGGGCAGCAGCCGCCAGAAGTATCCTTCTTTAGACGTCTTCACCGTGTGGCCAATGCCTTCTACTATAATCTGAGCGTCCTGAAATCAAAATTACTTTTTGAATGAAGCCCTTCTATCCGGCGGCCAGTCTCAATGATGCCAAGATACACGCCTTGTATACACAAGACTCCCGACTCCCAAAGACAAGGGAAGGACATTAATGATCAAACATATCGATAGAGACAAGGTATGGACTTTAGAAATGTCTGAGTAATCAGTAAGGTTAACATTGGTTGGTTTTAAGCGTGTTTTAATGCCGTCACCGCGGATTTGTATTGAAACAAAATTAACATTTTTAAGTAGCCCCCGTCGCTTACTGCTTGACACTGTCAAGCAGTAAGCGACCTGATTGACTTGATCGTGTCAGCTTTCAAACATAAAAAAACTAGATCAGAATCGGTTCATCTGTTTGGGAGCTACGATGCCACGGACAGACATGTCAACTTATAACAGCCCTCTGTTTTCGTCGGCGGTTAAAAAGTAAAAAATGTGCATTGCAACCTATTAGGCTTCCCATGTTCATCCACGATGGTTCCTTGGTTGCCAGAATTTTAGCAATTCAGCCTTGGGGTATTTGCAGCAAGAAACGTGCATCGTAAGCATGTAGTTGGAATGTAGGTAGTTGAAATCTTGCATGCTACGTACCTGGAATCGATGATTTAAATGTTAACGATTTAAAGAGAGGCAAAAGTAAATAAATTGAATTCAAGACAGCCGCAATTTTAATCTATACTAATAACTTAAATTGATGTCTGTCTTCAATTTCAAATTAACAGGTTTTCACTAAATGCATATTATTATTATGATAGTCTGTCCGTCTGTCTTCCTGTTTGTTCCGGCTAATCTCTGAAACGGCTGGAGTGATTTTTACCGGACATTCACTGGCAGATAGTTGATATTATAAGGAGTAACTTCTTTTATCTTTGGGTTCCATTTATGAAAATTGGGTTCCGTTTCGATTCGTTTTACGCAAACAAAGTTGCGGGCACCCGCTAGTATTTAATTAAAGGACATCTTAGGTCTGAGAGGGTTGGGTAAATTTTAGCCTTAAAAATCGAACACACGAGTGTCAAGTCAAATGTCAATGCCATATATGATATCTAGACACTCGAAACTTCCATTTTCAACTCTATTGTATTAGCGCAGAGTTCTATTTTCAGTGGTCTGAGTTTTCACCGACGAACCGGATTCCGCAGCATATAGCCATAGCGATATCCTAGTAAAGACGTGTCACGAATTAGAACACATTCGAAGTATTACATAATCTGTGTTATTAAAGAGGTTTTCGCAGATATCACAAAGCACAAACCTTTGATCGAAAACCATTTGGCACCGTTAGTTATTCCATCAGGAAATCTTTCTGAGAAGCTTGGGTCGCCACGGTGCATGGCGTCATCATTGGACGCGTAGACTGTAGCCAGGTGCTTAAACAGATCATCACCCGGCGTGGGGTTCTCCTTGCAACATACCTGGTCGGAGCTGTAAGCCAGGACGTTGATTATATTTTACTTAAATTAAAGAAAACATTTTTCAGGCAACAGCTCAGGATGAGATGACCAAATCTATTTTCAAAATAATCTCGGTTCGGTCAACGCGCTGAATCATTCGCAGTCATATCAAACAAGATTTAGGTAACCGCAGTAATAATAGCTCTCCAGATATTAGCCGCTATTGTGAAGGGGCTTCGTTTCTGTTAAGTTATAAGAGGCAAAAATATTAGGTCTTTACCTATGAAATTGCCGTTTTGTATGAAAAAAATTATACGATTTTTTTTTCATGTATTTTTTATTTGTATTAATTGAAGTAATGACCCATGCAATCAATGCATCTTTGCCAATGCAGTGGCAGTTTATTGATGCCCTTCTTAAAGAAATCAGCTGGACGGGAGGCAACAAATTCTTCAAAGGCATTTTGTACTGCCTCTCGGGTATTGAATTTTTTTCCCGCAAAGAAGTTATGGAAATTCTGGAAAAAGTAGTAGTCTGTAGGCGCAAGGTCTGGTGAGTAGGGCGGATGACGGAGAGCTTCCAACCCCAGGTCTTGCAACTTGGAGACCGTCTGCGGTGCAGTATGAGGTCGCACGTTGTCGTGCAGGAACAGCGGAGACGAGCAATTGACCAATGCTGGTTAGAGATGTGCCAGCTTCTCCATCATTGTGTTCAGTTCTTCACAGTACACATCTGCAGTAATGCTCACCCCGTTTGGTAAGAAGCTGTGATGAATCACACCAGCGCTAGACCACCAAACAGTGACCATCACTTTTCTAGGGGTAAGTTTTCGTTTAGGGCATTGTTTAGGTGCTGAACCAGGATCCAAACAACTTGCTGAGCGCTTGCGGTTTTCAAAAAGAATCCATTTTTCATCGCAGGTAACAATGCGGTTCAAAATTTCTTCATTTGTGTGTCTGTTAAGCAGTGCAAGGCACGTCTCGACGCGTACTTCGCGCATGCGATCATTGAGTTCGTGGGGCACCCATTTGTCAAGTTTTTTTACCTTGCCAATTTGACGCAAATGGACCAATATTGTTTTGACGCTAACGTTGAAAGCTGCTGCTAATTCAGCCGTAGATTGTGTAGCATCAGCTTCCACAATCGCCTTTAATTCGTCATTGTCTACCAAAGTCTTCGGACGACCGCGAGGTTCATTTTTCAGGTCGAAATTTCCAGAACGGCGCTTGTGTATAGCAAATTAAAAGGGTTTCTAAAAGGCCCAAACCATGCATCTACCAAGGCCACACGAAAAACCAGCGTGACAAACGTTGGCGTAGTGTTAAGCCGAGTCAGTGATGATAACGGAGGTTTAAGAAGCCTAGAAGGGTTTTAAAGACCGCCAACGCATTTGTAACTCATCCGATGTTGCAGTCGGTAGGTAATCGTTTATCATCAGACGATCTGTCGGTCTTACTCAATAAAAACCGAAAATTTAAACTGTCTAGCCTCGGTGTTTAGCTATCACGGTTAAGGAGATATGGTCTGGTGATAGACAGACAGCGAAGTCTTAGTAATAGTTTTTACCCTTTGGGTACGGAACCCTAAAAATCACAAAGTAATTTACCTTAAACCGTCATAAGGATAGGCGACTGCTATAGTCCCTCCGTGCAAGCTTCCTGCCCGGGTGAAGTGCTTGGACAGGACCCATCGCATCATAAACCGGGTCTCCAGCTCCCCGAACACGTAGATACTCATCATCATCAGTCCTGTTCTTATCGTACTGGTCCGGGAAGTTGCTATCTATATCCACGCCATTAGCGTTTAATCTTTCCTTGTATTCATTTGGAGCCTTCCTGTATACAAATATGGTCATTACTCGTTAGCTAATAAGAAGGCACACAAAAATGTTAAAGATGATCTCATTTTTGCAAATGACAAACTCCGTGGCTTAGTGGCTTGCGCTTAAGCCGGAGGTTGTGGGCTCGAAACCCGCCAGGGAACTAACTAAATGTGTGTATTATTATATCATAATAAAAATCTTAAAAATAATGTATAGTGTAAAAAGTATTAAATTTATTTCCGTTGTCTGGTACCCGTAACCTTGTACGGGTACTCACCACGGGACCAGATTGCGTGGCGTGAAAGCGTCCATAGTATATAATATTGGTATAGACTACAGTAGCTACATTAAAAAATATGCAAATATAACTGCTGTTATAGTCAGTGGGCAGTAAATATTTGTAAACAAGGTTTAATTATTGCGCACCAACTACGGGGCTTAATTATTATTATACCAAATCTTTAAAAAAAAACTTACCTTGATAACTTCAAATCCGTCTGGGTTCAGAGACGGCATGAGGTGTATATCGGTGCTGTTCAGCAATTTAGTTACGCGGTCATTTTTGTCATAGTTGAGCAGCAAGTACTGAGCCAAGAATATGACAAGTTCCCTACCCACTGACTCATCTCCGTGTATATTCGCCACATATTTGAAGGACAGTCGCTCAGGGTGCTTCCCCTGGACGTCCTTAGTTATCTGCAGCACCAGTAGCTGACGACCTTCGACGGACTTACCGATCATATAGACTTTCGCGAGCTCGGGGTTGGTGGAAACTAATTCATCAAAGAAACCGACGAGCTCATGGTATTTCTCATTCTTCAAGAAGCTTTCGTCGTCTTCATCTATTGATTGTGATACAGTCTCACTCATTAAAAGTATAAATAAGGAAAACAAAAACTTGTTTAGTCCCGCCATGTTTCCAATTGGTTAATAGTGAATACACTTTTAACACATTTAAAAATAGTCCATGTACTTAAAAATATATTTTTCTTAGCTCCCTGCAATTTTAAAAACTTTTGCTGAGAAATAATAAATGTAGTGCATAAGCGTGGGTATCAGAAGGAACGACTAGTAACACGCAAAACTTAGTCAGATACGCAATAGATATTAACGAAATACGTAGGGTTGCGTGGGAGTGAGACAGATGTATAAACGTCGCCTGCTCACACGTTCGGGGTATATTTGCATACTATAAAAAACTAAAAAGTATGGAACAAAAATTCACGAAACTGGTGTTATAATAATACCTTAAAGGTATACAATGACCAGTAGTACAAAACAGTGGCGTGCACAGGATTATGACACTGGGTATGCGGCGAAGTACTCGGTCACAAAAACTTTTTCGTTTATAGATTTTTAGCATAGCTATAGCCAAGCGACGGATCTCTAAGTCGAAACCATGCCAACAGAGCAAGTCTTAGATGTACTACTATTCATGTACATCTTCTACGGCAACGCAGACAAAACAGCGATCGATCGTCGCGGCGGAAGAAATTCTAATAAGTAAAATAATAAGCATATTTTAAAATATTATAACTACTCACCAGTCAGTCAGCTTCAATTTTCACATATTCATGGTTCCGGTTACTTGAGATTACAATATCCCGATGTAAATTACTAAATAATATGCAAGGAAAACAATATAATTTAATCGTGTGTACACAACCACACAGCCAGACGTTTCATAACTTTTAACATGAAATTTTCGAGTTACATTATTTTTTTGCTGGTTTAATTGTTGTAACTCGGGTACACACCTACCATAGACAGAATTTGAATCTTTTCACTGAATGACAATTGTGAGAACTTGTTATTTTTAATTTTTAATAAACACACATTTTCAAAACCTCACAGTCAAATAACATTTAAAAAAATCGACTAACTCACTAGTAAAAGCAAATCACTACAATTATTATAGAAACTCAGTAAAAACCGTTAAATGTACACACTTTCAAATGTTAAAATGAAAAATCTTTTAAGAAAACTATAAATAAACTGGAGCGAATAAATTGTAAACAATGCTTATCACATGAAATATGCAATATGGACCCCGCGAAACACAAAACGTTTCTTCTATTTAAACAAATAACCTTACTAAACAAAAATGCATAATGTGCATACGTGATTTATTAGATTTCCCACTATTCTTTTTACTCAGATTGTAGGCAACGAATAATTTCCGACAAGCCAGTTCGGCGGTTTTCGGAAGCGATCGGATAGCCGAGGCCCGAGAGCCATCGCCTGCCGCGGGACTTGCCGGTATATAATCATGTCGATATTCATGGATGTGTGCTTTTGCGAAGTATGAAAATTACATACACATGCGATGATTTTTCCTGCAGAACTTTTTAATGTGCAGAATTAATTTATTTACTATTAATTAATTATTAAAGTCATCTAAAACGTACGAACGTTTTATTAAAATATCTGTGAATGACAAGTAAAGCACAGCATTTCTGCCTATATGGAGCGCACGCCTCTGGTACAATATTAGTTTGAACTTTAATTATTGACCAATTATTTTTATTGCAATTTAATTTTAAATTTAAAGTTTTGATGACTTTCTGATGCATTCAATTATTATTTATTAAAAACGAGGTAGTCAAATTTGTAATCTAAGTTTCTAAGAACTTATAGTATTTGCAAGTATATTTGCAAAAAGTTTACATCAAGTTCTTAGAATAAAAATTCACACTTCTATGAGGTTGAAAAAAAAAGAAGAAAAGAAACATTTAATAAAAAACCATAAAAACATGTGCGTATGGTACTTAAAAGTATTTCTACTAACATAAGAAATATGAGTATGTACACTCTTAGTCCAACCACTGCTTTATGCGTTATTTTTGAATTTTAATATTGTTATGTCAACATTTATGCATTTAAAACTCTTTATAGTGGCATAATAATTAAAATATCCTATTAAATGGACGAAAACTATAATACTACTCGAATAAAATACATAGGTACTTATTATGAGCTACATAATTTTATTTACAAGACATTCGTATATACAAACACAATCAAATTTATAATTTAAATCAAAAGTATTATAAAATAACATTATTAATAGCTAACTAAATGTATGGCAGTGTCATGATAAAAGTGGGGAAAAACAGAACTGCGTGTCAAAATATGTTAAGTATTCTTTAAATTTATGTACTTATATATTTAGCGCTGCACACGTAAAGTTCGAACTGCGCAACGGACTGCGTTCACGCCACAGATGGGTCTGTGCGGTGCGGTCGCAGTTGTGCTTATTACGACTAAAAATGCGTCTACGGTTTGACTGCCAGCTTCTTACATATTTAGGCGCGGATAAAACAGTGGAAAGTGCGCTTGCATCCAGTATCCACATGCCTGCCATGTGCTGTTTGCCGTGGTCCGAACTTTACGCGTGAAGTGGGCTATTATATTATACAATATAACAGACACATAATATAAATTAAGATGTTATAAAACTAAAGTTAAGTGATTATTAAAGTTGAGCATGTCATTATTGTTTAAAATAAACCCGACAGTTCTATAAAGTTAAACAGGAACAATTTTCGTTAATATGCATTTACTATTTAATCGTGAAAATGCATTGTGTGCACTCCAAATATATATATATATATATATATATATATATATATATATATATATATATATATATATATATATATTTGGAGTCCACGTCAATCTAGCCCCGTGCTCTAAGTATCCGAAGAACTTGTGTTACAGGTACCAGACAACGGGAAGTATATTTTAATACTTTTATACTATACATATATTTTATTAGAACACAGAAAACATTTTGTTCCTTCGGCGGAATTCGAACCCGCGACCCCCGGCTTGAATACCAACGCGCTGAACCACTGAGCCACAGAGGTCGTCAGAAAAGGCAAGCGGAAAGAGCTGTTCTCGTTTGGTTCTTAAATGTCTATAATTGTAGCAATATTATTATAATAAAATTTTGGTAAAACATTCGTTATTCGTTAACGCTCGTTTCAAATACCAATCATTTTTTCCAATTTTTAACCAATCACAATTCACGCCAATCTAAAGATTGCTACTCGTGGACGCGCCAATTAATTATCAATTTTCCTCTGAAAGCTTCTCAAAAATTCCGTGTTGCGTCAGCTCTAGGTACTAATATTTTAATTAACAAACGGTTTTTTTTCTGGCAAGCCCAAAGTTTACACTACGTGTTCATGTACTTGTATCCAATTTAAAATGTAATACAAAACATCTTTCTGTGTATACAAACATTTGTTACAACTTGTAAATTTTTATCAAAAAATATTCTGCGAAGGCACAAGAAGAGAAGGCTACAGAGTTCTTGCATACTATGCTAGACGTTTAATATATAGGCCCTGGGAGCTTCATAATCTTTTATATATATATATAGGATTGCAATTCCAACGTCTCGCTAAAACTCGAGAACAGCTGGAGCGATTTTGCTTAATTTGGTCCTGAAATAATTGTGGAAGTTCAGGGACGGTTTGAACGGTGAGAGATATTGGAACAATTACGGGGAAAATACTACTATCTACTATACCTACTATACTAGTGTAAGGATAGGCCATTTGGTGGGTAAAACCGTCTCCAACGCGAGTTGCCCCAATAAGGGACTAGTTGATATGGAAACAGGGCTTGAAAACACGGCGCGCGCACAACATTACCAAGTCAAAATGATGTCACGTTTGTTGTAAATGAAGTTTTATTCTAAATATCATTTCCAACGGCCTATCATTCCTTTGAAATCATTGGCTGAAAGTTGAAAAGAAGAAAGAAAATATCATTTTGTAATGAAATTTGTGCCTGAAGTACTGCCTTACTTATTATTAAGAATATAAATACCTTTAAAGCTATTTAGGTACAAGTGATAGCTATTAGCAACACTTAACAACAAAAATAATTTAAAATAAACACTTAAAACCATTAGTATGTTTTCAATTTAATACAATATGTTGGCTACTAAAAAATTAATAATGATAACTATATATTACTAAATTTGGGATACCTATTTTTTCACATATTTTTTTTGGCATAATTTAATGTGGCATACCTCCATAGGCATAATTTTTTGGTCATAATAATACTTTGGCATACCTGTTTCTTGGCTTACTATATCATTAGGCATAATAATCATTACGACTGATGTTTTTTGTCCTAATTTAATGTGGCATAACTCGTTAGGCATAAATATAATCACGTTCAAAACGTCTTCGAAGTGGTAACACGGACTCACAAAAACCCAGCGTGAAATAACGTGTGTGTAGTTTTGGGTTAGGTTAGGTTAGAACTTTTTATCGCATTCAAAACGTCTTTAAATATTTTTATATCAGAATGCCTAAATATGTTTAATGTTTATGCTTTCTAAAATTGTGCTATATATTATTACCTATGCGCAAATAAATGTATGTTAAACAATAAGTATGTGTAATGATTATTATGCTTAGTGATTATGTCAAAAAAATTATGCCTAAACAGTTATGCCAAATTAATATAATGCGTACCTAACTATTATTAGGAAAAATTTAATTATGCCAAGTTAAATTATGACATATGGTTTTATTCGAAAAAATAGGGAACCACTAAATTTTTCAATGTTTTCTAGGTTCATACAAGACATTCAAAATAAATAATTTAAACAACTTCCGAACTTTAGTGCAAACATGAAGTCTCAGAGTAAACGCTTCAAAAATGCATACACTATCGTGAAAACAGTAAGCACAAAAGTGCGTAGCTACCATAGAAAGCACAACCATAGTATAATTACAGGAGCGCGTTAAGATTAAAAAATAGTTTCCATGTATTCTTATTTCATATTTAGAAATAAAAATATTATATTGCTTTGTCTTTACAAGTTATTTCAGCAACTGAGTACTTCGTATATCGTTCACAGTATAGATACTGACCAGGAATATAGAAAACCTCTATAACAGGAATAAAGAATATAGAAATAAATTGCTGAAAACTCACGAAACGAAATTGAAACCTCATTGATATTAAATGTTCGAGATTGAACCAATCATTACTCAGTCGTTTGTTGTGATGTTGTAATAGAAAAAACCTTACCTTAGAGCGTGTCAGGACATGGCTTATACTAAGGCGGGTCAATAAGTCCGTGACTTTTTGAATTTCTAACCTCCTTACTGAAAAAGCAACACTACTCCTGTCAACAGGCATCTGTCAGTTGACTCCTATCAAAATTTGAACTTGCTGCGTCAGTTAGTTTGTGTTTTACAGCTATCTTTATCAGACTATCCGTAACTTAAGGAAACAATGGAAAAAAGTGAATTTCGTGTGCTTATTAAGCATTATTTTTTGCGAAAAAAAACCATTACCGAGACCAAGGCTAAGCTTGATAAATACTATGGGGACTCTGCACCATCGATTTCAATGGTAAAAAAGTGGTTTACTGAATTTCGTTGTGGCCGTACAAGCACTGAAGATGCCGAACGTCCCGGACGCCCAGTTGAGGTCTCTACACCCGAAACAATCGAAAAAATTCACGATATGTGTTGGCCGACCGAAGATTGAAAGTGCAAGAGATTGTGGAAGCCATAGGCATCTCGCATGGCTCAGAGGTTTCAATTTTGAATGATCACTTGGGCATGAGAAAGCTTTCCGCAAGATGGGTGCCGCGTTTGCTCACAGTCGACCACAAACGTAATCGTGTAACAACTTCACAGGAAGGTTTGGCGTTGTTTAATCACAATATGAAGGAGTTTTTGCGCCGTTTTGTAACCGTGGACGAAACATGGATCCATCACAACACACCAGAGACCAAACAACAGTCAAAACAGTGGGTTTCTAAGGGTGAATCGGCGCCAAAGAAGGCCAAGGTGGGTTTGTCAGACAATAAAGTTATGGCGACTGTTTTTTGGGATGCACGTGGGATAATCCACATTGACTATCTTCAAAAGGGAAGAACAATTAATGGGAAATATTATGCCAACTTATTGGACCGCTTCAATGAGGATTTGAAAAAAAACCGACCTCATTTGGCCAAGAAAAAAGTTCTTTTTCAACAAGACAATGCAAGGGTGCACACATGTGCAGTTGCCATGGCAAAAATCCATGAATTGGGCTATGAATTGCTCCCACATCCACCCTATTCTCCAGATTTGGCTCCGAGTGACTACTTCTTGTTCCCAAACCTGAAAAAATGGCTCGGTGGAAAAAGATTTGACTCCAATGATGAAGTCATCTCGCAAACAAAGGCCTATTTTGAGGACCTCGACAAATCATATTTTTTGGAAGGGATAAAAAATTGGAGAAGCGTTGGACAAAGTGTATAGAGCTCACGGGGGACTACGTTAAAAAATAAAATGATTTATTTATCAAAAAATCTGCGTTTTATTCCAAAAGTCACGGACTTATTGACCCGCCCTCGTAGATTACGTATCAGCATGAAATAGGTTTTTTCAAATTGATCTAAAAGTTATTGTTCGATTTCGCTGATAATAAGTTACCTGAAGAATATTTAATTGCCTAAAATATTAAATTGTTATTACTTTTTAGGAAAGTCTATATGCGATCTTTAACTTTTCCATCCATTTATATCCACTATTACAGAATATAGCAGGGGCGAACTGACAGGCGGACGGACGGACGGACAGACTAACTAGGATCCTTGTAGTGTTACATAAACTAAAAAATATAGCACCCTCAGTGCAGGTTTTTTAATTTCCTGGTCAGCAGGTATTACAAACATCAAGATTCTAAAACCACAATTCAAATTCTTTTAGAATCTTCTAGAATCTCATTTCAGTGACTCTGGGCAAAATGCGACGTCCAGAACACATTGGCAAATATTCCGGCTATCATAAGCGCGAAGTACAGCACCACCGCCGCCCACCATAGACGTTTCTCCCACTTCTTCTTCTCCAGGTTTCGCAGAACACCGATACCTACTAGAAGACCTGGAAAGTAAACATGCGTTTTGTATTTAATCATGTCGATATTATTTGACGTCGTTAACAATATTTAATAAAAGATTAAGGAGTATTTTCCAAGAATTTCAAAACTAAGGATGGGAAGGATATGAGTTATGACGTCCATGTAAAAAAAAATCATACAAAAATAAGTAACGCCATCTTGATTTCAGAAGATTTTGTCAATATGACAAATGTCAAACCTCGACTTCCCCAATCAACCCCATAATTAAGTGTGGACACTTTTTGCCTCAACATGCCTCGTCTATAATTTCCATAAATTGGTCGATTTTATTAAGCTACTGACACACGAAGGAACGGGTTAAAAAGATCTGCAACCGCCGATCACGGCCGCCGATAGCCGCTAGCGACCGTCGGCGGCCGTGAGCAGCGGCGGTTGTCTCAAGCGAAACTGTGTTCTATTGTTATAAAGTTTAAAATTATATGACAGTTATGCTGCTGGCCGCTCCGTTGCCATTTCGGTGTGATTTGAGCCTAAGAGTGACTCTTTCACTCTTATGGATTTTTGCCCCTAGATTTGTTACTAGGTTTTTGTACATAGGTTGTATTTTTGGTGTCTTTAACATGACGTAGGAATTGCAACTTTATTGTTAAATTTAAGTGACATCTTAAATTAGAAACTTACGGAAAGCTTCCACAAAAACTGGGACACCTGGAAGAATTTGGAAACTGCTATTAGACATCTGTTTCTGGGGAGAAACAGATGTCTAATGCAGTTAGTTTGGCATGTGTCGTAAGGAGATTTAACCACATAATATTGCTCTCTCAGTGGCGCAGTAGCATTGACCACCAGTGACGTCACTCACGGGCCACAGCGCCGGTGATAACCGATGCTCTGAACATATTGCCGCCCCGCTCGCGCAGCAGCGTTGATCGCCAGCAGCTGTTACTTACCGGCCACGGCGCCGGCGAGGTGCGCGACGTAGCCGATGTTCTGCTGCAGCTGGCTGGTGTAGCGGTCGTACACGGCGGTGCCGACGTCCACCGCGGCCAGCAGCAGAAACACCAGCAGCTGCACTATCGCAAACTCCATCTCCGCCCAGTTCTGAAACATTCACATGGTATGGAATATACATTACATAAGTTAACTAATACTAGACGAAGATTCTAGACGTTTGTGTTCCGTTGTGATTCAAATATTGCGGATTAGATTCGATATAACAAAGTTCTACTTTAAAAAAACTTTCATACTCCATAGTCCATAGCATGCCACATTAGTTTTGTGTTATGACAGTATTTTTAGTTTTGTAGTAATTTCGGTTTATTTTCTTACATTTTATAAAGACTAAAAAGTGGTCTCCGTAACGTACAATTTAATCAATATTGTATCGATATCCTGCAAGCAAATGTTTGAGTGCACGCATGGCATGCGTAAAGCACCTCCCTCCTCCCAAACCGTGCACAAAAATGTGCACGCGAGTGCACATTTTGTGCACCACAAAAACTTGACCCACAACCTGCAAGCAATGTGCATTTGCTTGCAGGTTGTGGGTCATTTTTCGCGGGATATTGCTGGATATAATATTAATTAAAATTGTATGCTATGGATTTCCGCAAAGTAACGCCTGATTCTATTAACTAGATATCCATTAACTGCAATTTAATAAAACACTCCATCCATTTAATTGACAAAAAAACTAACCATGATAATAGTAGCGACATGCGCCGCTATCAGCGCATACACTCCCCCTGAAGCGCCGGCTAGATACACTCTAGGATCAGTGAGACTCGTGGCGAGCGACCCCGCCGCCACGCCCGCTAGATACACCAGCACCACGCGCCACCAGCGGTGCACCATCTCCAGTGGTACTCCCAGGAACAGTTGCACTAAGAGGTTCACCACTAGATGCAGGACTCTGCAATAACAAATGTTGATGACTTAACAAAAAAAATTATAAACTAGCACACTGAGAAAAAAGTAAGATATATTATGCATACATACAAATGCTGCATCTAATAATATAAGCAGAATTAAATGTTGAGTGTGTGTGTGAGAGTATGTGAGTGTGTATTTGTGTGTGCGCGCGGGCGCGCGTGTGTGTGTATATAGCACCCTAGCCCAATTACTTTTCAGCTTACTTAAAAAAAATTGCGGAACGGAGATTAAGATTGGTCGACTAACGGCCCAATAAGAACGATAATTAAATTATGTGACGCTCAAGTCATATGCTGTCCTTGTCATTTCGACTTGCAAAGACACCGACAGTCTGTAATAGGAGGACTCTTAACTTTGATTAGCGTTTCAGTATTCGGCCGTAAGATTGCAAGATTATGTAATGACTTGCTGCTGGTGAGTTCAGCCCCTAAACAGCATTAGCTACAAGATCGGTGTTCCTAGCAGATATTAAATTTAAATAATTCTATGTCAAATATTATCTTTAATATGTGTGCAAGATTAAACCGTTGCTTAAGGTGCGCTTACATGGGCAACAAAAATTGATCAACCGTGAGCAATTGTTACGGTCGATTGCACGCGACGTGACAAAATATCAAGCAATTTACGGCAACGGCAACAAGTATCAATTTGGGAAAATGTTTTGCAACTACAATTTTTAGCGATAAGGAGCAACTTCAAGAAACTAGACATAAGACAATACTACACGAGCAATTCAGTTGAAAAAAAAACCGCCAATTCGTATCTTCGACATTGAGCAATTTGGAATATTCCATATTATATAGTAACTAGAAGCAATATTTCCGTTTTTTTTTAACACGTTTTTTAAATTGCCCCACATCGCTCCACTAATTACTCAGCAGTCCGCATTGATCCATCCGTATTGCCGAGCAATTATTGCTCAATAAATGGCCCCTATAAACGCACCTTTATTGCGATATTAGGCAATGGAAGTCGACGTCATTTTAATTGGACTTTCACGATATTTAATCATCAATAGACGGGACTGTGACCAACAGGCAACAGCCAACTCAACACCAGCTAATTATTGCTCACATCTATAATAAGGATCCTTGGTGGCCGGAATAATACTTTCACACTTAGTAAAATCACTTTATATTTATTCACCTTAACACTTAATATAATAATTCAGACACTTAGCATTTAACTGCTAGAATATACGAGTAAAACACTCAGTATGAATTTACACAAGTTAACAGCTTGGCTGTCCGAAAAACGAATGAGCTCGTCCCAGAACCAAAGCCCGCCATCAATTCCACCCCCAGTATTCTTGACTTCCGGTGTAAATATTATTCATCAACATTATGGACTTCCGGGACTAAAATAATAATTATTATTATGCATTTCCTGTCTAATCTGTTAAATTAATGACATCCGGTCTACGCCGGATGTCTAGTGTCCAAATAATGTTAATAAATACTATATATCTGTAATGCTTTTTTAAATATTTGCTTACAACTCGGCCATCCGTTCTGAGACGAGTCCTCTCGTTCATGTATAATCTAAAAATACAAAAGTTATAATTTACTTTTCTCCAAACATTAACTAGTTTAATCACAAACAATTAATAATATAATTTATATAGAAATGTTACTAAAATTATACATAAATCCTTATTCAGAACTTGTATATATAAAAAAAATTATAATAATATTCGGCTTTAATCATGTAATCTATTCTGTAATACTGTATAAATTTTACTGTTACTGGGTTAGCTGTGATATACAAAATGTATAGCAGCCCGTGACCTGGCTGAGCCCGTATCATGGCACTATACAGTTATACTTGACAAATAGCCCGTGACCTGGCTCAGCCCGTGACCTGGCTTAGCCCGTGACCTGGCTTAGCCCGTGACCTGGCATTGTATAAACATACTTGTTAAATAGCCCGTAACCGGCGTAACTTTAGTCACATTCCGATGTACACACCCCAGTACTGATCCCAGCTTATTTATAATTCAATACATCCAAACTGAGAATAGTCTGTTACCTGGCCAGTACATCAGATAAATTCTATAATACTGTAACCTTACCTAATTCAAATTCTTGAACTTCTAAAAATGATTCAACATAAAGTATGTCAAAACAAAATAATTCTATGAAAATACTACCCTAATGTTTACCGTAGTAACCCATAATAGCTATAGAGCAATCTATCGTTTTTATCAGTCGTCGTCCTCTGAATTATCGGATTCCGAAGATGGAGTCTGAAAGACCAACCATGGAAACATTTTATCGATGGCTACGACGGCTTCGTAGCGTTTTCCCTTCCTTGTGATTGGTGTATCCTCTATTACAAACCGATCATTTGGAAGGACTTTCTTAATTCTATAGGGACCCTGGCATTTGGGTTCAAGCTTTTTAGACTGTCCTGCTACCCCAGTATTAGCCTTGATGACTCTTACTAAATCGCCCTCAGCAAAGTTAGTTTTCCTTAATTTACGTTTATTCAATCTTTCTCTATCTCTCTCTTGTTGTTGTTTAATACGGTCATTCGCCTCGGCCCTAATTTTGACCAAGTCCTCATTATTTGAGTTAGATTGATCGACATTTATTACCTCGTTTAAAAAGCCTTGACATGGGTTTGTTACTGTACGTCCGAACAATAATTCGGTTGGAGTCTTTTTTGTGATAGCATGTACGGTGGTATTTATGCCTAACTGAATTTGTGGTAAATGTTCATCCCAAACACTGTTACAATTGTTGCTATGATTCATTGCACCGAGTGCGGCCAAAATTGTTCGGTTATATCGTTCAACTTGGCCGTTGGCGCGAGGTGTCGCTACCGCATTATATACATGTTTAACCCCGATGGACTTAATGTATAACTTAAAATCTCTGCTAGTAAAACTTGTTCCTTGATCAGTAATTAATCTACTAGGAGAACCGAAAAAACTAATGTGCTCGCGTAACACTTTTATGGTAGTAGAAGATTTAGTATTCCGCACTGCCGTAATATTGATGAATTTAGTAAAGGAATCGATGATGACCAGAATGTACGTATTTCCGCGTCTAGTTCTAATAAATGGTCCCAAATGGTCCGCGTGAATTGTGTGAAAAGGTATGTCTATTTTGGGTATAGGATGTAGTTCGCTAGCCAAAGTGCCACTGGGAACTTTATGATGTGCACAACCCAAACAAGCCGAGACATACTTTTTCACAAAACGCCGCATTTTTGGAAACCAATAAGAAGATCTTATACGTGACAAAGTTTTCTCGTAGCCAAAATGGCCCACATCGTCGTGGTTGCTTTTTAATATTTGCCATCGGGCACCCTTTGGGACTACCCACAGCTCCGTTTTATCATCAATAATCCTATAGACACGACCATTTTTAATTTTATAGTTTTTAAAAATATCAGCGGTTTCTTTAGTTTTTGAATCACCTAAAACGTTAACAATTCTTTTTATTTCATCATCTGACTGTTGATAAGTAGTTAGCCAATCTTCCGAACTAATATTTAATATGTCAAGTACATGAAATTCCTTCTGATCATCCTCAATAGCTCCCCTGCTCAGAGCATCTACGTGTGCCATCTTTTCTCCGCACCTATACTCAATATCGCAATCAAACTCTAAAAATTGTATCCACCAACGCGCGATTCGTGGGATTAAATCACGTTTGGTTAAAGTCGTACGTAACGCGTTGCAATCTGTTAATATTTTAAATTTAATCCCTAATAGGTATACCCTGAATTTAATTAATGAAGCTATAACCGCTAATGTTTCGAGCTCGAACGAGTGCATCTTTTGTTCGTCAACTGTAGTCTGACGACTATAATAAGCAATAGCCCTAAATGACCCCGATTTATCCTTTTGTAGGAGAATTCCTGCCACTCCGAATTTACACGCATCTGTATGCAGCTGTGTTTCAGCCTGAGAGTTGTAAATTGCAAGAACTGGTCTTTCTATTAGGCATGTCTGTAAAGTTTTAAAAGCCTGAGATTCTTCAGTTCCCCATCTCCAAGCAACGTTTTTCTTCAGAAGGTTAGTCAAGGGACGTGCATTTATTGCGAAGTCCTTCACAAATCTTCGGAAAAAACTAGCAAGTCCCAAAAATCTCCTTACTTCATGAACGCTGCTTGGGGTGGGAAATTTAGAAATCGCATCTGTTTTAATGGATCCTGGCCTTACGCCGTCAGCGCTAATTTCGTAACCTAGGTAATCTATTTTCTCAAAACAAAAATTACATTTGTTTAGTTTTAGAGTGAGGCCACTATCCCTCAATAGACACAAAACCGCCTCCAATCGAATCATAGACTCTTCAAATGATATTGCCGGTATAAGAATATCATCCATATACAGCAGCACGTAAGACCGCACGGGAGAGTTTTGTACGATTTTATTCATAGTCCGTTGGAATACTGAAGGTGCATTGACAAGACCGAATGGCATCCTACAGTACTCATATTGGCCGTCCGGTGTGACGAAGGCCGTCTTGTCCCGCGAAGACTCAGCTATAGGCACTTGGTAATAACCAGACGCTAAGTCAAGGGTTATAAATAAAGAACTACCTACAAGCATGTCAAGCTGGTCTTCAATTCGAGGCATAGGATAGTGCTCGCGAACTGTCTTACGATTAAGCGCGCGGTAATCCACGCATAGTCTTTTCTCCCCCGACTTTTTATTAACCAAAACGATTGGGCTAGCATACGGCGAGTTACTTTCCCTAATTATACCACTATCTAGCATCTCGTTGACCATTCCCCTGACTAAATGTCGCTCACTGTATGACAATCTGTATGGTCTATACACAACCGGATCAGAATCAACAAGCTGAATTACCATCTCTGACTCCCTAGAAAAACCTAAGTCACCAAGTCCCTTGGAAAAACACATAGGGTACTTATCAAGTATGTTTCTTAATATAGCTCTCTGCTGTTGCGATAGATTATTACTACATTTTATGATTGATTCGTCTAACCTGTCCCGAGAACTATGAACGTCCATTTTACGAATGTCTAAAGAAGTACTTTTCCCTATTGTATAACTACGCGTTATCAGCGTACCCAGGCCAAATTTAATAATATCATTGCTAACATTTTGAATAAATACAAAACCTATTCCGTCTGTTAAAATATATTCACCCGGCAGCAAATAATACTCCTTGCCTTTACGACCTCTCAAGCTACCCTGCACATAAACGCGGCCGGTGTAAACTGGTTTACACTTAACTGGAAATGCCTTAATCTCACCAGAATTAACAATAATACTAGTAGAACAAATAAGATGAAGCTTAATTGTGTCATTAGGTTGAATTCTTTGGAATATGACATCGGAACCAGTCTTAATTATTTTAATATTTGGCCTTTCAGTGAACGTGTGTCCAATTAACAACGGCGCGTTTAATAGATAATCATCTACAATAAGTATCTCTACGTCTTCTTCTTCAATGCCTTGAATTTTTAGCGTGCATAATGTTTTGCCAATCGGACAGTAAGGGTTCCCGCCGAAACCCTTTAACATAGGACCCGCTGTAGAGTCCCAATGCAGTTTCAGTTGCTGAGCATTACTTAGACGGATCAAGGTGCCTTCACTACCCAAATCCACATAACCATCCAATATAGCGTCGTTAATTTTTATAGGCATTTTATATTTTGAGCTAGTATCCCCGAGACCTTCAACCTTTAATATATTTTTACTGGTACTACTCTCGTTGTTACCTTGAGTCGTCTTAGAACAGTCAGCAGCCGAATGTCCAATTAATTTACAATTATTACATCGCAATCTAGGTTTAGTACAACGGTAGAAGGTATGCCCCTTTTCGTTGCAATTATAACACGTAACATTATCAAATTTAGTATCTTTTTGCAATTTATATTGGTTAGTTGAATTCACATTAGATACTATTTTACTACGCCTATCCTTACTATTTGTAGCTTCACTTGATACCTTGTCCTGACCGACCTTGACAGACTTTAGAAAATGTAGTACTTGTTCTGGTTCTTTAAATTCCGCTGCCTGTGCTCCTAACCTAACACCTCTGTCGTCTATTCCAAATACTAAACAATCAACAGCTCTTTTACCATTTATTTCGCATCTGTTAAGTAGATTCATTTTCGCATAATAGTAAAGTTCGAGTGATTCACCAAACCGGACTCTCTTTTGTAACATTTCCGTCAACAACTCTGCGTAATTTTGACGAGATGGAAAAGATTCCCTAAGCTTTATTTTCCATTCTGCCCAGGAGTAAAGTAAAGTTGGAAGGCCCTGGTACCAGGTCTTAGCAACTCCGGCTAATTTTGGTAGGGCGTAATGAATAATATGCTTATCGTCCCAGTTATATATTTCAGCACACTCTTCTACTTTATTCAACCAGGAATCAATCGATTGCTCTCTACCTAGTGGGTCAAACTCGGGTACAACATTGAGAACTGGAAAATTTTCGCGTTCCGAACTGCTTTTAAAATTGTTCATCGCGTTGATGAATTTATGAAGAAAATCAAGCTGTGACTCTGCATACCTCGGAGCAACAGTTGGAGAGTGTCCTTCACCGGAAGCCGACGAACTGCGGCGTACGCGGCGCCGACTTGACCTCGACTCTCGCTGTCTGGACTCACGGTAGCTGCCGCCTCTTGTATTAGTCTGCTCATGTCTCCTGCGTCGCGTACCCGGTGACCCTTCGGATTCTCGGGAGCGACCTCGGGGCACACTTGGGGTCTTGTCACGACGCTTGCGCTTTGGCATTTCGGGATTACCTTTTATCGTAGGTCTATCTCACTTCTGAGATATAATAAGGATCCTTGGTGGCCGGAATAATACTTTCACACTTAGTAAAATCACTTTATATTTATTCACCTTAACACTTAATATAATAATTCAGACACTTAGCATTTAACTGCTAGAATATACGAGTAAAACACTCAGTATGAATTTACACAAGTTAACAGCTTGGCTGTCCGAAAAACGAATGAGCTCGTCCCAGAACCAAAGCCCGCCATCAATTCCACCCCCAGTATTCTTGACTTCCGGTGTAAATATTATTCATCAACATTATGGACTTCCGGGACTAAAATAATAATTATTATTATGCATTTCCTGTCTAATCTGTTAAATTAATGACATCCGGTCTACGCTGGATGTCTAGTGTCCAAATAATGTTAATAAATACTATATATCTGTAATGCTTTTTTAAATATTTGCTTACACATCAGCGTAAAAATGACTGTTTATAAAATATAAACACAACATACGCCGTCCAAGGCCAACAACATTTTTTTCCTCCATTACCATTATGCAAGACAAGATAATCATATTATGCAAAGTGCAATTTTATCCTAACAAGGGCCATCCTCTACAAACCAAGGAGTTGATAGTGATCAAACGACAGTGCTCTAACAGTTCTGCGAAAATTTTGGCAAGCGCATTTTAAGCAAAGTTCATTTTACCCGACTACGATGAAATCAAAAGGATGGGTAATGATTTTACCAGTCTATATATGTATATTGTATGTAAGCTTGTCCCATCGCAGCGTCTAAACTACTAATCCGATTTTAATGGTGGGAGGTGGGAGGTAGGAGGTGTCAATATAATCTATTGACATCTCCTTAGGTACAGGGTAGGCTAGCAATTTGCGTAGTCTGGTTATAGTTTTTAACTTTTTCTAATGGTGGAATATAAACAATATATTGTCATAATGTAATTTAAGAAGAAACATTCGGATTTGTGCAGTTGAGTGTTAGAAAGGCGGAGTAAGCTCTACCGGTCCGGGATCCCCAGACTCCAGAGTTACAAACAGCGTGGACGCTTTCATTGAGATAATATGAGCTTGAGTCGCTAGATTACGTATAGGATTTAAGACACCATAGAGTGCCATAGACCACATAATGGAAATAAGCTCTTGGCAGAATATTTTTGTTAATGAATTTAATGCTTTATTATAATAAAATATTATATCTATTCTATTATTAACTTACCCCACGTGCACCAGCATATAAGTAATGAAGCGCCACGCCTCGTCCCTCTTGTGGGGGTTGTATATGAATAGTTTAGCGATGGGTCCGGTCGCGTCAGTTTTCCCCTGCGTCGCGTCATAGCAGAACAGGACTATCTCCGCAATAGAGATCAGTATCATGCAGATAGCAGGCGGCCAGCACGTGTACTCTTCCTCGTATGTCCCGTCTGTATACGTGAACACGGATTTGGTATGGCTACGGACTGGTTAACGCAACACAAAAAGGAAGAAGGATAGGAAAAGGCGCGAAAATTGGAATGTTTTTTAAATTTAAATAATGACATTTAATTTAATTTTATTTAAATAATGACAGTTCAATTTTTTTTTATTTCAATAATGACAGTACATTTTTTAATTTAAATAAGGACAGTAAAATTTTGTATTTGATAATGCCATACCAATAGTTTAAGAATGGTTTTAAAAATAGAACGTAAGTGGTTGGCAACATTAGAGCACGCGTTGTCCGAGTGGCCATCATGGCGTGCGACATCGGAAGCGTTGAATCGATTAAGTCGTTACGTTTGAAAGACCGAATCAACGAGATGGGATAACCCAATGACAATGGAAACATTTAATGTCAGTAAGAGTTCATATTCATATTGATAAAGGTTGAATTGCAAGGGTCACAAAGGAGGAAAACAAAAACAACACGAGGCAGGGGAGGAAAAAAGAAAAAAATATTGTTAGTAATCATGCGGTTATTACTTACATTATACAGCTATGTTAGGAAACAACAATGAAATGTTGTTGTTAGAAATGTTAGAAATCATAATTTACTTTACATCTGATAGCGTTCAAAGATTTATTAATATTACGCAGTGAACTTATTACATATTTTTAATAGCTCAACATTTTCCAGCTCAGTCTAACTCCTACAGAGTTTCCAACCAGTTGGGCACGCCGTGCAAACGGGCGGATCCCTAGAGATATCAAGCAAAATACAAATAAAATTTCAATCACAAATATTATTCGACTCCTCATCAGTTATAATATTTATTTATTGATTGATACAAAATAATATTTGTATCCCAAACCGATCAATAAAGATAAGTGATGTACGTATACTTTTAAAACATTAAGATGTCGATAAAAAATAATTTTACATTGTATTGGACTTTTTAAATATAAAAATACATTTTATATTTTAAACATTCATTACACTACCGACTACACATAACAATCAGGCAAGCAAGTCTCATTTAAAATGCATCAGATATTTTGCCTATGATCAACCAAGCAGACCTTTCACCTTTAACCCAGGAGATGAGCAGAATTTAATCAAGGTTACTGTACTGTAATGCAAAATAATGGCAAATATAAGCGAGTTCGAAATTATTTACACAACATAAGCAATTACTTATGCGACTTCATCTGGCGGAAAGTCAAAAGGTTAGGTTAGTAATTAATTATGGAATTGATAAGATACGGAAGAATTACCTACATGTTTTAATTAATTGTTGACCTCAACGATAGTAATTAAATATATTGAGATTCTTTAAATTAAATAAACAAAAAATTATAAAATATCACAAACTTTAAATTTTTCCTATTTTAAAGATTTTTTAAGCCTTTAAAAAGTGCAAGTCCAAATAGAGCTATGTAAAAAGTAGAGAATATAAGTCTGACCATTCACTATAAACGGCAAATTCATAGACATCAAAGTAAATCAGATTATAGTTTAAAAATAGTTTTTTTTTATGAGTATTGAAGCATGATTTAGTTTAATACAAACCAATTTTGATCTGCTATAATCGTAAAATCTAATGTGCGTTAAAACTTTTTCAAAGGTAAGGAAAACAACAGAGTAAAAAATATAATAAAAACATTAAATAAGAGATTCAGTACTTATGTATTCTAGAAACTTTTTCAAGTGACTAGAAAACTTGCGAAGGCTCCATTTGAATATTCGATAAATCCGTACGTCCACACTTTTCACTAACCCTTCACAGGTCTTCACCCACATTTCACACTTCAAAAGCTTTAACTGATTAAAACAATTTGTCCCATAGGTGATTAGAGAACAATTAAAAATCGATGATTGCTACATTCATTAACGTTACTAGTCAATTTAAAAATAGAACAAATTATACACAAAACGTTCTAAGTTCAAAAAATTATATTCGAATCATTCATATTTTTTTATTTATTCAGAGGTTTTTTTTGTTTAGTTTAGTTTATAATTGTTTTTTTTTATTGAGTTAAAGGGCAAAAGAAACAGTTTATACGTCCTCCTTACGAGCAACAGTGCAAATTACTAGGGATAATCGGAAGAGCCTCGCGCAAGCTTCATTAAAATATTACCTTCAATTGGCGAGCATAGTGCACGCCTCTGACCGTATACAGAGCATAAAGATTTGTATGAAATTAATATTTTGTTTTTGTGAAAACTTCCAAATATTGTGGTATCAATTTATGAAACGCGTAAACGACAATTTGTAAAGCAGTTAGATCATTGAGAGCGCCATCTATTGTCACAAGTAAAAACTAATAATTAAAACCGGCCATGTGCGAGTTGGACTCGCGTACGTAGGGATCCGTCCCAATATACTAATATTTTACATGTTAACTTATTATTTCGTCATTTTTGTACGAAGTTTTCCAGAAGTTAGTCATCAATAACTCCTAAACCAACAAAGTTATATGAGCCGTTATAGTTTTCCTTTAAAGTTCATTACATGGATAACATGACTCATGCGTTACTAAGTACTGTTACCAAGTACCGTTACCTGTTGCCGTTACCAAGTACCAGCGTTACCTCGCATTTTATTATTATTATTGTTGTTGTTGTTGACGTTGTTACGTTCAACTATCGTCAGTAAACCGACTTTACAGACAACCGATATTTTTAGTGCCAGCCGTTTGGCTTTTAGAGTGGGGGAGAGGACGGCCTATTTTAACAAAATTCGCTTTAAAGTAAAATATCTCGCAAACGGATATCAAAAAATCGTCATAGAAACTTCTTCAATGTTTTTAAAAGACCGATCTAATAAAACCTAACACTATTAGGTAGACGCGAGAAAAAAAACCCCCACTTTACGTGTAGACTGTGTGGGAGTTACAACAGTGGTCAGTGGCACAGTTT
Organism: Phengaris arion; assembly: GCA_963565745.1. NCBI lineage: Eukaryota > Metazoa > Arthropoda > Insecta > Lepidoptera > Lycaenidae > Phengaris > Phengaris arion. The sequence goes on from OY751433.1 coordinate 26,162,237, forward strand.
GATTATTTATTAATTATTATTACATCACGAGTCACGACCTCAAACAAATTCGGCGGATATCATAATTAAATATTACGATATTCACATATGTATATACATTTTAATATTTATTAATCGCGGTATCATATATTGTTTTATATTATTATATCGCATTATGATTCACATTTGTGACATTTTATGTTAAACTAAATGAGAAGGTGAAAATCAAAAGGTCATAATTACATTTTACCTTTTTTCCCAGAAAACGAGGAAAACTTTTTACAGCTATGCCTGTGAGAAATTGTCATATATTTTTTTTTACAATAAATAAGGATTTATACGGTCTGTAAATTAATTATTTAGAATTTTCTAGATCTTCAAATAAGGCAGATTCTTGTTCTTCTTCTTCTTCTTTTGGCATATATTTTTCAAATATGTAAATGTCACCTTTTGAAAATAACTCTAAAATATGATAATTAAACAACATTGTTTAGAGAAAGAATCAAAAGTCACACACAGACACATGATCACATCACAGATTATTAATCTCAGTGTTGGCAACGCTAAATATTTTACAGCCAATAGCGTTAAATAATCGAAATTTCATGGATAAATAAAAAACATCAGTAAATGTTACCGATTTGATAAAAATTAAAGAAGACTACTTTTTTTTTAGAAAAATGTTACCTTTTGTTTATGAAGACGAAACTTCAAACGCAATCGACGATCAATGTTACCTTTTGTTTATGAAGACGAAACTTCAAACGCAATCGACGATCAATGTTACCTTTTGTTTATGAAGACGAAACTTCAAACGTAATCGACGATCAATGTTACCTTTTGTTTATGAAGACGAAACTTCAAACGCAATCGACGATCAATGTTACCTTTTGTTTATGAAGACGAAACTTCAAACGCAATCGACGATCAATGTTACCTTTTGTTTATGAAGACGAAACTTCAAACGCAATCGACGATCAATGTTACCTTTTGTTTATAAAGACGAAACTTCAAACGCAATCGACGATCAATGTTACCTTTTGTTTATGAAGACGAAACTTCAAACGCAATCGACGATCAATGTTACCTTTTGTTTATGAAGACGAAACTTCAAACGCAATCGACGATCAATGTTACCTTTTGTTGCAAAATCGCCTTTTTGGAAGCCATTTTCTACAGGAAAATTTGACTTTCTGGACCCAATCTCTTCGAAAATGGATGTAATCCAGGGTTTTTACCCCGATGAAAAAAAAAAAACGATTTTAGCAAAAAGTGTAAATGTGACCATTTGATTTTCACCTCCTCAAATGTCTTTGACGTTAGTCACCTGCCGGGCTTCCCTACATGTTACATTAGTATTTCCCTACATGTTACTAATGAGTGATGAGATTGGGACGGATTAACATTTCAAATCTACAAGGAGTGGTCTCAAATCGATACAAAATAATTAAAAAATTGGCAACCATTTCCTTGCTGTCGACTCTGGGTCAAAGGACCTATACCTTTTATATTGTTAGTTGGTGCAAATAGTAGATATAGAGCCCGACTGGCCCCAACTACCTTGATACATATTATTACTATTTATTTAAAGGGATTGGACTAAAGTTAAAAATACATATTTGCTCCTGTAACGCCCAAGGATTGACTGGTGGGAGAATGCCATAATATAAGCAATTAATAAGTCCGCTTTCATACTTTATTGTGCATTCAGTATCGATAAATAAATGTCTGTGGCGGTTAATACACCATCAACAGACCTAACCTTCAATGTTATCGAACCAGTTATACTGATTGTGTATCACTGATACGGGACACCGTTATCGGCATTCGTCATAAATCATAATATATTTATTGACAGACAAAGACAGCAACATGGATTTGATAACCGTGGCGTAAATATTTTTAGGGGGATAAGGTTTTGTCAATTTCTACCTGTTTTCTTTCATCCGATCTCATGATGATCTATGATTAAGACACAAATCCCGGTCTAAGATTTGAACTATGTTATTTTGTAAAACATAAGAGGAAATATTTTTATAATGAGACGCAACGCTGAACGGAAGAGAATTGACTCAATTATATTGACGTGGGCGAATTTGCCGCTCATTATCCAATCTTAGGCCAATAGCAGCGGACTATTCCAAAGACTAACCTCACACAACCGTGAACCGACGACTCTACGTAATAGAACTTTAATGACATTCTTTTCTAACGTAATCCTATTTAAATTCTCTAGGAACCCTAGTAAATAACAGTATATAGCCTCCTACTTTTCCTACTGTCCTATAAAGACGATTTGATTTAGTTTATTTTAGATCTTGAAATAATGTTTTTTATAGGTAACTAAAGTTTGTTTTTGTTAATCATAAAAAGAAGTAAGTAACATATTTTATTAAGCTTGTTAAAAAAAAAATTAGGCCTTTTGATCCGTTATTGGATGATTTATACAGTATTCTCTGAGCGAAGTAACCACTCTTGAAATACTGCAGTGCCTGGGACAGTTGGCTTTTTAAATGTCGTATGATTGCCCAAGCACATACAGCATTCTTAAAACACAGTCAGCCTAGTCCAGAGGAATGACTGGTCAATACGTCTGGGACCAACCATATGCGGGTTTCCTCACGATGTTTTCCTTCACCGTTAGAGCGTTCGTATAATGTACTTTAGATCTGAAAAAGTCTCATTGGTACACGCCACAACCTGGGAATCGAACCGGCAGAGTGTAGGCTTGTTAATAGGACAATAATAAATATAATATTATTGTATTATGTAATAATATTATACAAAATACATAAATATTAATTTGATACATATATAAATATTAAATTGATAGATATATAATATTCATGTTAAGCGATGACACATTGATTTCCCCGCGATAATTTTTACTTGTATAATGCAAAGCGTTACCCAGATAACAGGACAAAGAGAATTTTGAATTCGAAACGCAACGTCACAGACTGAATGAATGACCAGCCAATGGATGTAAAATAAAAAAGTACCGCTGTCAGTCGTGGACACTGCTCGGAAACCAGTCCACCTGTCTAGTAAACAAAATTAGTTGTTAGCTGTGCTGTACAGTGTATTAATTCAAGCCTGATCAGGGATATAAAAAACTTGCACTGAGGGCGTTTGAGCTTTATTCCTATTGCAGCAACACTAAGAAAAGCTACGATGTAAGGCTGGGACGATAATTATGATCCGGAATCCGAGAGGCCGGAAAAAAATCCAGAGCATTGAAAATAGAACTCTGGATTAATACAATAGAGTTGAAAGTGGAACACACAAGTGTCGAGTGAAATGACAATGTCATATGTGACAGCTCAACCCTTCCATTTTCAACTCTATAGTATTAGCGCAAATAATAGAAATTTTCAGTGCTCTGAATTTTCCCCGGCCTTACGTATTCAGGATCATATTATATTTCCAGCCTAAGTTAGAATGTAATTGGTTATATCACGAAGATTTGACAGCAATGACATTACAATTTAGTTTCGTGAATTTTCCGCAATATGGTGAAGTTTTCTATATTCCTAGTCAGGCTACTTAATGTACAAATCACGATGCATTGTTAGTGTCATGCTACTTACACTTATTGCCAAGACACTACAGAAATATACAGCGCAATATTAGAATACAACATTAATACATAATAATACAGGTGTTCCAAAAAGTACCTATAAAAGACATTTTTGAATATTTCAGTAAAATATGTTATCAACTGCGTTATTTCAGATTCCGTACAAATCTGGGTTACACGAAAACTTACGGCTTGATTTATGTTAAAAGCAAAATATATTTTTTTGGCCATTAGGCCTCGAATTTCGCGGTGAGCGGCGCGGAAGTGGGCAGTGGCAGCAGCGGCAGGCGGGCGCCATAGTCCTCGCTTGAGGCTGAGACTATATTGTCCGGAAACCGTCAGGCCGGGGAAAAAAAGAGAACTAAACATTGAACTCTACATCAAAAACAATAGCTGAAAATTGAAACAACAGTGTCCAGTCAATGACATACATCTCGAAACTCGATACTTCAATTTTCAACTCTATTGTATTAGCGTAGAGTTCTATTTTCAGTGTTCTGAATTTTCCCTGGCACGCCGAATTCCGGATCACATAGTCCCAGCCTTAGAGTGGAGTGCTTTTCTGACAAGCGGTGACTATGGCGCCCGCCTGCGTCGCCGCTGCTGTCACTGCCCGCCGCCGCGCCGCTCACCGTGAAATTCGAGACACCAAAACTTGAGAAGCTATATTACTTTATACAATCATCATCATCATAGATGACCTAATAGTCCCCACTGCTGGGGCTCGAGTTTCTCTTTAAAGTTCAATGTGAGGATTAGGCTGTAGATCACCACGCTATTAGGTACTGCTGCAGCAGCCGCAGCTGCTTGATCTACAAATACCATACCTACTCTCCTCAAATTAACAACACAATCGCATTAAAAAATACTGTCTCTTTATAAAATTTGTATAACTTCTCTACTCATCTACTTATTGGAACATCCTTACAATCTTATAATCCTTATACTGAGTGATTTTTTATTCTGTTTCGAGAGAATCAGGGTATAATAGGTACATGATATATATAATATATATATATATATATAGTAATGTGGGATACTTAGTTTATTATTTTAAGGGTTCCATAATACATAAGGAACCCTTATAGTTTCGCTCTGTCCGTCCGTCTGTCTGTCTGTCCGCGCATCTAGCTTCTGTATTCTTTATTAATATTCTTTATTAATAAAATTATTATTCTCCTGTAATAATAATTTTATAAGTGAGGTGTTTTTTTTTTTATTCTCACCCCATCGTGTAGGGTATCGTAAATAAGACTGTAAAAAAATACATGACTTTTTTACAAAGTCAACCATTTTCGAGTAATCGGCCTCCAAAGTGGTTTATAAGTTGTCCCCCCCTCCCCTGGCATTTCTAAACTATGAAACATGACTTAGAAAATTGCAATTTTCCATGCCAATAGATCATGCTAAAAACTCTATTAAAAAAAAAAATTACGCGTTTATAGTTACGGAACCCTCCTTAGACATGTCCTGACATGCTCTTGGTTAGGTTTTTCTCCTTTATAACTTGGTGAAAAGGACACTGGCGACATATAATAAAAAAAATATATTACTTGGGAATAAAAAGTTATGAATCTCCGAATATCAGAGAATTGATGTGCAAAATACGTACTTATCTGTGGTAATTGTTGTCATCATAATATATATATATATAGTCTATGATTATCAATTATCATGCTGTAAATTGTCAATTTGAGCGTAAAAGCTCCATCTAGTGGCCCAGTAGATACATTTATTTTAACTATAAAGGAGTATAAAGTTATTTTCTTTTTCTATAGCTCAGCACTTTCGTACTAGTTCTATGAAAAAAATGTTACATGGAGTGTGAAATAGATCCCTCTATACTATTTATACACTAAGAAAAATAATTATTATGTTTTTGGTTTACATAACGTCAAAGCGGCATTTATCATAATTATCTGTTAGCATATTATTGCGTTTCCGAACAAACTAGTTACTAATTTCATTACGTAATTGACATCGCAAATAACAGATGTCGCTTTTCCGCAAACCACCACTAGAGCCATATATTGAAAAATAGGTTAGGTTACATTTAATCAATGATCTTTTTATCTCCCGAATTTGATGTATAATATTATTGCTTTTTTTGTTCCTATGTTCATAAAGGCCAGTTGGTCTTTATGTTATTGTATTATGTAATATTTATTGTAAATTTACAATAAATACTTTTTGTAGCCTCGTATTTTAATTACCAGGCAGTTAAATGAATGGCGACTTGTCAGTTCTCTCATTTATTTTAAAATATCGCACTACTAATTTAAAATCATTATTTACTAATTTACACATTTAAAACAGATTTACAGAAAAAAATGTTACAAATATATTAATAATATTAATAATTGTCATCCTATTCACTATTACCTATTGTGGTGGTGTGTGTGGTGTGATTGATTGAATCGTACAACGGCACACGGCGCGTGAGACTTTATGAGAGAGATATTCTATTTTTAACACAAATCTTGCCCTGTTCTCGTAACGGAATAAAGAATCACCCAGTATAGTATATACCTACAATAACATAAAACTACATACCTGTAGTATCAACCGGGTTTCTATTGGGTATGATGGAATGGACATATCTCGCCACAAAGTGTCCGAACACATACTTCAGCTGGGGGTGGTGCATCATATGGACGAACTCGGCAAAGTCCAGGTATCCGGAGTTGTCCTGGTCAGCCAGGGACATTATCTTGTCGACTACATTATCTGGTAAATCGTGATCGTATTCCCGGGACTCGATGATCTCTTTGAGTTCGTTGTACGATATTTTCCCATCGCTGTCTTTGTCGTACTGGAAAATAGGAAACTGTTATGCTATGCGCACTAAAAATCGGGGTAATGACAAATGATTAACACACAGAGTGCGGTTTAGTATCTATTTGGATGAACTGGGAGCATAGATTAAAGAAAGAGTAACAGCTACATAGTTAGCTTTCGATTTGATTGCACTACTACAAGCATACGGTGTGTCCACGATTGTGCGGAATAATTGTAGGCCGTTGAAGGGGACGTCAACATTTTCAAATTTGGAACGTTTTATGAAAGCTGTTTCTCTGTACGTAAGTATATACTTAATATATTTTCTACTCTGCTGGGAGTACAACGTAACATGAACAACGCACAGGAAAGGACGGTTTTATCAGAATTTCTGTAACAGTTATGAAGCGAGAGAAGTCTGTTAGGTTAGCATTCATTTGAGATCAGCATGTCTACATAAACTATTGAATTTCAATAGTTGATGATTTATAGTAAGATTCACTTAATGTAGCCATTTTAGATCTGCTGTGGGCTCTGTCTAGACTCTATTGCCTACTCTTAATAGTCTAGAGGCTTGAACTAAATGTATCCGGATTGTCTTCAGCCGGACACACTCGAAGTTCGTGTGTTCGATTATCAGCTCTATTGTCTATCTAGCTAAAGCGCAGAGTATTATTTTCAGCACTGTTTCTTTCCGGCCGGAGAGATCCCGGATGCATATAGTCCGAGCCTAAATACATATTACATATATTATGCTCACATCGAAATTCTGTAATTTCGTCTATGTCTAATTGTCTAATGTATGTTTTACATGTGACGCATCACGCGTAACTCTTCAAACTCAACCCAACCAATGAAATTAATCAGAGAAATATACTTATTTGAGCGTTGACACTGGCGTCTACGTTATTTTCGGCTATGGGTCATCTGACATCTCTTATCTCGCTTTGTCTTACGACAAGTGTACACTTGTTGGTTGTTACATATTTACAATGGCTTCTTTTTAATACTTATCTCTATTATTAACAGCTACGAGGATACATCACGCAAGGACGCGATAGCGAGAAGTGGGCTACTGATGTGGTCTCTGCCTACCCTGGGGCTTGAACTTTAAAGGTTCCTAACCTTTTTGCTAGGAGTGAGCATGTGTGTGCGGTTTTTCTCCAACGCGGTGATACTCTTAGGCTAGGACAATATTGTATTATTCCAGATTTTTATTGTCTATTGTATTATTTCTCGGGATTTTCCGGATTCCGGATTATATTATAGTGCCTGTCTAATTGGTTGATCCGTTATCGCTTAATGCATTTATTGACCAATGACGCTTATGTCGTATTCACGTATACGCTTTGAATTTTGAAGTAAGCGATACTACAAATCTAACGCGAATGAACTTATAGTAACTTTAAACTTATCTCGGTTCGTGCTACATTTGGCTAAACGGCTACTATCGTAGTATTGGTAATGTTTGCCCTTTGTCTTCTACTTGTTAGTTCTCTTACAGTCGGCTATGCGTTATCTGCTCACAATAGCCGTTGTTTGGTTATCGTTACCTCATCGTGCGTGACCCAGTAGTATTGGCTTTACCTATCTACACGCATGTTTTCGGATACATGTTTAGCGCCTTTTTGTTCTAGATTCTCCGACTGAATCTAGTTTTTAGGGTATTGTTGGAACGAAGTTTCTTATCGCGCGTTGCGAAAGGGGGCTAGACGGAAAAAATTAAGACTAAAAGTTGTAACGACACTTTTTGCTATAGTTGTAAGCCGTGCGGCGTGCGCGTGTTTCTCTGTCTGTCTCTCTCTCTCTCTCTGTCTCAATTATTACTAAAATTGAGTCTACTGATTAAGTTTATATTACATTATATTTGTTAATAATAAAAGAAATATTATTATAACTTTAAAAAAAAAATTATTACAATTCCTTCACTAATTAATCGAAAGGAACTTCGTTCCATCCGGGTGTCCCTTGACACCTCTCAAGTTTTTTTTTATATAAGGAATCGGGATAATGAATGTTAATGAATGATGTTAAGTGTTTAGAACACTATTTCTAGGTCAAATATCGATCTTTACCTTGAGATAAAAAAAGAAATAAGTTTTTTAGCGTCCGTTTTGAAGGACGCTGGACAATACATAAAACATTGTTTGCGTCGTGGCCCGTGGGTTGAAAAATTAAGGAAATCTATGGGAAATCTGTTAAAAATTCCAGATTATGAAGAAATCCCTTAAAAAATCGGGCACGGGCGTAGCTAAAGTAGGCACCTATGTCCTATTACCTTTGCAATATGGAAAATAGCAATCATCGAGTTGCTTTTAAACAAAACCCCACTAATGCATCACATTTGTGAGCAGGCATTCCTTCGTTGTATTGTGAGTCATATTTTAATAAAACCAATTCAACGAATACCTAACTACTGCGTAAGCAGGTTATCGTGATTATGAGACCAAAAAATCGCTAAAACTGACAGACTTACACGTGAAAACTTTTTTTTGGGTCATTGAGCTAATAAGTCAAGTTTAGCAAAAGTAATAGCTGCTACTATTGAAAGTTGACAAGTCAGTTTTTGGAGCCCTTATTGAATGGGACACTGTTTTTCTTACGAGTGTCTGTCCGAAATTTTAAGCTCACAACCATCATAAACTTTAACTGATACCTGAAAAGTGATAATGATAACATAAGGAGCGCTCGAACTTTTAAATGAAATTAAACAACCTATTGAAGTGACATCACTACAATTATAATAATATTGTTAAGGATATTCATTGATATTGTGTAAGAAAAATAATTTATCCAAATGGAAGCCACGAGTCCTCTGTAGACCAATTTTTAACGACATCTTCTAATTTATAAATGGGGCTCAATTTCAAGAAGAACCCGAGTTACTTGGCATTTAGGGTAGAAACGATTGACTGTGGTTTGTCTGCATAGACTAAAGGTTTCACACAAACCCTCAGAAAGTAATCGAAAGGCGAGCCGTGTTAAATCACACTATTTCCGTGGCCAGTTGATGTCGCCAACGCGCGAGATGACGAAGAAGGAAACTTCTCATTCGATAAACTTAATTTTTCACGTGGCGTATGACAAGTAGCACCCTCCTGTTGGAACCACATTTTCGTGAAATCCATACCATCTATACTAAACTACAATTTCTTTATTAAAAACGTCGCACTGAATGCGAATAGATCGAATTTTAACAATTTATATACGCGTTGTTGAAGCTTGCAGCTTTCCACGGTAAACTGTCATGACTTAATATTATGTATTCATGCATACAGCTTCAACTTTGCCAAGGTAAACACTATGCAGTGTCAAAGTTCGAGCGAGCATATTAAAAGACCCTTTATTTTGTTGTTATTATGAGTATTTAATTAATGCCATCAACAAAAGTATCAAATCTTTAATAAATTATTTTTGATATACTTACTTAAAACATACTTAAAATTAACAAACAGAATAATTTAGAACAGACACAAGTTAGAAGGCTGAACAAGAGGCCAATTTAGACTTTCTTGTTAATAAACTTGTAAAACCTGCTTATTAATAATGTTTTTAATTCAATTGATTTGACAATTGAAATCTGTTAGTGTAACTTTATCCTCAAGAAAAAAGTTAAAACCAAACTAGACCAAAAATGAACAGATTCATTGTCACATTTAAATTATTTTTATTTCATAAATAAAACTATTTGTACTTTTGTTCTCAGACAAATGTACAGCTACTTAGTTATGATAAATTAAAAATTAAAAACTACAATAATAACTTTTTGCATCACTACAGCTGCGAAATGAATTATAAGCAGCAGGTCTAAAAAGGCCACTTTGAGTATTATTCCTATTACATTCATAATTTGTTTCATTTCAGATGTACATAATATCAAGAATCAGCTGCATGTTTTCTATAAATTCTATATCTCTCTTAAATATATACATATATATCTAAAATATATATTATATATTAACAAATCATCAATTTTGTCAGTTTTCAATAGAAGTGCATAAAATGGCACACAAGGATGCATTTGCAAAACTTTTTCTTTGACAGAGGCCGAGTATAGACTGACATTTCTTTACAAATGTTTGTGCAATATATCTAGACAGTGATAAATAAAATGTATTGCCACCTATTAAGATTCATGCATAATAGCAAAACACATGAACATTTTTGAGGAGACTATTTATGCTTTTTCCAAATTTTTTTTTTAATATTTTTGGATTATTTATTAGACAATTATAATGTGATTATATCCGCTATCTTTGGGTATTTTTGGCACAAACAAAACAAGCTACATAAAAGTAGAAGAACAATCCTAAACATCTCTTTTTGTAAATTTTGGGTGAAGATGTTCTGGAAAATTGTTTTTACTATGCTTATAATCATATTTTTTTAACCAATGTACAGATAAAGAAGTAAATTATCTGTTACCATTGTTGCTTTTGTATTGTGTTGTTCTGTTGCATAGGATTTAGTTTAATTTGGTTGCTAAATTGACCAAAAAACAGTTTATTTATGTCAAATTCATAAACAAGTCCATACAATACAATTGCATAATTGTCATATTAGCATATATTACATAACAATTGCTTAATTGTCATATTAGAAGTTAGTATAGAAGTAACTTCTTCAATACATAGTACAATTCACTTAATGTGGCAATTTTAAACCTCCTGGTCTTAAATAATCTTATAATCAGTACAATTAATTATTTGCCTACACTTTCTTTGAGGAATGTTTAAAGCTGGCAAGACGCCAGGATTTCTATTGGAATAATAATAGACATTGGTACCATTTAACATAGTACTATCAGTAAACATAAAATTAAACAACACAATAAAAAAAAACAATAGCCTTTTATATTATATGATAGAAATAATATGATGTTTTATGATTGTCTTCAGATTTTTTAAAAGTTATTATGTTGCAGGTGTTTAGATCCTCCTAATAATAAAGAATGTGGTTATTAAATATTCTAGAAATATTATGAAATATTAATTTATAGTACTTATTTTCATTTATACAAAAACATTATATTTATTGAAGATTTGATATTGGAATTTGATTACATTAGACTTTATTGCATGCCATATTATTTATATAATATCTGTATTAATTAAAGTTACTGCTTTACAATTCTAAGAAAAGTATTTATGAATATAACAATAAAACATTTAAAATAGAACATGTGAATTGAAAGTTTACAACATTTGAATGTTATTTTTTACAGAATTATGGGTACTAATCAAATAAATACCTACATAGGTAATAATAAGTATAAAACGAAATTTGTGTTAAAGTAATAAGCTACTTTTTGATCATAATCCTACTTTTATAAAAAACAGTCTGTATGATGTAGGTATGTATTTTATAGAATAAAGAATTGCCATTCGAAATATAAATTAAGAACAAAGTTACCTTTATGGAAAACTTAAAACATAAAAAATAGTGTTTGGATCATTTATAGATATAGAAAGGAAAAATATAATTCTAACACTTACCTTGTTGAATATTCTTCTCCAATACAAATCTGATCTTGTCGGAGTTAAAGGCACCGAAACAGTAGTTTCTCTTTGCCCGGACGGCATTTTAGCAATTATTACTTTTACAACAAACGTTTAAGTAAAAATCACACATAAAAATGAATTGTTATGATAAATATACACTGATATCTTCCTTTTGGGAAGGGCTCACTACCATGATCGATTTAGTGCAAATGTACGATAAGATAATCCCACCCAAATTATCTTTTTTGCGTGTTTACTTTGGGTAAATCGTCTGTACACACAAAATACCGTTACTCAGTAAACTTACTTTTCAACTATTTGAAACTCCAAAATATATCGAGCTCACTCGCCAAAATGTAATCAAACGTCAGTCGTCCTGAACGTCAACTGTCACAACTTTTTTTTTTTGAAGATTTAATGGCCTGGTAACAAGACCTTTAAGCCAAGTCTTATATTTTAGAGATGCTTCTTTTAAATATACACTTTAAATAGTTCCCACAGTACTTTTTATATATTTGAATAACGCACTATAATACTTTTTATTTTGGAGCAAATCACACAATAATTGGCGGCGGGAGGTATCACTGACTTCCATTATTTCACTTGCCAACACTAGTCTTTGAATGGCGAAGTTTGGGCACTTGAAGAAAATGTGGTTCATGTCGGCGATCTCAACGTTACAAAATGTGCAAATATTACTGTTTATTATGTTTAGTCTCATAAGATGTGCAGGTGCAGAGTTATGGCCAAATCTCAGTCTATTTATAGTTGTGATAAAATCACGGCTAGCTATCTTCAGCTCGTGGTACCATGGTTTTACTTCTAACTTTTTTTGTATCCGTCCATACCACTTTCCTTTGAGTTTTTGGTCCTCATTCCAAAAATATTCCCACATTTTTCTTAAAGACATATTTACATTATAATAAAAGTCAGTCATAGGTAGGTACTCTCACTACACTTTTGACATTTAGGGCGTTGAACCCATCATATGCAGTTTTGTCTGCAATTTCATTTCCAGAAATACCTTTATGTGAAGGAACCCACATAAAGGCAATTGTTACTCCTTTATTATGTAACCGCCAGACAGAATCTTTAATAAAATAAATAATATAATTCGTTTTAAAGTTAAAATTAATATGCTTTAGAGTATTCATGAGACCTAAAGAATCTGATAAGATTAGAAAATATTTACAATTATTATTTAAACCACTAATCAATTTTATGGCTTCAAAAACTGCATATGCCTCTGCCGTAAATATTGAACACTGTTTATCTAGAACAAAGCTTCGAGCAATCTGTTTTTGTGGATCATATATGGCACTTCTCACATGTTCATTACCTTTACTACCATCAGTGTAGATTGTATAGTACTTACTATTTTCTTCTAAAAATGCAAGAAACTCTGAATTGTTTCAATAGACATAGTTAAAATCATAATAGGATGTATTATACTACTATATGGATGCCTATATGGATGGATGTGTGTAACATGGCCAGTGTGAATGTTTTTTGATGTTTGAATAATGAGACTGTATTTCTAGGAAAATCCGGCACAAAGTTGGAGATGTATGTGTCCGAAGATCTTGAGGTGAAGCTAGTGGACCATCTGTAATGATTGGGTGAGGTACAATTCTATTTATGATTTGTAAATTATTTGATGACAATAGTTTAAGACAGTATCTTTCTGCAAGCTAAAGTCGTCTCAATATCAAAGGCATAATATTTGTTTCAACTTCCATGGCCCTTATGGGAGTTGAACACATTGCCCCTGATATAATCCTCAAAGCCTTGTTCTGTATCACATCTAATTTTTGGGTATGTGTGCTATTTAAATAGGCCAAAGAACTGTAATCAAAATGGCTTCTTACAATAGATTTGTATAACACTGAAAGTATTTTGGGATCTGCGCCCCATGTAACACCAGCTAGACATCTTAAAATGTTAACACCTTTCAATGCGTTTCTGGATATATATTTAATGTGGTCTTCAAATGATAGCTTCTGATCAATGTAAACACCAAAGAATTTGTGTGAGGCTACTCTTTGAATAACCTCACCATTATAAGTAACATCTATTGCAGGTGTGTCTTTTCCAAATATCATGACACTACTTTTAGTTGCATTTATTTTCAAATTTAATCTTAGCTGGTAATAATTACATAACTGCATTAAACAAGCATTAACATTTTCAATTGCTACTGTTAAGTTAACATCTGAACTGTACAACACTAAGTCATCTGCAAATTGAAGTATATTTACATTTTTAATATTCACATATTTACATATCTCCCATATACGAGGGCGGGTCAATAAGTCCGTGACTTTTGGAATAAAACACAGATTTTTTGATAAATAAATCATTTTATTTTTCAACGTAGTCCCCCTTGAGCTCTATACACTTTGTCCAACGCCAGGGGGGTGTCACTACGCCGTTCCGCCGTCGAGCTACAAGTACATACTGAGACTCCCCAACGTTGGGGCGATTTAATGGTTGCCACTTGCCACGCACTGACTGGCCGCGCCGTGGCGCACTCGCGCGCCTCTTACGCAGTACGACTCACTTTACGTCGCAAACGCGTGTCATATTTTAATTGGCAAAAATATGTATCCAAAAAAATACTGCATTGCAGCCGATTGTCGGAACAATGAAAAAAATAGCAATTGTCAGTTTTTCTCGGTTTCGTCAAGTGAGAAACATAGCGAATGGTACGATAATCATTACTCATTTATAATTACTGTCATGGTACCTAAATCTATAACAATAATTATTAAATATACACACAAAAGTTTTACATTATATGCTTATTTAAAATAGGTGGTAGGTAGCTGCATACATACATATAATCCATACCTACATCAAAAGAAAATCACGTGTCGTGTCTGTGTAAACTGATTTATATGTTCGGTATTCATTTACCTAATAGGTACATAGGTATAACAGTTTCTGCTTGTATACCCTGCGTGGTATTTATGTTCGGTTGGTATGTTGTATGGTATCTATATAATATGTATTATATCATTATTATATATTATATCGTCGTCTAGTATAAATCTGATAGTATAATCTAAGATATTTAATTAAGGTATTGACAAGTGACAACCCTATTTTCGGAATATTTGACAAGGTTTGGAATAATGTCGACCTTCGCGCGGCGCCAGAGAGCTCAATTTAGGCTGCTCGCGTATGGTCCATTTGTTAATAATAATTATATAGGCACATAAAAAGGCGGCATTTGTGAAGATCAAAACAGAGAGACTTCTGTACCTTGTACTATTATCTATTCTGTGCCAACGCTTCTCCAATTTTTTTATCCCTTCCAAAAAATATGATTTGTCGAGGTCCTCAAAATAGGCATTTGTTTGCGAGATGACTTCATCATTGGAGTCAAATCTTTTTCCACCGAGCCATTTTTTCAGGTTTGGGAACAAGAAGTAGTCACTCGGAGCCAAATCTGGAGAATAGGGTGGATGTGGGAGCAATTCATAGCCCAATTCATGGATTTTTGCCATGGCAACTGCACATGTGTGCACCCTTGCATTGTCTTGGTGAAAAATAACTTTTTTCTTGGCCAAATGAGGTCGGTTTTTTTTCAAATCCTCATTGAAGCGGTCCAATAAGTTGGCATAATATTCCCCATTAATTGTTCTCCCCTTTTGAAGATAGTCAATGTGGATTATCCCACGTGCATCCCAAAAAACAGTCGCCATAACTTTATTGGTTGAAAAACCCACCTTGGCCTTCTTTGGCGCCGATTCACCCTTAGAAACCCACTGTTTTGACTGTTGTTTGGTCTCTGGTGGGTTGTGATGGATCCACGTTTCGTCCACGGTTACAAAACGGCGCAAAAACTCCTCCATATTGTGATTAAACAACGCCAAACCTTCCTGTGACGTTGTTACACGATTGCGTTTGTGGTCGACTGTGAGCAAACGCGGCATCTTGCGGAAAGCTTTCTCATGCCCAAGTGATCATTCAAAATTGAAACCACTGAGCCATGCGAGATGCCTATGGCTTCCACAATCTCTTGCACTTTCAATCTTCGGTCGGCCAACACCATATCGTGAATTTCTTCGATTGTTTCGGGTGTAGAGACCTCAACTGGGCGTCGGATAGTCTGATAAAGATAGCTGTAAAACACAAACTAACTGACGCAGCAAGTTCAAATTTTGATAGGAGTCAACTGACAGATGCCTGTTGACAGGAGTAGTGTTGCTTTTTCAGTAAGGAGGTTAGAAATTCAAAAAGTCACGGACTTATTGACCCGCCTTAGTATACAAATTATATAGCAAAGGCGACAATGTTGCACCTTGCATTGTTCCCTTAGATACAATTCTAGGTCCGTGTAAAATATTATGTTTAACATATAATATTCTGTTAGTAAGAAAATCATAAATCCATTTACATAAGTATCCAGGTACACAGGCATTACTCAGTACCTTCACCAGTATGCCAGGATCCACACTATCAAATGCACCTTGCACATCCAAAAATACACAAACTGAGTGTAATTTATTACCTTTTGCATTTTTCAGATCATTTATGAGGGAAATGAAGCTATCAGCACAACTCCTTCCTCTGCGGAATCCATATTGAACATGAGGGATGATAGTATTAGATTCTGCATACCAGTCAATGCGAGACTTCACCATGTTTTCAAATATCTTTTCAAGACATGACGATAGGGAGATTGGACGATATGAACTAGCCTGATCAGGAGATTTATCTGGTTTAAGTATGGGTATCACACATTGAGTTTTCCATGAATTTGGTATTAACTTTTTATGCCAAAGACTATTTAGAATGTTCAAAAATATTTTTTGTATGGTATCAGGTAAATATTTTATTAATAAATACGGAAAATCATCTAAACCAGGACTAGTATTTCTCCTAGAACATATACTCACAAAAAATTCAGACCATGTAAAAGGATCCAATAGAAACCTTGATTGAGGATTTTCGTTATTAGAATTAAAATAATTTTCTAGTAAGTTCGGATCGACTAAATTGGAATTATCTGATAGTTTGTCTAAAAGTGGTTGTACAAATTCATTTGTATATGACTTATTATCAGTTCTAATACCCTTAAATCTTTTAATGAGATTCCAGATTTTGCTGATGGGAGTAGTTCTATTAAAACTATTACAAAAACTATTCCAACTATTCTTCTTTTGCTCTTTTATAGTACTCTTTTATAGGTACGCATTTTTAGAGCATCTATTCTTTATAATTGATGTAATTGTCTAATGTAGGATCGTTTCTGTAAAGTTTCAGAGCTTCATAAGATTTGATGACGGCTTGTTCACATATTATAGTGTTCCACCAGGGGGCTGGTGGTCTACTCCTGAAGTTGGTTCTAGTAAATCTAGGAACAACCATTTGCTTAAGTTTATCAAGCCTGCTACAAAATTCCTCATAAGATTTCATTGGGTCCTCTTCACTAACCATCATTTCATGAAAGACTGAACTAGATAATTCTTAATACTTAGCCCAATCTGTTTTATGGTATAAAAATCTGTCATCATACTCGTGGATTGTGTATCTTTCAATGCACATTGTAATGTTTGTAATTGTTGGATAATGATAACTACCCATGGCATCATCATGTACAAACCATTCACAAAGTGGGGCCAAATGTGGACTAACAAAACTTACATCTATTGCTGAGGGATTGCGTGTAGAATAATTTACTGTTGTGAAGCTACCATTATTCAAAATGCATAAATCAAATTCATCAATTATATCATACAAATTTTGACCTCGACTTTTGGTGGACAGACATCCAAAAGCAATATGATGTGCATTGAAGTCACCGCTTATAAAAACAGGTTTTGGTAAATCTCTTATAATATTGCGCAATTTATTCATTCTTATGTGCCCACTGCAGGGAGGACAGTATACACAGAGAATAGTCAATGTTGTATTCTCAGTATATACACATATGGCTATTGTTTGTATATCTTCATAATAGGTTGTATTTATAATATTGTATTTCAAATATGGTTTAACCAATATTCCAACACCATTACGTGGGTTTTTAGAGTTTTTGTTGTAAAAATTATAACCAGAGATACGAAAAGAGTGATGGTCTTTTAACCATGTTTCATTAATTAGACAAATATCAATATATTTTTCATTTAAAAATTTTGTAAGAAGAGGTTTTTTATTATTTAATCCTTGAACATTGAATTGCGCAATACGTAGAAATGACGAATCACGAGATTGCGTATCCATTATGTTGACAGATTTTTAATAAGCATATTTTTAATTAATGATGTGGTAATAGGTTCATCATCATTTTTATTACCTACTTGAACCAGAGTGTGTACTAGGGCCATAAGTACATCACTGTTTCCAATTATTTGAGATTTAATATCAGTAATAATTACATCTTGAGAGATAGGTTTAATATTTACAGATTTATTTACATGTTTATTTACACTTTGAGACATATTATTTACACTATTTACATTTTTATTTGCAGGGATGGGACGTGATGGCAGAGGAGGAAAGTCAACATTTTCTTTTGTAGTGGTGGCAGCGCTTGCATAAGTAATTTTATTTTTCTTTTCTAATATTTTCTTTATCTTAATTGGACATTGTTTGGAAATAGCCAGATGAGGTCCACTGCAATTGATACAGCAAATCTCATTTGTTTTATTACATTCTTTATAAAAGTGTTCGCCTGAACAAATTGAACAACGCTGCTTGCCATTACAAATCTTAGCCGAATGATTAAATTTAAAACATTTATAACATTGTTGCAAAGGAGCAACATAATCGAATACTCTATAGGAAAATAAGTCATACTGTACATTGTCAGGTAAAGTGTTTGACAAAAATGTAATGCTAACAGTTTGTGTACCAATTAGATCATGACCAACTTTTCTCATGAATCTTCTTATCTGCAACTATTTCATATGTAGATGTTAAATTAGTAAATAGTTCTTTATTCGATATATTTGCCGGTACAAATCGTATAATGCCAGTTTTCTCAATTTGAGCAGCTGGAATATACGCTTTCATGTCATATTTTTCGAGAAAGTTAATATTGTTGATAAAATTATTGGCCGTGTTATGTTGTTTAAATATCACAACTATCTTATTTGCGTTAAGACGCCGTATTGCCACAACTCCTTTTATGTTGGAAAATATACTGTTAAGATAAATTGGACTTTTATTTCCAAGTCTCTCCTGTGCTAGTTTGCTTTCTATAAATACTTTGAATTCTGTGTTGATCGAATTTTCGGAATATAGTCTCTTATAATTTGGTTTTCTATAAGCTAAAAAGTTACTCTCACCACCTCCGCCGCCAGCACTTGAAGCCCCCCGAGAATCATCAGGAGGCCGAGGTCTTTTTGAGGTGGGCGGGTTATCCCCGCCCGCCTCGTCTCCGTCCATTTTTATTATTTATGCACTATATTTATTTAAAATAAAGCTATTTATACTTATTTACAAATACAATAATAAATAAAATTTTTGATGCGCGCCTTTTCAAATTCCCGCCAAGAATACTGTCACAACTAAACTGTCATTTTCATTTTTTATGACATTGTCAGTAGAGTAGAGGAAAGGAGAACTATGTCCATACATGAAAAAGTGTCCGTAAATAAGCGTTAAATATGTAGAAGTACTCTCTGTAGAAGTAACTGTCTGTAGAAAACATCAGCTCTAGGAAGAAGAAAAAAAAGGATTGTGTGGTTTTATGAAACCACGGTAAAAGTGAAACTTAATAACAATAAAATTCGCTTCTTGTGTCTTCGCGTGAACTACATAACGAGTTAAATGCGGTCTTTATCAATATACAGACTGTTTATGCGTTAGATTTTAAGTTAATTTTCTTAAGGAACTTTGGTTCTCATATGGCATACTAGATGGCGCTGATTTGCCGCTAGATCACGCTATAGGTAAAGCGAACCTATTTGCATAAGATGTTTATGAGGGCCTTACTAATATGAAGTATTTTTGAGTTGTAAACCAATCAAGAAAAGGATTGTGTGGTTTTATGAAACCACGGTAAAAGTGAAACTTAATAACTAAATAGCGTGGAGCACTGGCACAAATGAGTACTAGTCTATACACTACACGATCAGCTGATGCGAACTATAGGCGCCGCCATATTGGCCTCGGCTGCTCTGACGAGCGCCTTTCACTTTGTCCCTACTCCGCGGCCGACCGTCACGCGACTTGCAACACACGCGAAAAGCTGATGGCGTACAGTGCCACAGACCAGCTGCCCTAAAATGTCAAAATGTTGACATATGAACTTTAAATATTGTGTTCTAAAAAGTTCAAACGTCAAAATGAAGCTCATCCATTGGCCCATTCCCATTTGTCAGTTAAAGTTATAGGGCAGCGGATGTGATGTAAGATTTTTCAAAAATAATTTTATATGTGGGAACCAACGAGGAACCAACATGCAACAAAGCCGGCGGCGTTGCTATAGTAACGGAGAGCACAATAATTATTATACTTACCAACTTCAAGATTTTCTGTGATTATTATTATGGAAACAAAAATGTATTTAATATATATTTCTTTTACATAAATAACAGCGACAATGCAGGATTATCGTAAGTCTAATAAAATATCAAGTATTTTATGGATAAAATCATCAATTAATCGTTTCAGTTTTAGGTAAGTAAGTCTGAGTACCTATATGAGATAAATATTGTGTTTTACTATGAGAATTCAAAAAGGTAAAACAACTAGTATTTCTATATTCTTTTAGAATAAAGCTAAAGCCGAGGGAAGGAGTTGTGAAGTATCCCAAGTATAATGAATCAACACCTGCAAATCATAATATTAAGTTTGATAATGATCTAAGTGAATGTTATGTATTTAAATGGCATGAAAAAGTATTTAGCCGATGGGAATTCTACCATTACACGGAAGTTAACAACTGTGTATTGGATTCCGAAAAAGAATACAACAGGAGAATACAAATTAATGATTATAAAGTGTCCCAAATGTTCACCTGTTTAGAGAATGACAAAGTTATTACTATGTCTGATATAAAAAACAATGTCGAAGAAGTATCACTAATCGAAAGAGTACGTGGAAGAATAACCAGCGATGTTACAGATTCTACTAGACATCTATTTAAAAGCGACTTGGATTTGAATAGCAATGATGAGCATTGGCAAGCCATGCATGTTATTTGGGATAGCTCGGAATATAATGAGTAAGTATTGCTGAAATAGTAAAACATCGTATTGATGATTGCTACTTACTTTTTATAGGAGCTTTTGGAATAATAAGAGATTTCGTATTGTTTGTAGTCTGTGGATTTTTCGTCTGCCTTATGCACTTATGATCCAGTTTTTAGAGGCGTACAGAGCAAAAATATTTATCATACAGAATTCAAATTTCTTATATATAAAATATGGATTACAATTCCAATGTCTAGCTAAAACTAAAGAACGTCTGGAACTATTTGTCTATTTTTGGTCTTGAAATAATTGCGGTAGTTCAGGAAAGGTGAACGGTGAGAAATATTGGAAAAATTGCGGAGAAAATACTAAGAACCTCAATTGAATTTTCCCGTAGGTACTAACTGTTCACTGGTTACTTGAGTGTCAAATATTTATAGACTCTATTATGATTGTATAAGTACTTAGGTGTTTTTATTTTAGTTTGCCTGTTTGGTTTAGTAGGTGTAGACTACGCAGACGGAAGTGTAGATGCATCTGTAGATTGTAGATGTTGGTGTAGGTTGTAGGTGAAGGTGTATATTGTGTATATATATACAAAACAAATAGTTGAACTAAGTATATATAGTGAGCGCGGAACTTGTTGGCCGCGCCTTAGGGACAGGGGTGAGGGGGCGGGTTGCTTGCTGCTCGCAGTGTTGCCGCCGCGAAGTCCGGCTCCGTACTGAGTAATAACATCAAGCGCTCTTCCGCTTAGTCACAATATGTAACAGTCATAACAGTCACAATGTGTAATTGCAAAATTCTACATTATTGTCAAGGTGATAAGATCGTTTTTTGTATCATTCTTAATAGTCGTTATTACATTGTGATTTCGAGTGGCAAAAAGTGTCGTGCCTATATTAATTCGTCTAGCCCCAATACAATTCGCAACGCGCCATAAGGAACTTCGTTCCAATATGTTATATTTTTAGAAAAATCAGTGTTTTATGTTCCTCGATTTACTTTGCTCGCAGAGATAATCAACTTCTCTTCAAGGAGGAGAGTGTTCTCCTCTCGCTATACTATAACCCCGCCAACAGCAGTCTTCTGATGTCACCTAGAGAGAATGACATAGATTACAATCCCTATGATGTGTACACTGGCGCTGGTATACTCGGGTTCCAATATGGCGTCGAGATTATAGAAGAAGAGGACGATGAGGAGGAACTCGTTGCTTTGGTAAGGATTGATGACAGCTATAAAACGACGCACTTGGTAATTTGTCGCGATGGTTAATAGGCGCCAGTAACTATTTCCAGGCTATCTGCTCCCCAAGTAATTATGCTATAGTTTTTAACCCCCGACACGAAAAGAGGGTTGTTATAAGTTTGACGTGTCTGTCCGTGGCATCGTAGCTCCCAAACGGATAAATCGAATTTAAACTAGTTTTTTTTTAAAAGCTGACATGATCGAGAGAGTTCTTAGCTATAATTCATCATCATCAGCTCGCCCACTGCTTGAAAATTCAGGGTTTTCTTATTTTTTTTTTTTTTTTTATCGATAGTAACTTCCATTCCACTACAGACTTTCCAAAATGTCTGTCCCATAAACGCTTTCAAACTCCCCAAATGTAATATCTGAAGAAAATATACAATAAGAGCTTACCCATACTGATTTTCATTCAGCATCTTTCGTGATCATAAAATATAAATTTTTAAATACAATTAGTTACTACTTATACCTAACTTTTTATAATATAAACCGACTACGTAAATTATATAGCCTATGTTACTGGGTCATTATTACGAATCTATTGACACTATTTATTAAAATCGGATTTGTTGTTTAGACGCTACGGTGGAACAAACATACATACATAGGCTGCCAAAATCATTACCGTTCCTCTTGGCTTCGCCGTAGTCGAGTAAAAATACGTAATACTAGTTTTTAATTTTAGCTGAACAAACTGAACACCAAGCTTGAGAAGAAACAGAAGAATATACTGCGGTTCGACATGCCACCGCTGGGGAAGAACATAGCGAGTGTCCACTTTGAAATACTTGGTGCAAGGAATTTCGACCATGATAATGTTTATGTGGAATATACCATTAAGGTTCGTGTAAATAATAATAGCTCCCCACACCGATTTCGGTGACGGTGGCCGGTTTCATTGAAACCAGGCCAGCTACAGTTTTTACTTTATGGTACTTTACGGTACTTTTCAGTGCCCAAAGGTGTGCGCAGTACACAAGAGCACTCTCTCTTCCTTTACTCTCGAAACCCAGTGGGACGGACAGACCGACACGAAACTGGCGAGAGATCAGGTGCAGGTCCGACTTTTTACATGCCCATCCGACGCATGGATCATCTTTCTTGTCAGACAATCAGGTGATCAGCCTGCATTGTCCTAACCAAACTTAGAAACAACATTTTTTGTTGTTCTAATGCGGGAATCGAACCCACGACCTCCGAGTCGAGAGCCAAGCTAAATATGAAATATATAAATATGAAAGTAGCAAAGACAAAAGTCTCTATGGACAAAGACATCATAAGCAATAGCAATATTTATTATTTGACACTAAGACTACGCTCCCATGAGCGTTTTTTTGGTCGCGACAGAAAAAACTGTACTATGAAAAGAACTCTGCACTAATAAAATAGAGCTCAAAATGGTGTTGAGTTGTCAAATTTGCCATTTGACACTTGACACTTCGATTTTCAGCTGTATTCTTTATCTGACATTGATCCGCAGATTCTGAAACTGGCCCTAAGTCTCAGACTACATTATCCGGAGTCTCTTCGGCCGGATAAAAACAGCGCTGAAAATAGAACTCTGAGCTAATACAATACAGGTCAAAATCGAACACACGGCAGCAATTAAAAAAATCGACGCTCGTGTGTTCGATTTTCAGCTCTATTGTATTTGACTAGAGTTCTATTTTCAACGCTCTGAATTTTCCTCGACCTTACGGATTCCGGACAATATAGTTTATTTTAGTACCACTTGCCAGCTTTACTGGATCTCTATAAATGCACCATCTCTTTAATTCTACGGGGTTTGCCAAGATTATAATAATAATAATATCTATGGACGCTTCACACCACGTCAATCTGGCCCCGTGCTAAGTAACCAAAGAACTTGTGTTACAGGCACCAGAAAACGGGAAGTATATTTAACATTTTTATATTTACTATAAGTAGGTACATATATTTAAGATTTTTATTATATTATACACAAATTTAATACACATCCATGACCCATGAACAGAAAAGCTTTTTGTTCCTTCGACGGGATTCGAACCCGCGACCTCCGTTGAGCACCAACGCGCTGAACCACTGAACCACAGAGGTCGTCAAGCTCCATCACATACTTATTACTGCAATATCCTTCGGTAATATACTTATACGGAAACCCTACTTGACTTGGTCTGTACGAATGCAGATCAAATTCAAGTTTGTGTTGATCATATTCCTGACCTTAGTAGTCATGCATTTATATCCTTTGCTATAAACATCCGAAAAGAAAAGTTTCCACCCAAAATAATTCAGTACAGACCTATAAAGGAAATAGATGCACATGACCTGGAATTCACAATTGGTTCTGTAGATTGGAATTTTATATAGCAACATGCAGACGTTAACGAAATGGTGCGTGATTTTAATAATAGTGTCTTATGGGTATTTGATGTACTAGCACCTGTTAGAACTATAAGTATAAAACAAAAACAATACCCATGGATTACTTATAATATTAAATTGCGACGAAGGGACGAGGCATACAGGCGGGCACGCAAAAGTAATAATAACTCACATTTAACATTATATAAAAGCCTCGAGCGAGAAGTGGCTCTGGCTCTGTCACGGGAGAAATCTGTTTATTTTCAAACATATATAAACTCTAATATCAAACAGCCGCGACTAAAGTGGAAGCATCTAAAGGATAATATTAATTAAAACAATGCAAAATCAAACCTCTCTCTTCCACCTCAATTTAGTAACCCATCTATGATTAACAAACATTTTCTGGACGTACCAGGCAGTAATTCTGTGCCTTTATCTACACTTACTTTCTTTGTCACTAATAGATTTACACTCCCCTTCTTTCATGTTCACATCCGTTGGTACCAATGACATTGATAAAATATTAAATTCACTTCACATTTCATTCATTCACAAGTTTAGACTTGTGAATGAATGAATGCACCCATAGCGTTAGCGCTATGGGTGCTGATTGCATAACGCTGGATATGATATTGGCCGTCTGTCGTTATCCGATATGCCTAAATAGCCTAACCAAATTAGTCAACCAGTCTATAGAATCTTGTATTTTTCCTGATGCATGGCGCTTTGCATTAGTAAAACCTATACCTAAAAATAACAATGTTAGCGAACTCAAGGAGCTAGGACCTATAAGTATACTTCCTTTTGTATCAAAGGTACTAGAGAAGGTTGTATCTAATCAGATGACTCTATACCTTGACGCCAATCGTATATTACCTGAGGTTCAGTCGGGTTTTAGAAAAAGACACAGCACCACAACCGCTCTCATGGATGTTGTAGATAATGTTCTCACAGCGCAGGATGCAGGCGAAGGTACGATACTTGTGTTACTCGATTTTTCGCGCGCTTTTGATACGATTAACATTTCCTTGCTACTAGCTAAAATGCAATATTACGGTTTCGACCAGAATGCTTTAAATTGGTTTGCAAGTTATTTTAATAATCGTACTCAAATAGTCGAGTTACATAATGATTTAGACGGTACTTCGTCACGTTCAACTCCACATGAAGTGATTGGGGCAGTGCCTCAGGGGTCGGTTATTGGACCACAGGCATTTGCGTTGTACTGTGCTGACATTGTACGAGTTATAAAACACTGCAAGTTCCATATTTACGCAGACGATATACAGCTGTACATATCCTTCAAGCCTAGTGAAGTCCACGAGGCTGTGATTAAATTGAACTCGGACCTTGCTAGTATCTCGGAGTGGTCTTCAGCTAATGCCCTTGTTATGAATCCGGTGAAAACTAAATACATGATATTAGGTTCGAAACTTCAAACCCATAAAATAAAAATAGCGCAGCTATTAATATATGTAGATGGAGAATTAATCGAAAGAGTAGAAGAGGCACGTAATTTAGGTGTATTGATGGATGAAGGTTTGAAGTT
Organism: Phengaris arion; assembly: GCA_963565745.1. Lineage (NCBI taxonomy): Eukaryota > Metazoa > Arthropoda > Insecta > Lepidoptera > Lycaenidae > Phengaris > Phengaris arion. Next base: position 26,188,376 of record OY751433.1, read on the forward strand.
CGAGAAGCACGTAACTAAAACTGTCAGCAATTGTTTCTACCGGTTAAAAGTACTGTATGAAATTAGAACTTTTTTGCCGGCCAATTTGCGTGTTATTATGTGTGACTCACTTATCTTATCCAAATTAAATTACGCGGATACAGTCATCGGGCCATGTTTACTATCCAGGTCGAAAAAACTAATTCAAAAGGTTCAAAACTCTTGCGCCAGATTTTGTTATAAAGTCCCTCCTCGTGCTCATGTAACAACTTACATTAACGAAACCCGTTGGCTTAAGATGGATTATAGAAGCAACTACATTTTGCCACGTTACTGTTTGGGGTTATAAAATTTAAAACACCAACCTATCTCCACAGCAAATTACTGTGGGCAGGAGATAAGCAGCTGGCTATCACTACAAGAGGTTCCTCCTATCTTCTAGTCACTCAGTTGCACCACTGTCCGCGTTTAGGGGTAGTTTTCGGTATTTGTCCAGCAAGGTCTGGAACAATCTACCGCCACCATTTCGTGCTCTGCAAACAACGTAAGGGTTTAGGTTAAAATACAAAGCCTATTTACTGCAGCAACAAGCTTCTTCTGACTATATAATAACTACCCTTTAAATATGCACGCATGTATATTGTAATGTAATGTAATGTAATAATATTCTATTTATTTATTTTTAATAATACTAAGGCGGGTCAATAAGTCCGTGACTTTTTGAATTTCTAACCTCCTTACTGAAAAAGCAACACTACTCCTGTCAACAGGCATCTGTCAGTTGACTGCTATCAAAATTTGAACTTGCTGCGTCAGTTAGTTTGTGTTTTACAGCTATCTTTATCAGACTATCCAGTAACTTAAGGAAACAATGGAAAAAAGTGAATTTCGTGTGCTTATTAAGCATTATTTTTTGCGAAAAAAAACCATTACCGAGACCAAGGCTTAGCTTGATAAATACTATGGGGACTCTGCACCATCGATTTCAATGGTAAAAAGTGGTTTACTGAATTTCGTTGTGACCGGACAAGCACTGAAGATGCCGAATGTCCTGGACGCCCAGTTGAGGTCTCTACACCCGAAACAATCGAAAAAATTCACGATATGGTGTTGGCCGACCGAAGATTGAAAGTGCAAGAGATTGTGGAAGCCATAGGCATCTCGCATGGCTCAGTGGTTTCAATTTTGAATGATCACTTGGGCATGAGAAAGCTTTCCGCAAGATGGGTGCCGCGTTTGCTCACAGTCGACCACAAACGCAATCGTGTAACAACTTCACAGGAAGGTTTGGCGTTGTTTAATCACAATATGGAGGAGTTTTTTAACCGTGGACGAAACATGGATCCATCACAACACACCAGAGACCAAACAGCAGTCAAAACAGTGTGTTTCTAAGGGTGAATCGGCGCCAAAGAAGGCCAAGGTGGGTTTGTCAGCCAATAAAGTTATGGCGACTGTTTTTTGGGATGCACGTGGGATAATCCACATTGACTATCTTCAAAAGGGAAGAACAATTAATGGGGAATATTATGCCAACTTATTGGACCGCTTCAATGAGGATTTGAAAAAAAACCGACCTCATTTGGCCAAGAAAAAAGTTCTTTTTCACCAAGACAATGCAAGGGTGCACACATGTGCAGTTGCCATGGCAAAAATCCATGAATTGGGCTATGAATTGCTCCCACATCCACCCTATTCTCAAGATTTGGCTCCGAGTGACTACTTCTTGTTTCCAAACCTGAAAAAATTGCTCGGTGGAAAAAGATTTGACTCCAATGATGAAGTCATCTCGCAAACAAAGGCCTATTTTGAGGACCTCGACAAATCATATTTTTTGGAAGGGATAAAAAAATTGGAGAAGCGTTGGACAAAGTGTATAGAGCTCAAGGGGGACTACGTTGAAAAATAAAATGATTTATTTATCAAAAAATATGTGTTTTATTCCAAAAGTCACGGACTTATTGACCCGCCCTCGTATATATATATAACACTAAAACATTAAAGATTCTACTATTTAAAACATCAATACAAAACAACAATTACGGTCAGACACCGCTGGTTCAGCTTTATCTCGCGTATACACGAGTACAAGTACAAGCGTACAAGTGGATAGTCTGATAAAGATAGCTGTAAAACACAAACTAACTGACGCAGCAAGTTCAAATTTTGATAGGAGTCAACTGACAGATGCCTGTTGACAGGAGTAGTGTTGCTTTTTCAGTAAGGAGGTTAGAAATTCAAAAAGTCACGGACTTATTGACCCGCCTTAGTACATGATTATTTAAAGTTAAGTAAACTAAAATAATAATTTAAAATGGTGTGCTGATGTGAGATCTCAAACTAAAATGGGGACCACGGGAGATCAGGCGCCTCGGCACCGCCGTGGTCGATGCCTGAGTGGATTCCCTTTGAACATGTGGTGTGGGGATTTGATTCCGATTTTCGATTTTTTTATTTTCTTTTTAACTGTGTTAATGTCCCTTGTGTGTTCAATAAATATATATGTTTATTATTATACCCCCGAATATATTTTTTCTGTTTCTATTTACCAGATACCACATGAAATCCAATGCACTGGTGAGCTCCACGGCCGCACTCATGTCAGCAAAATGCTGGAAGACGCTTCAAGGAGGTGGAATTTTGGACACGAGATAGATCTTGAACTGGAATACAGCAAGGATATCGGTAAGTATATTAATACGAGGGCGGCACTGAAAATTTCGGGAATCAAGGAAGTGACACAACATTACTATTTAAAAATGTATTTATTGCTTTTCGAAGTATTCTCCGCGAAATTTGACACATTTTTCCATACGATGGGACCAATCATTGAAGCAACCATTCCATTCGGAAGTTGGGGTCTCCAAAATGGCCGTTTTGTAGGCGTCCACAGCTTCTTCAGGTGATGAAAATCTCTGACCACGCAATTTATTCTTTATTTTAGGGAAAGTATAGAAATCATTAGGGCTTAGGTCGGGGCTGTACGTCGGATGGTCTAATAATTCTATGATTTCTTGCTCTAAAAACTCTTTTGTTCTGTGCGCGGTGTGAGAACTCGCATTGTCGTGATGGAGGATGATGCGGCGGTTGCAGTTCTCTTTACGGAGTTCAGAAACGACCTGTGGCAAACAAATGTTAGCATACCATTCTGCATTAACCGTTCTTTGTCCCTCAAGAGGAATAGTCGCAATAGTGGCCACCATTTTTTTTGCAACACTCCGTGAACGAACAATTTTGTTGGCTTTAACTCATTTTCGAACACCCAAACTCGTGACTGGTTTTTTGTTTCGGGTTCGTACGCGTATATCCAGGATTCGTCACCTGATACGATGTTGTATACAGCATTTGAGGATCCTGCGTGGAATCTTTCGAGAGTTTTGACGCACCAAGTAACGCGAGCCGCTTTTTGCTCTTCACAGAGCAAATGCGGTATCCATCGGGAAAACAACTTTTTTACACCTAATTGTTCATGCAAGATTATTTGTATTTGACTCATGCCATGTCTAAAGTTGCCTGAATTTCGCGGTATGTCACATGTCGATCTTCCTCAATCAGCTTACGCACAGCATCAACGTTTTCTTGGGTGACTGCAGTTTTTGGATGACCTTGACGGGGATCATCACTGAGCTTGACACGTCCACGTTGAAATTCAGCAAACCAGCGATAAATTGTGGTTTTGGATGGGGCTTCATCACCAAATGCAGAAATCATCCGGTCAACACACTGTTTTTGTGTTAAACCACTTCGAAAGTCATAATAAATCATCGCTCTAGAATTTTCTCGAGTCAATTCCATTTTCTCAACGACTAAACAAGTTTGACAAGACCTTGTTACAAGACCGAGAATCTTTTTTTAAATAAATAAACGGTATTCGATTTTTAAAACCAAGGAGTTTTAAATTAAAAAGATTTGAATATGACAGGAACAGTGGAAATATTCCATTCCCGATACTTTTAGTGCAGCCCTCGTAGTCTAATCAGGGATTCCCATAGTTGGTTCTGTAGAATGGTCATCAGGCATCCGCCAAAATTATTTTTTTATTAGCTGTTAAATAATAGATAGTGGACCTATACTGAGATAATAAAGAAGAAGGATTTGTTTGTTTCTTTGCATTGAATAGGCTCCTGAACTAATAGACCGATTTTGATGAAATTTGGCACAGATATAGAATATACCACGGAAAAGGACATATACTACTTTTTAATGCGGAAAAATGAACGGTTTCAAAAGTCGCGGCCAACATCTAGTTACAAATATAATTTTGAAATATTAAATAACCCTTTCTTATTTGATAATATTTCCAGGGTTCCGTTAAATAAAAGGTATTTGATTGGTGTTTCGTTGATTGTAAGAGTTCGGATGTGAAGTTGCACCGCGTACGTGCAGTGTGTGACTGATGTTATATGCAACGTGTTTATTTTTGTGTAGTAGAGTTCAAATGTCAAGTTGCGCCGCGCTGCACAGCGCACGTGCAGTGTGTGACTGATGTCATATGCAACGTGTATATTTTTGTGTAGTAGAGTTCGGATGTCAAGTTGCGCCGCGCTGCACAGCGCACGTGCAGTATGTGACTGATGTCATATGCAACGTGTATATTTTTGTGTAGTAGAGTTCGGATGTCAAGTTGCGCCGCGCTGCACAGCGCACGTGCAGTGTGTGACTGATGTCATATGCAACGTGTATATTTTTGTGTAGTAGAGTTCAGATGTCAAGTTACGCCGCGCTGCACAGCGCACGTGCAGTGTGTGACTGATGTCATATGCAACGTGTATATTTTTGTGTAGTAGAGTTCGGATGTCAAGTTGCGCCGCGCTGCACAGCGCACGTGCAGTGTGTGACTGATGTTATATGCAACGTGTATATTTTTGTGTAGTAGAGTTCGGATGTCAAGTTGCGCCGCGCTGCACAGCGCACGTGCAGTGTGTGACTGATGTCATATGCAACGTGTATATTTTTGTGTAGTAGAGTTCGGATGTCAAGTTGCGCCGCGCTGCACAGCGCACGTGCAGTGTGTGACTGATATATTTTTGTGTCGTGAATAAAGTTCAATTTTGAATAGCTATCTTAAAATGCAGCGCCGCGTCGCGTATCGTCTCGTTACGTCGATGAGAACTGAGGGTCAATTCTGCTAAATAAAACTTTCAAGAATACAATTACAATCAAGTCCCGACACGCCAAAACTGCCAAACCGGTATTCTCGTAAACGTTAAACCAGTGACAAACGCGTTCTGATTGGTCCAAACTTCACAAAGTCAGTTTATGACCACAAGTCGCTTCACTTAGAATACAATGAAAGTCTACTTTAAATACGAGAATTGAGCTTCTGACCTAACCTAATATTATGACAACTTTACAATTTGGGGTATTTCGCATTTGGGGGTATCAAATACGTCTATTTGGTTCTATATAATCTATATCTATAAATACCTCTGTGGCTCAGTGGTTAGCGCATTGGCGCTTAAGCCGGAGGTGGCGCGTTCGAATCCCGCCGAGTGCGAAGGGGTCTTGGATGTGTATAAAATATATGTATCATATATAATATCATAAAAATCTTAAATATGTGTATGGTATAAAAGTATTAAATATTATATTTCCATTGTCTGGTATCTGAGATACAAGTTCTTCGGATATTTAGTACAGGACCAGATTGACGTGCTGTGGTAGCGTCCACTACATTGACATGAATTTCTTTCAGATCCACCTCCCTTAACCATATACTTTGAGGCCGTATCCGTGGACTGGTGGCGACGACATCGCACGGAGGGTTACGCCCACATCAAACCATCCCTACTCCCTGGAAAGAACGACGAGACCATATCGTGTAGAAGACCAGAAGAACTGGATAAGAGGGAGGCGGAGTGGAGACGGTTCTTCGTGGGCGAGTGTCACCTGATCAAGGATTTGAGGGTGTTGGAGCATCCACAGGACTATGTAAGTTGTAGCATGAAAAGCTGGTTGACTTATTGTTTGGTAGTGACCTAAATCGCCTAGGCACAGTATAAATAATGTACAGTAGCGGACCTCAGCCGTATCCTTGAAATTTTTACCTAGGGCTGGTACGTCTACAAAGGTAATACATACTTATGTGACGGCGCGGCGTGATACTAATACATACCTACTTCTGCAATTTGGAGTTTCGCCAGCGAACGTGTAAATGACGCGTATGTGTGCGTGCGCCGATTCGCGCGGTCTAGTATGAAGATGTACTGTACATTATTTATATTGTGGTCTAAGTAGGCATGAAAAATAGAAACGAATATAAAATAGTAAATTACTGCTTTTAATAATAACGCCATCTTTGTGTTGCTCGCCACTTTAGAGGCTATGCAATATCCATGCATCATATAGTTTTACGTTGAGGAAGGTGTGCAGAGAGCTAATAATTTTTAAACAATACCATAGAGGAATACATAATTATTGGTCTATGATAATACCTAGAAATACATATAATTAATAAAAATAACAAGAACACACACTACCTAAGAGTAGTAACTCACACTACCATGCGTTTGTATATTGACAGTCCATAGATATTATATTATACAACATTTAGGTACTTAAAATATGTTTTATCAAGTATCTAAGAGGCAAAAGAATCCTAAAAAGTTGAAACTTAAATGAGATATGGTCTGAAGACTGAAACTGATGACCTACTGTTAAAATTATTTTTGAAACTTAAAAATAACTTTAACAGTAGCACCACCACATGCCATTTTTTTAAAACATTTTGAGTATTATTTCCAGGACGCAAACTTCAGGTACATCACATCAGGCGATATCACCGTTCGTTGGAACATCATCACTCAAGCTCATAACCCTGGGTCCCTGTCTTCTGGCCCCTGCTCAGCATCACGCCTGCTCCGGGGGGCAGAAGATGCTCTACAGCAGTACAGCAGGGCCAAGGCAACGTTGGCGTCCGCTACCGAAGACTTGGATGCTATTTATGGGTCTGGAGACAGGTAATAAATAAGTAATATTTTTAGTTGAATACTGCTAGCCATACACGTACAGGTAAACCGGAGTGTGTTTGTTGCAAAATTGTGCAGATTTCCATACAAGTTGGCTCAAGCTTACCTGATAGCTGTTCCATTGTATGGCTAGCTTAAGACTTACCGACCAGAAGTCGGATTGCCTGATAAAAGTAATTATGACCACAACGATAAAACTACACAGTTCGGTCACAATATATATTATTATTTAGTATGTGTGCGTGCGCGGATTCGAGCAGTCTAGTATGAAGATGTATTACTGTATAGTGTATATGTCTACTGTGACCGTACTGTGCACCAGTAGCGAAGGCTGGTTCTCCATCAAAGGGAAGCCCTAGCCTGTATATGTAAGATAGCATTTTGTAGGAAACAGCTGATAATTTTTTTCAGGTAGGAAAGTTGATCCCATAATAAAGTTGCTTATATTCAAGAGTATAGTATTCACTCCTGAAAGTTTGGAAACTGACTGAAAATAACACCCGGTACAATATCATCACTATCAGCTTAGACATCCGCTATAAAATTATTCCATTTTATGTCTGAATCTGAAATAATACAAAGTTTTTAATGTAAATAGTGTTTTATTCTTATTTTTAAAAGATCCTTTAGGTAGTATTATTTATCATTGTAATGAAGAACCTCAAAATAGTAATGTAGCAAAATGCCAAGAAGATTATAACCATAGTTTTTCTAAGGCGTATTTATTCTATGGTGGTATATTATAAAGTTAATCATAAGCGTCAGATCACACCGAGACCAGACGCGACGCGACGCTGCACGCGCATTTTATGATAGCGATTAAAAATGGAACTTTATTTACGACATAAAAACACATTTAATTGCAAGCATTCAGTGCGAAGCGCGGTGCAGCTTTTTATGAAAGTTGAAATATGTACCTTTTTGTGTAGTCATAAAAAGTTCAATTTTGAATCGCTGTCATAAAATGTGTGTGCATCGTCGCGTCTCATCTCTGTGTGAATTGGCCCTAATTTCCTAAAATTATTTTTTATCTACGTATATCAAAACTGCACCCCCTGTTTCACCAGCTCTCTCATACGCGCAGTAATATTCGCCAGCTGTCTCGCCCGAGCGGTCCTCGCGGCTTTGCTCCTCTGCAGCTTCACACTGCGAGCCTCAGCCACGCAGAGCTTGGCTGCAGCACGAGCTCGCCGTACCGCGTCTTCCACCGCCTCGTCTTGGCGGACGAGCATCGTCTCCCACGCGTTCAGAGCTCGGGTGATCGCAAGGCGCTGAAAATAGTTCATTACTAGTTTTTGCCCGCGGGACACTGTACTCCTTGAAGATAATATGTAGCCCATATTTTAATTCAGAGCCTAAACTACTGCCACACCAAATTTCATAAAAATCCTTTCAGTAGTCTGCAGTGGCGAAGGCTGGTTCTCCTTCATAGGGAAGCCCTAGCCTTTATAATAGGAAGGATTTTGGATGAGGTCATTCAAAAGGTAAGTGGTAAGTGAAGACGATAGGAAATGGAGTTATCCCTACCCCACGCCACTGTCTATCCATCCGTCCTCACAAACTTTCACTTTTATATAATATGATAGTAGGATTGTTACTAGTGAAGAATTGAAAATAGAATGCCCCTCTCTTGTTTATAGCAGGAATTATGCTAGGGAGCTGACTTCTGAAGCACAATTTTCGTACCACGCGATAGCCGCGTGTGAATGCGACACAAATAGTTACGAGAATTGGGCTTCTGTTGCTAACTTTAGTTCCTACATACATTACAGGTGAAGACAGAAAGCTCATTAAACAGAATAAGGATCTAAGACACCAAGATGTATTTTCTAGCGTGTGCCTATGTATATTTGAACCTAAGTATTTACTGTATTATCTTTGTCTTTAGATATTTACTCACTTGAGATGCCTCCTTTAGTCTGGCGCTGCGTTTTCTGCCGGCATCGTTGGCTTTTTTGATACCGTTCACAAGTTGCAGCTGTTTCTTCAACTCCTCAGCCGCGCTGATCCGGCAGCGCCTTTCAGCAGCTATTTGCGCTCTGGCCTCCTCTAATATTACTTTGTCAAGTGTTTTATATATCTGTAACAAAACACGGAAATATATACTACTAGCTTTTGGCCGCGGCTCCGCCCGCGTGGGAGAGTGTTCGTGGCAAAAAACTTCTATAGCAAATATACCTGCAATATACTTAGTAGTAGCACAGAGTAAAAATATATACTTTATAATAAATTTTCACAATACTATACCTATATTTCCAGTTCTACATTCTAAAAATTGTGACGATTGGTTGTAATTTTGCAAAATTACAATACGTTATCGGCTACCTTCATTTTGCAAATGAAATCACGCGCCTCAATAGGCGTGACTAATCATCGTCCATATCTTCAATAAGGAGACGTATATAATATAATGAACCTATAGCATTGGCATTGCCTAGTGTGGAAATACGTCATCACTTTTTAGACCTTCAGTTTTTTTTTAATTAAAAAAACCAGGAAACGAGCAGACGGATCGCCTGGTGGTGAGCGATTACCACCGCCTATGGACACTTGCAACACCAGAGGAGTTACACTTGGTAACGACTTGGTAACGTTCCCAGTCCTGGAAATCCCCAACCCCCTTGGGCCTCCGGTGATTTCTCTCACTCGGCGAAACACAACGCAAGCGTTTTTCACACCGGTTCCTGTGAGGCCGCGTTATCTACCCGGTCGAGCCGGCCCATTTATGCCGAAGCGTGGCTCTCCCACAGTTGACTAGACTGTATATTAGGTCTTTACCTATGAAATTGCTGTTTTGTATAAAAAAATTTAAACGAGTATTTTTCATGTATTTTTTATTTGTATTAATCGAAGTAATCACCCACGCAATCAATGCATCTTTCCCAACGCAGTGGCAGTTAATTGATGCCCTTCTTAAAGATAACAGCTGGACGGGAGGCAACAAATACTTCAAAAGCATTTTGTACTGCCTCTCGGGTATTGAATTTTTTTCCCGCCAAGAAGTTCCAAATTCTGGAAAAAGTAGTAGTCTGTAGGCGCAAGGTCTGGTGAGTAGGGTGGATGACAGAGAGCTTCCAACCCTAGTTCTTGCAACTTGGAGACCGTCTGCTGTGCAGTATGAGGTCGCGCGTTGTCGTGCAGGAGCAGCGGAGACGAGCGATTGACCAATGCTGGTTGGAGATGTGCCAGCTTCTCCATCATTGTGTTCAGTTCTTCACAATACACATCTGCAGTAATGCTCACCCCGTTTGGTAAGAAGCTGTGATGAATCACACCGGCGCTAGACCACCAAACAGTGACCATCACTTTTCTAGGGGTAAGTTTTCGTTTAGGGCATTGTTTAGGTGCTGAACCAGGATCCAACCAACTTGCTGAGCGCTTGCGGTTATCACACAGAATGCATTTTTCATGGCAGGTAACAATGCGGTTAAAAATTCCTTCATTTGTGTGTCTGTTGAGCAGTGCAAGGCACGTCTCGACGCGTACTTCGCGCTGGCGATCCATTGAGTTCGTGGGGCACCCATTTGTCAAGCTTTTTTACCTTGCCAATTTGACGCAAATGGACCAATATTGTTTTGACGCTAACGTCGAATGCTGCTGCTAATTCAGCCGTAGATTGTTTATCATCAGCTTCCACAATCGCCTTTAATTCGTCATTGTCGACCAAAGTCTTCGGACAACCGCGAGGTTCATTTTTCAGGTCGAAATTTCCAGAACGGAAGCGAGCAAACCAATAACAGGTGGTGCGTTGGTTTGTAGTGTTAGCTCCGTAAACGTCGTTGATGTTGCGTGCCGCTTGTGCCGCGTTGCTGCCACGACGGTACTCATATTCCATAATTACTCGAATTTTTAACGTATCCATGATGACGAAAAAGATTGAAATGCGATGAAAATGTAACACTAATCAATAAACAAATGACTACTTTTGGAAAAAGAATTCCATGGTTTTAAAATAAAATTAATTTGAAATTAGAATTCTTAGCCAAACAAAAATACATATTTTCAAATCCCCTTTATTTAACAATCTTAAGTTTTAAATTTATGATATCGCTAGAATATGTATTTCTAAGCCAAGTAAAAAAAGGAAATACTCCTTCAGTGTATGAAATTAAATATGAGCCAAGTAGCCTATTGTAGGTATTTGTAATTGGCGACTGAGACTATATCTCTATTCTTTAAACGTGGTAAAAAGCCACCTTCTCATCCTCTCGATCAGCCAGCGTGTCAGCTGACCTCATCTCCTTGCACCGTATGCTGTTGATGAGATCTCCCCTCCTGCCGTTGAGCTCAGCAGCTCTCTCGCGACTTCTGCGCTCCTGGCAGGATCGTTCCTGTTGCCGTTTCTCGTGGAGGTAGCGGCGGTACTGCGCCCTCGTTTCAGCACCAACCTGAGGGGTAAGCACGAATAATTAACAAGTACGGTATCGATATAACGTATCGAATGTGAATTGTATAGGCGCTACCATAATTTTCATACAACTTTCTTTCTCATTTTCTTCTTTCATTCGATAATATTACGAACAAGTATTTAAATTGTCAATCGATCATGCTAGGGGCTTAGCGAGTAAAGTAAAGAAGGTCCTGTTAGTACGGAACTATCAAGCGCATCTAAATAAGGCATATTTAGAGCGCATAATATTGAGGTGTCTGTTGTTTCTGTGTAGGTACTCCTGAAACCGGCGCGGCGTAGGGTAGTAGAACAACCTACAATAAAATAATAAACCGACAAATTGAAGTGTCATTACGTATATTAAAATCTAATGTTCGGGAGCTTAGCAAATTCGTTTAACAATCTATAGTACATTTACTAATACATCTTCAACCATTGGCTATGAACAGAACTTAAGTCTACAGATCTTAAAACATAAAAAACCGGCCAAGTGCGAGTCGGACTGCGCATAAATGGGTTCCGTACAAAACGGAAAAAACATGTTTCTTTTATTGAATATTTATTTTATTCTGTTTTCAGTGAAAATAAATTATAGCGGCAATTTGTTGTTATAGCGGCAACATGAATCATCTGTGAAAATTTTAATAGGCATGTTGCCTAAAAATTTTTTGTGTCTATTCTATGTTAGACAACATGCTCTTAAATAATCTAGAACCCATTTTCGTATATGTTAAAAAAGAACGAAGATACAAACAATTTAAATTTACAAGAAAGAGAGCGATATATCGATCGGCCTGTGACGTCACGAGTTGCACCCGCCATACAATTGTCATTACTTGAAAATGTATGGCGGTAGCAACTTGTGACGTAACAAATCGTTTTGCGAGAAAAAGATGGGCAATATTTTTTATTTGCTTATAATTTTGAATCGCGTCAATCTAAATACCTATTTCTTTTAGATTTATGTACCTTTAAACAGCAATTTTAAAATTTTATTTATAAAAATGTGATATTCCTCACTAGGCAACATCCCTATTGTCTAGCAATCGCGGTTAAGGAGATACAGCCTGGTGACAGATGGATAGAGAGACAGACGGACGGACAGCGAAGTCTCAGTAATAGGGTCCCGTTATTACCCTTTGAGTACGGAACCCTAAAAACTTAACTGTTTCCTTCTCCTTCTTCTCCTGTATCCACATCTTATGGAACTGCTCCGCCAGTCGCTCCCTCTCATCGCTGTCTTCCCTCTTACGCGCGAGGGCCGCTAGGAGGCGCCAGTCGCGCTCCGGTATCTGGTCTAGGAGGTCCTCGCTTTGGTAACAGGAGTTGGAACCTGGGAAAGACATATTGTAAGTTAGCAACCTACTTTGCATTGAAATTGGTCTTTTATTATGGGTCAATTCATACTACTATCGCTTCGCTGCGCTTCGACTCTGCACTAGTGAATTAAACGGAACTTAAACGGAATTTGCCTAGAGGTCTGGATGGCAATTCTTCTAAACGGGATGTTTGGATTTTGAGGCTGTCGCTCTCGCGCACGCACGTATTTTCGCGGACGGGGAATGAGTTAGCGCGTGGACCGAAACGAGATTAGTAGAGAGTAGTTAAGAGATTTGAGCTTCTGTGTTAAAATTCATATTTGTGATGGTTGCACATTGTACCTTTTGTCAATGTTCACCTCTCACAAGGAGTGAATCAATTCATTACCTTGGTTGCCTCCGTGGTCCAGTAGTTTAGAGCTTGGCTCACGACTTTTTTTTTTATTAAATAACGAGCAAACGGGTCACCTGACGGTAAGCAACTACCGTCGCCCATGGACACTCGCAACATCAGAAGAGCTGCAGGTGCGTTGCCGGCCTTTTAAGAGGGAATACGCTCTCTTCTTGAAGGTTTGCAGGTCGTATAGGTCCGGAAATAATGCTGGTGACAGTTCGTTCCAGAGTTACTTCGGGATATCTATCTATACAGATACTTCGGGTATCCCCGCGTAGGACCAACAAATAATATTGTTTTCAAGTCTGGTTAGCACAACGCAGGCTGATCACCTGACTGTCTGACAAGATGATCCATGCGTCGGATGGGCATGTAAAAAGTCGCTCCTGCGCCTGATCTCTCGCCAGTCGTGTCGGTCATCCGTCCCACTGGGCTACGCTCTTTAGTTCCTTTAGAAATCTCATGAGTTAAAAAGTGTTTACTGTTTACTTATACAAGTATTTTTGACTTCAACTTCAACTCAAATAAAAATCATTAAAATCTAAACCCCGGTCCAGGGAGCACTGTTTAAAATAGTTTATATAGTAAAGGCCAGTAACAGGCAAACGTGTCTTAAACTGATATAAGTGTCCTTTCTGAGCCGTTGTCCCCAGAGGCAAGCAATATATACAACTTTATGGATCTGTTCCTTGTGTAAAGAACAATGGCTAAGCCTGTGAGGCTGGCATCGACACTCAAGTGCTAAAAGTCTCTGTAAAAAGTTTGATATGTAAAACACAAAATATAGTTTGCTTTTACCTGATCAAAGGAGTAAATTAAATCGAGGAGAAAGCATTGTGTCTAAACGGTAATGAATGAATTTGAATCTCCTCTGGAAGGCAGAAGAATTGTGATTTGTTTAAACAGAAGACCAAATTGAAGAAGTGATTTTGATAATAATTACTAACAACAAACCATAAGAGTATCGTCTAACTGGAGACAATTTTCTTGGAGAAGTACAAAGCGACCTTCTGGGTGACTCTGTTATAAGTTTGTAGCAGAACACCATGCTGATCGATTTTAGTTCTTCTGCATTTGTGTTTCAAACAATTGCTTGATTTTCTGTCTTCTCTGTGGTAGGTGATTATGAATCCATTCTTCTCTAAAGCATTTAATGCAACTTCTTTCAAAACCTTTTAACGTTTCTAAAATTAACTGTATTGACAAAGCATTACCTAATATTATAATGCATTTATGGATTCTTATACCTTATAAATTATTCACACTCACACACTTTGCTCTAAACAATGAAAATTAATTGAACATGTATCAAGTTTATAGTTTCATAACAATTTATCAAATTTAAATATCTCACGCACTACAAGCTACATTTGTAGCCCGAATCAGGTATGTTTGTGAAATTTTGATAGCGCTTAGTTGCTAGGATCGTATCGATTAAACTTATGTCTAAAAATTTAGGTCAGTAAGGGAAAACATGGGGTTACTTCTGTACTGAGCATCACAGAGTAGATAACGAAATTTCATCTGTGTCTAAAGGATGAATTCCCAAAGTGGGTTCTGCCGTCCGCGGAATTTAGGGGTTCCTTGGGATAGTCACCCGGGTTCCGCCAAAATTATTCGAAACAGCGGCAACAGTAAATGCGATGAGGATTCACTACTTTTATATATGTTGGTAGGTAGAAGGTAGTTACTGGTTAACAAGACTTCAGCCCGGACTGGGTTTCCATAAAATAAAAGGTGTTTGTTTGTTGTTCCGTTATCTTAAAAGTTTAGGTACTTTTAGTGACTAGTCTAAAGCATAGGGTATTCAAAGCAACGTGCGTTATATCTTCCTACAGGTTGCCCTGCGGTCGATATTCGACTATAATAATTCAAATAATTTTCAAGTTTAAACTTTATAAGGATTCTTTTGTCTCTTAGATAAAAAAAATTCAATTGTTGTTACAGACAAGCGTCAACGTGTACCAAGATTGTATCAAACGTACGGTAGTTCCTCAAGGGAGACCGTTTTAAAGAAGAAGAAGAAGAAAGAACACACGGTAGTGTTTATAAATTATCCGAGCACGTGTGTGTTCGTGCTATTTTTATTATTTTTACGTTTTACTAAGCATTAAAAGTACAAAAATATTAGCTTCCTGCACACCTCATGATTATGATGATGATGATAATGTTGTTGCAAGTAAATTCCTGGTCAGTTGAATCTGATGTTAAAATAATTTCGCCACCCATTGTGAATCTAGAGCATGATAAACACAGATATTATAACGTTTCAAAGTAACTTTTGACTCTAAATTGGTAGCGATTTCAAAGGATTGCCTTATCAGCTGTTATCAGAAGTGAGACATCAGGGCGCGATATGGCAGTTGAAAACGAGCCACAAGCCGGTGGTGACGCGAGATATGGACAAAGATAAGAAACCTTTTGTTCGAAGAGCGGAGGTATTAAAGAAACTTAATACAGAAAACCTACAATTAATCGAGCGCGGTCTCCTCGGAGATCTACCCGAAAGGTTCAAGCCGGTACCAACGAGAGGACAGTCCACCGAGCTAGTGGTAGCCAAGCCTACAAGTTTATTATCATCATGTCTACCGATCGTGCCAGATTCTCCGCCGCTGTACCCCGAAAAACGCTCGCCGTCGTTAGAAAATCTCTCATCATCTCCACTCAAGAAATCCTTCAGTTTCCGAGACAGACTACGCATGGGATTCTTTGGCAAAGATAAGGAAAAGGCGAAATGGAAAACGATAAATGAAGAAGACAGCAGAGACTTGCCGGCGAGTCTCCCTCGACCTCGACTGAAGCGACAAGTGTCGTCCGAATTGCAGAGTAAATCGAATAAAAGATTCTGGTTCTTCAGGCAGAAAGAATTTGTTGAGAAACGAGATAAAATTCATTCACCTATATACCAGAGGAGTAAGAGTTTCGAATTTCTCCCGAGGCTGGAAAACGAGGGTCCAGATTCACGGGCTAAATCTACTTTAACGAACAGCAATTCTTATGCCTACGGCAGCAGTGATACTCTTGCGTCCTCTAACGGGAGTGCAGACTACGCCAATGTCTACTATGATAAAGATAACACGATATGCCTCAAAAGTATTAAAGTCCTGCAAGAATCAGATCATAATTCTAGTATATCTACAGCTACATCAGCTTCTAGTGGAATAGTCTTGAATATAATGAAATCAGAATCGATGCAAGACTTGCTCGACGAATTTGACAAGGCCGTGGACCTGTTTAGTGAGAACTATCTGAGTGATTGTGAGCCATATACGAGAACGGATAGTGAGTTGACAGTGAGAGAGAAGAGGAAGAGTTCCTCCTTTGCAACTCTTCCATCGCCAAAGATATTGCAAGTGAATAAAGTTGATAAAGTGAGTGATGAGTTTAAAGACGAGTTGACGAAAATATTGAGCGTGCGACAGTCGTCTGCGTGTGCTAGGAGTCCGAGAAGAGGATCAGTGACCGATTGGTTCGTTCTAGAGGACAAGGTTGCGGAGGCAGGACATGGGAAGGTGATGGAAATAAGTGACAGAAACAAATATCGTCGGGCACAGAACAAACCCGTGAAGTTAGTACGGCGGATAAGCTCCACAAAATATGTGAGTACTAAATTTAAGAATACCTAAGTAACTAAGAATTATATACTATTAGCGACTCGCCCCGGCTTCGCTCGGCTGCAATACATTATACATATAAACCTCCCTCTTGAATCACTCTATCTACTGCTGAAAACTGCATTAAAATCCGTTGAATAGTTTAAAAGGTCTAAGCGGACAGCCAGCGGAGACGACTTTATTTTATACTTTGTAAAGATAAAGATGAAAGAAAATATTAAACATGTTTTGATTACTTTGAAGAGTGACATGTTACTCTTTAGCTAA
This sequence comes from Phengaris arion, assembly GCA_963565745.1. Classification (NCBI taxonomy): domain Eukaryota; kingdom Metazoa; phylum Arthropoda; class Insecta; order Lepidoptera; family Lycaenidae; genus Phengaris; species Phengaris arion. Next base: position 26,205,307 of record OY751433.1, read on the forward strand.
GGCATGCCCATTCGATAACATTTTATCTAACAATGTATTATTCTGATAACAGCTGGCGCTTGCTTTTCATAATATAGAAGTTTACATTAAATGTAATCAAATTTTTTGCAAAAAGTTTATAAGCGTTGATTTTTAAGAGGCTGTCGCCTGTTTATGCTTAAAAGAAATAGATTTTGACTCATCTTTATGCAATATCAATTAATTATATTAAAAACTACATTAATGCGCAATACAATATAATGTACATACATGTAAGTTGGTGTTATCTATGGGCAATGGGTAATGCTTGTGTATTTTACCTTGATCAATTTTATTGTAATAATGTCAGTTTCGTCATCAGTGTGCAACTCTTTAGTAACGTAAATTGAAAAGTCTTATATTGAACCATAGGAAAAGTATAGATGTGTGTTATAAATATAAATTGAGAACAGGACCGTATAAATACGTTTTGTTTAACAAGAATAGACATACTGACCGATTAAATGGTTTGTCCATGACAGATTTTCTTTATCAATCTTTCATTTTGTCTATTCCTCGGTAGAAAAAATAAAACATTTCTACAGTGGCCTAGCTACGCGTGCAGCTATATCTTTGGTGATTTGACTTGTGTTAAAAATATCAAGTGCTCAAAAAATCACCGAAAGTGAAAATAAATAAACTAAAATAAATATATTCACTCTCTGTGTATTGTAAGATGAGATTATCATTGTCTTCAATTCTTATCTCTGTTGATAAGGATCCATAGATAAATGATTAGTCTCACTGGCGCTCGAGCCCAGCGAGACCAATGATTTGTCTATGTGCCCAGCGAGACCAATGATTTGTCTATGGGTGGTAATTTAGGGTTAGCTTGAATGAAATACACTATAATGAACTCCTGTTTCGTAACTATAGCTTTTTAACAAATATCTACTTGCTTTCCTAAACGGTTATTAGGTAGTATAAATACTATGACGGTTCAGATTTATGTGCAGTTTTTGACATTGTCAAATGGGAAGCCGATAGAAATCGTGTTGTAACATCTAAAGCTATTCTACATTTTTTTTCCAAATATATTTTAAAATGTTCATATCGATTCGATAATCAAATAGTATTTTTATTTCCTGGAAATAAAAATACTATTTATGCAAAATATTTCTTTATGCAAAATAAAAATGTTTAAAATTTAAACGATAATTGTTTGCGCCAAAACGACAGCCACCATTATCGTGACGTCATAAAAACAGAAACAAACAAATGTCATATGTGCGTGTGTAGTGCATGAACTTTAGACTTAACTTTCGCTGTTGTTTATTCGATTTGATTATGTTCTTATGACGTCACTTACAAGAAAAACATGGCGGCTGGCGTTTTCAGTCCCATGATATACAGACAATAAAACTATAGTTTTTTTACGAAATTATAAATAAATCGCATATTTATATTACAAAATAGTGTTGTATTCGTATTTCTTTTAATAGAAACTATATAAATAACTAATTTATATCATTTGATTTTGATAGATGAAACAAGCCTATTGCAGTTTAGTCTAATCTAGCTTTTGCTCCGGCCAGGGTATGTCATATCTAATGTGAGAACTCCTAAAGGTCCCATATTTCGTCATTGGCCAACGGCCTCCTCGTGAAATGTCAGTCCAGCTTGACCCCTGAGTCCTGACGCAACTGCATATCCGCACTGGATGCAGTAGCCAATGTGTTATGTAACAATCATAATCGTGAAAGAGTAAATAAATATTATTACGCCATTGATAAATAATATACTAGATGTTGTCCGCTACTTCGTGCGCGTGCAAAAATTGAAATCCTGAGGAACCGTACATTTTTCCGCGATAAAAAAAAGCCTTTGTCCTTCCTCGTTTACTCTTTACCTGTGCCAAATTTAGTCAAAATTGGTCCAGCAGTTTAGGAGCCTATTCAATGCAAACAAATAATTAAATATTCTTTATTATAATATTATTGTAGATGTAGATTATGGATTGAAAACTCTCCGCAATCACATTCTATATTCATTTATAACATTATATAGACTACATTGTGCACTGATTTCTGCTGAGGGAAAATTCTCGCAGTCAGTTTGCCTTTTAATTTATTTATACTACTGGCATATTCTACCAGTCAACTATATATCAGCTTTAGAAAAAATTTAAAAGGTGCATTTCATAAAAACTTTTGACAATTTCAGATTGATTAATATCCGTTTTTTTTTAATTAAAATCCGGTTCCGTAACCCTCTGGCTCTTGCTGATAATCAGATGTTTTTGTTCTGTGATGACTGATGACGCGATGCGTCTATGACTGTATGTGACACTTCCCGCTGCATAAACTTTTGTCAACTTTCTAGCTCCGCGCGCCGTTACGACGCGGCCTATGCACTTGCTTTTAATTACATAAATGAATTATGGCCGGGTTGCGAAATAGGACAGAAACACCTATCATTATAAAGTTTCTCTAATGATCCTTAAGGTAGGTCATAGGTACCTGCTACCTACATGTTTTCTGCTTGATGCATGATCCGGAATCCGGAAGGGTTGGGAAAATTCAAAGGATTGAAAATAGAACACTGCACTAATATAATAGAGCTGAAAATCGAACACACAAGTGTCGAGTCAAATGTCAATGTCATAATATATGACAGCTCGACACTCGATACTTCGTTTCATATCTCTATTATATTAGCGCAAAGTTCTATTTTCAGTGCACTGTATTTTCCCAGGACCTCCAGATTCCGCATCATATAGCCCCAGCCTTACATAAACTATACTTATTACTTGTAAATACTAATGCGGAATTCACCTGGACGATTTTCGACGTGCGGCGAGTCGCTTGACAAATCGCCTACTAATTTTTGGCATTATTGGCTAGCCGTATTTTCATTCATGCCGCATGTGGGATTGTGAGATTCTCCTTTTTTTTTCTTGAATGTCATTACCGTCGGTTGTCATCACGTTTGTCCCAAAAATGTTTTGCCGGTGAATTCAATGGGTGACGTTGTGGATTTTATTTATTTCATATTGTATTTATTTCATAAATTTGTGTTATTTCGGTTCTTAATGTGTAATATTGGTAGAATATTAATCATTAAATATTCGTTAACGTGCACAAGTGGGCAAGGGGTACAACTTCAAAAAACGTGCTATTTTGTGTTCCCTCCAAAACTCCCAAGAAACTTTCAGTAAAGCTTCTACCACTTTACTGAATCGACTGACTTGACTAATTTACTGCACTGACTATTATTTTGGACTTTGACTAGACTTTAAACTTGACGATTTAGGAATACGGTGTTGAAAATTGAAACTTTTTAACTTGACACTGGCAAATGGGTTTAAGTCGATTCCATATATTAAAAATAGTAGATTGTTAGCCTAGATTTGAAAAGAATCAATTCCCGAGGTAGTTAGACTCGGCTATAGTCCGAGTAGGAATTTAATCTTTTACCCGTGGCAAACACTCTACTTTTCATTTAGAATATGAGGAAAATAAAACTAGTTGTTTATCTAAACTATTTATTGATAATAATATATTAGTAGTGCCTATTTAAAATTAATAGTCAAATTAGGACAATTAGTGAAATTAAAAGTTATATTTTTGTTTGGAATATTTATAGTATAGAATATTTATAGTTTCAATATTTCGCTTGAACTCATTTATAATATTCAATTCAAATCTTAGCACAAAGTCCGTCACAGATACATACATAACAGATTTTAGTATCCCGCCAATTTGTGTTGACATTTTAAATATGGAACTTGCCGCTCGCCGCGTAATTGTCGCGGCACTCGCGGCTTATTCCGCTCAAAGCAGTTTGCGCTAAATTCACACTGGCTGTTTAGAAAGTCATGTCATTTTTTAATAGTTTTTTTTTACATAAAACTCTTCACAGCTGACAGTAGTTCTATTTTTGAAGTTTTTCCGGCCGGGGCCGGGCCGAGGGCCGGAATGAATTTGTATGAGTTTTTCCCTCCCTATGAATGGAAAGCAGCATCTTCCACCCAATAATTTAATCAGATCAAAACAACACTACTTTCCGAGTATGGGGAATGAAAAAAATGTTCCTGGCTGGTAAAGAAAGAAAATACTTGCAATATGTTTTCCTATTACGACATAAAAGATTGCGCTATGGTATCGAAAGTAACCTTTGTAGATAATCTTGCTGGGCAATACTGGCTCAGACTTAGGTTGGTAAGAGTTAAGACATAATTGATGATCAATACTGACGGTCTGATTAAACCATGTTTTGTTGTCGAAGGTGTGCCATATTCCGTGGGAACTTCGGTAAACGGTTGCAATACTTAGGTGCGGTGTACTGTGTGCTATGCTAGTATAGAATACAGATAATGATTGTATTTGGAAATACTGTACTTTACGAACCTTACTAAAAGCAACTAAACCAATGAGGATAGTGGATACATTTATCTAAAACATCTGTGTTACAATGATCATAGTATGGCGTAGCGCTACTCGCCACGCTTGCTAGGCAAAAATATCCGTGACCCGTTGCATTGAGAAACTACCATTATAGATAGACTCCTTATTTAATATTTTATGTCCTAATTATTTATTAAAAACCATTCGCTGTGAGTATGTGTGACGTTTCCTTTGATTTTATTATGATATTAATCGGCTAGCCTTTTCTTGTGGCTTAAGTATTGATTATGCTGATCATTATTATTATTCTTGATTTTAGTTTTACTTTTATGCTGTGGGTCTATGTTATGTAATGTCATGATCAGATGCTTAGCATGTACTTATCTTGGTAGTTTTCCAATTATAGAGCATAGTGCGACTCAGTGACGCACAATGCCGAATTGTGCTGATGCTTTATTGAAACGTGAATTAGTTTACACATGCACCAGCAGAGTGCGCTAAGTTCAGTGTTGAAAAAAAATGTGGAATATGTAGATGTATTATTAGTTATCAATGGTGGAATATAAAAAAAATAGTCAATGTTTGTACCTTCATCCATACTTATATTTATTCCTTTAACACAGTCTGAATTAAGTTTTATTCTTTCCAAAAAAACTACGACGAAAGGTTAGTTATAGTTTTATTAAGTAATATATAGTATACGAAAGTATAAATAATATTTCGATCGATGCCAACTTAAAGAAAAAACAAATGAGTTGGTATCGATTGCACGCATCATGCGAAAGCAGTACTTTGGAGAGTGCTCGATTGTGCGAAGTGTTGCTGTAGTTGAAACGTTCAACGTTGAGCATTATGCCGCATAATGCGCTTTCGTGCTGCAATTGGAAAACTACCCTTAACTTTAATTTGTTTTACACTAGTGAAATCTTGTCATTGGCATTTCGCTATTTAATATGTATTTTTATTGTTATATTTTATATGCTGTAAGTTTTCCAAATAAAAAAAAAGTTATATCATGGTTTTGATGCCACCAGACTACATTTCAGACTACGCTATACTATTTTGCTATATAATAAAGCAAAGAAGGACCTTATACTATATAGCATGGCGTTCATATTAAGCGATATTATCGCAAGCATTTATAGTATATAGCAAGCTCAGTATGGTTGTGTCGCTCGTTTCACTTGTGGGACGGCCGGGGGTGAGGGAGGAGGAAGGGGGTGGCGCGCGATATAGCACTGCATGAACTCAGCGTATCACACTATTTTATAGCGTGTACTCTACTATTATATATAAGCCAATAATATAATAGTAGAGTACAGTGTGAACGTGTCCATAACAATGTATGGTGCGCGATATTGTTGTGCTATAGCTGTATACTATATACTATTATATTATAGCGTAGTTTGAAAGCCTCTTTAGACCTGAGAAGCGTCACTCGAGCTCCGCAGTCACACCGTAAATAATCAAGAGGTAGCACTCAGTAGGCACAGACCACAGTCACACCGAAATAGTCAACTCACACCGCGACGCTACGCGGCATTTTTAAGATAGCCAATCAAAATTGAACTTTACTCACTGCATGAGTTTCATTGCAAGAGTTCTAATATCGAGCTGCACCGATCTGCGTAGCGCGGCGCCGCTTAAGCTGCCACAGAGAAGCTCGGTAGCGCTATTGACACCGTTTACGTAAACATCGTGGTGGCCGGAGTGACATCATGACGTACCTACCCGAGTCCCGGAGTGGCATCGTGACGTACCCGGGTCCCGGAGTGACATCGCGGTCTCAAATGACATCGTGCCGCGGTCTCACGACTCACTATCACTTTCTCTGCCTTTGTCGACTGTCGACGTATTGTCGGCGTGAGAAGCAATCGATTACAAGTGCATGACGCAATTATTATTCGTGTAGCCATTTAGGGTAATGAAATAGCAGATTATATTAATACAGTGCAATTGTATCCAACAATACTAGAGCATTTATTTGCGATGGCAAAGAAATCGGCCTTTAGGAAAAATTTGAGTGGCACCTCTGTAAAACAAGAGCGGCGTATTTAAAACGCTCATGACGCGCGTTTTAGGGACGCGCGCTTAGCGCCGTGAGGCGCTGATGATATTCTGATTGTTGTATAAAGAAATACATTAAAATCTCGTTAATCGTTATAGGCACGTATTCCGCGCGTCATTTGCGCGACCTCTGCGCGTTTAAAACACCCCGTGTGCTATCGCTCTAAGCTTCACAAAATACGAGTACCAAACATGTAAATGTGAAAGTTTGTGAGAATGGATGGATAGATGGATGGATGGATGGATTCACGCAAAGACTACTGAACGGATTTCGATGAAATTTGGTATGATAATAGCATAAGCTCTGGATTAAAACATAGCCTACTTTTTATCCCAAAAAAGTACAGTATTCCCGTGGGATACCAAATTTACGCGGGTGGAGCCGCGGGAAAAAGCTAGTCATTTTATATTGTTTCACTGTAACACATATTGCATCACATATTATTGCTTTTTGCTTATGTACCTACAATACTTTCCTAGTAGAATAGAAACTAGGAACGTCCTCGGCCTTAATATTTTATTTTAGTAGGAATATGTTATTAGTAGGAACTTCCTACTTTAGAGGTCTGTGTATGTTATAAGTTTATAACTTCTCCTTACTAATAAATAAAAAAAGCCATTTATTTCTTACCAATAACAAATGCGATTAAATTACATCACAATCAAATAAACAAATTCGACGACCTCTGTGGCTCAGTGGTTGAGCGTGTTAGTGCTCAAGCCGGGGGTAGCGGGTTCGAATCTCGCCCAAGGAACAAAAAGTATTTCGTGTTCCTGGGTCATGGATGTGTATTAAATATGTGTATAATATAGTAAAAATATTAAATTTGTGTATAATATTAAAGTATTAAATATATTTCCGTTGTCTGGTACCCGTAACACAAGTTCTTCGAGACCAGATTGACGTGGTGTGCAGCATCCATAGATATAAAAAAAAAACAAATGAAATTACAATAGCATAAGTTTACGTATTTTGTTTGCAATTTTAGCTTTATTTTTAACGTTAGTATTTATTCATAATTATTTTCATTTTTATGTTTAGGTAAAGTATTGTCTGCGTTTTACATTTTTATAATTATATTATGTATATACTTCAATGTCAGTTATATGTAATTTGACAACAATTAAATATATAAATTTAGACAATATGTTAGTGAGCAAGGACCCGTCCTCAGGTGAAGGCCTCCTCCAGAGATTGCCATGCATGTCTGTCGCTCGCTACTGCTACCCAGTCTCTGCTTGCTGGATGTGTGATGTGTGATGTCGTCTGCCCATCTTGTTTACGGTCTGCCTCTTCTGTAGCCGGCTGGGCCTGGCTATAGTGACCTACTCCGTATAGTCCACCTATCTTCGGTCATTCTGGCTACATGACCTGTCCACCGCCATTTTAATTTCTAAGCATGACTGAGGGCATCAGTAATGTCTGTCTTCTCATGGATAATTTTGTGTGGTATTTTCTGTAGTTTTCTAATTTTCAGCATGCTCCTCTCCATACTTCTTTGACTCGTCTTGATTTTGTTTTTAGTCTTATGTGTAAACTTCCATGTTTGGCATGCGTATGTCAAGGAAGGTAAGAGACATGTATACTGTCTTTTTTAATTTAATAGGAAAGTCGCCTTTCAGTACTTGCTTGTAGCTCCAAAATATGTTCCATGTTTTTTAAATTCTTCTATCGATTTCTTGTTAATTGTTTCGAGCACATAATGAAATTTGTTTACCTAGATATATATATTTCACGTATTCCAGTTGGAAGTCTTCGAGCTTTATAGGTTCTTGAATGCTGTTTCTCATTACTTTAGTTTTTGTTAGGTTTATTTCTAGGTCAACCTCTATCTAAGGCTAGCTTTATGCAGAGAGGATAACATGTATTGTAATTCTTTATGCTCGTCACTTAAAAGTACGAGTACTATGTCGTCAACAAATCGTAAATGTGAAAGATACTTTCCTTTTATATTAATTCCCAATTGTTGCCACTTCAGATTGCCCACGACCGTCTTTAGCACTGCTATAAAGAAGCGAGGCGAAAGAAGGTCGCCTTGTCTGACTCCTCTTTTTATTTTTATAGGCGGTCCTACGTCTTCCAAATGCACTCTACTCTTACTCTTCTCATTAAGATGTTTCAATATGTTTATATATCATCGATTGACATTCTGAGTGTGTAGAGTTTATGTTATTGATTGTACTGTAGGTTCTTGGTGGAAATTCATGTTTCACAGTAATAACACACAGGACTTCTTGCACTATTTCCACTTTAATAAGTATTTTTCATTAATTTTTATATATTACACGACCGGTTTCGACAAAGTCTAATAACAACATAAATAACAAAAACAACAACAAAAAACAACAAAAATACTTATTAAAGTGGAAATAGTGCAAGAAGTCCTGTGTGTTATTACTTACTGTGTTTTTGATGAGTTTTCCAAATCGCTGAGTATGATATTGTATCGAATGCTTTTTGATAATACATGAAAGCCATGTAGAGTGGTCTTTGGAATTCTTAATACTTGTCTATAATTTCAGTGTGTGCATATGGTCCGGACCATATCCTTACTAATACTACTACTAATATGAATGTGAAAGTTTGTGAGGTCGATGGATGGATAGACGTTTGTTACTCTCACGCAATAACTATAGAACGGACTTAAATAAAATTTGATATGGTAGTAGTTGACACTCTGTACCAACACTAACTTTTTATCGCAGCAAAATGTACAGTTAACATCTAGTGAACTAGGTATATGCGGATAGGTATGCTTCAAGTTACGTTAGTGTGTCCCTCTGTTATGAGCTCCTAATATCAGCTGTCTGTTTCACGACTTATTACTTCTTGTTAGTTATTATTATGACATAAGGCGATCAACTTAATAAGCCCCTTTCACACGTGCGTCCGGGACGTGTGTGCAGTTGACTTGAGCGTGCACCACGCTGATAAGAGGCGCGGGAAGCGGTAAGCGTTAAGAATTGCCTTTTGTAACTACTAATTGGGTTTTTCCGAGGAAGTTCGCTAATTAAACTATGTATTACAAGCGATAAGGACAGCGGATTTAGTCCAATAATTGGGGATTTTTTGTTAGAATTATATTTAATTATTTGTACAAGTACAAATAATTTAAGGCTCTGAATAACGCCAGTGACCTTGAGCGTCAAGTCTCATTCTCATTTTGTAGGCGACAAGGGCGTATCGCGCCGACCGGAGGGTATTGAAATCGGATAAAAAATTGCTATACATATTTGAGTCAAAATTTGTATAAACTAAAACTACCTTCCCCTGAGACTTGTCTTACTTAAAATACTGAAATAATTTTCACACTCGTATGACTTGTAGAAAAAGAGAAAAGGGCGTATCGCGCCGACCGGAGGGTATTGACATCGGATAAAAAATTGCTATACATATTTGAGTCAAAATTTGTATAAACTAAAACTACCTTCCCCTGAGACTTGTCTTACTTAAAATACTGAAATAATTTTCACACTCGTATGACTTGTAGAAAAAGAGAAAAGGGCGTATCGCGCCGACCGGAGGGTATTGAAATCGGATAAAAAATTGCTATACATATTTGAGTCAAAATTTGTATAAACTAAAACTACCTTCCCCTGAGACTTGTCTTACTTAAAATACTGAAATAATTTTCACACTCGTATGACTTGTAGAAAAAGAGAAAAATGGGTTTATCTTTGAAAAAAACGGGTGAACTTAGCATAATTTGAAATCAATATTGAAATAAAAAAAATTAATTTATAAAAAGACAGTCCTCGGCTAGATATAATGCAGATTAACATACATTTTTTGGGATTATTCAATACGACCATGACTGAGAAAAAAGCTTTAAAAGAACTCCAATTTTCAGTTCTATCCAGCGAACTACCCCTTAATACCCTGTACAAAGTCTTACAGGGTCTCGTTGTCGACAGTAATTTGCATTCCATGTGATAATATTAAAACAATAATTTTACCAAAGTGTGACTCGGACTCGCTCACGAAGGATTCCGTACAGAATACAAAAAATGTCGTTTGTGTTGTATGTATAATAAGTGTTGTATGAGACCACCACTGAAATTTTTATTTTATTCATTTTTTAGCATTATTTGTTATAGCTGCAACCGCAATAAATCAGCTGTGAAAATTTCAACTATCTAGTTAGTGTTACATAATGATACATTTGCGCACACCGAACATTGATCAATTAAGTTCTTAATATCCGCGTTTATATTTGGCCAATAAACTGTTTCTCTAGCGATGTTTAGTGTCTTATTAATACCTAAATGACCACAGTGTATTTTATCTAAAATCTGTCTTTGTATTTGGACTTCGCCGACGACATTGTCTTGGTGTTCGAGGGAGACACGGCTCTAAAAAAATGAGCAAAAGGCCAACAGAGTCCTAGATAAAATTAGGAAATGGGGGGAGCTGAACAAGCTGAATTTCGCCCTCCACAAAACATGTGCACTACTATCCACGCGGAGGCTAAAGTATGACGTGCCGCGACTCGCTAGCGGGGTGTTGATCTTCAATACCATGACAATATAAAGATACTGGGCTTAATAATCGACAGCGGCCTCACATTTAACGCCCACGTCACAAATATATGCAAAAAGGCTCTAGGAAGATACAAGCAGCTAGCCAAAGCTGCTAGAGTAGGTTGGGGGCTTATCCCCCAGATAGTGAAAATAATATATATATAGCCGTGATAGAGCCGACTATTTTGTATGCATCAGCAGCATGGGCACCCACCGTGGAAAAGATGGGGCTCCAAAAAAGGCTCAACTCCGTTCAACGGGGTTTTGCACAAAAGATCTGCAGAGCATATCGAACCGTCTCCCTGAATTCTGCAATGCTGTTGGCTGGGATACTCCCTCTTGACCTCAGAATACTCGAAGCATCGAGATTTTATGAGATCAAGAAGGGTGTACCACACCCAGTATTGAGAGACAGGGAGGTGGAGCGAATGGCTCTATCGATTGAGGACCTACATCCGGCAGAGCAGGTAGAGCTGAGGTTCGGGTTGGTGGACGAGGACTCATATGTAGACGTGGTTAACAGCGTGGCTGTTAACCACGTCCATCCATAGGATCTATACGGACGGCAGCAAGATTGAGGGTCGAGTCGGAGCCGCACTCTCCGTATGGAAGGGTGAGGCCGAGACGAAGGCCGTCAAGCTTGCACTGCCGCCGTATTGCACCGTCTACCAAGCCGAGCTTCTAGCGCTTCAGAGAGCAGTAAGTATAGCCTGCAAGAGTGGAATGGCGAAGGTCGGTATCCTTAGCGATTCCAAATCGGCTCTCCAGGCAGCCACCCTTAGTTCCCCTCATCCCCTGGCAGTGCAAACAAAGGCGGCCCTCCAAAAAGCTGCATCGCAGAGACGGGAGGTCTCCCTGTTTTGGATTAAGGCGGACGCAGGGTTGAGAGGGAATGAGAGGGTTGACGAATTAGCCTAAGCCTAGAATTACTAAAGGAGGCCGCGCTGCGATTGAAAAGGAGGAAGTAGTCAGGTTCTACGATCTGTGTCCTGTTTCATTCGTCAAGCGTATCTTAAGAGAGAGTTGAGGAATGGGACAGGAGATACGAAGTGGGAGGGACGGCCGGAGTTACGAAGCTCTTTTTCCCAAGCGCTGCTGCTGCATACAAGATAGTCAATAAAATAGACATAACGCACCACACTACACAGATACTGACTGGTCACGGCGGGTTCGCCTTCTACCTGAACAGATTCAAGTTGAAGGAGGATCCGTCGTGTTTATGTCAGCCAGGAGTTGAGGAGACGGTTCCTCACCTGTTACTCGAGTGCCCAATTTTTGCTAGCAATAGATATGATATTGAGCAAAAATTGGGCATATCGATGACGGGTGAAAGCCTGCCTTCCATCCTGGAGGAAAAAAAGAGGGAAACATTCCTCTCATATTGCAATAAATTTACTGTGTATGTTAATAGAAGGAATTGTGATAAACTGGTGTGATATTAATGTAGGCTCTAGATTAAGATTTAAACTGTGATAGAAGGGTTAAGTTGATGTGTGTGCCGTAGTTTTATCTTTTTAGTATTTTATCAGTGACATATTGTATTATATTATTTTAGTGGATTTTATTAATTTTTATTGGATTATTCTATTTTTGAATTTTTATTGGAATTATTGTATTTTATTGGATTTTTAATTGGAATTTTACTGATTTTAAATAATTGCTTCTTATATCTTTGACTTTTTTATAATTTTAACATGTACCTAGTATGAAAGAATGTATGTAATGATATAAGAAAATTGTAAAAGTTAGATATAAAACCACTAAAAAAGAAAAATAGAAAAAGAATCAAAAAGAGCAAAAAGATTAAAAAAGAAAACAAATAAAAACTGTTAATTTGAAATTACAAACAGACACTTCAATTTTGTTTATCTGTATAGATATAATATATTATATTATGCAAAACAAATAGTTGAACAAAGTATATATAGAGCGCGCGGAACTAGTGCCTTAGGTAGGGACAGGGGTTGCTTACTGCTTGCAGTGTTGCTGTGTACTGAGTAATAACATCAAGCGCTCGGCTAGCTAGTTACAATATGTAACAGTCATAACAGTCACAATGTGTAATTGCAAAATTCTACATTATTGTCAAAGTGATAAGGTCGTTTTTTGTATCATTCTTAATAGTCGTTATTACATTGTGATTTCGAGTGGCAAAAAGTGTCGTGCCAATAATATAATCCGCCTAGCCTCCATATTTGCGATATGGAGGCTAGGCGGCGCGTCATAAGGAACTTCGTTCCAAAAAACATCACCCGGGTGATGTTCAGACCTGATATTGGGGACAGCTACGGGTTGTAAGCTAATATTATGATGAGAGAAACACGGGTCTCGGGGTCACGGGTCGAGATTTTAGTGGATTTCGGTACTGAGAGGGCCGTCCCTCTTCCCTTCCGCGTACGGTCGGGATGACTCGCGCGCGTAAGCCCTAAAGTCGATGAGGTTCGCGGTATTGGTAGAGCTCTCACCAAGCCTGCTACGCAGGAGTTATTTTATAGTACCCAAGTGTGTGAGCAGTACACAAGAGCACTCTCTCTTCCTTTACTCTCATAACCCAGTGGGACGGATAACCGACACGAGTTGATGGGGAGATATCAGGAGAATTAGTGTATCAAATAGACAATCACACAATCACACTATAATAATAATATTATTATCTATTCTGTAGTCATATTTTATCGAAGCGCGAGCGCTAAAAACTAAAACCTATGCTCATTACATCTAGCACTGTGCCTCTCTTTGACCCCTTCTCGACTGTCGCCTTTACTCTAGAACAGTTACATAAGACCGCCAACATGACCGCAGGCTGATCTAATTCAATTAGTCAGGAAGCGCCGCTCGTGACCCGGCACACGAATGTGACGCTCGTGGGTTCGAGTCCCAAACAGGATTTAAAGATTGTTTCGAAATCATGGTATCGGCTCACAGGTTAAAAATATATACTTACGCACAGAGGAACACCTTTAATAGAACGATCTTAATTTTATCAGGGTTGTCACAGAAGATGGGAGAAATTAAACTTAGTCTAGCGGCAGTATACGGTTATTGAGAAAGTCTGATTGGTACACACCACAACCCGGCATCGAACCTGCACGATCACGCGTGTGACTCAAGGGGTCTATTCACTACTACATCATCCATAAGATACGTAAAATGAGATATATTTTATTTGTTCTAGTATTGTTCATACACACAGTACCACACACATAACCACTTTTTGTTTGATGTTATTTGTATTTAATATTCTAATGTTATAATGTTAAAATTTATATTTAAAAAAAAATTGTCGTCATGACAACCATTCTCAATCTCACATGACATAAAAACTCAAACACGAAATTTTGACGGCGCACAATCTTAACCGGAATTTTGACATGACTATTGCCGTGTACGCGATAGGAGAATTGTGCACACGTCGTATGCTTGTAGTAGTGCAATCTAATAGAGAGTTCACTATGTAGATGTTTATTTACGCCCGAAATTAATAATCATTCTTAATCTCATTTTAGTTATCTGAGATCAAGATTTCAATACATTTTAACGATTCTAGGATTTACTTCACGTCAATTTACGTCAATTTTTGTTTGAAAATCTAAGATTGAAGCCAATCTAAGATTTTAGATGCGTTATTAATTTCGGGCGCTAGACCTGTGTCTTGTCTTTAATCTGTAGTATCGGGATACCGGACCATCGACAAGACCAGATGGATGTAATGATTGATTTATCTGAGCCTTTAGTCAAGTTGCCATCGCTAATTACGACCGCGTAGTTCGAAAACAAAAATGTATTGGATTTGACAATAACATCACTAAGTGACATAGCGATACTCGTATCACTTAGCGATGCTTATGTCAAAACCCATACATTTTTGTTTTCTTATTTCGTTGTCGTAATTAGTGATGGCAACTTGGCTAAAATTTCTGATTTCTATATGCCAGGCCTCAAAGATGGCACAATAATGTTTTATTGTTTTCAGAGTACGTATTACGAGATAAGCTAATAAATTTAGAGCCTGATTCACAATCTTATAATACGTGTCAGATAGCTTATTCGGAAGCTTTGTCGCTGCTTAATTTATATCGAGCGGCAGAGACAAAACATGCAAATATATTTCACGTATTAATTTAATAATAATTAGACACACAACAAAAGTGTAGGGAAAACGAATTTTAAGACCTTTTTCAGAATCTACTGAGAAGTTTCAGAATTCAGAACACGCACTCCCATGCGTTTGATAGATACAATTTTGTTACGCGTTGACTTTGTCAATATATCACAACATTTATATTTTTCTTATTTTTTTCATTCCAAGAGACCAAAGAACCCATATAAAGTTCAAAATAAAAATTATATGAATTATGAACGGATTTCGACCACAGGCGATCTCTACTCTAGCATCTATAATTATTTGACGGCTTCAGTATACCTTATTTCTCTACCTATAAGTATGATAATCTAGATAGGCACTAGGTACTTATATAGTTTAAAGTGGGTAATACTTCCTAGCTAATTAGTTTAATAGAAAATTCGAAATCAAGTGGAAACTAGTTAATCGGATTACGAATATTCGATGAAGTCTAGGCAATAAATAATAATTATTATTACGTAACAAGAAACCCTACATTACAATTGTAATATTATAATAATACACGTAATTGTATTATTCGTTGTTATACGACTTCGGTCGGTGTCTTTGAAATTGAACTGTTTAGTAAAGACTAGACTTGTTAGGTGCTTAAACCTACTTAGGCCTTCCGCCTTAGCATCTACGTTACTTTCCATAAAAACAAAATAAAAAATTTCAAGTAACCTCCGAATTGTCCAGTAGTGAGCGAGCTGACGATGGTGAATTATAGCTCAGAACATGACGGCTTTCAAACAAAAAAAAAACTAGATCAAAATCGGTCCCAATCGGAGGAGCTACGATGCCACGCGCAGACACACACACAGACAGTCACGTCAAACTTCTAAGACTCTTCTTCTAAGACGAGTTCTCGTTGTGGGTTATAACAGTAATTTTCACGTAAACATTACAGTAGACACATCCTTACATCCTAACAAATTTTCGTTGTGGAATACATAAGCATGTAGGAACATATTTATATATATTTTTCGTTAAGTGCGGACACAGCTCGCCACTGGAACATACAAAATATTTATAAAGCATCTTTCTGAACTATGTAGCGTTTCTTTTGTTTTGAACTAGACATTGTCGGAGGTAGTTGAGAGAATCCTATTATTAACCCCTGACGTTTGATTTGTCTGTCTGTCTATCCGTGGCATCGTAGCTCTTAAACGAAATGTCCAATTTAGATGCGTTTTTTTTTGTTTGAAATCTGACGTAATCGAGAATGTTCTTTAGCTATAATTCATCATCATCAGCTCGCTCTCTGTGTGACAATTCGGGGGTTACATCATTTTAAAATATTGTTTTCGTAATTTTAATATTATTAATAACTAGGCTATTGCCCGCAGCTTCCCCCGCGTGGAAGAGTGTTCGAGGCAAAAAACTTCTATAGCAAATATACCTGCAATATACTTAGTAGTAGCACAGAGTAAAAATATATACTTTATAATAATTTTTCACACGTACTTCTTAATTTTTAGATATCTACTAGATAAGGATAATTAAATTGTATCCGTCTAAATAGCTTCTGAAAATACCACTTTATTTCTGATCATTTTTTAAAACATAGATTGGGTATTCTACCTATCCTATCCTTAAAAGATAGACATGTCTATGCCATCGCGGACTTTTTTGTAGACCTATAAAAGAGAAACAATCCCACCATACATTGTTTTGTCATTTATCTCCAAGGGGTTAGGTTAGGCAGCGTTTTCGATAAAAGTTCCCAGACGGCTTGATTTTTTCCAACACCTTCAGCAATTATCGTCATAAATTAAAAAAAAAATCCACAAAACTTGAACAAATTATTATCGACCTAAACCTTCCTAAGGAGCCACTCGGTCTGTAAATGTAAACGGTATGAAAATCCTTTCAGTAGTTTTTGAGATTATCGCGAACATACAGACAGACAAGACTCGGCGGGGCACTTAAGTATCCTATGTCCGTCTCCTGTTTCTAAGCTCCACCTCCTAACCTCCCCACCAATTTTCATCCGAATCGGTTTAACCGTTCCTGAGTTATAAATAGTGTAACTAACACGACTTTCTTTTATATATATACTGATGACGTAACAAATGACTTTAGAATGCTTACACACGTACCGGTTTGGTCTGGTTTGATTTTAAGCTCTAATGAAATTAGCACAGAGTACTATTTACAGTTACATCCTGATTTTTGTGCAGTCTTCCAACTCTCAAAAATATTTCTCCCCAAACTTAAATAAAGTAATAAACAAATAATTATAAAATAATGTTCTGTAATATTATTATTATGTTTTTTATACATTAAAATATACTTCCAAAAGTTTATTATTTACAGGTTGACTTTTCAAATCGCTTGTCGACATAACAGCTCAATAGTTTAGTTTAATTAAAAACAAAAAAATACAAACCGCTAATAATAACCGTAAAAAATCCTTCCCCCGTAGAGGATTAGTTGCCCCCTCAACTTGGCAACCAAATCCGTGGTATGTTCCGGACCAAATCCGTACGTGTGATAAAGCTTTTACAAAATTCATTGGTAATGCCGGTAAAATCTTACTCTTGTCATTTTGTATTGGTAACTGATATACTCTGGGAACCTGCCCACCACAAGTAACACGAACCGCGGCGAAGGCTACAGCGTCAATCCTTTGTCACGGATGTGTGGCAAAGGATATTATGTACATATACACATTACTAACGTATCCGTGACGAGAAAAACATAAGATACACTACTAGATAATCCAGGGTCTTTCGTTTATTTTTAAATAAATATTAGTACCAGACCAGTATAGAAAGTAAGAAAGTTTAATCAAAATCTGTCCAGTAGTTTTTGCGTATAGAGTAACAAACATCCATCCATTTCCTGTTTATAATTTTAGCAAGGACTTATCAAGGCATAAAAGCTCTACATTTTTCCGAATTTACTTGACAACCTCTATAGCTCTGTGGTTAGCGTATTGTCGCAAGCCGAACGTCGCGGGTTCGAATCCTTCCGAAGGAACAAAAAAGTTTTTGTGTTCCTGGGTCATGGATGTGTATTAAATATGTATTATGATATATTTTTTCTTGACGTGATAACGTCTTTTAATTTGATGGAGCTCAGCTAGCCGCGGCTAAGGTATGTGAGCGGTGGGACGGAGAGGCGGGGGCGCTTGATGTTCCGCGAAGTCAGGCGGGCGGCGCCGGACTTCGCGGCGGCAACACGCCTACCTAAGGCGCGGCCAATTAGTTCCGCGCGCACTATAAACATGACGTTGTCACGTTCAACTATCGCCAGTAAACCGACTTTACAGACAACCGATTTTTTAAGATATAATATGTACATATAGTATAAAAGTTACATTATGTAACTCAACTTCTTCGGGTACAGAGCAGTCTTAGCACGTAGCACGGGGCCAGATTGACGTGGTATGAGTCCATAGATATGATTATTATTATTTATTGTTACTCTCTACATTTCTTACACAATAACTAGTGTTATTTACGATTACAAATACGAACCCCATACTACAATTTTGGACAACTTCAACCTTTATACTGACTCAGCAATCAGCATCAAGTCGATTTCTGTATTCTTACATAAGTACGTAAATTTTAAAAAGTCCTCTAGGCATCGCGACAAAATTTACGTACGATAGGCCGTCGATAGACGAATCCCTCCCTCCCTAAGGTTTCGCGTACCCCACTTTGAGAAACCCTGGGTTCACGTATCCCACCTTGAGAAAACCTGGGTTCGCTTTCAGAAAACCTGGTCTAAGAAATGTAGTGAATACCACTCGTTTAGACAATTCTACCAAGTAATATACCTACTACAGTTTTGCATTTTTAAGAATCTGATGGGAATTTCACGATTTACGTTATTTTTTATAAATCTATTTAAACAATTTTAACGATTTAACTTTAATAACCATTTTATTTTTAATAACCTTAATTTTCAGTTAATTCAGGATATAAAGTTAAGTTAACAATCAGACAATCAGTCGGCCATGCTGTTCCTCTCGCTTTCACCGCCATCACAGCTTAACCAATTACAGCCCGCTGGATGTTACATGTTACATCATTTATTATTTTCCGTAATGCGCATCCGGTGGTTATCAATAGTAATATTTACCATTTATCTCTCTAGGGCAAAACAGTAGAACATCTTCATATTAGAGCGCCCGAATCGGCGCACGCAACATACGCGTCATTTACACGGCCGCTATTCGCTAACGAACCCTTAAATACTAAGGCGGGTCAATAAGTCCGTGACTTTTTGAATTTCTAACCTCCTTACTGAAAAAGCAACACTACTCCTGTCAACAGGCATCTGTCAGTTGACTCCTATCAAAATTTGAACTTGCTGCGTCAGTTAGTTTGTGTTTTACAGCTATCTTTATCAGACTATCCAGTAACTTAAGGAAACAATGGAAAAAAGTGAATTTCGTGTGCTTATTAAGCATTATTTTTTGCGAAAAAAAACCATTACCGAGACCAAGGCTAAGCTTGATAAATACTATGGGGACTCTGCACCATCGATTTCAATGGTAAAAAAGTGGTTTACTGAATTTCGTTGTGGCCGTACAAGCACTGAAGATGCCGAACGTCCTGGACGCCCAGTTGAGGTCTTTACACCCGAAACAATCGAAAAAATTCACGCTATGGTGTTGGCCGACCGAAGATTAAAAGTGCAAGAGATTGTGGAAGCCATAGGCATCTCGCATGGCTCAGTGGTTTCAATTTTGAATGATCACTTGGGCATGAGAAAGCTTTCCGCAAGTCGACCACAAACGCAATCGTGTTACAACTTCACAGGAAGGTTTATCGTTGTTTAATCACAATATGGAGGAGTTTTTGCGCCGTTTTGTAACCGTGGACGAAACATGGATCCATCACAACACACCAGAGACCAAACAACAGTCAAAACAGTGGGTTTCTAAGGGTGAATCGGCGCCAAAGAAGGCCAAGGTGGGTTTGTCAGCCAATAAAGTTATGGCGACTGTTTTTTGGGATGCACGTGGGATAATCCACATTGACTATCTTCAAAAGGGAAGAACAATTAATGGGGAATATTATGCCAACTTATTGGACCGCTTCAATGAGGATTTGAAAAAAAACCGACCTCATTTGGCCAAGAAAAAAGTTCTTTTTCACCAAGACAATGCAAGGGTGCACACATGTGCAGTTTACATGGCAAAAATCCATGAATTGGGCTATGAATTGCTCCCACATCCACCCTATTCTCCAGATTTGGCTCCGAGTGACTACTTCTTGTTCCCAAACCTGAAAAAATGGCTCGGTGGAAAAAGATTTGACTCCAATGATGAAGTCATCTCGCAAACAAAGGCCTATTTTGAGGACCTCGACAAATCATATTTTTTGGAAGGGATAAAAAAATTGGAGAAGCGTTGGACAAAGTGTATAGAGCTCAAGGGGGACTACGTTGAAAAATAAAATGATTTATTTATCAAAAAATCTGTGTTTTATTCCAAAAGTCACGGACTTATTGACCCGCCCTCGTACGATAATAAGTGTGTAGTGTCATGTTATACTTTAAACAATTCAATATTGTATATAATATAATATATTATATGTATAATTTATTATATATAATTGGCTTCTCGAAAACGGCTGCAATTATTACCATGAAATTTAGTATGCAGGGAGTTTTGGGGGAGAAAATCCATCTTGGTCTTATCTATCTTATACCTATCTTATAGAAACTGCGCATTTTTAAGCTATATATGTTTTATTCTTTCGTGCTGCAATACAATATATCAATAATTTCGACTCTACTATGTCAGTCCGGTTGGCAGTTTGGTATGCGAATATAATTTTTGAGTTGTTTCGCGAATGTAGTTTTTGAATTCGTAATGTGGTCAGTGGTGGGTTCGAAACCCTGTGTTAAGGTACCTTATTATTTATGTGATTCTTTTAATTTTTTAAAATTCTTCTGCTTCGTTATGTTAGCATAATATTACTAAATCAAAATTTATGTACTCGGTTCACTCAGTGCATCAAAATAACAAAAGTAAATTCCTAATTTCATGAACTGTTTTGTGAATTCTGTTTCTATTATTTGGGTGGGCGAGGTTAACGTCCTTCGATCAATACGAGTAAGTAATTGTAATTGTAATCGGAGAAATTGCATCTTGCGGAATGGCGTGAGTGTCGGCAATATCGTGTCTCCGCGTTGAATAATCCTTTTACGTAATTCTTCTGGTCCATTAATCCTTATCGTTAGATTCCGCTATGAAACTGTTATTCTGCTGATGAAGCTATGAAGCTGTTCGCTAATAGGGAATATGAATAGAACAGAAAATTTACTTAAAACCTAGTAATATGATACCGGGCTGAAAGATAAAAGAAAGGGCGGAAAAATCGCCAATATCTATTGAAAAATTAGCAAGCTATGGGCGGTCAAAGTTTTTGATTTTTTAGAACTTTCTATGTTAGCAACATCGACTGTTATCTTATGCCGTGGGTATTGATGTAAGTCGTGTTATGTGATGTCACGTTAGTCGTTGCACATCGGATCTCTCTGTCTTATTGGCTGCTTTAAACGTTCATCATCACACTGATCAAACACTGATTTTATAGAAATAAATAATAAATACGCGTATATTACCAATTATATTTAAGCGTTGCAGAAGACCTGCACTGCGTACAACATCGAGAGTATCTTGTACGAAACAATCAGCAATATAATGGTTGTGGAAAAAGAAATCCATTATTTTTTCGGTAGATGGCAGTAGTGATCGATGTCGCGTGAAGTATCGATCGAACAATTTCAAATTTATGCTCCTTGTCAAGGTGACAAATTTACAATAAAAAAAATACATTGCTATTTTTTATTGGTCACTTAGTTGTGAGTTGCAGGGTGTTAACAATGAAAATCAACAAAGAGAAAATTCGATACATTTTAAAGTTTTTCTTTGATAAAGGCGAAAACGATAGCTAGGCGGCTGAAATTGTGAATAGTGTTCATGGTGCCGATACTGTAACGGCTAATTACGTGAAGTTTTGGTTTAGTCGTTTCGTTTAGACATAAATGCGCCTCGCATAGGTAGCCGCGTCGTTAAAATTGTTGGTAAAATCACAGAAATTATCGAAGTTGTTAGTAGTCGTCAGCCAGGAGATGAAGATCGAACATAAAACAGTTTTAAACCATTTACGCAAAGTTGGATACAAAAACGATACAATTGTGTCGCACCACGAAATTCACGCAAAAATAATGGATTTCTTTTTCCTCGACCTAATATTTTACATTGTAATTATACACACTAACACACGGTCTAATCTGCCATATTATGTCATTAAATCTTGAAGGTGTTATTTGTTAATGAGACCAAACATAGTAACAAGAGAATATGAATGTTTCGCTATTACTTATTACGACATCCCATAAAACTAAATAAAATAAATAAATATCTATGGACGCTTTACACCACGTCAATCTGGCCCCGTGCTAAGTATCCGTAGAACTTGTGTTACAGGTACCAGACAACGGGAAGTATATTTGATACTTTTATACTACACATATATTTAAGATTTTTATTATATTATACACATATTTAATACACATCCATGACTCAGGAACACAGAAAAACCTTTTGTTCCTTCGGCGGGATTCGAACCCGCGTCCCCCGGCTTGAGCACCAGCGCGCTGAATCACTGAGCCACAGAGGTCGTCAAGGATGGTCCCTTGTCCATTGTCCGTAATCCGTAGGGCCGGAGAAAATTCATTGTTTTGGCAACAGAACTCTGCGCTAATAGAATATTGCTGGAAATCGAACACACGAGTGTCTAGTCAAATGTCAATGTCATGTATGACAGCTCGACACTCGACAATTCTATTTTTAACTCCATTGTATTAATCCAGAGTGCTCTGAATTTTCTCCGATCTTCCGGATTCCGGACGATAGTTCCAGCCCTAGACACAGTCAAGAATCTTGGAAGGTCCAGCTCATGTTTTGGTATTAGGGCTTTTCGTGGTCGAAGATTAGATGTTCGTAGAAGTAAAAGGGATGAGCGACTGGAAATAATGTTCACACCTAACTTGCGAAATACAATCACGGCATGGCGTGCTCACTCTCCGGTGTGATGTGTGTGACTTGTGTAGTTGTGTAACGCCGGAATCACTGACATTACGTACTGTTTAACACGGCAAGAAATAGATCAGTTGCAAATTGCATACAATAGTTTACAGATACGCGCTTTTCTACTGCGAGTGAGCCCTGATACATTTTAACCCCTGACGAAAACAGAGGGGTTGTGTGCCTATGATGCCACTGACAGGCGTCAGTGGCATCATAGCTCCCAAACGGAAGACCCATTTTGATCTAGTTTTTTTGTCCGCAAGTTGCCCTGATCGAGATTGTTCTTAAGCTATAATTCGTCATCATCAGCTCGTTTACTATTCAAAAATATCGGGCCAGGGTTAAAAAAATAATAATTTTGTTTATAATCATAACGCGTTCACTACTCTACGGACATTCAGTTGCCGTATCGTCATGTTTTAACCAGTAACAGTAGGTGTTGTTTTAATCCCTCTATAGATTAAATCAGGTATACTGGGTTATACAAACAGCTACGCGTTACTTCTGTACTGAACTGAGTGATATGTGGTATTTTTTTTTGGCTCATAATCACAGTGATTATGTGCCATAAAATAATACTTTCGAATATTTCCCTTTGCAATGGTTTTTCCGTCTCTCCGATATCCTGCGGTCCTAAATTTTGCACACTCAACATCTTTGGCCCGCATCACGTCGCGCCGTTGGGACAATCTGAATAAAAAATGCCACGTTTTATTAATATTAGGTAATTTAGATTAAAATATTTTAGTAACTAGCTTTTGCCCGCGGCTCCGCCCGCGTAAATACAGTATCCCACGGGAACACTGTACTTTTTCGAGGTAAAAAGGAGCATATGTGATAATCCAGATCTCAAACTGCCAGTATACCAAATTTAAACAAAATCCGTTCAGTAGTTTTTGAGTGAAAGCATACAAATATCCATCCATCCTCACAAACTTTCACATTTATAATATTAGTAAAACTACCTTGAATTATTACCGGGTAATAAAAATATTATGTAATTAAAACAGCTATAACTCTATATCGTTTTAGTATCAGATGTAGGATAGTGTTACAACTTACAAACATAAAGCTGTTATGTTTTTTTTTTACGTAATATAGTAGACATTTTAGTTATTAACCTAGTACCTACTGTATACAAGTAAAGGAAGCAGGGACCGGAACCGCTTTCCCTTTTAAGGGTTTTATCAGGGTTTTTGGAACGGCTGAATATTTTAAGTTGATTAAAAACCCTATGATTTGATGTCCCATTCGTTCCACTTACCATTTAAAATAGTAACCTTTTTAAGGGGTAACCCACAAACAATTCAAATTGTTACCAATTCACAAAAAAACCCTTATGAAGGGGTAACCCTTTACAAAGAGGTTACACATATAAAGCGCTTTCCTGCCTCACATCTCAAGCGAGTTTCGTATTTATGTGTACTACGGTAACTCCTTTTTGCTGTACACGAAGGCGCGGCGTCGGCGCGTGGTACACAGCACATCAAACGTCGCGCCGCCTATTCATTCGAAAGTACGCCTTATTAGTATAGTAGTACAATCTTTGTTGTTTGAAATGCTCGCCGAACCGCCTGCCACCCGCCGCCGTCGGGTGCACCCCCTGTGCACTGCTCGCTGTGCACGTTGCGAACTTGTTGACACTTGTTAGTTGTTTGTTTTTGTTGCATCATTCTTTGATTAATTCCGCGCGGGCGCAATCCAAAAAATATTTTCCATTTCTCGTGGTTTTTCATTCATATTTTATTTTACTATGCCTCCACCAAAAAAAGATGCAGTTCATAGATATTTTGATTATGAAGAGACTAATAGTAATAATCACAGCCAGTGCCGGCTATGTAAAAAGAAAATTAAGGTAAGTACATATTCCACTACTAATAAATATACGTAGTGCTTATTTAGGTACTGTCGAACTCGCCACGCCGGTCGCCTCGGTCACGCCAGGCAGTATTCGATACTATACTAGAATTATTTTAAGCAATTTTGTCCAACGGTTGCAGAAAAAAAGTTTTTAAATCTAATTTTTTATGAAATTACCACTTTTCATCACAAATCTGGCTGTAGTTTCGACCAAAATTAAAAATGTTTAACTTTGTTTCCTGTAGGCTGTATATGTATGGCACGTTATCGGGTTAAAAGACTTTGACCAGTGGTCCCCAACCTTTTTTTCATACGGGCCACAAATATGTTTTGGTCTTGGTGTCGCGGGCCGCAACAAAAATTTTTTAGGGTTAAAAAATAACGTTCTTCAAAATTAACGATTTAAAAGTGGAAAAAATTTTCGACTTTTCGAAAAATTTTCACGACTTTCACGACGACTTTACATTATTTTGCCGGTGGGTGTGAATTTCAAAATAGTTTAACATCACGCGGGCTACAGATAAAGTCCCGGCGGGCCGCATGCGGCCCGCAGGCTGCGGGTTGGGGATAGCTGACTTTGACGGTACTAGTCGGCGAGACGCGGCACAGTGGTTCCAATTCCAAAATTCGTGGACATAGACCCCGAAGTCGAAATTTCGACTAGATTTTTTTTTCTGTGATAGAAAACAACATTTCAAACAACTTTTACTTTTGCACAATTCTTCGAAAAACTTATATTTTTCAAGATATAAAATAAATTAAAAAAAATTGTATGGAGAAAAACACATTTTATTTTTTTTCTTCAACTGCCGTAGTTTGCGGGGTGTTTTGAGGCATAGGCGTATTAGATAAGGTGACAAGGAATATAAAAATAATTTTATTTGGTCTCGCAGAGTGCGGCCGCGCAAGAAAATTAAGTTTAATTTTTTTTTATGAAAACGCTTTTTTTACAAAAAATGAAATGTTTTTCGTAATGTTGTTCTTCTTTTTTGTATTTTTACTTTTAATTATATCATCTAAGAGTGAAATATCCTATCAAATACTATAAAAAATGGTTTTTGTTGAAAAATTTAATTTAATTTTATTAATTTTTTTTACAAAGTTAAGACCTTTTTTAGGAATGATTTGTTACTTGTTAGCAGGATTAAACGTCTGTTTAGTTAAAGAAAATGCTATATCATAACAAGAGGGTCTGAAATGTTTTGAGACTCTATAAACATTACTTCTTCTTCTATAACATCATCAACATCATCGTTGTGAAGTAATTGAACTGCTTCAAGGTGTAAATTATGATGCGATAATTTGAAGAATTTAGGTCTAATATTGGAAATGTGTGGATCAGAGCTAATCAAAAGACCTTGAATAATATCTTCGTTCGTCTGGATCCTTCCTATTTTCCGTGTATGTCCCTCTATTACTTTTCTGAAATCCTTATTGCTAGCTTCTGATGCTTCTTCTGATAATATACGAGGGCGGGTCAATAAGTCCGTGACTTTTGGAATAAAACACAGATTTTTTGATAAATAAATCATTTTATTTTTCAACGTAGTCCCCCTTGAGCTCTATACACTTTGTCCAACGCTTCTCCAATTTTTTTATCCCTTCCAAAAAATATGATTTGTCGAGGTCCTCAAAATAGGCCTTTGTTTGCGAGATGACTTCATCATTGGAGTCAAATCTTTTTCCACCGAGCCATTTTTTCAGGTTTGGGAATAAGAAGTAGTCACTCGGAGCCAAATCTGGAGAATAGGGTGGATGTGGGAGCAATTCATAGCCCAATTCATGGATTTTTGCCATGGCAACTGCACATGTGTGCACCCTTGCATTGTCTTGGTGAAAAAGAACTTTTTTCTTGGCCAAATGAGGTCGGTTTTTTTTCAAATTCTCATTGAAGCGGTCCAATAAGTTGGCATAATATTCCCCATTAATTGTTCTTCCCTTTTGAAGATAGTCAATGTGGATTATCCCACGTGCATCCCAAAAAACAGTCGCCATAACATTATTGGCTGACAAACCCACCTTGGCCTTCTTTGGCCCCGATTCACCCTGTAACCCACTAAACCGAAACCGAAACCGAAACCCACTGTTTTGACTGTTGTTTGGTCTCTGGTGTGTTGTGATGGATCCATGTTTCGTCCACGGTTACAAAACGGCGCAAAAACTCCTCCATATTGTGATTAAACAACGCCAAACCTTCCTGTGAAGTTCTTACACGATTGCGTTTGTGGTCGACTGTGAGCAATCGCGGCACCCATCTTGCGGAAAGCTTTCTCATGCCCAAGTGATCATTCAAAATTGAAACCACTGAGCTATGCGAGATGCCTATGGCTTCCACAATCTCTTGCACTTTCAATCTTCGGTCGGCCAACACCATATCGTGAATTTTTTCGATTGTTTCGGGTGTAGAGACCTCAACTGGGCGTCCAGGACGTTCGGCATCTTCAGTGCTTGTACGGCCACAACGAAATTCAGTAAACCACTTTTTTACCATTGAAATCGATGGTGCAGAATCCCCGTAGTATTTATCAAGCTTAGCCTTGGTCTCGGTAATGGTTTTTTTTCGCAAAAAATAATGCTTAATAAGCACACGAAATTCACTTTTTTCCATTGTTTCCTTAAGTTACTGGATAGTCTGATAAAGATAGCTGTAAAACACGAACTAACTGACGCAGCAAGTTCAAATTTTGATAGGAGTCAACTGACAGATGCCTGTTGACAGGAGTAGTGTTGCTTTTTCAGTAAGGAGGTTAGAAATTCAAAAAGTCACGGACTTATTGACCCGCCTTAGTACCTAGAAAAGGAATTTAATTTCATTAGAGTAAGCCAAAGAATAACAAATCACTATATTATATTAAATAAAAATGAAGTAATATTGGCTTACCTATGGGTAAAACTGAATAATGTTTGCAAATATCAGCACCATGTATCAGAAGTTTGTGGACGCTTGTTGGCATATATTACCAAGGGTAAAGCTGGACGTACTTTTCTGCTGTTTCTCTGCAGTATAATCTGAAGGCCTCAATATTTATCGACTTTCCTGAAGATATGGCTTGTAGAATCACGGAAAATCGGAATATTAAGTTTTCGTCAATTCCTGTGATTCTAGATGACCTTTTATAGTCATCATCAAAAAATCGCCTTGCAGTGTTTCCATCGTTTGTAGTTCCAAAACCCTGTCAATTGAAGAAAAAAATAGTTAATCATAGGCTTAAATTATAAAAATAAAAGCTAATCAAGTAAAAAAAGCATTCAATTCGCAAATGAGGTAGGTACCTGTATCACAATATCGATTAGTAATCCGGTTTGCTCACGATATTCTTGTTGTGTACACTCTTTCTTGGCTTTTTTCAATGTCTGGTCTCCAGCACGAGCACTCCATTTCTTGAAGTCCATATTATACGATATGTGAAGAAGACACTCCATACACCGAATTCTCATATGGAGTGAGGATAGACCATACTCGTAAATTTCTTCACGAAGTGACTTTTGAGCCAAGACATCTAGTTTATTCATTTGACTTGGTGTTGCTTGCGAACATCTGCTATTGTGTTTACCACTTTCCCATCAATCATCGTCATATGCAGTTCGTGGGATATCTCCGCATTATTATAACGCGTGGGAGTCAATTCTGCAATCGCTACCTTCATATCAGACTCTTCAGCCTTTATGAAATCTGAAGTTTCCGTTGAGAAGGTGAATTTGACTGGTCGACAGTAATAAGTTGAACAAGGAGCTGGATTCTCCCAAACAATCAACTCATTTCCATCTACCAGTCGAAGTGGGACGACACTGGTCATGACGTATATTGTACTCGGAAGCCTCTAGATTCCACCGTTGTTTATAGATACTCTGTGATGAGAAGCCGTCAAGACCCCACTTTCATATCATTTTTAACCCTTCATCATCTATGACCGGGTATACAAACTTTGCACTATCCGGTCATAGTCGATGTTTGTTCAAAATATTTTTATTGCGGGAGTTATTACAAATAGTAGGAATTTCTAAATAGAACGTAATGTGGACCGCTAAGACCAACCTCAACTCCATTTGAGCCCCCAAAGACCCTGCTTGGACCCCCAAGACGTTTAATCCCGCCAACAAATCCTCTAAGTAACAAATCATTCCTAAAAAAAGTCTTAACTTTATAAAAAAATGAATTAAAATAAAATTAAAATGTTCAACAAAAACTATTTTTATAGTATTTTATGGGATATTTCACTCTTAGATGATATAATTAAAAGTAAAAATACAAAAAAGAAGTAAAACATTACGAAAAACATTTCATTCTTTGTAAAAAAAGCGTTTTCAAAAAAAAAAAATAAACTTAATTTTCTTGCGCGGCCGCACTCTGCGAGACCAAATAAAATTATTTTTATATTCCTTATCACCCTATCTAATACGCCTATGCCTCAAAACACCCCGCAAACTACGGCAGTTGAAGAAAAAAAAAAATGTGTTTTTCTCCATACAATTTTTTTTAATTTTTTTTATATCTTGAAAAATATAAGTTTTTCGAAGAATTGTACAAAAGTAAAAGTTGTTTGAAATGTTGTTTTCTATCACAGAAAAAAAAATCAAGTCGAAATTCCGACTTCGGGGTCTATGTCCACGAATTTTGGAATTGGAACCACTGTGCGCGGTAGCGGCGTGTATCAAAGGATTTGTCGACTCTTTCTGATTCGTGGCGTCGGCTCTGCCCACTCGCTCACTCGCTGCGTACCCGCCTGTTAATTCGTTTTTTCGTCACTTGTCAGTGCGTCAGTTGGTGCTCGAGCTTGTGTTTTTTTAGACGTGCGGATAGTGTTGGCGCATAGCAGTGCCATACACGCATGTTATTTACATAGTTGGATAGCTTATTAAATGTAGATTATGGGGATACAAATAACTCAATACCGACAATAAGGTCCCTTCACGCTGATAATGACACAAATATCTACTTATACATAAGTAGATACATAAGTAGATAAATATCTACTTATGTATGCTTTGTATGCTCGTTTTACGGCTTGCTTAGCAATAAGTAGATAGGTAATTATTAGTGTTCTGTGAGGTAATCACTTACTTTCAAGAGCACGGCGAATACACTCCTTTAGCTCCTCAGTTGCCTACATCATTAAAAAATGCTCACTTTAATCACAATACATCACACGATCACTAAACTAGTACTCAAGCTACTACTAGTTACTACTAGCTACGCTAGTAACAAGCACTGAGTTGAGCGATCTGCGAGAGACGCGAAGAAACTAAATTGCCAACTAATATGAAATACCAATCACAAATCAGAACCAAAAATCGGACGTGTGTGGGGATAAAATCCCTTGAATAGCGGAAACCCAAACCAGGAAGCGCTTACGTTTTCTTTAGGGTTTCCCAGTTCATAGGGTTTATTAAGCGCTTAACTTACTTGAAGGGGTAACCCTTTCAAAGGAAAGCGGAAAGCCAAATACTGCTCGAACTGGGTTAAGCGCTTACCCTGTTTTAAAGGGGTAACCCTTTCTAGAAAAGGTTAGCGGTTAGTTTTTCGATATTGCTTAAATATCCCCTTTAAAAGGGTAACCCTAATAGCTGGGTTATCTTATAAACAGTGTTTCCTTAATTTTTGGATATTTTGTTAAAGGATTATCTATTTAAAGGGTATTCATATTAAGCCGCTTGTCGGTCCCTGAAAGGAAGTCATTATGGACTGTTTCACAATCTATCTATTAAGAGTCGATTAGCTTATTCGGAAGTTTTGTCGCTGCTTACTTTATATTGAGCAACAGAGACAAAACATGCAAACTGACACTTATCTGTAGATTGTACATCAGATCCTAGGAATTGTAAAAACTTCTAAAACATAAGTAAAATATAATTAAAACTAAAAATATGAACAGTTTTTTTAAATCGGGGTCACCTAGTGAAAATGACCCAAGTGGAAGACGCCAAAACTAAGACGAATAATATTATTAATACTTACATTACAGAGAATAATTTAACTCATTAATGTCCAACTTATAAAAATATGTTATATACGTGAAGAATATTAAATTTGTCGCAAATTTAATGCTTAAAACTCTATGTAGAGTTTGATTGACCCACTACGGAAAATATTTCAGTAACTATAGTTGTTTTATTTATAACTCGCGGTCAGGAATTTTACAATAACAAACAAAATATAGAACGCTTATAAATTTTAACCATAAAAATCCTTTAAATAAATTAGCCTTCGTAATTTATTACTTAGATCTCACAATTGCCTTAATTATTATTATCAATAATAACTAATGACTTGTTTTATATATTTCTTATTTAAGGTAGAGTAAAAATACTAATAATTTATACTTTCTGTATTTGCTCCGCAACTGATTTCTTGAAGTTCAAATCATATTTATTACGGCCCAGCAAATCACATTAGGATTAAGGGTCGCCAGAGGAGGCTAACTGTTTAAGCATTGAATTTAATTTGAATATAATCGGCCTAAATTACCTTCTAATGTTTGAAATTGAAAACTAATCTTTGACCTCGCGCGAGCGGCGAGCGGCGTGTCAGACGGCAGCGGGCAGACCGTCAGTCAGTTGCGTCCCGACCATGGTGGTGTTCGCGTCGCGCGTTTCGTTCACGTGAAGTGCTAGTGCTAGTGTTCAAAATGGCTAACCTGACTCTCAGATACCTGGACGAGCTATCCTACGTGCTGAACAGCAGGAAGCACCTCGCTAACCAGGCGAAGGCGTCCTCTGTTGGCGACCTTCTGAACGCGGAGGAAGAGAGATTCGCGCCGGTATGTTTCGTAAATACTAAAGCTAAGTTTAGCAGCAATATGCATATCTGAACCGATTTCGATCAAAATTGAGATTCATGCTCTGAAATAAATTTCATTAATTACGTGTTTCAGGTTTTGTTAGAATTCACCCTCTGCGGGTGTAAAATTAGTGTTGAAAGTTTGTATTAAAGAAAATTAAAATCTTTCCCGATTTCTATGAAATTTAATATCCGAGGAAATAAATAGAAAATAATACGTTTTTTAAAATTCGTCCCCTAAAGTGGTGAAATAGGGGTCCAATGTTTGTATAGTGAAATAGCAACAGCTGGTCGGATTACGTTGATTTTTGTCAAGCAGTTATTATGACGCCGAAATCCGTTACAAATGGTTTTTCGAAATACCTCACGCGGACGACGTCGCGCTATAGAGCAAAGATAATAATAAATTTTACTTTACTGTAAAAGTATAGTCGTGGTTAGAAATTAGAATAGACCGGCTGGTGAAAGGAAAAGGCCGTTGATATTAGCCGATGCGGCAATTCTTTCATTGTTTTGTCAGCCATTGTGATCGGGAATTGTGAGTTCCAACTTACAAAACAATAATAATGACACTATAAATTATAGAGCAATTTATTTGTTTACTTTTCTTCTTTCGCTGGCCAAGCGGATAATGTAGAGGCACAAACCAAAAAAACAAACAAACCTTCTTTTTATTTACTTGATTTGTACTGAACAACTAAGAACTATTCTATATCTCTACCAAACTGCCACACACACAACAGCGAGAAGAATTGTCAAAGGCCCACAGAAGTTAGTAGAGAATTTTTTATTCAGAATTATCACTGACATATATTTTGTGAACTCTAGTTTAACATTCCATAATTTGATTGGACTCTTCTACTATTTAAAACTGCATAAAGTGTAAAAACAAGATCTCAAAATTACTTTTTTGTAATTCCAATTCAAAAATGATCTATCAAATGTTCAACTATTGTAAACTATATTATATATATATATATATATATATATATATATATATATATATATATATATATATATATATATATACATAAATAATAATATAGCAACATTGAGAGTTTACTTTAAGAATAAGGTTTGATATCACACCATCTCTACCTGAATATCTATTCAATGTACACGTAGTCTAGTAGTTTAACTCTAAGTATATAACAAAACTAGAACTCTACATCAGCTGCTGACCGAATACCGTACTGCTGCAATTCGTGACACAGTTTTGTAGAGTTCCTATTTTAAGGGCCTCTTCGACCGTTTCTATGCTCCACATTTACTTGCATCTCGAAAAATAGCAACCTTATTTTATGAGAAATAAATATTAATATTTATTTTATATCCTTCGTATCTAAAGGCCGATTATTTGTAGACAAAAAACCTACTATGTACTATTATAAATGTGAAAGTTTGTGCTCCACTCCATACATACATCCAGGAATGTTGAAGGATGGATGTTTATTTCTCTTTCACGCAAAAACTACTGAACGGATTTTGATGAAATTTGGCATGGTAGTTGATTAGATTTTTATACCAAAAAAGTACAGTGTTCCCGAGGGTCGTGACTCGTGGGATACTGTGTTTACGCGGGCGGAGCCGCGGGCAAAAGCTAGTGGAAAATAATCCTATACGATCTACTATTATAAATGTAGATGGATGTTTGTGACTCTCTCACGCAAAAACTGCTGGTACAGTAGTAGTTTAGGCCCGGGATTAACACATAGGCTACATTTTATCCCGATAAACTACAGTGTTCCCGTGGGATACTGTATTTACGCGGGCGGCCTAAATCTAGTAAAATTATAGTCCGTTCAGGTTCAGAGTTATTTGACCTCGGATATTCTAACAAAGTGATTATGCATTAAGGTGCTCTCAGAGGTAAAATAACTCTGATCGAACTGTATTCAAAGTAGTGTCATATTTGCAAAATGTCGACCAGTTCAATACAAAACACTCCTATTTACTGTCGGTAAGAGGAGGCTCATGTCGGATTCGAAATAGGTTAGGTTAGGTTAGGTTTATTCAATAGCAAAAGATAATATTATGTTGTCAAAACATAGTTATTTTAAGTTACGTACTTTTTGGTAATGATTTGCATGTTAATTCTTACTTATTTATATTGCCTGTCTCAGTATACATTGCTATTGTTATAAATCAATGTTTTATGGAAAAGTAATTAGTTACATTAGTGTTCCGTGCGGTTACAAATTACAATGCAACGAGCATTGTAACCAATATTACCTTGATTGGTATGGTAGAGCTCTCGCTTTGTATATGTCGTACGATAATTGGAATTTTTTATTAATTGGAATTAGGATTTTTGCGAAAATCCTCGGATTATTGCAAAGAGCCGGATTATTTGATTCTGAGATAAAATATCGCCATCTTCGCAAAAAACCCGACCGTACTAGGAATATGGGAAACTTGAGTACTGATTGGCTGTTGCAAAGAGTGCGCTTAGAGCACTTTTATTCAGATTGGTCAAAAATCAGCAAGGTATTCTATTTACTCTATTTACTGAGAGTACTCTTTCTATAGACAGCCAATTAACGCGCACAACATAAAAGAGTCAGGGATTTTTCGCTATTATCCTAGGACAGTCGGGTTTTTTTGGAAAGACCCTGAACATTTTTAGGAAGATGGCAAATTTTTATCTGGATAATTGCAATAATTCTACAATTTTCGCAAATATCCTAATTTTCCTACGACATACAACTAGCGACCCGCCCTTAAAAGCTCTTTTATCATCCTGTCTGTTCTACTGTCTACGTCGGCATTTACATTAGGTTAGTATACTCCACAGAGTAAACAGTTAAGTATATATTTACTTAACTGTTTAGATCCAATGTAATCTGCGTAAAAAAATATAAAATGCTAACAAATTATTGTGTCACATAATGATTTTTAAATAAGTGATATTTTCAGTAGCATTATAGGCATTAGGCTTCTATCTTTGTTTGCGTTAAAATCAAATTGCACCTGAACGTATACTTATAAAGACTATGAGCAATAATAATCGACATTAACTCAGGTTACCTGCAATATTACTGGTTGCTCACCTGCAACCAACTGACCACCTAGCAGTAACAACCTCGTTCAAGGTTGCGGGAAACCTGCGCGGTGCAGCCGAGGGGGAGTGGCGGGGCGGCGGGGTGTGCGGGACCGTTTCATTAATTACTGTACAGCCTAAACTCAGTTGGACAGCTCTGTACTGCGCTAGCGAATTAATCATAATATTATCACAGACACAGAGTAGAAAATATATTATGTCCTCCTACTTTTATAAATGTGAAAGTTTGTGAGGTCACTCTTTAACGCAATAACTACTGAATGGATTTCGATGAAATTTGGTATGGCAGTAGTTTAAGCTCCTTTTTGAAACATAGGATACTTTTTATCTCGAAAAAGTACATGGTTCCCGGGGGATACTTTATTTACGCGGGCGAAGCCGCAGGCAAAAAGTTAGTATTACTATATACTTACGTACACAGAAACAGCTATCTCATAGATATCATAGAACTATCCAAATCGATCTGAATTTGAAAATGTTGACGTCCCCTTCAACGGCCCACAATTTTTCCACACAATCGTGGACACACCGTATGCTTGTAGCAGTGCAATTAGGGTTGCCAGGCGTCCGGATAAAGCCGGACACAGTTAGGCTTTTTGATTGCGTGTCCGGCCAAAATAAACGGTGTCCGGCTTATCCGGATTTTATAAGGCTTTTTAGTATTTAAAAATGTTGATAAGTGTTTATTTAGTAATTAATTTTAACTTGACTTTATAACAATAATTGGACTGATTAATAATAAAGTAATTAGATTGACTTGGCCTTCGATTTTTTTTATATTTCATTAGAATTTAAGAATATTTATGGTAAATATCATAAAGCTTGTTTTTAGTAAATATTTTACTGTCGTATTTTTATTAATACTGAGACAAAATCGTCAATAATGTTGGGTGTCCGGCCTTTTTACCCAAATGTCCGGCCAAACTAGTTCGTCTGTCCGGCTATTAGGTTTGGCGACCTGGCAACCCTAAGTGCAATCAAATCGAAAGCTAACTATGCCGCTGTTTATGTTTTCATCTTTCTTTATTCTGTGATATTATTTTAAGTTAGTGTCTATTCCTAAATATATCAAATCTTTGATAAACATAAAATACAGGAAGAGTTTAAGGTATAAATATATACCTATGTGTATTATATATTATGTATGATATAAAAATATTATGTATGTAACTTGTTTCTCGTAGTGTAAAATTTAGAGTTTGAAGTTGAACATTCTGAATTATTTCTGCAGGCTAAGGGCCTGCTTCACAATCTCCAAACAGGTGTTGAAAAGCATATTCGGAATATTTGTCGTTGCCTACTCTATATCGAGCGACAGTGACAAAACCTGCAAATAAGCTATCTGAGATACGGGCCCTTTCAATTACGACAAGAAACGAATAAAAGATATCTCAGGAGCCGCACACCGTCCCTTTTCTTCACGTTACATTTGACGTACAGCAAAAACTTGGGCATGGCTGAACGAGCACAATTTCTATGCCACAAAAACGACTGGCTTTCTAGAGAGGAATAATGCCATGGCTACATAATTTAATGATATTATGTTTTATTCATATTGTAAAAATAACATCTTTTTGTATTATAATATTGCATAAATCCAAAACTTATGATCTATCTTAGCCTGCAAAAAGTTATGAACTATGCTCCTCATAAAAACTACCTAAAAAGGGGGTCTAAAAAGGACGTAACAAGAAAAGAATTCAGATAGAAATCCAGAAATGCATAGGTACAAAAATGACCGTAGCCAGAGTTTTTTACGTAGTCGGGTTATAGGTTTTGTTAAATTTTTTTTTATTTCGAATTTTTTCCGTTTCTCAATCAACATATTTTTAGAATAATATTAATTACTAATCAAAACACTTCTAATTTAAAATGTCTACTTCAAAATATTCAAGAGCGCTGAGCGAGTCAAAAATATTTTCTAGATTTGAATAATTTTTCAGTATTGACTGCTGAATTCACTAGTCACCGTGCAATAAATTAAGCAGTCGAATATATCCGTCAAAACACAACGACACTGCGATTCATTTCAAAAATGTAAGACCCGTATAGTGCATTAAGAGATTAACGAGAGAAGTTTAAAGACACTGGAATCTTAACTGTAGCTTCTCAGTATGTTCTGTCAAATGTCAAAAAAAAATTAAGCCTATTCAAAAAGAAAAATGACAACCACAATAGAAATACCCGAAATAAGCATAAGCTTTATGTGCTAGTGACTAGACTTAGTAATGTAAAGAATTCGTTTAATTTCCAATGTATACGCCTATACAATAAGAAATCCCAGAAAGCGTTCAAAATTTTTCAATCAATAAATTTAAAAAAGTAGTTAAAGAACGTTTGTGTGCTAAAACCTATTATTATAAAGTTAATGATTTTATGAATGATAGCACACCTTGGGAATGAGGTAGCCCCCTGCAAGGCTACTTCTAAATGACATAGATTATTATACTCTTGTTATGTAGTTTTAATCGTAACATTGTTATGTTGAGTGTGTCCTAAGATGATGATAATTAATGAAAATCGAAGGCCCAATAATTATATTAAAGTTTATTCACTGTCACATAAGTAATACAATGTTACAATGTTGGATACATTAATTACATATTAAATTTATTGCGCTTGCGCGTGTATCATACCGAGTCTTAAGACATACTGGCTAACTCGGTAGCCTAACTGAACCCTTACAGTTATACCTTATACCTTTTTTATTTTAAAAGAACAATTTTCTATTTTGATAAAAGATGGCCTGGCGCGAGTTTCTTACGCTGGTTCTTCTCGCCGGGCTAGTTCCCGAACCGGTGGTAGGCATCAGATAGACCGACGTTCAGAAAGTGTATAAACAAATAATTGAATAAATGAAATGTACAATATTATGATAGTATATACGGTACCTAGACCGAACAATCAATTTTAAAAAGTTTTATCTGTCTGCCGTCTGCCTGTCTGTTTGGTCCGGGCTCCGGCTAATCTCTGAAACGGCGGGACCGACTTTGAGCAGACTTTCACTGACAGATAGCTGATATTACAAGGAGTAACTTACGCTACTTTTATCTTACAGTTTCATTAAAAAAATAGGATTCCGTTTCCATTAACAGTTCCATGCAGACGAAGTTGCGGGTGCCAAGTGCCAACTGCCAGCTAGTTTTTTAATAATTTTAAACTCGTCTCCGCTAAGGTAAGGCTATGGTGGCCTTCGATGAAGTTGTTTGATATTTTTGCCGCCGCTAGGGGGCAGACCCAACGCATACAAAGCGTCATCTGGTGGCGTAAGTGGTATCAAAAACGGTAAATGAGAATTTTCGATTCCTTTTCTGTCACCAGGCGGCGCTTGGTAGGCCGACGGTCCTTGTCGTGTCAAAAAGCTGTCAGATGTCACGAATTTAAGAACCCTCATTTGTATATTTCAAGAATGTGCCGTTTTCCTGCTGCATTTTAAATATAATTTTGAGGCAAAAGTATTTTACTGAGAGAATACTGTCTGCATTGAAGTGGATGCATATCTCCTAAATATTAGGAGTATTCCGATATTGTAATATTACAGTTCCTAAAAGTTTTTTTCGATTACGGAATGGCAAAAGAATCAGCATTATTAGTGCATAGAGCCTATAAGGCTACACACAGATTTCATAATATCCTTAGCTAATTTAAAAAATATCACGTTACGCTTAGATCTTATCACACAATATTTAAGCCTTTAATTGCGTAATCCTTGGCATAGATAACAGAAAACGGGAATAGTGAAATCAGCTCATTAACGATTACGCATAAAAAAGTTATTGCTTCGCCGCCAAAACTGCGAGAGTACGAGGTTATGTTTCAAAATAATTTTATTTTCATAGCTCTTGTTTATTTAAGTGGGGCTTGAATCGTATGTTACAGAATAAGAGGATACTTGCCTGCAGAAAATATGTAGTGTGTTTACAATTTTGATTGTTAAATGTTCACTAGGAATATAAATGTCTAGTTTTGTTTCTCAGGGTCATTTCACACCGAAGCGAAACGATACGATTTTTAAGATAGCTATACAAAATTAAATGTTTTATTTATTACACAAGAACATACACGTTTCATTGTAAGAGTTCGAATGTCAAGTTGCACCGCGCTGCACAGCGCATGCGCAGTGTGCCAGTGTATCACTGATGTCATAATATGAAACGTGTATTCTTTTTGTGTGGTGAATAAAGTTTGACCATCTTAAAAATACAGTAGCGTCGCGTATCGTCGCGGTGAACTGTCCCTAACTAGATAAATGGCTCGAAATAAAACTAAAACGCATTTATTTTTGCTTTACACTATAAATCAACTAGAAATACTTACTGATCTGTCTAGAGACAGTTAAAGGTTACTACATATTATCCATATCGTGAATAGTCTGAGCCCTCAATGGCTCAAGGCCCCCTGGGCCTGTTCCAGAATCTTCTAATAAGTATCACATAGCTTATTCGGAAGTTTAGTAGTTATTTTATATCAAGAGAGAGAGAACATGCAAAGAAGCTGTCAGACACTTATCAGTATATTGTGACACAGGCCCAAAGTATAGGAAAAAGTACTAGAAAGTATGACCACGTATCCGAACTTCGTGCTAAACTCAAGTGGCTCCCTATTCGTCTTCGGCGGAATGCACATATATTATCGCATTTATACTGTATTATGTCCGACCCCAAGACACCACTCTATTTGAAAGAGAAGTTTTTTATTTTTGGGTGATAGCGTCAAATCATTTGGGAATTCTAATATGACTCGCCACACACGAAATTCTTTGATTCCTCGTTTTTGCAACCAGTTTGTGGAACGGATTACCAAGTGCAATTAGACGTTCTAAGAACATAAATATTTTCAAAAATGCAGTGTACATTTTTTGATGACCTTACAAACAAGTACTTAAAAGTAACAACTCTGTCACACTATTTTTATTGATTTACGTCTATCAGTTATTAATAAACGTATATTATGTTTGTGTACTTATTTTTATTATGTATGTTATCGGGTAAGTTTGTGTGAATAGAAATATTTATTAATAGGTAAAGGACATAGGTATATGATATTTATTAAAAATTATATTATATATCAAACCTACCTTTGTAATTAGTTACCTACAAATCTGTTTCCAAAATGAACAAAGTTGTCTGGCAGAAATCGCTTGTAGCGATAACACCGCCTTTTGTGCCTAGTGTTAGTTACTATATTATATTGGTTATACTTTTTGGTCCGCAATAAAGTGTTCATTCATTCACACTAGAAATATGTGATAAACAAAGTAAATAGCAAAACTATTGACAATATACAACCGTCGTTACAGTAAGCGAGGTGAGCCGGCACGGTCGTGGTCCAGTACACATCACAATGTAATCATAGATAATATTATAACCACAGAGTAAAAATATAAACTTATGCTTATAGCACAGAATACATAACAGTACAAGCACTTTAACACAAGTTAAGGAAAATACATTTTGAGGAAAATACGAAAAATATTTCAAACTGATGAAAGCGTAAAATTAAAGCTAACCAAGCATAGACGTGGCATGTTCAGGTATAAGTGTCTCCAGGTAAATGGCCCCGCTTTTGGAGTTTTTGGGGCCATTTTGATATTTGAAGTATGCTGAAAACAAAGATGGCGTAACTTTTTCTTGTATGAAGATTGAAGATTTGTTCTGTCAAATGTACGTCATAGCCTATCTTGAGTTTTGAGATCTTTGTAGCCAATACCTATTTTGAAATAGCACATTTACAACAACCAGACCAAAACTAGTAGCGCAAGATAGCTTTCTCGACCGCACGATATACATCTCGCGTGTCGTATTCGGCAATCCTACTAGGGTAGTTGAGAAGGAATTGGCACGTTATGTTCAAATCAAAGTAAAAAAAAACTGACCAAGTGCGCGTCGGACTCGCGCATGAAGGGTTCCATACAAAACGGCAAAAAAATTACGTTTTTTGTATGGGATTTTATTTTTTGTTATTTAAGCGGCAACAGAAATACATCTGTGAAAAGTCTAACTATCTAGCCAATGTTAAGGAGACACAGCGCGGTGACAGACGGACGGACAGACAGACAGACAGACAGACAGACAGACGGACAGCGGAGTCACCGCGTACACACCGTACAGCGATTGTTATGTCAGTGGGCAAATTCTCCTTCAAATCAGCTTCAAATAGCGTACATAATACTTATGTTTGGTTACCGGCGAAATATCATCTTCATAGTTGGCACTTGATGGTGTGACCTGTCCTATTGCATAAGTATTACGCGCGTGTGACAGAACTGTGGCTTGCATTTCCAATTGTGTGCGTTAACTCCATTTGTTATTGTTATTACTTACTCAAAACACCTTGCTTCTTGACAGTATTGTAAAATTTGTCTAGCCGCCTTATTTAAAAGGTTCAAAATCAGTTACGGATATTTTGGGCATATGATCTACTGCTTATGTAAAGACGTATAGGTAGAAAAATTATAAAAGAACTTCGAAAAAAAATATTGGAGTTTTGCCGGGGAGTTCAATGGGTGACGATGTGGATTTTGTATTCTTCTTAATGGTTATAATCCGATGCCATATATAAATAAAAAAAATAAAAAATAAATAAAAAAAATATACTAAATCCGGGGCAAATGCAGATCCAAACAGCACAGATCCCCCCGCGTTTTCGAACGCAGTCAGATCCGCGGTGCAAACTTTACATGTGCACGGCTTTTCATGTGTCTGCACCGTTCAATGGATGATGCTCTCGAATTTTGTATAAAAATCAAAGTGCTGTGATCCATCATTGGATGAGATGTCAGCGGCAATTTGAGCCTTATCCCATCGGCATAAAGTGGTGGGGTTCGGCAGGAAACGAGGGAGGTGACAGGAAGAGCACAATTGTCTGAATTGCCCTTGCGATCTATAGATCTATATTTGAACGTACAGTCGGGGAACTCACGCGATGACCTCAGACAGCCGAGATGGGGGCTATTTGTTTGCACTCTTCGTACACTGGAATGTAGATGTTGCTCGAATATTAGTTCGCGTTGAATCTACCATAGTTCGTTCCGGTCCAAATTAATCTATACGTAATCAGGCAACACAATAGCGTCCTATAATGCTACCAATTTAAGCGTCACTCAGTTACCGTGCGATCTATATACTTACAATATACAATTAAATGAAATTTATGTGTCTGTTTGTTATTTCAAATGATCAGCCTTGTCCTTATTGCATATGATAGTTTAAGCGGTGCCTACACAAAAAAAAAAACATTTCTCTGTCTGCCTGC
Source organism: Phengaris arion (assembly GCA_963565745.1). Taxonomy (NCBI): domain Eukaryota; kingdom Metazoa; phylum Arthropoda; class Insecta; order Lepidoptera; family Lycaenidae; genus Phengaris; species Phengaris arion. The sequence goes on from OY751433.1 coordinate 26,247,397, forward strand.
TGTGTGTCCGGCTCATCACTGAAACGTTTGGGCCGATTTTGACCATATTTATATTATTTATGATATTTGACTTTGGCAGATAGCTGTTGTTATAAGGAGTAACTTGGGTTGGTTTCATCTTAGAGTTCCATTAAAAAAATAGGGTTCCGTTTCCATTAATAGTTCCACGTGTGGGCACCAGCTAGTAAAGAAATACGTGTACAATTTATTTTTGTCAAATTTGAGCTTTTCGTTTACATTCAGATTAAATTGGATTGGAATAGAGTGTGTGTAACTGTTTTAATTATAAATTTTTACAAAGTTTGGACTTCAATTCTTATTTTTAAACAGAAAATGAAAACCGATTTCCAAAGTAAAAATGCACAAAAAAGTATGAAATAAAAATTTATTTTCTAAATAATTGCCCTTTTAAATTCGTCTAAAATGTTAACTATTTCTCGATATAACCATGGAGGAATTATTACTATAGAGTGACTAATGCCCATATTTTAAAAGTTTTCTCTTACCGTGACCGTTAGATGACGCTGAGTGTTTAAAATCACGGTATATATATATATATATATATATATATATATATATATATATATATATATATATATATATATATATATATATATATATATATATATAATATAAAATATAAAAGTTTAAAACGTACATCATTTTTTGTATGTTCAACGATAATTCCGCCGTCTGTGGACCGAATTTCAAAATTCTTTTTTTGATGTAAAGTGTATAATCCTAAGTTGGTTCCATTTTCCCATTTTCACCAAAGTGGTGACCTAATGATGGGATCCATGAGGAATCGAGGGAACTCCTCGAAATTTATATGAACACATAATATGGTGATTTCTACATTTTCCGAAGAAGTCTAAGCATATGGTACCAAAAAGTAAGATTTTGTACCAATGTGTACAAATCCAAAAGTACTGAACAAAACTCTTGATTCCTTATAGATACATATTTGGGGATTTCGGCGTTGTTTAAGGAACTGCCATCATATCACTTACAGTAATCATCATCATTATCACCACAAGAAACATAGTTAGGTACTCACTACTCATCAGAGTTTTGTGCACTTGAAATTTTGCTATTGCTAAAATGATATTCGTGATCATCATCATCACTATATTATATTTAATGCTTACTACTACATTTTTTCCGTCGACTACGAGACGTCGTCGACTCGTATTACAATAGATAATAATAATAATTTAATAATATAGTATCTAATCAATATCACCACTGGTGATTGTTTAGTAGGTAGATAGGTAATGCTTATTTCGGGAAATATCACGGCCTCTCATAAACTGGTATGAAATAACGCTTGAGCTTGTTTTGCCGAGAGAGTAGGAATAGCCGAGGCTTTTTTTGTATTTATATAGTTAGTCCGGCCATAAATACTGTTACAATTAAAAATAAACAAAATATTACATTTGAATTTGGAATCTGTCATTTTTATAAGATTGTTAATTGTGTTTTGGCGCCAATACATTGTTCAATATTTTGCGATATTAAAAGGAGGAGTGGGGTGATAAAGAGAACCGAATCGCTGTGATTGCATTACACAAAGTAGGTAACATTTTACTAATACGCTTGGTTTTAAGTAAAATGTTTGTGTACCGGGCTATTAATAGGTACAATGAGACCTCCTCTGTTTGTGACAGAAAAAGATCTGGCCGTCCACGTAGTGTTCGGACGAAAAAGGTGGTCAAAGCAGTAAGTGAAAGAATTCGAAGAAATCCTGTCCGAAAGCAAAAGATTTAGATCTCGGGAGATTTAGATAGCACCTAGCACCATGTCGCGTATTTTGATGAACATAATAAAACATAATAACAAAAAATGACGACTTAGGACTTGCAGCCTATAAGAGACGTACTGGTCTTTTAACTGATAATTTAAAAAAGAATAGGGGGGTAAAATCAAAACATCTACTGAAGCGGTACGAAAAGGGTGGTCACAGAAAAAATTTTTTTACGGATGAAAATTTTTTTACAATTAAGCAACATTTTGACAAACAAAATGATCGTATTTATGCTCAAAGCTCTAAGGAAGCTTCCGAATTAGTCGACAGAGTGCAACGTGGGCACTATCCGACTTCAGTGATGCTTTGGTGGGGTATTAGCTATGAAGGAGTGACTGAGCCATACTTTTGTGAAAAAGGTACCAATACATCGGCACAAGTGTATCAAGATACCATTCTTGAGAAGGTAGTGAAGCCCCTTAATAACACCATGTTCAATAACCAAGAATGGTCCTTCCATCAAGACTCGGCGCCGGGTCATAAAGCTCGGTCTACGCAGTCTTGGTTGAAAACGAACGTTTCGGACTTCATCAGAGCTGAAGACTGGCCGTCGTCTAGTCCCGATCTTAATCCGCTGGATTATGATTTATGGTCAGTTTAAGAGAGTTCGGCTTGCTCTAAACGCCATGATAATTTGGAGTCCCTAAAACAATCCGTACGATTGGCAGTGAAGAATTTTCCCATGAAAAGAGTGCGTGCTTCTATTGATAACTGGCCTCAACGTTTAAAGGACTGTATTGCAGCCAATGGAGACCACTTCGAATAAGCTTTTTATATTTTAAATTGTTTTATATTTATGTATTAAACTAACACACTGTAAAAGGAATAAATGTTATTTGCAATAGAATTTTGTTTCAGTATTTATGGTACTTCTTAAAATGTATTAATAATAATAATTTAATAAATATAACTAAAAAGAAAAGAAATATTATCTTTAAACAAAAAATGAAAACCGACATCCAAAGTAAAAAAGCACAAAAAGGTATGAAATAAAACTTATTTTCTAAAGAATTATCATTGAACATACAAAAAAATATAAGTATATATATATATATATATATATATATTCGCATAAACGTCAAACCAACGCCAAACACGATGTGATTGGTCCAAACTCCAAAAATCAGTTTATGATATCAAGACGATTCATTTGTAATTCAATAAAAGTTAAATGAAAGTGTCAGTTAATTACGAGAATTGGAGTTCTGGTGCTGGTCGGTGAAAAAGTAGGTATTGTGAGGACTGAAGTAGCCAATATATTTTACTAGCTGTTGCCCGCGGCTCCGCCCGCATAAATACAGTATCCCGAAGGAACAATGTAATCCGTTCATCGAAATCCGTTCAGTAGCTTTTGCGTGAAATAGTAATAAACATCTATCCATCCTCACAAACTTTCACATTTATAATATTAGTAGGATGCTTGCGGCACGGAATACCTACCTTGGGACACACAGCATTACTAACACATTAATGAACCCCGGCTTCTGGGGGTTTTGTCGGTAGTTTATCTATTCAACAGCGCTCTTGATTAGATGACGCAAACGAGTTAACGTAAACATTTCCCTTTTCCTTCCTTCCTCCGAGTACTCTTGTTTACATTATGCAATGTCCTTATTAGGTAACAAACTCGAACTCTCATTGTTGACACTTGAACAAGCATACCTTACAACATCTCTCTCGGTCAGGGAGTGCGCCAGTAACATTACAAAGCCTTTAGCCAAGTTGCCATCGCTAATTACAACGACGAAGATTGTAAACAACTATTTAATAATATGTATGGGATTTGAATTTTGAAAAAATCATCGCTAACGGCTGGTATACTGAAACGGTATTTAAAATTAATAGGCCTCCAATTCACAGGCTGGCGCTGTCTCTGCAGTCTGCTGAAATGCCAAGGATGAAAGGACAGCAACTAACATGAGCGTTACATAACTTAACTATAGTTCCCAAATACTTCATTTCAGGGGGCCTAGCAGGAACATTTGACAGCGGTGTAAACGTAACGTCAGCGAATAAAATTTGTATGGGCGCTGTCATGATTTTGACCGATTTTCGTATAATTCTCATGCGATAACGTTACGTTTAGGCCGCTCTCAAGTGTTTCTATTTTTTTCTAAAAATGCCACTTTAGGTGTTTCATATATTTTTTTCAACTCATATTATGTGCGCCTATTTACGCGTTTGTATTAAAAACTGTCAAAATTGCTGATTTCTAATATGATGAAATCAGATTAGAAATCAGCAATTTTTACAGTTTTACCCGTTTTACCATTTCACGATTTTTGTATGGAAAAAAATATATGAAACATAATATGACACATCTAAAGTGGCCGTTTTAGATCCCCAGACTTGACAACAAGATTTTTTGTTGTTCCAACGCCTGGATCGAACCCTCGTCCTGCGGAATCGAAAGCCAAGCTCTAAACCACTGGACCACAGAGGCGGCACCCAGTAGCTGACTAGCCAGTGATCAGGCACGAGATAGCCAGACAATAAGATATCGTAACAGTTGCCGCTGCGGCCGTGCCGCAACAGCTAATCTAATTATTGTGTGACCTACATTACATTGTTTCTTTAACGGTTCATCATCATCGACAACTGCCTGCTGGCTGGTACCAGGAGGCAGTTTATGTTGCTAATAAAGCTGCTGGTCGAAATGACACAACTGAAATCGATAGAGCCTGTTTCGCAATCTTCTTAACCCTTATTTCGAATTTGTCCGCTGTGACGAACAAGTTCTTTAAAAAAATCTGGGACCTTATTAATTTAATTTTTAAACAATTTATTTTGATTATATAGTAGAAAATATAACAGTCAAACAGTTAAGAAATAAAATTGTGATCTGGTAATACTTTATTTATTAAAGCAGTACAGCAGCCGCAGTTAAAATCATTTACCAAAGCAGTACAGCCGTCGTCAAATTACAATCTGCAGGTCCAAAAAATAAAACTGCTTTTCGCACGCTTGACCTGGGGAGGGAGGTGAGAGAGCGTTACGAAAAGTGTGATCGGGTGAGGCGAACGGAAGTTGATAGGGAGATATAAGTTGTGAATCTTCACAAACTAGATAAAGATAGGAAGATCTATCTAGATCTTCCTATCTTTATCTAGAGCGAGATACATTTCGTATATCTAAGACACAGTGCAGGCTTATCACCCTGTAAGAGCAAGAGATAGCAGTGCGCGTGCACATTTTCTTTCTCTCTTCCTCTCATAGCCAGTGCATGGAAAAGAAGTTATACTTCAGTCGTGTGGTCTAAAGCACACTCTTTTTTGTATTGAAAGGGGAGACAAGACTATTCTTATCTACAAGAAAATGCTAACAAACCTTCGCTTCGCCGAAGACATCGTTTTGTTTGCCACGTCAGCCCAAAACCAGCAGTCAATGCTAGACGACCTTAGAACGGCGAGCCACGAGGCGGGACTTCAGATGAATTAATCAAAGAGCAAGATCATGTCTAACTGTACGAAACAACGAGGTGGACGAGCAGGAGATGCAGTATGTCGACGAGTACGTTTATTTAGGCCAAATAACATCATTCCATAACAGACAGGATAAGGAAGTAGACCAACGAATTGAAAAAGCATGGAAAAGTTTTTGGTCAATGAAAGACCTAATGAAAGGGGACCTTCCACTTTGCCTAAAACGTAAACTCGTGAACGTATGTATCCTGCCTATCCTATCCTACGGTGCCCAGTCTTGGACTTTGACCGTTTCGCAGAAGACCCGGCTCAGAGTCAGCCAAAGAGCCATGGAACGCAGTATTTTAGGTGTCCAAAGGTTTTACCGTATTCGAAACACCACTCTCCGCTCCCAAACGAGGCTAATTGACGTGGGCAGAAAAGCAGCCAGCCTGAAGTGGAGCTGTGCATGGCACGTCTCCCGTATGCACACGGACAGGTGGGCATGTCATGTTTCGGGGGGGCTACCGACTGGTCGGCGAAACAGAGGCCGACACAAAAAAGGTGATGCGACAAGTTTGATGCGTTCGATAAAGAGTGGCTAGAAACAGCTGAAGAGGATCGGGATTTGTGAAAAGAGAGAGGGGAGACCTTTACCCAGCACTGGGACAGTAACGGCTATTCATATGTTTATTTTTTTTATTGTGTAAAATTAATATAATTTACTCCTGCATTACTCGATTCATTTTCGTTGCCTTATTGACGAAGTCCGTCGTGGCGGACCAATCATTAAATTAGCGAATGGCCATTATCTCGATGGCGTCCGCTGGGACTTTGTTTTATATTTTTTCTTCTCTCTGCCAAAAATTAATAAATAAATAATAAAGTGTAAAATTAGCATATTAATATCTCTGTCGAAACACGGGTTAAGAGTGTCGGATAGCTTATTCGGAAGTTTTGTCGCTGGTTACTTTAAAGCGACAGAGACATAACACGCAAATAAGCTATCTGTGATAACGATAAGTGTTTATCAGTTGTGAAATAGGTCCTAGGAGTAATACAAGCTACGTTACCTATTCCTAGTGATCTATTAAGCCAACTCTTACTGTAAATAATAAATGTTATTTATGTCCCAATCCACATAACTACACGTAGGAGTTGGTCCAACATGGAAATATCGGGAAAAAGAAAATCATAAGAAATTCTAAGTATTTTATAATGCACTTTGAGATGGATTTTTGCAGTCCAATTTTTCATGTATGAACTAAAATTCTTTTAGTCATCCAAAAAGTTCAAAGTCGGATAAATATACAATCTATACTAATATTAGAAAGAGGAAAGGTTTGTTTGTTTGTTTGCATTGAATAGGCTCCGAGGCTACTGGACCGATTTTGATGAAATTTGGCACAGATATAGGGTAGACCACGGGAAAGGACTACTTTTGATTGCGGCAGAATGTACGGTTTCTGTGGAGTTTCCTATTGGGCAACATCGAGTGTAAAATAAACTAGTTTAAATGTACCTAATATATCCAATAATGTATTTTCTAAGACATTGTACATCCAGGTAATGGAAATCACATAACAGTACATAATAGAAGGGTAATGCGTGGTCACTACGCGTTACATTTGAATATTGTTTATTAATTGATTCATTACATACACATTATGTGCCTACTTAAATAACGGTAAATAAATATTTGCATTTCACACTTCATTTCACAGAGAGTATAACATACTTAAACAAAGTCTGATATTAATTGAAAAAGTAATTGTAATATTTTGTGACCAAAACCTCCGAAGAAATGGGACAAAAATGAATTGTCAAATAAGGATTCCATAATTTTCGTAGAACCAATATTAAATTAATGATAATAATAATATCTATGGTCGCTTCACACCACGTCGATCTGGTCCCGTGGTAAGTTCTATAAAAACTTGCGTTACGGTGACCAGACAACGGAAATATATTAATTACTATTTAATACACATCCATGACCCAGGAACACTGAAAAACTTATTTTTCCTTCGGTGGGATTCGAACCCGCGACCCCCAACTTGAGCACCAACACGCTCAACCACTGAGCCACAGAGGTCAATATTATTATGTTGAGTATTGGATTTTTACTCTTTGGTTGGATCAAACAATTTGGCCGCGTGTGGCAGCTATGAAAAGATACGTTCAACGATTCCAAAAGAGCCTAAAATGCTGACTACAGAGTTACAGACTACATGACTAGAATCCCTCTTTGCATATTGTACTAACAAATACTGGCTATCAATAATCAGAACCACATGAGCATAGAAAGTAGCACATGCCATCACGACCGCGACGGTTAAGGTTAGAAATTATGTCGCACTAGGCAACATTATGTAAACATTATGACGGATTTGCCCCTAATTGTCGCCCTTTTGGTTTCTTATTTCATAATTTGTTTAGCTGGTCACATATAAGGTTTGGTAAAATCAATTACGGACACTTCGGGCATATGATCTACAGCTTATGTAAAGACGTTTAAGCAGAAAAATAATGGTCAGTCTCGAAAAAAAACTTTTCTTTATATGGGCAAGTTTGCATTTTGCGGAGAGTCACCCACCCCGTACACGAGATGATTTTTTTAGTTTGAGTGTGACAATTATTTTTCTGCCTAAACGTATTTAAACAAGTAGTGGATCGTATGCCTGAAGGATCCATAATTGATTTTTGGAGACCTTATATTACGAGTATATGGTAAAGATTAGCAGTTTGTGCTACAGAAAGTTAATTTGGTGTAAAGCATTCAAGGACCAGGAAAGCAAGTGCGCTACGCCAGAGTAGTTACAATTCAAGTGTAACTTCTCTGGTGTTGAGAGTGTCCATGGGCGCGGTGATCGCTTACTATCCGTCCGTCAGCTCGCCGTCCCGTCCGCCTTTGTCGATTTTATAGAAAAAAAAAACTATTTACCACTCCGCCGTGTTGTACTTCCAAACCACCATTGCGAATTATTTAGTACTAGCTGTGGCCAGCGGCTCCGCCCGCGTAAATACAGTATCCCTCAGGTACACTGTACTTTTTCGGGACAAACAGTAGCCTATGTTTTAATCTAGAGCTTAAACTATTACCATACCAAATTTCATCGATATCCTTTCAGTAGTTTTTACGTGGAAGAGTAACAAACATCCATCCATCCATCCTCACAAAAGTTCACATTTATAATATTATATACATAGTAGGATCTGTACACTACTGTGATACTCTCTACTACCAATGCTCATAAATATTTAAAGAAATAGAAAACTCAAAATATACTTTCATTGGTTCACATATTATGTAATACTAGCTGTTGCCCGCGGCTCCGCCCGCGTAAATACAGTATCCCACGGGAACACTGTGCATTTTCGGAATAAAAAGTAGCCTTTGTTTTAATCCAGAGCTCAAGCTACTACCATACCAAATTTCATCAAAACCCGCTCAATAGTTTTTGCGTGGAAGTGTAACAAACATCCATCCATCCTCACAAACTTTCACATTTATAATATTAGTAGGATGAATGAAACCGTAAAACTGTTCATACATGCTGAAGCTATTGACGATAGAAAGCATGTAATTATTCACTTTCGCGCCTAACTTCATTTAGCAGACATCTTGATATGCAAAATACACCTCCATCTTATGATTAGCAGATTTGTTTAATTGCCAGTTTACTTTTCTGATTGTTGAGATATAGAGCGTGGCTATATTACAAATTGTAATTTTCACTTTCAAGATCATTTCAATTACTTTACTGTGATTAATTCAATATCTTAGGGCGTGTTTCATAATCAAGGTACTGATAAGCTTATTTGCACGTTTTGTCTCTGTCGCTCGACATAAAGCAAGCGACAAAACTTCCGAATAAGCTATTCGACACTAAGTGAAACCTGTTTCAGTGGTTAAAAAGGTTCAGCAGCACCTTTCTGTTTCCTCCTAGGAATAGGAAGTGGAATCAGTAACTAGCTAGTGGGTACCTAATTAGCTACGAGATCTACTGTTGAACATGGATGTTTAATTTTTGGAACCTTATGGAATAAACGTTTAAAAATTTCTTTCTCTCTTCTAAAGCCCTAAATCGTCTAAAAAGTTCTAAATCGTCAAGTCCAAAGACTAGCCAGAGTCCAATTAAATAGTGCAGTCTATGAGTCAAGTCAGTCGATTCAGTAAAGTGGTAGAAGCTTTACTGAAACTTCCTAGGGAGTGTTGGAGAGAACACAAAATAGCACGCTTTTTGTAGTTGTACCACTAGCCCACACTTGTGAACATCGACGAATATGTAATGTTTAATATTCTACCAATATTACACATTAAGAATTTGTAAAACTAAATTTGTGTTAATTCGGTTAACAAAAATTTTGGAGGAAAACCAAAACAACAACGTCGCACATTGACATTCTCGGCAAAACTTCAGATAGTTACACGGTGAGGATTGTCAATCTGTCACAACATTTACTTTAATTTTTTCGTTATAGGAGGCAAAACAACTCAGATAAAATTTTTGAAACTTAAAAATTGTGGGCGAATTTCGACCACAGGCCTTTAGTGAAATTAAAACGAGGCAACAGACAGCGAAATCATGAAACAATACGTTCATAACTAAAAATATCCTTAGTTACACATATATACTGAATTTATATTAGTAATTAACAATGAAACCGGTATTAAAACAATAAAAAATAAAGATAGCCAGAAGGTTGTACGATCTCTCACCAGTCACCACCGTCGCGGCTGCGAGCGACGTGGCCTTTGTCTGTTGACGATAACATTCTGAAAGGACATTCATTTTATAGGTCTAACTTAATTCCAGGAGTTTTGCCGGGGAGTTCAATGGGTGACGTTGTGAATTTGTAATATTTCATAAATTTGTGTTATCTCGGTTCTTAATGTGTAATATTGGTAGAATATTAACCATTAAATATTCGTTAACGTGCACAAGTGTGGGCAAGTGGTACAACTTCTAAAAACGTGCTATCTGTGTGTTTCCCGCCAAAAGTCCCTAGGAACTTTCAGTAAAGCGTCTACCACTTTACTGAATCGACTGACATGACTCATAGACTTTACTGACTATATATTTGGACTTTGACTAGACTTTAGACTTGACGATATAGGAATACTGTGTTGAAAATTGAAACGAAAGTTCTATTTCCCGCCTTTTTAACTTGACACTGGAAAATGGTTATAAGCCGATGCCATATATAAATATATATAAAAAAAAACTTAATTCCATTTACAAAATTAAAAAAAAAGTGCCAGCCGGTGTCGCGCGGAGGGCAAAAAAATCACGTTTGTTGTATGAGGCAGTTGGGGCGCACCACTTAAATATTTATTCATTGTGTTTTTAGTATTTGTTGTTGTAGCGCGAGCCGGTACAGAAATACATTATCTGTGAAAATTTCAACTGTTATCACGGTTAAGGAGATACAGCCTGGTGGCAGATAGAAGGACGGACAGTCAGGTGTTTCATGTTTTTACCCTTTTGGTACGGAACCCTAAAAACTAGATCAAAATCGGTTCATTCGTTTGGGAGCTACGATGCCACGGACAGACACACAGACCGACACGTCAAACTTATAATAACACCAGTCTGTTTTCGTACACAAAGCGTCATCTGGTGGCGTAAGGTAAAAACGGTCAATAAGAAATTTCGATTCTTTTTCTGTCACCAGTCGGCGCGGCGCGGCGCTTGGAGGCCCGACGGTCCATGTTGTGTTAAAAAGCTGTCAGATGTTGAGAATTTAAAAACCCTCATTGCGCAGTGAACGGCCGTCGCGCGTCGGCCCGGCCTCGCACAACCTGAGAGAATTCTCTTTGTTTTTGTTAAAAACTCCTTGACGATGTTATATTTAATCATAATTATACTACACAGTAATGCTTTGCGCATTACGTGCTTCGAGTACCTACAGTTTTACGAGAATTGTGCGAACGGAGGAGTATGGAATTTGACACAGTCAATATGGAGGGTGGTTTGGAGAAAGCAGTTTTTTTTTAAATAATTATTAGAAATACATAAAAATAATAAAATAAAGTTACACAGACTACCTCACACTAGCATGCGTTTGTGTAACAGTAGGTGTAGGCTTGCCATCACATCTACATTAGCATCGTAAAGAGGAAATTGTTGTATGTTTGTTTGTTTTCATCGAATATCCCCCGAAAGTAATGGACAGATTTTGATGTAATTTGACACAGATATAGAATAGACCACGGGGAAGGAAATGTGCTTTTTATCGCGGAAAAATGAACGTTTCCCGCGGTATTTTATTTTGCGCGTACGAAGTCGTAGGAAACATCTAGTTAAGTGGTAATAAATATCCATAGTAAAAGATTTCTTGATTTCACTTTAATATTGTTTTCATCAAAATAATATTTATATTTACTATTGCTTTCAAAGTGATAAAAAGATAGACACATAATCTATTAAATCGAATGGACTTACACCTAAATAATAAAATGGTAAGTAATGTTAACATATTATGTATTATTCTTAATGTGTCTTTATGTCTTATTATTCATGATTTAATATCACGAAACTTAGAATAATAACGTCTCCAAGTAACGATAATGATTGTTCCTCAAATGTCTTAGATACTTTCATAATACCTTTTATGTAACAATATTACACAGCACAACACAGCTGTCGACACAAATTATTTTCCTCGAACACAAACCTAGGCTAGTTTTATTCTTAAGTGCCATACCAACCATTATTTATAAATTACTCAATATGACTTATTTATCGCAATCGATAAAAATGTTATTTATCCTGGTTAAAATATTCAAAGTACGGAGTCTCAACACCGAAATTGGTAAGTCGATACATCGACAGGTGTTCGTTTCGTAACATGATATCGAGTGCAGGCTTGGTCAAGGGCAAAATGTTTTTTTTAACTGAAAAATAAAAAAAAAACATCATGACTTTCGTTAAAATTTAAGAAAAACATTGGTTTATCTAATATTTTTAGGGTTCCGTACCCAAAGGGTATAATCGGGACCATATTACTGAGACTTCGCTGTCTGTCACCAGGCTGTATCTCCTTGGCAGTTGAAATTTTCCAAGATTATGTATTTCCGTTGCCGCTATAACAACAAACGTCAAACACTTAAAACAGAATAAAATAAATATTTAGGGGAAGCTCCCGCCTCCCATACAACAGTACAACGTCAACAAACGTGATTTAAGTATTTGCCGTTTTGAATTTTTGCTCGAAAATTCGTAATGTGATTCTTTAATATATATTTTTTTATCTACTAGAGCTCCGAGCAAAGCTCGGTCACCCAGGTACTTTAGGTTTAATCGGAATTCAAAATTGGAAACCTTTTTATAACAATTCAGTTATAAAAAGGTTTCCAATTTTGAATTGAAAAAAAAATATTGAAATATAACATTAGCACAGTTTAAACACAGATTAAAGAAAGAGGAAGAGATATACAGCCAATAGTTAACTTTCGATTTGATTGCACTGCTACAAGCATACCTACAACTACGGTGTGTCCACGATTGTGTAGAAAAATTGCGGGCCGTTGAAGGGGACGTCAAAATTTTCAAATTTGGATCGTTCTACCTACGGCACCTAGGCCACGTGATCTACTAATCTACTATCACGATTTCTCAACGCACAATCGACGTTACTGAAGAATACATACGTGATGAAAACGTAACTTTTTCTTTTGTTTCAAATACATTTCAATGTCATACGGAATGTTGCAATTTGAATATTTTAATGTACTTTACATAAATTATCGCGAAACAGGTTCGAGAGAATATTTTTAACAATGTATTAAGTAAACAAGTTTCTACTTATTATAAAGGTTAGTGAAGTCAACGTATGTCGCGACGCAAAAGATGTAGGTATCAATAAAATGTGAGATCATGCTTCGGCACGAATGGGCCGCGGGTTCGACCGCATAATTACCGCGGCCTCACAAAAAACCGGCGTTAAATAACGCTTACTGGCCGGCAGCATATAAAAAAAACAAAAGCAAATCCCAATTCCATTTTCAATTCGAAGATATTCTCAATTTACAAAACATGTAACAAAGTCCCAAATCCGCGCATTTGGGATTGGGATAACCCTGACCGGGGATGCTGCAGTGCCTCAAGGTCACGACCTTGACCTCCTGACCTTTCAGCTCCAGCGCGCTTGGGTTCGCGGAAAGTGAAAAATGATACTTTTTCATTTTTCCCTACACATGGGAATGTTATTTATTCTAGCATTCAAATGTAACCTATCTTACGTAATTTAGCAAGTTTATCGAAACGTTTACAACATAATAAGATATCAATGATGAAAAGCACTTTATGTATAGGTATATTAGACGCGAAGCAAATCTTTCAGTTCTTTACGAGAAATGTGCAACCGGAGGATTTGGCTGGTAGTCAAATTTCATACTCCTAAAACTCCACATAAATAAAATTTACGCGGAGGAAGATGTGCAGAAAGCTAATATTTTTTAGAAAGAACTTAGCTTTTTTTTCAACACTGTATTCCTATATCGTCAAGTCTAAAGTCTAGTCAAAGTCCAAATATATAGTCAGTAAAGTCTATGAGTCATGTCAGTTGATTCAGTAAAGTGGTAGACGCTTTACTGAAAGTTCTTAGGGAGTTTTGGCGGTAAACACACAGATAGCACGTTTTCAGAAGTTGTACTACTTGCCCACACCTGTGCACGTTAACGAATATTTAATGGTTAATATTCTACCAATATTACACATTAAGAACCGAAATAACACAAATTTATGAAGAAATACAAAATCCCACAATGTCACCCATTGAACTCCCCGGCAAAACTCGGTTTGTCAATCTGTAACAATATTTACTTTTTTTTTCTGGCTAAAGAAATATGACGATCAAAGTAAAAATTATAGGATTTATTATGGGCGAATTTCCGACACGGGTGACCTCTTGCATCCGTTAAAATGTGTGGCACAAAACGCAATACTATTGTGTTAGCAGTTTATACACAATATCACACTTTTAAGACATTCTTAGCGGTCTAATGGTGGCACTCAGAGACATTTAATGCTTACTTAAGGAGCTACTTGGTACAGTTGCTGTCAAAATCTGTACTAAGTGACTCCTTGAGTAGGCATTAATGTCTCTGAGTTCGGCCGAATGTACGTAAGTATGTAAAACCGACTTCCAAAGTAAAAATGCACACAAAAGTATGAAATAAAACTTATGTCCTAAATAGTTCCTAAAAATAAAAAGTTTACCATTTCTCTACCTATTCTCAAACAAAACAAACTCAAGCGTTCTTTTATGCCAGTTTTCTGAGAGGCCGTATTATTTTGTATTTCCCCAAATAAGCAATACCGATCTGCGGACCTAATAAACAATCACCAGTGATGATATTGATTATATACTATATTATTAAATAATAATTATTATCTATTGTAATTGTCGACGGAAAAAATGTAGCAGTAAACATTAAATATATTATAGTGATGATGATGATCACGAATATAATTTTAGCAATAGCAAAATTTCAAAGACTAAACAATATACAAATATTGGTGCACAAAGCTGATGAGTAGTGATTACCTATGTTTCTTGTGAAGATGGACCACCATCTTCACAAGAAACATCATCACCAGATGATGATGATGATTACTGTAAGTGATAAGATGGCATATGCTTGCAGTTCTTTATACAATGCAGGAATCCCCAAACATGTATCCGAACAGGAGTTCTGTTCAGTAATTTTGGATCCAGGGTATACCTTAGTACAAAAGCTTAATTTTTGGTAGCATATGCTTGGAATACTTCAGAAAAATTTCGAAATCACTAAGTATATGTGTCCACATAAATTTAAATTAGAAGGTCACCACTTTGGTGAAAACGGGACCACCTTGGGATTATACCCTTTACATCATAAAAATAATTTTGAAATTCGGTCTACAAACAGCTGAATTATCGTTATACGTACCTACAATACCATACAAAAAACAAAAATATATAACGACGGCAGGCGTGGTTGAACTACGTGCTAAACTATTCACACGTGAGTGTGTGTGCGTGACTGCGTGTGCACGATTCAACGGCGCTGTTAAGCTATTTCATCTTATGCCTGGTCGAGCGGCAACTCGTTCGATGGTACATACCTAAATGACCAACTATTTGACGAAGCATTGGAAACATTCGCGACGGGTCAATCGTGCGGCGACGGGGGGTACTGGCCCATCCCGCAGACAGCCTGTGTGTAGAGCAGCACGAGAGGTTAGGTATTCACCGGTCACTATTAGGGACTTGGTAAACATTTTTAGTTGATGTAGAAACTAAATTACAGTAAAACATCGATTATCCGAACTTTGATCACCGGAAGACCGCTTATCCGCGCGACTGCTTATCCGAACTCATAGCGGCCTGACTCGGACGTGTCTATCTCCTGTTCCGTTTTTTTTTTCTGGGTAAACAGTAACCTTTTAATTTTATTTACTATAAGACTGTCTACGCTTTTAAATTTAACATAAGGTTTGTTCAATCAAACATTTCTCTTTGTCATTGAAAATATAAAAATAGTAAGAGCCTGTTTCACAATCTACGGATGAGTGTCAGATATTAGCTTATTGGCATGTTTTGTCTCTGTCCCACAGTATAAAGAGGCGGCGACAAAACTGCGGAATAAGCTATTCGTCACTTATAGTGCAAGACTTGTAATATTCTAAACTTTAATTTCTCATATTATATAATATTGTTATGTATATTTAGGATAAAAAAAATAGCTTAAGTTAAAATGCTATAAGTAGGTATGTACTTATTTAATTTATGTATACGAATTTTATAATGTAGTAATCTTTACTTTCACAGATATAATATTGTTATGTATAACAAAATATTTTACATTATAGTTTAGAAGTATTTGTAACAACTATCTTACAGCACGGGCACACATATCACAAACGCTTACACACCTCATTCATAAATACGAACCCTAGTGGAACTAGTTTCTGAACCCCAGACTTGTCGCAGGGCTAGGGTGTGTGCGGTGTGTAGTGTGTATGTCTGGTTAGATAACCAGACATACACACTACACACCGCACACACACACTACACACCGCACACACACACTACACACCGCACACACACACACTACACACCGCACACACACACTACACACCGCACACACACACTACACACCGCACACACACACACTACACACCGCACACACACACACTACACACCGCACACACACACTACACACCGCACACACACACTACACACCGCACACACACACTACACACCACACACACACACTACACACCGCACACACACACTACACACCGCACACACACACTACACACCGCACATACACACACTACACACCGCACACACACACTACACACCGCACACACACACTACACACCGCACACACACACTACACACCGCACACACACACTACACACCGCACACACACACACTACGCACCGCACACACACACACTACACACCGCACACACACACACTACACACCGCACACACACACTACACACCGCACACACACACTACACACCGCACACACACACTACACACCGCACACACACACACTACACACCGCACACACACACACTACACACCGCACACACACACTACACACCGCACACACACACTACACACCGCACACACACACTACACACCGCACACACCGCACACACACACACTACACACCGCACACACACACTACACACCGCACACCAAACTGGGATACGCGCTCCGGTATCCAACTACATAATCCGGTATCTTATAACTTAGGTATGAACCTTTAGGTCTATTATTAACTAAATGTTTGTATATTTAATACCATGGAGGAATTATTACTAATTTGTCCATGATAATACTTAAAAGAAAAAGACTGAAAAAATAAGAAAAAAAAAGATCCGGTATAAGAAATATATACTCATCTGTTATTTACCTATTAGTGATAAAAAATAACTGATAGATAAAATATTCACATTGACACAGTGCAAATAGGTTGCCGAGTTAAATTACGCTCTAAGGGCCGATTCACACCGAAATTGGACGCAATTTAACTAGGCAATCTATTTGCAATGTTTGACACATTGCAAATAGATTGATGTGAAATAACAGATGAGGGTATATATTTCTTACATCGGATCTTGACCATTATTCGGCGATTTTGAAACAGGGCCTTACTGTATTTTATTCGTTCCGAATCTTCAAACCGTTATCCGAGCACCTATGTCCCCCAATTAATTCGGATAATCGACGTACTAGGTACGGTATATTCAAAATTTTCCTTACTTTTGAAATCCAATACTATTTTAGTACATTAATTAAAATTTAATCTTTACCTGTCTTCAAAATACGTGTAGGTGAGAATTTTGGCTCGACGGTAACCGCTACACATGTTTTAAGAAACTAAGATTTTTTTGACCCAGATTTTTTGCTCACAAGTAGGCTAAGTCGAAGATCGAAATAAATAAGTTCGCTAACAGTGCCAGCGGAGCGTATTGTTGCGTCAATGTCAGTTCGGGCGCGAAAATCGATTAGCGAGGCGAAGAAGAAGTTAGTTTTTTATTCACGAAGACATGCATACTAATTACTAACATTATGACTCTTGAGGGAGGAATTTTGGGAAGGTGATGGAGAGGTTTAAATTTATCATAATACAAAGAAGCTAAATAAAATCGACTTCGTAATTATTTTCAAAAAACCCTCATTTCTGCCTCATCCTTTGTCTCTTTTTAAAAATACTTTAAATATATTTTTTTTAATGTTTAATTTCAACCATTCTGAGCATTTGATTAGGTGCTTAGTAAAATATGAGTATTTTGCCATTAAAATGAAGCGATTTCCTTTTTATTTTTACCCGACTACGGCGAAGCCAAAGGCAGGATAATGATTTTGGTAGTCTATGTATGTATGTATGTATGTATGTATGTTTGTTCCACCGTAGCGTGTAAACTACATACTGATACGATTTAATTAAATTAGGGTATTATAAATTATTATTCGGGTAACACACGCAGGCGATATAATTTACGTCGACTACGTAAATTACATAGCCTGCGTGTGTTGTGGTTATAGTTTTTATAAGAATTATAGTCATTATTATGTTTACTCATAAAAGTATTAAAGCAATTTATTTGATGCAAAGTCAGGTGTGCTTTTATGATTGCTATAATAAGGTACATGCACATTTGTGGTCGACTCTTTACTTAGCACTTAGCAGTTAACACACCGAACAGAGGGTCCAGTAGAAATTTGATAAAATTAGCTGGTTTTGAATTGCTGTTTGTAGTGAAAAGTCGTGGTTATACTAAGTTTTAATCGCAACAATGGGTATTTTCCGTTAATTAGCGCGAGCGCTATTGGCTGGAGTCTAGACCGCTGACCGCTAATACCTAGACCAATATTACGTCTAGATATAAGATATTTATAATTATTGTTCTAGCCATATTAGCTAGCTGATAGCTAGTCTGTTTGTTGTAGTTGAAATTTTCACAGAAGGTGTATTTCTGTTGCCGTCATAACAGCAAATACTAAAAACAGAATAAAATAAATATTTAAGTGGGGCTCCCATACAACAAACGTAATTTTTTTGCCGTTTTGTACGGAACACATCGTGCGCAAATCCGACTCGCACTTGGCAGATATGTTTTTAATAATATGAAGCTAAGATTGGCTGCTAACAAGTACAGGAAAGCTTACTATTTACACCACATTGCTGTCTTTGTCTGATACGTTGGAAAAGTCACTTGACAGACAAAGACACTAAATACAGTATGGTTTAGAGTATCCGTGGTGTTAATATTTTGAATAATAAGGGGGTATGATTAATAAGTAGCTGTTTTTATGTAACAAACACATCTTTATCTTTACATACCGAAACGAAAACGTGTAAAACGAAGGCGCTTCCTCTCCTGTTCACTTGGATCTTTTAAACTACCCAACGGATTTCAATGCTGTTTTCAGCAATAGATAGAGTGATCTAAGAGGAAGCTTTATATGTATAATACATTGCTCCCGTGCTAAGCTGGGGCGGGTCTAGTAACTAAATAAGATATTTATTTGCTCCACATCAGTGGTTACTGGTTACTAGACAGTGGTTGCTAACAGGTGCCCAGTACCCAGTACCCAGTACCCAGTACCCAGTACCCAGTACCCAGTACCCAGTACCCAGTACCCAGTACCCAGTACCCAGTACCCAGTACCCAGAACCCAGTACCCAGTACCCAGTACCCAGTACCCAGTACCCAGTACCCAGTACCCAGTACCCAGTACCCAGTACCCGGGATACAGTGGTGGCAGACGAGTCGGACCGGTTGTACCGTTGTCCGCTTGTAAACCTCATGTAAACAAACACCACACCTTTCTCTTGTGTCGACTCTCGATAGATGGATACAGAGAAAGGAATATACAGATATGGCAGTACCTGGTCAAACAGATCCATCTGCTTCGTATAACGTATTGTAAAACTAATTACACGAAGTTCTGTGGTTAATTCCAAAAAAAAATTGGTGAACTAAGCGATCCCTATGGGTGATCCCATCTGCATGTTTTTGTCCAAAAGTCAGGGATAAGTACTCGTAGGTTACAAAAATCTTACAAAGTTTAGCAGTTTTCAATGCTAAATAGACTCCTATGAAAATAGAAGTTTATTTTTATGTAATGGCTTAATTTACTTAATATAACATTCATCACGGAAAGACATTGATGCAACTAATCATTTAAGGTTCCTAATATTTCAGTGAAATATTGGCTAGTCCTAATGTGTGTTATTAAGGACACCCCAGATTCTTCAATTACCAACTTCATTATACAGATCATCGATCCAAATACCTAGTACCTACATTATTCTAGACCTAATTATCAACTTACGCTCAACTTTAGCATACCAAGATTTAGTTACATAGATATTAGATAGTAAATCTTTCAAATGTCAATGTATGCGCCTACACAATAGAATCCCAGAAACGTTAAAAATCTTTCCGTTAATAAACTTAAAAGGTCAATGATTTCAATAACGATTGCACACCTTGGGAATAAGATCACAGAGTAAAAATTCTCTTAAATCTGTGATAAAATGACCCCCGGCATGACTGCTTCTATGCACTCATGTACATCTTCACTTTTGTCATATAGATTAAGTTACTACACTGTAAAAATATATTTCTTTTCAGAAATATATTTTTACAGTGTAGTTGATGATGGGGATAGTTAAAAACTACAAAGTGGCACAGAATGTCCGTTTCCTAACGGGTGGTAGGCATCATGTGGGACAATACAATTCCCACATGATGCCTACCACAAGTGTTTTTTTAATAACCTATATGGAAATAAAAAAAAAGTTTGTGTAGTTTCGATTAGTGTTTTTGGAATGAATTTCAGAACTCAGGAAATAATCAAACTTACTCATTTACTTCTATTCAATTTTTCGAAGAAAAAAAATTTCTGTTAGCCTCCCAAAGAAAACTATTTAAAATAAAACAGTCACGAACAGCTGTAAAAACCTAATGAAATTTAGTAGCGGCCATGTTTTTCTTAGCTCTACGTCAATGACACTTTTGCATAAATTAAAACTATTTCTTTGTCTTCAATGTACGTATTTCCTTTTTAGTCCAACGCCATTTTTTGTTTCTTTCGTTTGGGTGGCTCGTAGGTTTGTCTTTTGGAATTAATTAAATGCCCTAAAAGGGCTAGTTTATCTGTTTTTATTTAAATAATAGTTTGACATTTTTATGTTTTCTTTGTTCTATTTTTAGCTGGCCGGGTTAACAATATACAAGAGTAAAAAAAGGTTTTCGTGCAACTTTTATATTTCTCGTAGATATAAATTTTACAAACCTAAACGTCGGTTTACCTACCCTTGAGGAGGCTTGAAAAGCTAACAAGTTCTAAGTTATCTCATTAAATTTTTAACATTTTGAATGTATGGATGTATTGTAGGTATACAGTATGTTTTATACTCTTTCACGCAATAACTACTGAAAGGATTTTGATGATCAGTGGCAATAATTTCGTTGCTGTCGACTCTGGGTCAATTTTGGACAACTCCTTTGTTATGGTAGTACTCTCGATTAAGCAATAGGCTACTTTTCGCAGCAAAATGTACGGTTCGTGTCATGTCGCCACAGAAAAAACAGCACTGTAAATAGGACATTGACAACTCAACACGATCTTCAGCTCTATTGTATTAGCGCACAGTTCTATTTTTAACATTTCGGTCGCTACCACTAAAAAACGCTCGTGGGAACGTAGCCCTAACGTCAGGATTAATCATTGGTCAACCGCGCGAGCTTACAGCTTGAAATATTTTCGATATTGCAGAGGAATAAAATATTTATCGAACCACGTATCCTTGAGCTCCTGTCGCCCTGTGGGTTCGGCGCCAAGCGGTCTGCCCCATATTAGTTATTTATACACCGGGTCACCACATGCAGCTGTCGCGCGACTGAATTGTAATTAAAGAAAATATGAGATAGACAGGTAAATTTACATGACTTTAAGATAGTCTTAAATTTTTTGGGGCGATAGGCGTCCAGGGAGACAATGTTCACTAAATGATTGTTTTTTCGTGTATTCTAACAGAACCGGGGGTAAACCTCAGTCTTATTTACTAAGGTCATTTCATATTATCTTCTGTAATATGTTACCGGCCGCGGCACGACTCGAAAGATTTGCCTGATTGTTAGCGATGACCGCTGCC
Organism: Phengaris arion; assembly: GCA_963565745.1. Taxonomy (NCBI): domain Eukaryota; kingdom Metazoa; phylum Arthropoda; class Insecta; order Lepidoptera; family Lycaenidae; genus Phengaris; species Phengaris arion. Next base: position 26,269,282 of record OY751433.1, read on the forward strand.
AGGACATGCGCAGGCCGAAACACCACCCATCGAAACACCCGCAGGAACCGTACATTTCAACGCGAAAAAAAGTATCGTATGTCCATCCCTGTGGTCCACTCTATATCTGTGCCAAATTTCATAGAAATCGGTCGGTTTATAACATTGGGTATACTTACATTACAATCAGCATATTCGCGTGGCGACAATCAGGAACCACAAAGGTCGCTCGCCTCTAGCCAGTTTCCGCCTTACAGACTACAGCACAAACTAATTTATTATTTAGTTGGTTATTCGTGGCCTAGCGACTCGGGTATTGACTTCTGACTTGTGCTACTATTAGCATTCTTGGAATTCCAACTAGAGAATAGACTCGAAGATTGTAATTGGTTAATTTTGGAGTAGCTTTTGGCCGCGACATTATTGAAGTTAATGTACGTATTGACGGCATAAAAGATAGCCGATAGTAAATTAGGTACACTAACGGCCCGTTTCAGTAACCTATCTGCCAGTAACTATTTGTTAGAAACGTCAAATTTGTATCGCAAAAAACCGGCAAATGATCGAATGACGACATTTTTAATAAATAGTTATTGGTAGATACTGTTTTTTTTTTTCATACATATTCTGTCAAAGTTACATATTTATTCCTCAGGTAAATGTTATCTGACGATTGAAAAATCAGCCCATAATCACATTTGAAGTATCTAACATTACGCTCCAACTTCTAAATTGGTGGCCTGCTAATATGGCGCGGCGTGGATTGAGGCGAAAGACAGCGTGTGCGGAAGTAAGCCGTAACTCGTAGATCGTGAGTATAAGAGGACTCGTGTTGTATAAGCTATTGTGTTTATTTATATACAGGCGCCGTGTCAAAGTTGAACTATTTGTAACATCTGAGTGTTGTATACAATAGATCATTCGGCTGAGGGTCAGTTCACACCGCGATGATACGCGGCGCAGCGTTGCATTTCATGATAGTTATGAGTTATGCTTATGACGCACATTTTCCAGAAATAATCTTCATACAAGAACAAGTTACGCCATCTTCATTTCAGAAGATTTTGTTAATGTCAAACGGCAAACCTCGACTGCCCTAAACACCAATAGTAGTACAAAGTGGACACTTTTGCCTCGACACGCCTCGTCTAACAATATGTAACAGGTAACTGTATTCTACAAATCTTCATTTCCAGGAGAGTGGACTCGAAAGTGATCCACAAGATCACTGTAGCTTGACATATTCGCTTTCTGTCGACTGTCCAACTCAATTCTAAAGTAATGTTCAAGGTTAAACGAAAGTATTTTTTCAATCGTGAATCGACACAAAATCAAGCATGTTGTAGATGACCTACTTAGTTGTATTTTATGTATTGTATGTAAGTATTTAGAGGGATTTATTTTCCTCTAAAAACATTAATTTAAAAAATATTAGTAGGTATAGACGTACAGCGTACTCGTTTATCCGCATAATAATGTTTTAGTATTTACCTGGCACCTGAGACGGGAAGCGAAACATGAATAAATTAAAATTTATATTTATGAAATAAATAGTACCATATTTTAAATTAATTATTTATGAATTCTTATATTTTGCATTCTCTTCCGGCATTACACTGCCATCTGTCGACGCACATTTAAAACACTTAAGTTGCGCCTCGTGCCATCTACCGATAGAATATGACGACACTTAGTAAATGCGTGTTATTGTAGTTTACCGCGTTATTAGCAGATAGCGCTGCATAACTTAACCAAAGATATATCTTTATAAGTTTAATATAAATTATTTTATTACAGTCTTTATAGAACGATAATTTAATGTATGTACATAATAGTGATTATTTTTAATTATTTGTTTATTCAAAGCTCCATTATCACACAGCTAAGAACAATTTCTTTGTCTCAGAACGTATTTTTTTGTTTTCACTTCTAGATATAAATTCATACTTTCTAACTTTTTACTGTCAGGATATCTTTGTCCAGCAATAAAAACACGTGTTCTATGAAGTGGACCACCCAAATACTTACCTGTTTACAGCCCGTAAAAATAAGTGCACAACAGCGGACGTGTATAAATATTTTATAACCATTTCTATTATCGTCTGGTTCTAAGTAAGCTGTGGTTTCGTTATTATTGGTAAATAATACAAAACTCTGACAACAAACTAACAGAGTATTGTAAGGCAAATGTTTTGATTTCCCCATTGAAAGTAAGGAAGTACGGGAGAGTTGAACCGCTTTTTGTTTGAAGTATCTATTTTCTTATAAATGAGATTTAGTGATTCAATTATAATAATAAACAGTAGCTAATTAATTTAGGTTAGGTTAGGTTACTTATGCATAATTACTTTTGCGATATTATAGTACTGAAATATGGGAATGAGTCAACTCTCCCCTTGGGGACACTTGAACCGGTGTCTGGGGAGAGTTGAACATTGCTTTTTAAAGGGGAAAATAAAAACATTTTGCAGTTTAAATAACAGATGTATTAAACAAAACATCACAAAATGAAAATAAATTATAAAGAAACACAGTTATTGCTCTTGTTATAAAGAAAAAAATAACAAATCTTCAAGATATTCTTAACATTCCATAATCAACATAATTAATTTTAAAAAATATCCTCAATTTCTCTTTATCCTCTTGCTGTTTTCCTCAGGTCTGGAAAAGGGCGAATGTCCTTCCTCTACCAAAAGTTCCTAATCCTAATTCTCTATCATGCTTTCGTCCCATTTCTATACTGCCTTTCTTATCTAAAGTCCTGGAAAGTATTGTTCACCAGCAGCTCTCTTCTTTTCTCCATAAAAATAACCTTTTAAGCCCACTGCAATCGGGCTTTCGTTCTGGGCACAGCACCGTTTCCGCGCTAATAAATGTCACTGATGACATTCGATGGGCCATGGAAAATAAATCCCTTACCATCCTTATCCTTTTAGATTTTAGTAGTGCCTTCAATTCCATTAACTTTGATATTCTCCTCGGTATGCTTCAGTCTCTTAATTTGTCCCCTCCCGTCCTGTCCTGGCTTAACTCCTACCTTCGGGGTCGGTCGCAGCGAGTACAGATAAATAATGTTTCCTCAGATTGGTGTGATCTCGATGCAGGTGTTCCCCAAGGTGGAGTACTTTCTCCTCTTCTTTTTTCTATCTTTGTTAACTTCATTATAAAAGTAATAGAGTCTAAATATCATCTCTATGCAGATGACTTGCAGATATATCAACATTTCACTATACATAATGCAGCATCCGGCATAGCTCTCATTAATGATGACCTTAGACGTATAAGTGAATGGGCGCAGTCCTTTGGTCTACTTGTAAACCCCAGTAAAACGAAGGCATTATTAATAGGTAGCAGACGGATGCTAGCAATACTTGACAAAGCTACTCTTCCTCCCATTACCTTGAACGGCACTACGATACCTTTTTCTGACTCTGCCAAAAACCTGGGAGTAATTTTTTGACACACACCTGTCTTGGAACACCAATGCCAACAACATTAGTCGTAAAGTTTACCACACCCTGCATTCACTCAAGTTACTCCAAAACTTTCTTCCTACTCCTACTAAAATTCTATTAGCGCAAACCCTTATCCAACCTATTATTGATTACGCTGACGTTTGCTATTTAGACGCGAATGAAGAGATTCTAAACAAATTAGAACGGTTGCAGAATCTCTCCATACGTTTTATTTTTGGCTTAAAAAAACGAGATCACGTGTCTCAGTACAGAAAGCAGTTGCAGTGGCTCCCTATTCGTCTACGCAGAAACTATCGAATCCTCTGTCTCCTTTTCAATACTCTGTTTAGTCCTACATCCCCTTCTTATTTAAATGAGCGATTCTCCTTTCCTAATTTCCAAAACATATCTTGTAGACCCTTTAGACGTACTCTTCTAGATTTCCCTCCCCATCGTACCGACTTCATTGCCTACTCCTTCACGGTGCATGCTGCTAAGCTCTGGAACTCCTTGCCAGCTCAGATACGGGAGTGTAAGACACTTGGGCTCTTTAAGGGAAGACTGCGAGAGCACTATGTCAGCTTAACCTAATAATTAAGATACCAAACCCTTAATTTAATTTATGCTATAAATATTTTATGTTTTTACTATACTATTATAAATTATTGTATATATTAGTATATTGTATTTTTTTTATGTAAGTATTTGTATAATAATAAAGAACTTAATCTGTTTTCATATTGTTTATAATTGTACGCACCAGATACTGTTAATTGTTTTTTATGTTCTCCTGTATCGGGTCTACTGGAAGAAATTCCAATTTTGGAATAAGTAGTACCTTTGTACTAAATTGTATCCTAGTTTTAAGATTTCATAATTTATTATTCTGTGTACATAAATTATTAAATAAAAATAATAAATAAATATTTTGTTAACAAAATTAAACATTTAACTTAAACACACTTAGCTCATATCAAACTGCAAAATCAGGCAGTACAATAGTAATAACACACAATACGTACCTCTATAAACACGACCGCAATCTCAAAACTACATATCATTAAATAAAATTTACTCCGCCGTAACAAAAACATACTTTCCGAACCTGAGATCCAAACAAATCGGCTATTGTAAAAAATTGTGGCGTGCTGGTTATTGGCCTCCCGCGCTCTACCAATGACCGTCTTGACGTTTCTTTAGTGCGAAATTTAAGTATTTATTGTTATATAATTATAAGTATAAGTACCATTTCCCTGCTCCTTAGTGAATCGCCAATGTCAGAGTGTCTGGCGGAGACTCTGCCTTAAGAGTAGGTTTTATGAAAAATCAAGGGTACGGCGATTTGAAGGAAGTCTGTTGAAAGATTTCAAACCTAGAACAAGCACAAACAAACCACATACCTTACAATTTTATTTTGTTAGATATCACGTCAACGAGGGTTTTTAAATTCGTGACATCCGACAGCTTTTGGACTCAAGGACCGTCGGGCTACCAAGCGCCGCCTGACGACAGAAAAATAATCGAAAATTCTTATTGAGGGTTTTTGATACCACTTACGCCACCAGATGACGCTCTGTGTGAGTTGGGTCTGCTTCTAACGGCAGAAAAAATATCAAAAACCCTCACTAGTCACTAGTCAAGTGAACGATCCAATTGATATAAGCGCTGAGATCGGGTAGGAAATAATATGTCCCACCCAATCTCAGCGCTATACTGCGAAATTTTTAATAAGTTCAGACGTCAGACTAAGTTGCATTTTGCATCTGGATAATATCATTACTCATCGTGTACCTAATTACTAGGAAGTATGAACATTAGTTAGGGATGTATCAGCAGTCGGCAGTCGGCACCGTCATGCGGGTACCAATTGAGATGCATCACACTGTTGACAAAACATCGGCCAAGGGTTCTATATGTAGTCGTGATCAATATTATTCCAAAATTTTATTAAAATCAGACAACATTTATTAAAATTTCATTAGTTTCAGATGATTTTGTCTTTTAGTTAGCTAACCAACCACGCTAGACTACTGCGGGTTGTAAAACCACGTGATTTTATTTTATTACAGATTTTTTATATCGTAATATAATAAATCCATTGATGTATATATTAATACAGACGAGTCATGTCGAGTCAAAAAGTGTCTACACCTAAATGGCCCCAAACATGGGGTTGTTTGGGGTCATTTAGATTTGACATTTGTCATCTTAACATTTTGACATTTGCTTTCCGCAGTATTAGGTCTTTTGAAATCAAGATGGCGTTACTTTTTTGTATTCAAGATTTTTTCTGTCAAATGTACCTCATAGCTCCTAAGTCATTGCCTATCCATAGTTTTGAATTCTTTGAATAAATCGAAACCACACATGCGCTGTATCAATGGCTCGTTAATATTTTATTCGTTTTTTCCAATCCATTTTTAGAATACACATTACACACGTGTATAGTTATATACTAGCTGTCCCGACACACGTTGTTCTGTCTCAACTATGAACTGGAATAAACAAATAACTATACATACACCTACTACCTACACCTACATCTACAGAATTTTCTCCGTCATTATTCCAATATTTCTGCCGTTCTTGAGTTATAAATAGTGTAACTAACACTTTCTTTTATATATGTATACCTATATAGATTAATACTTACTACTTCAGAAAGAACTAATGAACTTTTAAAATATTAAAGTTTCATTGAACATGAAACAAAATAACATTCTGTGACCGATTCCCAATAATTTCCGATTATAGTAGGTACATTTCCTACTCCCTACCCGGTAAACTAGTTTAAAATAACCAAGCTTAACCAAGAGCATGTCGGGAAATGTCTAAGAAGGGTTCCGTAACTATAAACGCGTAATAGGCTTTTTACAAATTACTTCAAAAGTTACTGTCCGATTTCGCTCAAAATAATTTTCCTAAATTACTCGAAAATGGTCGACTTCATACACCCCACACGATGGGGTAGAATGAAAAAATATTTTTCATCCCCACTTCACATGTATGTACCTACACATACCCCTAAAATATAAAATTATTATTATTATGATGCCAAAACCAAGATCTATATACCTACAATCTACAACTATACCAAATTTCATCCATTTATATTCATAATAATTACAGAAGCTAGAAGCGCGGACAGACAGACAGTCAGACGGATGGACAGAGCGAAACTATAAGGGTTCCTTGTGTATCACGGAACCCTAAAAATGTAAAATCCCCGAGACGTCTTTCAGTATACCGGCTACCACGCTACCACATTGCTATCTTATTACAATGATGATAAGGTTCAAAAAACACCTCTGTACATTTTAACAGGATAAAAGTATGATACACCAAAGGACAATCTGGTTTTCCCCAAAATACAAACATAGCACTAGGTATGATGGTAGGATGCTCGTACGAATGTGTGACAGTTTGTATGATTGGCTCTACAATGTATGGAAAAACAGTAATGATGTGATGGTTTCCGATTTCCATCCATCACGGGAAATGGAACATGACAGCTAGCGAGGCGCGCCGGGATCGCCCGCTAGTATTACCATATGCTAATGCTTCCAAGTGCTATACTGTTATATGTGTGGCTATCACGGTATCAAATTGTATAGCATAAATCACTGATCACAAATCATCTAACGCTGGGACTATACTCTATATGATCCGGAGTCCGGGCCCGGGAAAATTCAGAGCACTAAAAATATAACTGCGCATTAGCGCTATTACTTATACTATAGAGATGAAAACCGATCACACAAGCGTCGAGTCAAATGTCAATTTCATATGTGACAGCTTGACAATCGACTCTTCGATTTACAGCTCTATTGTATTAGCGCAGTGTTCTATTGTCAGTGCTGTGAATTTTCACGGGCCCATCGGATTCCGGATCATTTAGTCCCAGCCTAAAGATTGTTAAAGAGAAACGGCTTAACCTTTGCTAGTGTCAAGTTTAAAAGGCGAAAAAATAAAGATAAAATTACAAAAAATAAAATTACATTTAAGTTTTTAACACCGTTTTTCAAAATCATCAAGTCCAAAGTCTAGTCAAAGCCCAAATAAATGAGAATGTTAGATATTTTTTCTGCCGCTAGGGGGCAGACCAAACGCACACAAAGCGTCATCTGGTGGCGTAAGTGGTATCAAAAACGATCAATAAGAATTTTCGATTCTTTTTTGTCAGCAGGCGGCGTTTGGTAGCCCGACGGTCCTTGTCATGTCAAAAAGCTGTCAGATGTCACGAATTTAAAAACCCTCATTGTCAGTGCGGTCAATGAGTCAAGTCAGTCGATTCAGTAAAGTGGTAAACGCTAAAGGTCCTACATGGTCCGGTCTGCCTTCAGTTCGGCCTGAACGGATGCAAAATCGTGTCGTGTGTGTGCTCGAATCCGTTCAGGCCGAACTGACGTCAGTTGGGTCGGATGCGATTTTTTCCGTGTATGGGCTCGAATCCGTTCAGGCGTCAGTTCTAACTGAAACGATCGGCCTCTCGTCTGTGGCTGCCTAAACTTTTGCTTTTTACTACCCGACTGGGTTATGTTTTTCGCGCGTATCTTATATGTCTGTATGTTTGTAAATTTCTTTATTTTCATGTATCTTCCAAACGGCTGGATGGATTTCGACAATTGAGGTATCATTCAATTTGTCTCAAAAACTCAAGTGTCCTTAGATAGCTAGAAGAAATTAGAAGGAGATTTCATAGATATAACATGTCATGTATTTAAATTGAATCAGCAATAACTACAACCATTTTTAATTAAATCCTTCGATTATTATATTTCTAATCAATGCATTCAAATAGTCGTATTTTTGCTTTAAAGCGACCAAGTGTGTGTTGGATAAACAAAAAAAGAAAATAAAAAATGCAAATTATAAATCGTACAAAAATAAATGGGTCACGGCTGCTACCAAAATCAATTTCCAAATTTCCAATCCGTCAATTATTTCACTTAGGCTTTCAGCTCATGGTGTTGTCTGTTTTCTTAATCTAGTTTCGGTCTTCTTAGTGCATTGCTTAGGTAGGTAATCTATCTGTCTTTTTTTGCAGTCGGGTTTTTCTATTTTTTTTTAATTATTTATTTTTTTTACTTAAGTTTCTAACCACGACTATTTTAAAATTGACGAATTTTCTAAAATAGAATAATTGTACATGTAATTTTTATCTCCTCCAATGAGATCTGACGATACTTTAAATAAATGTTGACATAAACAGTTCGCATTATCTTACCTAGAATTATACCTAACAACTGATTTCATTGCGCTGATTGGGGTTATCATTTGTTTAAACAAAATGGATAATGTTGCTAACGCAAATATATGAAATGAAATAAATATGCTACTTACTTACGTATGTACCTACAATTTTTAAAAATTTTAAATAGCTAACAGTCAACTGACTCAAGCTTTTATGAATTACAATCTACTGATATGTGTCAGACAGCTTATTTGTCTCTGTCACTCGATATAAAGTAAGCAGCGACTAAACTTCTGAATAAGCTACCCGACACTTAATAGAATATTGTGAAACGGGCTCAAAATTACAATGTTTTAGTAGGGAATTGAAAATTCTTCGTCGTTAAAGACATTGGACGTTTTTGAACCGCTGTTTAAAAAAGTGGTGACAAACCTTGCTGTTTTGTATTGAAAACTTGAAATCAGAGTAAGAATTGACCATTTTAATTACGACAACTTGCCCTCTGATGTCTATTATTGTTTTAAAAAAATATCGTGTACTTTAAACTCCCAGTGCAACTGTACCAACGTGAGTAATTACCCATTACCGCGGTTATTAAACCATTTGACTCCCCCACGCTTGCCCACTTGCCATCTGACTCACCACTTAAACACATTTCTATACGACAAAACTAATTATTTATCTCGCGTTAAAAGTTTTATTAATGTGAATTTTTGAAAACTCAGGCCCACTTTATCGCTGATTTGGTTAAAGTTGAGACCGGGTTACATATCATGTTATCTCTCTCGTTCTTCGTATTTGTGAAAGAGAAGGCGTGATATTTTAACCCAGGGTTAACTTTAACCCAGATCTGCGCAAGTGGGCATTAGATAGTTAGTAGCCGCCTACGAGCTACGCCGTAGACTCTACGTCCCAAAATTGTAAGTAATTTATGATATTTTTAGGAGTTTTTTGAAGGCAGATAAGAGTGCTAAGTGTGAGTTTTTCTTTTCGCATTCGATCGCGCGTTTGGCGTTTACTAGGAATTTGTATGTGATTTGTACAGCGCCACCTATTTGTAAACGCGACAACTAGGTCAAATCACAAATCTCTAGTAAACGCCAAACGTGCTCACGATCAAATGCGAAAAGAAAAACACACACTTAGCACTCAGAGCGGTGCGGTTTGAAATCCTCATTCGGGATTAACATGGGTCGATTTTCGATTCGCGGCGAGTCGCTTGACACATCGTCTCACTGTTTTTGTTGGTAAAATTGCCTAGTGTTCTAGCCGAATGGCCATCTAGACGGTGCACCGAAAATCGACCCATGTAAATCCCCCATTACTCACTCACTCGTCGAAATAACGCAGGCATTATTTCACACCGTTTTTGTGTGAGGCCGTGATTTCTCTGGTCAAGCCACCCCACCCCATTCATACCGATGCTCATTGGCTCTCGCACGATGTGTTCAAATCACCAAAGGTTTTTTTTTAATGAAATGGATTTGGAAACGAGCACACGGATTGACAAATGGTAAGCAATTACCGCCGCCCATGGATACTCGCCATGCCAAAGGAGTAACATTTGTAACTCCTCTGGTGTTGCGTACTTAGTTCCTAGTTCTCAAAATACCCAACCACCTTTGGCCCTGCGCTAACCTCACTGACTCGGTAAAACACAACGCAAACGTTACTTCACGCCGGTTTGTCTGTTCTGTGTTTGTTTGGTCTGTGAGGCCGTGGTATTTATGCGGTCGAGCCAGCCCATTCGTGACGAAGAGTGTCGACTCCTATCATACCTACAGAAATTTTGATTTAATAACTAGCACCTATAACATTTTAAAGGCATTAGTCGCAAATTTTCACACTGGCTTTTCTCAAAAATGTTACAAATCATCATCATCATCATTATTATATTAATAAGCAAATAAAATATTTCAGTATCATTTTACGAGAATTGTGCAACCGGAGGAGCATGTAATTTGGCTGGTAAAGCTATGTGGAGGAAGGTGTGCAATAAGCGAATTTTTGTAACGAAGTTCCTTATGGCGCGTTGCGAATTGTATTGGGGCTGGGCGGATTATAGGCACTACACTTTTTGCCACTCGAAATCACAATGTAATAACGACTATTAAGAATGATACAAAAAACGACCTTATCACCTTGACAATAATGTAGAATTTTGCAATTACACATTGTGACTGTTATGACTGTTACATATTGTGACTAGCTAGCCGGGCCTTAGGAGCGCTTGATGTTATTACTCACTACTCAGTACGGAGCCGGACTTCGCGGCGGCAACACTGCAAGCAGCAAGCAACCCGCTCCTTCACCCCTGTCCCTACCTAAGGCGCGGCCAACTAGTTCCGCGCGCACTATATATACTTAGTTCGACTATTTGTTTTGTATAATATTATATCTATACAGATAAACAAAATTTATGTGTCTGTTTGTAATTTCAAACTATCAGCTTTTATTTTCACTTTTGCATTTAAAAGTATGATCGGTACTTACAATAATATATATACGTTATTCCAATTCCAACGTTCCATCCGGGTGTCCCTTGACACCTCTCAAGTTTTTTTAAAAATAATGCTGAAATACAACCGTACGTTTGAATATTGATAGAATCTCGGTAGAATAATCAACATTTTTGTCACACGCTGACATTTGATAATCTGTCACAACATTCATTTTTTTTTCTAGAGGCAAAAGAACACTTATAAAGTTAAAACTTAAAAATTACAATTACGACCACAGAGCGACCTGGACGTCATTCAGATACATTTAAAGCTTAAAACGCAGTACTGCTGCAGCTGGGCGGTCTACATTTCAAAAATCAATGTGAATTATTAGCAGAAGGAAATACATTAGCGGTAAGATGATATTTGCAATCAACTTCACATTTCCACACCGTTACCGCAACGGAATAGAGTCTATTTTATCTTATCAAAGTAAAGTCTACACTTGCAAGCAGGGGAAATACGAAATTAAACCTTACAACTTTGTAATAGACTATGTAACTGTTTGTGGAATGTGTTTCGTGCTTTATGAATGAGACTTATTCTCGTTGTTAGGGATGCCAGACGTCCCGTATTTTCCGGGACGTTCCGATTTTAGGTATTATTTGAAACGTCCCGTTGTTGGGACAAGCGCTATCCCGTAAATCGAGCCGTGTATGCCTAAAAAGGGGCTCAGTACTCACCAATACAATCCCTTTTTGGGTTTTACCCCCAAAAACTAATAAAAATATTATGCTTTAATGTTTTAAACTCGCTCGAACTTCAGAAAAAAAAACACAGATTTCGTGCCTCACACGACTATCGAGCATATTGGAAATTAAAAAAAAATATTGTCCCAAAAAGGTTAAGCTACATGGCAAACCCTTAACCCGATCGTCTTTGTTTTAGGCTTAAATTGTAGCTGACTAAATTATCCAGAGGAGTTTTTCTCAAATTTTTGATATCATTCCAAAATAACGAGGGCCAAAATCAAAATATTCGGTTTTTTTTCCACTATTTCGGCCATAACTTTTTCGTTTTATACTTTCTCGGCTAATTCTTTTTTCACCTTGCAGCTCTCGTGAAAACGCGTCTTTTGAGCCTTTTTTATATCTTATAATTATAATATTATATCTTCACAACTCTCCGACATACAAGTTGGTCGCACTTTTTCGTGAATTCGGAGCCTACACTGGAGCGAACGAAAAGACATTGCCAATGTCAAAAATCACTAATTAAGTTTTGTTGTCCCTAGTAAAAAATTGAAATCTCGTATTTTTTAAATTAAATAAACATTAAATAGTTGTCCCTTATAGGCTGAAATCAATCTGGCAACCCTAGTACATTGACAAGGGCTTGGTCCTACGTCAGTACATACACATCATGTGATAATTGATGAAAGCTCGCCAACTAGGCCAGGTATTTCAAATACATAATTATCAGCGCAGTTTTTAATGTGCCTACGACATCCGACTTTCGTAACAGTTCGACCCTATTACTTTGACAATAAGGTTCAAAAGTGATACACCGAGTTTGTACGGCCGCCCCAAATATAAGCACAGCACAATACGCCGTTAAAATGTAAATATGGGCGATATAAAAGTCAATGACGCAATATTATGTAGTATACATTTGTTTGACAATTTGGCACGTATCTGAGCTATGCTCACGATAATACACAGTACGTGTTAAGAGTGTGTTTATAACTTTACGAAACATAACTGATGAACTGTACGACTTATAAAATATAATAATGAGTTATAAATATATTTTTTCGCAAGTATAAATACTAACATGTCAGTAATAATTTATTAAAGTAACCGCGGCAAATTTTGAGATGGACTTGTACTTTTTGAGCCAGCAACTCTCATATTTATTATAAAGTTATCTTTTGATCATCACTCACTAGGTGTTGCCGCGACATCGTACGCGCGAAGAGGGAATCGTACATTTTTGATTTTACTGCGATAAAAAGTTGTATATGTGTTAATCCAGAGTCTAATCTACTACCATATCAGATTTAATCAAAATTCGTCCAGTTGTTTTAGCGTGAAAGAATAACAAACAGCCATACAGAGATACTTTTACGTTTGTGATATTATTAAGGATTTCTTTCTTCGTAGTTTACTAAAACTTCGTTCAGGACGTGTTGGTAGAGAATTTACTTCTCTTGCGATAAATTTTCCAATACTTATTTTTATGAAATGGACCAGTAAAGGATCTCAGGTGGTAAGCGATTACCGCCGCCCATGGACACTCGAAACACAAGAGCAGTTACACTTGTAACTCCTCTGGTGTGCGTTTCTGGTCAATATCCTCCAACCCCCCTTATGCCCAACCCCCATTGGCAATTGGTTCTTACTGGTAAACTTTGTTCGGATCCAGTTTAATCATTTTGTATACAAAAAGACATCAGTTCGGTATAATGCTGTCAGTTTAAATATCACTTATTTCTCGTGCCATAAATAACTACAATTTTTATAAAAAAACTATAACCCGACTTTGTAAATTATATAGCCTATGTTACCCGCGCTACTATTACGAATCTTTTGACAATTCATTTATTAAAATAGGACCAGTAGTATAGGCGCTACGGTGGAAAAAACATACATACATACAGATACTGCCAAAATCATTACCCTTCCTTTTGGCTTCGCCGTAGTCGGGTAAAAATACTGTGACGAAATTATTTAGTCGAATTTAATAATGATCTAAATACTATGGAACAGAATCTAATATTATTATATTACGTTGCACATAGTGTATGTAGAGGTAGATTATTCAAATATTCTAAAGAAGATAATGTGACTTCTATGTTATTTAAAGTCACTTTAAATTCCAGAATAACGCGGTATTTACATAGAGATAATGAACGATAACTTCAATGAAAGTGGAATTATACAAGTTATGTCAGTCTCAAGCTTTTTTTTCCATGAAACGAATGTAAAAATAGTAAAAAAAAAACATAAAACAGTTTCAATCATTGCCACTGAAAATTGTAGAGTTGTGAAATAATATTGATGAAGTCGGTTAATAAAGCTATTCTCTCGGCTATGAACAATCACAGTTACAAAACAGTGGCTTGACAGGGAACAAACAACAGACGATAACAACATAATCTGGCAAGTGGCAGCCGACATTCGCGTGTATCTGGAGTGCGGTGCGCAGCCCCCGGCGCCTGCGCCTTTATCTAATGCACATTGCAGTTGCTTTTAGTTTTTAGTGCGGACTGTGGTTACGCCACGATGCGCTCCCAAACAGAAATAACGTGGAATATCGGTCACAGACTCTGGTCCGAATGAACGGATAGAATTAATTGTCGGCGCGGCACTATCGGGCCGGCCGCTGCGCGCGCGGACGTTTCCGCTGCGAGAGAATAGCGCGGGAGCGAAACGTCAAACTGACGAGTGTTTTTTTTTTTAAAATTAAAATGTGCCCTGGCGTTAAAGTGATAAGCTATCTAAGAGGTCAGGGGGTGACGCGATACGTTTTCTTAATCAGGAAAAACATGTGAAGTGAAGTGCATGTGCGAATTTGTGTTTGCGCGAGAGCAGCGAAAAGGACGAGCCTTCTCGGAAAGCACTGATTCATACACCGGTTATCGCGGCTCGGGCGTGCGCGACATGTGTGAGGTGACAAGTTGGATCCCGCACGCCGTGGTGGAGACACTGCGCGACCGCTCCGCGCAGCCCGTCATCGCATGGCTCACTCTCATACGCGCTAGTATAGAGGAGTACGATCCCCTGGTTGTAGTCCGACCGCCGTCCAGCATATCGGAGGAGACGGAATCGGAGTCGGAGGGCGCGTTCGACGAGATCCTCTCGCAGCTCGGCAAGGAGATCTACAAGCTCGACGAGTACCGACGGAATCTTGCGCCGGCGAATGAGGAGATATCCGGGAGCATCCTCAACATATTCGACGAGTGCCTGGACGGCATGAGCCGGGAACACGTTGAGAACGAGACCAAAGTGATAATTGCGCCAAAACAAGCGGAGAATAATAATATGCACATAGAAAACAGTAGCATCAGTGACTGCGAGGCCGTCCCGCTCGGGGCGAGCACGCCGGTGGAAAGTATGACAAGGACGATGAACGGTCCCCCGGTGCCGCCGAGGAAGCCCAGGATGCGGTCGCCGTCGCCGTCTATGTACGACCACGTCGAGCTCGACGAAATATCGGACAGCGACTCCGCCAGCACGTGCTGGAGCTACAAGGAGTGCACGACTGAGGTAGACCCGCCGAGAGACACGTACGCGGCAGTCTGGTCGCACAGCAGCGGCTACCATAACAGCGATGACATTCTACGACGCGTACTGGCGACGCAGCGGGGGACGCCGTCGCGGCTGTCTTTCGACACCGCTAGCGACACGGCGGAGGTGGAAAGGTGCGCGCCAGTCGTCGCTATGACGCCGGTCGCAGACGACGGCTACGAGCCGGTACGCGACGCGATCACGGACGAGAATATTTACGAGGAGATTGAGTACTGCTACACGGACGAGGGCTGCTCCTGCGGCAGCGTGGAGGTCGAGAGCCTCTCCATCAGTGCCAGCTCCGACGCTGGCCGCGAGAGCCCCCTGTACGCGAACCTGAGGGACCACGACGCGTACGCAATACCCCCCGACGTTATCTTCTGGAAGAAGTACATACTTGCGGACCCCTTTTACAACGAGGACGAAGAAGAAGAGGTAAGTTTTAAAATTATCTCGTACTCCACAATAATTCTCATACTCTACAAAAGTATGTTTATCTCGCTTTGAAACCGGTGTTTGTTTCCTTATTAGTTTAAACATTACAAACTTATTAGTCAGTGTTAACGTCATTAAATAATCACCCACTGTAGAGTCGCGCTACTTGTACCTGGTGTAACAATTCACAATTCATTTGAATATTGCTCTCGCGTGCTCTATAATTGTCCACTTCCTTATTGTATAGTAATAAGACTCTGTTACTTTTGAAAGTGTAACTAATTTACTTCAATATAGAACACACACTATAAAACGCAGAAAAACTAATTAAATATATGTATGTTTTGGTAAACTATTTGCTTGTTTTTGTGTCAAAATAATTATAGCAAGCAAGTTTAGGGGCCGCTAAGGGCCTGTTTCACAATCTACGGATAAGTGTCAGATAGCTCATTTGCATGTTTTGTCTCTGTCACTCGATATAGATTAAGCAGCGACAAAAAATCCGAATAATTCGACACTTATAAGAAGATTGCGTAACAGGCTCTAAATAATATTACTGAAACAACTCGTCTGTTATATTACTGAATCGCCAGAAAAGGTCTTGTCACTTCATTTGGTCGTCTTGCATTATTTGTGTAGAGTAGTGGACAATGACAATTATTGTTTTGCGAATCATCAATCATTACTGAAATACTTGAAGGCGATCGATTGTCAAAAAATAATACTATAATTTTCAAAAGGCGTCACAACTGGCATACTTTATGCACACTTTACAATTTTAGTTATTTTTTCAAAAGTTGCTATTTATTTTAACTTCAAATGCAAACTAAAGATCCAAATAGTAAACTGTAAATTAATTTATCTACGTACTTATGTCACAGAGTCACGCTTATAGTCAAATAACATTTTACCAACTAAAATGTTATGTTCTTGAGCTGAAATGCCGCTTTTTGAATGATTATAACAATAATAATAGGTTAGGGAAAATCATTTATCCTACTTACTACAATAAAATACTCTTTCACGCAAAACCTACTGAACGGATCGCTATGTAATTTGGTAGTACGTAGTAGTTTAGGCTCTGGATTAAAACATAGGCTACTTTTAATCCCGAAAAAGTACAGTGTTCCCGTGGGAACAATGGGTAAAATTTTCTAATTTGCTACAATATTATGTTTGTATAATTGTATTTACGGCACGACGAAAGGCAGAGTTAAAATAACTACAATTATATCAAACAAAACTATAACCCGACTACGTAAATTATATAGCATATGTTACCCGGACTATTATTACGAATACAACAAAATGGAACAAACATATAATAAACAAACAAATATATATACAAACATTGACTGCCAAAATCATAACCCTTCCTTTTGGCTTCGCCGTAGTGGGGTAACTGAGCACATATTGCGCTATCATATGACACAGCTACACTCCAATGAATTAGTATTTTCCTTCCTGTTCCCTTTGTAACACTCCTTCTTATTGTTTATCTCTTACATTCGACTAGAACTAGGTTATTAATATACCGACTTTTGAACATCCAGTTAGATACTTTCATTAATACTGCCTTAATCGACAGCGGTTAGGAGGGCGGACAGACAGACAGACAGAGAGACGGACAGTGCGAAACTATAAAGGTTCCTTGGAGTGCTACGGAACCCTAAAATAATATTAATTGTATGGGCTGCGTCTTACGTTTGTCCCCTACAAGTAATAAAGTGATGTTAGTTAGCAATTAAGAAATCTTTTTTTCGCCGGTGTTTGGGTGTATGTGTTCCTATATAACAGTAAATACTAATGGTAATGACAAACACACAATGTATCAATATTCAAATGTGTGTCCATATGCATGCGCCCGCGCAGCCCGATGCATAATAATTGTAAACCTATTTCCGTTATTGGTCAACCGTTTATATTTCTGAAGCACAGTCAATGATTTATTGATCAACAATTAGAAAGCTATTAAATTGTTGGTTCTTTAAAATATAATGTGGAAATCATCCAAAGCAGCACAGTATGCGGCAGGGTGACCAGTAGAGAAATGGTTTTGGTCGACGAAATAATATACAAAATCTCAGATTATATAGAAAAAATCTCTGATTATTAACTTTAACATAGAAGTCTTAGGAGAACAAAGATATATAGTTCCTTATCCCATATTATCAGTGATATAAAGTCGTGATTACAACGTCGTAAGAAAGCATACCAAAAGATCACCAACGTACCAATCTGTTATTTTGTCTACTCTTCGTATACAAAACCTTTTTCTGTGGCGGTTGTGGGCCGCGGCACATTTTCAGTTGAGTTTTTAAAGCATCGACAGTTTACGTTGCATGTACTCAAACTAGTAGCTTAGTATAGTTTTAATTATATTTAGATTAGAGAAAGTAACTGAATTTTGGAAAGTTCAAATATAAATAATTGTATTCAAATAAATCTAAACTGTAATTAAATTAATGCTACTAGATGTTCCATTCAAACTAACTAGATGTTTCATTCAAACTAACCAGATATTTCATTGTAATTAATTGAAAAACTTGTATGCGTTTCACGAGTTAAAAGTAAAACCTGTCTGTCCGTGTCTTAGCTCCCAAACGGACGAATCGATTTTGATTTAGTTTTTTTTGTTTGAAAGCTGACATGATCGAGAGTATTCTTAGCTATAATTCATCATCATCAGCTCACTCACTGCTTGACATATCGGTTATTATTACTGTCATTTCGTTAAGTACTTTAAACAACGGTGCTAAAAATGATTTCTCTTCAAAAATGTAATTCTAAAGTCCATTAATGTCTTCAAAGTTTCATCTGAATAAAAAGTTGTATTGTTTTAGTAATGAGTAATTGTTTAGACAATCGCGGGGATTTTGTTTTTGTAACGTCTGCGTGGGACCATCTTGTTATATCACCTTGAGTCACTGACGGTGATGACGGGTATGTCCCAATTATATTAGATATTCAATATAGTCAAGTAAGTAATATAGTCGATAATTCAATACTAAAGACCATTTTAACATGTCTCAGAACAAATAACAAAGTCAAAAAAGAGCGTTGTCAAATAAAAAATGGCACCGTTTCTTATGTATTATGTAGATTGTAGTGTGCGTGTATCTACACGCCACATACATAAATTATAAGCAAATTTAAAAAAAAAATTAAGTAACCCACGAATTGTCAAGCAGTGAGCGAGCTGAGGATGATGAATTATAGCTAGGAACGCTCTCGATCGTGTCAGCTTTCAAACAAAAAAACCGCATCTAAATCGGACCTTTCGCTTAGGAGCTACGATGTCGAGGACAGACACATCAAAATTACATCCCTCTTATTGCGTCGGGGGTTAAAAACCACACACCGTATCAGCTCGCCGTACAAGGGGCGTAGTTTCGTTACATGTGTGTGCGTGACCTGAGTAAATACACGGCGAGGCGAAGTTTAAACTGCCTCATATGTGTGGTTCGCGGAAATCTGTCTTCACGTAAGTTTGTTGTTCTTTCCGGGTCCACATGAACACACTTAAAAAAGTTCATTTCGACAAGTTCATCACGTTGTGTGTGTGTGTGTGTGTATAGCCTTAGCAGTTAGCTAGTGACTAGAGCTAGAAATCAGGTGATTGACAAGTTCATTTGCCCCCTGCGTGCTTGCGTGCGAGTATGCCCAATGGAGCGGGAACAATTACGTTTTTGGCACATTTCAATATTGGTAAACGTTGATGCAATTATGAAATTCACTTTTTGTAGAACTAACGATATCTTTAGTCTAGTGCTTTGTTGAATAACTATATTTTTTTATAAAAACTATAACCCGACTACGTAAATTATATAATTTACGCAGTCGAGTTATAGCCTGTGTTGCTCCGGATATTATTACGAGTCTATTGACACCAAATTATTATAATCGGATCTGTAGTTTAAGCGCTACACTACCGTGGAACAAACATAATATAAGTACATACATAGACTGCCAAAATCAGTACCCTTCCTGTTGGCTTCGCCGTAGTCGGGTATTTAATTATTATTTTTACGCCTGTTGCAAAATCTACAGATAAGTGTCAGATAGTTAATTTGCATGTTTTGTCTCTGTCGCTCAACATAAAGTAAGCAGAAAAATTCCGATTACGTTATCCGTCACTTATTAGAAGATTGTGTGGCAGGCAGGCCCTAGACATCTTATTTCAATAAATATTAGCTTAAGTAAACTTAATTGAAATTGAAATAGCAATAAATATCATGCAAGTACATAATATAATATTGATTTGTAATATATTTACAAGCATTTAGTTACCAGCAGCGTCGTAACTTGATAAGTGTAAATTACAAATTACACACAATCCTTATTGCAAGATACATTAACATGATGAAATAGGTATATACTTCTAATAGATCGTTATGAAATTGTGTCATTGTTTTTCTTATCTGTATTTGTAGTTTAAAAATAATTCTATTGGTATTTAGCCTTACTATACAATTTTCGAAATAATATACAAGAAATACTTTAATATAATATCTATGGACGCTTCACACCACGTCAATCTGGCCCCTCGCTAAGTACCCGAAGAACTTGTGTCGCGGGGACCAGACAACAGAAATATATTTAATACTTCTATAAAATACATATATATATTTAAGATTTTTATTTTATTATATATATTAAAGTGAAACTTTTGTTACATCGTCTCAAACTTTTTCGTCTGTGTGTTGCATGTCGCGTGACGGTCGGCCGCGGAGTAGGGATAAAGTGAAAGGCGCTCGTCAGAGCAGCCGAGGCCAATATGGCGGCGCCTATAGTTCGCATCAGCTGACCGTGTAGTCTATACTAGTACTAGTCTATACTAGTACTCATTTGTGCCAGTGCTCCACGCTATTTTTTTTGTTATTAAGTTTCGCTTTTACCGTGGTTTCATAAAACCACACAATCCTTTTCTTGATTGGTTTACAACCCAAAAATACTTCACATTAGTAAGGCCCTCATAAACATCTTATGCAAATAAGGTTCGCTTTACCTATAGCGTGATCTAGCGGCAAATCAGCGCCATCTAGTATGCCATATGAGAACCAAAGTTCCTTAAGAAAATTAACTTAAAATCTAACGCATAAACAGTCTGTATATTGATAAAGACCGCATTTAACTCGTTATGTAGTTCACGCGAAGACACAAAAAGCGCATTTTATTGTTATTAAGTTTCACTTTTACCGTGGTTTCATAAAACCACACAATCCTTTTTTTTATACTGTCGAAGGCAGGTCGAAATCGAGCCCCGACGTCACTGCGACCCAAGTGGATCTATTGTGACACCTCCGCGTTATAGTACCTGCCCCAGGCCCATGCTGCTCATAAACTGAACGATGCGGTTGGGGTTGGTGCTAGGAATTTCCTCTGTGGAGTATTCGTTCTGTCCCAGTGCAGTCACCCGTTCCTGTTCTGTTGTAGTGCTGGACAGTCGACGAGAATATATACATATATTTAATTTTATACACATCCAATAACACAGGAAAACTTTTATTATTCCCTCGGCGGGATTCGAAATCGCGAATCCCGGATTGAGCACCAACGCGCTCACCCACTGAGCCGCAGAGGTCGTCGAACAGTACACGTTTCTTGAGGTCGAGCTACCTCTGCTACATTCCTTCCAAATAATTGTTTACTTAAGTATTGGAGATGAACAAAACTATGAGTAATTGACCTAAGTTAAAGTAAACTAAATGCCTATTTCACAATCGCCTCATAAGTGTCGGATAGCTTATTCGGCAGTTTTGTCGCTGCTTACTTCGAACGACAGAGATGAAACATGCAAATAAGCTATCTGACGCTTGTAGATTGTAAAACAGGCCCTAAATAATAATTTCTTTATGAAAAGTCTTGCAACGCATTCGCAACTCCTCTAGTGGTGGTGTGCGCCCGTTTCCATCAGGTCATCCGTTGCTCATTTTGCCCTTATACCGTGTTAAAACTAGATTAATCAACAATAAGTCTAATTCGTTATGTACAGTTTGCGTTCTTTATTTATTAGCATTTAATTGCTTTGTGTTATTCGTTGCGCCTCACTGTACAAGAGGAATTTATGGTAATGTACTATTAGGGAAACTAATTCATAAGCAGGTTGACTGTTCTCATAATTTGTTCGTATTATATGTAATTGTTATATTAATACGTGAAGCAAAAACTTTCAGTGCAGTTTTACGAGAATTGTGTGAGAACGGAGGAGTATGATATTTGGCACAGTTAAAGTACCTCAGAATTCAGAATACTAACACTCCTTGACGTTTGTCACATTTTTTTCTATCTAAGGCTAGGACTAATTGCTCCGGATTCCGGAACGCCGTGGAAAATTCAGGCCACTGAAAATAGAACTCTGCGCTAATACAATAAAGAGTTGAAAATGGAAGTTTCGAGTGTCGATCTGTCATATATGACATTGACATTTGACTCCTGTGTTCGATTTTAAACTCTATTGTATTAGCACATATTTCTATTTTTAATGCACAGACTTCTTTTCGGATTCCGTTTTATATAGTCCCAGTCTAAAAGGCAAAAGGACCCTTCAAACTTCAAAGAAAGTTCAAACTTATATAGTGATCTTACGTAAACTTAATTTGCCTCGGTCCCCCACTTTATAACGCCACAAGTCGCGATATCTATATAAAAACAAATAAAGGCGTCAGTCGGTCTCTGCAAACTCCTTGTATGATAAAAGGGCAAGGTCAATGCCCTGTTATCACCCTGCCCTTCCGTGTGCCATAAATTTCTAGGCATCTGTAGGAGGAAACCCTTTGTGATAGACAATTATAACACCTCAAGACAAATTATGAGTTTGATATGTGCAGTTCATATGCGATAGAAACAAAATTAAGAGCCCCCCTATTCACAGGCTGTCTCTGTCTTTGCTAGCCGAAATGACAAGGACAGCATGTGACTTGAGCGTCACTTAATTTAACTATCGTTTCAGTATTCGGCCGCAAGTGTTGTGTTTACAAGAATTACAGATATGCAATAACAGTATTTTACTATACAATATTAACATAGTCAAAAACATAAAATTAACTAACGAAGCTTATTGATTAAACACTCTAAATAACAATATTAATGTGTACAAAATAAAACTTATAAAATCAAATTCAAATAGGTGAATATCAATTAAAGTAGCATTAAATAAATCTAAAAACATCTCAATGACATTGTTTTAGTTCACTTTATTCGAATTTCTCGTAAATTTCGGAAAAACTTTTCTCAGCTGATGTTCGGATGCAACTTTCAGCTTTTAGTTGAAAGTAAATCGAGTGATTTTGTTTTTTATGTTGTCATGTTAACATTGTGATTAATAGTTTTCTTTGGTTTTTGGTACCAATACAATTCCAATTTCCAGCCTTGTTCGAAACAAATACAACAATAATAACATACTATGGAGTTCTTTTCATGTTTGTATACTGTATGTTATATATTTTGCTTTCAAGGAAGCGCTAATCGCGATCTGCACATGGCACGCAAATGCAGCTGCTACTGTAGTCTGTACCTAAACTATATTTCATAGGTACTTAATATTTATGATTGTTAATTTGTATTTTAAATACGTACTTATTGCTAATCCATACGATTTAAATTCGAATGAGACGCTAAGTTTTTGCGAGTTAGCCAACTAATTGATCTCAATGTAATTATCGAGTCTAAAAGATAATTCGTAATTCAAAAGACCTTCAAAATAGTTCAATTTACCAAGAGTTCGAATTACCAAATAGTCAGAATTTTTCGAATATGATAGTTTATCAAACAAAAGAGAAACTGAAACTAAACGAAAAAAAAATACGTTTATGTATGTGCGTACATTAAGTTTTAACTTGTCTAAAATATACCTCAATGAATATAAATGTCACAAAAATTATACCAATAATTGACTTGACTGGTGACAATACTATGCCCTCCCATACATTTCAAAGTAAAAATAAATTTAAAAAATATATAAAAGTAAATAAACATGTAAAAAAAACAA
This sequence comes from Phengaris arion, assembly GCA_963565745.1. Classification (NCBI taxonomy): domain Eukaryota; kingdom Metazoa; phylum Arthropoda; class Insecta; order Lepidoptera; family Lycaenidae; genus Phengaris; species Phengaris arion. The sequence goes on from OY751433.1 coordinate 26,293,065, forward strand.
GTAAATTGTTAATAAAAAACAAAAAAATATGTTAAAACTGTCCAAGCTGACAAAAGAAAAAATGGTTATTGAAAATAAATACTTAGACAGTATTAAAGAGTTGGAAAATACCACATGTATCCATGAGGCAGACGTGTGCAGTCTCCAAACTGAAATTACTGATTTACATGACACTTTTAAATCCATAACAAAAAAATATGAACTGGCTCAATCAGAAATATCTAGTCACATATCTGCGTTGAATATTTTACTGGATGACAGCTATTACAATGAATAAAGAGTTAAGTCTTTATTGAGACACAACTCATTATAAATTTATAAATAAATAATTCAACTAATAATAATATTAATTTAGGTGTGGAGGCTCATGCTATATCCTCCCATAGTGAATATTTGATTGCACCATTGGCCTCTGGTCCGGGCATAGTCACGACATACAGCGATGAGCTTGGTCGGGGAGTCGGGGTGCAATTGAGTAAGTTGTACGAGGAACAGTCAGTGTACAACACCTGTATGCCGGGTGCAACATTTTCACAAATAATAAAAAAGATTTTAAGTACAACTCACTGTCCCAATACAACTCTAATAATATTAGTGGGGAGACGGTGAAATGCGAATAGTAACCAATTAGAATATTATATAGATGCATTAAACAAACTGCAAAATATTAATAAGATTATATTATTTACATTTCCTTACATAAAACGGTTGCCACGGGAAAACAAAAATAGATGTAAATTGACATTAGATAGATATTTATCTATCCTTTTATTTTACAAAACTTATAGCAAGTACGCTATTAACTTTTTTATATTTTAACTCAGCCAAGTACTTGGCTAGTAAGACAACAACTGCTTCTATTGAGCAGTTTAGTCATAATAATATGACATACTATAACACCTTGGAAAATGTTCCAAATAATAATAATTTAAATTAGCCTGTAAGACAACAGAGGAAGTCTCAAGCATTGTAGGTATAAGTCATCATGAAAATAATAATTTAATTAAAGATAATAAATTATGTAAACTTACGCTGGTGCATCAAAACATACAAGGTATGTCAAAACATACAAGGTATGTCTGGTAAGGAATTAGAAATTGAGTTGTTTTTAAACAATAATTTAGACATTTTATGTATAACTGAACATTGGTTTAAGAAAAATGAAATCATGTTAAATCTTGGTATGCACCAGCTGGCTAGTTCTTTCTGCAGAGAAAAAGCAATAAGAGGCGGCTCACTTATAATAATTTAGAAGAATTTAAAATATAAAGAACGTAAAGACATAGTAAGCCTCTCTACAGAACGTACAACTGGAATAGCCTGTATAGAGGTGGGACACTTTATTATTGTTAGCGTATACAGGCCTCCTTTAGGGTTATATGATTCATTTGAAAAAATAATCGAAACGTTATTAACTAAGATAAGTGTATCTAACAAACATATATTATTGTGTGGTGGTTTTAATATAAATATTTTAGAAAGTAATTCCACCACTGTTAGATTTACTTCATTGTTAAAATCATATAACTTAACTCATTTATTCTTTGAACCAACAAGGATCAGTGATAGCTCTGCTACATGCATTGATAACATTTTTACCAACATAGATCCATTAAATAAAGAAGTCATTAACATACTAAGCTCTGATCACTGTGGACAGCGGGCCATTTTCCCTATAGTTAATAGTTGCAAACAACTACACAAGGACAGAAGCACATGTATACCAATAAATATCAAATATATTGAGAAGTTTAGAGGTGAAATTATAGCTAATATTGGACATTTAGAGTATCATAGTAGCCCGGATATGTCGTTTGGTAAACTGTTTAAATTAATAAAACATAAATTTGATACTATTTTCACCCCTAAGATAGTGAGAACAAACAATAAAAGTAAATTCAGCGAATGGGCAACAGCAGGTATTTTAAAAAGTAGATTAAAATTGTATGAACTTTATACTGAAAGAACAATGAATCAAAGTGAAGAATTTAAAAATTATGTAAGGTTATATTCAATACATTTAAGCAAGTTTGCTCTGCAGCAAAATCTCTTCACATTAGAAATAAAATTAAGAATTCGAAAAATAAGATTAAAACAACTTGGCAAATCATTGCAAATGAAACTGGAAGAGTTACCAGCCGCAACACATATTTTAAATTGAATATAGATAATAAAATAATTAAATCCGACAGTGAAGTTGCAACTGCTTTTGAGAAATTCTTTGTTGACATTCCAGTTTCAACTACCAAAAATTTGTATGCTTCTCCTGCTGCCGCTGAATTACTTCTTAAAGATAATGTAAAAGAGTGTGAAATCGAATTTAGATTTAAATAAATAGGACCGCAAGACATTATTAAAAATTTTAATTTATTTAATATTAAGAATACTGCAGATTTATGGGGCCTATCAATGAAAGTTATTAAATCTATAATCGATATTATCGCACCTTACTTAGCAACTATTTTTAATGATTGTATAAAAAGTGGCGTATTTCCTGATCTAATGAAACATAGTAAAGTTTTACCTCTGTTTATGTCTGGTAATAAGTCGGATCCATCTAACTTCTGACCTATATCTATTTTACTAACACTAAGTAAAATATATGAAAAAATATTACTTACTCACTTACTTTACTTTAATATAAATAATATTTTACATAATAAACAATTTGGTTTTACGAAGGGTCGCTCTACAACAGATGCTGGCGTTGATCTGATTAGTTATGTTTTTGATGCTTGGGAGGGGTCGCAGGATGCTCTTGGAGTTTTTTGCGATCTCTCTAAGGCATTTGATTGCGTGCAGCACACAACGTTGATCAGGAAACTATGCCATTATGGAGTAAGGGGACCAGCACTCGTCCTCTTAAAATCTTATTTATCAAATAGGACTCAGAGGGTTGAGATAAATGGAAAAATATCCACAGGTACCAAAATTGAGATGGGGGTCCCACAAGGATTCATTTTAGGACCCTTTCTTTTTTTGGTCTATATAAATGACCTACCATACCTTATTAATGAAAAAAACGGGATAGTCTTATTTGCCGATGACACGTCACTTACTTTTAATATTGATCGCCAAAACTCAGGCTATGACGAAGTAAATAATGCTCTCTCAAAAATAGTACACTGGTTTAGTGTTAATAATCTTTTGTTAAATAGCAAAAAAACTAAATGTATAAAGTTCACGTTGCCAAATGTAAGGCAAACTGAAACCAATGTTCTATTGAATGGAAAATGTATGGAACTAGTAGATACAGCTATCTTTTTAGGTATAACTTTAGACGCAAAACTACAGTGGGGCCCTCATATTGCTGGGTTGGCCGACAGACTCAGTTCAGCAGCATTTGCAGTAAGTAAGATAAGACAATTTTCAGACGAAAACACAGCAAGACTTGTATATTTTAGTTACTTCCACAGTATAATGTCCTATGGCATTCTACTGTGGGGAAATGCTGCCGATATAAATACTATATTTATGCTGCAGAAGCGAGCTGTTCGGGCAATCTACAAGCTGGCCCCCAACACGTCATTAAGAGAGAAGTTTAAAGAAACTGGAACCTTAACTGTAGCATCTCAGTATGTTCTATCAAATGTATTATATGTTAAAAAAAATTTAAACCTACTCAAAAAGAAAAGTGACAACCACAATAGAAATACCCTTTCATGAGAGTGGTCTATAGTTTACTGAGTATAAGAATTTAGACATATTACAATACATCAGCGAATAAGAAATTTGCTAATAGCTTCATATGATGGTCCGCTGGTATCGCCACTAAATACATACTAATTTGACACTAACCATACATACATCTCTTGGTGCCATGTTTCCTACGTCGTTAGGGCTCTTCGGTCTTGTGTACCTATATACTAATACCAATATACTAGTAAGGCGCTGGCCGCTTCGCTTGTCGCCGCACTAGTCGCTCTGCTCGTCGCTCCGTCTATCTTTGTTCCGTTTTAGTGCCCTATAAGGTCGCCCATGAACGTAGGCGAACACCTGTCCAGAATGTATAATGCCGTGATCAGGCATGACGCGGTTGCGTTGTTAGCTCCTTCAGTACTTAAGTAGTACTTAGTGCTTACTCATCATGTGTACTCCGAATTAGGTAATGGTCTGCAAACGATCTGCAGGATGCACTAAGGTACCGGTTACACGTAACCGAGCTGCAGGTTACAAAATTGGTATGTGTACAGTCACCGATAAATTCAGTGTACCCCTTTTGAACCTTATGCTATAGTAATAAGATCTTAATGTCTGTTTCCCCAGACTGCAGCTTATATCATAAGCGAGAAGACGTGTACCGGGTACATGCCTTGGTGGAGTGTGGTCGAGTGGTGCTCGAGCGGCGCAGATTTGATGCTGACGCAGTGGCACTTCGACAACTTGATTGTGTGGGTGCCATTCTCGCTCATCCGGAAGAATCTCTTTGCTGGGGGCTGGTTAATTTGTATCTCTTGTTAGATGTAGATCTGATTAGAATTACGTTGATAAGTATTTAGAAAAATTTGTCAGTATTTAAGGTTTTAATTTTGTATTTATAAGGCTGGCATTGTCGATTTCAACACAAGCCTTAAATAAATGAAGAAAAAAAGGTCGATAAGTGGAACACCGGGTACCGGATTCCGGATCAAATAGTTCCAGCCTAAGCAGTATGTTTTTATTCACAACCTTTCGGCAGCTTACAATCTCGCTAGGTAGATTATAAGCTTACGGTATTTACAATATTATTATGACACATCGTTTTACTTCCCCTAATTATACAGAAACCCGGAACAAATTACTATGTCATTTCACTTGTAAAGGTCAAAAGACCATTTTAATTTCGGATCATGACATGACATTATAAGCTAGGTATAGGTCAACTGCTGACCAATCTATAGTTGACCAAGTTACATCAATGTTCATGATGTAACATAATGAGCACAATAATATGATGACAGCAAAAATTACAAAACTAAAGATAGGTTATGACGTACATTTGACAGAACAAATCTTCATGCAAGAAAAATTTACGCCATCTTGGTTCAAATGTCACCATACTTCAAATGTCAGCCATCTTGATTTTACCATACCTCTAATCTCAAAATTGCCTCAAAATCTCCAAAACTGGGGCCATTTATGTGGGGGCAGTTACCACCTCAACATGCCTTGTCTAAAACATATACGTCTATGATCGACAGTAGTACGAGCCTTGGGAACATTGTTTTGAAATTAGAACAATGTTTTTATCTGTTTTTAAACATTCCTTTGGTTGTACAGCAAAATGATTGCCTCGTACAGCCATTGAAGTTTTATATAACTTTTTAATTTCGGACAGTATTTTTATATATTACAGTTAAACAAAACATATAGATATATGCTGTTTTTGGTTTTCTTCTGATAGTACCTACTGGAAACACCTTTTTTACCTTTAAACAGAAAGTATATCTATAAGATACGGGAAAAAATAAAAGGCCAATAAAACTTAAACAGCTTTATCTATTTCTAGCGGTAAATCTCTGTAACCACTGGTCTTAGGTCTATATAACCAAATCACTTTCGTTAATGGCTAGTTGCAACATTTATTGCGTACGCGGTACAGATAATAAAATAGGTTATTGAACCGACATCAGCTTAGCCGACTTACATATAGTTTATGGCGTGGGCTTCCTCAAAACAATCATTATCTTCCAAAACACTAATAAATTTTTGCTATGTTTAAGGATGTGCTTGTATTTATTGAAGGTATCGATAATTTTTTTCATTATATAAACCTAATGAAAAAATTAATTAATTAATAAAAATAATAGAGATGTGAGATAGAGATATGTGACATAGTTAAATACTCAACAAGTTCTCAGTCTTCTAAGATTATGCTTAATATAATAGGAAAAACACAAATTACACTTTTTCAACTTTTGTTTCATTGGAAGTTTAATTTCATAACATATACGTTTGTTTTATCTCTGAAATCGTTTACAGAGATAATATTGTAACAGTTTGTGGAGATAAACAGATTATCACGTAATCGGATGTACCGTCGTATAAATATTATCTGTGGAGCGACCGCGCTTGTAATTCAAAAATAGAACATCCTGTGCCGGACAAACATTTTTTAAAGCACTGCACGGATATTTGATAATAATTAATTGGTTTGTAATTATTATATTAACACGTGAAGCAAAAACTTTCAGTAGAGTTTAACGAGAATTGTACAAAACGGTGGAGTGTGAAAGGCCGGTTAATTAAAGTTTAAGTGGAGGAAGTCGAAGAAAAAAATATTAGCTTTCTGTGTGCAGCATATTTTTAAAGAATGCTTAGAAATATATAAAATTTATAAAAATAACAATAACATGCACTACGTCAGATTACTAACACACACTACCGTGCGTTTGATAGGTACAGTTTTGTTACACGTTGACGTTTGTTAATCTGTCACAACATTTTTTTTCTATTTATGAGGCAAAAGAACGAAGAACAAAAGAACCCTTATAAAGTTCAAACATAAAAATTATCTGAATTATTATGGGTGAGCACAGGGTGACCTCTAGCAATAATAATAATAATTAGTTTGAAGTAAAAAGCTGAAAAACTTTTTATTACTCTCCTTTATATATGACGTCTCCGAAAATTAATTACGGATACTTCGGGCACATGGTTCACTCCTTGTGTAAAGACGTTTAGGCAAAACGTATGAACATATTTGTCATACTCAAAGTAAAAAATCATGTCATGTATGGGTGACTCTCCGCTAAACGCAAACTCGCCCATACCTATAAAGAAATAATATTTTTTTCGAGTAGGACAATTATTTTTCTGCCTAAACGTCTTCACATAAGTAGTAAATCACGTACCCGAAATATCCGTTATTGATTTTTCTAGACCTTATATTTAAGTAATGGGAAATACTAGGTATATTTTTGGATATCAAGGCTGACATTTATGTTACCTTTGAAGCCTTTTTACTGCAATGCTCTAAAATATTGCATCTTGTTTTAAATATGTATGTACTATCAGATATATATTATTTTAAACAACATCAAACTTACTAAAATACTCAAGAAACTTTGAATGTTTTTGAAATTTTATATTTCAATATAATAATGTATCTAGTAATAATCAACTCTTGTTATTTATTAGATACTAACCTAACTTATTACTTATTTATCCCGAAGGAAACATCTTCAAAATGTTAACCATTCAAAACATCCTAAATTCAAAATGTTACACTAGAATACTACCATAACAGTTAGTAGGACGTCAGAAGCGCGAGCGGATGAATGGACGTTTTTACGGGCTGGTGGAAAGGTCACGATGTTATTGCTCTAGCTAGGGATGTGCTATCGATAAAATACCTTTATTACTTTAATGGCGCTATATACTTAAAAACATCTGTGTTCGTGTATATAAATCAATTATTTCAAAACTAAGGATGGGCTATGACGCACATCATGATGAAAAATTTACGCCATTTTGATATCGGAAGATTTTGTCAACTAAATTCGGACTGATTAAACTGTGGAACGTAAATGTCAAAATGTCTGGATCACAAATATCAAACCTTGACTGTCCCAAACAATGCCAAAAGTAGGGCTTAAGTAGGGTTTAAGTGTGGACATTTTTTGCCTCGACATGCCTCGTCTATAATATTATATAGATTTATGATCAAAATACTTTTGAATACTTTATCCTGTATCGTTATAGTACATGTATCTTTGATAATACATACTTAAACTCTACGAAGAGAACTCAAATAATAATTAAAGCATGACCGGAAAAATAAAAAATCTCGCCATGTTGCGAGAAATCAGGGCACTAATACGAAATGTCAAATGTTTGAGATTTAACCAATCACATCCCAGCCATTCTTAGTGTTGCTGCAATTAAAAAATGAAGCGCTTCCAGTGCAGGTTTTTTATTTTTCTGGTCAGGCTTTATATATCTATATCTTTGCATTTAATAATTCTTTACTTTGTTATATTGAGCTTTCTTTAAGGCTTAAGGATTTAAAGTTACCACCACTACTACTACATATCATACTGAAACATTTTTGAAGACCTTGTCAAATATTTTAAAGCCTGACCAGAAAAATAAAAAATCTGCACTGGGGCGCTTCATTTTTTAATTGCAGCAACACTAAGAACGGCTGGGATTCGATTGGTTAAATCTCAAAGATTTGACATTTCCTTTTAGCACCGAGATTTCCCGTAACATGCCGAGGTTTTTTATTTTTCTGGTCATGCTTTATATTATTATCAATGTTTTTGTTTTCAAAGATGTCGATAATACCTAGCACATCACTTGGTACACAAACAATACTAACAATGAATCAACGATACCGTTAGCTGATAACGAGTGTACTCAAAAGGTGATAATTTCCTATTTGCCGAGGAAGTAAATAGTGTTGTACCGAATACTTATCGATATTACGTCATGGCACATGGTTATGGCTATTTGTTTCATTATCATCATCACTTACTTCCTTACTAACTAATGGAAGTTATAGAAGCACGGGTTTTGGCGTGGGGTTCCTATAACTCCATTCCTATCGGCTACACTTACCACTTACCTTTTCAAGATACCTCATCCTATCTCTAGTCTCTACCTATTATACAGGCTAGGGCTTCCCTATGAAGGAAATGCAGCCTTCGTCACTGCTGAGCATATGACTATTAAAATTAATGCTGAAATCTGATGAATACTAAAAATTACCCAAATTAATTCACAACACAAGGTAGGTACCTACAATGAAAACAATATTATTGTTTTCATTCTCAATTTTTACGTGACGTCAAAGTGGCATACCGCGGCGCCGTATGTACGCACGTAGACTTTTGTGTTTCATCATCCATTTTACCCTAATAACCTAATGAAGGTTAAATTTCATTTATAAGTATAACGTACATTTTTTCTAAACTTAATTTATTAACTTATTCAACTGAGCAACCTAAAATTTGAAGAATGCTGAATGCAGTAAGATTCATTACGCTCAGTTGAGTAACAATAAAAAAATATATATTTTATTCTTAATTCAAAACGTACCAACCTGCAAGTATAGTCCGTTCAGATTTACTTTAAAGGGTCATACTGACCGTCCAGCCTGCAAATCCAGTACCGATACTAATAGCCGTGATTTGTCAATCATTTATAGTCCCTTTACCTTGCAGTTTCTACGAGAGTGAATCCGTATCACAAAGATTCTGTCGGAGTTTTGCCAGTAAACCATTGCCATAAATTTGTGTTATTTCGGTTCTTAATGTGTAATATTGGTAGAATATTAAACATTAAATATTTGTTAACGTGCACAAGTGTGGGCAAGTGGTACAACTGCTAAAAACGTTCTATTTTGAGTTTCCCTCCAAAACTCCCTAGGAACTTTCAATAAAGCTACCACTTTACTGAATCGACTGACATGACTCATGGACTGCACTGACTATTTACTTGGTCTTTGACTAGACTTTAGACTCGACGATTTAGGAATACGGTGTTGAAAATTGAAACGAAAGTTTTATTTCCCGCCATAAGGCATTATAAAAACTTGACACTGGCAAATGGTTATAAGCCAATGCCATATATAAAAAAAAAGATTCTGGTAGAGATAAAATAAAGTGCCATACTGACTTTCCAGCCTGCAATTCCAGTACCGGTACTAATAGCTGTCATTACTGACAATAGTGTCAACCAATATAAAATAATTTATTATTTTTGACTACAAGTCCGCTTCAATGCCGCGGCATTGCGTTTGCAGGCTGGACACTATTTATGGCCTTCTGAACGGTCTGTACCTACTTAAAACATTCAAAGAGGCTCGACAGGCGATGAATGCAACTGTTTATTAAAACATGAATCACGCATTCCTGATAATCTGTGGTGTGACGTCATTAGCTGACGTCACTGGCGCCTGGGCCAAGGATGATACAGGAAGCTGATAGCTTATCAAAACCTTCAAGTAATCTGCTTATAAAGAATGCTTTGAAACGTTCTTTCCCTAATAAGATGTCCATATTGTAATTGAATTATCAAGTACCTACCCAGAGTAGATTAGCTTATAAGCCTTATAAGACGCCTCCGTGGTCCAGTGGTGTAAGCTTATGGCTCTCGAATCTGAAAGTCGTCGTCGTCGGATCCCCGTGTTGGGAGCGCAAAAATTTTTGTTTTCAAGTCTGTAGGTATAAGACAATGAAGGCTGATCACCTGATTGTCTGACAAGATGATCAATGCGTCGTATGAGCATGTAAAAAGTCGGTCCTGAAATGAGGAAATGTTTGATTGGGGACTTCTCCAACCAAAAGGGATTTCCTAAACCAAAAACGCGATCACCAGGAAATTCCAAAGGATTTTTGTCTTTAATAAAAAAATGACGTCTACGTACCACAGTAAAATTTATCTGAAAACTGAATTATTACATTTCAGTATAAACAAAAAACCGCCTCATCGTTCTTAGCTCATATGAAGCCTCTGTATAACGGCAGTGACCTTGCGCGTCACATCCCATACAGATTTTGTAGGTGACAAGGGCGTATCGCGCCGATGGGAGAGTATTGAAATCGGATAAACAATCACTATTATAAATATTTGAGACAATATTTGCAAAAACTGAAACGGCGTTGAGTCTTGTCTTATTTAAAATACTAAAATAATTTTCACACTCGTGTGACTGATAGAAGAAGAGAAAAAAGGTTTAAAAAATAAGGTGGACTTAGCATATTATTAGATCAATATTTAAAAAAAATAATCAAATTATTCAAATTATAAGAAGACAATCCTCGGCTTTATATAATGCAAATTAACATACTTATTTTTTTTTTTGGGATTTTTCAATACGGCCATGACCGAGAAAAACGGTTTCAAAGAACTCCAATTTTCAGTTCTATCGAGCGCACAGCCCTTTAATCCAGGAACATACCCTGTTGGAACCGTTTACGGAACCAAATATTCTAGTACCTGGTTCCGCGCAGTGGTACGTGGTACCACCATTACCTTATGAAAGCGGGGGCCAGTGAAGCATGTCATTATGTATGTGGGACCGTCGATGTCCAAACAAAAAACAGGCCAAGTGCGAGTTGGACTCGCACACAATGAATTCCGTAGAAAAAGGTAAAAATGGTTGTTGTATAGGTTGTTGTATATACTGTGTTGTTGTGGGCCTCCACTTAAATATTTATTTTATTCTGTTTTTAGTATTTGTCATTATAGCGGCAACAGAAATACATCAACGGTTCTTGAGATACAGCCTGGTGACAGACAGACAGTCCGTCCCGTTTTTATCCTTTGGGTACGGAACCCAAAAAATACAAACACATATTATGTTTTTGTAGGATGTTTGTAGCAATCCACTAGGCATTGAATTTAAAAGAAAGAAATCGTGATATTGTCCGTCTGTAGATTGACAAAAGTTAATTTTAGCAATCTCCAGACAGATAATATCATGATTTGTTTCTTATTAAATAGTTTTATTAAATAGCTTTCTTTCAATAACTTCGTAATTCGAACTTTTGTAACGAAACTTGCATCTTTTCGCGTAGTAAAAAAAGTTAAAATTTTTAATTTCTATCTTATAAATTGCTTGCTGACGACGTCACGGTGTAGCTGGCCCGTCATTGGTCAATTTTGACATATGTATTAATGGCTCACTGCAAACTTAATGCGAATACACTATAGTTACTACCATTAGCTATAGTACTAGGTATAGTATGTACATAAGTAATAATAAATAGGGAAAAGACGAATTTTTAAGACGAACTACAATATATTTTCCTAATTTTTAGTGCAACTAGACTTTGTTTTTCGAAGAAATGCTGACGTAGTTCATTCATAAAGTCTCGTGCCTCCAACCAGTTTTGAACCTGTTACGCACCTTGACCGAATGACTAAGCCACGCCTCCGGATATCCTCGGGCCATGCAGATGAATCATAGAATTCAAAGACCATGACAGAATTTTAGCGAATGCCTAGTTCCGCATTTTACAATAAATCAATTAAATTACATATTATTTCCTGTGTATATTAAAAACCTTACTATTTTGCAATTGTATTTGCGTTAAAAAAAACTGCATGAACTTTTGAAAAATAGATAGGAAGTTCCGAGGATGTGTAGATAATTTTATGGAGCCTGCTTAATTTTCTAGAATCTAGAGAATCTATCAAAAAGATCTATTAAAGCTTTAATTAAAAACACTTATTTTCACGCTATTCTCAAAACAAACTTTCAACCAATTAATTAGACAAAAATGTCCGTTCTAAACTTGAATTGACCTCAGAGTCAAAATGGCTGCCATTGATAATTTCGTCCCTCTCCGACGCGCGAGTTAACGTGCTGTGCGAGTGGGATAGAGTATCGTGCTAATTGTCTTGATGAGCAGACACAATGGAGAATCATTTCGTCTGGCGATTGTAAAAATGTTCATATTAAACATGATGAATGAATTTATTTTTGTCTTGATAAGTTATTATTTTTACAACGGAAGTGACATATTAAAATTATTTCTTCAATCCCATCGCTAGCTAAGTATACATATGGAATTTCAAAACTGCTTTGAGGCTTCTTTTAATTGACCTCAAAATAAAGCATGATATGCGCGCACATTAAAGAAATTGACATAAATTAGCTGTTTTGCGGTACATTTTGTGACCAAATGAAACCAAACCCTACAAAACTAACAAAAGGAGAGTAAATTATCTGTGATAATTTACCCCCACCTCCTGCAGCATACGTAATGCGACACAATACACATGTGCCGTTGCAACTTGTTATCCAGGTGCAATAAACTTTGCATCTAACCTAATTTTATCTGTGGGCGCCGTGGGTAATTGTTCCACAGTAAAATTCCCCTTGTCCCTTATTTAAAGATGGCACTGTACCTTTTTTTTACTTGGGAAATCCTTTACCGTCGGCCGGGGTATGTGGGACTCTCCCAGGCGCGAGGTGAGGAACGAACCCGGATTCCCTAATCCGTAGCCTGAGACGACAATTCAAGTGTGTTATAAATTTTAATCCGACCAATTGATTGCTTAATAGTTTCGAATGACACACAAGTATGTACTTGGGAGTTTTGCCGGGGAATTCAATGGGTGACGTTGTGGTTTTTGTATTTCCTCATAAATTTGTGTTATTTCGGTCCTTAATGTGTAATATTGGTAGAATATTAACCATTAAATATTCGTTAACGTGCACAAGTGTGGGCAAATGGTACAACTTCTAAAAACGTGTTGTTTTGTATTCCCTCCAAAACTCCCTAGGGACTTACAGTAAAGCTTCTACCACTTTACGGAATTATCTGACATGATTCATGGACTGCACTGACTATTTATTTGGACTTTGTCTAGACTTTAGACTTGACGATTTAGGAATACGGTATTGAAAATTGAAACGAAAGTTCTATTTCCCGCTTTTTTAACTTGACACTGGCAAATGGTTATAAGCCGATGCCATATTATATTAAAAAAAAGTAGGTACCTTGGGCACATTTGATCTAAATGTAACTTATATCAACATAATTTTTTACTAATATCTATTACAGCAAATAAGGTAAAAGTAACTTAATCTAAAATCATTGATACTTCAAACGAGCAATTCTTGTATAGGTATGTGACAGTAGGATTATTGAAAAATTAGGATCTTTGCGAAAGTCCTAGGATTATTGTGAAATGTGAAGAGCCGGTATATTTGATTTTGGGATAAATTTTCACCATCTTTCTTCAGGAAATTCGCAAAAAAACCGAATTATCCTACGACATTTCTGAAAATAGTGCAACAGTGTAAAATTCAAATTCCTTCATTAAATTTGAGCCCTAGAAACATAATTGAAGTGAAAACTTTTTTAGGCGCGTAAGGCATTTTTTGAGATGGAGAAACAGTGAGTTTCAAAAAATGATGATTCCAAACAGTGAGAACTCGCAATTTGCGACATTGTTACCGAAACCGGGAACAGTAGAGCGGAGCGGGCGGTTTCGCGCGACGCATGCTTCCTGTGCGCTATTGCTTTAACTTCTGTCGGCCCTGTCGGAGTGCCACTGTTTTTTTCGTATGTGGCCGCCACGACGATCTAAGGGCAAGCGTTTTCGAAGTGCTCGTTATTTTTGGGACCCTCATAACTTGGATCTAATAGTTAATTTCCTTGTTCCAGTGGATCACACCGGAGGAATGCGAGGTGTACTCCCGGGAGCGCCGGCCGCCGCTCGTCATCCCCCGGATCACGCAGTACCGGGCACCACGGAGATCGCCACGGCAATCGCCGCAGATACCTTACCCTGAGGTAGGTAACGAGCACATCAACTGATGGTGAGCATCAGTGACGAAGGCTGGTTGACGGTTGTCCTTCATAGAAAAGCCCTAGCCTGTATAATAGATAGGGATTTGGTTGAGATTTTTACCATGTAAAGTTATATACAGTTTCTATCTCTTATATAAAACACTTTTGGGACCGATTACTCGAAAATGGTTGACTTTGTATAAAAGTTATTTTTGTAACCTTGACTTTATATAACCAATTCGACTATACACCACAGACAAAGAATAGATATATTACTAACGTAAAGATTTTTTTTTTCTATCTTAATCTAAGGGTCGGGTTAAGACCGCTGTAGCTAAGTCGGACTATAACTAGCCTGGTGGCTAGTTTATCGTAAAGAATCGTCATTCCACCGATTTATACGAATGACGGCTCGTTGGTGGGTGGCTGGGCGAATGCGAAGGCGGGCGGGAAGGATGCTTAGTGGTCAATTATGGGAATTGTTAGAAGTTACTGTTAAAGGAACTTCTTCAATACCTACATTGTAAGATTCACATAATGTGGCCATTTTGGACCTGCCGCTGGTCTTTATTCATTGCAAAGTCAATTCAAAACGATCCCCTTTATAAACAAAGACAATAACACTGTGTCCACGCCCATCACCAATTAGGTAGAATTAATCATCAGACAGAGACGGGTATATTAATTAACATACGCGAAAGGAGGACAGCGAATACATAAGTTTATTGATGATTCAAAAGTTTTATAAAGGTCCTGCTCTACGAATGACAAACCTGAATTTATATATTTTTAACATAACATCTTGTGCCAACATCAGCCACCTTGTGTAGAAAACTTTCCAAGGTTGTTTTCATAATATAAGCTCTTGCTGGAAAATTGGAACAAGTTTTACAGTCGTGACATGGACCGACAGAAAGAAATAAAATAATGTACATCGACGTTTGATATAAGATATTCGGTATAGTGTCGGGCCCGACGCCCGATTATAGAGACTTGCAAAATACAATTATAATTACAGATATACAAAATATATACAAAATATAATTACAGATATGTAAATACATCAACGATATATTATGTAAATGTCGCAGCCATCTAGTTAAATGTCCTGCCAATTTCACGCCTATAGAAATAAGTAGACCGATTGTTATTTAAACTTCAATCATTCAACGTTAAACGACTTGACGTATTAAAAGTTAGCCTGTTCAATGTTGGTAATGGTAATGTTAGCCTGTTCAATGTTCAGCACCTATAGGCGCTCAATGAATTGGCTAGTTGTTATTCATCCATTTTATTTGTATGTTGAACAATACCATTACCTAATACTTTACATCATTGAGCATTTATTTACATAAAAAATGTTATCATGTTGGGTATTTTTTGAAGCAATTTTGATTACCGCCTATTTATTCTATTATATTTATTCTAGTTGTTGTGAGCTGCGACGTCTTGATTCTTACAGATCCTTTCTTATGCTTAAGTGGTGATAATAATGATACAGCAACAATTGTGATATTCTCCTTTATTGGTCCATATGAGAGTGATGCTTAACACAGATACGTCTACAATATATTATATTATAGCCTTTTGGCTAACTAAAATAATCTAGCTAGATATGCTGTGCTTGTGCATTGTGCACACTTGTGACATCTATCAATAAGACATTGACGTTTCTACTTTTTATTACTGCTATATTATGCAACGGTAGTAACCATTTAGGGTACTACTTAGTACAGGTGCCAATGCTTTTGCCCGCGGCTCCGCCCGCGTAAAGAACTTATTCTACGGGAACACTGTAATTTTTCGGGATGAAAAGTTGCGTATGTATTAACCCAGAGCTCAAGCCACTACCATACAAAATTTTATCAAAATCCGTTCAGTACTTTTTTCACGAAAGAGTAACAAACATCCATCCATCCATCCATCCTCACAAACCTTCACATTTATAATGTTAGTAGAATACTAGTTTTCAATGGCAAAGATTTGCTTTGCGACATTCAATATTGTATAAATATTTTCGAATCAAATAGCTTTATTGTACATCAATCGATCAGAGGCGTTACATTCAAATATGTATTTGTTTTTTAAATAATTATAATGTACCGCTCAACATGGCGTTCGCGCCAACTGCTTGCATCCGGTCAGTGAATGAAATAAAGCGAAATTCTTCGGACAATCGTCAATGGGTATCAAAAAAGAAAAGTTCATCGTGCAATTTGTTCAATGGCGAATGCTGTTGTAGTAGGTACATAATATCAGCATTCAATTCATCAATCAATCAGTTAGTTGCTTCATAATGATTATATTTTAATTTTTAGTTATTAGTTGATTGATAATAATTTGCCATTTGCCCATACTATATATTGCCCATGCAAGCATGGAGAATAGAGTAAACGAGTACCGACTGTCTAGGGCAGAAAAGCTAAAAAATAAACTCGATAATATTTTTATAAATATGAAATATATCACCTTAGAAGAGGCTATGATTTCATTCTTTGTTATTTACCCGCGACAGTAGCGCCATCCGGCTATTTAACGCGTTTTTACAGACACTTTTTCATGTATGGATATGGCACTCCTTTAGGCTATGTTCCCACGAGCGTTTTTTTTTTGTAGTTTTTTCTGTCGCGACCACGTAAAACGCTCGTGGGAACGTAGAAAAATCTAGTCTCTGTGCTATCAGTAATCAGTATGTATCTTGTGTAGACAAAACTCATTTCTACGGCCGAGCTATGCGTACTGTACAGTCAACAGTGTAAGTAGTGAAGAGCAGTTATAGCTTTTAAGACATGTAATTTACAATTAAAATAAATATTTTTTCACCTTTCGGTTGCGCAGTACGCAGCGAAATGCCAGGCCACACATTTGGACTAAGAGGCAGAGTTTCAAGTGAAGTTAGGCCTGATGTAGAGTCAGAAGCTTGGCTCTGTTAATAGATCACGTCTTTTTGACAGTGCGTGCCATTTGGTTTCGTCTTGGCAGCATTTTACATGGAAATGTTTTTCGTGGGTTATATTAATCAGAATTGCAATAAATTTGTATATTATCACGTGAATACGTATTTGCTTACATTTAATAATAATATCTATGAACGCTTCACAACAGCTCAATGTGTTATGTGGCCCCGTGGTAAGTATCCGAAGAACTTGTGAGTTGTGTTACGGGAACCGACACTGAGCCGGTAAATTTAAAAGGTAAATTATTATCATATTGTTAACTAGCGTAAAATTAATATAATATTGTACCTATATTATGCGATGATTTACTACATTTAGGCCAAACTGGAGTAAAATTTTACTCGAGTATAAATGTTTCCTAATCTAAGAGTAAGCTGGTTTTGCGTTTTTCCAACTTCTAATCCAAGAATAAGGTTACACGGGAGTAAATATTTACACGGGCGATTTTGACGGAGTAAAGTATTAAACTGAGAATATAGAATGTCGCACAGCTGGCTGTCAATTGTCACGATCAATGTCATTGTGAAGTGTTATAATTTGACATTGTCATTTTACTGTATTAGTCTACGAAATTAAATTGTTATGGCGTACAAGTCATTCTAATACAAACAATAGTACATCATTTTTTGTCGGTTTATACATTCGTTCATTATTCATTGAATAATAATACCGAGCATAGTATACTCTTCGAGTAACTTGGTAAAACGCAAACGAAGATATCCTAGAGTAAACTGAAGGAGTAAAATTATTCTCGTTATAGTTACACTCGTGTAACTTCAAGATTGGTCGAATCGGGCCTTAGTTAAATTTATTGCAAGTTGTAATACTGCCATCTATAACTTGCTACAATAACTATAATAACGTTATGGTGTGCCATGATAACGCTAGATGGCGTTAAATAATTTAATCTATTTCAAGAGTAAAATAAAATTAATTACCTGTTGATTAATATTGCACGAGACTAGACAGTACGAATTATATATAAATAGTTTAGAAGTTATTGCAAATGTTATTTACATTGTAGGTATATTCAAATTTTGTTAACAAAGCAAAGTATGCTTTCGCGTTACAATTTTTCCAGTAGTATTAGAGCCATCTTTATTAACCTTGCACAAAGGAAGTCATAACCATATATGATAAGTAGTATTACTACATACTGAGAGTCTTATTTTTACTTAATTACCTGATCAACTTTTTTATCTATCTATAAGATTGCAATAGTCCTAAATCTTATTACTTAAAAAATAATACCTGAATTTTAGACTTTTAGCAGACCTTAGGAATTATGAGATTTGCCAACATAGTTTAGAAAGGCCTGAGAACTTGTAATGAAGTACCAACATTAAATAATGTTAGTAATATCGGCACCGTAGTACATGATAAGAAGGGGAACGTTTCCTAGCGAATCGTCGACCGACGAGCTATCTGCACGCAGTGAGGGGCAGTTGATGTATATTATGTCGATAAAATGGCAAAAATATCCACTTTTATTGAAAATCACTAGTTTAAATACTATTTAAATGGTGTGCTTAAAATAGAGAAAGCTGAAAGGATTATTATTACATAGGTCTCAAATTACGATTGTAAAGGGTCAGTTCACAGCGCGACGAGACGCCTCGCGACGCAGCGCTGCATTTTTAAAATAGCATTTCAAAATTTGAATTTTATTGACTCCATAAAACGATACACGTTTCATATGACCTCAGTCATACACTGCACATGCGCTGTGCAGCGCGGTGCAACTTGACATTCGAACTGTTACAATGAAACGTGTGTCTTCTTGTATAACGAATTAAGTTAAATTATGAATAGCTAACTTTAAAATGCAGTGCCGATTCGTTTCGGGGTGAATTGGCCCTTAGGTTAATCAACTTAATTGATTTACGAAAAGCGCCAATCAATATTTTTTTGGTATTCCGAGTTTCGTGATCCTCTGTTACAAACAAAACATTACACAATTAAGTACTTAAGTATTTTCAAAGAATTTTGGTTACGAATGATTAAAACATCCACCATCACCTTCTACCTTCTAAGCAGTAAGGCGACGTGCCTGAACAAGCCAAGAGGCGCCTAAATGTCTGGACATATCGATAGTTTACTCGGTAATGACGTGTTAAAGTATCGATACAACACAACACTGTATTGTGACCACAAATGTCGGTGTGTCACGACATTTTCCCGCTCAGTAGTGTAGTGCCAGTAATGAGTGTCAGTGTGCTGTGATGACCATAAAAATGACAATGTTCAAGCTGAAGCGAGGAAAAACTTGGTTTCGCGAGGTACACCCTATTTTTTACCGTTTTTTCTATGTAACGTGAGTGTTTAAACCTGGAAAATAACCAGTGTGATCGACAATACATTGTTTTGGGTTTGGTAAGCTTATCAGTTTTTAATGGCGTTCTTATGGATATATTAGTGCCTTTTAATCCTGACGAAGGCAGTGACTGTTGGTCCATCATCGGTCTTGGATGAAACTGATGGGCGGGGATGAGTGTGACAGCACTACAGCCTTCTCTTTCCTCTCTACCTCCCCTCTGCTCCCTCTCCCTTCTCTCCAATCTCTTTTTGCGAGTAAGTTATAGATTTCATCTTGAAGTACCATCGACAAAGTTCCTGCTCGACCAGTACCTGAACATTTTCCTTTGCATTACGACGCCTCAAAATACTTTAACACAAATTATGTCACTGCAACGACTGCAGACGTGATTGAACTACGTAGGTATATTTACACGGGAGTGTGTGTGCGTGTGCACGATGCAACGGAGCTGTTGAGCGATTTTTTTCGTACACGAATTTCGATCACAATTCACAAAGCACGTTTTAAGTAATATCTATGGACGATATTACTTAAAACGTGCTTTGTGAATTTTTTTTATTTAACGTTTTAAGTAGCCGGCAGCTACTCCAAACGAGTCTTTAAACGGTTCATTCTGAAATCTGATACTTAGTTATAATCAGAACACCAATTCTCGTAATTATCGTACACTTTTATTTTACTTTTATTGAATTATAAATGAATTGCCTGGATATCATAAACTGATTTTTGAAGATTTCGACTGCAAATAAGGGTTTGACGTGGGTTTGACGTAACTGTGTTATTTCAGGATTTAGTTAGCAGAATCGGCCTTCAGATAATTAGTTAAATTCCGTCGTCTAAAGCTTGACCGTTAAATATAGACCTGAGGAAGATCATTCGATGTTCTGTCATACATAGCATGACACCACAAACCACTGTTAAGGGAATAAGGATGTCGCTACGCATAACGCTGTTACATGATTGGCTTAAATATTGCATGGCCTAATATGGTAAAGGCGATCTTAACCAGTGTTTATTCTGTTGAAGATACCTGACATCATAATTAAGTGTTCAGCTCCAGTTGCATTCGCCGGAATTGGATCGACGAATGAATGATGCGTCGACTGCTGCGTTACATTACTCAACCGGCACAATAATGAATGGATTTTAAATCGACTCATTACCTGTGATGAAAAGTGGATCCTGTACGCCAAGTTGCATCGCTAATAACGATGTCGAAGTTCGAAAAACAAATGTGGGATTTGACATGAGCAACGCTAAGTGACATAAGCATCGCTGTGTCACTTAGCAATGGCAATTTGGCTAAAGGACATGCTCTAGAACATTGGTTCCGAACCTGGGGGTAATTACCCCCGCGGGGGTAAAACAGCTATTCTATAGGGGTAACACAGGTGGTACCTTAAGAAAGATGAATAAACAGAAAAAAAGGTGAGAATTATGAACTCTGTACATTGACGAAAAGCAGCTTCAGAATATCCTGTCATTGCTGAAAGAGCTCTGAAAATGTTGGTACCGTTTTGTGCCACTTATAGCTGATGGGAGAGCGGCTTCTCAACTCTAGTAATATTGTAAGCAAAGGCCAGAAACCGTCTGTCTGAACGTGGAGCATGACATGAGATACGCGTTGAGTGTACCTAAACCTAATTTTAAAAAACTTGCGAATTTAAAACAATCTCAACCTTCACACTAAAATCTAAACGTTAGTAACAAACTATTATAGATGTGCATTTTTTTTATAAATAAAGATATATGTTGGTACTTGCTTTAAATAATTTTTAGGGTTGAATTTTTGCCTTTAAATGGTCGTTATCCGTCCTACAGGACATCCCGTCCGTAGTATCCGGACTCCCACGGCCTGCGTAGAGCAAGTGTACTCTTTGTTTGCATGTGCTACACGTTAAACACATTCGATTACGTACAGTCGACACAGTCTACGAATCCAACATTTATAAAACCGACATAGCTACGTTCCCACGAGAGTTTTTTTTGTGGTCGCGACAGAAAAAACACCACTGTAAATAGTACTGTGTGCAATACAATACTGAGTACAATACAGGTGAAAAGCGTGGAGAGTTGTCAAATCTGACATTTGACACTTGACGTTGAGACTTTCAGCTCTATTGTATTAGCGCAGAGTTCTATTTAGAGTGCAGTTTTTTTTGTCGCGTCCCCAAAAAACTCTCGTGGGTACGAGGGCTTAGGAACTGTTTCCCAATTTTCTAATTATTATAAGTGTCGGGTTGCCTATTCGGAAGCTTTGTCGCTGCTTACTTTATATCGAGCGACATAGACATTGTAATAAGCTATCTGACACTTGTCAGTTGAATAAGAAATATAGACTTTCACCAAGTTGCCATCGCTAATTACGACGACGAAGTTCGAAAACAAAAATGTAAGGAGTTGACTTAAGCCTTTAATATGCGACGATAACACGATGGAGTAAAATCCTAATCCTACTAATATTTTAAATGTGTAGAAATTTGGGGATGGATGGATGTATGTATGAATGGATGGATGGATATTTATTACATATTACATTTTTCATGCAAAAACTACTGAACGGATTTGATGAAATTTGGTATGGTAGTAGTTTGTATTAACACATAGGTTGCTTTTTATCCTGAATAAGTACAGTATTCCCGTGGGATACTGTACTTACGCGGGCGGAGCCGCGGGTTAAAGCTAGTGAAAAAATATTGTTCATCCCCACTTCACATGTACGGAGACATTATAACACTGAGAACGAAACCTTGGGATATTTCCATTATATCAAATTATATTATACTATATACCTATTACTCCATAGACCCACATAATTGTTTCATTATCATATGCATGGCAATTGTTTACATAACCGCTATTTTCTTCAATGTTTTCATTAATATTTAATTAGGGATATTCATTAATTAACGGGCATCGAATTTTCCTGTTGTTCAGCTCCTGGACTATTGGCTAGATAAGCTTGTTTGTGCTGTACTTTAACCTGACCTTATATTACTGAATTTTTAGGGTTACTCAAGGAGCCCTTGTAGTTTCGTCTCTGTCTGCCTGTCTGCCTGTCTGCCCGCCCTCATAACTTCTGTGATTATAAATGGATGACATTCGTTATAGTTATAGATTGTGTATAGATTACGGTTTTGGCATCATATACTTACCTAATAATTATAATTTTGTATTTTATGGGTTGATCCCCAATCCCCATACGTTGAAGTGGGGATGTTTTTTTTCATTTCATCCCGTCATGTGGAGTATCGTCGAATAGGTATTTTTTAAATAAAAGCAAGGTTTCATATTATATGACTTTTTTTAAATGTAAACCATTTTCTAGTAATCGACCTTCAAAGTGGTTTACAAGTTGGCCGCCCGTGATATTTCTAAGCTTAGAAACTTGCAATTTTTCATGCGGATAGAAGCAGATAGATCATTATAATACTCTTTAGAATAAATAAATCGGACAGTAATTTTTGAAGTAGGTTATTTAAAAAACCTATTATCCTTAGACATGTCAGACATGTACCTATTCTTACTTAACTTAGTTCAAATACCTGTTAAGAGCCGGCAGAATAACTTTGGATAAAAATAGTCCTCTTACCTGTAATATGACAGTTGGACTGAATCATTCCAGCTCAATAATACATTCCTATCTCTTACAGCAGGAGGTATGCGATGTGCCGGCAAAGTCATGGCAGTATTCTCCTACACCGGACCGGAGCCGGATAGACCTGGAGAGGAGTTTCGCCAAGGCCACTTACGACTCCCCATCGATTTGGTCAGCTAAACGATTGGGTATGTTCATTTGAGGGGCGTCCTTCGTTCGTTCGCGCGCCGTAACCGAGATTTATATATATCTATCGAAAATTGTTTTGAGGCTGTTTGCTTCTCATTAAAAACAAATAATAAAATAACATTTTTTATTTCACACGATTACCTCCATTATGTCCAAATATATTTATGGAAAGTCATATCAAAATCCGTATTTTGTGAAGTGATTGTTTCGCTAAATTATTAGATCTTAAACGCAACTTTTTCGCGAATATTCCACGCTCGATATTTACGATATTTGGATCGTGATCCTGGATTTCAATATTTATCTCTATGTACCTACTAAGTACTTAGGTAGCGTATTCCGAGTGAAATACGGATCGTTGGGAGACAAAAGTAACAGGAGAGACAAAAGTAATAGCCAAAAACATAGAACAAGAATACAATATTTATTTTGCGCGATTTTGCGATCACAGAAAAGCCATTAAGTAATTTCTTTCGTAACACACAAGTTACGAGTTACGAGTCCTGTACTCAATAACTGAATGTAAATTCCAGGTGGCTCAACGGAGAATCTTCTTGGCAACATCAGGCGACCTACCCACCTTCAGTTGCCAGCATCATCGTCCGGAGACAGCCTGGATGTGGAGATCCGGGAGCGGAAGCCGTACCAGCAGGAGAGGTCCAGGTCCATGATGGCTTCTAAACCGAAGTCAAGAGCGCCCCAACCTTCACCAAGACTGATGGATGTGAGAAGCGAGAAGAAAAATAGGAGTGAAGTAAGAAACTCCAAATAATCTTAAAATCTAGAAATTATTACATTAAGTGTCAGGCCTGTTTCACAATCCTCTAATAAGTGACGGATAGCTTTTTCGGATGTTTTTTCGCTGCTTACTTCGAGCGACCGAGGCTAAAGATGCAAATAAACTATCTGACACGCCTTATCAGTAGATTGTGCAACACGCTCTAAAGATCTTACAATTTTATTATAAAAAATAACATTGAAAGTAACCTAACAACGAGTATAATAATAACAAGCTACCGTATAAGGCTATGAAAAAAAAAAGACTAAGTAAGACTGAGGGTGTTTGATATTTTTTCTGCCGCTAGGGGGCAGACCCTAGGCATACAAAGTGTCATCTGGTGGCGTAAGTGGTATCAAAAACGGTCAATAAGAATTTTCGATTATTTTTCTGTCACTAGGCGGCGCTTGGTAGCCAGACGGTCCTTGTCGTGTCAAAAAGCTGTCAGATGTCACGAATTAAAAATTATTTCACCAACGCCTGTTAAAATTTATCGTTGGTTAAATATCACGTTATCTCTCTCGTTTTTCGTCTTAATGAAATAGAAGGCATAATATTTAGACAAACGATTAACACTGACACACGCGTTGGGGAAACTGAGACTAAGGGCAAAGTATATATTACTGACGTATTAAGGGCCTGTTTGACAGTTTTAAGTTTTGTCTCCGTCGCACAGTATAAAGTAAGCGGCGACAAAACTTCCGGATAATTCGGTCGTTATAAATCATCATACCTAATGTTTTTAATTCAATAAAAAAGCAAAATAACGAGGGCGTAATAAGCATTTTATGTTTTCAGGACCCAATAATAGACAGGCGTTACATAAAACGTACCAAGTACATGGAGGGCGGGAAGAAATGCAAGAAGAACTGGGTGGAGAGCTACATGACCCTCACGCCGACTTCCATACGATTCTACAAGAATGAGAACACGTATAATGCTACGGTGAGGACCCTCCAATTTACTTACAATTTCCATACTGTTACGACGCATCAATGTGTGGAGTGTAGAACTAGAACTAGAACGTTCTAGTACTTTCCATACTGGAAGCTTCTAGAACTGTCCTCATTACGCCAAGCAGCGACAGAGTGATGCCTCTGAAGAGTCAAGTCATACCGTCCTCATTACGCCAAGCAGCGACAGAGTGATGCCTCTCAAGAGTCAAGTCATACCGTCCTCATTACGCCAAACAGCGACAGAGTGATGCCTCTCAAGAGTCAAGTCATACCGTCCTCATTACGCCAAGCAGCGACAGAGTAATGCCTCTCTAGAGTCAGGTCTTACTGTCCTCATTCCACCAAGCAGCGACAGAGTAATGCCTCTCTAGAGTCAGGTCTTACTGTCCTCATTCCACCAAGCAGCGACAGAGTAATGCCTCTCTAGAGTCAGGTCTTACTGTCCTCATTCCACCAAGCAGCGACAGAGTAATGCCTCTCTAGAGTCAGGTCTTACTGTCCTCATTCCACCAAGCAGCGACAGAGTAATGCCTCTCTAGAGTCAGGTCTTACTGTCCTCATTCCACCAAGCAGCGACAGAGTAATGCCTCTCTAGAGTCAGGTCTTACTGTCCTCATTCCACCAAGCAGCGACAGAGTAATGCCTCTCTAGAGTCAGGTCTTACTGTCCTCATTCCACCAAGCAGCGACAGAGTAATGCCTCTCTAGAGTCAGGTCTTACTGTCCTCATTTCACCAAGCAGCGACAGAGTAATGCCTCTCTAGAGTCAGGTCTTACTGTCCTCATTCCACCAAGCAGCGACAGAGTAATGCCTCTCTAGAGTCAGGTCTTACTGTCCTCATTCCACCAAGCAGCCACAGAGTAATGCCTCTCTAGAGTCAGGTCTTACTGTCCTCATTCCACCAAGCTGCGACAGAGTAATGCCTCTCTAGAGTCAGGTCTTACTGTCCTCATTCCACCAAGCAGCGACAGAGTAATGCCTCTCTAGAGTCAGGTCTTACTGTCCTCATTCCACCAAGCAGAGACAGAGTAATGCCTCTCTAGAGTCAGGTCTTACTGTCCTCATTCCACCAAGCCTTCCGTTCTTAGCGACCGCGACCAGTGACGGCGACCCACTGCTTAGTATGAATCTACATGGAGCACTAAAGAAATCCCGACGCATCGCGCGACCGGTGGGCGTGGCCAAAAAATCTGATTCGCTGGTTCGTGGGTCGTGGTCTCTAAAAACTACATGCTACCTTTAGTTTTTCTGTTTTTCGATAACCTTCGAAATTTGACATAACATTCGCAAACTGACATAGCGCGCGATATGTTAATACCATACGTTTTTGATTTCTAACTTCGCTATCGTAATTAGCGATGGCGTCTTGGCTAAAGGGGCCATGTCAATTTCATATTATATTTTCAATTTCGAGAGCCAATCGGTCAACCTTGACCTTTTTATTATAATCATATTGGAACATTTTTTAATTTATTTCTGAAGTATTGAAAATTCCAAATT
Source organism: Phengaris arion (assembly GCA_963565745.1). NCBI lineage: Eukaryota > Metazoa > Arthropoda > Insecta > Lepidoptera > Lycaenidae > Phengaris > Phengaris arion. The sequence goes on from OY751433.1 coordinate 26,319,591, forward strand.
GACTTCTGTTAACCTTCATCGTTTCTTGATGTCCAAAAGTATAGCTTGCCTGGCTTCATCTAATTCCACTCTTCTCACACCGTGGTGTCCTAACACGTGAGGACTCTGACCCATAACTGGTTTGTACATGAATAATTTTGGCTGCAGATGCGTGATCCCCCGAGCCCATCGTCAACGTCACGACCGGAGCTGGTCATCATGTTACACAGCGCCTACGTCGAGCTCAGTCAACATTCCCAGACGAGGAGGTAAAAAACGGATTGTTCTGTTTCATACTACATAACTTAAAGAAAGGAACGAATATACACAGCCAGCTCTTTTGTAAGTACATAAATTATTTGAAATGTAATCGCAAACAAAAACTCAACTCTCACCTAGACCTGAATTAAATACTTATTCACAATGCTTGTTATTTGCTATACACAACAGTTGAATGTCGATTCCCTTTTATGCGACGTTTATTACTTCAATTCAATGACTTCAAATGGACCCCTCTATTCTATTCTAACGTGTGGTCTTTTTAACACTTCTCTATTCTCAGGCACTCCCGTTCCCTGGTTTTGACGCAAGGCAACGACCAGTACCTACTACAAGACGAATCGGAGGCGAGCGCCAGGAACCTACTCCGGACAATACAAAACGTCATTGGTAGACTTGTGAGTATGTTTTTATAACTTTATTCCTTAACCGCGTTTACGCATTCAAAATACAGATAATACGTCTTAAGTGGATGGTGATTTAAAACCCATGCACGTCTTTTACACTTAGCTCTATAATCTCTTTGTATCGAAAATAATCCATTTCTTAAAAGGTTACCCACCCACCATTGCAACTATTGTGTGATCGTTAGCAACAGGGAACATGCAGTTGTATTAAATGAGCATAATTCTTATATTTTACGAACAGCAACATAAATAAGGCGACATAAAAGTTGCAAGACATAAAAAAAACAACGAGTTTTTTGCTATGATTGAAAACGAAAATTACTGTTCAAATCCTTATGTTATACTTAATGGAATTATTTAAGTTAATAAAATCAATTTTGTGTTTATCTGCGTACATTTTCAACTGCTGTTACGTCACTCGTGCATCATTTTTTGTATACTCAGAGCTTTCTTAGTGCTCTCCAACGATCTCACTTTTGTGATGACTGTATTTCGTCAATAGTTGATTGTAGATAGGTATGCCATTCAAAGACAATATTTTGTGGCTTATTATGTACTTTTCGAAAAACCAATTTAAAAAAATTATGCGTGTTCCCCATTACTACCGCAAGACTTAAAGTGCCTTGAGACAAACATGGAAAAATTGGTTTGATTGATTTAGTAAATGCCACAGCCTTCGAGAGAGGGGTGCCAGCAGTTGGTATAACTTTTGGAAATGTTGCGGGTTTCCATGTGTGTGTGTTCGTTTGCTGGTCTTATACTTGTAATTAACCTGATTTTCTTCATTTTTAGGGGCCCAGTTATATGATGGTGGAAGATCGTCCCAGTCCCGTATGCAGCAGCGGCACAGACGCCGAGAGTGTGGGCAGAACGCCGCCAGTATCGCGCCACACCGCAAAGGTTAAACAAAAAGGTGGGTTTCGACAATCAGAGTTACCCGAATCTACGTTTCCCCTTAATGAAGGGAAAGTGGGCGTTGTGAGTATCCCGATTCAAGACCACATTATCCTTAATCTGGAAAAAATAATGTTCTGAGTTAGCCGATTCCAAGGCACATTGCCCTTAACTTGGGTCAAAAATTAATGTTCTCCGGCTGCTTCAAGTAAGTTTTTAAGATTACTTACTTGAAGCAGGTATACTAGTTTTATTTAAATTGATCTCAAATAAAAGAAGTCAAAATATATTTACTACTTATTTTAGCAACCTTATGGTTGACCCTGCTTCAATTGTTTTCGGTTTTTTAGTCTCATAACCTATTCTTTGTGTGTACAAACGTTCGAATACGTATTTGTATAATTACACATCATTTTAACATCGTCCGAATATATTTACGTAAGTACTTATATTGATGAATATTGTGGTAATAACTTCAAATCCCATGTCAAGAAGTTCACGATGACGAACACTTCCCGGTAAATAAGTCACTTTTCCTCATTCCGACTCATCTGTATATCCATTCAGTCGTGAACTGAGCTGAGCCACCTTCAATTTCCATATAAATTCCTATTCAAAATCGAGTGATTGTGCTGTTTTTTCCGAAACTATGGTGAAGTAGATGAGTAACAAAAGTGATGTTCTGTGGCTGCGACCTGTCCCGAAACGAAAAGAAATTATACAGTGAGTTGAGCGATTTAAATTTACAAAATGTCCAGCCCAAAATTTTGATAAATCCCATTCTAAGAATCTCTCTTATTTCTCAATGCATTTTTCTACACCTTTATAAAATTTTATTTAAATCGTAGGCCAATTTAATTCATACAAAATTCATAGTAGTGTTAAATACGGAAATGCGTCGCCCCTGTATTATTTAAAACATTTATAACAATCTATTTGTGTATTTAAAACGCTTTATCAGATAACAGTTCCAGTGGAGATTAATGTGTTTATTACTCATTGTCTGAAGTGATTCAAACTGTGAGTTCGTGAATTCTGTCTTCAGATGTGTTGGTTTTGAAGCAACTGATGAATCTGAAGTTCTCTTCAATGTTTTTATTATGAATGGAGTTTGTGAGAAATTCCAAGTGCTATATCTTTCCATAAAAGTTAATTCCATAAAACTAAATATTATTGAAAATGATAAAATAATTATTATATACGATGAAGTGACAATAATTAAAGACAATTGACAAGTAAATATTGTGAAAACATATTTAGTAAAATAACAAAGCCAGTGTAAACCTACTATGTGCGCATATTGTGAACTATTTTGGACAAAAGATATATTGTGTGGAAAATAGTGATGCTTACAATAGTACAGTGCAATGAAAAGAAAGTGAAATGAAGAAAACGAGTTCACTCAAGGATTTAAAATTGAAGCACCTGTTTGGATCACAATACTTTACTTTTGTTACAGGTTAAGTGATACATTTATTAGAATTAACAATAATTAATTATAAAAATAAATAGTGAGTCTGAGTGATACTGATCGTCGTTGATTTAAAACGCATCATTTTAGGAAGGTACTTATTTTTCTATTTGAAATTTTTGTATACATCCTGTTACATTGATGACAAAGTCTAAATCATTAATTGTTATCATTATCTTTTTACCACCTTTACAATTGGCCATCGTATTTTCGTGGCGTGAAATTATTATCATTTGGTTTATCGGCTTTTATTTGAGCATTAGGAAATTGATCGTCGTCGAATTCGTTAGATTAGATATCATCACCTATATCTATGTACAGTGTATTTAAATGGAAGTGTTAGAAGTTTTCCGTTCGGTTGGTTAATTTTTAAACATACGATCTATCGAAATAGTGTTGGTATTTTTAGGTGCACATATTCTATGTACTATCTACAAATCTTTATTGTTATGAACAATTTCTGAGGCAACTTTATACCTGAAGACGAGCAAAACGAGCGGTGTAAGGTAAATCTAAATATTTGTATATGGGATCTGAAACTTGTGGCGTCTCTTTCACTAACCTAGCCTCAGTTGTCTAACAAACGTGTTGTCGCTTCTAAATGTTTAAGTCAGATGTGATTGTTTTTTCTATTTTGCAATAAATCTTGTACAGTTTAAATGTTTGTTTCATTTCTCATATTACACTTTATAATTCTAGTAACGTCTCTCTAATTTACAATCAGTTCTAACTTTACAACTTTATGATCTGTCTAATTTGCATTATCTAGCTTTAACGTTTTAGCTACTCCCTTTGCTGTTGTATTCCACGTGGCTGTATTTCTATCTTTATTTCAGCAGGAGGCAGCAGCATAGAAGATCTCAGTGACTCCACTGAAATCGTCACAAAATCCGACGTCAGAAGCAAGCTAAAGAGATTCTTCGCAAAACGGCCGTCAATGGACGTCTTAGTGAAGAACGGAATCTATAAAGGTTTGGCATCAGTAGTGTGCGCTTACATTTTGCACATATGCTTCAGATATTTGGATATTTTGCAATGCTATGTAGTTGGATGCTTGATCTGTAGAAAATTGGGATTCGTAACTGACGATTGGACTAACAATTTTGAAATTTATTGATTATGTGACACTTGTATGTATAAATTGTACGACATATACAAGTAAGTATTGTACATATTTAAATTTTTACATAATATAGGTTAAGTTTTTTACTTAGTTGCTGTTTTATTTAACATATCCTTATTCCTAGTTATGTAGAGGTGTGTGGTTTTTGAGTAGTTACTATTTTTAGTTTTAGAAGTGTTGTAGAAATTTCTTAAAATGGGGGATGCACTTTTTACTAGGTAAAATTATTTTGATCTTAACTAAATTGCAGCTTTGCCTTATTTAAGCTGTTGTTTAGGCGGTATAATAGGAAATATGCATGTATTATTTTAAACGTTTCTACTGGTACTTATAACTTTACCAAATATATATATACAACACATCCAAAATTTTATCCATTAGGCTGGTAAGAAATGTTTTAAAATTACAATAATTTTTGGGCGATTTAAACACGCCATTTTCGCGCGCTTGAGTTGTGACATCATCGTACATATAAAAGACAGTTGACAGTTCAAATCATTGTTTGACTTTGTCATACAGTCATACACGAGTTCGATGTACACTGACACTGGCTATTCCTCAAGGGAGGCCGGTTTTTATAGAAGGAGACGAAGTAAACAAACAAAGACGACAACGCAAAGCTAGGAGTTTTGCCGGGGAGTTCAATGAGTGATGTTGTGGAATTTGTAAAACTTCATAAATTTGTGTTATTTCGGTTCTTAATGTGTAATATTGGTAGAATATTAGCCATCAAATATTCGTTATCGTGCACAAGTGTGGGCAAGTGGTACAACTTCTAAAAACGTGCTATTTTGTGTTTCTCACCAAAACTCCCTAGGAACTTTCAGTGAAGCTCCTACCACTTTACTGAATCGACTGACATGACTCATAGACTGTACTGACTATATATTTGGACTTTGACTAGACTTTAGACTTGACGATATAGGAATACGGTGTTGAAAATTGAAACGAAAGTTCTATTTCCCGCCTTTTTAACTTGACACTGGCAAATGGTTATAAGCCGATGCCATATATAAATAAAAAAAAATATATGTGATAAAATCAACTTATTACTATGGAAAAGAACAGCAACCCAAATTATAAATATTGTGTCGTCCCTATGTGCCAAAATAACATAAAAACTCCACCTGACAAAGTTTATTGTCATATGCCGAAAGGTGCAAGTATTAGGAAAAAGTGGTGCAACGTGATGAGAAGAGAAAGTGTACCTACCTATCTATCTTGTTTGAGCACTTGATACTGTTGTGAAGATCAGTCAGTACATTGAAATAGATTTCCTACGCATACTTGTTTTATTTACAAACCTCGACGAAAACAATCTATTTAACGAAAAGTTCATAAACATAATATTATTTAATTAATCAATTTTTATGTCATATCCTAGTGATAAGTACTAAAAAATATAATATCTAATATATAAATATTCATATTTTGAAAACAACAAACCACAGAAAACATGAATTAACTTTTTTTAGTTTATTTAAATATATGGCGTCGGCTTAAAACCATTTGCCAGTGTCAAGTTAAAAAGGCGTGAAATAGAATTTTCGTTTCAATTTTCAACACCGTATTCCTAAATCGTCAAGTCTAAAGTCTAGTCAAAGTCCAAATAAATAGTCAGTGCAGTCAATGAGTCAAGTCAGTCGATTCAGCAAAGTGGTTGAAGCTTTACTGAAAGTTCCTAGGGAGTTTTGGAGGGAACACAAAATAACACGTTTTTTGAAGTTGTACCACTTGCCCACACTTGTGCACGTTAACGAATATATAATGTTTAATATTCTATCAATATTACACATTAAGAACCGAAATAACACAATTTTTTTAAAGAAATTCAAAAACCATAACGTAACCCATTGAATTCCCCGGCAAAACTCCATGATTTAACTTATTATTTTATTTATGGCAATCACGGTTGCAAAGGTTTTGTACCATTCGATTTTATTTAATTACATTATCATTATACGAATTGTAAAAAAACATAAATTTCGAGGGTCGAGATTTCTCTACTCATAAGCGGCTTTCAGACTACGCTATAATATAAAAGCACGCAAAAGCAAAGCAATATCGCGCACCATACATTGTTATGAACACGTTCACACTGTACTCTACTATATATTATTGGCTTACTATACGCTATAAAATAGTGCGATACGCTAAGTTCATGCTGTGCTATATCGCGCGCCGCCCTCTTCCTCCTCCTTCACCCCCGGCCGTCCCGCAAGCGTCCCGTCCCGTCCCGGTCTTACAGAACGAGAAAACTTCATGATAATTATTCTTATTTTTAAGATCATTTTTGCGCGGGATTTTCAAAATAGTCACTTTTTGATGATTAAATTTTACAATTAATTCACGATAAATTGTTTTTTTAGCGGTAAAGATTACAAATAAAATATTTTATCCATTTTGGTGTCACATGCATATTCCCTATTATGATTATTATTAGCTATTATTTTTGTACTAAATATTGACTTGAATTGACTTAAGTCATCGATGTAAAAACATAACGTTTGCAAATTCTATATAATGCTTCGTCAAATTAGTATGCTTCGTAACTTGACCTTTCATTTCCTTTTTCTCAGATGAGCCCGTTTTTGGACGGAAACTGGAGGAGGTGTGTCCAGCCACCAACCCTCGAGTGCCGGACTTCGTGAAGGCATGCATTAGGGAGATAGAGAGCAGTGAAGAGAACATGGGAACTGATGGTCTGTACCGAGCCAGCGGAAACCTGAGCCAAGTACAGAAAATACGGTTGGAGGTAAGATAAATACACCTAGGTGTCTTCAATAAATATCATTACCTGGGTATCCGACCCGCGCGCTGTTACCCGCTGCTGCCGCGCCGCCGCCGCTCCGCTCGCTGCTGTATTCGAGCGGACTTATAGCTTTACCATTTATCATACATAGACAAAACAAATGCGCACGCTTATCGCTTATGCGGCGCTAGCTCCATAGTATTATTACTATGTATGTAAATGTATTAGTATTTAAATCCTACTACAGACTATTATAAATGTGAAAGTTTGTCAGAATGGATATCCATCTATGATGAATGGATGTTTACGACTATTTCACCCAAAAACTAATTAACAGATTATGTTAAAATTTAATATGGAAGTAGTTTAGACTCTGGATTAACTTTTTTACCCATGGAATACTGTATTTGCGCGGGCGGAGCATCAGACAAAAGCTAGTTTGCAAATAATGCTAGTGTAACTATATTGAATCCAACTGTGTAAAATGTTGTTCTGTCAGTAAATAAATAAAGTATCAAATCAATAAATTGTTCTTAGGTCGATCAGAACAACTTCTCAGTGATAGAGAACAACACGGACATCCACGTGCTGACTGGCTCGCTGAAGCTGTTCTTCCGAGAGCTGAAGCAGCCGCTCATCCCGTTCACCCTGTTCGACAGAGTCCTCGCCGCTTGTTGTAAGTTGCATAGACATTTTTGGATTTTGCTCCTTATGAAACGATTTTCATACATAAGCCAAAAATATATGAAAATCTATGCGAGTAAAATCGAATTCACGATGTCTGACGGTCACACGTTACGATTTCACACGATGTTAGTCGAAGATGTCACACTTTTAAGTTCTCCGTTCAATATCACTGAAGATCAAAAATTCTTTTTTTTACAATTTTTACCAATTCTTAGTTTCAAATCACACATAGGTAAATATGATTTTGTTACTTAGATCTGCGTTAATTACATACTGTGGATCCATTTTTCATATTTAATAGCAAAACAGGCCAATGTGAAAAATAAAAATCTATAAATTTTTGTGTTGCTTTTTGAAGCTAAAATATGGTGAAAATCTATATGACACACATACCAAAATGTTTATATAATTAGTTGAATGTATGTTTTATTATTGATTTATATAAAGTTTCGGGATCTGTAAATAAAATACTTCTTCTCCTTCTTTTATATTTGGCTCCGTAGTGATTCGCCAATGTCAGAGTGAGTGACGGAAACTCTTCTATAAATAAATTATCCTACACATCAAATACTGCAAATGACAACTGATGACAAATAAATAGTCATAGATTCGAAGCTTTTGTTTTTTATTTTTTGAGTGCACTTATTTTATTTGCATTGAATACCAAATTTTACTTTTTTAGAGTAAACTCCAGTCATGCGTCGGAGCTGACACACACACTTTTTCAAAATAATATAATATGGATGCATCCACAGTATGTTAATCGGGTCCCATGCTAAGTATCCGAGGAAAATTTATTACGGGTATCAAACAACGTGAATAATATAATATCTTTGACGGGATTCGAACCCGCAACACCATCGCAGTAACGTTACCAATAGTGTAGCGAGCTACACTTAGATGATAGAGATGATAGTTGCTGCTGATAGTAGAGATGGTATATGCTGCTGATGCTGTATGCTGATGCTGATGCTGTTCTGATAGGTTGATGCTGATATAGCGAACGAAATAATGCGTAATAACGAACTGCTTTTATTGTAAATAATGATGAAATTTATATGTAACAAAAATGCTTATGTAAGATACACGCGCGAATATACGCGAGGCGCACGAGTACAATGACACATTGACCCGTACATATAGTTTGGAAACAGGCAGGGTTCTCTCCAAAAGGATTTACGCGATAAATTCAAGGCACTCAAAGATATTCCCAGAAACAATATTCTCATCACATTGAACACAACTATCAAACATATTCAATTTTACTATCAGCACGCGGTACGTAATCACCATAGTAGAAATAACCTTTATCTACGGAAGAATAGACAAAATTACAAATGGATAGAGTAAATCTGACAAATTCCTTCTTGGACAAAACCCATTTCTACGGTGGTCACAATGCTCATGTAGAGCAATTGTAAAAGCCTATCAATATTTCCCCAAGGTTGGTTTGGGATTTTAAGGACCAGGAACGCAAGTCGCAACACCAGACGAATTACAAGTACAACTCCTCTGGTGTTGCGAGTGTCTATGGGCGGGGTTTTTACTATCAGGGGATCTCGTTTTCTGGTCGAATTCATTTTAAAAATCCATATAATATGCATAATAGCGTGTATTAAATCTTCAGCGATCAAGCCGCGAGAAGCCAGGATCAAGGAATTCCGGGACATCATCCAGTCCCTGCCGCAGTGCAACCGGGACACGCTCAAGTATCTGCTGGAGCATTTGTTGAAGTAAGTAGATCGTTAGGATCCGTATATTATCATAAATGCGAAAATTTGTTTGACAATCTTTCATCCTCAAATGGCTGAACCGATTTTAATAAAAATTTGGCACATAGATAGTTTGTAGCCTGGATCAACACATAGGCTACCATTTATTCTGAAGCAACGGATAATATCTAGTATTAAATATTGTATTTATTATTTTCGTACAAAAAGGTTTAAGTTGACAATCTACCAAACAAAATGTTGTAAAACTTGGATATTCATTTACTCGTGTTCTCTTCCAGGGTCACACTTTACAGTGAACGCAACAGAATGCATACTGCGAATTTGGCCATCGTATTTGGCCCGACACTACTTTGGGCAGAAAAAGCAGAAAACATAGCTATAGATTGTATTCAACAAAATCATGTCGTTGACATATTACTTAATGATTTCAAAGAGATCTTCGTTGAAGATACAAAAGTAAAGAAAAGGGCGTGACTTTAAAATGCTTATTAGAAATGGTTTATGGAACCATTCTCTATTGGAATTTGTAAAGATGTTATGGTTTATTTAAACCTCTACTTAGACTTATGAGTTTTTGTCAGGTCACCTCCTACTTGTTATCGTGTACTATGACTAAAGCGATTCAAAAATATCGTTTAAATATTCGTTATAAAATAGAAATAAAAAAATCCTTTTCAAATTGAATAAAAAATGTTAAAAGCTAAGCTTCAAATGATGTATTTAATACATAATATTTGTGGAAAGTTATTTTGTGTACATAGATGACGATGCGAACTGCAATACTAAAATATTTTGTAGCCTCCGCGGTTAGGACTATCTTTGCTATTTAAAAGAAATATAATATGTAGTTTATTTAAATTAATAAAACGTGTTAATATAAGTATTGAAAATATTGAAATTTTATCTAAATTAATTAATATAATCTGCCAAAAATAAAATAAAATGTCTGGTAAAAGAAAAGGGAGCTGTGTGTCTCGCTGTGTCTTGTTTTCAGTTTTATGCCCAAAAATTACAAAAAAAGTATAATTTATGGAACTGCAAGACAAGATTCATGGTGGGCTATATATGGAAAGACTGTAGAATTAGGGTCTGTTCACACCGAATCGAGAATGTAGGCGTCGCGCCGCTGCATTTTAAAAATAGTTATTAAGAAATTTATTTACTACACAAGAGGATTTTATTACACGTTTCTATGCACGAGCGACGCCACGTTAGACGTGTTTCTTCTCGTGTATTGAATAAAAGTTAAATTTTGAAATACTATTTTTATAATGCATCGCCGTGTCGCGTTTCGTCTCGTTTGGTTGTGAGCTTATATTCTCTATATTTGTGATAGACATTAGAAGTATTATCAGATGATTTGATATTATTTTTGGAACCAATTATGTACATAACATCGGCTTCAAGCCAAATTTGTTTGTGCCTTAAGCGATTTGTAAATATTCATCCAAGATGATTATTTGTGATATGATATGTTGTTGTGTTCTTGTGTCATAGGAAGTGCTTGCATGTGACCATCTAGTCCTTTTGTTAGTTGGACTTAAAATCTACTTTGAGGTAATACGCGTATATGACAATTATTTTTTATGAACGTCTATAAAATTGTAATGGCCGACACCGGGTAAACCTAACCCTTTGACCAGTAGCGATAGTCTCGAAAGAAAGCTAACCAATATGAAATTTCTTTCTATTTGCTTTCCAATGCAATTGCAAGGGATTTTTGACTTTTCAAAAATGAATTTAGGCGTGATACTCACCGTCCAGCCTGCAAATCGGTCGCGGCCTTGAACGGCAAAAATTATAAATTATTGAGCCTTTTGACACGGGCTATCGGCCGTCATTAGTGTCAAAAGGGTCAATAATCGTGACCGAGTGAGCGTGAGTAAGGCGCTTCATTTAGATTTTAGTGACCATTGTTTCTAACGTTTTGTTCGTAGATAAAATATGTAATTTAACTTTGACTGTTTTGGTATGCCTAAAGAAAATGTCGACTGTAAATGTACAACACCAATTTAGTAGGTGCTAAACATTGTAAGCTAGAAACCAAAGTTTTGTATTTCGGCTTAGGGATATAAATATATTAGTTGTTGTGTATGTTATAACGTATAGGTAAATATTTTAACAAGCTTGATAATAGATGATTATTCAACGAAAATAAATCTACTTATTCATTTTATGTGATTTTCATTTTTGTGCCCACGTCACGAAAGTTATTTTCGAAAAAAAAACCTTCTATTGGATTTTTTTTTTGGAAAACATTTAAAGCTCCCTAAAACGCTTTACTCACGGTCCAGCTTGCGAATCCAAGGCCGCGGAATTGTTGGCAAAAATTATAAATTATTGACACTAATGACGACCAATAGTGTTGGATTTGCAGGCTGGATCGTGAGTATGGCGGTTTAAAATGTTTAAAAATATATATCCAAGAAAAAGAATTCGTTGGCCCAATCCAATCTGCGCAAAAACTGTGACAGACGTACGTGTAATGCCCGCTATACATCTATCATTTTGGGTTCATCGTAACGATATTTAAATGTGTAAGCCGAACTGTGTTTTATCGATCGTGTGTATAGCAAATCGACGTTTCGCTACAATTTGCCATACACATGATCGATAAAACTGCACAATTCGGCTTTCGCCATTAAATCGTTACGATAAAACGTTAGGTGTGTGGTGTAGCGAGCTCGAGTACTCGTACTTTACTTACGGCTCGACCGGCGTACTCGCCTGTCCATTAAACGTTAGGTGTGTAGCGAGCTCGAGTACGCGTACTTTACTTACGGCTCGACCGGCGTACTCGCCTGTCCATTAAACGTTAGGTGTGTAGCGAGCTCGAGTACGCGTACTTTACTTACGGCTCGACCGGCGTACTCGCCTGTCCATTAAACGTTAGGTGTGTAGCGAGCTCGAGTGCGCGTACGTTACTTACGGCTCGACCGGCGTACTCGCCTGTCCATTAAACGTTAGGTGTGTAGCGAGCTCGAGTACGCGTACTTTACTTACGGCTCGACCGGCGTACTCGCCTGTCCATTAAACGTTAGGTGTGTAGCGAACTCGAGTACGCGTACTTTACTTACGGCTCGACCGGCGTACTCGCCTGTCCATTAAACGTTAGGTGTGTAGCGAGCTCGAGTACGCGTACTTTACTTACGGCTCGCCCGGCGTACTCGCCTGTCCATTAAACGTTAGGTGTGTAGCGAGCTCGAGTACGCGTACTTTACTTACGGCTCGACCGGCGTACTCGCCTGTCCATTAAACGTTAGGTGTGTAGCGAGCTCGAGTACGCGTACTTTACTTACGGCTCGACCGGCGTACTCGCCTGTCCATTAAACGTTAGGTGTGTAGCGAGCTCGAGTACGCGTACTTTACTTACGGCTCGACCGGCGTACTCGCCTGTCCATTAAACGTTAGGTGTGTAGCGAGCTCGAGTACGCGTACTTTACTTACGGCTCGACCGGCGTAGTCGCCTGTCCATTAAACGTTAGGTGTGTAGCGAGCTCGAGTACGCGTACTTTACTTACGGCTCGACCGGCGTACTCGCCTGTCCATTAGACGTTAGGTGTGTAGCGAGCTCGAGTACGCGTACTTTACTTACGGCTCGACCGGCGTACTCGCCTGTCCATTAAACGTTAGGTGTGTAGTGAGCCCGAGTACGCGTACTTTACTTACGGCTCGACCGGCATACTTGCCTGTCCATTAAAAACCACCACGCAAGTCCAAGTTTCTTGGATCGAAAAATAAAACAATTGAATGTATATAATTAAAAACTTGTATTCAGCTCCATGTTAAAGAAATGTTGGCTGGCTGTTGATAATTTCAATTATTACAATTTAAAAAGTATAATTACTGTAAATAAAATTTTATAATAATTAATAATTATTCTTATAAAATTATTATACATACAGTCTATTCTATACAACTCAATAATAGGGTACGCGCACACTAACAACTACTTGTAATACGTATCTAGGTCAAAAGCGTGCGCAATTTTACATGACCAAAAAATATTAAAAAAATATATAAGACACGATTAAATATACTGTTACATTAGAACAGGGCCTTTTTTAACAAGTACCTGGGAGGCCAAGCTTTGCTCGGTGTTTTAGTAGAACGATAAAATAATGAAAAATATAAAAGAAATAATCACAAAAATATTTATCTTACCGGGCTTCGAACCCACCACATTCCGAATTTCCAAACAATGTGAAAATTATACGTAGGTACACATACCAAGCTGCCAATCATGCTGACGTAAGTCGAAATTATGGATATATTGTTGCACGACGAAATATAAAAATCATATTATATTGCTTATAAATGCGCAGTTTAGCGCGAGATACCCGTTACCTTTTATATATATACAAGATCGTCTCGTTTAAAGTATAAGATAATTAAAAAGTATACCTTCAAATTTCCTCAAATTCAATTAAATTTCGTAGATAAATAAAACTCATGGCATCTAAGATTTTTGTTCATTTTTACTTTTAACAACCTTATGGACTATAGAGCTGAGATTTTATCACAGTATTATTGGAACTACTCTGATGTGATTATTTTTAGCTGCGTATGAAAGATTTTAGATTTTTTCTTCTCATTTTTCATTTGTCATCTCACTTACTCTAAGTAATTAGACATAGAGAGACATAAATAAAGAGAAATCATCATCGATGAAAGATTTAAATTGGCCCTGTTTTTTTTAACCTTTAATTCTGTACCAAAAAGCATCGATTACTAAGCTCGTGTGATTGAGATGTATGTACTTAATTGTATAATTACTTACAAAATTATCTTTAATTACCAAATGCATTTAGTGTTTTTTCTATCAAATCTACCACGGTAACCCATCAGCGTAATTTTGAATACAATATGCGTTTGTAGTAAAAAATATACATGAATAATTTATCAGTATTGGTAACGCGATGAAATAGCACATTAGCACTTTAGTGAACTCAAATTTTAGTCGGACTGTAACGAAACTGACATCTACCGCATGTACAAAACGTACAAATATGTAAAAGTGCGTAAAACGTTCCAAAAATGTGTCAACAATACAAGTGACTCGCCTTCGTCTACACATATAGCAACAAATAAAACATCGCAACACAAGCCTCGCCGATACTACTTACTCTAGAATGGTCTGAGACCTGGATTCCAAATTGCCTGGCCATTGAGAAGAAAGCTGAAGTGTAAGTGAGAAAGAACGACAGCTCGTACTTGAGGAACAAGGAAGATATCTGTCTTTTTCATTACATAACTTATTGGAGCGATATCGGATATCGAGCCTGATCAATGTGAAAACGCTCTTATGCCGACGACATAAGAGCGTCCGATATCGGCTATCGTACCGCGATACGTGAAAACGCTCTGACTGTTATAAGAAAGATTTTTTTTCATTTATTCCTGACGCAAGGCTGTATCATTTTTGCTGTGTTATTTTTGGAGTTACTTTGAGGTCAATTTGCAGTCCAGTTCTCTTCTTTATGCTATCAGTTAAACTTACATAATAATATATATTTACACATATATTCTACTCCGTAACAATTTCGCAATATAAATATATTTTAAACATAAAAATTTAAATATTATACAACAATATGTTTTACAAAATCCTAGCAAGGAAAAATGAGTTTGTAGCTTTCGACGCACCCATCTATCATTCAGCTATAAATTATTTTAATGTTGTATATTTCACAATCAAATAATATTTTACAAATTAACTTGAGTACCTAAGTATATTATGTATGCTCTTGCAATCGTGTATTATGGTACAAACAAATTTGCTAATAATGTTTATTATCTACGTATCCAATTTATCTAATTAAAGTTACGTAACTTATGACAACTTCAAGTAACTCAGCGTTTAAAGTTATATTTTATGTATTCCTGTTTGTAAGCTCTCGATTCTCTTAAATCTAAATCCTTTCTACATTCATAATTACCACATGCTGCAATATTATGTTTACTATTATAAAGGAGTTCAATGTATTTAAAATATATATTTTTTTTAAACAAATCTGTAATCGAACCAAATTGTAAATTATAACATTAAAGTAGTCGAAAAGTAGATATACTTGTGAATCGACGTTAGATATTTAATACTTATGAATAATTTACTATGCAATATTTGGGTAGCGTTTGCGTTGTAGTTCATTACAAAATCTTGATCGGTCGAAGTCCAATTGTTTCTAATTTATGTCAGTACTAATAGAAAAGTTGAACAAGCTGCTTTATTACATACAACAATGATAAAAAAAAACAAGAAGTAAGCTTAGAATTATTTAATTTGTATAGTATAAAAATAGGACGGAACAAGATGTTTTAGTTTAGATATTCAAGAGTTAACACAAAACAATAAATTACAAAGGGCATTAGAATAGACTAATGATTGGAAAACAACTCGTGAAAACTAGAACGCCGCATGTGAAAGGCTTCCTACATTATTGGGTAAAACGCGAAAGTATAATATGAATAAAGTCAAGGTAATGAGGAGCTTAAAAGAAGTGCCCTTGGATATTAAATGTCACGCTATATTGTAATGTAATATTGATGACAGCGCACACTACTGACAAAAGGCGGAAAAGTATTCTTAACTGTACAGAAAAATATTAAATGTAGACAATTTACATTGAAATGTTTTGATTTTGAGTGGCTACGACTTTTATATTTTGTTTCATTATTTTCTTTAGTTACAGAATTTGACATAACTAATACCCGTACTACAATGAGTATCTACTTTATATCACGGCATCCTTTGATGGAATTTCTCCTTTGCGTTTAAAGTGAAATCTTCAAAACAAAATAAGACTATAGTCTGTGCAGATATTTATAAATCTTTCAAAACAATTTTCATACGGTATTCCATTGGGTTTTTATGTAGTTACAGGAATTTCAGTAATGGAAATTTAATTATAAGTTACTTAATATTAAACAACACAAAGGTTTTTTCAATGTTAAATAGAAAATACTAGAACAAAAACAGTTTAACCGCGTTAGAAAATAAGTCTTTGCTTTTGAGTGAACATAATTTTTTTAATTTGGTTAATCGGGTTAATATTGTAATCCGAGTATATTTTGTGACACTAGCGGCCGTTTACTCAAACGCTGCTTAAATCAATTAGCTCTCGCTTCCCAAATTTGAGAAGCGCTTGATCCAGCCGATAGATATAGGTAAAATTACGGATTACAGTGCGGATCATGATTCACGAAAATTGAAAATATTTGGCACACTTACAAAAAGCGATATTAGTCTGACCTCTGTGTTTACTCGTGTATTAACTTCGACATTCCTTTGTATATATATTTATTACAATTAGTATAAAACTACTAGTTAATATAGGACTCGACTTGCTTCCCAATAATAATTATCAACAAAATAAACTCAATTAATCGTACCTCAATTCTTACACCAACTATCAAATAACATTTTAACAATAAAAGCACATCGCAGTGCAAAGCACAATATGATATCACTACTTTACTTAGTATTGCTAAATCTCATCGGAGTCCGACCGGATAGAGTCGTAATTGGAGGTCTTGGTTCTTAACATTCTGAGGAACGATCCTACCGCGAAAATAGTCCTTCTGTGCCTGTGGAAAATACCCTGATACAGCGCCTCCCGGAGAGCCTTCCTGTCGTCCGACATGGAGGGCTGCGTGCTCAGCGTGACGTCGGAGTGCGCCGTGATCGCCTTCTGGTGCCGGAGACTCCCGTGCTTCTTCTCCAAGGACTTCTGGTTCGGTAGACTCATCGTCGACTCGATGGAGGAGTTTTTCGCCTTCCTCAGATTCGGCATTTTCTTCCCGGATGAGCTCTCCGACGACGACCGCGTCGGAGCCAGCTTGGACCGGTACAGGGGATTGTTTGCGCTCTCCGGATGCACCAAAATGTCCACCGACTTCTGGCTAACGGCGCTGGACCTGGTCAGCACCTTCTGTGACGTCGAGGGCTCCTTCGGCGCTTCCGACAGAGGCTGCTCCGCTTCTATCGCGATCATTGTGCTAGCGTAGCCGCGCCCCGGACGACAGATCACATAATAGGTGGGTGCGCCTCGTTGATGTCATCGGTGGGCACGGTCAAATGAGCGGCGACAGAGCGGGCGGCGCCGCTATGCGCGACTTTGTCGCAGCAGTCGCTGAAGGTTATCCGCGGGACGTTCTCATTGTAATCAATTTGGACGGCGCTCAGAGTCTCGGCTAGACTGTCGACCCCCGCGTCACAGCTGATAGGCCCTCGCTCACAGTCGTTCATGCTCAACTCCGGCCATTCCTTGTCCTCGGCTTTATCCACGGGCGAGTGACCTTCGGGGATGGGAGACACGGAGTGAACGTCGATGAGCCCAGCTAAATTCACACTGAAATTATTTTTCGACGTCTTATCGGTGTCTACGGCGCTCACCTCCTCCGCGACGATGCCATCGGTTATGGACTCGATCTCCTTGTGCAGCTCCTGGTCGTCCTCGTAGAACTCGGAAAGGTTCTGCAAGTTCTCGAAGCGACCGTTATCTAGTAAGGTTGTTTGCTTCCTGTCGGCGTCCTGGCGGTACCGATCTATGAGAGGCTGGAGCGCCTCCTCGTGCCGCTGGAACAGGTAGTGGTAGGCCTGGCTCACGGCCTGCAGGCAGTAGGAGGAGCGAGGACGCAGGGCTGCGGTGGAGGGCAGCGCGCCGCTCGCGCGCCACACGTGTCCGCGTGCGCGCGACAGTATTGCATTAGAATTGAGAATCCTCTCAAAGTCGGTCACTTGTTCGGCTTCGCTTATCTGCAGCAGCAGTCTGTTCTGTGTTCCGCGCCCGCCGCACGGCCTCCTGTCCCCGACCTGTTTAAAATTAGAAACCTTAATCGCATTATCGCCTCGCCGGTGCGTGCGTTTGGAGGTCGAATGTGTATCGCGGGTGTAATCCGCGTAGGCCGTCGGTATGGACAGCGTCTGGACGGAAACCGCGTACGGAAGTTTCTCGACCGTTTTCCGATTTAACAATTTAACGGGAATAGTTTTCGAGTCCCGCCGCGGGATTTCGCGATCGACAGACGTGGTCCGTCGGAATGAATTCGCGCTTTTGGTTTTCCGGTCGTCCGCACGCGTCGTTTGAGAAACACAAACGCTCCTCGCCCGCGAGCCATTCTGATTATTTTGCGCCGATATGGAAGCCACTTTGCCGGACTCGCTCGCGAACGATACCGGCGTAGACTCCGGACTAAACGTGCATCGCTTTCGTCGAGAATTGTATGGAATGAGCGTAAAAAGTAATTTATCGTGTTGGCGTGATGCGGCCGATCGATGTGCTGTGGTTATCGTCGATAGGGATGGGCATAAAATTTGGCGAACGTCGACCGTGTGCTTTGCTCGTAAACAACTTTTATTTGCCCGTTCATGTAGCACACGATACTACAGAATACACAATAGTTAAAGACGATACGAACAACTTAAATGAGATTTTACCCTACTGTTGTTTTGATTGTAACTACGATAAGGATGTTTTAAATTAAATTAACTTAGGAATAGATTTTTCAGACACGTACCGTACACAAGCTGATGGATTCTGTTCAAAAAAAGTTGATACGCAGCAAAAATGGATGCAGCAGCATGACGATTTTAGACAGTTTTGCATATATCTAACTTTTTTTATTATATTATAATTGTGTATAGAAGGAGTTTGCTCGTAAGCAAATAGCAAATAAACGTATTATTTCTAGCAGTTTACCGTTTTCTTGATATATAAACAAGACTTAAGAGTTTTCACTACTATGGGTCAGTTCACACCGAAACGAGACCTACGCAATGCGACGCTACATTTTAAAGATAGCTATTCAAAATTGAACTTTATTTATAGCGCGGTGCAACTTGACGTTTCGTTCGTATCTTTTCAATAAATAAATAAAATATTTACACACAAAATATTACAATTTTGGACAAGTCTCTTGACAGACTTATGGCTGAATACTGAAACGCTAGTCAGAATTAAGAGCCCTCCTATTCACAGGCTGTCTCTGTCTATGCTAGCCGAAATGACAAGGACAGCAGGACAGCAGGACTTGGGCGTCAATTGATTTAAAATAATTATCGTTTCAGTATTCGGCCGAAAGACAGCAACATGGATCAGCGTATCCGTGGTATATAGCGTATTTTTATTAAAAAGCGGACAGAGTTTAGATTTTAGATATTTAAAAGGAACATCAAGAAATTTTGAAAGAATCGTCTACATCTCAACAATATACGAATGAAAATTCGCATGTAAATCGGACCCAAATTTACGTTTGCCCTTTGCCACTGCAACTTTAATAATGTTTTAATATGAAAATATGCGGAACCAATAGCTTTAATACACGATATGATAGCAATTAACGTTTCATCCTCGGCTGCAGTCAAGCAGAACGAACTGGCGGGCAGCCAGCTCATACTTCTGTTCTCATAGTTGAAGGGATACGGAAATATCTAATTAAATAGTTTGGTATCATCTTTGTTTTGATTTGACCTATAAAGATTTTTTTGAACTTCCTTGCTAAATCCTCACTAATCCTACTACTACTATAAATGTAAAGGTTTGTGAGGATGAATGCATGGATGGATGGATATTTGTTACTCTTTCACGCAAAAACTACTGAACGGATTCTGATGATATTTGGTACGGTAGTAGCTTGAGATCTCGATTAAAACATAGGCTACTGTTTATCTTGAAAAAGTAAAAAAAATATGTTCCCGTGGGATACTGTATTTACGCGGGCGGAGCTGCGGGCAACAGCTAGTTTGACCTATTAAGAAAATATGTTAAACCTTCTTGCTAAATCCTTACTAGTATATAATATTATAAATGTGAAAGTTTGTGAGGATGGATGGATGTTTGTTTCTCTTTCACGCAAAAACTACTGAACAGATTTAGATGAGATTTGGTATGCTAGTAGTTTAGGCTCTGAATTTAGACATGCTACTTTTTAACAAAAAAAAGTCCCGTGGGATAGGTACTTTATGTACGCGAACGAAGCTAGCGGGCGAAAGCTAGTGTTGTAAATGCGAAAGTTTGTATGTATGGATGTGCGGATGTATGGACGTTTGTTACACTTTTACGCAAAAACCACTGAGCGGATTTTGATGAAATTTGGTATGGTAGTAGTTTAGACTCTGGATTAACACAAAGGCTACTTTTTATCGCAGCAAAATGCACGGTTCCTGTGAGATTTCTTTTTGCGCGTACGAAGTTGCGAACACCTAGTTAGTGAATAACGCAGGTTTCATCATGGAGATTTCCCAATAATACTACAAGTTCAGGTAAGACTCAAACAAACCTCAATTTATTTATAAAACAGTAGAGTCTGTAGAAGAACAGAGTGTAAGTATAACGGCGGAGTACTGGGCCTCTAGTCAAGATGCATTCGATAATTTCAACGACTAAGTTCCAAATCAAAAATGTATGGGATTTGACATAAGTCATCGCTAACTGACATGTCGCTTGCGATGCCTTACGTCAAATTTCATACATTTTGTTTTCTAACTTCGACGTCGAAATTATCGAATGCATCTTGACTAGAGGCCCAGTGACTAAAGGCTCTGGAGCGATAGTTAAATTGAGTGACGCTCAAATGTGGGAGAGCCACGCCTCGGCGTGAGTGGGCCGGGCCGGCTCGACCGGGGAAAATTCCACGGCCTCAGAGAAAACCACCGTGAAATAACGCTTGCGTTATGCTTCGCCGAGTAAGTGAGGTCACCGGAGGCCCAAGGGGGGTTGGGGATGTTAAGGACTGGGAACGCAAGTCGCAACACCTGAGGAGTTACGCTCTGGTGTTGCGAGTGTCCATGGGCGGCGGTAATCGCTTACCATCATGCGGTCCGTCTGCTCGTTTCCTGTTTCATTTCATTAAAAAAAATGTCACATTCTGTCCTTGTCATTTCGGCTGGCAGAGACAGCGACAGACCGTGAATAGGAGGTCTCCTAACTTTGAGTGGCGTTTCAGTTTGCGGCCGTTACGACTAACAGATTGTGTTGTACTAATTACATGTAATAACATGTTGCCTGCTTTGAAATAAATTCTTTCAATTACTTTAATAGCCTACTATTATGTCCACTTAAGAAACTATCAGGGCATTTAAGCAAGTTACCGTGGGAGAATAGGCCGGCTCGTTTGGAGCAATACTACGGCCTCAGAGGGAACCGACGAGAAATAACGCTTGCATTATATTTAGCCGAAGGCGTAAGGTGGAGTTTGAAGGTTTTACATAGAATTTCGTTTTTTTTTTTTTCGTTATTTCCATCGTTATTTTTGTACGAAGTTTTCCAAGTAAACGCATTTTACAAGTTAAGTATAACCCCTTAACATAAGCCGTTGTAGTTTTAATTCAAGTTCTTCGCATGGCCTACCATCACAAATTTTCTCAGATTTTCCCCACACTAAGGGGTAGACGACACTTTACGTGTAGTGGACGTCCAAAAAAAAACGTCAAAAAGGGTATATTTTTAACGCTTTTATTTTAGCACTTTTATTTATAGTAGTAAATAAAGTTCAATTTTGAATCGCTATCTTAAAAATGCAGCGCCGCGTCGCGTCGCATCTCGGTGTGAACTGACGCTGGATCCTCGCTCTGTGTTGTTTTGGGTCAGCTGTCACTTCACAGTTTGTACAAATACGGCTGCAACTGTACACCCGCCAAAATAAACAGTGAATTCTTACCACGTGAACTTGGTCGTGAAAGAATTTCCTAAAATACCCGACAATATTGGGATTATTTAGGCTCAATTATTTTTAGCTAGAAAATTTTAGCTATATTAATTTTAGCTATATCTAGAAAATTTCCTGAGTTATTTATTACTATTTTCATATAATTTATTATATAGGTAGCGCCTTTTTTATCTATCAACGCTTTTACACCACGTCAATCTGGTCCCGACACCAGTGGTAAGTTATCGAAGAATTTGAGTTACGGGTACGGTGTAAAAAAAGTATAATATAATAAAATATATTATTGAAAAAAAATTTTTTTTCTTTCTTTATATATATAATCCCAATATTGTCGGGTATTTTAGGAAATTCTTTCACGACCAAGTTCACGTGGTAAGAATTCACTGTTTATTTTGGCGGGAGTACAGTTGCAGCAGTATTTGTACAATCTGTCAAGTGACAGTTTTGTACGGTGTACCAGACTATATACATAGGAAATATATTTAATACTTTTTATCCTATACTAATTATATTTAAGATTTTTATTATGTAATACACATATTTAATACACATCCATGACCCAGGAAGAGGAACACAGAAAACTTTTTGCTCCCTCGCGGGATTGACCGGCTTGAGCGCCAATGCGCTAACCACTGAGCTGCAGAGGCCGTCGAAATTTTATTATTATTATTATGTTTTTCTTAGAATACCTTTTCTCCTTTGCTGGGTATACTGAAGTTGCGGGCTTGTGGCCATACAACTTCAGGTAAAATGTGTGTTAATTATTGATTGATAAAAATTTTCGGACGATGCGGCATGTATTGAGAATGTCGAAATTATTATAGGTATTGTATTGACTACGTTAACTTTCCACTGCTTTTTTATTTCTATTGTGAGCTCTGTATATTTAGTTACTTTATTTGTGTGTGTTGTAATGAGATTGTGTGAATTGGGTATGGCGATGTCAATGAGGTAAACTGATCTATTTTGTTTGTCGTGAAGGGTTATGTCAGGTCTATTGTGATGTATGGTCTTGTCTGTTAGTATTGTTCTGTCCCAGTATAGTTTGTAGTCCGGTGAGTCGAATACGATTTGTGGTGTGTATTTGTAGTATGGATGAGAGTGATGAGTTTTGTCTGTGATGAGGTTATGCTTGAGTGCGAGTATCTGGTGTATAATATTTTGTAGTCTGTTTGTGTGATGGATGAGCAGGCACCGGTGATGTGTTGAATGGTTTCGGGTTGTCTGTGGCAGTGTCAGTGTCAGTGGTCGCTACCTGTACCGCTATCCCGGATGATGTATTTTCTATAATTTTTTGTGTCTATGATCTGATCCTGGATTGCCATCATAAAGTCTTCGATCTCTGGAAACAGTTCGCTCTCTTTTACCACGTGTTTGACGCTGCCTTGTCAACATTAGTGTTGGTTAAATCCATACGATAGCGGCCGTGCAGGGACTTCTGGGTCCATGTATCTATTTTTTGTTGAATGATTGTGATTTGTTTATTATGATCTGCAAGCATGATGATCATGATGATATGATCTGGTGTAAATTTATAAGAAATTTTACTAACTTTATTTTTACTAATTTTCTTTTGTAATTAGTTTGTATAACTGAATTATCTGTGGGGGCTTGTAATTGGCTTTTTGTATTCTATCTCATAGTATACTGTAATATTGATAGCTGTAAGCCACCCAAATAACAAAATAAAATAAACAAATAAAAATAAATGAGTCTGACCTGCATGTGGCCTTGTGAATTGGTGAATCTTGTGAGCTGTTGTAAAAGTATGTTCTAAGGAGCATAATTTGTTTATTGTGTAGGTTTGTGATATCTATTAGTCCTGTACCTCCTTCTATTTTAGATAAGGTCAGCCTTTGGACACACGCCCTTGGATGATGTTTCCTATGTTTTGTTAGGGCCGTGTTGATTGTTGTTTGCAGTGTTTTGAGGTCGGTTTTGCTCCACTTCATGATTCCGAACGAGTATGTAAGTATATATATAAATATATCTATATTAAAATAGGTATAGCAAAAGTATTTATGGCTTTAATTGTATTTTGTGAGTTGTGGTGTTTATGTAATATTTGATGTATTCTACTTTTATACGAGTTTTTTTCGCGTAGTATATTTTTGGTGTCCTTGTGTTGTGTCTTTACCTGTGTCTGATTATATCCTAAATATTTATATCCTTCTGCTTGGTCTACTGATCCTATTATTTCATGACTTTCTAGTTCGTATGAGACCTGCTCTATTTTACCTCCATTAACTGATTGCATCTTACATTTGTCTACTCCGAATTCCATGCAGATATTATTTGAAAATGTTTGAGTGATATCGGGCAAGGCTGTGTAAGTCATTAATTGTATTTGCAAAAAGTTTAATGTCGTCCATGTACATAAGGTGAGTGAGACGGCTCTGCTGTGGATTGTGTTTAATTGTGAATCCTATTTCAGTGGTGTTGAGTAAATAATGAAAAAAAAAGAAGTTGAGAAAAAGATGACAGTGGATTAAGTGCTAGGCAGAACCATAAGGAAGCATCACCTTTAAAGATTCCTCTTCTTATAGGAATGAAATCAGTCTCAACAGTCTTATTTATATCGATGCATATTTTTAATTTAATGTTCCAGCGTGGCATAATATTTTCCAAAAAGCTAATGATGAGTGGATGTATTCTGTAATGTTTCAAAATGTATATGAGCCAAGAATGTGGTACGGAGTCGAATGCTTGTTTATAATCTACAAAAATGGTGTATATGTTTCGCTTCTCTTTAAGTGCGTGGTTCAAGGCTACGGCAACTATTGTAATCTGTTCTGTGCATCCCTGACTATGTTTACGGCAACCTTTTTGTTCTTCAGCTAAGATATTATGTTCTTGTGTGTGTTTGTATATAGATTCGCTTAAGCATGATGTGATGATTTTATAAATATTTTGGAGGCATGTAATGGGACGATATTTGGCTGGGTTTTCAGTATCTTTCAGGTCTTTAGGCAGCATATAGGTATATTCCTTGCGTTATGTAGTCTGGCATTCTGTCAGGTTAGTGGATGAATGTGTTAATGTGTTGATGTAAAGGATCGTGAGTACATGTGAGTTTTTTAGACCAGAAATTATGTATATTGTCGGAGCCCGTAGCTTTCCAGTTATGAGTTCTGGCTATTAAACTTTTGAGTAGATCTAATCCTATATCTTCAAATTTCATTTCTGTTACATCTCTAATTTTTTCTTTGTCTTCTTCTATCCAGTAATTTTGTTTGTGCTCCATAGATGTAGACCATATTTGTGACCAAAATCCGTATAGTGCTTGTGGGGCAGGTAACGATTTGTTTTCTGTCGAGGCCGTATTTTCCTGCTTAGTTAACTTCCTATAGAATAGTTTTTCATTTTTACTGAATTCCTTGTCGTTTCCCTATATCTTCTCAACCGGTTAGTTAGAGTATTAAGTTTTTGTTTCAAGGTGTCAAGGTAATGTAAAATTTCTGTATTCTGAGTTTCATGTTGAGTGTATTTTAAATTGTTGTTTAATATATATATATATATATATATATATATATATATATATATATATATATATATATATATATATATATATATATATATATATATATATATATATATATAATTCATTTTTCTTGATTCATTTGATTACTCGTGTCTATTGGTATCATTTGATGTTGGTTATCTGTAGATAGCATTTGTAACAGGGATATATCGGTATTCGCTCCGACTTTTTCTGTTTCTTCTATAACGTTTATATCACTATTACGGTCTTATTCCATTCGTACTTCTTCCTTTATATGGTTAAGATGGTCTGCAGATAAGAGTTTATTACTGACGATAGTTCTCTGTTGATCTGCTATCCGTTGGATAGATAAGTGCGCAAGTTCTGGGCATCTAGAAACAATTTCTTGGTGTAGGAGTAGTCTGTATGAAATGTGGTCCGTTTCTAGTTTTGTGATTCTGTAATAGCTTTTCATGATGAGTTGGTTAAGTGTGCTCGACCTCTGCATTCTGTGAGTTTGTGTTTGAGGTAACTTTGGGTCTATGTCTGGTAGTTGTTCTTGGTTTTGTATGAACCGTTTTGCTTCTTCTTTTATGTTTAATATTTCTTGTTTTGTTAGTAAGTTCCGGTAAGTAATAGCTCTTCTTGGGTCGCCTATTCGTTGTTTACATGTTTTCATTTCTGGGTATTGTAAGTGAAAGTAAGTGTAGCGGTGTTAAATAAGATCTTATATTGGTTTCTAGTTTAGTAATGATGAAATAATGACGCATTATGAAAATATTCATGTCCCTTGTCCATGTTTTGCGTGTGCGTCTTAAACCTTGGACGGGCGCAGTAATTTCAGCTGTAGTAGCCTCCTGCACAACATCTACGGCCTGTATTGGTGAAGAAAAAGTTAATGAGCTGGAAGAAGAACTGGACTCATGTATATCAGCAAAAGATGCACCCCCATCTTATGGAACAGATGAGAATAATGATAATGTAGGTGATGAATTTGGTGAGCGATGATAACATTGCTCTGCAACAGTACTAGACTGGGTAGCTTGGCGCGACTCGTTGCGCCCCCTAGAATACTAGGGGCAGCCCGAACCCGAAGGCCCGAGGCGGGATTCTCCATCACGTAACGCTCTGGTACACGCCCGGGGTCTATCTATTTTTTTGTCGCATCTCATATTATCTTCTTCTCCTCTTCTGCTTCTTGGGGGGGCTTGGGACCGTTAGTTAGGAAGGGTGTAGCTTAATTTTTTTCAATTTGAGTGTAGCCGAGATGTTAATGGCTCTATTGACTGTTGTTACTAGGTCACGGTGTTAGTGACCCCTTTATAATTCGTGCCTTCCCTAAGCCCCCTATTATTGTTATTATTTATCCAAATACTATTTTTAACTTCCGTTCGATCCGTGTCAACCAGCGAGACACCACAGCCTCGTAGAAAACTGTTGTGCTATCGCTAGCTCTGTTTTACGCTGAGTGAAAACGTACTTGTAAATCCTTCAGTGCTGCGGGAGTCCATGAGAGATGGATATAGCATCAGGCGTCTGTCTCGTTTAACGATCTTATTTAAGCAAAATAACATTCACGGCCGAATACTGGAACGATAGTCAAATCAAGTGACGCACAAGTCACATGCTGTCCTTCGCATTTCGGCTAGCAAAGACAGAGACAGCCTGTGAATAGGAGGGCTCCTAATTTTGATTGGAGTTGCAGTATTCGGCCGTCAGTTATTTTAAATTTGCCGCCAAAACCGTCGGTAAATGTATGTCTATTCGAATTTCGGCGGCAATATATTATTTGGAGAGTAATGTACATATATTAATAGTAATTGAGTGCGTAAACCGGCACCAATAAAACATTTTTAGCACCACAAGGTCGCATATATTCCACAATCCACATTCTGATACAGTTTTGACAAACAATAATATTGTGACGTATTTAGGATAATATTAAGATATTTATTTATTTGCGGCCTCTATGGTCCAGTGGTTTGGAGCCTGGCTCTCGATTCGGAGGTCGTGGGTTGACATGACATTGACATTTGTGTGTTCGATTTTCAATAGCCATCTTCAAAATGTAGCTGACTGATCTGTAAACTGACCCTTACCATAGAGTAGAAAATATTTATACTTACGTACAGAGAAACAACTTTCATAACAATCCAAATTTAAAAAATATTAAATATTCAACGGCCCACAATTTTTCCACACAATCGTGTGGACACATCGTATGCTTGTAGTATTATAATTAAATCAAAAGCTAACTATGTCGCTGTTTATCTGATCCTCTTTTTTTAATCTAAGAGCTCCGTGGCCTAGTGGGTAGACCGTTTGATTCGCACTCGAGAGAGTGCAGGTTCGATTTCCAGGTTGTGGCGTGTACCAATGAGACTTTTTCAGATCTCAAGTACATTATACGGACGCTCCAACGGTGAAGGAAAACATCGTGAGGAAACCCGCACATGGTTGGCCCCAGACGTATTGACCAGTCATTCCTCTAGACTAGGCTGTGTTGTGGGAATGCCGTATGTGCTTGGGCAACCATACGACATTTAAAAACCGACTGTCCCAGTTACTACATTATTTCAAAAGTGGCTACTTCGCTCGGAAAATACTGTATACATCATCCAATAACGGATGAAAAGGCCTAAGTTTTGCCCTTACTGTACAATAATGTAGCCTGCTACGATACACACACTATTTGTCACTGGGCAAAAAAAAAACTGGGCAATATCTAGTCTTAATATTATTGTGGGTTAAAATTACTCGTTATACGTGGAAACTTTGAACAACACATTCTAAGAAGCGCGTCAAACACAATTGTACTTCGTGATTCCTGCCAGTCTTCGAGTTTCTATTGATGTCACATAGATCAAAGGAACACTCACGTCAACCTGCCAATGTATATTCAATTAACTATTACTTTGGCCATTGACGTACGTTTTATAATCAAATTCGACTTCCAAATACGGACGTCGAATTTGATTAAAACGTAACGTACTATTACAGGAAAAGTTCCTTAACTTTCGACTGGACAAGTTTGAATGAGGCTTTATTGTGTACCCACTATTATGATTTCAAAAAAGGCCGACTTCAAGAAGTCTATAAATCAAACACTTTCGTTTCGATCTGCTCACTCCGACAACTAGAGTTTCTGCATTTTATATGAGGTCTGACATCCATGGGTAAATATGGTATGTCAATTATCACTCCTTGAGGGCCTTATCGGGGTCGCTGTCTTCCGGAGGTGACGGAATTCGGAAGCCGTCAAACTAAGTTGACTAAGTTGAAGTGCCAAGTGCTGGCTACTGTTACAGTCAGCACATACCTACCTACTCTAAACCTCCCTGTTATTGGGATAAATGTGAAAGTACGATTGTATATTTTACACCCTACTTACCCCCACCCCCATTGACTATGAATGGACTAGCTTTTTCCCGCGGCTCCGCCCGCGTATATAAAGGCCTTTATATACGGCCTTTATATATGTAGGTAGTGTGGGATAGTCTCAATCGATAGTTCGTCTAAATATAGATAGCCATAGTGTTTACATCTGATGGTGGCGTGGCGAAGTAACCTAAACACGGCAAGAGCTACCTAAATTGTCAGAGGAACTACAGTACAACCGTGTTGGTAATGGCCCGCGGCAATCTCCTCGTTTTTCTATGGAAACGAGTGACGATGTAAAGACGACGACTGCCGAAAGACCTCGAGGTCGTGGATGTACTGTACGACGACCTCTGTGGCTCATCCATCCTCAAAAACT
This sequence comes from Phengaris arion, assembly GCA_963565745.1. Taxonomy (NCBI): domain Eukaryota; kingdom Metazoa; phylum Arthropoda; class Insecta; order Lepidoptera; family Lycaenidae; genus Phengaris; species Phengaris arion. The sequence continues at coordinate 26,348,823 of OY751433.1, forward strand.
TTCACACCTATCATAGTTGTAGGATTGTAATTTGAATATCGGAGAGGCTCTACGACACCGTAGCAGCGCTACGAGGTGAGGAATAATTCCCCGTTGGAGACTTGGGCACCAATAGGTCGGCTCGGCGGAGCGACAACCATCGCCTCACAGATAATCAGCGTTAAATAACGCTTGCGTTGTGTTTCGCCGAGTGAGCGAGGGTGCCGGTACCTAAGAGGGAAATGGTAATCGCTTACTATGGGGCGATCCGCGTGTTCGTCGTCCCGTATTATTACATTATACTCTGTTCAGATACAATTTAAACGTAAACATAATTTAATAATAATAACATCTATGGACGCTTTCAGACCACGTAATCTGGATTATAGTGTGGGAAGCATGGGAAGCCCCGAAGGGAGATCTTCGACCGAGCGAGGTGGTATGCTCGGTCAGGCTGAAGCCCGCTGCATTTCGGATGTTGTATATATACCGCCGATCTTAGAGAACTTCGATAGCGCGATTCAGAATTGTGGCGGTAATTGATCCGTCATAATAGGATACATTTATCCCGAAAAAAAAACCCTGTTTCTGTGGGATACTGTATTTACGCGGGCGGAGCCGAGAGATATTATTTTATAGGACGCTATAAAACAAACTGTGGATTTTTTTTTTTCACTTCGCAACGTTTTGAATATAAATCTTTACAAATAAATAAATTTGAAGTGTCTATTTGTAATTCGAAATTACCAGCTTTTCACTTAACTAGATGGAATACTGAACTGCTGGATAGAACTGAAAATTGGAGTTTTTTGAAACCTTCTTTTCTCAGTCATGGTCGTATTGAAAAATCCCAGAAAAATATATGTTAATCTGCATTGTATTTAGCCGAGGACTGTCTTTTTATAAATTGAAAATTTTATAATAAATATTGATTTAAAAATATGCTAAATCCACCCTTTTTTTTAAATGTTAAAATGGGGACTTGACGCTCAAGGTCGCTGGCGTTATACAGAGGCTTAATTCATATGAACGTATATACGGTACATACAATAAAAATAAATATTTTTGTCTGTCCGTCTGTCTGTCTGTTTGTTCCGGCTAATCTCTGAAACCGGACCGATTTTCACGGGACTTTCGCTGGCAGATAGCTCATGTTATAAGGTCTAACATAGGCTACTTTATCTCAGGGTTCCGTTTAAAAAAATAGGAGACCGTTTTCCTTAGTTCTATGCAAACGAAGTTGCGCCCACCAGCTAGTAAATTATTTAATTACTCGAACAAATATGATACCTACAGGCCACCGGATCATTCCAAAATAGATATTTGTTGTTGTGTTAACTTGAGCCGACTATCCTTGAACGTTGAAACGCCGAATATATGAATGAGAATCAAAAATATGGTATGATGACAAATTACTTTGTTTCCCCACAACTTCAGGACCACTACAGATTAAAGAGAGAGGAACGGATAAACAGCTTTCGATTTATCGCAATACTGCAAGCTTACGGTGTGTCCACGATTGTGTGGAAAAGTTGTGGGCCGTTGAATCCTAGACGTCAAAATTTTCAAATTTGGATCGTTGGTAGTAGTTTGAGCTCTGGATTAACACATAGGCTACTTTTTTTCTAGAAAAAGTAGAGTGTTTCCGTGGGATACTGCATTTACGCGGGTGGAGCCGCGGGCAAAAGCTAGTCTTTAATACAAAATTATTATCGTCTTCTAAATATCGCGATCCTTACGTAGTGGTATTCATTTTATTAATATACGGGATACCAGACCATTTCGTCGCACGAGCGCGTTTCGAGGAAGGTTTTTGTACGTAAACAAGTTTTTATTTTAATGATATTCTGATGGTTGCCACAGATCTTGTGGCCAGATAAATTCCACGTATTCGAGTGTAATTTTTTTTCAAATCGTCAAAAAATATGAAGGAAATTGGGTAAGAAAACAAAAGAGGGGATCAAGTGTCCCCAGTATCCCCTTACATTTTGTAATGTACTCGCGGATATAGTATAGTGGAATATATTTTGTTGGAGAATTAATAAATATAATGATAAAAAACTTACAGGAAATGTACAAAAAATACAAAAAACATAAAACTTAACAAAACATTATGGTAACACAACATTGTTATTTTGCGTTTATCTGTAGGCCGAAAGCTATCAGTATGACCCTAAATCATAATATTATTGTGTTTATTTTAAGGTTTTTTTTATCCAAGTTATTTGCCTAATGTTAACCTACTAGAATTTTGGGGAATAGAGAAAAGCTATTTTCTATAACTTTTATTTAAATCCATCTTATCGTCAAAATTCTGTATTTTAACTTTTGACGTGAAATATAGAACGTGGCATAAATAGAATCTCTATATAACTCACATACTATTTAATAATTTTACTTCTTAAAACACTGGTGGCACATACATCTCATGTTTGAAACAAAAATATAAAATTCCCGAATGATGCGTAAATACTGATTTAAATATAGAATGCCGCATTCCGCCTTGCGAAAGAAATATTTTATCAATAAAGATATTTTGTGCCAGTATTTGAAAATTCTTTGCCTCCATCATTTAAAAAAATATTTCATGTCAAATTCAAAAGTAGCGAATACTTTTTTAGTGCGTATCGTTTTATAATGTGCCAGATCTCCTCTATTTTTTGAAAATTCATTCTTTCTGAAAATTTTTAAAATATTTTTTATGCCGGTATTAATTTATGCCAGTTCTTAGCAATTATTTAAATATTTTAACTCTCGGCTTATTAACTACGTTAAACGTAGATAAGGTACCTCTTGTTTTATATTGTGCCAGTGCTTTGCGATGTACCTATTTGGTTTAAGTTTCAACTCAAGTTTGATGTTATTATCTATGTTAAATCTGTCTCATAAGGTTAACTACGTGTTACACAGCCCAGCGTGACCGACTTACGGCTACCTGAACTCATCAGGACTAAAATTATGTAACAATGTCTAATGGTTCACCTACTTTTGTGTTTTAAATACAGGTACGGTAAAAGTGGCTTAATAAATTATCAAGTTTATTATTATAAATTAAAACTACGTATGATTTCACCTCACGTTAGAAAACCTCTATATCGATTAACTTACGTTTTAACAGATATTTTTATTTCGGTAGGTAAATATTGTTATTAATTATTCTTTTAATTATTATTATCAGACACCTACACAGTACCTACCATAATAAATAATTAAAAAATATTATTTCGCCGCGTTATAATTCTACATATTAATATTTTTATTAAAAACTGTAATTTAATAGCCAAAACTTTTTATTTTTCAAACAAATTAACGACCCATTTTTAAATGTAAACAAAACATTCAACCTCCAAAGACATTTTTTATCCGTTACTATGAATAAAGAGGACATAATTAACAATTGTTTCTTATACTTACGCGTATTAAACACAGGTATAAAATAAAGGCACTTGAATAATAGCACAACACAGACGGTATATTACGTATTTAGTGCATAATATTTGGAAATCAATAGTCCGCCATAGAGGAGAGGCGCTCTCGCCGTCGATATCGTACTCACATTACTGACTCACAGTCTTACGCATGCGCACTGCGCCGCCCGCCACCCGCCGCCCGCCGCACGCTGCACGCCGCACGCCGCATGCCGCACGTCGCACGCAGCCCGCCGCACGCCGCACGTCACCCGCCGCCTGCCACCCGCCGACGGCCGCCCGCCGCCCGCCACCCGCCGCCCGGCGCACGCCGCACGCCGCCCGCCGCCCAGCGTACGCCGCACGTCGCCCGCCGCCTGCCACCCGCCGCACGCCAACAGCCGCCCGCCGCCCATCACCCGCCGCACGCCGATGGCCGCCCACCGCCCGCCGCACGCCGCACGCCGCACACCGCACGCCGCCTTTCCTTGTCGTACTTACATATTATTCGACGACGCTTGAATGAGGTCTCCAGGAGTTGGTTTCATTCAGAGAGCACGAGCTGGTTTCATGAAAAAAATCTCCACGTGTTTAATAAAAATTAAACCGAAACATTTTATGGCCACTTCGAATTTGTAGTCTTGTTGAGCTCAATTCAAACTTATTTCGGTCAATCAAAGTGCAATATTTTACAGGAATAATACGAAATGTTACGCAATCGGCAATCATGCTAATGTAGCGCGGTGCTACGAGGCGAAGACGCATGTACCCACAGGCTACTGGGGATACCACGTATCTTGTACCGCGTAGCGAAGGCTGTTACCAGACCTCTACGGGTTATTGTTCAATTGTTTTTTTTTATCAATTTCAGTGTATGGAAACGATAATTTTAGAAATCTTTAAAAGGGAATGTGCAGTGTGCATGATTTAAATCAGTAAGTAATATATATTTTCCGAAAGGAAACATAAATGTGGACAGAAAAATACAAAAAGTAATTATTTGCAGAACAATGAAAATTTTCATTCAAATACAAATGTTATTTGTGAAATTTTTATTATAACAATCAAAACACAGTAGTTAAGTTAATAAAATCAATTTTGTATTAATCTTATTACATTTTTTTTTAATTTAATAAAAAAAGGATTGTGTGGTTTTATGAAACCACGGTAAAAGTGAAACTTAATAACAAAATAGCGTGGAGCACTGGCACAAATGAGTACTAGTCTATACACTACACGGTCAGCTGATGCGAACTATAGGCACCGCCATATTGGCCTCGGCTGCTCTGAAGAGCGCCTTTCACTTTATCCCTCTCCGCGGCCGACCGTCACGCGACATGCAACACACAGACGAAAAAGTTTGAGACGATGTAATAAGTTTCACTTAAAAAAAAATGTTATTGATGTATGATGTGAGTACGGTATGTAGGTTCTTTTTTTATTTTTAAGTATATTGTCAAAATTTCCATGTACTTAGATCTAGGTTCATATCTTATTATTATTGGTGGCTTGTGATTGCTGTTAAGTTTGTATAATTTTATATTTTATAGCTATTAGTGGAAACCTATTATTGGCTTAACTCTCAACTGTCTGCTTTCTACTTTTTATTTATAAGCTGTTGGTTCTCCGAATAAATAAATAAATAAATTTTCAACTGTGGATGTGACCAGTAACGTCATTTGTCATGCATTTTTTGTATGGAGCGTTTTTAATGTCCTCCAAGGATCTCACTTTTTTGTGATGTCTGTATTTCGCAAGTATTTCGTCACGGTCGATCGTAGATATGTCATTGCGAAGACAATACTTCCTGGCTTATTATGTAATTTTAGAAAAGAAAAAAAACAATGCATACTTATTGCTAACATCTAGGTTTATTAGCTAATATCTGAGTAAACATAAACCATTCTAAAAATACCTTATACATATACGTCACCGACATAAAAATTATGCCAGATGTCGACCTTATTTCTCTATAAATAAGGTTCAAAGTGTACACCGTGTGTTCGCGACTGTCCGTAGCGGCCTTGCACGTGACCGCCCCATTAGCGACCCATCACCACGCACGTTCCACTTTCCAGTGAATAAATATCTACCTTAATGTACTATCGGCAAAATCCCTGCTCACCCAGTTTCTAAACATTTGCCTTTGTACAAGGACGCCTCAAAATATTTAATCACAAAGGAAGTGACCGCATCGTCTGCAGACAATTGAAGTCCGTATTTGTAACATGTCGTGAGTCGTGACTATGTGTGCGTGCGCACGATTCAGCGGCGCTGTTATGCGAGTACGCGCATATAGTACCGCGCGTTATATAGTACCGCGAGCGATGCGGTACTATATAACCTCTGTGTCTGACGACCTCTGTAGCTCAGTGGTTGAGCGCGTCGGTGCTCAAGAAGATCGCTGGTTTGAATCCCGCCAAAGGAACAAAAAAGTTTACTATGTTCTTAGGTCATGGATGTGTATTAGATATTCAGTGCTCAAGCCGGAGGTCACGGGCTCGAATCCCGCCAAAGGAACAAAAAATGTTCCTGAGTCATGGATGCGTATTAAATATGTATATTAAATAATATAATAAAAATCTTAAATATGTGTATACATACTATACAGTACAACACAAGTTCTTCGAGAACTTAGCACGGGACGATTGACGTGGTATGGAAGCGTCCATAGATATTATTTTAAAAAACCTATAGTATATTGGCGTTGAAGCGCATATTCCATCTCACTAAATTCAGACGTCCTAAATGATTCAGAAACTAAATTCAGTCAAGTGAAATAGCATTTAGGAAGATCCTAATTAGCATCCTAAATCGGAAGAAGTGTAGCTTCTGACTGACTTGATTCTAATTGGCTTTCTTTTTAGGATCCTAATAAGGATGTCTGAATTTAGTTAGGTTAGAATACGCGCATTAGTTTTCAGCGAGTCATAAATGCTTTACCGTCGTTTGTATCTGTGAATAGGTCTTTTTAAATAAATGCAAGGTTTTGAATGCGGGACTTTTTTACAAGTAATCGCCCTCCAAAGTCGTTTTTAAGTTGCCAAGGGTATTTTTAAACTATAGGAGATAGAAACTTGTAAGTTTCCATGCTGATAGATCATGCTTAAAAATCTTTAGGAAAATTATTTTGAACGACATTGGACAATAACTTTTGAAGTAATTCAAAGAAAACCTATTGCGCGTACGGAACCATCTTTAGACGTGTTCTGACATGTTCTTGCTTAGATTTTTTCCTACTTACCTACCTACTGGTTTCTAATTTCCACTTATTGAATCTTGAATTCTCTTTTCTGGATTCGCCTTCCCATACGTAACTTATATTGGTCCGGGAAGCGAGTGCCAGGTGTCCTGGGGGAAATTAGCGCGCGCCTGTTACTGATAAAATATTTATTCGATTTCTACAACGGATTCGAAGTAAAAACTTTAATAGGTAATAAAAAACTTGGTTTGCTTGACCTCGTAAATGCTTTTCCCGTATTTTTGTTAAGTTATTAACTTGAGTTACAAGAGGGTGTAAGTTTTATCCTGAGTTGTGGTGTGAACCAATGGGATTTTTAGGGTTCCGTACCCAAAGAGTAAACAAGTGACCGTAATACTGCGACTACGCTGTCTTTCTCTCAATTACATGTCTTATCATGAGATACAGCCTGGTCAGACAGACGGACGGACAGCGGAGTCTTAGTAATAGGGTTCCGTTTTTACCCTTTGGGTACGGAACCCTAAAAACAAGCAGAAAACATTGCGACATAAGTTTCAGAAAGATAGTTATAGCTTCATAATTATTTCGATTCAGTAGGTAGAACTTTTTTTTTTTTACTTACTAGCTTTTGCTCGCGGCTGTACGGGACCGTTGTACTATTTGGGGATAAAAAGCCTATGTGTTATTCCAGAGCCTAAACTACTACCATACTAAATTTCAAAAAAATCCGCTCAGTAGATTTTGGGTGATAGAATATCAAACATCCACCCGTCCATCCTCACAAACTTTCACATTTATAAATCGTAGTAGGATAATAAAAGACTTGTTTATAATGAAATTATAATAATATCAAATGAAATAAATTATCATATAGGTACATACTATTTTTAAACTGAACATTATGCACATATTTCATTAAATTAAAATTATTAGCCTTTGTCATGATAAAATCAATGAAAGAATAAGACTTAAAACAAGTTACAACAAAAATTACCGAGTACATGAGGTACAAAGTATAATTTCTTTGGAAAACTGTTTGGTATCATCGGTGGCAAGATATAATTGGGACTAGTGTCTAAAAATTTGGATAAGTACAAATAAATAATTATTTTCATTTGGCATGATTGCGTACTTCATTGCTCTCGTAACAGCTATAGATTTTAATACTATAACTGTACACAATTCCTTATTATTATTAACATTCTTAAAAGGTATTCATTAGCAAAACTTATAATAAGATACTCACTAGTCACTAGTCACTTAATTTATAACTGTTTTAATCTTTATTATTAAATGGTAAGGATTTTGCTTTAGCATTCCAAAAATGTATCTGTTACATGGAATAAAACCGGCTATTTCTTTATTATAAACTAGCTGTTGCCCGCGGCTCCGCCCGTGTAAATATACAATCGGGTATCCCGCGGGAATTTTGTACTTTTCCGGGATAAAAAAGTCCTATGTTTTAATCCAGAGCCTATACTACTACCATACCAAATTTCATCAAAATCAGTAGTTTTTGCGTGAAAGAGTAACAAACATCCATCCATCATTACAAACTTTCACATTTATAATATTAGTAGGATTCTTCTTTCTATATTCTATACCAAACAACAAACGCTTGGAGTTTGTTGTTATAGTGGCAACAGAAATACATTATCTGTGAAAAATTTAAACTGTCTAGTTATCATCTTGAGGTACAGCTTGGTGACAGACAGACAGACAGACAGTGGAGTCTTAGTAATAGAGAATCCCGTTTTTTCCTTTGAGTATGGAATCCAAAATTTAAAAAAAAAATCTCATTTAAAAAAAATATAATCTTCACATATTTTGCTGTATGAATTTTCTTTCATTAATACAGTTTTCAAGTTCATCATGGTACTTATCAATTTTAGCATCAAAACCCGGACTTTGTATCCCGCAGTCAAAACTATTGCCAGTTATAATTTTTTCTTTGTTTAGTGTTGAATCAAAACGCACTTTCTTACCAGGTGTATAAGTTCTATTTTGTGATGTGTCTATATTATCTACAGCTCTCTCTCTAAGCGGAGTCACATTAGTGTTAAGTCTTGTATTTCTGATCGTCTTTATTGTTTCATACTGATGTTCCTCATTCAATTCCTCAATTTCTATTTCATCAGAGTTGTCCAGGTTTAAGGCCGGATTCTCTATTCCGGGCTCCTTCTTCTCACTCTTTGGTTTCGGTGCTTTCCGAGGTACTTCATAAGGATTAAGAGTCACATTTGCTTCTACTTTTTCACCTTTGAACTTCTTCTTTAAAGTTTTATATACCTTTTTAGATAACTTATTACTCACTTTGAATAAATTATGTTTCGAGTCCTTTTTGCTGTCTTGTGAATCATTGGTGCTATTTTGGTTATTTCTATTTAATATGTCTACTGAACTAAACTGAGAAACGTCACACCCAAGTATTTTACTTTGTTTGTTATATTGTGCATCTGTGACATCTGCGATGTTTTCATAAATAGGGCTCTCAGATCTATATATGTCAACGTTTTCATATTCGTGTGCTTCTGTAGGAATACTTGATTCATTCACAGTAGATGTAGTACTATTTGTATCACCAGCAAATAATCTTCTTGGCATTATGTTACTTGGAACATTATCTATTTCTCTTGATGTTACAGCAGTATACTCTAAATCTTTGGTTTCATCAGTATCTAGAAAGGGATTTTCAGCACCTTCAACTACTTCATATTGTAAATCTGGATCTAAGAATGGGTTGGTATTCCTTTTATTTGAAACTATTTTCTTTTTAGTGATTATTGTTATTGTTTTGATTTCCATGATGTTGCTCTCATTCAAATCATCATCTAAATATAAAGATTGATTTGAATTCATTGGGGAATCTAGAGCGAGTCTATCAATAAAACTTAAGTTAATATTACTATTGTTGTTAGTAAATACTTGATTCGTTACATTTGTTTGCATGCTTGTTGTTTGATGTATACAGGATAAGTCGTTGTTGATTAGTTCATGAGTAGTTGTTGTGTTCAATGATTTCTGTTCTATTATTGATATTCCCGAATCAACTTCAAGATTATCTTCTACAGTTTCAATGTTGCATTTGTGTATAGATTTTACAGGACTTAATTCTAACTCAGACATTGTATTTTGCTGTGTAAAACTTTGTATATTAGTTAAGTTAGCATATATCGGCTCCGAGTTACATGTTTGCGACAATGGTTCCATACTAGTGCTAGGTGTAGGTAAATCTTCGTAAGTCCTAAAGTTTTTCCTAACATTTTCCAATTCCTTCATTAAGAATTCATTCACTGCTGCTTTGTTTATTCCCAAATCTAATCCGGAGTTCTCAAATGCTACAATGTCACAACTCTTGGTCCTTTTGCGTTTCTTAATTGCAGTGATCTCCATAGCGTTGTTACACATAGGATCTTCGTTGGCCAACAGATCCAGGGCTGGATTCAGGTAGACGTTAGGCCCTGTTTGTATTTTTCTCTTCGATGTTATCACTTCAAACTGATTGTTATCTACCGGTTCCATTGTCTTCAATCTGAAAGAATATTCATATAATGTCATTATTGTAGATTGCTCAAAAACATTATTTATTATGAAAACTATTGATTCTCAGTCCATTTTATGTATTAAGCCAAGATGATGACATTTTCTCATTAATTTAAGCAATAAAAAAACTTAAAAAGTCATTGTTTTTGATGGTAGGCTCAGGTAGGTTCAGTTTATGTTATAGTTTATTAACCTCCAAGACATATATATAAAGACAAAAATATTGACTTTAGTATTGATTTCACTTCAATCTCAATAACTTAATATGATTAATTTGCTACTCATCAGCAACGGAAGTTATAATAATGATAGGACATAACTGGTTTTTATCAGAAATACTCCAAACTTTGAGTCCAAAACATAAAATTTATGGTTATGATGCAACTACAATAAGTATAATTAATACTATCTAATATTAACTTTGTTTTAGTGAAAAAACTTACATACCCATGTAGATTACGAACAACTGTATTGACACCAAAAAAAATAGTTTTCCACTTGTTTCAGAATAAGAACTTGCTATAATATTATGCGATACACTATTAAAATAATATTTTCGTCAATTCATTATACTTTTAGATTAGTTTTCATTCATAAATTTATCACAAAACAGAACAATGCTCAGTAGACCAAAACGACAGGTGTTTGATTGTGGCGGTTAATTTTTGAGTTGCCAGATTTATAAACGCCAAACGGTAGCACTGCCAGTCTTATAAAAATCAACGTCAAAAATTATTTTTAATATTTTTTGTTTATTTATTAATTCATTAAAAATATGTATAATATGTATGTAGGTATACGGTATACCTACATACATATTAAAAACGAAGTAATACTTTCTATCGGTATACCGTATACCGATAGAAAGTATTACTTCGTTTTTTGTAAACAATCGTTTCAAGAAATAAACTTACCAAATAGCCCGATATATTTATCGGTAGATACCTATTTAAGCTTTAAAAATATGTGATAAATGTAGGTTACAAGATCCTTTATTAGATAGAAGAATTATAATTAATAATAAATTCTAATAATACAGTAGGTACGTAACGAAGTTTTCGCTAGAATTTTAGTTTTTTATTAATGTTCAACAGATGGCGCTTCTGATACTGTTTTAATCACTAATTCTTATAATTTCATTACCTAATAGAACTTATTGGATCTTTGCCGAATAAAGCTTTTAAATAATAAATTTATATGATAATTTTTTTTGAACACCGTATTCCTAAATCGTCAAGTCTAAAGTCTAGTCAAAGTACAAATAAATATAGTGCAGTCCATGAGTCATGTCAGTCGATTCAGTAATCCCGGTATCCCAGCGACATTTTGTCCTCCACTCCAACATTTCACTGAAATTAAATGCACATGTTGAATCAAAATAGAATATTTTACAAGTAAAATCTTAGTAAAAGGTAAACTTACCTTAACCTTACTTACCTAAATAACTACTTACCGCAGTACAAATAGTTATGTACCTACTTATTTAGTTATTTCACGCCTTCGAAAAGTATTTACATATGCAATTATTATTTTTTAAATTATTTTATTAAAAAATTTTTTTAATAAAATAATTTAAAAAAAAGTTTTTCATGCTTTTTTCAAATTACTTTTATGGGTTTTCGACGTTTATTTCTTTCAATATTTTTCTTTTTATGTCACAATAATCAAGATATACCTACCAACAAAACTAGATTGAATATTACAATAAAAAATAACATGCCATGTAAAACTTGCGGAAACGACGATCATTCCCGCTCTTCCAGTTTCAAATGTTTAAAACGAAAAAGAAGAGTAAGAGAAAATGAACTTGAAGAAGATCAAGAAATATCAGTAGGTATATTGCGTCAAAAAAGGACTCTGCTCTTTCGTGTGTTGTCTGAAAAGAGGCAGGAATTGTTGGAAACAATACGAGCGGATGTGAAAGAATTGTCTAGATTGAGTATTAAATTATCGTACTTGGTCAATTTCTTTAAAAGTTATTATAATCATAAAGATTTTCAACAATTGTTTCCTAAATTCGATCCATTACAATTAACGTATATACTCAAAGGAAAAATCACAAATTACAATATCCTCTCAATATTATTGAAAATAATAATAATAATAATAATAATAATCATTTATTTCTCACCTTCATAAAGTAGAAAAAACACTAATTAAAACAGTTATACAGTAAGAGTTTAGGTGGGTTGATGCCTGAACTAGGAGTTCCTGTGTCTCAGACTATCAACCCTCCACCCCATACGGTGGACACAATGTTTCTAGATTAATACACTTGACAAAAATTTACGTAACATAATATTCAACAATTACACGTAAGATGTAAGGTGACTAATGAAATATAAAAAATATTTTTAAAAAAAAATGTGAGGGTAAGTACAAATTAGTTTGTAGACATTTGCTGGGACAGTTGTTTATTGAGATTTTGCTTGTGGTCCAAGTTATCAAGTATAAAAGTTTAAATAAAAATGTAACATACAACGGAAATTTGAGATCTTTCAACTTGATTTCGATCGCAAATCAATACAAGACAATTTTAGAGACAAATGTAAATCTTCATGCATTCAAATGACTAAAGAAGTACATGTATTTCAAATTTTCCAAAATAAACAAAGTCGCAAATTCACGAATTCACATTTAATGCTTTCTATAAAAATACATTCAGCGATAATGAAATTGGAAAATGGTTCAAAGTGAATGGAATTTCGGAAAAAGAAGTGAAACAAAACTTTTGGAAATTTATTCCTTTATTTGTAAAAATTCAACATGAACTGTATGAAAATGATACAAAGTCTTTTAACGTTTTTCCAATTTACAAACATGGATTGAAACACATTACCTACGATTCTAGATGTTTACATGAACTTTTACGTAGAGTCAATGCGCAAAACACCATCTCCTCATGGGTTCAGTTTTTCGAAAATGACCCAAAGCAGTATTGGAGGCGACATTTTTCCGTACCGAAATCTTTCGGTTGGAGTTTTACCACAGACGGTGTTTGTGTATCGTTGTCTATGAATAGATTGATTACAAAAGAGGATAAATACAAAACTAAGCGTGCAAAGAGGGAGGTGGCTTCGAATGAAAATGAAAATCAATTGTATAAAAAGTATAAAAAAGTTGTTGCAGTCGATCCGGGAGCAAAAACACCGATCGTGACGTGCAGTAGAAATGGTGGTACGAGGGCGGCACTGAAAATTTCGGGAATCAAGGAAGTGACACAACATTACTATTTAATATATACATTTAATTGCTTTTCGAAGTATTCTCCGCGAAATTTGACACATTTTTCCATACGATGGAACCAATCATTGAAGCAACCATTCCATTCGAAAGTTGGGGTCTCCAAAATGGCCGTTTTGTAGGCGTCCACAGCTTCTTCAGGTGAGGAAAATCTCTGACCACGCAATTTATTCTTTATTTTAGGGAAAGTATAGAAATCATTAGGGCTTAGGTCGGGGCTGTACGGCGGGTGGTCTAATAATTCTATGATTTCTTGCTCTAAAAACTCTTTTGTTCTGTGCGCGGTGTGAGAACTCGCATTGTCGTGATGGAGGATAATGCGGCGGTTGCAGTTCTCTTTACGGAGTTCAGAAACGACATGTGGCAAACAAATGTTAGCATACCATTCTGCATTAACCGTTCTTTGCCCCTCAAGAGGAAAAGTCGCAACATGGCCGGTTTTGGAGACAAACGTGGCCACCATTTTTTTTGCAACACTCCGTGAACCAACAATTTTTGTTGGCTTTAACTCATTTTCGAACACCCAAACTCGTGACTGGTTTTTTGTTTCGGGTTCGTACGCATATATCCAGGATTCGTCACCTGCTGAACAACCTGATGTTGTATACAGCATTTGAGGATCCTGCGTGGAATCTTTCGAGAGTTCTGACACACCAAGTAACGCGAGCCGCTTTTTGCTCTTCACAGAGCAAATGCGGTATCCATCGGGAAAACAACTTTTTTACACCTAATTGTTTATGCAAGATTATTTGTATTTGACTCATGCCAATGTCTAAAGTTGCCTGAATTTCGCGGTATGTCACATGTCGATCTTTCTCAATCAGCTTACGCACAGCATCAACGTTTTCTTGGGTGACTGCAGTTTTTGGACGACCTTTACGGGGATCATCACTGAGCTTGACACGTCCACGTTGAAATTCAGCAAACCAGCGATAAATTGTGGTTTTGGATGGGGCTTCATCACCAAATGCAGAAATCATCCGGTCAACACACTGTTTTTGTGTTAAACCACTTCGAAAGTCATAATAAATCATCGCTCTAGAATTTTCTCGAGTCAATTCCATTTTCTCAACGACTAAACAAGTTTGACAAGACCTTGTGACAAGACCGAGAATCTTTTTTTAAATAAATAAACGGTATTCGATTTTTAAAACCAAGGAGTTTTAAATTGAAAAGATTTTAATATGACAGGAACAGTGGAAATATTCCATTCCCGATACTTTTAGTGCAGCCTATGTAATAACTAATAATAATTTTGAATATAAAACTCTAAAAAAGGAAAGAGTCATTTACGAAACGAAGGAACATCACAGGGAAAAGAAGCGATTGAAATTTATAAAAGATATCGATTTGAAAATATGAAATGACCGGGAGTCAGTGGAGAAGGAGACGGGTTTTGGAATTAGTTGTAAAAATTCAAACGTTCAAGACTACACTAAATTTTCACTAAAATGGTTCGACGAAAAACAAAAATTGTACGAGCAGAGGAGATTGCAACGATTAAAGTTTGACAAATATGTAAACGATATAAAAACAAATCATAAAATTGTAGATGAATATTTTGGAAAAGAACCAGACACACTGGTGGTTTATGGGGCTGGTTTCGATTTCATGAACAAGGGAACTTTCAAAGGTCATAGGAAGTTTAGACACAATGATATTTTAAAAATTATAAAACAACGTACAAATTTATCATTGTATATAATAAACGAAGCTTTTACAACAAAAAATTGTAGCAAATGTTATGAGAAAAAAATACAACAAAAATTGTACGTTTCAAAATCCCCACACCGTTACGTGTACTGTAGTGTATGCCGTAAAGGGATTCACAGGGATAAAAATGGTGCAAAAAATATTTTATTAAAATTTGAATATAATATATAATAAATAAAATAAAAATAATTGAAAAAAAATAATAAGTTGTCGAGCATTCTTTCGTTTGCCGATACTGATATGAACGTTGCGGGTGGTGGAAGCTCGTAAGGTTCATTATGGTAATTCTTTGTTTTCTGTTAGGGAAATAAAGATTAAAAAGTGGAATGTATTTATTGGTGTCAATAAACGAAAATCTGAAGAAGTTAAGTGTTTAGGCTTTATTTATTTTGGAACGAAGTTCCTTATGGGGCGATGCGGAGGGGTACCCTAGCCGGGAAAAAACGTCCGTAACGTAAGATCTTTATGTATAGTCTTTATTATTTTCTCTACACCTGGAATAGAACTTCAAATTAATATTTTTTATAATAAGGAACATCGTTCCTATCCGGTGTCGCACGACACCACACGGCTTTTTTTATTTATTGAATTTTAGGAAGACTTACAGCCTAGTAACAATATAACAACAAATACAAACGTGGTAAACATATCGCTAATTACAAGCCTGTCTTTCCTGTACAAAAAGGTAATCTAATGGCTAATTCTTTGAAATGTGAGCAAACTCAGTATTTTGAAGCAGGTTTTCGTAATTTTAGGACGTTTTTCCAACATTTTCGTAACTTTTCGTCAGTAGGAAAAATATGAAAACTTATAACTTACTGTTGTGTTCCTCAATTGTTTTATAATAATTATAACATTTAGGAACATAACAGTATGTTTCTTTTTTTTATTACCCTTTGTAGTCATTATAAAATTAAATTTATAGCACAGTTTATTTTATATTCTTAAAAATCACTTCTTTATTTAAATTAAATCATTTAAGGTTGAACGACAGGGTCCTAGGGACGCCAAATAAAAACTAGATGGCACCACTTCTGCACTTTTGTGAGTTTTTTTAATTTTCGAATTCGCTTTACATATTTTTAACTTGGAATACGATTCCGCGAGCTAATATTATAATTATGAAGCAATAGAAATGTAAATAAATTAATTTATTGAACAATAATTTGCAAAAAATGGGTATTTATCGTATTTTGACTTATCACTCACACATGCATGACTTTGCTAAACATTCTCTGTTACTTATCTTGTAATACATAATTTTGCAATTGTTGACTAAGTGACAATAGCATAATGGTATGCCCACTTGTAATATAGTTCCTGAAGTTCAGGGTTCGTATCTTGGCCACAGAGTTTTTAAATCTTATTTTATTTCATTTTTATCATTAATTTTATTAATCATTGTTCTGTATAAACAATTTATATTAAAGAAATACATGTAGATGTGTAACCTTATATTATTTTTATGATAAAAACTTAATAAAACACGTGAAGTGTATCGAATTCAAAACCCTTTATTAAACGTTTATTTACACATTCATCAATGCATTTTTCACCTTTAGGGATTCGCCTAAGTATGATTTCTGGTATTATTGAGTTTTTATAAAATTTCACTAGTTGTGGAATCATACTATTAATGAAATTTTCATTCTTTGCTACTTCTATTACTGTTATAGGTGATGACACGTCTATAAAGCATATGAAGTAGCATTTGGCCTTCTTCGTAATATAAAGTTGTCCCTGGACCTGAAAACACAATGTTTGTTTATTCAATAGGTACACCTCACATCTTTTCTTAGTTTATTATATGCAAAAAATATGGCATGTAGTGTAAAAAGAAAAATCTTAATTATAAAACCTACCTGATAATAATAATTGTGAGATGGTTTTAAACTCAAGATTCCATTATTTTCAATAATGGTAAAGTTTTTGTTATTCTTGGCAGCATTACTGATGTCTTGATTTTTGCGGTGCAGAGATGGAAAATATTTTACTTCTATTATTGCATCCTCATACTGCACAACTCCTGAAACAAAAGAAATAAAGTCACTATACATATTATGCACCATAATGCGTTCGTTACAATCTATTAATGGAAACAAAAGTTTCTAAAAATAAGAAAATGTTTCTTACCATCCGGACTGGCACCCAAAAACCCAAACTGTTTGTCAATAAAGAGGCCAGCTGGTCGGACTTCCTTTTTATATCTCTCTGTAAAGAACATTCTGGCCACTGATTCGTTTTGTTGCCCATACAGCATGTCTTTAGTTGTAGCATTACTCTTATAGAGGACCGTTTTAACTTTGTTATGTGATTTCGTCGTCTTTCTGTCTTTACATATCTATAAATAAAAGAGACAGTCTATAATCTACGATGTCCATATATTGATTTTAATTATTTTTGATCAATAAACTAAGGTAACTAACCAATCCAAATACACTTGCAGTCAACCTATCACTTCTGTGGATGTTGTATTGGTCATTGTCATGTTGCCCTACTGTGCTTTCTTCAATGGCTTGAAGAAATTTCTGCTGGTGTTTTTTGGAGCTCTTGTAACTTAGCATCACACATTATTTTCAAGTCGGCCATGTTCACCGAATCGCTTGTATCCTGAGCTTCAGGGCCATAACTTTTGTCTGGCAGAGGTTTAACAACTTTCTTCAGGAATATTCGCCTGCGTGGGTAAGCTTTTATCCTTCGTTTGGCTTTTTCACAACGGGCTATGTACTTTTTAAAGTTTTCCCAGGTGAACTTTGAGTACAACTGCGCCAAGCAGGACCATGCCAAGACTGTCCTGTGAGTTGTGAAAGACCTGTATTTCAGAAAAGAAAAAATAATGTAGTTTGTATTGTGCAGTTTTGCTGTTTCTTACATATCTGTATATATTATATGAAAAGAGAACTCCTGACTGACTCACTCATTTATCAATTCCCAGCCTAAATCGTAAGACTTAGAAAGCTGATTTTTGCACAACATATAGAAAACTGTGTGTTGTAAATCAAACAAACATTTGTAATTACCTGCAACTGTAACTCTTCGTTGGTATGATCCACCTTTGTGCAAATTGAGCCGCTTACCACAGTTGAATTTACTAATTATGCTCATAAAGTTTTCAACATGATTTGTGGTGGCATTCGTCAATCGGATTGTTTTGGCCATTACCGCTTCATTGGCTGCAGAAATGAGGGCCCAAACAGCAGGGCCTCCTTTATCAAACAATGTACATGGTACACGTCTGACTCGCTTGTTGTTGTGTATTTGCAGTAATAAGGCTTGCATTTTTCATGTAGACCAAAAACATGGGAGGGGCCGTTCTGCAAATCAGTCCTCATAGCTAGTTTATCCTTGACTTGCTGGTTTATAATAGTTTTGGCTACAGTAGTAAGTCTTGTTAATTTGGCCTTAAGCAGTCTTCGGCCGATGATAGGAAATTTTTTGTTGGCATGTATCTGGAATGAAATAGAGCACTGTAAATATTATACCTAAAATAAATATTTGATTACAGTAATTAATAACAACCAACGGTAAAAAATTACCTTATACAGTGCACTGGTGTCATTTTTCATTACATAGTTCTTACATTCGGTTTTCCTGATCTTGGAACCATACAACACTTTTTCCTTCAATCTAGCAAATACTGAGGAGTCTCCATCGCCAATAAAAGAAAGACATTGCACACCATGCATTTCTACAGATTTCTGGAAACCTTCCACCAATATTTCTGCCTCCATGCTGGTTGAAGAACCTTGATAATTCTTAAAACATTTGTGTGGGGGCACTGGCTCTTCCTTTTTTTCATACAGATGGCAGTGATAACAGTATTTATTTTTGATTCCAATATACAAACATTTCTTTGTATTTTTTCCAATAATGCATGCCTAAAAAATATTTAAAGACATAACTAAAATATTAAACAGTTTTGACATAGTAAAAAGAAAAATAATGGTTACTTACCATTCCCGAAGGTGAGTTGTAGTTATGACCATAGCTCCTTTTAGCCCATCCACCATCCACTAGAACTTCTATATATGGAATGCCATCACTGGAAATTTGTCAATTTTTAATAGCTAGCTCCCTCTCCTGTTCTCCCACTTTCTTTATTTCTTCTGTCAGCTGATCTTGCCATATGTCATTCAAAGATTTTTCCCTATTTCTAAATTTTAGTGGACTCATTGTTGGAATATCCATCACATTAGTTATATGAGCAGCTTGCGTGTAATAACCTCCCGCTCTGACAGTTTCCCATACAAAAGCTGTATTTAGTTTTTCTTAATTTTCATTGCTTCTTCTAAATACTTGTCCACACATGCTGCATTGGAAAACAAAGAGACTGTTGAAACCATCACGCAGCTCTTTGACAAACTCAATCGCACTGCCTGCACAAGTCCCTGAATGATATCCCATTGCCAACACCCCGTGAACAACATGTTGTATCTCAACAATCCGGTTTCCGGACAGACCAGCTAACTTATTATCAAATGTTTTCTCAATAGTCAACTTGTGACTTTCCAAGGTTGGATCAAGAACTGGCCAATTTATTTCCAATGCTACAGTTTCAGTATTAGTGACAGGAATTGATGTTTGAGACAATGTTTGTGTATCGAAATTAGCCTCCACTCGTAAAATTGGTTTCTGTCTGCTGTAAGTTTTCACACTATTATCTCTGTGAAAACCAAATTCAAGTCAATACTAGGTCCCAGTAACAATATGAGTATACATGCTGCACAAACTATCCTAGCAATTCCCGGTGTTTCATTTTGTGAAGTTGTGTTTTTTTTGCGCCACACCTTGTCACGACTGAAATAAAACAACGAGTGTAAGTGATAAAGATGTGCATATTGAATAAACAATTTATTGTTACACAAAAATCGATGGCATGGCACGCGGACTGTAATTATAGTTTATACTTACGACATTAGATCACTGCCATGATGTCGTTTTAGTTGAGCTCGAACTTGCTTTAGAGACTTTTTTCCAGATTTAGTTTTTCATTTCACAATTCACAAGGCACAAACAACACAAACATAAACGATAAAAAACATCTTGTTACAGCAACAATCATTGACGCACGAACCATAGATGATAAGTACTCTACTGAAGGCACGAACGCGGAACGGCAGTGTTGCTATATCCGTGTGTTAGAATTACCTTATATAGACTAAAGTTATTGTATTTTTATTGCAACGTCAATTCCCAAAATGATATAGATCAATCGAGAAAATGCGAGGCACTATACGACTATCTTTATTTCAAAAAATAAAAAAAGAGTAATGAAAATTATTTGCAAGGTGTATATCGCAACATTGGTCTAACAATCAAACTAATTTAGGGAAAATTGTTAATATTGGCAACATTTTCAACGATGATTCAGAGATTTGAAGAAATTAGAAAATATGTATATTAGTGCGGCGCGAATATGACAGACAACGTCGCGCACATGCGATAGAAGCATAGGCTATCTTCGTCACACATTTTTTCGAATGCCAACGTCAAAAAACTTGTGTATTTACGCAAATTCTGTCACACACACATGCGTATAATTTAGGATTTTTTTCAATCGATTTTTAATAGATTTTTGTATGAAAATTCTTTATTTTATTCAATCTGCGAGCGCAATTAATAGAAAGGACATAGCTGCGCACAACTTCATGCATTATTATTACCATTTGCCTCAGAAAATGGGCCGGAATATTAGTATGGGAATCGTTCCACCTTAAAATCTTCTAACCATACTTTTATCTGTCATACGTTAGTTCTGCGACTTTCCGCTAGGGAATCTGCTCATGGCCAATAGGGAAAGGACGTAGGATACTTTTTGCATCTTATGCGCGCACGAACTCGCGTGAAGCACTATTTAATAAATAAAAGGGGATGTTTATTAAACTAAACACATCTTATTTTTAACATATTTATTTATTACTTAAGTACATTAAATAAAAGTACTTAGAATACAAAAGAAAAAAAAATATATCCTCGTAAGTATAATATATTATTAGCTTACATTTATCCAGTAGCGGCGTTAGGGGGGGCGAAGTTCGGCAATCGCCCGGATCGCGCGACGCCATGGTGGGTCGAAAATCGGCTTTCATAGACAGAAATGAAATCTCGAAACTAACTGATTTTTGATGGATATTGCTTCAGTTAGGTATGTAGAAAATGAAGTTTGAGATAATTTGGCCCAAAGCTGAGTGAGTAATTATTTTACGAAAAACTTGTATGGAGCCAATGTGAATAATTCAATTTTCTCAAAAACGGCAAGTTTAACCAGGATATTACTATCCTGACAGATGGTTTTAGTGCCAATTATTTATGATTTTTTGGCCTACAAAATAAATTTTAGCTGCTAATTTTTTTTAAATCATCGAAGTTTTTGAAAAAAGTCACCTGTATTATTACTATTAAGGAACGATTTCTGAAAAGTAATGTTATACGGCAAACTCGAGGAAAGTGTTGAATTTTGATTATCTGCTTCATATTTTGAACAAATGTATGGAAAATTATATAAAATGCTAAAATTAAGCTATTTCCTCAACGTTCTCACATATAATTACTTTCCAGTAATTGTTATTTACTAGCAAGACTATCGAATGGTGCAATAATACAGGTGACTTTTTTTCGAACATTTCGTAACACAAATATAACAGCATTATCATACTATCGCCAAGTCAACATCCTTGGTTTTTTAACCTAACTGAAGCAATATCCATAATAAATTCAGTCACTTTCGAGATTTCATTTCTACGTTTATGAAAGCCGATTTTCGACCCACCGTGCGCCGCGGTCGTACTTTTCTATCCCTCGCCTAGCATGAGACCTACATACTCGTAAATTGTCTCAATTGAGAATTCTCTCAAATAACTTCAAATAAAAAAAAACACAAACAACTATTAAAATTATCCACTTTCGTCACTTTAATCTAATATTTGCAATCTGTAATCATCATTGATATTATATGGGTACCTGGTAATGCTAAAACCGGCACTGCATTTATCAACAAACATATAGATATCGAATTTTATGTAAAATATGGTGTAATCGAGGTACAATCAAAATATTTTTCCGAACAAGATGGATCCACCTGAGATAAACACAATATTTTTGCATTACCAAATTGGTAGCTGCTGTATTTACTACATATTATATATACAAAAATATTCTACATCAGGAAAATAGTAACCCATGTTTTGTTTAACCATTACTTCAGTGCATTTTTTTATTTCGCTTGTCGCCTAATAGATGGCGTTACAAACATGTTCCTGCTGCAACATGCTATTGTTTTTTTTTTTAATATTAATTATTTCTTAAACCTGACTTGTTAAAGAGCACAGAGTACATTGTCACAAACTGAAATTAAAGAGTGGTCCAATATTTTAGTGACAACGTGTATATCTAATTAACATATTTTACATATTTCGTCACCTGTGCTAGATACATATAATATATTATACTTAATCAGTATTAACATTTAACATCTACATCTTTCTACCGACCTAAAAATATACACATTAAAACCATTTCACCGCAGAAAAGATATCACAATCTACCGAGATAAATAGAGGAAGAGAGACAGAGAAGTATAAAAGAGTGAGCAAGAGGAAAAGGGAGATTTTTAAATGACTAATCGTTTATCATAATTTTATCATGATCTATTTGATAATAATATAAGTATAACATATAGTCGAGGGACAAATAAGAGATACAGAAGAGGTTTAAATTTAATTTTGGAAGACTCCGAATAAAAAACCGACCAAGTGCAAGTCGTGCTCGCGCATGAAGGGTACCGTACCATTATCTACATATCAAAACGGCAACAAAAATCACGTTTTATGTATGGGAGCCCCTTAAATATTTATTTTATTGTTTTTTTAAATATTTGTTGTTATAGCAGCAACAGAAATACTGTCACGGTTGATGAGATACAGCCTGGTGACAGATGGACAGACGGACGGACGGACAGCGGAGTCTTAGAAATATGGTCCCGGTTTACCCTTTGGGTACGGAAGCCTAAAAACGTAATGGAAATAAATAGCTAATTGTATTTATGGATAATGTCGCACAAAATCTAAAAACTATAACAATCTTATCAACTATTTTTATTTAAAAAAATCATACCGTGATTGTAGAATCTAGAAATTAATTGAGTGTCATTTATATTATTATGTCATATTTTCATTTAATTTGATTATCATTTTTTTTTTGTAAGAAACTGTAAGTATAGCAACTAAAGAATTTAAATTATATTGTGTATGATTTCTTAAAGCTACATAAAATCACAAATATACCTATTAAGTAACAAAAAATAAATTCATTATATGAATTTTCATATTTTATATGTTTGTCAAACGATAAACTTATAAATAGGTCAATAAGTACGTATTTTCTCTAAATTTTCTATACGAAGTCGAAGTTCAGGTAACATCTGGTCCTAAGACATATTATATTATTATTATTATATTTACTGTACATTGAATTGGCTGCATCAAGCATCATACTTTTATAAACACTATTGATCTATAATATTATCGCGTTTTAATTAGATATAACTTATAAACTAACATTTAAAATATAACCCAATAAAGTCCCTCCTGTATATATTATTTGCAACATGATTAAGTGATATCAGATAATCTAATTCATAAGCAGATTGACGGTTGTCATTATTTGTTCCTATTGTGTTTAACTTTTAAGTTACCGACATGTCATTGACATTTGTATTGTGACTGCATATCGTCATTATAGTACAAACAAATTATGAGAACACTATCTGCTTATGAATTAGATTCCCTGATAATCACTAGCGCTATTATACATACACGCCTAGTTCTCATAGAAATTCTCACAAGCCATATTCAATATGTCGATTGCTTGTATACATTTACTTATTTGAAACATACATTTTGTATAATAATGGTAATAGACGAATGTAATATCATTTTAACTTTTTTACGAATGCTGCCGCCATTTTTTAACTTGCTACATACAGTGTCCGACATCCAGGCAGCCTTCCGGCCGGACGTGATGAATAACGCGTGTAGTTACTAAGGCTGGGACTATATTGTCCGGAATCCGTAGAGCCGCGGAAAATTCGGAGCACTGAAAATAAAAGTCTGCGCGAATTTATTAGAATTGAAAATCGAACACAAGAGTGTCGAGTTGTCAGATTTGACATTGGCATTTGACTCGGCGCTCATGTGTTCGGATTTTAACTCTATTGTATAAGCCCTAAGTTATATTTTCAGTGCTTAGAATTTACTCCGGTCATACGGATTCCGTACAATATAGTCCCAGCCTAACTAGGAGCGGATTCCACATTCTTGAAGGCGCACCGCAGACCCGCGCGTCGCACATAGTGCCTGCATGTCGGATGTGATCTTCTGTAAAGCATTGCATCTACTATCTAGTAACTAACACGGGGTGGACACTAGTCTATCTCGAGGTTCCTGAAGGCGCACTGCAGGGTCTGCTCGTCGCACATAGTGCCTGCATGTCGGATGTGATCTTGTGTGAGGCATTGTATCTACTATCTAGTAACTAGCACGGGGTGGACACTAGTCTATCTCGAGGTTCCTGAAGGCGCACTGCAGGGTCTGCTCGTCGCACATAGTGCCTGCATGTCGGCTATGATCTTGTGTGAGGCATTTTATCTACTATCTAGTAACTAGCACGGGGTGGACACTAGTTTATCTCGAGGTTCCTGAAGGCGCACTGCAGGGTCTGCTCGTCGCACATAGTGCCTGCATGTCGGATGTGATCTTGTGTGAGGCATTGTATCTACTATCTAGTAACTAACACAGGGTGGACTACTAGTCTATCTCGAGGTTCTTGAAGGCACGCTGCAGGGCGCGGTCCCGCTTCTTGTCGGGCAGCGCGTCGAGCCGCTGCCGCTCCTCGGCGCGGAAGTAGGGCTCCAGCGCGCGCAGCTGCGACATGCAGGCGCGATGCAGGGTCTGCGTGTCGGGAAGAGTGCCACCGTGGTCTGACGGAAGCGAGGATCGAGGGATGACCGTCTCGTAGAACTCCTCGAGGTTCTCGTCCTTGTTGTGGAATTTAAGCTGGAATGATAATGGTTTAATGTTGGTTACGGTTAATGAGTAGATAGTCAGAGTATTGATGGGCAAACAATGATGGGTGCTGTTTTGTATGGACACTCTCCGGTATGTCCAATAGAGTTCTAATGACTGTTATCATAACTTACTGCTATTAAATGTGAATGTTTGTGACGATGGATGGATAGATGGATGAATGGATGGATGTTTGTGAATCCTTCACGCAAAACCTCCCGAACGGATGTTGGTGAAATTTTGTATGGTAGAAGTTTAGGCTCTGGATTAAAACATAGGCTACATTTTATCCCGAAAAGTATAGTGTTACTGTGGAATACTGTATTTACGCGGGCGGAGTGGGGGCGGCAGGCAAAAGCTAGTTGCTTATAACTTACAGTTACCGAAATGTTATACTTTATACGAAGATTTCAAAACTAAAGACAGGCTATGACATACATTTGACAGATCAAATCTTCATACAAGAAAAAGTTACGCCAAACGTTTTCAATTTTCACCATGTTCACCTTCAAATGGTAGACATCTTGTTTTCCCCATACTTCAAATGTGTAAATGGCCCCAAAAATCGCATAAGTAGAGCCATTCAACTGGAGACACTTTTTGCCTCGAAATGGCTCGTCTACAATATATGTGCACATACGTCTATAACTTTATCTCATGCGGCCGGATGTGTACAGTCGGCGAAATAAAAGTTTTAAAGTAAATTAAAAATTAAAAGTTGTGTGTCTACTGGAAAATTTGGAAAATTCTTTTACCATTAGAATTTTATATTATCGCCAACGTCATGGGCGGTAGAATACACTTATAGTTTTTGGTCAATATCTACTTAGTCTGACCATAAATACTGTTACAATTAAAAAAAAACAAAATATTACATTGGAATCTGTCATTTTTATATGATTGTTCATTGGATTTACTCATTTTGGCGCCAATACACTGTACAATATTTTGCGATATTAAAATGGAGTGGAGTGGAGTGATAAAGAGAATCGAATCGCTGTGACTTCATTACACAAAGTAGGTACGGAGCCAAATGCAATTTTTAAAACTCTCCATACGCTTGGTATTAGTAAAATGTTTGTGTACCGGGCTATTAATAGGTACAATGGGACCTCCTCTGTTTGTGACAGAAAAAGATCTGGCTGTCCACGTAGTGTTCGTACGAAAAAAGGTGGTCAAAGCAGTAAGGGAAAGAATTCGATGAAATCCTGTCCGAAAGCAAAAGATTTTATCTCGGGAGATGAAGATAGCACCTAGAATCATGTCGCGTATTTTAAAAGATGACTTAGGACTTGCAGCCTATAAGAGACGTACTGGTGGTAAAATCGAAACAACTACTGAAGCGGTACGCAAAGGGAGGTTACAGAAAAATTTTGTTTACGGATGAGAATTTTTTTACAATTGAGCAACATTTTAACAAACAAAATGACCGTATTTATGCTCAAAGCCCTAAGGAAGCTTCCCAATTAGTCGACAGAGTGCAACGTGGGCACTATCCGACTTCAGTGATGGTTTGGTGGGGTATTAGCTATGAAGTAGTGACTGAGCCATACTTTTGTGAAAAAGGTATCAAAACATCGGTAAAGTGTATCCAGATACCATTCTTGAGAAGGTAGTGAAGCCCCTTAACATTTAACAACACCATGTTCAATAACCAAGATTGGTCCTTCCAGCAAGACTCGGCGCCGGGTCATAAAGCTCGGTCTACGCAGTCTTGGTTGGAAACGAACGATTCGGACTTCATCAGAGCTGAAGACTGGCCGTCGTCTGGTCCTGATCTTAATCCGCTGGATTATGATTTATGGTCAGTTTTAGAGAGTACGGCTTGCTCTAAACGCCATGATAATTTGGAGTCCCTAAAACAATCCGTACGATTGGCAGTGAAGAATTTTCCCATGGAAAGAGTGCGTGCTTCTAGTGATAACTGGCCTCAACGTTTAAACGACTGTATTGCAGCCAATGGAGACCACTTCGAATAAGCTTTTTATATTTTAAATTGTTTTTTATTTATGTATTCAACTAACACACTGTAAAAGTGATATTTTTTTTCTTTGTTTTAGTATTTATGGCAAGACTAGGTATATCGGCCCTCGAAAGACCGGAGCGCGCGCGGGCCGCTTCCGTTGTGTGGGGGCACACAACGGACATTCAGTGTCTCCCGAAGTGTCTACTTGTTCCTATGGGGGTCATAATGTATTTCTCCGATGTTTTACAGTGTTCGGCTCATATAAAATTTAATCTAATTATATGTACCTATAAGCTTTAATTTAATGGGCAATTGGTTTTTATTGGATATACCTACCGGCCAACTTGACATCTTCATTCCCATCACTCTAGTCAAGCTGGTATCATTGGAAATCAGGGTCAATTCACACCGAAACGAAACGATACGCGAGCTGCATTTATAGGATATCTATTCAAAATTGAACATTATTAATTGCACAAGAAGATGCAGGTTCCATTGTAAGAGTTCGAATGTCAGGGTGCACCGCGCTGCACAGCGCATGTGCAGTGTGTGACTGATGTCAAATGAAACGTGTATCTTTGTGTGTAGTGAATAAACTTCAATTTTGAATAGCTAGCATTAAAATCCAACGCCGCGTATCGTCGCGATGTGAACTATGTTAAAATGTTTCACCATTATTTTGCTATGTGCCCATAATTTCACTCCGGTTAAGCCGGTCTTCTTCAACACAATGTCAATGTGACTGTACTCAGTCTACAGTGACTGCCGCTTTCAGAGTCTCACCATGTCAAAGAACTTCTTCTCCATAAACGGCCTGATGATGAGCAGCAGCTTGTCCAGTATGGGCTCGGTGTTGAGCACGTGGATCGCGCGCATGCGCACCGGCATCGCCTCCTGGATGTACAGGAAGAACTTGCGCAGCGTCCTACGGGCAGGGTAGGGATTGAGACATGTGGAGGTAGCTTATTAGAAGCAGTGGTTTGATTTTTGAAATGTAATATTAATTATCTGCCGTCTCTATGAGTTGTGAAAAATCAAACAAAATAGATCCGTTAAAAGTTTGTATTTCAGGCCATGGCTAGGCCGCCTGGGTTGTTTACCAGCCAGTCCAGCAGGCAGACAGACGGGAGGGTGTGAGGAAGTACGTAAGTCGCTCATAATTGTACGTGTTTCAGCATTAGTTAAAAGGCAAAAGTAATTAAATATTATTATAATTATTATAGCCTCTTACGCGAGTTGTAATAAAACACTCGTCGCATATAAATCGTTCAGGAAATATAACATTCCTGATTGTTATCGTAAAACCGGTTAATAATATTTAGTTCTTTTCCTCAATAAAAAAACTAAAATTAACTTTAATTATTAATAATAATTCTAATAGACATAAGAAGGATACCGAATTGTTATTGTACAATCAGTTGTACAATCAGAATGTCTATTCAATGTTTTAGAATTGAGTACCTAACTACCTATTATAATGCTCATTAGTTGGCGACCGCTGTGGCTCAGTGGTTAGTGCGTGGCGCTCCAGCCGGAGGTCGCGGATTCAAACCCTGTGTTCCTAGGTCATGGATGTGTCAATATACGATAATATTCAATAATAGGTGTATTTTAATAAATAATAAAAATCTTAAGCATACCGTGTGTATTATAAAAGCATTAAATATATTTTCGTTGTCTGGTACCCGTAACACAAGTTCTTCGAGAACTTACCCCGGGACCAGAGTGACGTGGTGTGAAAGAGTCCATATCAGGGGCGTGGGGTTTCTATAACTCCATTCCTATCGGCTTCACTTACCACTTACCTTTTAAAGACCCTCATCCATATCCCTGCCTATTATACAGGCTAGGGCTTCCCTATGAAGGGGAACCAGCCTTCGCCACTGGTCCATATAAGTAGGTAAGTATATTTTATTATTTTTAGGTATTCTTTTTTGCAGATTTAAATTGCACAGTTTTAGAAAATAAATATTTTTCCACAATGTTAATTTCCACTAGCTGCTTATTCTAGAAAAAGTACATTGTTATAGGGATCGGGAGGTACTACATTTACCTTTGTCTGTCCTTTTGGAAGCTAAAACATACATACTATAATATAGATTATACGTGTATACATAACACAATATAATATGTAAATAAATATACTATTTTGCAATAGGTATAAGGTTGCATATATTACATATTATTACTAACAATAAAAATAAGTATGATAAGAATTAGAGAAAAGGGCACATCTATAAGGTTGTTAAAAGTCAATTACGGACATATCTACCGGTTATGTAAAGACGTTTAGATAGAAATATAATTTAAAAAATCATTAAAAATATATACAAAATAAAATCACAGTACGGTCTTAATAAGGCGTTGTTAAGATCATTGACCTCACACGTCAGATTGTATTGCAGTTATTTAGGCAAAGTCTTTGCTTCCCATTTAAATCAGACTTTTCTGTGAGGTTCATGACCTCAACGCCTGAGAGAGCGCAATGTAATTATATTCAGAATATATTTTTTTAATTATTTTAATTTAAAAAAAAACCGCCTAATAAACGTTTTTACTTAAGCAGTAGATTATATGCCCAAAATATCCGTAATATTTGATTTGAACAATCTTCTAAAAGTGAATAGTTACTAGGTATTGTGCAAAGATTTCAAAACTAAGGATGTACATTCATTTCATACAAGAAAAAGTTACGCCATCTTGGTTTCACCATAACTCAAATGTCAAAATGGCCACCAAACTACCCAGAAAAAGGGGGCCTTTTATGTATGTGGGGACAGTTTTTGCTTCGACATGTCTCGTCTATATATATAATGGTACTATGTGCGTTTCGTACGTACTTATTTTACGACATACCTACAGCCACAATCTACTGATAAGTATATATATTTAATATATAACATATAACTGATAAGTTATATATACCTTATATGCATGTTAGTAAAGTAATCAGAAACAAAGGCCTGTTTCAAAATTTTGAATCGTTCAGTTCCTGAATATAATATCAGATCGATTTGACACTTTCATAAATTTCATGAATTTTTACTCCTTTATAGAATGTCAAATTAATTACGTGTGTTCCCAGGCTAAATGCTAAGAAGTAAGTTTTCCATTTTAGTTTGCAATTTCTCATTAATCCTCAACAGATGGCGTTAGCAACACAACGCACAATGACAATGGACGTTTACCACGGCCACTCGCACTAGAGGGCACACAAGTGCGTTTTACATGCGCAACGTTATGATGTGTAATACTTACAATAAGCTAACTCTAGTTAGATGGCCCAGCTTGACTCCCCGCATGTCGAACAGGAAGATGTAGCCTGCCTGGGGGCCGCGCTTGTTGAGGCACGCGTCTGAAAATATTAGATGTTTGGTACTGTCTAGTGTCTACATCACTGTGAATAAAAGATTGAGGTCCACAAAAAACTAGCAGCGCTGTATGATGTTTGTTGTGGCCACCAATTAACAGCGGTCATACAATCAGGTCCGGGTGGTGCCTCCAGCAGCGGATTGCATGGCCATGCAAGTGCATTATCTTTTTGAAATTTATGATATTTAGCAACCTTAAGCATTAGCATTATGCAGCTGCCTCGAATTACGCGGTGAGCGGCGCAGGCAGTGGGCAGTGACAGCAGCGGTGATGTGCGCAGGCGGGCACGGCGCTATAGCACAGTAAACAGAGAACAGTAGGACATCTAAGGCCGTCTCGAGTTATTTGCCTACTCTCACGTTGGCGCAAGAGCTCATAAGTCATACTTCAATGCGCGTGATCACGGTACGAACGCGATCGGTCACGGCACAGGCCGCACTGAGAGCGCCTTATCATTCCATAAACGAGGTGTGTGCCTGCGTGCGGATAGGCGCCCGGCGCGCACGCACACATTAAAACCGATCGCGGCACGTTTGTATGAAGATGTTCTACTGTTCTCTGTTTACCGTGGCTATAGTCACCGCTAGTCAGAAATGCGCTCCTGTCAAGCGGTGACTAAGCATAATAAGTCTGGGAATATATTGTCCGGAATCTTCAAGGCCGAGAAAATTTTGAACACTGAAAATAGAGCTCCTGTCACTAGCCGCCGCGCCGCTCACCGCGAAATTGGAGGCAGCAGCCTAACAGTAACTATTTATTAATCTGTGGCCTTACAGACTTAAGTACTTCATGGGATGCCAAGTAATTATTTTTAAGAACAATCTTTTACGCGAAAAACAGACAAGTTTCCTTGCGTAATTTTCCTTGGAGATTACAATAGTTTTTTTTGTTCTTTTTTTTGATATTGTTAATATTAATCGAAATGTTGGTAAGTGAATTATTTCTAATTCTTGCAATTTGAACCCGCGACCTCCTGCTTGTTGAAAATTCAATTCAATGCTGATACGTAATAAACAGGAATACATAAATATAACGCTATCTATTACCATATTTTTATTTACAATAGTAGGTATTTTTAGTTTTACACTGTGCAAGTGTTTTTTTGCGGATTTTGCATGTATTCAATACTTGCAGGTTATTAAATGTATTCAACGTCAAACTCAGAAGGTATATAGATAGGTACCTATATCTACCGTCTGAGTTTTCTACTCGCAATAAATAAGCAATTCATATAAAAATGTGTCTGTGGTATTAGGTATACCACACAGACACATTTTTATATTAGTTGCTTATTTATTGCGCGCAAACGATGCGCGTTTTAGGAACGCGTACGCGTGGCACAGAGTAAAAATATGTACTGACGTACAGAGGAACACCTTCCATAGAACGATCCAAATTTTGTCAGGGTTGTCACAGTAGATGGGGGTAAAGTAAACTAAGTCTAGCGGCAGTAAACGGTTATCGAGAAAGTTTAATTGGTACACAACACAACCCGGCAACGAACCTGCACGATCACGCGTGTGACTCAGGGGGTCTATTCACTCAGCCCCGGATCTAAGGGGAGGCAAACCGGGGCACTTGCCCAGGGCGGCAGTTGAATGGGGTCGCCAAATCCTCGAGACAAGAATTCGAAATATAATAGTCAGTGCTACACACGCTAAATTATTTATGAACGCATCATAAAAGATCGAGTAAATTGTTTTGAACGCGCGCATACTGCGGTAGTGTTTAAAAAAACAAAACTGCCTATGCGACGGACTTTGAGGAGCTAATAGATTCATTCGCAGAAAAGACACGCCGTAGTAGCTGTAGTCTTTACTGGTCATATATTTTTTCTGTTTCTCTTTTTTATTCACAAATAAAGTTATTAATAGATAATTAAAAGCTTAAAATTAAAGGATTAATATTATCACAAATGGTCACAAAAAATGCTACTCATTTGTCAGTTTTAACCATAGATGTATTATAAAATATTAAAGTTTTAACAGTTTAAAACACTGAAGGGACTATCAAGTTTTTGCCCCGGTCCGAAAAATTAGTAGATCCGGGGCTGTGTTCACCAGCCACCAGGTCGTGGACGCTCTTATAATAAAGTAACACATCTAGAAAATTCAATATTTGCTTACCAAATATGATCCTTAGGGTAGATAAAATATTTTTAAGAGAGAGAGAGATATTTTGAATTATTCTATTATTTTTCATACACACAGAATTACAATACATCCCCAGCTCCCCTCCCCCCCCCCCCTGCCTGGGTACCTGGGTACGCCCATGACGCACACTAGAACTTGTCACGTGCAAGTCAATTCCCACTTTACACACTACAATAATGAGTTCCCGCATTGACAAAGCTCGTGTTGTTAGGTAAAGCTCTATCCTGTCTAGCGCCCAGCGCGTAAAAGTAGCCTAAGATACTCATTATAACATCAGCTATCTGCCAGTAAAAGACGGGCAAAATCGATCCAGCCGTTTCAGCTGGAATAAAACAGAGAGACAGACTAGATTTTAAGTTGATTTTTTGGTGTTGGTACCGTATAATATTAAACTATCAAATGCATTTAATGCAAAGCTGTTAAGTAATTTGAAAACACAAACAGACACTTCAATTTAAATTATTTGTATTGTGTAGTTATTTGGTGTTATTCGCTAATATATACCGTCTGGCTTAATTAATATATTATTGTAATATTTAAATACACATTAAATAAATGACGCAAAGCCCAAAGGCAAGCGAGCGACAATTATCCTATAGTTATAAATACGGTTTTCTTATACCTACAATTAGGTATAATTCAAAATACAAAATAGGAACTTATTATTAAAACATTTTTTTTGTGTATTAATTAACTATTGTAAGATAATCATAAAATTAAAATACTTCCACGGTACTACCGCCTATTACATAATAATATTTATTATGTATTATGATCGTCTATTATTATGATAACTACAAATTACAATTGATAGTAGGTACGTATCCAAATTTCCGCTTACCGTAAAAGTCAATTTATTCAAACGATTTATCACCAACAATAAACACAACACAAGTGTCAAGTAGTCTCACATTCAATAAGTATTCACATATAAGTACATAAACACGTATTAGTTTAAACTTTAAGACGAATTATATTTATCACTTCTCACTGCTCAATATAATTTCAAAAATAATAGTTGAACAATAATTAATAATAATGTAATGTAAAATGGATGTAAAATCATGTTATTAACATGAACATGATGAAACAAAAAAAAATGGTTGACTTTGTAAAAAAGTCATGTATGAAACCTTGCTTTTATTTTAAGAGGCCTACTCAATGATACCCTACACGATGGGGTAAAATGAAAAAATATTTTTCATTCCTACTTCATATGTATGGAGAGTCACCCCTAAAATATAATATAATTATTATTTTATGATGCTAAAACCGAGATCTATACACATTATATAACTATACCAAATCTCATCAATTTATGTTCATAATTACAGAAACTTGAAAAGCTGACAGACAGACAGACAGACGGACGGACAGAGCGAAACTATAAGGATTCCTTGAGTACGACGGAACCCTAAAAATGTTAATTTAACACGATTTTTAAAAGTAATTTTAATAAAGACTAATAATTATTCATATTAAAGTATGTTTTTCTACTAACCCTTTAATTATTCCACCTGAAAATGGGTTCTCGATTGTTTTTTTGCTTCTTGAAGCTCAAATTATTTGAATACAATGTCAATTTTATTTATGCCCAGTGATTGGGCATTTATCGGGCATAAAAATATAAATGCCCAAAACGCCACTTTTTTTTTCCAATCTGCCCCCCGGGTATAAAAACTTTGCCTCTGTTCCTGGGTCAAAAAAATCTTAAATATCAAATATAGAAATATAGAAAAAAGTGTCAAATATATTAGGTTTGGTAAAATAAATTACTTATATTTTTGGCATATTATAATCTACTGCTTATAAAGTAAAGACATTTAGGCAGAAAAATAATTTAAAAATTCCGAATAAAATATATTTTACTAAATAAAATTACATTGCGCTCTCTATGGCGCTGAGGTCTTGAACCTCACAGAAACAGCTGACTTTAAAGCGAAAGCAGTCTTTACCTAGATAATATAAATTCAATCAGCTGTGTGAGGTCAATGACCTCCGTAGGGCTAAAGACCATAATGTAATTTTATGTAATATACTTTTATTTTTTTTTCAAAATTTTTGAATTAATTATTTTTCTGCCTAAAACTCTTTACTTAAGCAATTGATCATAATATGGCCAAAATATTTGTAATTGATTTTACCAAACCTTATACATATATCCGTTATGTGGTCCCCGTAGCACAAGTTCTCCGGATACTTAGCACGGGGCCAGATTGACGATGTGTGAAGCGCCCATAGATGTTCCAATGGAATGCCCACTGTTCCAACCTTGACACTGCCGTTGTTCTTAATAAGTCGCTAATTACATGACCACTGTGGTCTGTGCAGTAAAATTGACGTCGGTAATGAGATTCGTAATCAAAATGACCTGTTTATTAGGTACATAGTAGAGCGACCTTCATAAACTCTGATTTTTAATCTCTGTCACTAAAAATCAACTAAAAAAACTTAAAAACTTAAAAATTATAACTTACGTAGTAACTAAATATTTAGTAACCTGTGCTTTAACCCGACTACGCAAAATATATCATTGTTACGAACCTATTGAGTATTGACACCTCATTGATTAAAATAGGAACAGAAGTTTGGGCGCTACAGTGGAACAAACATACATACATATATGCATATTGCATACATACATAAATAGACTACCAAAATCATTACCCTTCCTTTTGGCTCCGCCGTAGTCGGGTAAAAAGACAGCCGAAACCTAACACTGCACCTTCTAATTCTAAAATACAAAAACCGGCCAAGTGCGAGTCGGACTCGCACACGTAGGGTTCGGTATAGTGTTCCTAATATTTCAAATGTTTACTTATTATTTCCTTGTTTTCCAAGTAAGCGCATTTTACAAGTAAATTGTCTCTATAACTCATGAACTAACAAAGTTATACACTGTTTTTTCAATCAGTGGCCAAACTTTTAAGAGTGAATATTCTCTTGAATATAAGCAACTTCTACTATGGAATTAACTTTCCTACTTGAAAATAAATCTGACGTTTCCTACAAAAGTGTATCAATGCCATATACATGACTATAAGCTGTTATAGTTTTCCTCATGGTTTTCCTTCAAAGGTGTTCAGAGTTGAGCACATGGACTATCATCGTGACTTTTTTCAGATTTTTCAAGCCAGCCGTTTAGCTTTTAGACGGGTGTGGTGTGTCAATAGATTGGTCTTTTGGGAAAATTGAGAGTTTGTTTAGAACATTTTTTGATTTATGTATCCGTTTGCGAGTTAATAATCAACAGATTATATAAGTTCTCCGTGATTCCTTTTGAGGTAAGGAACCCTAAAACATCGACAAGAAAGGCTGTAGTGTGCTGTGTAGTGTAATTCAAAGAGCCTCAGTTGTGGAAATGTCAGTGGTAGCCGGACAGAAAAAAGTCGCATCCCAACTGACGTCATTTCGGCCTGAACCGCGTCGTTTCAATACGTTGGTCAAATTAAGACTTAATAAGTACCTACCTAGGTAGTTACCTACCTAGGTTGTTGTTGTTGTAGGTGTAGGTTGTAGTTGGTACTTGGCTTGGTACTAAGTTGGAACTTGAAGGTCGTGAGTCGTCACTTATCAAAACAACATTTTCGTACCGGAATAGAATAATTTGCTTAACGGCCGGTGCCTAAAAAAATATTTACTGTAGGTATATTTTTCCAATAATTCGACAAAACATAATGGCAACTCATAATTATTATTATTATCAGAAAATTACCAACAACGTTTTTGTTGTATTCCTACTACTATTATAAAAGTGAAAGTTTGTGACGATGGATGGATGGATGGATGGATGGATGTTTGTTACTCTTTCACGCAAAAACTACTGAACGAATTTCGATTTCTGGTATGGTAGAACTTTAAGATCTGGATTAAAACATAGGATTAGTAAAAAGTACAATGTTCCCGTGGGATAGGTACTATATTTACGCGTGCGGTGCCGCGGGCAAAAGCTAGTTACTAATAAGTCAGTTTGGGTTATCAGTACATAATATAGAATCTTCTGCTCGCGGCTCGGCCCCTGTAAATACAGAATCCCACGGGAACACTGTATTCTGTTGTCATAAAAAGTAGCCTATATGACAAACCATGTAACGCGACTATCGCCGCCCATATCCGCAATACCGGAGGAGTTACAGGTCCTACTCACCGGCAGTCATGAAGAGCATCTTCACGCCCGGTTCCAGGTGGTACTTCGAGGGCTCCGTGTCGTGCAGCCGGTGGTAGATGATGTCGTATCCCTCACATGACTTCTCCGGGAGAAACGAGAACTCTCTGGAACAACAGGCAAATAATCCTTTGGTGAAAATATACATCAAACTGTTGATAGTTAATCACTAAACATTATTTAACACCAATTTGACCAACTCTTTACTATGAAATATGTATGACTAACCGACTTCCAACAAGAGGAGGCGGCTATACGTTCGGCTGTATTTTTTTTATGTACAGGATATAAGCCGAAGATTGTCCCGTTGTCACCAAAGAATGTCCATGAGGAATCGAAGTAAAACATATAGTGATTTTGACTTTTTCTGAAGTAACCCAAGCATATGCTACCAAAAAGTAAAATTTTGCACCACGGTATGTATACTATGGATGGATGGTAAAGTGCTGAACAGAACTCCTGACTCCTTATAAATACATGGGATTTCGGCGTTGTTTAAAGAACTGTAAGCATAAGCCACAGCGTAGCCAAGATATCCGTTTTTGAACATTATTCTGCCGTTTATGGACCGATTTTCAAAATGCTTTTTTTTTTATGTATTGGACAATCCGAAGTTGGTTTCATTGCGACAAAAGCGGTGACCTGATGATGGCATCCATGAGGAATCGAGGGAAATCCTCGAAATCTATATGGACACATAGTGATTTTGACTTTTTCTGAAGTAACCCAAACATACGCTACCAATAATTAAGATTCTGCACCAAGGTATACCCTGAATCCAAAAGCACTGAACAGAACTCCTTAGTCATTAAAGATAGATAGATAAGCCTTTGGAAATTTCGACATTGTTTAAAAAACTGCAAGCATATGCCATTATGTAACTTACCGTAATCATAAATAATCATAAAAATATGTAACTTATATACAATACGTAATGGATGCTTGACGCGTATTCAATTATACATTTTTCGATCGTTTATTTTAAACGTTCTTAAAATGTATTAATAATAATTTAACAAATATCACTAAAAAGGGATAAATTATTATTATTTTTAAACAAAAAATTAAACCGACTTGCAAAGTAAAAGTGCACAAAATGTATGAAATAAAACTTATTTTCAAAAAAAATCCCCTTTTAAATTTGGCTAAAAAGTTGACAAATAGTCAAAACTATTTGTCTACTCAATCTTCTTATTTTTGAAGTCTTGAAGAAGAGTGATTTAAAATATTGTTTCTATGTATAAGGACATACTTGTGTAACGGATATAACTGTGTTACTTTAGGAGTTATAGATGCCTAACTTGGAAAAGACAGTCCAGTATACAACGTGCACTGAACGACATTGACTGGCGTGATACCTTGAGAAATTGTAATAATGATGACGAAATGTTTTCTTCCTTTTACTCTGAACGAAATAAAATTATTGATAAGTATGTACCCAGACGAAAACCTCGCAAGTCCAAATACGCAGTTTAGTTCACCAACGACCTCTTTAAACTTATGAAAGAAAGGGAAAAGCTGAGACAAAAATCGCGTAAATTTGGAAATCCTCGTGATAGACATGACTACGAGTTGTTGCGCAATCGATGCGATAAATTCTTAAAATCTTGCCATAATAATTATGTCCAAAGCGTTGAAGTAAGTATCAAATCGAATCCTAAGGCATTTTGGGATCTATGTTTAACCAAAGAAATCTTCTTCTCGCAGCTTACCTTCACCTTCATCTATGTACAACGATAACACATCAGCGACTGGAGACATAAATATCTCTAATCTTTTTGCTTCGCACTTTAGCTCTGTGTATAGTAAATAAAACCTCAGGCTTTCCTCCTGACTTCTCCTTTCAACCTGACATTGATGGGCAATACCTTCATCTTATAGTGCTTTCTGAATCTGAGATAGTTAAAAAACGTAAAACGATTAACCAAAACAAAGGACCTGGACCGGACAATTTTCCGCCACTCTTCATTAAAAGGTGTGCCAAATTTCTATCCCTCCCACTAATGCTAATAATAATATTTAACAAATCGCTTGATTCGGGTGTCTTCCCTAAAGAGTTGAAAAAAAACAGGATTGTCTCGGTACTAAAAAGGTGACTCAAGCAATGTTAAGAACTATAGGCTAACTTTTTATGACTCACTTTGCCCAAACGATTTAAAGCTTTATTAGCTTCAAAAATGTTGGGATTTGTCAAGGGAAACTCGAAGGACTTTAGGTGCCCTGAAACTAAGATACTTTTATTTAAAAAAACTAGTAAGCTTAGTAAACCTTTCTATGAGACACATTCACAACGTATTGAGTCAATTCAAAGAGCCTTTACTAGGCACTTGGCGTTAGTTACATCAACAACTACGATGAAAGACTTTCAGCTTTTAACTTAAACAAGCTAACTGTTGGATCTGGACTTTCTTAGAGAAGTGGTTACAGGCTCCACTCCCTGTCAGGAAATATTACAGTCTATTGAACTTGTTGTACCGAGGATGAATACTAGATCAAGACAAAAACCATTTTCCACATTCTTCTTCTTTCTTCTTCTAAGACTTGATAAATGATAATACATAATATAATAATTGACATAAAGTTGTTGACTTAAATACATTTCATGACCAGTCTATGTCATTCAAGAAAAAATATTGCAATTGAAATAATCACAATATCAACTTTTTACACTACGTACTAAATAGTTCGACCTTAGTACCAATTAGTACCTATAAAAATATCTTATTACACTTTATTTTATTAATTAACATTTTGACATTATGATTTTTATTAATTGTTATTTTTAAGCTGACCTTTTGTACACTTAATTTAATTCAATCCTAAATATTTTTTTTCATTATTAACATATCGACAATTGAGATTATGATTATTGTTACGTTTAAGCAGATATTTTTATGTAATTTAATTTGAATAACTTTTAACCGTAATACTAATTTAGCTACCATGATAGTATTTAAGTATTATACTGACATCCTAATATCACTTACTATTGTGAATTTTTTTTAAAAACTTGTAATATGTAAGTAAATATTATAATTCTTAATTATTGTACTAGTTTTATAAATTTGAATAATTTGTTTTATATATTTTTAAGTTGTATTTTTTGATAATAATTGTTTTTGTTTAATTGACCAATGTTGTGCATGTCTGTAATAGACATAAACGCTAAAAAAATATTATTCATGTTGACTATAAATGTACGTGTTTATGTTGTTGGCGTTCCTTTTAAATGAATTTAAAAAAAGGCACTTACTTGGAAAACTTCGTACAAAAATAACAAAATAATAAGTGGGCGTGTAAAATGTTGTTATAATGGTACGGAGCGCTACGTGCGCTAGTCCGACTCGCACTTGGCGGGGGTTTTTTGTTAATTTTGCGTGTATCTATATTCCATATTATTTTCTTGACAAGCTGATCACCTGATTGTATGACAAGAAAGATGCACCTGATCTCCCGCCAGTCGTGTCGGCTATCCGTTCCACTGGGTTATGAGAGTAAAGGAAGAGTGTACTGCGCACACAGTTGGGCACTGTAAAAATTACTCCTGCGTAACTGGCATGGTTTCAATGGAACCGGCCACCGTCACCGAAACCGGCGTGGGGAGTTATATATGTATATTATGTTCGTGACTGTACACTCAGTATACACGTATTGAAAACAAACACCAATCGTAGAACAATATTTGAATACCTTAACTACGTTACCTGTAGTCTTGTACATGTAGCCTGTATAAATATTGTGACCAATTATTGCAACATGCTGACTAAACTGACTTTGATCATGGCCTTAGTGATATATAGTAACAAGTGAATAAAGATTAAAATCTGAACAAAATCTTTTAGTTTTTAATTTGAATGCAGTACAAATACTTAAAGTAGTATCACTTTAGATTTTGCGTAAATTAGTCCTAAGCTCAATCCGATAGCCCGGCTAATAGAGACACGAGAGATCGATGTTTGTGACTCTTTCACGCAAAGACTCTGTAGTCTTTGCGGTCTTTGTAACGCGGAGCGAGCGGAGCGCGCAGCGGAAGACAGAACGGATTTTGATGAAAGGAGACTGGCAAGTCGTCATACATTTGAATGAAGGGAATCTGTCATATTTTTGTTCGTCAGTGTGTCTATTCTTGTGTAGACAAAACGCATTATGGCCGTAGTCATGCTGGATAGATAAATGCATCAAGAGCAGTATCACGTTGGAGGCTACCGCCAATGCGAGTCACTGAGCACGCTGACCAGAAGCTGTGAGCTATGACGATATCATTACCTATAACAAGCCTCATTATATTTCAAACTTTGGTTGTTGCTAAAGGATAAATCCGTAAATACCGTAATATATTTCCGGGATAAAAAACTGACTGTGTTAATCCAGGTTAATCCAGACCACACTTAATATTCCAAATGTTCCTCGAATCCGTAAAGCGGATTTTGCCCGATCGAGTAACAAACACATTGATAAGAAGTAAAGAATAACATATTTAATATTGAAGATTAACAAAAAATAAATATAAGCTGTGAATTCATCGACATTGCATCACACAACTGATCGGCCTACTAGCTGACGAAGTGCTTGATCAGTGAGGTAACACACTTCGCCAATATCCTGACAAACCAATGACTAACATGTCGCTTACTGGACCCGTCCACTAAGACCACAGTAAGACCTGAGATGTCACAGACCACAGCATAATTGCTTTCAATACTTTTGCTGGCTGGGACTATAATATTATTATGATCCAGAAGTGATCCAGCACTGAAAATAGAACTCTGCATTAATACAATAGAGCTGAAAATCGAAGTGTCGAGCTGTTATATATATGACATTGACATTTAACTTGACACTTGTGTGTTCGATTTTCAGTTCTAATGTGTTTAGCGCAGAGTTCTATTTTCAGTACTTTGAATTTTCCGGACAATATAGTTCCAGCTTTACATTACAGATCCTGACCTCTCCGAAAAATCTTGTTACCGACTTTAAAAGGCCATTTTTACTTATTACTATAAGTACAGCCATCGGGATCCCTTTATTTTCAATTTTGTGTAAATATAGAAATTGATATATATATATATATATATATATATATCAATTTATATATATATATATATATATATATATATATATATATATATATATATATATATATATATATATATATATATATATATATATATATATATATATATATATATATATATATATATATATATATATATATATCAGGAAACGAACACACATGACACAACCGAAACAAGGAAATATTCTAGCATAATGCGCACGCACCCTGACATTTCTAGAAACCAAACCAGTCGCGTAATTTTCACACTGTACCCTCGTGAGTCGTGACCTACTTATTACTATAATCCCAAGCTGGTTCCCTTATGTAAAATAATACACATTAAACTATACTAAAAATGTTTTATTAATAATATTTTGGTATCGACTATTTAGTAACTGAATATTTACGATGTACTGAATATGTGCGTCGATCGATAGTACGAATTGTTTTTAAAACAGAATGTTGCGACCCGGTATTTTATTTTAATGGCCCGGTACCGATTCGCGACCCGGCAAATGGGAAACGCTGGTCTATAGTCGTAGGTCTAGTCGCATAGAATAGGAATTAATAGCCATCGTAACCTTCGTAATACTGAGAAATGCCTACAATTCCATTACGTAAGTCTAGGTTAACAGGTTGAAATTAGCGGACGCCATATATAGGAGCTCTAAATTGAGGCCTCGAATAATTTAAATATACCATAAAAGGCTGAAGCGGCTAACTTGAAAAAGTTTTTGCGATGAAAATGGTGACTTTTCACATTGTACACCCTCGGCGGTGTAGGTACTATATAAAAGCGGGTGGGGCTGTGTCGGGGCACACGGCCGTTGGTTTTAACGTGAAACGTCTATGTTAGCGAATCGCTTTTAAAGTAAAAGATTGAAATGAAAACAAGATGGACGCTGTTTTAAGTATTTTAATAAAAAAGAACAGGTACGTAATAGAAACAACAAACACACGAAAGAATCACCACGCTATAAAGTCGGAGTCACGAGTTACACTGAATAGAAACAAGCGTGAGCACCGATTTCGCACAGTTATCGCAATATCCCTCCCCCGCCGCCCCGCTTGACCCCGACACGAACTCAATGTCATAACAGCGAGCTGACTATATAAGTGAAATATTTACACCACATTTTTGTTTCTAAGACTAATAGTTTTTTAATTATTAAGGTACGATGATATAGACCTTTTCGTTACGGTCCAGTTTTTAAACCTGGTACCCGTATGTTTCGGCGCGATTTTAAAGACGTTTCACGTCAATAATATATTGGACATCTCTGTATAGCCAATGGAGGTGAATCTCTGGAAAATCTTTTTTTAGCGAATGTCATGCTGTTTCCTAATGTTACTCGTACAATTATCTGATAGCGCGGCCGCGCTATCGCCAAGTATTGAGCGGCCGTAACTATATTTTCTCGAAGCCTTTCGCGGCTTTTTCGTGCCCCCATATTTTCGTTTGCAATAAAGCTAGCGGTCAGAATTTTTGTCGCGGAGAAGTCATTGGCGACACAAGCTAGTGTTTTAAAAATCATAAAAATTTAGTGCATAGTTTAAGAGATATTAAGCGGCAAAAATGCGACTTTTAAAGATATGGATAGATGGAGGTAGGGAGAAATAAGCACAATTCAAACAAGAGAAGGAAATACTTGGCTTTTTTCATTTAGGAAATTTTTTGTGGGATATTATTATCTGCATGCTAAATTACTGCGCAATCCGTTCCGCTATTTTAGCTGTGTAAATATATCAGCCCTCTAGCAATTAAGGGGACACGTAGGTAGTCCTTGGAGCGTTATCAAATGCATCTGGTTTTTAACCCCTTCTAACATCTCTCGCGCTTCATTGTGTAACGGTTGCCTTACATATTTTGTAACTGGT
This sequence comes from Phengaris arion, assembly GCA_963565745.1. NCBI lineage: Eukaryota > Metazoa > Arthropoda > Insecta > Lepidoptera > Lycaenidae > Phengaris > Phengaris arion. The sequence goes on from OY751433.1 coordinate 26,392,561, forward strand.
TTTCAGAGAGGGTATGTTTGGGCTTGCCGTGACCTCTGGCAAGCTGCCAGGTAAATCCGGATATAGTGTACACCCTCGCGTAGGCAGCATCTGCGACCTTACGTTAATACGCTGATAAATGGATTCAGTTACAACATCTTGATAATATATTTCTACATGTTCGTTACGGAGCGAGGGTAGGAACGGCTCGTGCTGTTTCCCACAGTCCGAACTTTACGTGTGGAGGCTTACGTGACTCTACATAAAATCTACATCCAAGTGCTAGTATGACGTATAAATATTAGTTAAGTGGCCACCTGACAATGATATTTTGACAAATACACGATTTTCCTCTACCTTGTGAATTATGATGATTCTTTTAATTTATTGCGTAACATTTATAAAATATTTAATGTACGATATATGTAAATATATTCATATTAATTGTTGCAACATATAGAGGATATCGTGGCAGTAGTCAGTAGTGATTGCCAAGGCAAACGCAATCGAGGAAAAGGTTGCCTTGGTTGTAAAATCAGCATGTTTTGATCAACTTAAACAAGAATTCTCTGATTAATTTCTTTAAAACTTTACGCGCTTAATCATAAAAGACTTATAAAAGAATACCAAAATATATATACACTATAAGTAATAATATAATATAAATAGTAAAAAATATAATATTAAATAAGAAAACAAACACGACGCAGAACGTAATTTTAGGTAATATTATGTTTAAAACAAACAAAGAAACAAAATCTATACAAATAAACAAAATTGAAGTGTCTGTTTGTAATTACAAATTAACTGATTTGCACTAAATGCATATGATAGTATACATTATACGGTTACGTCCTACATAGGCTGCACTAAAAGTATCGGGAATGGAATATTTCCACTGTTCCTGTCATATTAAAATCTTTTTAATTTTAAACTCCTTGGTTTTAAAAATCGAACACCGTTTATTTATTTAAAAAAAGATTCTCGGTCTTGTCACAAGGTCTTGCCAAACTTGTTTAGTCGTTGAGAAAATGGAATTGACTCGAGAAAATTCTAGAGCGATGATTTATTATGACTTTCGAAGTGGTTTAACACAAAAACAGTGTGTTGTATGGATGATTTTTGCATTTGGTGATGAAGCCCCATCCAAAACCACAATTTATCGCTGGTTTGCTGAATTTCAACGTGGACGTGTCAAGCTCAGTGATGATCCCCGTCAAGGTCGTCCAAAAACTGCAGTCACCCAAGAAAACGTTGATGCTGTGCGTAAGCTGATTCAGGAAGATCGACATGTGACATACCGCGAAATTCAGGCAACTTTAGACATTGGCATGAGTCAAATACAAATAATCTTGCATGAACAATTAGGTGTAAAAAAGTTGTTTTCCCGATGGATACCGTATTTGGTCTGTGAAGAGCAAAAAGCGGCTCGCGTTACTTGGTGCGTCAGAACTCTCGAAAGATTCCACGCAGGATCCTCAAATGCTGTATACAACATCGTATCAGGTGACGAATCCTGGATATACGCGTACGAACCCGAAACAAAAAACCAGTCACGAGTTTGGATGTTCGAAAATGAATTAAAGCCAACAAAAATTGTTCGTTCACGGAGTGTTGCAAAAAAAATGGTGGCCACGTTTGTCTCCAAAACCGGCCATGTTGCGACTATTCCTCTTGAGGGACAAAGAACGGTTAATGCAGAATGGTATGCTAACATTTGTTTGCCACAGGTCGTTTCTGAACTCCGTAAAGAGAACTGCAACCGCTGCATCATCCTCCGTCACGACAATGCGAGTTCTCACACCGCGCACAGAACAAAAGAGTTTTTAGAGCAAGAAATCATAGAATTATTAGACCATCCGCCGTACAGCCCCGACCTAAGCTCTAATGATTTTTATACTTTCCCTAAAATAAAGAATATATTGCGTGGTCAGAGATTTTCATCACCTGAAGAATCTGTGGACGCCTACAAAACGGCCATTTTGGAGACCCCAACTTCCGAATGGAATGGTTGCTTCAATGATTGGTTCCATCGTATGGAAAAATGTGTCAAATTTCGCGGAGAATACTTCGAAAAGCAATAAATACATTTTTAAATAGTAATGTTGTGTCACTTCCTTGATTCCCGAAATTTTCGTACACCAAAAATTAAAATTTTAAAGTTTTTGAAAAGTTCTGTCTGTCCGTCTGTCTGTATTTATGTTCCGGCTGGACTGATTGCGACCGGACTGCACCTTGCTTGCACTTCACCGGCTGTTAGCTGATGTTATAATGAGCAACTTAGGCTAATTTTATCTTAGGCTGGAATTCATGGTCGTTGCTTCAGAATGGACTTAAGAATTTCTCGAATAAGTCCGTCTTGTTTGAATGAGTTGAACTTAAGACATCATCTATTCACAATCATGTCCTAAGATGAACTTTTTTAAGTGATTAGTGCTGGAGAATTTCTTATTGAAGAGAATGTTTGAGCATTTCTTATTTTATCTTCGGGCGATTCCGATTATTTTATGTTTAATAAGCCAATCAGGAATAATTTTGGAAACGAGACATATATGACATTCATGACAGTATGTTATAAGAAATATACATTGCTGAGCTTCTCCAGTATTTATTTTAAAAAAATCAATTGTTATAAAAATGGCAACTACGAGAAAACATTACACCGAGGTTGAGCGACATTTCACCGAGGTTGAGCGACATTTCACCGACGTTGAGCGACATTTATTTCTAAATATATTAAAAAACTAAACACACCGGCATATTTAGCGGAATACAAAAAAAGGTCCATAATTAAAAAAATATGGTTTTATTTTAAAATCTACTTACTACACTTCTTTTGTTATTTAAAGTTTCATTTGTTTTACTTAAAATGAGATCACATTAAGAACAGATTTTGCGAATAAAGGCTATTTGTGAAAAATCGTACATTTTTTAACTTTTCATGTAACTGGGAAAAGTGAAAATTAATATTAAAATAACAATTAATTAAATTAGAAAAATGGTGATTAATATCGCGTATTTCCTCCACGTGCTCTTATTAAAGTTTCTACCCGTCTAGGCATACTGAGAATGATGTTATCGATGGTCTCCTGGGATAGTCTCCGCCATTCCTCAACTACGACGATTCGCAGTTCACCCACGTTGGCAGGAGCTGAAATTCTGGACTTAACTTTTCTTTTCAGCAAGTCCCAAACGTGCTCTATTGGGTTCATATCCAGTGATCTCGCCGGCCACTCCCTAACAGTAATATTCATATCATTAAGATAAGCTTGAGTTACCCGAGCGTTATGCGGCCGAGCATTATCCTGCATAAAAACAGAATCGTCACCGATATATGGGGCAAACGGTACGACATTTTCTTCTAAAACTTCTCTGATATAGCGGTCTGCAGTCAGACTCCCTCTGTCAATCACTACCAAGTCTGTACGAGCTCCCAAACAAATGCCCGCCCGAACCATTATTGATCCACCACCGTATGCAACTGTAGTTTCAAAATTTGTCTGAATGTATCATTCTCCTTTGCGTCTGTAAATTCTTTGCCTGCCGTCAATTTGATTTAAGAGAATTCTGCACTCACCACCAGTCCTGTGTACGCCACACAGGATTATGACACTGGGTATGCGGCGAAGTACTCGGTATCAAAAACTTTTTCGTTTATAGATTTTTAGCATAGCTACAGCTAAGCGACGGATCTCTAAGTCGAAACCATGCCAACAGAGCAAGTCTTAGATGTACTACTATTCATCAGGGGCGTGCGCTCCTTGTAGGCAGAAATGCAGTGCTTTACTTGTCATTCACAGATATTTTAATAAAACGTTCGTACGTTTTAGATGACTTTAATTAATAGTAAATAAATGAATTTAAAAAATATAATAACTTAAAAACGCCTAATATTTTATAAATAGCAACTAATGCCGGTAAGTTCTGCAGGAAAAATCATCGCATGTGTGTGTAATTTTCATACTTCACAAACGCACACACACCTATGAATATCGAGATGATTATATAGCGGCAACTCCCGCGGCAGGCAATGGCTCTCGGCTATCCGATCGCTTCCGAAAACCGCCGAACTGGCTTGTCGGAAATTATTTGTTGCCTACAATCCGAGTAAAAATAATAGACGGAAATCTAATAAATCACGTATGCACATTATGCATTTTTGTTTAGTAAGGTTTTATTTGTTTAAATAGAAGAAACGTTTTGTGTTTCGCGGGGGCCATATTGCATATTTCATGTGACAGTGTTTACAATTTAATCGCTCCAGTTTATTTATAGTTTTCTTAAAAGATTTTTCATTTTAACATTTGAAAGTGTGTACATTTAACAGTTTATTACTGAGTTTCTATAATAATTGTAGTGATTTGCTTTTACTAGTGCGTTTGTTGATTTTTTTAAAATATTATTTGATTGTGAGGTTTGTGTTGAAAATGTGTGTTGAATGAATAGTAGTACATCTAAGACTTGCTCTGTTGGCATGGTTTCGACTTAGAGATCCGTCGCTTGGATGTAGCTATGCTAAAAATCTATAAACGAAAAAGTTTTTGTGACCGAGTACTTCGCCGCATATCCAGTGTCATAATCCTGTGCACGCCACTGCTATTCATGTACATCTTCTACGGCGACGCAGACAAAACAGCGATCGATCGTCGCGGCGGAAGAAATTCTAATAAGTAAAATAATAAGCATATTTTAAAATATTATAACTACTCACCAGTCAGTCAGCTTCAATTTTCACATATTCAAGGTTCCGGTTACTTGAGATTACTATATCCCGATGTAAATAATATGCAAGGAAAACAATATAATTTAATCGTGTGTACACAACCACACAGCCAGTTATACGTTTCGTAACTTTTAACATGAAATTTTCGAGTTACATTATTTTTTTGCTGGTTTAATTGTTGTAACTCGGGTACACACCTACCTTTAGACAGAATTTGAATCTTTTCACTGAATGACAATTGTGAGAACTTGTTATTTTTAATAAACACACATTTTCAACACAAACCTGACAATCAAATAATATTTTAAAAAAATCAACAAACGCACTAGTAAAAGCATAGCACTACAATTATTATAGAAACTCAGTAATAAACTGTTAAATGTAACTACACACTTTCAAATGTTAAAATGAAAAATCTTTTAAGAAAACTATAAATAAACTGGAGCGATTAAATTGTTAAAAATTATTTTGACTCGGATTATAGGCAACGAATAATTTCCGACAAGCCAGTTCGGCGGTTTTCGGAAGCGATCGGATAGCCGAGGATAGCCGAGAGCCATCGCCTGCCGCGGGAGTTGCCGCTATATAATCATGTCGATATTCATGGGTGTGTGCGTTTGCGAAGTATGAAAATTACACATACATGCGATGATATGTCCTGCAGAACGCAACGGCATGAGATGAGTTGCTATTGATAAAATATTAGGCGTTTTTAAGTTATTATATTTTTTAAATTAATTTATTTACACTTAATTAAAGTCATCTAAAACGTACGAACGTTTTATTAAAATATCTGTGAATGACAAGTAAAGCACTGCATTTCTGCCTACAAGGAGCGCACGCCCCTGCTCATCACTAAACAATACCTTACTCCATTGGTCCGCGTTCCAAAGTCGATGTTCCTGAGCAAAAGTTAATTTGTTTCTACGATGATTTACCTCGAGCCTTGGAGCCTTGGCGGGCTCAAATGAACTCAAACCAGCTTCTTCGAACCTTCTTCGTACCGTAGGCTCACTTACGGTTACATCCCGCACTGCTTCTAACTCATGTCGGGCTTGGACGGCCGTCAAACGGGGGTTCCTACGTACACGAAGCCGAATGAAACGATCATCCCTACTCGAAGTGCGTCTTTTTCTGCCTTGTCCTTCTCTTCTCACATAAGTACCGGTCTCCCTGAACCGTTGGATACTGCGATGGATCGTTGAAACTGGTCGATGAAGATCTCTGGATATCACTCTGTAGGTTTGACCATTTCTTCGCATTTCGAGTGCCCTGGCAATCTCCGTTGGGGCTAATTCAGGCATAATTCAGTCCTCAACTCCAAAAAATACGCGATTAAAAAAAACTAACAAAAAACAGTATTTCAATGAAATTTTAAATCAAACTCAGAAGGAAGAAATACTCGAAGTTCGCTCCAGATAAGGTGTATTTGAATAAAATTAAAACAATTGCATTTTTATGCAATGTGATGTTCAGTTGTTTTCTTAATTTGAAAATATTTCTATTTAAATTAAATGACGTATAAACCAGCCAGCAACCTTATATGATACTGATATCAAACCTATATTTTATGTTCCGCTAAATATGCCGGGTGCGTGTATATGCACATTATTGTAAATAAAAAAAAAGTGATAGCGCTACTTTGAAAGATAAAGACGAAGATTGGAGAGATACTAATGAAGAATATAATTCTTCATTAGTTATTTCAACCGAGGTAAGAAATTTAACAATAAATAATTGTATGTTGCGAGTTCATTCAATTTTCTTATTTTACGTGATGTCAAATTTCGAACGAAGGTTCCATAGGGGGCGTTGCGGAGGGGTAGGGGTAGACGGCAAAAAACGTCCGTAACGTTAAAAAAAGCGTAAGATTTTTATGTATTGTGATATTCTTAAAGTTCGAAAAAATTTATACAACCTTTCTTTACATAAAAACAATCTTTTTACAAACAATGTTACATAATCTGTGATCTAGAAACGGTAATTAATTATGGTTCATATTGGAAGCAATCGTAGTTCTTATCGAGACAGTGTACAGGAGGCCTAGCAGGAACAATTGACAGGTGCGTAAACGTAACGTTATCGAATGAGATTTATATCAAAATTGTGACAGCGCCCACACAATTGACATTCCATAACGTTACGTTTACGTAACTGTCAATTGTTCCTGCTGGGCCTACATTTTTCGCAAGGTGAACGCGTGCACCCATTTTTTTTATTATTATCGATAAAAAAATCTCGATAAAAAATAAAAAAATTAGCACAGAATCTTTGTAAATTAAATCGAAATCGTCTTTTAAATTCATTATTATCATAAATATGTCTACGAATGTGTCTTTAAATTTAGTACCCTCTTCATCATTATCGATATCTCCAATATCACTCGATTCAGACGAATACAAATTCATTTTTATCACAATAAAAAAAAAATATCGCTATAAAAAGGTTTCTGGAGTTTCTTAAGTCACCTTTGGAGATGACTTGAAAATATAACCTCACTTTGTAGCAACAAGTAACACTTGGTTGTACAAACTAGTACGGTTATCTTATTGGGATAAATATAATAAGACCGCCTTATATGACTGTGAATAAATAACTAATAAATACAATATTTACTTAAGAATCGATTGTGAATACCATTTAAATAAGTCTTGCCTGATTAAGTCCACACTTGAGGTTACACTAAAGACAATGCTTAAACCATAGAGCTCTCTTTTAGTTCGGTTCGTTTAGTTTGGTTACGACTGTGAATCGAAACGTCACCTTAAGCATGTCTTTAAGGCGAACTTAGAAATAAGATTCGACCAAGAATATGGCCCTTAGAGTTCCTTTAAAAAAATAGGTTTCCGTTTCCGTTAGTAAGGTCGGACCGAAATCTCGTCTCGGTATCGGCCACGGATAAGATAAATGAGGTTGGATTGGCAATGTGCGCGGGGCAGACGCGCCACAAGTATGATTGGACAATCATACTTCAACCGAACCACGCGTTCATACTTTTTAGTCGCTTGTTGATTGCCTCGCAGTACGGAGCAGCGCTAATATCCTTTGAAAATGCCGTGTTATGCGATTGTTATGTGCAAATTAAAGAGTCAGACATCAAATATGAAACAAGGAGGAATTTCTTTTCATCGGTAAGCATAAAAACCTTAGTTTTTTAGTATTTTTACCAAAAAACTAGTTCGAATAATGAAATTCTAAGTAGAAACGACAATTAAGCCAAGAATCACAGAAAATGTACATTGCTGGTGAAGTACGCAAATGTTTCGCGAGAAGACACATCTGACGCGCAATGGGTTGCGAAGCGAGCCAAATTACCGCGCCTTTCGACTCGTTCGCGTCACGTCCGCTTCGGTCGCCTGGATAGTGCAGTCAGTGATCGATGATTTATCGACAAATTATTTTTCTTCAGAATGAGTTACTACTGTTCTCGGTAGTAAAATTTTGCTAGTCTTTTTTTTTGCTATATAATATATTTTATCGACCATCGACTTCTTTTTTTGCTTTGATTTTCTAATTATTTTTGATTACAAATAAAGGTAATATATGTTTATATTTTTTTCATTTTCTATCCCAATACCAATTAAATTCGCCTTTGACACAATGTTTTAGTTAGTATAAAATTACTAGTGCTCCCGTTATTAAAATTTTTCATTCAATTACCAATAGCTACAGAACGGTTTACGATTTACGATGAGCCCTCGGCAAAAATAGTGGGGATGCACATATTGTACACGCGCAACCATACTTGCCCCGCTACTCCCCCCGCCGCATTCAAAAGTTAGGGCTCATAAATCGTAAATCTAACTGAAACTAAGATGATTTCAAGATTCAAGTTTGACAATTTTCATTATCGAAAATTCCTATCGACCATAGCAAGCCCTAGCGTACGTGTGAATTTTGAGCATGTGGTTGTGTCGTAACGTTACCGACTCAACGTAGTGTGAGTACCAAATCGCAGCCCTCTGTTCTAGGTGTGATTTGTTAATTAGTGTGCGTAATTCGTGTATGTATTATTATTTCTTATGTAGTGGAGTGCATTGCTGGGAGACAGACGGCGACGCTGGTTTTCAAGTAAAAGTATCACGGTTGCCAATCCAACCTCATTTATCTTATCCGTGGTATCGGCATTCTCAACTAAAAATCGAGTTTCTAATTTTTTAGTTTGGTATTTATTCTAAGCATAGACGTATATATTATAGACGAGGCATGTTGAGGCAAAAACTGTCTCCACTAAAAGGGCCCCACTTTTGGAGTTTTTAGGGCCATTTTGACATTTGAAGTATGGTGAAATCAAAATGCTGACATTTGAGGTACATAGATGGTGAAAACCAAGATGGCGTAATTTTTTCTTTTATGGAGATTTGTTTGGTCAAATGTACGACATAGCCTATCTTTAGTTTTGAAATCATTGATTCTAAATGTTTCTAGGTTTACAAATATTATATAATAGGTTTTTACCTATGAAATTGCCGCTCTGCAGTACTGGCCATTTCAAATCAAAATAATTTTTGTTTGGCTAAGAATTCAAATTTCAAATTAATTTTATTTTAAAACATGTAATTCTTTTTCCAAAAGTAGTCATTTGTTTATTGATTAGTGTTACATTTTCATCGCATTTCAATCTTTTTCGTCATCATGGATACGTTAAAAATTCGAGTAATTATGGAATAGTAGTCGTGGCAGCAACGCGGCACAAGCGGCACGCAACATCAACGACGTTTACGGAGCTAACACTACAAACCAACGCACCACCTGTTATTGGTTTTGCTCGCTTCGGTTCTGGAAATTTCGACCTGAAAAATGACCCTCGCGGTCGTCCGAAGACTTTGGTCGACAATGACGAATTAAAGGCGATTGTGGAAGCTACACAATCTACGGCTGAATTAGCAGCAGCTTTCGACGTTAGCGTCAAAACAATATTGGCCCATTTGCGTCAAATTGGCAAGGTAAAAAAGCTTGACAAATGGGCGCCCCACGAACTCAATGATCGCCAGCGCGAAGTACGCGTCGAGACATGCCTTGCACTGCTCAACAGGCCCACAAATGAAGGAATTTTGAACCGCATTATTACCTGCGATGAAAAATGGATTCTGTTTGATAACCGCAAGCGCTCAGCAAGTTGGTTGGATCCTGGTTCAGCACCTAAACAATGCCCTGAACGAAAACTTACCCCTAGAAAAGTGATGGTCACTGTTTGGTGGTCTAGCGCCGGTGTGATTCATCACAGCTTCTTACCAAACGGGGTAGGCATTACTGCAGATGTGTACTGTGAACAACTGAACACAATGATGGAGAAGCTGGCACAACTCTAACCAGCATTGGTCAATCGCTCGTCTCCGCTGCTCCTGCACGACAACGCGCGACCACAGCAGACGGTCTCCAAGTTGCAAGAACTTGGGTTGAAAGCTCTCCGTCATCCGCCCTACTCACCAGACCTTGCGCCTACAGACTACTACTTTTTTCAGAATTTGGATAACTTCTTGGCGAAAAAAAAATTCAATACCCGAGAGTAGCAGCAGGAGCAGTACAAAATGCCTTTGAAGAATTTGTTGCCTCCCGTCCAGCCGATTTCTTTAAGAAGGGCATCAATAAACTGCTACTGCGTTGGCAAAGATGCATTGGTTGCATGGATGATTACTTCGATTAATAAAAAATACATTAAAAAAATTAGTTTAAAATTTTTCATACAAAACGGCAATTTCATAGGTAAAGACCTAATATATGTATATCTAAGATGACAAAGAATACTGAATAAGTACTAAATCTGAGGTCTGAGAAGGTCACGACCTGAGAGGTTTGCCTTGGGATTTACCGAGGCTAATTCTACGTCACAATTTAACTTATTGTACATTTTGCATTAATTCTTGACTGTCAAACAAACGTATGTAACAGATTTTTTAGGGTCCCGTGCCCTAAAGGTAAAAACGGATTAGCGAAACCCTATTTCTGTTGCCGCTGTAATAACAAAATACGTATACTAAAAACAGAATAAAATAAATATTTATTATTTTCCTATATAAAAAAACTTGATTTTATCACTGTTTTTTGATCGATATTAATAATTAATATTAGTGCTCGATGTTAGTATCTACTAATAGTTGTATAGGTAATGGTACGGAACCCTTTGTGCGTGAGTCCGACTTAAACTTGGCCGGTTTTTTAACTTCTACCTAAGTGTGGGTTAATAATAATTCGCTGGTGGTGCCACCATAATCACTATTGATTGGGATCCCGTTTGTCATGTGACCATAATCCATTAATTCTCAGTACCTACCTGGTTGATCGAGCTTTGCTCGGTGTTTTAGTAGAAGGATAAAATAATTAAAAAAAATACGTGTGGCACTCGGGGACTGCCACGGTAAAGCTATTGCATAGTAAGTCTACACGATACGTCTAGTCGCACGCACACAAACACCGTGCCGAAGTCTGCCGAACTGAAACGGCGCACGTCCTTACTAAAACGGCGTTAGCCTTGCTTTAATTTATTTGGTTCAGAGATAGATTTTACTTCCGTCTTAAATCTTAAAAATAAAACGCCATGTCGAAGACTGCCGAACTGAAACGACGTTAGACGATGCAGGAGCGTGAGGTTTTTTCATTATGGAATTTCTGGATTCGGTCCCCGCGCTCAAGGCCCGCGATAGAAGCTATGCAATAGCTTAAAAAAAATAATAAAAATATAAAAGAAATAATAAGAATCACAAAAATATTTATCTTATCGAGATTCGAACCCACCACAAAATAAAAAAAAGGATTGTGTGATTTTATGAAACCACGGTAAAAGTGAAACTTAATAACAAAATAGCGTGGAGCACTGGCACAAATGAGTACTAGTCTATACACTACACGGTCAGCTGATGCGAACTATAGGCGCCGCCATATTGGCCTCGGCTGCTCTGACGAGCGCCTTTCACTTTATCCCTACTCCGCGGTCGACCGTCACGCGACATACAACACACAGACGAAAAAGTAACATATTATATAGCTTTAAATGGGCAGTTTCTAAGGCATAAGTCGTAGCTAGATCGATTTTTCTCCCCAAAAACTCCCTGCATACTAAATTTTAAGGTAATACTTGCAGCCGCTGTCGAGATACCGATTATATATTATAATATACAAGATCGTCTCGTTTAAAGTACAAGATATCCGGCTATTCACGTGATACTCGCATGTCAATCACAGTCATGTATGTGTTCGAATAATGTGGCTGGCTTTATATTTTTTTCCACATTCTATATATACATAATCGCTAAGGAAGATTTCGCATATTAATTTATTAATGTATTTCACATCATATAATTAGTTATTCGTTACTTTTTATAATAATATGACGACAATGTAAATCGCTTCGGTCGTCATTCACTGACGTAATACGTCCAAACATCAAGTACTTTACTGCTTCGTGTTATGATTGAGTATTCGAATTAAAATTTTAAATAACACTCCTACTAACACTAATTTAAAATGTTTTTAATTATTTTAATTGCTTTCGTAACGCTCTCATTAACAAAAGCAAGTAAAACAGTAAAAAATTAGAAATAGTACTAAAACGATAAAAAAAATATCGGTTGTCTGTTGTCGGTTTACTGACGATAGTTGAACGTTACAACGTCTACAACAACAACAACAACAATAATAATAATAATAATAATGAGGTAACAGTAATGCGAGGTAACGCTGGTACTTGGTAACGGTATTTTTGCATTGCTTTTAACGCATGAGTCATGTTTTTTCGTGCGTGCAGCCGGCTCCATCGATTTATAAGACGTTATCACGTCAAAATTGTTTTACGTTGACATTATGTTTGTCAAAAACAGCAGCGTTGTGCTTGCTGCCTAATACGTTACATACAAAAAATTATTAAGGTAAAATAAAGTATTTTTATGGTATATAATTAATCTTGCAAACAAAAAATAAGTTGGCGACTGAACATGAGCATACTGTATTACTGAATTTTGGAGCGAATTAATATGTTGGAGATATTCCTAATAGTAAAATTACATTTTTCAATAATTATTCAATGTTTCTATTCCCTGTATCCCTCAAGACGTATATATAAAATCTCTTAAAAGTACACTTAGTGTTGGATTTGATGGAATTTCTACAAAAATTATTAAAGCTGTAAACGAATTTATTTGTCCTCATATCTGTCTTTTAATTAATCTGAGTATAACGATAGGGACTTTCCCGCATGATCTTAAAATAACGATTGTTTTTAAAAAAGAAAATCGTGAGTTAAAAGAGATTTACAGGCCAATAGCACTAGTCCCAGTGTTTTCAAAAATTTTTGAAAAGTATTTCTCGTCAAATTTATTCATTTCTAGAAAAAAGAATATTTTATGCAACGAGCACAAAGGGTTTCGGAAAAACAAAAATATTAATCTCGCAATTATTTGCATGAAATAGTCCAATCCGAAAGAAGGAATCCAGTTTGTGCTTGTCAAATGCTTGTGTCATTTTGCAAAATATTGCAAAATGACACAAGCATTTGACTATGTACATCATAATATTTTACTACAGAAACTTGAGGCCTACGGAATAAGGGGCAATGTATTACAAAATGATTGGCTCTTATTTACATAACAGACCTTAAATTACAGAAATATGTCGAAATATTTGCAGCGAAAAAAGAGTTTGGTGTACCTCAAGGAACTGTATTGGGTCCATTTTTCTTTATTATTTACATAAATGACTTGCTAAACTCAACTGAGTTTGGCAAGTGGTTAACTAACCAGCCCACAACATTATTTGCTGATAATAGCACAATTACAGTAAACTCTGAAAACATTATTTTGTATGAAAGCGACATTAATAACGCATTACGAACTTTAATTGAATGGTTGGATAATAATAATTTGATCATTAATTTAAGTAAAACAAAAATAGTACATGTTAACCAAGGGCTACAAACTCATTAAATATTAGTCTAATCCTTAATAATCCTAAAATAGAAGTTGAGAAAACACGATTCTTAGGTCTGGATTTTAGACAAACAATTAAAGTGGATCAAGCAGATACAAAACTTGCCAAAAAATAAGCAGCTTAGCTTATACTCTAGGTACACTCTTTATTGGTCTACATTAACACAGTTATTAGTGCTTATCATGGTTTGGTTTAATCGGTTATGAGGTATGGCATAATTTTTGGGGAAATGCCACGTATAAAGAATTTATATTTAAGATGCAAAAGCACTGTGTTAGAGCCATGTTTAAAATTACCGATAGTTGTCAGCCTATATTTAAACAATACCAGCTTCTGACACTTCCTTCTCTATATTTACTTGAGGTTGCATTATTTGTAAAAGGTAATTCTCATCTCTATCCACGATTATCAGATAATGTAATAAGAAACAGGCGTTGTAAAATAATGAACCTTGTCTCTGTTGTACTTTACTTGTAAATACTATAAAATAAAAAAAGTATTGCATTCCCCTTCGTTGGGAACACTGAATGTTCACACTGAATAAAACGACTTGTACCAAGATTTTGGTGCATTACTTTTTATCTATTATAAAATTAGAAAAGTGACAAAAATCCTAAAAATAAAGTGTAAGTCATAATCCGCACGTTTCCAGGCGTCATGGTGTCAAAGTATGTGTACATACCTGTATAAAAGAATTAATGGCAAAAAGTATATTCTGTATAGGCCCTAAAATTTATAACAAAATACCGAAACATATTAGAGACCTCAGTATGCATCTTTACCTCAATATTAAAATTTAAAAAAATGTTGCTTACGAAATGCTATTACTCTATAAATTACATTTTATCTGATGACCATTAATTTTTATTACTTGTAATGCACTTTTAAATTAAATTAAATTAATTTGACTGATTTACAATGTTAACAATCTTTTATGTATTTTTTTTTTGTATTTTATTTTTTTATTTAATACTTGGATTAAGTTTGACTCGATTTATGTCATGTTTGTATTTAACAATTTAATCCTATAAACTTTTAATGAATTAATGCATAATGTTAGTTAATTTATTTGTTACAATATTATCCTTACTTAATATTATAAATGTGAAAGCGTGGATGTTTGTTACGCTTTCACGCGAAAACTACCGAACGGATTTTGATGAAATTTGGTATGGATGTAGTTTAGACTCTGCATTAAAACATAGGCTACTTTTTATCCCGAAAAAGTAGTGTTCCCGAGAGATACTATATTTACTCGGGCAGAGCCGCGAGCAACAGCTAGTTATTTATAATTAAACGTAACCAGTGATGTATGACTAACCCTGATATTATAAAATTGTATTTAAATCTTGTAACTTCTAAAATTTTAATGCAGAATATGTGTTCTAAAAATTTACTAAATTAAGCTAAGCCTAATTGTGTTACCATATTCTAGCAAATAAAGATTATGATTATGACTAAATTACTAAACCTGGCGAAAGCACTCAGGCGAAAAAAAATACAAAAATCGGCAGATAAAAGGTGGCGAAATTTAATCCAAACTGGCACTGAAACTGAAATTTATTAATTGGCGACTTCATTTCTGAGTTGGCGACCATTATACGATGTAAGCAGCTATAAAACCAGATTGGGTTGATAAATTCCTGGCTACTAAAATTACAGGCTACGGAAAATCGAATTTTTGGCTATTGTTGGAGTTTGTTTTCCTTTGGCATGGGTATTGTTTTCAAGGATTTCGGGGGTGCTGAATTGCGGGGGGCCACAATTTTTTTATATCAAATTAATATGAGGGTCCTTTTCTAGATTTCTGGGGGTTCTGATTCCAAAATTGTCTTCTAATTTCGATGATGCGCTGAAAATTGTCCTAAGTGGAGATATTTTATTCTTCGTATAAATGACATGAGTACTAATTTAAAAGTTTTTGGGGATGCTGACTAGAATTGATTATTATTATAACAGTGTGTTATGTTCGAAATACCATGTATGTTAAAGCTATAGAAATTTTTGGAGATTCAGGATTTTCAAAAAAAATCTCTAATCATAAAGAAAATACGTGGTTACGGTGTGGGGGTTATTTGGGAGGAGGAAATTTACATTATTTTTTTTAGTAGGATTACCTGTTCTCGAGATAGAAGCGATTTTAGAAAAAAATATGGCAATGCTCTACTTTGAGATACGAGCGATGTATAAAGCTATAAATATATTGGAAAATTCATGATTTTCCAATTTATTTTTCTCCCGTCAAGAAAATATGTGGTTGCAGGGATAATAAGGGAGAGCAAATTTTCATTTTTTTTTCAGTAGGTTAGGTTCCGTTTTCAATTTAGAAGAATTTTACAGAAATTGAAATACATCCGCCATTTAGAAATTTCAAAATAAAGATCAGATCAGACACCTAGATTCATTGTCCACTATCTTTGAAATTAAAAATGGATATCATTTTTGTATTCAGCACCCCTTAAAACCTCGAAGATGACACCCATATAAATTTTACAGAAAAATAAATAGGTATTCGCCATTTGAAATTTCAAAATGATTGAATTTTTGTAATCAGCACCACCAGAAATCTACAAAAGGATACTTATATTAATTTAAAAAAAATGAAATATGTCCCGCCATCTTGGAATTTCAAAATGAATGTCATTTTAGCACCCCCAAAATCCTGGTAAACGACACATATATCAATTTTACGAAAAATAATAATAAAATAACCGCCATTTTGAAATTTCAAAATGAATAATTTTCTGTAACCTACACTCCCCGAAAAATGGGAATTTTGTACGCTCCTTTACGTTTATTTTATCTACGCTCGTTTTGCTGCTTATTATGTTTTTCGAATTACCTACATCAGGGAAAATATATGTGCCTATTCTTAAATTAAAAATCGATTCACCCGTTTGCGAGAGACGATGCCACGGACAGACACACAGGCACACACAGACAGACATACACGTCAAACTTATAACTTAAACAGTTGAAACTTTTCAGGGGTTAAAACTATAAAGGAACATACATATTGCGTGCGTTTTTTGGTAATAATTTTTTTTTTTTTAAGAAACGATGTTTTTTTAAAAATCATTATGTGATGTGTATGTGATGTTTTTCATCAACGATGAAATTCCAATAAAAAAGTTTTCAAAAATCTTATAAACAATGCATTTGTTTATAACAATTATTTAAATAATGTTAGTAAAAAATAAAAATAAAATATTTTTATATGTCTTTCATCAATAAGAAAACAAAATATTAACAATAATTGGAAAAAAAATATTTCCTAATGGCTTTATTTACATAAATAATTTTTTAATGCCTTTGATTGTTAATAAAAAAGTGAAAAATCAAAATTTTTGAATTTTTCCAACGGGGATCTCTTCTAAACCCTTTGAAGATTAGCTCCAAGAAATCAAAAAAAAATCTAGATTTCTTGTTTTGAAATAATAAGCGATTTTATGTTAACATTAAAATGTTGAAAATTAACTAATTAACAAAAGCATAATTAATAAAAAAATTGTGATAAAAATTTTTTGTTGACGGATTATTGTTAATTGGTATGTCCACATAGTACCCAATTTTTTTTATTCCTTAATATTAATATTTTCATGTGTCAGATTGGGGCGATGCAAGCGGCAGCCGAACCACGCGTTTTTACCGTTATTTTCGCCGCAAAATTATAAAATAAAGTGGGGCATACGTGTTTTTTTCGCCGTTTTGTCCGAAACCCTTGCGAGAGTCCGACTCGCACTACGGTCTAGTGCGTTTATAGTTTTATATTATCCAATATATCCAATACAGAAAATCAGTAACTTATCCAATCAAAGATTGTCATAGAAATATTGTACTCACCTATATTTCTGATTTTATTATTTGTAAATAATATGTTGATTTCATCATTGTTCGAAGTTTAACAATGGTGTTACATAATATAAACAATAGAAGCGAAGACAATCACAATTATCAGACAATCAATAAGCTTAAGAAATTTCCCATGGAACAATTGAAGACAATACTTGATTGAATAATTATAAATTTATGATACCTACTTGTGTTTCGTAATGCTCAGTTCAGTGATCATATTTTTTTACCAGACTGCCTAGAAGTGTTATTTTTCCCTCCTTTTAGAGAAAATAAAAAATGGTGACTCCATGAAGAATTGTTGCATGGCATAGCTAAATTTAACATTTCTCTTTTCCTACTTTTAATTCATTCATATTTGTATGACATTGTTGAGGGAATAAACGGTCCATTACATTTGCCTTAAACATCTTATTTTACTAGCTGTTGCCCGCGGCTCCGCCCGCGTAAATACAGTATCCCAAAGGAACACTGTACTTTTAATTAACGGGATAAAAAGTCGCCTACGTTTTAGTCCAGAGAAACATCCATCCTCACAAACTTTCACATTTATAATATTTGTAGGATACATCTGTATGAATAGCTGTAATCAACATTGTAATTTCCTTCTACTATGAATGAGCAGTGTAAGCATTAAGCATATTATTATAACAATAAAAGTAAAAATGCACAAAAAAGTATGAAATAAAACTTATATTCTAAATAATTCCCCATTTAAATTCGGCAAACAATTTTAACTATTTCTCTACTCAATCTTCATAACTTTGGAGACCGTACCAGCCCGAACAATATCCTGATAAAAAAATAAGTTAAAAAAACTAAAATCCGACTACGTAAATAACCTAACCAAGAGCATGTCATGACATGTCTAAGGAGGGTTCCGTAACTATAAACGCGTATAATAGGTTTTTTTTCAAATTACTTCAAATATTAATGTCCGATTTCGTAAAAAAAATAATCCTAAAGAGTATTTAGCATCTATCCGCATGGAAACTTTACAAGTTTCTAATCCCCGGTTTCTGAAAGGCTAATCGACGCCGAAATTACCTAATCAGCGGTCAAATCTCTTCAGGTGTAAATTGAGTTGGAAAAAGCTTGATCAGTCGTATGATTTGATCAACGTGATAATTAACTAAACTAATGTCAGACCCACGGTCAAACCACATGTCAAACACTGTTTTCGGTTTCTGGAAAGCTATTTAAGGCGTAAATGAGTCATGTCAAGATGATCAATGATTAGTAAATTTTTCATTAATTAGCGTTTCAGAAACGCAAATTTATTTAACAAGTCTGTTAACTCAACATACGAGTTAGTTCATCAAATTATTATTATTATTATTATTATAACTATTTGATTAGCCTTTCAGAAACCGGGTGTTAGTCTCATAGTTTAGAAATGCCATGGGGACCAACTTATAAACCACTTTGGAGGCCGATAACTAGAAAATGGTTGACTTTGTAAAAAAATCATGTATTTTAAAAGATATTGCCTTTGCCTTGCCTTTATTTTAAAAGATCTATTCAACGGTACCGCACACAATGGGGTAGAATTAAAAATATTTTTCATCCCCACTTCACAGTTCACATGTATTCTCAGAGCCTTTTGGCTGCGTAGTGTAAAATTATTATTATTTTATGATGCCAAAACCGAGATCCACAGACTTTAACTTTACCGAATTTCATCCATTGATGTTCATAATTACAGAAGCTAGAGGCGCGGACAGACAGACAGACAGAGAGACGGACGGACAGAGCAAAACTATACGGGTTCCTTGAGTATTACGGAACCCTAAAAGGGGTTTCAGCCTTATTTGTTTATTTCGTATTTTTCCGTTTCCCAATCGAACATATTTTTGGAATATTACTAACAAGTAAAAAAAAACTTGAAAATCTTGAAATTAAATAATCTTCTTCGCCAGCGCGGAGTCACCAGGCGGCGCTTGGTAGCACGACGGCTCCTTGCCGTATCAAAAAGCTGTCAGATGTCACGAATTTAAAAACCCTAATTCACATATTCACCGTTTATAAAATATGTAGATGCTATTCAGAAAAATGTAAGACCCGTATAATGACATCTATCGAACGAATAAGTAATAAAAGTGCAAAAAAATTTATTTCATCTACATTTTCTAAAACGGATGAACCGATAAACCGATTTTCATATAGTTATTTTTGTTTTAAAGCTGACATGATCGAGAGTGTTCTTAGCTATAATTCATCATCATTATGATTCAGCTCGTTCACTACTAGACAGTTCAGAGGTCATTAACTATTATTTTTTATTTTGATAAGTATTAATTTTATATTTTATTTTATAAATAAAAAATTATATTTATAAAATAAAATATAAATAAGTACATACCTACCAATACAAATTATATTTTATAGTTATGTATATTATGTTATGTTAAAAAATTGGAGAACTGGACTGTACGACTTGTACAACCACATTTTAAACGTGTATTTCGATTTAAACAATATGTTTACTATAATATATTTTAAATACATATTTGATATGTTCTTGCCAAGCAAGCATGTCTAGTTCGTTCAATTTCCGTGAACCAGATCAGTACTGATCTATTGAGTTAACGAACCGGTTCAATTGACCCGTTCGATCGAACCGTTCAATGAACTGAAAGATCTAAGCGAGCGTTGTGTCTTGCGTATCAATCGCGATTTCTCCTTTCACGCGCGCGGCTCGCACGAGTCATATTATGGTTCTCGTGGCCGATTAGCTCGTTAGTGACCCAGTGAATCAGTGATTCCTGCCTGTTGCTTCAGGAGCTATATATGTGTATTGTGATTTGTGTGCCAACTTGTTTTAATCTCGAGTTTTGCATTCAACTGAGTAGACTAAATCAATTTATTACAATAATTAAATTTGCCTATGTGTAGGTAATGAAAATTAACTTAAAACTATTAAATAATAATTTACCTCGACCAAATCTCATTTCTGGAATGCTGTTTTTAGTTTCATATATATAATTAAAATACAAAACCTAATTATTTGTTACAGAGTGAGTAAATTACTTTTAAATAATATGTAAAACAAAATATACAACTTAACAAGAAAACTAAATCATTTCTTACAATAACAACTCATTCCATTAACAAATCAGTAAATTTAAAATACTTTATTTGATAACTAACATTGCCTTGCGAGTTACGACTTGTTGAACTAAGCGCGCGGCTCGGCAAGTTATATGGTTCTCGTGGTTCATTAGCTCTTTAATGAGCCAGTGATCCAACTGATCCAATTGAGCCAAACTCAGCGCGCGACAGGGCCGGGCCGAGATCAATCAGTAGATTGCTCGACCGTAAACGGAACAATTATTCATATGGTTCGAACCAAACTAGTGATCGAATCAATTTCATACGAGTGAACCTTTGAACTAAGCGAAACGCGCGACCCGAGGTTCATCGTCTTTTCGTTCGTCAACGACACAAGCTTATTGCCAAGACCTTATTTTTGATACCAAACACGTTCATCACGTTCAACGTAAGATAGTCAAACAGCTATTTGAAAATTATGTTTAGACAGAGCGCGAGTTAGTGGTTATTTGAATTATGAATACCAACCGTAAAGGTGTAAAATCAAATACTTTCACTATTAAAACATATTTTTTTTACCCTATATTAAGTAAATGCAACGGAGCTAAATAAATCATGTACTTTATTAAAATAACTTTATCGTATGTCATCGTCGCTTAAATGGAATTAAAAGCGTCGAACATCACCGATCACAGCGCAAAAACTCCCGAATGCGGTTTCGGTTGTAGTTTCAGCAGGTTTTCCGCCGAAACTACAATAGCAACCCGTTTTTTTGTTGAAACTCGACCGAAACTGAACATTCGGTTGGACATTAACGTCGGGTGACTGGAGAACGATACGGATGTGGTAAATTAACTACATCTATATCTCGTGGGGGTATCGATTAAACAGCATCTACACCTACGACGACAACCTGCACCTACAACCTGCATCAATATCTACCCCTACAACCTACACCCACCTGGTGTTAGGTAACCACCACTTATAAGTCCTATAACTATACCTTTTATTTACGGGCAATTAGCCCACCACACATACCCACCACTGCAACTCCTGTGTTTATAGCCAGGATCGACAGTGGTAACCAACCACAAGAAATCCTTTGATATGATCTCAGAGGTGCCCGAGGGACATGTTAAATCTGACTTCGGAGCCCCAACGACAATAATAGGAAGATTGTAGAAGTAGGAAGAGTTAATACCTACACCTACCAACCTACTGGGGCCTGCTGATTATTTTTAAATAAACCAAACAGGTAAACTGAACTATAAATATTTGACAGTAAAGTAATAAATTAAACACAGTGAACCGGTAATATGGGAATAATCAACCTGCAAATTTTATTATTGTATATAAAATATAGTATTTTCCTGCAAATTTTTCCACAATTATTTCAAAACCAAAATTAGCCCAATCGTCCAGCCATTCTCGAGTTTTAGCAAGGCATTGGAATTGCAATCCATTTTTATATAAGATAAAATAAGAAGTATCATAAGCCTTCGTAACAAAAACACTTTAGGTATGAGTGTGACTAATTAATGAAAACAAATGAAAGATGACAAAACCATTAATATTTAACGTGTTATTAATATTATTACTATTAGGATATATATTATAACAAGAACAAGTTAGATATACCAGTGATCAGACTTAGCAAAGTAAGTAAATATTTTAAAGTGTACGCTTTTACAATAAAATCCCAAAATCGTTCTAAAACTTTTTATCAATTAAAAAAATTTGTTAATGAATGTTTGTGTGCTAAAGCTTACTATAAGGTCAATGATTTCATTACGATTGCACACCTTGGCAATAAGATGGCTCCCTGAAATTCTGCTTTTGTAGTATATTTTACTTGGTCATCGAAATGTATCGAGCAAATTTTTGAGCTTTTAGACGGCTTCCAATAGCTCTCATTGTGATTTAATCTTATTTTTTCGATCCAACGAGCAGACACAATTGGGTCAGATAGAAATATAAACAAAAAAATAAGAATATGCCATGGTCTAAATAAAACAAAAATAAGACATTATTACCCCTCCCCCCTAAATCGACTTACGAATTAAATGAATGACCCCAACACGTCTCATTGTATACCATTAAACTTTTAAACTGGTATTAAGGTAAATATTAGGTCTTTATCTGTGAAATTGCCATGAAAAAATTTAAACTATTTTTTTTCATGTATTTTTTATTTGTATTAATCGAAGTAATCACCCATGCAATCAATGCATCTTTGCCAACGCAGTGGCAGTTTATTGATGCCCTTCTTAAAGAAATCAGCTGGACGGGAGGCAACAAATTTTTCAAAGGCATTTTGTACTGCCTCTCGGGTATTGAATTTTTTCCCGCCAAGAAGTTATCCAAATTCTGGAAAAAGTAGTAGTCTGTAGGCGCAAGGTCTGGTGAGTAGAGCGGATAACGGAGAGCTTCCAACCCCAGTTCTTGCAACTTGGAGACCCTCTGCTGTGCAGTATGAGGTCGCGCGTTGTCGTGCAGGAGCAGCGGAGACGAGCGATTCATCAATGCTGGTTGGAGATGTGCCAGCTTCTCCATCATTGTGTTCAGTTCTTCACAGTACACATCTGCAGTAATGCTCACCTCGTTTGGTAAGAAGCTGTGATGAATCACAACGGCGCTAGACCACCAAACAGTGACCATCACTTCTCTAGGGGTAAGTTTTCGTTTAGGGCATTGTTTAGGTGCTTAACCAGGATCCAACCAACTTGCTGAGCGCTTGCGGTTATCAAACAGAATCCATTTTTCATCGCAGGTAACAATGCGGTTCAAAATTCCTTCATTTGTGTGTCTGTTGAGCAGTGCAAGGCACGTTTCGACGCGTACTTCGCGCTGGCGATCATTGAGTTCGTGAGGCACCCATTTGTCAAGCTTTTTTACCTTGCCAATTTCACGCAAATGGACCAATATTGTTTTGATGCTAACGTCGAAAGCTGCTGCTAATTCAGCCGTAGATTGTCTATCATCAGCTTCCACAATGCCTTTAATTCGTCATTGCCGACCAAAGGCTTCAGACGACCGCTAGGTTCATTTTTCAGGTCGAAATTTCCAGAACGGAAGCGAGCAAACCAATAACAGGTGGTGCGTTGGTTTGTAGTGTTAGCTCCGTAAACGTCGTTGATGTTGCGTGCCTCTTGTGCCGCGTTGCTGCCACGACGGTAGTCATGTTCCATAATTACTCGAATTTTTAACGTATCCATGATGATGAAAAAGATTGAAATGCGATGAAAATGTAACACTAATCAATAAACAATGACTACTTTTGGAAAAAGAATTCCATGTTTTTAAAATAAAATTAATTTGAAATTAGAATTCTTAGCCAAACAAAAATTATTTTGATTTGAAATGGCTAGTACTGCAAAACGGCAATTTCATAGGTAAAGACCTATTATTAGGGATTATCTTAATACTGGCAACACTTTAAATTAATAGTTAAAAAAACAAAATTAATACATAAAATCCCAAAAAAAAAAAAAAAATTAATAAAATTTGTTTAAGACCTGAGTTGCAACTATTACTTAGACCAATTGGGAAATTAATTTCTTGTTACTAGTAACACTTTCACAATAACAATATGGCGGCATAATATGAATTTATTTTAAATTATGAAACCGTCATGTTTATAACTGTCGGAGCTGTATGCACTAGCGCTTGACCTTGACAACTGACGGGTCTATCGAACAAACCATGCTATATGGTATGATTTACTTCATTTTTATGCGTGTACCCCGTTTCTTAGCGTATTTATTCTATGATTTTATAATATTTTTCCGAAGTTAAGTAAAAATAGGAAAAAAATGTAAGCTTGCTCGCTTCGTTCCCTAGATTAAACTTTAAGAACATATTATGTATATATTAAACGTACGTACGTTTGGTTTTAGGCTATTGATTTTATTGTATTTGGCGAGTACAGAGTTTTGCAGAGTTTAAAGTTTACACAGATTGTAACAGGTAAAAAAGGAAAAAAAACATTGCTTGCTCACTCCGTTCGCTCGCGTTTAACTTAAAGACCATAATATTACAATTTACATTACTTAATATCGACGTTCTGTTTTACGCTGTTTTACGCCGTTTGTCCACCGCCACCTTCACCGTCACCGGGACGTCATGTCACCGAGAACGAGATTATTTCTGGCCGAGATTATGTTGACGTAACGGGACACACGGCTATAGTAAATGTATGTATCGCTACTTTGGCGCCCGCGCCGCGGCCGTCATGTCGTTCTCAGTGGCATGACGTGACGGTGGTGGTGGACTGTTGATTTTATTTTCTTTTGGGCTGTTCATTTTATTGTTTTCTTTTCGACAAAAATTTATCATAATTAAAAATTCGCCAAAATTAATTGGCCCGGGGCGCCAAATCTTCAAATATGCCTCTGAGTACTCTTATGCTGCATTGTGCATTGCTTACAATGCTATAGGCTACAATAATATAGGTTGTCTAGCAACAGTCCCTAGTAGGGCTTCATAAACTTACTGTGAAGAATTAGACCACAACTTTTTAATCTGATGTTAGCTAATATGCTATCGTTTTTTTTATTATCTTAGGGTTATTGCTTACAAATACACAGTAAAGATGCCAGGGGTATGATAGTTATCAATAACTAATCACATAACAATCTAGCCCATTTCCTCTGGAAAATCTTATCTTTTTCTCGGTCTCATAAATCTGATATGTATGTAGAAATATATAAATTCAAAATAATTGTACCCCCTAGCTCTAACGGTAATCAGAGGACAATTTATAACATAATTTTCTAATTGATTAAAATAGATTACCAACTTCAGAAATATTCTTCCATTAATTCTGGCAAAAAAAAATATATTACGAGCGCACTCGCGCTTATTTTGTTTATAAATATAAATGAAAATTCAAAACCACCAGCAATAATAAAAATACAAAATAAGTAAAGAGAATTTTGTATTTTTGTGTTAAAAAATCGCCTTTATTATAGCTATACCATAAATCTATGGATATACCATAATTTTAGTAATTTTAAAAGTTACATAAACGTGCATATTAAACAGAGTGCTCTTCAACATTGTAAATATTTTTTTAAAAATAGAACTCACAGAACTTGTGAAGTTAGTCGCAACTCCTCCGAATCTAGAAGTCTGTTGTCGAATAACTCTGGAGCATTCTTCCTATAGTTGTAATATTTTTCCATACACGTCTTAGTTTTTTCAATATCCCCATAGCAAGCATTATAAAATAACAACAGCTGTTTATTAGTTAAATCTTTCGGTATGTATTTACTTTTATCCAAGTTTTGCGTCCATTCCTTCAAAAGATCGATATCTGCCTGAGAAAAAATATCCATTGAAGCCGTAGCTTTATCGTAATCAAATTCTAATTCAACCGACATTTTTATTTGCAGAAATTAATTTTAATAATTTCGTAATATACAATAACGCGTCCCACACACAATAACACAAAATGACAACTAACTTTTTTTTCAAATTGTTGTTTTGCTCACCGCTGACGACATCTGTCACAATGACGTATATTCCCCACCATTTCTCGTCCGACGCGACTCGCATAAAAAGTCGCAAGTCGCCATAAATCATAATAATATTATCCTAAAATTATGATTTACGTTAATTTTATCATGTCTCATATTATCATCTCTTATGTACCCTACTACAAAATCCGATAACTTTACTTTTAACTTTTTTAATACTTTTCCAGCATTTATTAGTTTTTATTAATTTTCAAAAGATGGCGTTAGTAACACGATAAATTCAACATTTAAACAAAAATGTAAATAAATTAAACTTAAAGAGAAAGTAATAATACGTGTAATTGAGTAGTAATTCTAGATGTTGCCAGCGACTCGCGCAAAATGAAATGAAATTTAAAAATGTATGTCTTATTATTATCTGTAATCTTCAAAGCGGTCTAGTAGTTTCACAGCTAAATAAAGAAACGACTCTTTAAACAGTGCCAGGGGCGTAGCTACCGCTGTATCAGCCGTATCAATTATATGGGGCTCCGTAAAAACATTATTTACAAATACTTTCCGATAAAATAATAATAATATCATTATCAAGCCTATGAACACAGAAACATGAGAAACACATAGAAAACTTATCGATTATCATGTGTGTCTAATGGTAAAAATGATCAGGCCCGCTACACTCCTATCAACTTTGTAAATTTATTGCCACTCAGTGTTTTTAACATGCAAGTAATGTTTTCTAAGTAACTAAGTCTTTTAGATACGGACAGAAACTTAATTTTTAAATTAGCTATTATATTAAATTTCCTCACTCTTTCTCTCGCGTTACTCCACTGTTGATTTTGTGACCAGTCATTTATTTTCAATAATTTCGAGGTTTCCAGAACTAAAAAGTACGAAAAAATTTCAACTCTCTCGCTTCGCTTGCTCGCTATTGATTACATGAGGTACCTATATTATATTTTACTGTTAGTTTTGCAAATAGCTTAATAATTATAATGTTTGAATAAATTGAAACCGATAATATATTTTTAAAACTATCACGCCCTCTCGGCTCGGCTAATGATTTTAAAACAAAGATTAGAGGCAGCTTATGATTTTCAACATAATATAAAACTCTTAGATACGGACAACATTTAAAATTTAGATAAGTTAACTCCGCTGCTAATTTATAGCCAGCCCTTTCAAAGTTTCGAGTCTTTCAGAAACAAAATATTCGAAAAAATTTCGCTCGCTCACCATTGTTTACTTAAAGTCTATATTTTTAATTGATTTCCAAAAAAAGAAAGCGGTTATACGTTCGGCTGTATTTTTTTTATGTTCAACGATAACTCTGCCGTCTGTTAACCGATTTACAAAATTCTTTATTTGATGTAAAGGGTAAAATCCCAACTTAGTCCCGTTGTCATCATATTGGTGACCTGATGATGATATCCATGAGGAATCGAGGGAACTCCTCGAAGTATATATGGACACATATAGTGATTACTTTTTCTGATGTAACTCAAGCATATGCTACCAAAAGGTAAGATTTTGCACCAAGGTATACCCTGCACCCAAAGGCACTTAATTAGAACTCATCAGTCTTTAAAGATACGTGTTTGGAAATTTCAGCATTGTTTAAAGAACTGCAAGCATATGCAACTATGTAACCTACTAATAAGGTAATCATCATCATCTTATTTACAATACCTAATGGAAGCTTGCGAGTATTCAATTATACATTCGATCGTTTATTTTAAACGTTCTTAGAATGTATTAATAATAATTTAACAAATATCAAAAAAAGTTTTTTTTTAACAAAAAATTAAACCGACTTACTTATATAATTTTGAATTCGGTACCATCCAGCTTAAACGTGAGCTCTATAAAATAATGAATTATCAGGATATTTTGGAGCTGGTACCGACTTCAAAATAATGAAGATCGTGTAGAGAAATAGTTAAAACTTTAGCCGAATTTAAAAGGGGAATTATTTAGAAAATAAGATTTATTTCATACTTTTTTATGTATTTTTACCAAAATTATCATAAAGTGTTAGCTCGCTCTTGGCACTATAAAACATAGACGTGTTAATATAGTAGTAGTATACTATAGGTACTACATCTACAAAAAATATTATTCCTGCTTCGCAGACTTGGGGTTTTCCGCAAAAATCTTTTGTTTTAAATAAGACAAAAGAATGGTGTTAACGCACGATGAAGAAACCAACCTAATACTTGCTTACTGAAATTAATACTTACTGCTTACTAAAATTATTAGTACAAATTTTCCTCCCATGTATTACCAGTTTACTTTTTACTCGACATGGACTAAAATTAACAGAGATTTCGCCACCCATCACACAAAGCTTTAAAATGGACTACAAACTTGCTCTGTGGCCTTAGCCTATCCTCTGGGGCTTAATGGTCTTGGAAATTAGGACAAAGGGGTGAACATAACATTCATTATGTGCTAAAATTAAAGTTTATGTATAACACAGCTTGGCAAAAGAGTATGAGGCGGTAACAACAGGAACTAAAAATATTTTCGACTGTAAGTATCATCTTTGATCCTTATTAGATTGGAATGACATATTTAATATAAATTTAATAAAATATAACAATTATTATATATAAAATAAAAATTTCATTCCAATCTATTAATCTGTCACCGCGTCATACTCTTTTTTGCCATGCTGAACTTATGTGTATTTTCCTTATTTAAATCATTGTTATTTGATGAGCTCACAAGCAGGACGGTTATTATTTTAGAATTTTATAATTATAAAAAAAAACAATTAAATTTTGAAACCTTAGGGTGTGCTTCGACATGACATGATCGCTAAATATGACTTGAATTCGATCGATAAATATTATAATATCTGGAGGTAGCTCAGAAGGAGAGAAGGCACTAATGCCCTAGGCCCTAAGGTGTCAAAAGTGAATTCTATAAAAAAGTAAAGATATTTTGGATTTTATTGTAAATAAAAAAATATATTTTGAGAAATGTATTTGTGTAGCTTTACACATTTTTGTTACAATTTACACCACTATTTACAATTATTATTTACAGTTGGCAATATCACCACTTTGATTTGGAATTTTCATTAACAAAAAGCAATGAAATTAAACGGATACAAGAAATAGACGTACAAATAATATTATGTACACTTTCTTTGCTTGTGCCCTTTGTACTATTTAGTATGAAAAAATTGTGGGTTACAATAATTTATTTAAAAAGAAACCTTAGTAGATACAAGGTGTCGACAATGTTAAACAAGTAAAAGTAACTGCATAATGCAATATAAAACATAGTATTTCGTTAAAGTTGTTGAATATGATTGTAAAAGCCTATAAAATGCATGAAATATTATATGTTCGCAATAAAATCGTTGTATCAGTGGCGCCATCTACGTTTGTTTCCCCTAAATGCACAGATGGCGCCGTACGTAAACCATACAAAGTTATAATGCAGCAATTTATCACAAAAATAAAATTAATAATGCGAACTAAATAAAAGTTATGCTTTACAAATGTGAAATGCACGATCATTGGAAATCTTTGAAACTAAATGTAAAAAGAACTTGAGATTCTAAGGAGCTTTGGTTTTGATTTTTGATTAACAATTTGTACTTTTCATGATTTTATTTAATAATTAACATATTTATTATATTTTGTACGAACTTTTTTATCAAAAAGGGCATGGTAACACTGGGTAACCTAATATTATGGTTTCCAAATTCATATTCACATTTTTCAATATTCAATCAACTTATTTTACCGCGCCGTTTTGGTGCAATATTAGCGTACAGCTTTTAAACAATAATTACTAATAAATAAATAAATAAATAAATATAAACACGCACACAATGTAAGTAATACTAGTTCCGAATAAAGCAGTTTTGTTTTAAAATTTAAACACAAAGTTTTAAAGTTACTATAAATTAGCTAATATAGATAGAAAATTGCGCCAATATTGATAAAACTTTTACTGCGAACTAGAATTCTGCTAATACATAAAAAACCCTTTAGTGAAATTCAAACCTACGACTACATAATATTTTGTCTTGCCACACTTCCACTCTATTGTATACATATTAGAACCTATACTATACAAATTGTATAGTATAGGTTCTATACTATAGGTTATATAATACAATACAACAAGTAACATACAAAAATATTTTTTCAATATTCCTACAGCTACTTGAAAGCACCGCATTCGTATAGTAACTTTTTTACAATTCACATCAAATAAAATTACTACAATAATATTCGATCTTTTATTCAATGGATTCCTTTTTTTATTAATTTAGGCATTGAGAATATTTCTTATAAAAATATCCTAAAATACAAAATATATCGCTGTAGGTATAGAAGCTAATAAAAAATACTTAAAAGCGGAGTTTCATATTTTGGGTTCAAACTAAACTTCAGTTGTTGTAAATGCATTAAAGCAGGCTTGCATGTAAAGCCAATTTTTGAACATTTATAGCCTACCTTCCACCAACAAATATTGTTAAGAACGAGACGCAATTTATACAACGACAAAAATAAATACCAAATATTTCAAAACGGTCGCCGATTACGCCACCTAGCGATAAATACTAATAACACAAACAAATTAATTACTTTGGCACCGTTTGGTTCATTCGTAGTAAATTGCAGCTGAACACGCTCTTTCCTATCGTATTGGTCACATTAGCTATTGAGGAGCAGTTGAAGGGTCCAACGTTCTGTTTAAGGTTTACTTGGCCGCAGCTGAGCGTCAGACTCTGGGCTCTAGGTCTGCGAAGCTCTAAGGCTCCTACGTCCTTTTCACTGAAGATGAGCGAGCCCCAGGTTGGGTACGCGCCCCAGACTATAAGTGTCGTGATGATCTTCGGTCCAATGCCGCCGATGGCCTTAAAATATACGAAAATTTATTTCATAAATATAATAAAGAGTTAAGGAAACAAACAGTGGATTATAATTTAATCGAGCTATGACATTTTTTTAAATTAGTTAATCTAATTTCTCGTCTCATCAGACTAGAGCATTTTCCCACTGTCCGATCCGATATCGGACGGCGATAATCCATAGCGAAGGGAAGTAAAATAAATAAAACATATACCTGTCGTTCACTTTATTGGTCGGATATCGCATATCGTATCGGATGTTAAAATGCTATATCTATATAATACAATACGTAAATAAAGAATGAAAAATATATGTCATATGGAACTGTTGCTGTATCAACCCCTCTAACCTAGTAGTGATCCAATGCGGCGAGCACACAGGGAACAGATTCATAGAATAACGGCCTCCTTTTTGGAAGTCGGTTAGAAAGTAGCTATCATTGTACAGACTACAGAGCTTAGAGAAACATACGTCAAGACTTACCATCTTCGAGGTGGGTATGTGAGCGACACCAGCAACGATTGCGTTGGGCGGAGTACCCACAGGCATGTGGAAGGCCATGGAACAAGCCAATGTGGCTGGCACCATGAGGTATCGAGGGTCCATGTGTAGCGCTAGAGCCATATTAGCCAGCACTGGCAAGATGAGGTTAGCTATGGCGACGTTAGAAGTGAACTCTGTGATGAACTGCGTCACTAGGACAACGACTAGCAGCACCAGGGAATGTGGTAGACCCTGAAGGCCCATCAGTGATTCACCGATCATCTTGGACAGTCCTGTTGCTTTACTGCCTTCCGCTAACGCGAACCCGCCACCTGTAAGAAAGAAACTTATCATAACTTTTTTGCTTATTATGGTCACAAAGGATTTTGCCAGAAGTGTGTCAGAAGTTACAAGTGCATTCGAAATTCAATGTATAGTTATACACATAAATTAAAGGCTTACCGAGTAAAAACAGCAAACCCCATGGTATCTTCTCCTTCAAGATGTTCCACGTGACGATACTGGCTGATGGCTTAATCGATGCCAGCTCCTCATCTAAAAATCAATACAAGTATTCTTGGCAAAACATACTTAGTAACCTATTGTAAAAGATATTTAGTAAGTGGACTGCTCAGAAATATAACTATATTTTGTAACAGTGAAAGATGTTTCTTAGTTTCTGGTTTCAAAATGTAAAATTGTACTTACATGAGGCAGCTGATGTAAAGAACTTGATAAAGTCGATGGACATTGGCAGAATGAACATAAGTACTACAATAAACATGGAAACTACGCCGTCTTTCACTTTCCTGAAAATATCAGATAACCTTTAATAATTGACCATAATAAAATTTCAGTCTTTAAAAATATTTCGATCTTATTACTATGGCTATAAGGTTCGGTTCCGAAATTAGATCTGTCGATTACTAAGTATAACTTGTAATTAAACTTTGGTAAAAATCAAAATAAACGGGCAAATAAAATTCCATTTGGTTTGACATGCAGCTGAATTCAAACTCACGATGATTATCATTAAATGAGCTTACATTGTGGTGATGACGTCAGCCCAACCGGGCATAAAACCGGGTTTCCTGAAAATGTACAGCGCCACCGCCAGCAGAAACAGCATGCCTGACGCCTGAAATATTATATGAATTGAATTTATCTATGAATTGATGATTTACCACTACACATCATACATATTGAAAATACCCTCATATGACTTGAAATAAAAAAAATAGCTCCCCACACCGATTTTGGTGACGGTGGCCGGTTTCATTGAAACCAGGCCAGTTACTCAGGAGTAATTTTATAGTGCCCAAGTGTGTGCGCAGTACACAAGAGCACTCTCTCTTCCTTTACCCTCGTAACCCGTGGGACGGATAACCGATACGACTGGCGGGAGATCAGGCGCAGGTCCGACTTTTTACATACCTATCCGACGCATGGAGTAGGAATCACCTTGTCAGACAAGGTGATTCCTACTAACCAACTTGGAAACAACATTTTTTTTTATTGCTCCAATGCGGGAATCGAAACCACGACCTCCGAGTTGAGAGCCAAGCTCTAAACCACTGGACCACGGAGGCTGTTGAAAATGAATTGATGAAATAGTAGAAGAGTGCCCTTGTTGCTCTTGTATGTTTTTTCGACAATTTTACGTTGAATGTTACAAGATCCAAGAAACAGGTAAATCCTTGCATATTTGAGTCGAAGTTGAAAAAAACTCGAAGAGTCGAGTTGAAAACATAACTATTTCGGCAATCACCTTCTCGTGAAATGTGGCTGGTCCGAGCTTCTTGTACTGTTCTTTGATAACTTTCATGGTGTTCTCAGAGCCAGATGAGGCGCGATTCACACGCTTAGCCGCGTCGCTGTTTGGCCTGTAAAATATAATTATTGATTAGATATTAGCCAGTTATATATGCTGTTATATGTACACTTATATTAATTGTTATGTGCGCAAATTTACAGTCTGTATTTAGGTAAATCGATTTAATTAGGAGACTAGTTTGTGTACACCAATTTGGCCGATATTTATCAACGGATTACCTAAACAGACCCATGAAGGTGACCTGCAATGACACCCAGACGAGGAACTGCATTACTAGCATCGGCGGCGTCGAGTACACCATGAACCAGAAGAAGTCCACAGACCCCGACACCTCCGGGAACTCGCTGCAATGACAAAAGTTGAAATAAATGTAAAAACGCATAAAAATTGGGTTTTGTAAATTGATATCATCATATTATACTGGGTGATTTTTTATTCCCTTTCGAGAGAAACAGGGCATTTTTGTACCAAAAATAGAATATAATATACAAATATTGATAATAGATTGATAATAATAGATTAAAAACAAAATCACAAAAATATTTTACCGAGGTTAGAATCCACCAAATTCCGAATTTCCGAACAACGCAAAAATTACATAATCTAATATCTCAGTCCGATTGGCAGCGGACTGAGATATTAGAGTCGAAATTATTGATATATTGTTGCAGGACGAAAAAAAAAACATAATAGCTTAAAAATGCGCATTTTCCTAGGCAAATGCGCATTTTAGGGATAAGACCTAGCTAAATCGATTTTTTTCTCCTAAAACTCCCTACATAATAAATTTCATGGTTATACTTGCAGCCGATGTCGAGATACCGATTATTATATATATACAAGATTGTCTTGTTTCAAGTATAAGATGTGAAGCAAAAACTTTTCAAAAAAATTGAAACAAATCTGTTAAAAATGTATTTAATTTCATTTCATTCATTTATTTTTCATTCGTTTATTAACATGTGAAGCAAAAACTTTGTACTTTTTTTTTACAAAAATTATGCTAACGGAAGAATAATCTTACAAGCCGTAAGGGAGCTGATGATGATGAATTATATCTTAGAACACTCTCGATCATGTCAAGTTGATATGATCGAGAGTGTTCTTAAACAAAAAAAACTAGATCAAAATCAGTTCATCCGTTTCGGAGTTACGATGCCACGTACAGATACACAGACAAACACGTCAAACTTAAAACACCCCTATGTTTTCTCCGGGGGTTAATAACCAATTTAAGTAATCATCATCGTCAGCCCGTAGTCGTCCACTGCTGGACATAAGCCTTTCCCATTTTGCGCCACCATACCCGGTCCTCTGCCTTCCGCATCCAACCGCTTCCCGCCACTCTCTTTAGGTCGTCGGTCCACCACGCGGGAGGTCGTCCTACGGGGCGGGTTGTTCGCGGTCTCCACTCTAAAACCTTTCTGCCCCATCGGCCATCGGCTGCTCGACAAATATGCGCCGCCCATTGCCACTTCAGTTTGCTTATACTGAGGGCTATGTCGCTGACTTTTGTTCTTCGTCGGATCTCCTGATTCCGGATTATATCCTTCAAAGAGACTCCTAGCAAAGCTCTCTCCATAGCTCGCTGAGCGACCTGGAACTTGTGGACGAGGCCTTTTGTGAGTGTCCACGTCTTCGCTCCGTAGGTAAGGACCGGAAGGGTCTACGAATGAATTGAACATGACTTTTGTCTCATCCAAGTTAATTCCCGGACCCACCCGTCTGGAAGAAACACTTAAGCTTTGCAGCATCCCCGTCAAGTCCTCTAGCGATTCAGCCATAATAACTATGTCGTCTGCGAATCGAAGGTGTGAGATGTATTCGCCGTTTATATTGATGCCTCCTCCGTTCCAGTCCAGTATTTAAAAGACGTCCTCCAATGCGTTGGTGAACAGTTTCGGAGAAATAGCGTCTCCCTGTCTCACTCCATGTTGTAATGGGATTGGTCTTGTCTGGACATCTTGGATTTAGAAGGTCATTGTAGCGGCTTTATATAGACATCTAAATACCTCAATATATCGTCAAACGATATCGCCATCTCAATATATGGCAACGCTAGAGAGACTCTAGAACAGCCCATTTAAGTAATACAAGAAGATAAAGACACGAAAAATACATACGAGTCGTATATGCCTTTGAAGGCGGAGTTGGTAGCGGTCCCCACCAGCGTGCCGCAGCCTCCCAGCGTCGATGCGTACGCAATACTTAGGAAATAGCAAATCGTGATGTCGCTCGGCATCAATGACCTGAAATTGTATATGACAAATTAAAAAAGCGCGCCAATTTTATTACATAGACCACTGGCGCCATCTTTTGACATTTTTGTGAGAATTACTACTAGGCAAATTACTGCAACAATTTTAGTACTTTTCCACTAACGCCATCTGCTTTTGGTTTTGTTATTTTCCTATCTTTTAATTTAAATAGCAAAAAATAACTTACTCTTCTTCTGGTTGTTTGTTGTTAGTTTGTTTTTCTTCTTTGCCGTTTTCTGGCAGAGCTCTCTTTTTATTTACATAGACTTCGCCTAGGCCTTGCTGAAATAGAAAAAAAACAATACGGAATATAAATAACATGGGTCGATTAAATCACTTGATTATCACTGTGTGGCGAGTCGCATGACAAATCATCTTGTCATTTTTGTTGGAAAAATTGCTTAGCGACCTAGCCGTATGGCCATATAGACAGTCGATTTTCGCTGTGCGTGCAGCCGGAATCCGGTATCCCTAAGGCCGGGGAAAATTCAGAGCATTGAAAATATAACTCTGCGCTAATGCAATAAAGCTGAAAATCGAACACTCAAGTGTCGAGTCAAATGTCAGTGTCGTATATGGCAGCTCGACACTCGACACTTCCATTTTCAACTCTATTGTCAATACAATAGAGTTGAAAATGGAAGTGAACTAAACTAAACGAAAAAGTTCTTTTTTCAGCACTCTGAATTTTCTTTAGCCTTCCGGATCCCGGATCATGTAGTCCCAGGCGGTACTCCCAGCCTAAATCCCGCATAGCGCTGAGTCGCTGAAATTGGATTTAAGATTACTAGGAACTCACACCATTTATTTCTTACTTGTTCAAAAACTTCTAGAATGGCTTCAACGATGGGAACCATCATGGTTGTTGCTGCAGCATTTGACACCCACATTGAAATGAACATAGTCACAAATGTCAAGCCCAGGTTGAGCCTGCAAAAGAAAAATTAGTAAAAACTACAAAATATAATTTTGCTAAATGGTCATTGATATAATATACTATTCTATTAGTCCATAATTCTATTTTCAATGCTCTGAATTTGCTCCAGGCTTCAGGATTCCGGACAATATAGTCCCAGCCTTGAAGATGTTCAAAACTGTATAAAAACCAAAGATTTTAAAACAAGATTTTGGGTCATCTTTGTAAACCTATAAACACTTATAATCACAGACATAAAACACACATACAAAAAAAGTTACGCCACCAAACAACTCCAAAAGTGGGGCCATTTAAGTGGGAACAGTTTTTGCCTCAACACACTAAATACCAGTTATATTCTAGCATATTTTACCTACCGTCTATGTGAGCAGCCAACGACTTGTACAGTCCATAACGCGACTCTTTTGGGCAGCTTTGAATGTTGGACCCCAGCAGCAATCATGAGACCACCCATGAACATCATATTTGTCTCCTTCATGTAAGCTGCGCAGACGCTGTCTGAATTCAAAATGCCTAGCGTCGGGAACAGGACGATGGGCAGCATCGAAGTGACAGGTAAGGGTAGCAGCTCCAACACCCAATACGTAGCCATGATGAGAACCACGTACATACATTTGAAAGCCTAGAAAAAAAATATTTTTAATTATTAAAATTATATTTTAAAGGGACACTTCTTTAGCGGCATTGAGATTGAAACTTCAAGGTCGCGTCACGTCACGAAACGATTTTGAATATTTAAGATATGACGCCATCTGTCGGAAGCTACATATACTTCATACATAACAACTTAACATTCTAAAGTATGGCTCAATACACAGATGGCGCTATGTGTACAATTTTTTTTTAATTAAAATTCTATTATTTTTTCTATTCTTTTTCGTTTTTCATTACGATGAGAGTATTTTTGGATTTTAATGTTGAATGAAGTTTCACTTTTGCCTCGTACTATACCTACTCTGTACACGTCATGACTTTTATTTTATTTTATGATACCTACTACATTTTCATAGCACGACTTGTGTTACTTTATAATATTAGACATTGAGTAGTTACTCACGTTTGCATAATCTTTGTCGCTGGGATCCGTATATAAAATTGGTAAAGGCAAGAGTAGAATTGGAGTAATGACGACTAATATTGATTTCCAGTAAATGGAGAAGAATAAACCGAGTCTTTGTCTAAATGTGGCACTGGAACCCTTTGGGAAGTAGTATGTTGTGCCCCTGAAACAAAAGTACAGGTAAGTATGTAAAGCCTAACCAGAATAATAAAAAACCTGCACTGGGGGCGCTTACTTTAAATTTTTATTATTATAAAGCTATGATAAAAATATTACAAAGCTCCATCGATTGTCTGAGAAATTCAACTTATTGGTTATAATTCTTTTTTATTTTACTCTTCATAGCAAGACGATAAAAATTATAATCCTGATTATTTCAATAGAACCGAAAGTAAATGGTATAAAAATTTGTCGTACCGTCCTTCGTCCCCAACTCCATTTTCAATGGCGCTAGACATTTTTCTTCTATAATAAGACTTTTAAGCTTATAAGGCACTCTTCTTATCTCATTCTCGAGTACCTGAAACAAATAATTAACAGTTTTAAAATATTTTTAAGTTAAAGCATGAAACCGTATGCACTGTTTACATCAGGTAGTAATAAAGTAATAATAAAAAGCACATCTGTCAGTGTCATTCTCCTGTCTGTCATATCCGAAAGAAAAGTTGTCAAATTCGATGTAAACACTAAATAAAAATAAATTCTCGCAATCTAAATTATTAATTTGTTCTGTGAGTAAACTGAAATAGTTTTCCTATTTAGAGTGAATTTTAAATTTAGTGAAGTAATTTGCAGAAATCTCAATCTTTATGTTCTAAAAATGAATAAAGAGCAAATAAAGTCGGAGGCCGATGGTATGTAACTTCAATTTTACATAAAATAAAATTCATGCAGGTCGTAGATTAGATATAGAGCGGTATCAAAGTGGTTATTTCCCTGTCCAACATTTATGAAGATTTTAAAACATAACATAACCTTAAAATATACAAAGTTAGGTTAGTGTACAACCATTTTATGTACAAATTCGTTTCATATAACTTTATATTACAGTTGAAAGACGCATAGCTTTCTTGTATTACTAGCGAAGATTTGAATCTAGCTTTACTAAATAAAGCTCTATACTTGTACGTTTTATTTAATCGTTTTTTTTTAATTATTATTATACCATATATTTTCGTAAGAGTCTGTTTCACATTCTACTGATAGCTTATTTGCCTGTTTTGTCTCTGTCGCTCAATATAAATTAAGCAGCGACAAAACTTCTGTGTGCGGAGTTCGAGTTTTTGTCACTACTCACTGTGAAGAAGATAACTACAATAATTTGTATGGCATTGAATTAGTTACATTGTTTGCCACTAGGGGCGCTGTTTCGATGCCATACAAATTGTAGTTAACTTCTTCACGGTGAGTAGTTCCAAAAACTCGCACACAGCACACAGATGAGATAAGTATAAGCTAAAATAAGAATAAGCTATCCAACACAGGCCCTTAACATATTTATTAAAATGAACTTAGTATGTATACAATAACACTCTGTAGTAATGACTATTACAAAGTGCATTTTAATTAACACATATTGCATTCTCATATTACATAATCTTAATAGGTATTAATTGATATCCCAGGTATTAATAACTGAATATTGTATTGCAACTTGTTCATGAGTGACATTATTCATACAAGTATGTTATACATACTAGGCTATAGGGAATACGGAGAACAGGATTCAGGCTTGCATTGTGAGTTGTAACCACGAGGGACAGTTACCATCATCCCTCTGCTTATTTGCTTGTGTAATAACAGATAAACCAGACTAGAGTGAGTCGAACTAAATAGTTCTGTACAAAGTATATGGTTTTAATTTTAACTCAATGACTCCATGTGTACCTGAATTAAAGGGTCTTGAAAGACGGACAGACAGATAACAAAGTTATCTAATAAGGGTTCCGTTTTTTCCTTTTGAGGTATGGAACCCTGAAAACATGAATTTCCATCACGAGTTATAGTGGAGAGTTTGGCTTAAAGAGGCCTTGTAACTTTACAACTAACAACCAAGAGTGAAAACCTTACACTTCATACACATTATACTTTACATATTGGCGTACATTGTATTAGGCATTAATTGCTTGCTTTTATTTAAATTGATGTGTTGTTACAACACAGTGATTTGTTGATTCAGAATTACTGCTGTAATATAATATATACTCAATGAATCCAAACTTTCAAGTAAACATAATAGAAGTATTTTTCCTACTGTGAAGCATGACCGCAGTAAATATGGTTATGTCTATACTCTATAGTAAAATGAACAAAATTACTTGATTGATAAAGAAAATTGGTCTTTTTTGTCGAGACAATTTTTTCATTATTTCTAGTATTACATTGATTCATCTATCTTAACGGTGGTCTTACTATTTATGCTGAAATGCATTTATCATGGCTATTCAATCGGAATCTTTCATTGTTTTTGCCATAAACTATACTACATACAATATTTGATTCATTCACAATGACGCACAACAGCTGGGTGAAGCCATACACAAGCAAGGGGTAAGGGGGTGGCCGAGACGCAACAATGTAGCTAAAGATACCATGAAATCACATCTGTAATGTAGTTAGTTTACTAGTAAACAATGCATTATCCACCCTATTAAATATTTTGTGAAGTTTCTTCTAATTTATTGATAGCATAAATTGTAAACCACAAACATAGCATGAATATCATCTTCATAGAAATTCAAAATGGTATAAAATGATTAAAGGATATACGTAATTATGGTAGGCGGGGCGTAAGGGACAAATGTTTATCTTTATATGTAGGTACTATAAGCCAAAAAATACGGGATAACAGATTTTTACCCGGGACAAAAAAATAATTAATTAGTTACAAAAATTTATAATACATATTTTTCTGAGGAACGAGAGAGTTTTAGCATATTTTGATTAGTTTGAGGCGTTCGAGCTCATATTTATTTTGTTGCGAGCATTGTGTGCGTGAGTACCGAGTACCTAATTTTTAACCCTAGATCGCTCGATTGACGGGACAACGCTTGTCCCGGCGCAGCAGGACGTTTTAAATAATACCTAGAATACGGGACGTCTGGCATCCCAATACGTAATACTTTTACGTTCCAGAGTCTACAAATACCTACAGCTACTGCATAGTAAGCACTGAGCATCTAGTAATTAGTACCAAGTGAACCAACTTAGTAAAAAAAAAACTTCCAAACAACGTCGCGTCGAAGATTCTGCTAATGTCTTTGTTTGTAATATAAGGACATACTACACCATAAATAAATTGTGAAAGTTACATCGTTTTGTAAACAAAGTAAGACGTTCTCACGGGTAAGCGATTGTATATTGTAAATGCGACAAGATAACTCATAACATTGTAATACGGCGTGGAAAGCTGTAACTTGTAAGAATGTATAAATGTTATGGCATACAGATATGAGAAAGTTAATATTCTGGAATAAGTAAGAAGTTTGGCACCCTTCTAATAAAAGTGTATCTCGCGGGATAAAAATAATATTTCTATGTTAACGCATACGCAATGTATTAATTGATGTTTTAAAGATAACACATTAATTAATAAGTTATTAGTTTTCGGAGTTTTCCAATAAAGTAAATTTCCTAAACGTTAATAAGATCGTTAGTCGTAATACAAATAAGTTGTTTTGTTTTTCTCCTCTGTAAATCTAACTTGAGTAAACGACCCTTAACAGTATCCAAAGTCTTCAAACCAACATTTAATAAAGCTAGTCTGTAGGGTGTTATGTGGTTGAGAAACGAGAGTGTATCCAAATAAGCGGCATTTTCAGAGGAAAATTAAAATAGGAAAATCGTTGAGTTCTGAATCATATCAATAAACGTTGCCATATTAAAAAATACCTATTTTATAGGGAAAATATCCTACGATCTATCGTGCTCTAGCACACACCATGTACTAATCGGACGACATAAGTTGACACTTGCATTTTAGCCCCATCTCTCTCACTCTCCGGTCATGACAGAATCGAATGGAAGAGACGGAGCTAAAATGCAAGTGTCAACTTATGTTGACCGAGTTGTACAGTATGTCAGTTTCTCAGCATAAAGGACCTTGAAATATCACTAAATCATGATATCGTTGTACCTAATATTATGTCGTCGTAATATTTCATGCTTTATATTTTAGCACATTAGCATATTTGACCACAACAAGGACAAAGGTGTGTGTATCAATTTACACCACCGTAATTTGTTGACAGTAGTTTTTGGCAGAACAGATTATGATAGAACTTTGTACTGTTACCACCTATACGTCTTAAAAGGATTTTAAAATAACGTTATGTGAGAAGGTAAAATTATTTTAGTAGTTTTATGTAACTTAAGTTTACCGCACACTGATACCGTGTATTATTTTACTGTACAAATATTACTTATATTAAAAGATTTAATTGCTATTTACATCTAAAAATTAACATTCTTCTTGAAACGTATAGTATTACGAAGTAACTAGGTATAAGAGCGTTCAAGTATTACGTACCTAACGCAATTTATGAAGATTTTAGACCCCTATAATAGCGGATTATTAACTAAACTTTAATTAAAACCCTATATGAAAGACTCTTCACTTCGAAAATAAAAACTATGTAATAAATAACCTAAATCATAATGTTCATGCTAAATAATATAACATGCTCTTCATGTAGTACGCGGGCAAGCGGAGCGAGCTGGCAAATTTTTTTATTTTATTTTTAAGTGACGCTAAACATATGTATGTTTGAATTGTTCCTCTTTAAAAATAAAAAGTCCACCATAGTCCCTAGCATAATATGTCTATCTTTTAAGTTTAACTCACTATAACCTTTTATTTGATAATCAAATTTGTTCGTAATTAATGCATTATTTGTGAAGGAGTTGCCCTTGAAATCACTCGATTTCAATCAACAATTAACAAATGGGAGTCCAATTTTATATTTCACCCTATAAACTTGGACCTCATTACACCTCCGTGGGGGGGTATATTTGGAATATTCTTTCTTAACGTCGTATATCTACGGTATAATAACTTTCTGCTTTTTTTTAATGAAATGAACCAGGAAACAAGCAGACGGATCGCGATTACCGCCGCCCATGGACACTCGCAACACCAGAGGAATTACTACTCCTCTGGTTCACGCCGGTTTTCTGTGCCAAATTTCAGCGCAGTTCATTTATAGTGCGCGCGCGGCGCTAGTTAGCCGCGCCTTAGGTAGGGACAGGGGTGAGGGGGCGGGTTGCTTGCTGCTCGCAACGCACATGAGATTAGACAGTGACGACCAATCTCGAGATATCGTGAACAATAATTATTCAATTATTGAAAAGAATAAATTAAAGCCCATCAGTTTTATATTCTAAACTATTGACATCGGCTTTCCGTTTTTTAAAAAACGTATGCACTTTAAATATTATTTCCTTAGATTGTCTTTTTATCGACGGACTCATCTTGCTTTTGCAATATCTTGTGCGTTTTGTCTGAACTAGCCAGAACTGTCAACGCGTGTTGCCGCCGCGAAGTCCGGCGCCGAACTGAGTAATAACATCAAGCGCCCTAGCTAGTTCCGCGCGCACTTATAGTGGTTGATACCTCACCATACAACTTTGGACCCTATTGCACTCCTGTAGGGGAGGAGTTTCGAAAAAACGACAAAAATGTGCTAATTTTTTTTTATTACTAGTATTAGATTCATTCAATTTCATGAAAATCAGGGCAGATTTAATATTTTCTATACATACTTTAACTTGATACCCTCAGGGAGTGAATCCTGAAACAAGTATTCAATAAAATATATTTAAGAGCACGAATCTCAATTTTCAAAGAAATCTGTCCAGAATTAAAGTTTTCCCACACAATTTTTTTAAACCCCTATTTCATCCCTTTACTGTTGGAATTTGGAATCTTCCAAAATCCCATCTTATTTTACGTTTAGGTTTTGAATTAAAACGTCTGTCCAGATTTCATATTTGTACATAACATAGTTTCTACTAACATAGTAACGGCAGTGCGAGCGTCTCGTCTATATGTCAGTCAATCAGTTGGTAAACTATAAACGCTTTAGTAAAGTAGGTAGGTACGTACAACGTAAGTGTTTTAAAATTCCATATAAATTATTCAAAATGTACGGCCAATTGTTTTTGTGGACTCATATTACGTGAATAATTAACTTTTCACCTGTTATACTGATTCCAATAAGTTCGTTCGTTTTCATGTCGAGTCTGGGTTTACATTTCTGATTTATTTTTAACTAACAGGGCAATGCCGATTTTGTGGACTTTTCAGTTTTCGCGCGGCCATCAATCAATGGAATGAACTTTTGGATTAATGGTAATGGTAGGTCAAACTTGCTATGGCCATTTTTTTCTAAACTCAGTATGATCAGAGATAATGAAGATTAAAAGTCACAAAATGACAAAAAAAATCATCCTCTGGCCGCGAGAAAACGAAAAGGCTACCTACACCTTCAATACAAAATTAGGCATTGGACTTTGAAACTTTGTGCAGCAGCTTTGGGCTTCTAACGAGTATTGCCTACACAACAGATATCTCGAATTGCAACCCAAATGGTGATGCAGGCATTGCCTACACAACAGATCTCTCGAATTGCATGCAAAATAGTGATGCAGGTAGACACGGCAACGATGGCAGCTCAAGCGGTGGAGAATTGTAAAACGTAAAAGGCTAGTGATTACGTTAGCGTCAGTTCACACCGAGACGCGACTCGGCGCGCTCTTTTTAAGACAGCGATTCAAAATTGAACTTTATTCTCTACGCAAAAAGATCTTAAAAAATGCGCGTCGCGTCTCGGTGTGAGCTGACCCTCATTGACTACAGCCTTATTCTCCTTACATTGAGAACGGGTGCTACTTAACAGATGCTATTGTTCGATGATGATGATGGATTCCATAAATGGGATCTTTATTTCTCCTGCGACTAGTACAGTCCCTTCGGTCTGCAATAGCACGTATTAAATGATCATACGAAGACAATTGTTATTGTGTTTCATGGACGTGATTGAAATTGTAATTTTTTTATTCGCGTATTAAAATATAAACACTGGGAATATTCCTAAGGCACCGAGGTTTATTTACCCGACTACGGCGAAGCCAAAAGTAAGGGTAATGCTTTTGGGTAGTCTATGTGTGTATGGTATGTATGTTCCACCTCAGCGCCTAAACTACAGATCCGA
The DNA here is from genome assembly GCA_963565745.1 of Phengaris arion. Classification (NCBI taxonomy): domain Eukaryota; kingdom Metazoa; phylum Arthropoda; class Insecta; order Lepidoptera; family Lycaenidae; genus Phengaris; species Phengaris arion. The sequence goes on from OY751433.1 coordinate 26,437,225, forward strand.
TTTCAATAAAGGTGTCAATAGATTCGTTATAATAGCCCGGGTAACATGGGCTATATAATTTACATGGTCGGGTTATACTTTTTATAAAAAATTATAGTTATTTAGCTTCCATTTAAAAGTAATCTTAAAAGAATTAACACCTAATTATTTACATAATACAAAATAAATGCAAATCAGAAGAACACTTTAACTAGTCAATCATATCAGAAGAACAAAATGAAGAGTGATGTGTGATGACACAGCTCCCAAATTGGCTTGTTTAAATTTTGCCAAAGATGGTTTTTAAGTTCGTGACATCTGACAGCTTTTTGACACAAGGACCGTTGATCTCCCAAGCGCCGCCTGGTGGCAGAAAAAGAATCGAAAATACTTATTGACCTGTTTTTATACCACTTACGCTACCAGATGGCGCTTTGTATGCGTTGGGTCTGCCCCCTAACGGCAGAAAAAATATCAAACACCCTCATTGCCAGCTATCTGACACTTATCAGTCGATAGTGCAACAGCCAACAGGCCCTAAAACTTCTCAATCATACACTCAGGCCGCTGGCTCGGATTTCGCGGTGAACGGCGCGGCGGCGGGTAGTGACAGCAGAGCGACGCGCGCAATAATCACCGCTTGTCAGAAATGCACTCCTGTCAAGCGGTGCACACTGCACTGCCCGCCGCTTGCCGCCGCGCCTATCTCTGCGCTATTCGAGGCCACGGTCTTATAGTCGGCAATATAATTACCGGTCACACACCAAATATGGAGTAGTGTCAGTAGTCAGTACTTAGTAAAAATATTCTGCTGTCCAAGTTATATTGTAGGGGGAAATGACTTGCTACACGTTTCAACTAGTCTATAGTATTAGAGATATTTAGTTTTACAATCGTTTTTATTCATTCTTTGCTTGTATAGAGGTGGATTAGACCACCTGTGATCTGGCACAAATATGGTATAGGCCTATTATAAGGCCATAGAGTTATTGCTCATATTTTTTTTGTACATCAAGTAAATAAATCTAAGTACCAACTAACATGCTCGTGAGAACAATAAATTACAATGTTGAAAAAAATGTTATATAACGTCTCCGAAAATCAATTACGGATACTTTGGGCACATACATGGTTCACTGCTTGTGTAAAGACGTTTAGGCAAAACGTATGAACATATTTGTCATAATAATAATAATAATAGCTCCCACACCGATTTCGGTGACGGTGGCCTGTTTCATTGAAACCAGGCCAGCTACGCAGGAGTTATGTTATAGTGCCCAAGTGTGTGCGCAGTACACAAGAGCACTCTCTCCTCCTTTTACTCTCGTAACCCAGTGGGACAGATAACCGACACGACTGGCGAGAGATTAGGCGCAGGTCCGACTTTTTACATGCCCATCCGACGCATGGATCATCTTTCTTGTCAGACAATCAGGTGATCAGCCTGAATTGTCCTAACCAAACTTGGAAACAACATTTTTTTTGTTCCAATGCGGGAATCGAACCCACGACCTCCGAGTCGAGAGCCAAGCTCTAACCACTAGACCACGGAGGCTGTTATACTCACAGTATATAACCTAACCGAGAGCATGTCAGGACATGTTGAGGAGGGTTCCGTAACTATCAACACGCAAAAGGCTTTTTTGAATTACTTCAAAAGGTATTATCTAATTTCGCTGAAAATAATTTTCCTCAAGAGTGTAGCATGATCAGCACAGAAACTTGCAAGTTTATATCTCCTATAGTTAAGAAATGCCAGGGAGGGCCAACTTATAAACCACTTTGGAGGCCGATTACAAAATGATCGACTTTGTAAAAAAAGTAATGTATGAAACCTTGCCTTTATTTTGAAAGACCTATTCAACGATACGCCACACGATAGGGTAGAATGAAAAAAAATTTTTCATCCCCACTTCACATGTATGGAGAGCCACCCCTTTAATATAAAATTATTTTTATGTTATGATCCTAAAACCGAGATCTACAAACAATATATAACTATACCAAATTTCATCAATTTATTTTCATAATTACAGAAGCTAGACGTGCAGACAGACAGACAGACGGACGGACAGAGCGAAACTATATGGTTTCCTTATGTAATACGGAACCCTAAAAATCATCGCATGTATGGGTGACTCTCCGCTAAACGTAAACTCGCTCATATAAAGAAATAATATTTTTTTCGAGTAGGACAATTATTTTTCTGCCTAAACGTCTTCACATAAGCAGTAAATGACATGCCCGAAATATCCGTAATTGATTTTTCTAGACCTTATTAAAAACTTTAAAATATTGAACACTAAATATCTGCGTCTACGCAGTTTAGTTCGCACGATGTTGCTAACCTTGAATTTTAGCAATTTAAATAGTAATGCTAACGCAAAGGCACGCCCCCAGCCCGGGCTGACCCGCGCGTCATATTACACAATACTTTCACCTTGGACTCCGGCTTATTCTTGGGAATTTTTATAGCGCTCCCGTCTGTCACTGGAGCGGGGTTTCTATTTATACTGGTTGTGAACTGGAGATAGGACGATACGCAGCGTAGACGCTATGAAGCTTATGTGAAGACGTTTAGGTAGTTCAATATAAATTATTAATGCGCGAAGCAAAAACTTTCAGTACATTTTTACGCGAATTGTGCGAACGGAGGGGTATGATATTTGGCACAGTTAAAGTTTATGTGTAGGAAGATCTGCATCAGAACAAATATCTTTGATTAATGCATAGAAATACATAAAATTAATAAAAATAACAACAACAAAACACATTACCTCAGATTATTATTAACAAACTACTGTGCGTGCGTGCGTGCGTGTTTGGGAGAATATCGACCACAGGGCGACCTTTAGCTGTATGAAATGTCGTTGTTTGTTTTGACGGACCAGGAGTGAAATAACAATGGCCAGAGAGTATCTGCCGATCAAACTTCACCATTTGCTGTACATTGTAATGATCTTTATTAGCTTACGTAGGCTTCTCCAGTAGAAGATAATGCAAGGTAAATGAGTAATGACTTATGGCAAGTGGCAGATTTTTTTATACTGTACTGAAATTGTAAGAACATTGTAACAAATTTCCTGGAAATAAATAAATAAATAAAAAAAAATAGAAAAATATTTCAATGATTCTGGAATGACATCTTTTGATTTGACGATTTTCCTCAACTATTAGTTAACCCACAAGTCACAGACTGAAATAATGATGCCACGAGAGCGAGGTTACTTTCTTTCCGGCGAATTCTGCTTTTAACCCGAGCTTAAATCGGCATAACCAAGGAGAGCCGCGGAATGGCGCCTAAAACCATACCAGAAATAGACTGAAGGTTGATCGGATCGCAGATGTGCGTAAATACGTTGTTTGCTTTTTTAAATTGAAAATAGACTCAGCTGATCATGTGATATATTACATAACAATTGAAAAAAATGTTTTGTGCAAAAGTAAAACTAAGGTAAAGTGCCGTTCCTCAATTCGTCACGCGGGTAAAATCCAAATCGATGAGTTATGGAAACTGAAATATGATGTTTGATGAATTTCAATTTTGGAAAACAATATTGTACTCAATAGTCACATCAGTTCTGGACTAGCCGTTTTGCTCATCGCAGTTTGAAGTGGGCTAGAAACCTTAACCAGCCAAGACTCATCGCTTTCAGAAAATGTGCGTAAAAGATCAACGTCGTTGCAAATTTCGAAAGTCCTAAATATTAATAATTTATTTAATATTCTTCTACACTAAATTAAAAGATCACATTACATCCAATAGGTCGCGCATCTAACTGGTTTGATGTGATACATTGTAAATATACACAAAATGTCCTGTCGCAGATGTCCAAGAAGTTGTCAGCCCATTATGTCGTACTTACTACTTGGTCAAGGACGGTTTCCACGTATCCGAAACCTGTTTTTAGAGCGTGTAGATTGTTTCTAATGAGTTCTGCTTCATTGTTTTGATTACAAAGCATTTTTATAGTTATTATTAGTAAATTTACTATCATCTTACTTACTTACTTAATTAATTACATGTAAGACATTATCATTCATTCTTTTCACATGTAGTTTCGTAGACCTTGCATATATTCTGTTATGCCTTTGTTTATTATCAGTTTTGTAGAAGGACCAATAGGTCCTGTTTATTCTATGTCTATATTATAAATGAATACCGAAATGTCTGTACGCGGATAACTTCCAAACGACTGCACCGAATTGGATAAATCTTTCTTTTATGTGTTCGTTATTGTCAGGAGAAGGTTTATATGAAAAAAATAATAATAAAGTATAGCAAATTGACGGCAAAAAATATGGCGGTACGAAGTCCGGGTTAGCTAGTTTTAAATAAATACACGAACGAGATAATGCGCTATGATATCGAAACCGACTCAATAAATTCCTGCCTGGGCGTAATCGTATGGGTGACCGGTGATGCAACTTATGGTGGCAAGCCCCAGATCGATCTCCGACCGAGCGAGGTGGTATGCTCGGTCAGGCCGAAGTCCACTTGTTTCTAACAAGTGGACTTCGGCTTGTTCGGCTTCTTCGAAGTGGAGTGAATATCAGGTGTTGTATATAGCTACGAACTGTGAAAACTTCGATTAGCGCAATGCAGGATCGTGACGCTAAATCTATATTTCTCAATTCTCTGTACTGGCAGAGAAAGATAATATTATTATGTATCCTGAGTCCTACCAAGGATATCTTTCTTTCTTGCGTGCACCCAGCACTTGAATCGTCATTTTTAATATTTTGCATACAATTTTTGCATCGGAAATTATTCTTTGTGACAATTCACAATTTGTTTCCACAAAACAAAATGGGTTAGTTAACAAGAATTAACGGATATTGGTTAACAGTTAACACTGATAAGGTTTTCCGCACAAGCCACTTGTGGTGTATTGTTGTCGGAAACAAAATTATTCTGAGGGTCTGACAGGCAGTTCAATATTATTTTTTACTATTACTTGTATACATGTATACCATCAACATCATCATTATTAACGTTTTCATCTATCATATATTAATGTAGAATGTTGTAGAGCTCATTACTATTTTAGACATTACTGTGGTGTATGTTATTGTAGAATCTTGTAACTTCTGCTCAGGCCAGTTCAAAATTAAACTTTATTAACAACACAAGAAGTACACGTTTCATATGACATTACACTACACATACGTTTTGCAGCGCGGTGCAACTTGACTTTCGAAATCTTACAATGAAACCTGTATCTTCTTGTGTAATGAATAAAGTTCAATTTTAAATGGTTATCTTTAAAAAGCAGCGCCGCGTCGCGTTTCATTTCGGTGTGAACCGACCCTTAGGATTACAAGTTACAATACAATAAATATTGGAAAATTAATTTTGTATTATATCAAAGTTCTTGCAATGTCAAGACTATCAATTTTAATGTCATTAACCACTATTAGAGCATGCGTTTTCCCATTAATGACTAACGGCCGGTTACGATAACTTATCTATCGTCGTCATTTAATCATTTGGCGGTCTTCTGCGATACAAATGTGACGTTTTTAACAAATGGTTATTGGTAGATAGGTTATTGAAACGGGCCGTAAATGCACGTCTTTGGCTAATTGCCACAGGCAAATTACTCCTGTACTCTGTGTACTTTGCATGATGGTCGCTAGGAATAAAATTGTCTTCAATTTTAAATGAGATATCTATAATTTCACTATAATATCTTAAATTTCCTAAATGCTTACTTTATTTATATTATTTTGAGTATGTATTGCATGGTCGTTTTCAGGGTTCCGTAGTTCAGGTCTCGGAACCCTCATGTCCGTCCGTCCGTACTTAGCTTACTTGTCCAAACGGTTAGTGCTAGATAGATGAAACTTATCATGGATATGTGTATTTAGGTATCCGTTGCGAGATATTTAATGTTAAAGCGCATTTTTTGTTAAAATCTGGTGTGTCCCCCTCCCCCCTCTCCCCTCTAAAAGCTAAACAACTGGCTCGAAAATCTGATGGTAGCCCATGTGGAGAACTTTGAAGGAAAACTGTAACAGCTATAACAGTCCAGGAGTTATCGTTAAATGCACTCACTTGGAAAATTTCGTACAAAAATAACAAAATAATTAGTGAACATGTAAAATATTGGTATAATGGTATGGAACCCTTCGTGCGCAAGTCCGACTGACACTTGGTCGGTTTTTTTTAAATTTTATTGACAGTTTTCAGTCTACATCAACGATATGACCTAATCCTACCCTGGTATTCTTAATTAGCACCATCACTTGTTTTTTCCTACTGCACATAATTTCTCTGCTTGTGGTTTATGCTATCAAAGACTTGTCAGTTGTCGGCTTGTCTCTATTGTCGGAAACTCCCACGTCACGGTTGCCACGTCACATAATGTTAGCCCATTGTTTCTAAGGTCTGTCGTGTTCGAAATTCATAACAGACCTTGAACTTTCTAACGAAGGATCACAATAACGCTTCTTTTTTTTGCCCATGCCCACTTTTAAGCCCACTCATATGTGTGAAATATGCCTAGCTATAGCGTGATCGGCTATTCTTATTTTTTTGATAATTACTATTTGCATATTCCTTATAAAACCGCCTTTTTGTATGGAATAAGACCGACGAATGAGTAGACAAATTGCCTTATTGCAAGCTATACGTGTTATTTATTTCACGATGGTTTCTCGCACGACAAAACTCCCGATTCGCTAATGGCGGGCGGCCATGTACGAAGACCGATAATTGATAGCGTTTTTTAGACGTTTTTTTAGGTACATAAGGAACCCTTATAGTTTCGCTCTGTCCGTCCGTCTGTCTGTCTGTCCGCAATTCTAGCTTCTGTAATTATGAAATTTGGTATAGTTACCTATAGATTGTGTATAGATCTCGGTTTTGGCATCATAAAATAATAATTTTATACTTTGGGGGTGGCTCTCCATACATGTGAAGTATTGTGAAGTGGACATGAAAAATATTTTTTACCCCATCGTGTGGGGTATCGTTAAATAGGTATTTTAAATTAAAAGTAAGGGTTCATAGTTAATACATGATTTTTTAAGTCGTCAATTTCCGAGTAATCGGCCTCCAAAATGGTTTATAAGTTGGTTTTTCTAAACTATAGAAGATAGAAACTTGTAAGTTTCCATGCTGATAGATCATGCTAAAAACTTTTTGGGAAAATTATTTTGAGCGTAATCGGACAATAACTTTTGAAGTTATTAAAACGAAAACCTATTGCGCGTTGATAGTTACGGAAACATCCTTACGGCCCGTTTCAATAAACTATCTATCTATAACTATTTGTTAAAACGTCGCAATTTATTCATCTATTGACGGTTTTTTGCGATAGAAGTTTGACGTTTCTAACAAATAGTTACTGGTAGGTAGGTTATTTAAACGGGCAATTAGACATGTCTTGACATGCTCTTGGTTAGGCTATTTATTTCTGCCTACGGTTTCATTAAGATACTAGGTGACCCAGATGTAAGGATGTTTGAATGAATTAGATAGATATCATTTACTAGTTTTGTGCTTTGTTTGTCCATATGTTCCAGTTTATCTAGCTAAAAATCGCTCGTTTAGATTCATAATATGTAAAATTGTTGCCAGAGTCATAAAACCACAATTGATTTCATACCTTTTCGATAGCTTGTAATAAGTTTTATCAATTAGTATTGTTTCGTATTCTATCAGAATCAGAACTGTAGAAGTTAGGCTCATTTCAAATCTTCTTCTCTTATATATAAAATGGATTGCAGTTTCTATGTCTTGCTAAAACTCGAGGTCTTGACCGATTTGGCTAACTTTGATGTTGAATGTAGGTAGTTGTAGGTGTGGGCTATAGATGTAGTTATTTATTTAGTCCAGTTTATAGCTAAGTCGGAACAGCATATTGTGTCGGGTCAGCTAGTATTAAATGAAAATTCCCACGGCTTACTAGATTTTTTCCGCAATTCTGATTACTGACCACGAAAATCCTTGCTTATCTCACATACGAGGGGAGGTCCAAAAGTTCGCGGAATGGACGGGATGGAGTGAGGATAGGGTAGCTCGCTTAGTGTCATACTAATTGAGCACTCATAATTAGTATATATATAAAATCTCAACCCTATAGCGCCATTCGTTTACGAGTACTCGCCTGCTAAACAAGTCAATCCGGAAGCAAACTGCAACTATGGAGAAAATTGAACATCGCGCTGTGATAAAATTCCTTACCAAGCAAGGAAAAAACGTTCAAACCATTTTAAATGAAATGGAAGGCGTTTATGGAGATCAGTGCCCTGGTAAAACAATGGTTTATAAGTGGCATGGACTTTTCAAACATGGTCGAGATTCAATTGAAGACGACCCTCGCTCTGTGCGGCCAGTTGAGGCCACCACATCAGACATCGTCGAAAAAGTCGAAAAACTTGTACTGGAAGACACACGTTTAAAGAAAAAACAATTATCTGCATTTGTTGGAGTATCAGATACAACCATTTTTCGGATCCTGCACGAACACTTGGGCATGACAAAAGTCAGTGCAAGATGGGTGCCGAGAATGCTCACGCCGCTTCAAAAAAGCAGCGCATCGACGCGTCTAAGCACTTTTTGGAGGTATGTGGAGACAACCCTGTGCAGATTTTGGAGCGGATTATTACTGGAGATGAAACATGGGTTCATCACTTTGAACCTGAATCAAAACAGGAGTCCATGCAATGGCACAAAAAGGGTACACCACCTCCCAAGAAATTCAAAGTGTCAGAATCGGCTGGAAAGTTGATGGCCACTGTTTTTTGGGATTGTGAGGGAATATTACTGATTGATTATAAAGAAAAAGGTACCACTATAACCGGAGAATACTACGCCACAATATTGGAAAAGTTAAAGGAGGCAATTAAAGAAAAACGTCGTGGAAAATTGGCCAAGGGTGTGTTGCTTTTGCAAGACAACGCGCCGGTTCACAAGAGCCGAGTTGCCATGGCTGCTCTTCACACGCATGGATTCGAACCACTTGTTCACCCACCCTACAGTCCAGACCTGGCCCTTAGCGATTTTTATTTGTTTCCAAATTTAAAAAAAGAGCTAAGGGGAAGGAAATTTTCCGACGATAACGAAGTGAAGGAGGCAATTTCGGCGCATTTTGAGGCCAAAGACAAAAAATATTTTTTCGATGGTTTAGAAAAATTAATCCATAGATCAAATAAATGTATTACACTTAAGGGTGATTATATTGAAAAGGAAAAATAAATTTATTGTTATATTTTATTAACAACCCTTTCATTCCGCGAACTTTTGGACCTCCCCTCGTAAATACGCAACTTTGGATACATTTTAATATATCGTCACTAGGTATTTGTCATTCGTCATAGCAATAATTAATTAACCTTTCATAAGATTAATTACATATGTGATATCTCAAAGTATTTCTTGAACTTAGCTAGCTAACTAACTCATAAATGGAAAGCACCCAATCTTATCATATTATAATATATACCCTGGGCTGGGGCCTGGGCTCCACTAAGGAAGAACTTTCCAAAAGTCTGTATGAAACTTTTTATTCCTTGGATATATTGTCATAAAACTTCGTTTGAATTCGGAACGGAAAAAATCGGTTGTCTGTAAAGTCGGTTTACTGACGATAGTTGAACGTGACAACATCATATTTATAGTGCGCGCGGAACTAATTGGCCGCGCCTTAGGTAGGCGTGTTGCCGCCGCGAAGTCCGGCGCCGAACTGAGTAATAACATCAACCGCATAATAATAATAATGAGGTAACGGCAATGCGAGGTAACGCTGGTACTTGGTAACAGTAACAGGTAACGCATGAGTCATGTTTTTTCGTGCGTGCAGCCGGCTTAATCGAATTATAAGACGTTATCACGTCAAAAATAATGTGTTACGTGTTTCAACGTTTTTTAATATTCAACCCCTAGGAGGGTAAAATAGGGGATGAAAGATTTAAATTACTATAAAGATAGCGTTTAAAATCCAACTTCACGCGCGGGCAATCATACGCTATACGCTCGAAACATTTTATTTAGGTCACAAGCAAAAATCGACTTTTGTCCTAACCCAGACTTAGCGTCTAGACAACATGTTATCCGTTTACACAGTCTGGATTTTTGAATTCGATACAAAATACGAGTGGCGTGTTACAGGCGACTCACTACGGATAACTAAGAGGAATTATTTGTGCATTAAAATAATTAGAAACTGGTAATAACGATTGTTGGTTAAAAGACGTTGGGCGTTTATGACCCGGCGTTTAAGAAAGTGTCGACCACAAACCAAAATATTATTAGATTGCACAATTGTCATTTACATTTCATTTCCTGTAATTGTTTTAATTTAGATTAATGGCCAAGTACAGATATACAATATATTATTAATCATATTTTGTATGAATATTCGTCGAGATGAGTTAAAATGTATGAGAATTTACCCCTCCTCCTGATATGCGACCTGTGTCATCGTAATCTTTGTGTAATTAATTACGTTTGCATCTAGTCGTAATTTTATCTTTGGTCGCCGTAGCGAATTGTTCCATAGAACATTCTCAGTGTCCTTTGCTTCAAAATCAGACGAATCGACGATATAACAGGTAAAGGATTATATTGGACCTATAGTAAAATATATACAAAGTTGCATAATATACAGCACTTAAAATCAATGCTCTTCCATGCACTTACTTGGCCCTTCCGCACGCACGTGTATTTTCGGACGGTGTGGGTCAATGTATTCGTCACATGATGCACTCGCTAAATATTGTCCTTTCCTCTTCAGGCCAGTATCCCTAACCTGAACTAGGACTTCAGACAACTTTTATCATGAGAAAGTGCTTTGTGATTAATTTTCTGGATTGTACTCTTTGTAATGCTTCAAAATATATTTCATTCAGTACAAATTCAATATTTGTATTACAATGTTAAGATTGTGCTCCTCCTAATTCGTCTTTTTTCTTATACTTTACAACTATGTAAGTACATTGCTTAACGTAAATTCAGTGTCGAGTGGTTTTCTCGCAAATGGGAAATGAATTGAGAGTTGCATATCTTTATTCTTATTTGACCAATCATTGATAATTTTTGTCTTTAGAATTGAATTTATAATATCTCTTTAAATTCGTATATTCATAGATTCCGATTTTGCATTCCCGGAAGCCAGGATTCAATCGAAATTTAAAATTTGTACTGTTGAAAGTTCAACAACATCCAAAGCATATTCGTACAGGTTTTAGCAGGTATCTGACCTCAATACGTAGTTTTCGAATGATTGTATGATGTAATATTTGTGGATGGATTAAAATTGCAAGAGCCCTATGGGTGAAACAAAACGTAGAAGTTGCTTACTACAAAGAGTTAAGAAAACTAAAGAGTTCTGCCCATTACAACATTATTAGTTAGTCAAGGTATCTGATAGGTATTGACTAGCTTATAGATTAGTTATTGTTCTAGAATAACTTTTGTCTAGATTTTTTTTTTCAAAGAATGTACATAATCATGAAGAGACGGTGGGCGTTTATGACCCGCTGTTTTAAAAGAGTGTCGACCACAAACCAAAATACTACTAAGGCGGGTCAATAAGTCCGTGACATTTTGAATTTCTAACCTCCTTACTGAAAAAGCAACACTACTCCTGTCAACAGGCATCTGTCAGTTGACTCCTATCAAAATTTGAACTTGCTGCGTCAGTTAGGTTGTGTTTTACAGCTATCTTTATCAGACTATCCAGTAACTTAAGGAAACAATGGAAAAAAGTGAATTTCGTGTGCTTATTAAGCATTATTTTTTGCGAAAAAAAACCATTACCGAGACCAAGGCTAAGCTTGATAAATACTATGGGGACTCTGCACCATCGATTTCAATGGTAAAAAAGTGGTTTACTGAATTTCGTTGTGGCCGTACAAGCACTGAAGATGCCGAACGTCCTGGACGCCCAGTTGAGGTCTCTACACCCGAAACAATCGAAAAAATTCACGATATGGTGTCGGCCGACCGAAGATTGAAAGTGCAAGAGATTGTGGAAGCCATAGGCATCTCGCATGGCTCAGTGGTTTCAATTTTGAATGATCACTTAGGCATGAGAAAGCTTTCCGCAAGTCGACCACAAACGCAATCGTGTAACAACTTCACAGGAAGGTTTGGCGTTGTTTAATCACAATATGGAGGAGTTTTTGCGCCGTTTTGTAACCGTGGACGAAACATGGATCCATCACAACACACCAGAGACCAAACAACAGTCAAAACAGTGGGTTTCTAAGGGTGAATCGGCGCCAAAGAAGGCCAAGGTAGGTTTGTCAGCCAATAAAGTTATGGCGACTGTTTTTTGGGATGCACGTGGGATAATCCATATTGACTATCTTCAAAAGGGAAGAACAATTAATGGGGAATATTATGCCAACTTATTGGACCGCTTCAATGAGGATTTGAAAAAAAAACCGACCTCATTTGGCCAAGAAAAAAGTTCTTTTTCACCAAGACAATGCAAGGGTGCACACATGTGCAGTTTACATGGCAAAAATCCATAAATTGGGTTATGAATTGCTCCCACATCCACCCTATTCTCCAGATTTGGCTCCGAGTGACTACTTCTTGTTCCCAAACCTGAAAAAATGGCTCGGTGGAAAAAGATTTGACTCCAATGATGAAGTCATCTCGCAAACAAAGGCCTATTTTGAGGACCTCGACAAATCATATTTTTTGGAAGGGATAAAAAAATTGGAGAAGCGTTGGATAAAGTGTATAGAGCTCAAGGGCTCAATACGTTGAAAAATAAAATGATTTATTTATCAAAAAATCTGTGTTTTATTCCAAAAGTCACTGACTTATTGACCCGCCCTCGTATTAGATTCACAGGTTTCATAAACTCAAGATACTATGACGAACATTTGACAGAACAAACCTTCATACATACAAGAAAAAGATACGCCATCTTGATTTCACCATACCTCAAATGTCAAAAGGGCCTCAACCCCAAAAGTAGGTATATTTTTTGCCTCATCTAAAATATATACGTCTTTTTTAAGATTATACAATTTTCATTCACATTTCATTTCCCGCAATTATTTTAATTCAATCCCATGGGGAAGTAAATATATTCAATATATTGTTAATCATAATTAACATGAATATTCGTTGAATAAGTTAAAATGTATGAGAATTTATGACCTGTGTCGTTGTAATCTATTATCTGGGTGTCTTATCGCTCGCATCTAGCCTAATTTTGTCTTAGGTCATCGTAGCAAATTGTTCCATAGAAAGTGTCCAGTGTCCTTTAGCTTACATTATCTTTTACTAATCCTTCTAATATTATAAATGTGAAAGTTTGTGAGGATGGATGGATGCATGGATGTTTGTTACTCTTTCACTCAAAAACCACTGAACGGATTTCGATGAAATTCTGTATGGTAGTAGTTTAAGTTCTGGATTGAAACACGATACTTTTTATCCCGTAAACGTGCAGTGTTCCCATGGGAAACTGTATTTCTCATATTGGCAGCTGCAGGCTGCGGAGAGCATTAGACATTACCACCGCACCGCATATTCAACCGCTTCGCGAAAGTTTTAACCAGGTAACGCGCATGTGCGACTAGCAAAATTATAATACGGGAACTTTTAAAGCTGTAATGTTCACGAATACAGTTAGGGAGTTCCCAGTAGGTATAATAAAACTTTATTTTTGCATGTGGTTCGCAGTTTATGTGCAATTACCACTTTGAACGACATCTTAATTCTTAACCAATAGATTTTTGTAAGTGAAAACTTCTTAAGCATATTGAAACTCCGTTAAAAGAAAAAGCGATTTGATTTGAAAAAATGAGATAGTAATTTCTATAATATATAACTCTTTTTTCAACACTTTTTTTCACCGCGTCTGCTTAGCTTAGGGCACTCGCATACGCTCTTAACATTACCCACTAAAAGTACTGCTGATATCTATCGAGTCGTAATTAATACTTAATAATTAACCTTCACCCCTGGTAATATCGATTGGGATGTCTTTTCAATGTCAAGAGAAACATCCGATATTATGCATTTTAGTATCAATTGAATGTCTTAGTTATTATATTTCTAAACTGTCATAAATCATAATAAAAGAATTATTCACAGACACAAAACCTTTAATCAAATTTGATTGAATGAAACAAATGAAATAATTATCTTAATGATTCTTTTATAAAACTTAAAAATACCTTTCTAAGCCTGGAAATTATGTAAATTGTTTTTGGATCATACCCATAGATGTCTTCTTTACGTGTATCTACAGATCATTGAGAATATGATTATTTCAAAGAATTAAATAAGATATCTTTATATACCGAAACGTGACTAGAAGAAAAGGAGCAGATATTTATGTTGGGTATCTAGGTCAATATAAAGTCCGTGTCACGTGAGATTTCCAAGAAACAATGGACCCAACTGTCCTCTGTTAGCACGCGATCAAAACGTTTGGTTCTAATGTTTCATAATCACTTATAGATAAATTAGTTTAGGTAGGTAATTGTCCTCTTATGGGTATTTTTTTACCTTTGTCATAATGGCCATCATTGTCTGGAGTCTGGACAATAGAGAGAGGAAACCCGACGTCAGTAAAAACTAATTCCATTAAATAAGTTATAATCATAGATAAATCATTGTCTCGCTGCCGCTGGGCGCTCGACAAGATAGAGCTTTACCTAACAACACGAGCTTCGTCAATGCGGCAACTCATTCTTGTAGTGTGTAAAGTGGCAACTGGCAATTGACTTACATGTGACAAGTTCTAGTGTGCGTGAAAAATTGTGATGCCAGCTACACAACTTTTGCCCGATTTAATGCGAAAAATATCTTATGTTGTGGTCTATTAGTTAGTTATTGGTTATTGGTTATAAATGTAGCTAAATATATACTTAAAAACTAGCTTTTTCCCGCGGACTCACCCGCGTAAATAAAGTTGCACTTACTAGTCCACTGCATTTTAGTTTTCGATTTATTAAAATTTTATTACTTATTGAATTATAATATAAATTTTAGCGTTAAATTAAAATATACTAGGAAATATTAAGTACATAGTAATTAAACGGGTAGTTTTAAGCAAATTACGGACGAACGCTACGACTTATTATTGTGATAACTGATAACTGATAAGGTGTCAATTTTTGTTTTTGTTTTTTTTTTGTGCCTAACCTAGGCGACTTTCATATGATTACTGTCTGGCTTTTACCTACTCAAACACTACTAACAACTAAATTCATACTAAGGAGGGAATAAAATACTTAATTTAGTAGTAAAACTTTGTAAAATAACTAAGTTGGCAACATTAATTCTGGACTGAACGGACCATACAAGCGAAGTGAGTGTACAATTAATAAACACGACCGTAGCTCGCGGCAAACCAGAACGAACTGGTACGATTTTTCCGTGTGTGTGCTCGACGGATTCAGGCCGAAATGACTGACGAAGCAACTTACCGCTGACGTCAGATGGATCGGATGTTATTTACCTGCTGCACAATTTACCTTCTTACTGTCTTTTGTTCCCATGTGAGTGAAATCTCAAGCTCGTATCCATTTTATTAATAACTTCTTGGAACCGAAACAAAGAGCTTGTTTTAACTGTCTCTTGTGACTCATAACAGGATTATCCGTACAAAATTGAGCAGGATAAAGATTAAAGAGATAACCCTTTTACTTTGATAATATTTTGATTCCTTTGTCAATTATTTTTCTATAAGAAGCTGATCGTGCTATTCTTATGGAATAAAACAGCGCAAGTGTTATTTCACGTCCGTGTAATGGCAAGGTATTTTCATTGTCGGGGCGGCCTATTGGTTTCATTACTATTAGCAAAATTTTTCCGTTAAGTTCTCGTATTTGGATAATGCAAAATGCTTCTACAATGGCCTGACTGAATAATAGCTTCTACTTTTCTGTCTTCATTTTAGCTGCGTAATAAGATAAGAGAGGTATTAGCGTCAATGAATCGTAGATATACCTATTAACTTGGGTTTAGAAAACAAGACACTAATATTAATCATTTAGGTTCTGATGCAGTTATCTTTACTTGTGGCAAGGTACCGTTATTGATCTTCATTTTCAAATTCATAAAAGAAATACATTATGTTGTCAATTGCGACAGGATTGGATAAGATTGACAGTGTTAAACGGATAGAAAACTACATCCAGCTTGCTCAAACTAACTTTACTAAAATAATAGGTCCTTACATATGAAATTGGCGTTTTGTCGTACTGGCCACTTTGATCTCAAATATATCTTCTTTGGTTAGGAATTCCAATTTCAAATTTATACCGCTATTTACTCATGCATTTTTGTTTCGAAAAACGTAATTCATTTGTTTTTTCCTCTTTTGGTTTTTTCTTTGCGTCACTCTGTTTACAAAATGGAAAACTTGAAATATCGTTTTATTTTCGAGTACGAGTTCCACCGTGGCACCAGTGCTGCAGAAACGGCTCGAAGGATTAATGATGTGTATGGTGGCGGTGTCGCAAAAGAAAACACAGGGCGTTTTTGGTTCCAACGTTTTCGTTCTGGAAATTTCGACCTGCAGAACAAGCCCCGTGGACGGCCGGAGACCAAAATAATCCAGAACTGCAAGCTATTGTGGAACCGGATCCATCGCAACCACTTCCGAGTTAGCTGCAGGCCGCGGTGTTAGTGATAAAGCTGTTTTAATTCACTTGAAGCAAATTGGGAAGGTGAAAAGGTGGGTACCTCATGAATTGAGTGCAGCAAACCGACAAACGCGCGTCGACTGCTGCGTTACATTACTCAACCGGCACAATAATGAAGGGATTTTAAATCGAATCATTACCTTTTATGAAAAGTGGATCCGGTAAGATAATCGGAAACGCTCATCGCAATGGCTGAAACCTGGCGAACCAGCCAAAACCTGCCCCAAGTGAAAATTGACTCTAAAAAGTTACTAGTGAGCGTTTGGTGGACTAGTGCCGATGTCGTTCACTAAAGCTTTCTTAAATCTGGCCAGACGATTATGGCAGATGTCTATTGCCAGCAACTGGTAAAGCTAGCTGCTAAACAAACGAGGTTGGTCATTCGCTCTAGGCCACTGCTGCTTCAGGACAACGCTAGACCACACACTGCACAACAGACGGCTACCAAATTATAGGAGCTTCAATTGTAATGTCTAAGACATCCAACGGACCCGGACCTTGCTCCAACAGATTATCACTTTTGTCGAAATTTGGATAACTTCTTGCAAGGGAAAAAAATCAACTCCGATGGAACAGTCCAAAGCGCCTTCAAATATTTTATTGATTCCTGTCCGAATGGTTTTTTTTAGTAAAGGAATTAATTAACTACGTATGAGATGGCAAAAGTGCATAGATAGCAATGGTATATACTTTGATTAAATAAATATATAATGTTTGAAAAAAATCGACTTAATGTTCCTCCTTTACAAAACGCCAATTTCATATGTAATGACCTAACTATATGTAGCCTTTGATCTCGTGCGTGCAAAAGGAAATCGAACGGGATCGTGGTTTATATCTTTATCTGTGGCAACTTTCATCAAAACCGGTCCAGTAGTTTCGGAGCATATTTAATGCAAACAAACAAACATTTCCTCTTTATAATATTAGTATAGATAAACCGACACTTTAAGGGCTAGTATCTAAACTTGACCTAACTGGAACTACTGGGTAGGACTTGTTATATAGAATTTTATTGTACTTCCGTAGCATATTATGTTCTATATCACAGGCCTCGGAAAACAGGTCTAGGTTGATAGAGTAATATTTACTTATATTGTAACATAATGCTATATAACAAGCACAATTAAGTTGCGTTGATATAATCTATGATTTATAACAATTTACTTTTTTTCTTTTCAACATTTAGTTACGGTTAATAGCGTAGCAGAAGAAAATCATAATTACTGTATTATTTTCATAATTACTAAAATATTTTTAATTAACTAGCTTTAAAAGAATTTGAAATTTGAAAGTAGAACCAAGAAATAATTTAATTGCACCTTTCAACACATGACTAATAATTATTTACTACTTGTTCCCAAAAAGATGAGATTCATGTAAGTCCTAAACCTAGTTGCAAATGTTGTGTAGTGTTAATTTATGTCACACATATTAACAATACACAATATTTGACAACGTGGTTTCATCTTTTTGAGAACAGGTAATGAAATAATAATTAATGCATTAATAAATATAATGTACAGTTTACTTCAATGACTTACAATCAAGATACCAATTAACTAATCCTCTCATTTTACATCTGCCATAACCCATAAAACGTAATCGAGATAAGACTAGCTTTATCTAGTCCATACCACGTGTGTGGTTTTGACACTGACTTATTAGTTTTAGTACCATGTATCTTGATTCTAGTGTAAGCAAAGCAGTCTGTCATTTACTATTATTAGTAGCATTAGCCACTGGTGTATACACCTGCAAAAAGTACAAGCCTGCTCATATTCGCCTTCCAAGGAATCTGATTGAATGCATTTTTTAGGATTATCATAAAACACTAGAAAGTCCCGAACATGGAAGACATGTAAAGTTTTGCTGCTATGATCGAATTAACTGTAGGAGGGTGTGAAAAGATACTGAAAATATATGCAAAACTCAATATGAATAGAACGTTAGAATCTTGAAAAGTAACTTTGCATAAATGTGTCATTTATAATTATTGTGTAAGTAAACACTATGACGTAGGTGAAGCAATTGAGCAAGTATTTAAGTGGATTCCAACAAATAAAGATGAAGACTTGATTGCAGTATCTAGAGCAATGTGACAATTGAATGAACGAACGAATGTCAATTGATATTAATACTGGACGATTTCTGGAGGAACCATATGACGTCATAGAGGACGCAAATAAAGTATTTCAGAGAAAATACAGTCCGTTCAGAGTTATTTTACCTCGGATTTTCTATGGGAGTGATCCTTATGTCGTCGACATAAAGGTCCTGTCAGAGGTAAAATAACTCTAAACGGACCGTAACGAGTGTTTGAAATGTGTCACATCTAGTTTTGCAAATAAGGGGTATGTTTGCTGCGAGCTCAACGACTAGAGAGGGTAAACACCATTCTTCTAATGGGTCCAAGGTACGATTATGTATTTTAGGCGTGTAACTATCGATCTATTTCTATTTATATCTCCCGGAAAACGTCAGGATGAATTTCTGTCACTATTGTTAAGGGTGTACCACAAGGACGTGTCCTTGGTCGGTGGTTTTAGTTGTAAATATTTTAAAGAATCTAAACGCCACAGTATATTTGAAAAAGTATGTTGAAACTACAAACGAAACTGATAATTTATAAACTACACTAGGTATATTACTACCTATAATATAGGAATATCTTAATTATGCGCTTTTTGTACGCGGCTTGTACCTAAAATTATGTTCTTTACGCAACGTAATGCTGCTCATGCAGATAAAACGCTACAATTATTATTCATAAACTGAATAAATAATTGTACAAAGGTTTTCTCCTTTTTATTTAAGTATTAAAGATTAAAGACTTTATTGAAGCACGGGTTAGAGCCAGGCTAGAAAAGGCCTTTTGCGATTCTATATAGTAGAATTATCCAAGTAGTTACGTCTATATAATCCTTCCAAATGCACTTCTTTTAAAATCTACAAGCGTCTATCATTAGACCACTTCTTGATTTTATTTTGGGACGTTTGACGAACAGCGTAAGTCAGTTCCCTTGTATACTAATCTTAATTTCTTGTTTCCTTTTGCATTAGGAATGCTGTACCAATATGACCGGCAAAACATTTTCCAGTGAATTAGTGCCGAAATTAGTAATCTTACTAACCTTTTATCGGGATAATTCTATGAAGCAATATGCCCTAGATTTTCCATTTTCAACATGAATGGTCATTTTGTTAATTGGTTTAATGCTCTTAGGTTACGTTACTTACAAAGTCAAGGCTAACCACTGATGCGTATGCAACATTGCGTGTACTTGGTACTTGTAAACTGATATAAAGTTATATGAAAATATGTCATTTATTGAGAACCTACAAAAATGTATAATGTATATCTATCGCTAGTATTATCTTGTGGCTTATAGTTTCGAATTGCAGTCTTCCGGAGTTGTTACGTGTCTGTATGGTGTATTTGCTACATCGCGTCGTAAATCGTAACGTAAGCTACTCGTTTATAAGTTACGAGTCTTTGAAATGTATAATGTAATTGTAAATATTATGTTTAATTTCTTTACAAGAATTACAAAAGTGTCGAAACACACTTGTACTACTAATTACTATACATGTATTATTACTTCAGGGAATGTGGTCTTATCAAATATATTTTTAATGAAACTAACTAGTCCTTATAACTTGAAAAAAATATTTTTGCGTGTAAATTGTATCACACCAACATCATGTTTGAAATACGTATACACTATACACATGTTAAAACTTAACGGTTTTGATTATTTATTAAATATTATTCAATTTTTATACCCACTTTACACTTGCCTATTTCTATAATGACACGCAGTCTACTGCATGATGCACCTACTTATTCTTGAAGCTAATTTTATTCATTGAACGTAGTACGTAGTCAATTTGTTTTAAATTATTCTGTTTTATTTTAAAACAACTTTTACTTGTGTCTCCGTAATTTTTTGTATTCTTTTACAAGTTCACGGATTTTTTAACACTAAAGTTTGGAATAACCTCAAGTGGTAATAGATTCATCAAATAGAATAAGTATATACTTATTTGAGTATCCAACGTATTAATGTATTTTGTTAATTGTTAAAAGGATAATTTTTATAGTTAAAAATAAAGATTTTTAAAGAAACTCTAGTGAGTTTCAGTTCACTTTTATCGCTAAAGTAGAATACATTTTTGAATTCGTCACATTTTTTTAATTCAATGCCATTTTTACGATTGTCGACCGTCGAGTAATTTGTGAAACGCATAACGTGCTTCCTGGTTTGAACTTCGAACCTTTCTATTGATTCTATACACGTTCTCAAAGAAAATGACTAGTATGCTTAAATTACCTACAATACTCTTCCTTGCGTTCCCTTTCTTTTGAATTTTGTGTTATCAATGATCATGTCTTTCCCCTTTTTATTATTAGAATTATTTTGAACACCAGTCACCAATAAATAGTATTTTTACTTACCTAAATTATAAAAATATATTGTTCTAAAGTAGTTTTTATTTCAACAAGTTTTATTCACTTCACGCCAAAGTTTTTAAAAACACAACAAAAAAGGCGGCAATTTCGGAAGCGCACGTTCTGACGATGCGCGCCGTGGCTGCGGACTGGCGGGCGTCGGGCGCGCGTCTGTTTTTTTTTAGTATTCACTCGTTGGCACCTGAAGCGCGGTGTATTCTGCCTTAAAAAATTAATATTAGTGCGTGAGAGATAACTTCACGTGATGAAGGAAGGTTTGTGGTCATATTTTACATTTACTTTTTAACACCACGTGCCTATCATGATGGCAATTAGTCCAATATAAACAATATTTGTTATTATTATTTTATCTTTAATTGGAGCAAACCTGTTTGGTAATTTGACTTCCTATTTCACCCGTACTATACGTATACGTAATATTAAATAACCGCTTCTCTTTTGTTTGACACTGTGTCGCACTAAGTCAATTAATTTTTTAAATGGAACACGAAGTACCTAACTAACACAATGTCGACTGAGTTGCACCGTGAAAAAATATCTGCATACAATTTAACACATAGAACATTATTTCATAGTGCAACACATTTTACACTGTGTCGATTTAATTTTCTAAATGGAAAACGCTCTTAAGAAGAAATTATGTCCTTTCTTCTTTTAAGTAGAGTTATATAATGTGTATATTCATTTTATTAATTTCCTGAATCAAAACGCTATGTTAAACAATTATCAATATCCTGGATAAAACAATTTTGCCAAACCGGCAAGAAAGTTACGAGGAAGATGGCTGCCATATTATTATTATGGCATCAAATTGAAGGGTTCCGTAACTATAAACGCGTAATAGTTTTTTTTTTTCAAATTACTTCAAAAGTTACTGTTCGATTTTGTTGAAAATAATTTTCCTAAAGAGTATTTACCATGATCGTTTCTAAGTCTCATAGTTAAGAAATTGCCGGGGGAGGACCAACTTATAAACCACTTTAGAGGCCGCTTACTCGAAAATTGTTGATTTTATAGAAAAGTCATGTATCAAAACTTACCCTTATTTTAAAAGACCTATTCAACGATACCCCACAGTCCACACGATGGGGTAGAGTGAAAAATATTTTACATTCTCACTTCACATGTATGGAGAGCCACCCCTGAAATATAAATTATTCTTCTTTTATGATTCCAAAACCGAGATCTATACACATATAACTATACCAAATTTCATCAATTTATATTCATAATTACAGAAACTTGAAAAGCGGACAGACAGACAGACAGACAGACAGACGGACGGACGGACGGACGGACAGAGCGAAACTATAAGGATTCCTTGAGTACGACGGAACCCTAAAAACACGCTCTAAGGTGAAACAAACTCCACAATCCACAGTATACAAATTGCCAATAATTGCTGATAAACGCTATTTGCAAGCTTTACTGTGCCAGATATGTTATGCAATGCACATGGTACACAGTCTTACAAAGAGGAGGTAATAGATTGAATTATGGAAAAAACGAGAAGTACTAAAAAGATTAACATAATCTGTTATTTCAGAGAAGGATACAAACCAGTAAGAGGTTTTTTTATCCGACTACGCCGAAGCCAAAAGGAAGGGTAATAATTTTGGCAGTATATGTATGTATATATGTGTGTTCCCTCGTAGCGTATAAACTACTGGGCCGATTTTAATAAATGAGGTGTCTATTGATGCCGCGGGTAACATTGGCTATATAATTTTTTTTCAAAATTTTGTATTTCGAAAATTGAACCACCGCTCTAGCTGGACCATTTTTGTAGCTATGCATTTCTGGATTTTTATCTGAATTATTTCCTTGTTTCGGCCTTTTTAGACGCCTTTTTTACGTAGTCGGGTTATAGTTTTTTTACTTATTTTTTTTCAAATAAAAAGAAAAACGATGTACCATAGTCGATACTAATACCAAATCCATATCGATTCGTACTCCGTAGTGTATTACAATATATTCTCTTTGTAACGATCCACAAAATAATAATCGAAATGTAACAACAGGCATTCGCAAACAAGTGCCTAAATCACCCCCTTAAATTCCGAGAATCCGAACCCCATTGTCCGTATTATCCCCGTTTTTGGCAGCTTGTGTGTGCATTTGGCCCTTGCAATATATCTGCAAAACAGATTGTCTGATTGTAGTGACAAAGCCTTTTTGTGTGGGTATTCTTTGATCCCTTGGCCTTAGTAACCAGGTGGGAATAGCTATAGGAATACCCATAGGAGTAATAACTGATAGGTAAAGCCACAACTATTTATACAAAGTTGTTTACATAAACCGGACTTTAAATATCACCTCAAGGCCCAAACAAAACAAACAATTACTAAGATTATGAACGTCAACCCCGCAGTCATCTTGTAAAAAGTGTAAACATTTTTTTCAATGTTCTACTAAAATAAACATGGCCTACGGACTGAATAATATAGTGACGGAAGTGTATGTGACATTGGCGCTGGACATCTTTATTTTTTTTTATTTTGGCATCAGAATTAATAACAGTGCTTACTTTCCGCGTTCACAGAATTACACAGAAATACACAGAATTCATAATCACATATAGGGAAAGGTTTGAGGGGAAAGGCGAATAATAATTTAAAGGAGGAAACCGCTGGGTGCTGACATTATACATTCTAGCCGTGAAGAGTGGAACACAGGGAATACTAAAATCTTAAAACGACGGGGGAATGATTTGAAGATTTAACTATACGAGCATGGCGACTAAAGTATAGGAGTACCTTCTCCATGCATGAAAAAGTGTCCGTAGCAAAGCGTTAAATAGGCGCTACTGTCTAACGGCCTGTTTCAATTACCAATCTAACCAATAAATTTTTGTTAATAACGTCACGATTGGTATCGCTGTCAGCGAGCTTGCTGTCACAGACAAAGATTCCTTGAACTAAGTTACTACTAAGAACTACTAGTCGTCAAAACAATTTTAATAACTGAACTCAACTCTCTTCACTCCTAACTTCAATCCATCTCTCATAAATAATTTTACACACCCTTTTCATTTTAAACACCCTTCTGACTCCAGCACTATTATGGCCAGTTTTGAAACTATTATTTAATTACTTATGTCGGACACTTTTTAGCTTTTCTGCCTTAGACATATGGATGGATAATAATAATAATTTCCTACTTAAATGCTGAATAATTTTAAGTATTCGCGAGGTTTTCGTTTGAAACCCTCTATTACCTTTATAGCTTAAACCCAACAAACAAAAATTGCTCTTGTAGTGGCTTATATTGCCAAAAATAATATTCTTATAGGAGCCGCATTATCGCTAATAGCTTAGGGTGCGTTTGGGCACAATTTATAAAGACAATAACCAAGCGGACAATAAAGAAACTATAAGGAGTGTACCTTATAGTTGCTTAATTGTCAGCGTTTTTCCTTATACGTGCTATATTATGACAAGGCACAAGGAAATTGAACTTCTAACTGCAAGAAAAAAGCTCCTAAAAAGCTTTTATGAAACATATGAAAATCGTTAAAACGGGCGATAACCCTTATACGTGTTTTATTATGGTCCGATACAATTTGAACTCATTGTGGCAAATCAAAGGCTCTTAAAAATCCGTAGGCCCTTATAGCCAGCCATCTGTTCATGTTTCTAGTATAAATCTTTTTATTAGTGATTTACATTTTCGCAACAGTTTGGCGAAGAAAGAGACACGTCAACCATTTTACATAAAAGTGAACGGTAAGTTATTAATAGGTCTTTGAACCTATGAAATTGCCGTTCTGCAGTACTGGCCATTTCAAATCAAAATAATTTTTGTTTGGCTAAGAATTCTAATTTCAAATTAATTTTATTTTAAAAACATGTAATTCTTTTTCCAAAAGTAGTCATTTGTTGATTAGTGTTACCTTTTCATCGCATTTCAATCTTTTTTGTCATCATGGATACGTTAAAAATTCTAGTAATTATGGAATATGAGTACCGTCGTGGCAGCAACGCGGCACAAGCGGCACGCAACATCAACGACGTTTACGGAGCTAACACTACAAACCAACGCACCACCTGTTATTGGTTTGCTCGCTTCCGTTCTGGAAATTTCGAAAATGAACCTCGCGGTCGTCCGAAGACTTTGGTCGACAATGACAAATTAAAGGCGATTGTGGCAGCTGATGATACACAATCTACGGCTGAATTAGCAGCAGCTTTCGACGTAAGCGTCAAAACAATATTGGTCCATTTGCGTCAAATTGGCAAGGTAAAAAACTTGACAAATGGGTGCCCCACGAACTCAATGATCGCCAGCGCGAAGTACGCGTCGAGACGTGCCTTGCACTGCTCAACAGACACATAAATGAAGGAATTTTGAACCGCATTGTTACTTGCGATGAAAAATGGATTCTGTTTCATAACCGCAAGCGCGCAGCAAGTTTGTTGGATCTTGGTTCAGCACCTAAACAATGCCCTTAACGAAAACTTACCTCTAGAAAAGTGATGGTCACTGTTTGGTAGTCTAGCGCCGGTGTGATTCATCACAGCTTCTTACCAAACGGGGTGAGCATTACTGCATATGTGTACTGTGAAGAACTGAACACAATGATGGAGAAGCTGGCACATCTCCAACCAGCATTGGTCAATCGCTCGTCTCCGTTGCTCCTGCACGACAACGCGCGACCTCATACTGCACAGCAGACGGTCTCCAAGTTGCAAGAACTGAGGTTGGAAGCTCTCCGTCATCCGCCCTACTCACCAGACCTTGCGCCTACAGACTACTACTTTTTCCAGAATTTGGATAACTTCTTGGCGTGAAAAAAATTCAATACCCGAGAGAGGCAGTACAAAATGCCTTTGAAGAATTTGTTGCCTCCCGTCAAGCTGATTTCCTTAAGAAGGGCATCAATAAACTGCCACTGCGTTGGCAAAGATGCATTGATCGCATGGGTGATTACTTCGATTAGTACAAATAAAAAATACATGAAAAAAAAATCGTTTAAATATTTTTATACAAAACGTCAATTTCAAACGGTAAAGATCTAATATTTTATGTGGTTTATTTAACTGATGTGCTCGTTTATAGTGAAAAGTGTATGGGAATTCAAATGCATAATAAAATGTGGTACGCTGTGTGTTGTAGTATCAACACGCCCTTGAATTTAAACTGTTTTTGTGCTACCTACAAACGTTATTAATTATTTAGTCATGTTATAAACAGTGCTACTATGAGCGCAAAACGATTCGCAAATCGTCTACAAGGAGTCTATGAGAGTGAAGACTTTATAATGGGAACGATTGTTGCTTATGCTATAGCGTCTATAGCCATTTTAAATATCGTTAGAGTTCCTTTCATAGTCTTGTTCCCATATGTATAAAATTTATTCTTTATAGGGATACTTAAGCCCGCTTTTGTGCACTAATTTTAAGTTTGTATATATAATTATAATAGTAAGTAGGTACACAATAAAGAATATAATCATAATAATATTATATAATATGTTTGTCCGCAGATATTGAAATGGTAGTTAAACAGCCTTTCTTTAGACAATGCCCGATTTAAGAGCCACTCATCCTCTGGAATTTGAAATACGAAGGATATAGGATAGCCTAAAAAAATACTTTAATAAAATACGTGATTTTCAAATAAGTTATTTTATTTTACAAAGCATGGATTAATTAATGGATGAATGGTGTAAAATACAATACCGAATTGTATTCTACATTTAATGTCAGCGCATGAAAAGAAGTATATATTATTTGATTTACCAGAGATGTAATGTTTACATTTATAAATATGAATTTATGAAGACTGTAAGCCTTTTTTACTTCTATCCTGTAACCACCGCTCCATTTAAACTTCTTCCAGTGTTTTGAATCCATTTTAAAACATAAATTCCGATCCGTAACAAATTCACACAATCTGCTGTACTTTCAAAATGGCGAATCTAGTTATGTAAAGCATTTTAATGTAACCATATACCCCCTTACTAATAAAAATATTTACACAACGAATAACTTAAACAACGTTGCTATATTTTTTTATCAAGTGACATTTTTTTTTTTAAATTAAATAAGGGGGCAAACGAGCAAACGGGTCACCTGATGGTAAGCAACTACCGTCGCCCATGGACACTCGCAACATCAGAAGAGCTGCAGGTGCGTTGCCGGCCTTTTAAGAGGGAATACGCTCTCTTCTTGAAGGTTTGCAGGTCGTATAGGTCCGGAAATACTGCTGGTGACAGTTCGTTCCAGAGTTTTACAGTGCGCGGCAGAAAGTTACGCGAAAAGCGCACGGTGGAAGACTGCCACTCATCAAGGTGATGAGGATGGTATGTTTTTCGCGTGGGACGATGGCGAAAAGTTGCAGGTGGTATGATTCCGAACAATTCCTCAGAGCACTCCCCGTGATACAAACGATAGAGGATGCAGAGTGAAGCTACATCTCGGCGTAATTCCAAGAGGTCCAAGCTGTTTGAAACACTATGGCACTCAACAACTCGAGCGGCCCTTCGTTGGATACGATCCAGAGGGAGCAGTTGGTATTTTGGCGCCCCTGCCCAGAGATGAGAACAATATTCCATATGAGGCCGAGCCTGCGCCTTGTAGAGTTGTAGGCGTTGGTCCGGACTGAAGTACTGTCTCACTCTGTTAAGAACACCAAGCTTCTTCGAGGCTAATTTGGCCTTACCCTCTAGATGATATCGGAACTGGACTTCGCTCGATATGTTGACGCCAACAATTTCCAACGTATCAGACAAAATAATAATAATAATAGTAATATCTATGGACGCTTCACACCACGTCAATCTGGCCCCGTGCTAAGTATCCGAAGAACTTGTGTTACAGGTACCAGAAAACGGGAAGTATATTTAATACTTTTATACTATACATATATATAAGATTTTTATTATATTATACACATATTTAATACACATCCATGACCCAGGAACACAGAAAAACTTTTTGTTCCTTCGGCGGGATTCGAACCCGCGACCCCCGGCTTGAGCACCAACGTGCTGAACCACTGAGCCACAGAGGTCGTAAGTACAGCAGATTGTGTGAATTTGTTACGGATCGGAATTTATGTTTTAAAATGGATTCAAAACACTGGAAGAAGTTTAAATGGAGCGGTGGTTACAGGATAGAAGTAAAAAAGGCTTACAGTCTTCATAAATTCATATTTATAAATGTAAACATTACATCTCTGGTAAATCAAATAATATATACTTCTTTTCATGCGCTGACATTAAATGTAGAATACAATTCGGTATTGTATTTTACACCATTCATCCATTAATTAATCCATGCTTTGTAAAATAAAATAACTTATTTGAAAATCACTTATTTTATTAAAGTATTTTTTTAGGCTATCCTATATCCTTCGTAATTCAATTCCAGAGGATGAGTGGCTCTTAAATCGGGCATTGTCTAAAGAAAGGCTGTATAACTACCATTTCAATATCTGCGGACAAACATATTATATAATATTATTATGATTATATTCTTTATTGTGTACCTACTTACTATTATAATTATATATACAAACTTAAAATTAGTGAACAAAGCGGGCTTAAGTATCCCTATAAAGAATAAATTTTATACATATGGGAACAAGACTATGAAAGGAACCCTAACGATATTTAAAATGGCTATAGACGCTATAGCATAAGCAACAATCGTTCCCATTATAAAGTCTTCACTCTCATAGACTCCTTGTAGACGATTTGCGAATCGTTTTGCGCTCATAGTAGCACTGTTTATAACATGACTAAATAATTAATAACGTTTGTAGGTAGCACAAAAACAGTTTAAATTCAAGGGCGTGTTGATACTACAACACACAGCGTACCACATTTTATTATGCATTTGAATTCCCATACACTTTTTACTATCAACGAGCACATCAGTTAAATAAACCACATAAAATATTAGATCTTTACCGTTTGAAATTGAAGTTTTGTATGAAAATATTTAAACGATTTTTTTTTCATGTATTTTTTATTTGTACTAATCGAAGTAATCACCCATGCGATCAATGCATCTTTGCCAACGCAGTGGCAGTTTATTGATGCCCTTCTTAAAGAAATCAGCTTGACGGGACGTTTCTGAACTCCGTAAAGAGAACTGCAACCGCCGCATCATCCTCCATCACGACAATGCGAGTTCTCACACCGCGCACAGAACAAAAGAGTTTTTAGAGCAAGAAATCATAGAATTATTAGACCATCCGCCGTACAGCCTCGACCTAAGCTCTAATGATTTCTATACTGTCCCTAAAATAAAGAATAAATTGCGTGGTCAGAGATTTTCATCACCTGAAGAAGCTGTGGACGCCTACAAAACGGCCATTTTGGAGACCCCAACTTCCGAAGTGAATGGTTGCTTCAATTATTGGTTCCATCGTATGGAAAAATGTGTCAAATTTCGCGGAGAATACTTCGAAAAGCAATAAATACATTTTTAAATAGTCATGTTGCGTCACTTCCTTTATTCCCGAAATTTTCAGTGCCGCCCTCGTACTTAACGCGTCGCGCGCCTTCGTACGATCCAATCACGCGCAACGTCAATATTATGGTGACAATAATTATTTGTACTTTCAATATTTTTACTATTGTTTCTGTAATACTTATTATGGACGCTTCCACACCACGTCAATCTGGTGCCGTGGTAAGTTCTCGAAGAGTTTGTGTTACGGGTACCAGACAACGGAAACATTTAATAACCTAGCATTAATGAGGGTTTTTATATTCAACACCTGACATCTGACAGATTTATGACACGACAAGGACCGCCGGGCTCCCAAGCGCCGCCTGGTGACAGAAAAATAATCGAAAATTCTTATTGAGCGTTTTTGATACCACTTACACCACCAGATGACGCTATTAAAATAGGTTTTAAACATTCATCTCCTATTTTACCCACCTAGTGGCTGAATTTCAGAAAACGCTGAAATACGTAACTCATTATTTTTTCCGTACTTAATACGAAATATCAAGCAAATATGTCCAAGGAATAAAAAGTTCAATACAACACTTTTATGACCTATTTTACCCCCTTGGGGGCTAAAAAAGGTCATAAAAGATTTTTATTATATTACACATATTTTAAACTCATCCATGACCTGAAATACCATCTGATTCTTTTTTGTTACTTTGGCGGGATTTGAAACCTGACTGCACTGGCGACGCGACGCCAGTGCGTTGCCTACCCTTCAGGTAAGAATATGCTCTTTTCTTGAAAGACCCAATGTCGCAGTTGTTGGGGAAGACCGCTGATGGCAACGAATTCCAGAGATTTACTGTGCGTGGCAGAAAACTGTTTTTAAAACGCATTGTAGTGGAACGCCAACCATCCAGATGGTGCGGATGATAGTTCCGGCGAGACGATCGGTTGCGGAAATCAGCGGCTTGCGTGCTTGCAAGCGGCGGCACAAAGACAGCAACGTTGTTTAAGTTATCCGTTGTGTAAATAGTTTTATTAGTAAAGGGATTAGAGAATAATATATTTACAATCACTGTATAACGGAATATGGATAGCTTTCATTCTTGTTAAGATCATATAAAATGTTAAAATTCCTTTGTTGGAAAGACGTCTTATCAAATGCTCCTATAAGTTAAAAAGCACCATAGTTACCTTGTGCATTACTTTTATAAGAATAATTCACCATATTAAGTCTTTATATGACTTTGACTAATTATACGGCCAAAAAGCAATATAACTAGCCTCTATAAGAAGAACACATTTCGAAGTCTTAATGTAGCCGTATTAATTGAATTTACTAACGTTTACCCAGCCAAATTATAAGAATAAAGGTAATATAAATATAAAGAATAAGTCTTGTGAAGATTTCCGATTGGGGGGGACTAAATCTAGTCCAGTTCAACCCTTCTAAGACTCAAGTTTGCGCCTTCACCGCTAACTCATTTTTTCATTTCATTTCATTCACCGCCCCCTTTGTCGCATCACCACTCTTCGGAAACACTCACCTTTGTGCCAAGCCAAACATTGGCATTCTGGGCGTCGACATTTCGAGTGTTGTCCAGTTTGGCGGTCATTTGGAGAGCAAGGCTAAAATGGCATCCAAAAAACTCGGAGTACTCAACAGGGCCAAACAGTACTTCAGGCCGGCTCACCGCCTTAAACTGTATAAGGCGCAGGTGCGGCCTCACATGGAGTATTGTTGCCACCTTTGGGCTGGGGCCCCGGGTTATCAGCTATCTCCATTTGACCGAATCCAACGCAGGGCATCTCGGATTGTCGACGATCCTGAACTTGCCGATCGACTAGATCCTTTAGCACTGCGTAGGGATCTATCTTGCATACTTTATGCATACTTTACAGAATTTTTATGCATACTTTACAGAATTTACAATGGGGAGTGTTCTGAGGAGTTGTTCAATTTAATAGAAGCCGCTGATTTCCGCAACCGATCGTCTCGCCGGAACTATCATGCGCACCATCTGGATGGTGGGCGTTCCACTACAATGCGTTTTAAAAACAGTTTTCTGCCACGCACAGTAAATCTCTGGAATTCGTTGCCATCAGCGGTCTTCCCCAACAACTGCGACATTGGGTCTTTCAAGAAAAGAGCATATTCTTACCTGAAGGGTAGGCAACGCACTGGCGTCGCGTCGCCAGTGCAGTCAGGTTTCAAATCCCGCCAAAGTAACAAAAAAGAATCAGATGGTATTTCAGGTCATGGATGAGTTTAAAATATGTGTAATATAATAAAAATCTTTTATGACCTTTTTTAGCCCCCAAGGGGGTAAAATAGGTCATAAAAGTGTTGTATTGAACTTTTTATTCCTTGGACATATTTGCTTGATATTTCGTATTAAGTACGGAAAAAATAATGAGTTAAGTATTTCAGCGTTTTCTGAAATTCAGCCACTAGGTGGGTAAAATAGGAGATTATTGTTTAAAACCTATTTTAATAGCGTCATCTGGTGGTGTAAGTGGTATCAAAAACGCTCAATAAGAATTTTCGATTATTTTTCTGTCACCAGGCGGCGCTTGGGAGCCCGGCGGTCCTTGTCGTGTCATAAATCTGTCAGATGTCAGGTGTTGAATATAAAAACCCTCATTAATGCTAGGTTATTAAATGTTTCCGTTGTCTGGTACCCGTAACACAAACTCTTCGAGAACTTACCACGGCACCAGATTGACGTGGTGTGGAAGCGTCCATAATAAGTATTACAGAAACAATAGTAAAAATATTGAAAGTACAAATAATTATTGTCACCATAATATTGACGTTGCGCGTGATTGGATCGTACGAAGGCGTGCGAAGCGTTAAGTACGAGGGCGGCACTGAAAATTTCGGGAATAAAGAAAGTGACGCAACATGACTATTTAAAAATGTATTTATTGCTTTTCGAAGTATTCTCCGCAAAATTTGACACATTTTTCCATACCATGGAACCAATAATTGAAGCAACCATTCCATTCGGAAGTTGGGGTCTCCAAAATGGCCGTTTTGTAGGCGTCCACAGCTTCTTCAGGTGATGAAAATCTCTGACCACGCAATTTATACTTTATTTTAGGGAAAGTATAGAAATCATTAGAGCTTAGGTCGGGGCTGTACGGCGGATGGTCTAATAATTCTATGATTTCTTGCTCTAAAAACTCTTTTGTTCTGTGCGCGGTGTGAGAACTCGCATTGTCGTGATGGAGGATGATGCGGCGGTTGCAGTTCTCTTTACGGAGTTCAGAAACGACCTGTGGCAAACAAATGTTAGAATACCATTCTGCATTAACCGTTCTTTGTCCCTCAAGAGGAATAGTCGCAATATGGCCGGTTTTGGAGACAAACGTGGCCACCATTTTTTTTGCAACACTCCGTGAACGAACAATTTTTGTTGGCTTTATCTCATTTTCGAACACCCAAACTCGTGACTGGTTTTTTGTTTCGGGTTCGTACGCGTATATCCAGGATTCGTCACATGATACGATGTTGTATACAGCATTTGAGGATCCTGCGTGGAATCTTTCGAGAGTTCTGACGCACCAAGTAACGCGAGCCGCTTTTTGCTCTTCACAGAGCAAATGCGGTATCCATCGGGAAAACAACTTTTTTACACCTAATTGTTCATGCAAGATTATTTGTATTTGACTCATGCCAATGTCTAAAGTTGCCTGAATTTCGCGGTATGTCACATGTCGATCTTCCTCAATCAGCTTACGCACAGCATCAACGTTCTTGGTTGACTGCAGTTTTTGGACGACCTTGACGGGGATCATCACTGAGCTTGACACGTCCACGTTGAAATTCAGCAAACCAGCGATAAATTGTGGTTTTGGATGGGGCTTCATCACCAAATGCAGAAATCATCCGGTCAACACACTGTTTTTGTGTTAAACCACTTCGAAAGTCATAATAAATCATCGCTCTAGAATTTTCTCGAGTCAATTCCATTTTCTCAACGAGTTTGACAAGACCTTGTGACAAGACCGAGAATCTTTTTTAAAATAAATAAACGGTATTCGATTTTTAAAACCAAGGAGTTTTATATTAAAAAGATTTTAATATGACAGGAACAGTGGAAATATTCTATTCCCGATACTTTTAGTGCAGCCTATGTAGTAGTGTGACCTAAATTCATGATATTTTTAACAATTTCCATCTTTCAAATACTTGAGCTTTGACACGAATGGTTTTGTATATTCTATATTATCTATAATCTATGTTCTGTAATCCATTTTTGATACAAAAGTGAATACTCGCCATGTTTTGTTTTTGTGTTTTCTCTCGAAACGCAACATTAATCACCAGTATAGTATATTATGTATATGAATACGATGGTCTTGTATTGTGCATCTTGACTCTTTACGAATTAATAACAAAATGCCCTGTTTCCTCAAACATGTTTTGATAGAAACTGCCTCTGTAAGTGTATCGCGGTTTTCCTGATTTGTTCCATTCTAAAGAAAATATGATGTTCTTGGTTTTACCAGTTTACATAAGTTGTGGATCACTGATATTCTAACCTAGTTGTCCAAGGCGAACTCTTATCTTTTTCAGGTTTCCGTAATACTCAAGGAGTCCTTATAGTTTCGCTCTGTCCGTCTGTCGTCTGTCTGTCTGTCCGCCCTTCTAGCTCCTGTAATTATGAATAATATGAATATAAATGGATGAAATTTGATAAAGTTAAAGATTGTGTATATATCTGGGTTCCGGCATCATAAAATAATAATAATTTTACATTTTAGGGGTGGCTCTCCATATATCTGAAGTGAGAATGAAAAAAATTTTGGAGTTTATTCCTTAAGAATCGATTTTCATATAAGGTATGAAAAAAATATGAGGTGTAAAATCTACTGAACGAATGACCTCGTTACGTTTTCGTGCGCAACCTATTCTGCGCACCTGTCACTTTTTTTCACATGGCGCGAATTTTTGAACTCAAATCGATCGCTAAAGTTTTTGTTCCTTCTGAGGGACGTGTTTTACTTTTTAGAGTAAACTCCAGTTGTGCGTCGGAGCTGACACACACTTTTTTTTGGAGTTTACTCCTTAAGAATCGATTTTCATATAAGGCCCCCGGTATGAAAAAAATATGAGCAGTAACATCTACTGAACGAATGACAGCGTTACGTTTTCGTGCGCAACCTATTCTGCGCACCTGTCAATTTTTTCACATGGCGCGAATTTTTGAACTCAAATCGATCGCTAAAGTTTTTGTTCCTTCTGAGGGACGTGTTTTACTTTTTAGAGTAAACTCCAGTCGTGCGTCGGAGCTGACACACACTTTTTTGTTCTACCCCATCGTGTGGGGTACCATTGAATAGGTCTTTTAAAATAAAGGCAAGGTTTCATAAATTATTTTTTTACAAAGTTGGCCATTTTCGAGTACCTAATTGGCCTCCAAAGTGGTTTATAAGATAGCCCCCTGGCATTTCTAAATTATAAGAGATAGAAACATGAAAGTTTCTATGTTTATAGATGATACTAAAAACTCTTTTAGTATCATCTATAAACATAGAAACATTATTTGGAGCGAAATCGGACACTAAATTTTGAAGTAATTCAAAGAAAAAGTCTGCTGAGTGCGAGTTTTCGTCACTACTCGCCGTAAAGAAGTTAACTACAATTTGTATCGATGCCATACAGTTTCCATTGTTTGCCACTAGGGGCGTTGTTCCGTAGCTACACAATTTGTAGTTAACTTCTTCACGGCGAGTAATTACAAAAACTCGCACACAGAACACTGGTACCATCCATTTATTCCATACAGAATAATATAGTACATACTTCGTAAACATACCCTCGCTTCTTAACTTGTCAATAAACCAAACGCACTCACTCCCTTCGATAACTCAAGCGGCTCTTTTCGGCCCTTCAAGTCTAGTCCAAGAATGTAAAATTTATTTTTCAAATTTCAGAGTCCAATCGCATGTGGGCGAGTGCGTCGTTCGTGGGCGTGCTCATCATCATCGGCCTGCCGCTGTGGTGGAAGACCACAGAGGTGTACAGGTATATTGTCTGACCAGAGGGCTTAGTTAATTACGAGATTTGTGGCTCATGCTGTAGTATAGGGAAACTATAACCCTTGCCCATTCAATCAGTCTGGACTCTGGGGGCTAATGCTTCAGCAGCTTAGCGGACTTCAGCCCACTAAGCTTACCGAGTTGTTCGTCCTTACTTACATGAACAAGAAACCGCAGTTTGCTGTACAAAATTTTATTTTTAACCTAAACTGGACGTCAGTACCTACTAAATATTATAATATGTTCTTTAAGGCAAACACGAGTGAGCGGAGCGAGCGAGCAAAAATTCCTTCTCATTTTACAACTTAAAATCTGTTCAAACTAAAACACTGAAAAACGGTGAACTTCGGAAAAATACCATAAAATTAACTGGCTAAAACAGAACATCTGTACTAAATAATATAATATTATGTTCTTTAAGTTAAACTCGTGCGAGCGAAAGCAAACAAATCTTTTCAACCGACTTCTTTTCTCTGATCTTTTCCAAAACACAGGAGGAGGTTATCAATTCGTGTATAAATTATTTTTTTTATGTAAGTTACGCGATTACTCCGCCGTTTGTGGACCGATTTTCTTATTTTAATGAGTTGACTCCCAAGTTGGTCCCATTATAACCAAATGGTAGATCTGGTGATCTAGCATATGTTACCAAAAGTGAGTTGTTGTGCCAAGGTATACCCTGGATCCAAAAGCACTGAACGGAGCACGTTCGGAAATTTCAGCTTTCTTTATAAAACTGCAAGCATATGTCACTATAAAATAATCATC
The DNA here is from genome assembly GCA_963565745.1 of Phengaris arion. NCBI lineage: Eukaryota > Metazoa > Arthropoda > Insecta > Lepidoptera > Lycaenidae > Phengaris > Phengaris arion. The sequence goes on from OY751433.1 coordinate 26,473,537, forward strand.
ATCACCACTACCATCATCACACCATACATAATCATATGACGAAATAGGTTCTTCTCTTAGTCTTTTAAACCAATATTCCTTTGAACAGTCGCTAGTCACATCATCAACATTATATTAGGTCATTACATATGAAATTAGCGTTTTGTAAAGGAGGAACATATAGTCGTTTTTATTTTAACATAATATATTTATTTAATCAAAGTATATACCATTGCTATTTATGCACTTTTGCCATCTCATAGGTAGTTCATCGATTCCTTTACTAAAAAAACCATTCGGGCAGTAATAAATAAAATCTTTGAAGGCGCTTTGGACTTTCACCAATTTTTTTTCGACCAAATTTCGAAAAAAATGGTAATCTGTTGGAGCAAGGTCCGGAGAGTACGGTGGATGTCTTAGACATTCCAATTGAAGCTCCTCTAATTTGGTAGCCGTCTGTTGTGCAGTGTGTGGTTTAGCGTTGGCCTGAAGTAGCAGTGGCCTAGAGCGAATGACCAACCTCGGTTATTTAGCTGCTAGCTTTTCCATCATGATTTGCAGTTACTGGCAATAGACATTTGCCGTAATCGTCTGGCCAGATTTTAGAAAGCTGTAGTGAACGACACCGGTACTAGTCCACCAAAGGCTCACAAGTAACTTTTTTCGAGTAAATTTTCGCTTGGGGCAGGCTTTGGCTGGTTCGCCACGGTTCAACCATTGCGATGAGCGTTTCTGATTATCGTACAGGATCCACATTTCATCACAGGTTGATTCATCACAATGATTCGATTTAAAATCCCTTAATTATTGTGCCGGTTGAGTAGTGTAACGCAGCAGTCGACGCACGTTTGTCGGTTTGCTGCACTCAATTCATGAAACTTCAAGCTTTTTCACCTTCCGAATTTGCTTCAAGTGGATTAAAATAGTTTTATCACTAACACCGCAGCCTGCAGCTGACTCGGACGAAATTTCCAGAACGAAAACGTTGGAACCAAAACTCACTGCGTTTTATTTTGCGGCACCGCCGCCATACACATCATTAATCCTTCGAACCGTTTCTGCAGCACTGGTGCCACGGTGGAACTCGTACTCGAAAATAATACGATATTTCAAGTTTTCCATTTTGTAAACAGAGTGACGCAAAGAAAAAACCAAAAGAGGAAAAAACAAATGAATTACGGTTTTTGAAACATAAATACATGAGTAAATAGCGGTATAAATTTGAAATTGGAATTCCTAACCAAAGAAGATATATTTGAGATCAAAGTGGCCAGTACGACATAACGCCAATTTCATATATAAGGATCTGATATATTATTGTGTGTCAATTGTTACATCATTCCACCGACAACTTCATTGGAGATGTTTTGTGCATAAGTGCTTAAAATAGACGTTAAAAACATATATAACAGCCTCCGTGGTCCAGTGGTTAGAGCTTGGCTCTCGACTCGGAGGTCGTGGGTTCGATTCCCGCATTGGAACAAAAAAATGTTGTTTCCAAGTTTGGTTAGGACAATTCAGGCTGATCACCTGATTGTCTGACAAGAAAGATGATCCATGCGTCGGATGGGCATGTAAAAAGTCGGACCTGCGCCTAATCTCTCGCCAGTCGTGTCGGTTATCCGTCCCACTGGGTTATGAGAGTAAAAGGAGGAGAGAGTGCTCTTGTGTACTGCGCACACACTTGGGCACTATAACATAACTCCTGCGTAGCTGGCCTGGTTTCAATGAAACAGGCCACCGTCACCGAAATCGGTGTGGGAGCTATTATTATAAAAACATATGTTTATATTATACGAGACATTGCCCGCGATTACGTCCGCGCAAAAGGAAATCTCGCAGGAACCGTACGCATTTCGCCGCGATATAAAGTAGCCTCAGCTGGATAGTAGAATGGTCAGTTGTGCGTAATATACGAGTTGGTCTCGCGTTTGAAACCCGGTCAGATCAATATTTTCGTGATTCTTTTTATTGAATTTCTCTTATATATATTTTTTTTTTTAATTTTAGTGTCCTACTAAAACTCTGAGTAAAGCTTGGTGTCACAGGGACAATTTAATAATATTATAATATCACTAAAAATAATTATAATTATAATATCATTAAAAAATATATATAAACCGACTTCCAAAGTAAAAGTAATAATATTCTTAAGAATCACTAAAAAGTATGAAATAATTCTTATTGTCGAAAGAGTTCCCCTTTTAAATTCTGCTAGAATGTAACTATTTCTCTACTTAATGTTCTTATTTTTACAGTCAGTAGCAGCCCAAAGAATTGTATAAATCCTTTAATAAAAAAAATAATTAATTTTAACACAACTACGTTCTTATACATACAAAAAATATTTTAAAGAACTCAAGGTCAAACTAGTTGGTAAGTACCTACTTAAAAAATAAGAAAATGAAGAAGAAGAGAAGAAAAAACTTAAAAATCAATTAAAACTTGATTTTTTGGAGTTTTGCCGGGGAGTTCAATGGGTGACGTTGAGAATTTGTAATAGGTATTTCATAAATTTGTGTTATATCGGTTCTAATTGGTTTAAACGGTATAATATTGGTAGAATATTAACCATTAAATATTCGTTAACATGCACAAGTGTGGGCAAGTGGTACAACTTCTAAAAACGTGCTATTTGTGTGTTTCCCGCCAAAACTCCCTAGGAACTTTGAGTAAAGCGTCTACCACTTTACTGAATCGACTGACATGACTCATTGACTGTACTGACTATTTATTTGGACTTTGACTAGACTTTAGACTTGACGATATATGAATACAGTGTTGAAAATTGAAACGAAAGTTCTATTTTTTACTTGACACTGGCAAATGGTTTTAAGATAAGCCGACGCCATATATTAAAAATAGTGATTTTTAAGTTTTTTTTATATTAATATATCTTTCCTATATAACAGGTTAAATCTGTTTAAACTTTAAACCCTGAAAGACTGAAAATATGATCATTTTGTAATTTAAATTGAAGTAAAATAAGTGTAATTTCTGATGTTGCGAAGTATATGACAAATAGCATATTATTATGTTAGGTTTGTCATATAATACCTGACACTTGACACTTTATTCGCAGTACACAATTACAAAATTTTGTGATCAGTGACGTGACCATATTGTGTCGCGTGCCATTGATCACGCGTGCCATAGGTCGCCATCCCTGCGCTAGAGCCTAATCCTTGCATAGAGGACAGGCCCGAGCCATATCCTGCGGTGACTTAAGTGGTAGGTCAGGATGATTGGCGAAGAAAATATCACTTATAATATATTAGATAATAATTTTTAGACAAACAAGTGAGGGTCAGATCATAAGATAAACCAATTTTAAAACAAATTATGTAAGTAATGGTGGCCAAGGTTAAACTCCATCATATAGTAAAGTGATTCCATAGGAACAAGTTGTGTGCAGTTTAAATCTTGATAATTTCGATAGCAATAACGCGACCACCCTTTCACTCGCATTATATAAAATCTTTAATCCACTCAAAACTATCGCCAAGGTCACAAGGACAAAGAAATCCGTATAATGTTTGTTGTACTCATTATTTGTTGTTGTAGCGGCAACAGGAAAAAATCACCTGCGAACATTTCAACTATTTAGCTATCATGGTTATGGAGATACGGCCTGGTGACAGACTGACGGACGGACGGACAGACAGACATGTCAGGGACCCGTTTTTACCCTTTGGGTACAGAACCCTAAAGATAATATAACCTGTTTAGATCTAATTTTATCTTTGTTTAAAACACTTACGCATTGTGTCGCGGTTCGGACCGCGTTTTAAACAATGAACAATATTCGCGTAAACCTAAGAAATCAATAGGTAATTTTATCTCTTTATGTAAAAAAAAGATGAAAATCGATTTAAATCAATGTGCATTTCGAATATATCATTGTATTTCATTATTGCACGGTAAATAAGTGACATTTACATTGGTAGCATTGTATGTGTACTGTTGTGTTTTTGTTTACGTTTAGATTAAATTGAATTGTGTAAGAATTTAAATTAATAATATTATGTACCTATGTTCTTTTGTGACTACATATACTACCAATAGGGCGTTGACAGTGCGCAAGCGTCGCGGCACAATAACAATAAAGCGTTCTTATCTCTAAGACAATTCTCAAGAAAATACTTAAGATGTTGTTTTAATTAATAGACCGTACTTAACTACAGCTGTAGGTACGGCGTATCAAGTGAGTGCGAACGTATTAATAAACTAGACTCGTTACTCTTTACGTTACTCAAATACGCTGTCATTGCTATCAAACTGTTACTTGAGACACGGTTTCGTGAGTACAGTCAAACCTTGACTTGAGTACGGCTTGGGATACAGTACAATATTATTTGTTGTGGTTTTGGTTCTAATTACTTATTATTAAACAAACTCAGAATTTACACTACATACTCAACATTTATTTATTTTTTTTTAATATATGGCATCGGATTATAACTATTTGCCAGTGTCAAGTTAAAAATGCGAGAAATAATTGGTTTAAATTTTCAACACCGTATTCCTAAATCGTCAAGTCTAAAGTCTAGTCGAAGTCCAAATAAGTAGTCAGTGCATTCCATGAGTCATGTCAGTCGATTCAGTAAAGTGGTAGAAGCTTTACTAAAAGTTCCTAGAAAGTTTTGGGAGGGAACACAAAATAGCACGTTTTTAGAAGTTTGTTTCACACTTGTGCACGTTAACGAATATTTAATGGTTAATATTCTACCAATATTACACATTAAGAACAGAAATAACACAAATTTATGAAAGAAATACAAAATCCACAACGTCACCCATTGAATTCCCTGACAAAACTCCACAAAATAATTTTATAGAAAACAAGCGTCTTGTTGATACTTCTTCTTCTTTTTGGCAATCGCGGTTGCAAAGGTTTTGTACCATTCTGCCAGTGTCGAGTATTTATAGAAATATTTTCGATTTTATTTATTTATTTACATTAAACGAATTACCTATTTGATTTATATTAATAGCACTCAATAACAAAGATAAAAGTCAAAACAAAAGTGACTTGATTTGACACTTGACAGCAGGGCTTTGTTTTCGCTGCCCAAAAAACAATCCTCATTAAATGATTATATAATAGGTCTTTACCTATGAAATTGCCGTTCTGCAGTACTGGCCATTTCAAATCAAAATAATTTTTGTTTGGCTAAGAATTCTAATTTCAAATTAATTTTATTTTAAAAACATGGAATTCATTTTCCAAAAGTAGTCATTTGTTTATTGGTTAGTGTTACATTTTCATCGCATTTCAATCCTTCATGTCATCATGGACACGTTAAAAATTCTAGTAATTATGGAATATGAGTACCGTCGTGGCAGCAACGCGGCACAAGCAGCACGAAACATCAACGACGTTTACGGAGCTAACACTACAAACCAACGCACCACCTGTTATTGGTTTGCTCGCCACCGTTCTGGAAATATCGACCTGAAAAATGAACCTCGCGGTCGTCCGAAGACTTTGGTCAACAATGACGAATTAAAGGCGATTGTGGAAGCTGATGAAACACAATCTACGGCTGAATTAGCAGCAGCTTTCCACGTTAGCGTCAAAACAATATTGGCCGATTTGCGTCAAATTGGCAAGGTAAAAAAGCTTGACAAATGGGTGCCCCACGAACTCAATGATCGCCAGCGCGAAGTACGCGTCGAGACGTGCCTTGCACTGCTCAACAGACACACAAATGAAGGAATTTTGAACCGCATTGTTACCTGCGATGAAAAATGGATTCTGTTTGATAACCGCAAGCGCTCAGCAAATTGGTTGGATCCTGGTTCAGCACCTAAACAATGCCCTAAACGAAAACTTACCCCTAGAAAAGTGATGGTCACTGTTTGGTGGTCTAGCGCCGGTGTGATTCATCACAGATTCTTACCAAACGGGGTGAGCATTACTGCAGATGTGTACTGTGAAGAACTGAACACAATGATAGAGAAGCTGGCACATCTCCAACCAGCATTGGTCAATCGCTCGTCTCCGCTGCTCCTGCACGATAACGCGCGACCTCATAATGCACAGGAAGGTTTTGACGGTTGGACGGTCTCCAAGTTGCAAGAACCGGGGTTTGAAGCTCTCCGTCATCCGCCCTACTCACCAGATCTTGCGCCTACAGACTATTACTTTTTCCAGAATTAGGATTTTGGATTTGGGATGAATTGGCGGGAAACAAATTCAATATCCGAGAGGCAGTACAAATTGCCTTTGAATAATTTGTTGCCTCCCATCCAGCTGATTTCTTAAATAAACATATACAATAAACATATAAACAATAAACTGCCACTGCGTTGGCAAAGATGCATTGATTGCATGGGTGATTACTTCGATTAATACAAATAAAAAATACATAAAAAAATTCGTTTAAATTTTTTCAACCAAAACGGCAATTTCATAGGTAAAGACCTAATATATATATAAAATATAAATCCTCCTACAATTGAGTAACCAAAACTTTATGTACATAATATAACAAAAAAAAACTGTGGTACTAACCCTAAATGTTTGTGTTTCTTCTAGATTTTAGATTATGTAACAGATTTCATCCAGTACACCGTGCCCTTGTTTTTAATTTTATTCATAAAAACCACTTATAAGGCAGAGTTTTCGTCAACACACTCTGACATTGGCGAAACACTAAGGAACCATTTTAAAGAATAAGAAGAAGAACTTTTTTTCGAATGGTAATGATCCGCATTCCGTTTTAGGTAGTTGTTAAAAATATATGGATATTAATATGCTAGAGAATTATAAATATTAATATCTACGTGAAAATTAATGAAAATCAGTTTTTTTTTCAATATAAAAAATACAGACAACTTTTTTGGTATTTATATTATTAAATATTACATTTTTAAAAAGAAATATTGTAGGAATATATAATCAATAAATCTGTTCTTTGTAGAAGTGTAAACGAAACGTTATTTTTTTCGTTCTTTGTCGTGTAGATGACGCTTAAAAGTTGAGTAAGTGATCTCAATAACGTTATCAACTGATACGGTCTTGCGATCATACTATAAATTAAAGACCATCTTGAGAAGCTAATCGTTACTTGAGACCGTCTCAGCCAAGAAAGGTCTTGAGAACGAGTTTGTGAACGGTTTACTATTACGGGCCTAATACTTGTTAGACAAGTCTAGGCGCGGCGCGGGCGCGGCGCGGCGGCGCGGCGCACGGCGTGACACTTGATGCTTCTGCTATTTGAGGTTTCGTTAGCGACCGTGTGAATGACGCATATGTGTGCGTGTGCCGATTCGGGTGGTCTAGTATGAAGATGTTCTACTGTACATTATTTATATTGTACGTCAAAATGGAAAATAAACTTAAATAAAATAAAACTGTCCTTTCACGTTTCTATATTGCGCTGTGCGAGAGTCTATACATTAGTCAGTCAGACAGTCTGTCAGTCTGTCAGTGAGGACATCTCCTTTTAGATTTATTAGCGAGCTAGTAGCAGTTACAAACGAAATATCCCCATCAACCTCAGCGCCCTATAGCGCAATGTTTTGTTTAGAATATTTTTAGATTTTTTTTATTATTTTTCTGTTTAAACGTCTTGTCATAAGCAGTAGATCATTTGCCTAAAATGTCCGCAGTTGATTTTAGACCACCTTATATACTAGTGTAGTCAGTACACGGTAAATACCAACTTTCTGTCCCCAGAGTGGCATTACCGTACTCGGAGATCAGCGCGTTCGACACGGAGTCACATCACGTGGCCACACAGCTGAAAGTGCTGGCCAACTCCCCACAGCTTGCCAAGGAACTGGCTGACAGCATACGCGAGAAGTTCAAGGACTACGGTAACGTTTTGTCAAATCGTTTACATCATGAGATATGTCTCATAGATCAGTGATTCCCCAGAGTGGGTTCCGTGGGTCAAAATAAATGGCGCAAAATAAGGAATGAGAAAAAATCATTACTTTTATGCACGGAACAAAAACAAGTGGAAGTGATATATGGAATATACGAGGGCGGCACTGAAAATTTTGGGAATAAAGAAATTGACACAACATTACTATTTAAAAATGTATTTATTGCTTTTCGAAGTATTCTCCGCGAAATTTGACACATTTTTCCATACGATTGAACCAATCATTGAAGCAACCATTCCATTCGGAAGTTGGGGTCTCCAAAATGGCCGTTTTGTAGGCGTCCAGCTTCTTCAGGTGATGAAAATCTCTGACCACGCAATTTATTCTTTATTTTAGGGAAAGTGAAGAAATCATTAGGGCTTAGGTCGGGGCTGTACGGCGGATGGTGTAATAATTCTATGATTTCTTGCTCTAAAAACTCTTTTGTTCTGTGCGCGGTGTGAGAACTCGCATTGTCGTGATGGAGGATGATGCGGCGGTTGCAGTTCTCTTTACGGAGTTCAGAAACGACCTGTGGCAAACAAATGTTAGCATACCCTTCTGCATTAACCGTTCTTTGTCCCTCAAGAGGAGTAGTCGCAACATGGCCGGTTTTGGAGACAAACGTGGCCACCATTTTTTTTGCAACACTCCGTGAACGAACAATTTTTGTTGGCTTTAACTCATTTTCGAACACCCAAACTCGTGACTGGTTTTTTGTTTCGGGTTCGTACGCGTATATCCAGGATTCGTCACCTGATACGATGTTGTATACAGCATTTGAGGATCCTGCGTGGAATCTTTCGAGAGTTCTGACGCACCAAGTAACGCGAGCCGCTTTTTGCTCTTCACAGAGCAAATGCGGTATCCATCGGGAAAACAACTTTTTTACACCTAATTGTTCATGCAAGATTATTTGTATTTGTCTCATGCCAATGTCGGACGATCTTGACGGGGATCATCAGTGAGCTCGACACGTCCACGTTGAAATTCAGCAAACCAGCGATAAATTGTGATTTTGGATGGGGCTTCATCACCAAATGCAGAAATCATCCGGTCAACACACTGTTTTTGTGTTAAACCACTTCGAAAGTCATAATAAATCATCGCTCTAGAATTTTCTCGAGTCAATTCCATTTTCTCAACGACTAAACAAGTTTGACAAGAACTTGTGACAAGACCGAGAACAAGACAGTCAGACAGACAGAACGAAGACACAGTTTCTTATGCAACCTCCTGTCAGTATTTACTCGATGTTCGCTACTAATAATAATATTAGGTCCTTACATATGAAATTAGCGTTTTCTAAAGGTGGAACATAAAGTCGATTTTTTTTAAACATGATATATTTATTTAATGAAAGTATCATTAATTCCTTTACTAAAAAAACCATACGGACAGGAATCAATAAAATCTTAGAAGGCGCTTTTTTTCCGTTTTCCCTTGCAAGAAGTTATCCAAAATTCGAAAAAATGGTAATCTGTTGGAGCAAGGTCCGGGGAGTACGGTGAATATCTTAGACATTAAAATCGAAGCTCCTCTAATTTGGTAGCCGTCTGTTGTGTAGTGTGTGGTCTAGCGTTGTCCTGAAGCAGCAGTGGCCTAGAGCGAATGACCAACCTCGGTTGTTTAGCAGCTAGCTTTTCTATAATGATTTGCAGTTGCTGACAATAGACATCTGCCGTAATCGTCCGGCCAGATTTAAGAAAGCTCTAGTGAACGACACCGGCGGTATCGTAAAATCTATTATATTCTAGAGATTCTAGAGCTGGCATTCACAGAAGTGACCTTCGTATAAGTACATATTATACAGTATACACTACATTTTAAATGTAGCTTCTGCCTGAATATCTCAGGTAGCTAATGCTCAGATCAGATCTGTAAAACCCTAAACTTACAACCCTGGTCTTATATTCCCCAGACGCGATAAAACTGAACATCGTGACAGAGACGCTACCCCCTACTCTCCGTCACACACTAGAGTCAGTGGCGGATGAAGGGGAGGCTTTAGAGGAGGTCGGCGGGGTGTATGACGTGAGCCAACACAACACGTTCTACGTGGTGCAGAGGACGCCGCTGTTTACTGATGTGTGGGTGGGAGGCGAGAGGGTCGCGTTCTTCAGAGATGCTAAAGGTACCCAAGTGTGATTAAAATTTAAATAAGTCACATGTGAAGAAACACACCTCTGTCTACTAAATGACAAAGACGAAGTAAGTAGAAATGCCATTTTACTAAGATTAAAACGTCACATTTGGTATCGCTGTCAGCGAGCTCACTGTCACAGACAAAGATTCCTCTATCTAGGCTAGTTTATTGAAACGCAAAAAACCGGCAAATGATACCAAAGGTGACGTTTTTAACAAATGTTACTGGTAGATAGGTTATTGAAACCGGCCGCTAATAAAATTAGTAATTACTAGAGGTTGGTTACTGGTCAGTGATCGAAATTCAACCATAATATCATAATATCAATACTTACATTTTTAAGTTTCTACTTTTTAGGTGAATTATGTCTCTTGGATAAGCAATAAAAATAATGTAAAGAATGTGAAGTAAAGATTGACAATTGTTTCAAATCAATACCTACTGTTATTATACAAACGCATTACCATGCGTGCGTGTAACTTTATTTTATTAATTTTGTATATTAAAAAAATGTTGTACAGCAGTAATACTCAAAGTTTTTGTACAGCTGTGTTTACCTCATTAATCTAATATTTGTATCGCCAGTCTATTGGCTAATTGTTGTTATTACTCTTACAGCAATCCCCACAGTCTGCGAGGCCCTCCTCAAGTGGATATACCAGCCCACCGTCCTCCACGGCGCCCGCTCCGAGAGCGCGGACGCGGCGCGCCAGCTGCGCTCACCCGGGGGCGCGGAGTACCACATAGTGTTGTCCGTGGTGCACCCCGCGCCGCAGCACTTGAGGGTTGAATTCAACGCGGGAGAGACCATGGAAGGTGAGACGGTCCATCAAAAAAGATTCACCTGTATAAGGCCCGCCGGGTACGTGCAAGGCACCTGGTAAAGGATTAGTAGCAATACATACTCTCTACGACAGTGATAAGGTCATTGACCTCACACAGCTGATTTCAAATCGTTGCGCGGACGATACGTACTGGACTTATTGCAATGTAATTTTGTTTTGTTTTTTTTTCGAGTTTTATAATTATTTTCTACCTAAACGTCACCGTGTGCCCGAAGTTTCTAGGCTGGTATTTTTTGTGGCAGTCGACAACCTTAATAACTAGTAGACGAAATAATATCTTAAAATAAATACCGATTTGTGTACTGTTGCAGACTACATCGGTTCGTTCGTGGACGACTTGTCGGAGTTGCACAACTTCACGCTCAAGTCGCAGTGGCTCCATCTGCTGGACTTCGACTTTCAGGTCAAGGAGGTAAGTTGTATTTTAGTTATATGTCTATAATTTATATGTCATAGAAGATCGAGAGTTAAAATAAATACAAGTTAGTAAGTAGTAATACAACTGACTACACTTTTTTCATTTATTTATTTTTAAATTTTGGCTAGCTGACCCGACATACGTTGTTCTCTTTTGGGACTATATGATCCGGCGGGCTCAGGAAAATTCAGAGCACTGAAAATAGAACTCTGCGCTAATACAATATAGTTGAAAATCGAAGTGTCGAGTGTCGAGCTGTCATATATGACATTGACATTTGACTCGACACTCGTGTGTTCGATTTTCAGCTCTATTTTAATAGCATAGAGTTCTATTTTCAATGCTATGAATTCCCCCGGCTACTGGATTCCCGACAATATAGTTCCAGCCTTAACTATGAATTGGATTAAATAAATAACTACACCTACATTTACACCTGCTTCTATACCTACAACTACAACCTACGTCCTACACCTACATCTACGCCTGCAACCACACCAACTTTCTACACCTACAACCTACTGGGGCCGAACGATGTTTCTAGAACTGTTTTTTTGATGATTTTAATGATCAATAAAAGATTGAACGCACATCTACAATTCTTTGATAGTCCAGTGACACCGAACACCCGATTTTACGCTACCGAACATTTAGTACAGCAATTTTTATTAGTATTATTATAATTTTCCTTCACAATTCTTTAAATTTTGCTCAAGTTTTAGCGAGAAATAGGAGCTGCATTTTTATAGTAGATTATCGCCGCTCTTGGACACCTGCAAGATGTAGATACCATATTATGATCAAGGCGCAATCGGTACATCATCACTATCACGTATCACCACCAGGTTCGCGACAGCAGTCCGCGCGGTCGGCACTTCTCTACGCGACAGGAGCGGCTGCCGCTGCTGCTGACGCGGCTGGAGGCGCGCGCGGCGCACGTGTCGCAGCAGCCCGCGCTCAACATCGCGCTGTACGTCGTGCCGTGCGACACAGCGCCGCTGCGCGTGCACGCAGGTGCGTATGTGTGACTTCACTCTGACGCTGCACTACTGCAGGAGCGGCTGGAAGTGTAATTACTTACAAAACAGTATCCATTCTAACGTCACGACTTTCGACGACGAAAAATTCAAATCGGCCATACATATCTTTCAAATGATTTGCCTCCTTTCACCGGATCTCCATTTAACGGCTCGACCATGTCCTACCACACATCCTGCATAAAAGTAGAGTTAATGAGAAGGTTGCAAAAACAACAATTTCGTACGTAAATGTAAGTTTATGACAGTATGGTCTATTTTACTCTTCATATTGTTTTAACGTCTGTTTCCAACTTCAAGACGAAGAGAACGACTCGTTCGTCCAAGCGTTCATGTCGCCGAAGTGGGGTGGCGTGGTGCTGGCCAGCCCGACCGCGGCGGAGTGTGAAGCTGGCGTGTACAGGCCGCCTGTGAAGCTGGTCATGGGCACCTTCATATCGCAGCTGAGGAAACTGCTCGGGATCACTGATAAGGTGAGTGTAATACGTACTACGTACACGCTTACGCACACGTATCTCCGTGCACGCTTACGCACACGTATCTCCGTGCACGCACTGTGCGTTTACATTTGCGTACAAACTGTAGGACGATTGTGCTAATTAAATCTTTCAATGATACTGTTTCTATGCAGTCTCGATATAATATATAACAGCAAAATGGTATTTTCATAAACGTCAATCCAAGGTTTAACGCGTTTGGATTGGTTGAACTTGTAATGTCGTTTTTGGAAGATAAGTCAAAAATGACATTACAAGTTCATAATACGTTACTGTGACACGATTATGAGTCGATCGTCGTTGGTATAATAGGCTAGTTTCATCTATCAAAATCAGGTGATATAAATTTGTTATATATATTTCGAAAATAAAACTGCAGTTTTACTATATGTATGTCACGTGACCGAAAACGCCAGCCGCCATATTTTTCTTGTAAGTGACGTCATAAGAACATAATCAAATCGAATAAACAACAGCGATACTACAACAACGCATAATATCAATATATAATACACACAATATATATTATACACACTTAAAAAAGGACCAGATTGCCTCCCTACGGGAGCAACTGTTATACTACTATACAATCTATATATTGATATACAATCTACACAACTATAATTACATACCTATATACAATCTAATTAGATAACCAACTACATCATTTTTGGTGTAGTTGATAGGTTAAGGAAACTTTATAGATATTATTGTACATATTCGGACTAGCGACTATAATTGGAGTCGCCGCTAGCTAATAGGCGGAAGACTTCTGACTATATTGAATACCTATAGAAACTACAGAGCAAATAAAGCTGACTATAACGCGTATTGCTATCTAAAATTATTAGGCGGAAAGAAAATTTACCTAGGAGTAGGACACATTACATATTACATTTTTTATACTAAATTTACACATAAAAATAGGAGCTCGAATCTATTCTAGTCAAGATATATAATTAATAATTAAAATACTTAAACAACGTAAAGTAAATTATATCTATTAAAGTAATTATTTTAAAATCTACAATATACGTATACTATTTTACTTATACAATTTTACTTTTTAAATTTACACATTGACGCGTTCCCCCAAATAATTTTGAATTTAATTTTTGCAATATATACATTCTACATATCATAAATATACACTTACTTGCTTTAAATATACATGGTTTGAATATATAAACTAAAATTAAAATGGCTATGGTTCATACCCCACATAACAAAAACCCTATGAACTGACTATCCATGGAGGGGCCGGGGTCTGCTGGTAGTAGCAGCGGAGATAGTAGCCGGCACCAAATAGAAACTAGCACCCCCCAAAACCCCGACTAGGAACATGAGAGGCGAGCTAAAGGCTGGCTTGGCAAATAATCTTACAAAGATTTCTAACCATATAGGGAAAGTCGCGTTACTAAGTAGTAAGGAAAATAGGAAAATAAGTGATACGGAGGAACAGAGCGAAAGGGGAAGTGAACGGGGAACCCCAAAAAGTTGCGATTGTAAGAGAGATATTGCAGAAATGTATAAAAGAATGGGAAAAATGATGGATGAAAAGATTTATAAGATAAATGACAACGTAACGATAAAAAGTGGTAACTTAAAAGGAGAGATCAAATTGTGCAGCCCTCGTATAGCATATTAGCAGTATTAGATATATAATTAGATACTGTAAGAAGACGCGCAAGGTACCACGCACTAGTCTTACATATTACCTGTAAGCTGGCACTGATCTCGCACAACGCGCTATGGAGAACACATTGCAGAAAGAATCATACTGTATAATTTTTATGCAAAATTTCGGAACGGGCGTTCCGGGCTGAACGTAATAACTAAGGATTTTCTCAATATAAAATAAAATTCTAAATGTCAAACATAAATACGAGGGCGGCACTGAAAATTTCGGGAATCAAGGAAGTGACACAACATTACTATTTAAAAATGTATTTATTGCTTTTCGAAGTATTCTCCGCGAAATTGAAGCAACCATTCCATTCGGAAGTTGGGGTCTCCAAAATGGCCGTTTTTTAGGCGTCCACAGCTTCTTCAGGTGATGAAAATCTCTAACCACGCAATTTATTCTTTATTTTAGGGAAAGTATAGAAATCATTAGGGCTTAGGTCGGGGCTGTACGGCGGATGGTCTAATAATTCTATGATTTCTTGCTCTAAAAACTCTTTTGTTCTTTTTGTTGCAGTTCTCTTTACGGAGTTCAGAAACGACTTGTGGCAAACAAATGTTAGCATACCATTCTGCATTAACCGTTCTTTGCCCCTCAAGAGGAAAAGTCGCAACATGGCCGGTTTTGGAGACAAACGTGGCCACCATTTTTTTGCAACACTCCGTGAACGAACAATTTTTGTTGGCTTTAACTCATTTTCGAACACCCAAACTCGTGACTGGTTTTTTGTTTCGGGTTCGTACGCGTATATCCAGGATTCGTCACCTGATACGATGTTGTATACAGCATTTGAGGATCCTGCGTGGAATCTTTCGAGAGTTCTGACGCACCAAGTAACGCGAGCCGCTTTTTGCTCTTCACAGAGCAAATGCGGTATCCATCGGGAAAACAACTTCTTTACACCTAATTAATCATGCAAGATTATTTGTATTTGACTCATGCCAATGTCTAAAGTTGCCTGAATTTCGCGGTATGTCACATGTCGATCTTCCTCAATCAGCTTACGCACAGCATCAACGTTTTCTTGGGTGACTGCAGTTTTTGGACGACCTTGACGGGGATCATCACTGAGCTTGACACGCAGACAGCAACATAGAATAAATGTATAAGTAAATAATAGATTAAAAATAGAAATTGCCAAAAAATCAAATGTGTAGTCCAATAAAAAACCAAATGTTAATGTAAAAATCTAACCTAGCAAAAAATTGTCCTGACTTCGTGGTTGGGGGAACAAGTAGGCCCAGATATGGGCCCTTTAAAAATAAATAAATAAACAACAGCGAAAGTTAAATTGTTTCTGTTCTTATGACGTCACGATAATGGTGGCTGTCGTTTTGGCGCAAACATTTGTCGTTAAAATTTTAATATTTTTTTTCTTGCATAAAGAAATATTATTTCCAGGAAATAAAAATACTAATTGACTATTGAATCGATACGAACATTTCAAAAAAAATAAAAAAGTAGAATAGCCTATTAAAAACAAAAGTATCTAAATTACCTACGATCAGTGTACCGGGTGTTTTTTCATTCACTGTCCAAACTTTCAGGAGTGAATATACTCTTGAATATAAGCAACTTTTACTATGGGATCACCTTTCCTACTTGAATCAGCTGTTTCCTACAAAAGGGTTACGGCATAGATAGCTGTTCCCATAGTAAAAGTTGCTTATATTCAAGAGTATATTCACTTATGTAGTCCTCATTTGGATCAGTCCCTCTCTTTATTGAAAGAAGTAGCCATCCCATATTCTCAATTCCAGGAGTCCATACCCGGCGCACACCTTGACCCCCTGCGCACCGTGACCCCCCGGCGTTGGGAGGTGGACGCCCTGCTCCGCATCCGCACCCTCGAGCACGTCACGTCCGCGGAGAGGAGCCTCAAGTCCCTGGCTAAACTACTTGGTAATATTGTCGCGTTTGCATGCTGTTATACACAATGTTTGCTATTACTACATTTTTTTATAAAAACTATAACCCGAGTGCGCAAATAATATAGCCTACGTTACCTGGGCCCTTATTGTCTCTCTTATCCTTCGACACCTCGCACATTAAAATCGTGTCAGTAGTTTAGGCGCTAGGGTGAAACAAACATATATACATATATAGAATGCCAAAATCATTACACCGATTTCGTTGACGGCGGCCGGTTTCATTGACACCAGACCAGCTACGCACCGACACGACTGGCGAGAGATCAGGCGCAGGCCCGACCTTATAAATGCCCATCCGACGCCTGGATCACCTTGTCAGACAATCAGGTGATCAGCCTGCACTGTCCTAACTAGACTTGAAAACAACATTATTTGTTGTTCTAACGCGGGGATCGAACCCACGACTTCCGGAGTCGAGAGCCAAGTTCTAAACAACTGGACCACAAAGGTGTCAATGATTGATATTGGACCGTTCCTGAGATTTTCGCCATTTTTTTTTTTTCAAAATTGGGTGACCTGACTGACCTGTTTGGGTTATAATATAACTCTAAAAATAGTTTCAATCATCAAGATTTTAATTTTCCCCTTAAAAAAAATACAAAATGGTAAATATCTCAGACACGTTGCAAATATCAGCCATACATATCGTTCAAATGACTTGTCTTCCCCCTCGGATCTCTATATAACGGCTTGGCTACGTTCTGCCAAACAACCTGGAAAATAATTTGCGTACTGTAAAATAAACGCTGGATACGATCCGTACAATAGCTGTATGTTCTTTGTACTAAGGCGGGTCAATAAGTCCGTGACTTTTTGAATTTCTAACCTCCTTACTGAAAAAGCAACACTACTCCTGTCAACAGGCATCTGTCAGTTGACTCCTATCAAAATTTGAACTTGCTGCGTCAGTTAGTTTGTGTTTTACAGCTATCTTTATCAGACTATCCAGTAACTTAAGGAAACAATGGAAAAAAGTGAATTTCGTGTGCTTATTAAGCATTATATTTGCGAAAAAAAACCATTACCGAGACCAAGGCTAAGCTTGATAAATACTATGGGGACTCTGCACCATCGATTTCAATGGTAAAAAAGTGGTTTACTGAATTTCGTTGTGGCCTTACAAGCACTGAAGATGCCGAACGTCCTGGACGCCCAGTTGAGGTCTCTACACCCGAAACAATCGAAAAAGCGGGTGGGGCTGTGTCGGGGCACACGGCCGTTGGTTTTAACGTGAAACGTCTATGTTAGCGAATCGCTTTTAAAGTAAAAGATTGAAATGAAAACAAGATGGACGCTGTTTTAAGTATTTTAATAAAAAAGAACAGGTACGTAATAGAAACAACAAACACACGAAAGAATCACCACGCTATAAAGTCGGAGTCACGAGTTACACTGAATAGAAACAAGCGTGAGCGCCGGTTTCGCACAGTTATCGCAGTATCCCTCCCCCGCCGCCCCGCTTGACCCCGACACGAACTCAATGTCATAACAGCGAGCTGACTATATAAGTGAAATATATAGTTTTTTTAATTATTAAGGTACGATGATATAGACCTTTTCGTTACGGTCCAGTTTTTAAACCTGGTACCCGTATGTTTCGGCGCGATTTTAAAGACGTTTCACGTCAAAAATTCACGATATGGTGTTGGCCGACCGAAGATTGAAAGTGCAAGAGATTGTGGAAGCCATAGGCATCTCGCATGGCTCAGTGGTTTCAATTTGTGATGTATGATCATCAATTTGATATGAATGATCACTTGGGCATGAGAAAGCTTTCCGCAAGATGGGTGCCGCGTTTGCTCACAGTCGACCACAAACGCAATCGTGTAACAACTTCACAGGAAGGTTTGGCGTTGTTTAATCACAATATGGAGGAGTTTTTTAACCGTGGACGAAACATGGATCCATCACAATACACCAGAGACCAAACAACAGTCAAAACAGTGTGTTTCTAAGGGTGAATCGGCGCCAAAGAAGGCCAAGGTGGGTTTGTCAGCCAATAAAGTTATGGCGACTGTTTTTTGGGATGCACGTGGGATAATCCACATTGACTATCTTCAAAAAGGAAGAACAATTAATGGGAAATATTATGCCAACTTATTGGACCGCTTCAATGAGGATTTGAAAAAAAACCGACCTCATTTGGCCAAGAAAAAGTTCTTTTTCACTAAGACAATGCAAGGGTGCACACATGTGCAGTTGCCATGGCAAAAATCCATGAATTGGGCTATGAATTGCTCCCACATCCACCTTATTCTCAAGATTTGGCTCCGGGTGACTACTTCTTGTTCCCAAACCTGAAAAAATGGCTCGGTGGAAAAAGATTTGACTCCAATGATGAAGTCATCTCGCAAACAAAGGCCTATTTTGAGGACCTCGACAAATCATATTTTTTGGAAGGGATAAAAAAATTGGAGAAGCGTTGGACAAAGTGTATAGAGCTCAAGGGGGACTACGTTGAAAAATAAAATTATTTATTTATCAAAAAATCTGTGTTTTATTCCAAAAGTCACGGACTTATTGACCCGCCCTCGTATGTATGTCACAATGAAACATGTTTTTGATTATTTATGACTTGGACGTTTGTTCAGTACCCAACCATCGCTCTTAAGGTATTTTTTTCAGGTTCGGTGGCTGATGAGGATGATGATTTATTCTAGACATGCTAAAGTGATCTTGAAGAAAATACAAGAACACCTGCATTTTTACTTTTTATATTGGCAAAGAGTTGATAGCAATCAAAGTGCGCATTTTCGCGCTAAATTATTTAAAAACGCACGCAGCGCTTGGTCGCGCTGTGACGTCACGAGTCTAGCCAACCCTTTCATTCATGGTGCGGCGGGCTGCGGGGCACGGGCGGACGGACCCCTGACGTCATGCGTCTAGCCGCGCTATCGCGGAAATTTAAATAGTGCTAAAAACTTCTTACGGTCATAACTTCCATAATACTGCATAGATAGTTTACGGGAAATAAAGACTTATATAACGTATTAACGGTAACGTATAAACTTTACTTTCAGCCTCAAGCAAGTTTACAGATATCTTAAATTATTTTTTCATATTATTTCATGGTTGCAATATTTCCAGGTGAGATCTCCAACATCGTGATCAACGACGAAGTAGGCGCGTCCATCGCGGAAGCCGTCACCTTGACAACAGCTGCGCGCGCGCACGCCACAGCGGGTGACCTGCGTGCAGCGTACGACGCCGCGCGACGCGCCGACACCGCCGCGGAGACGGCATTCATGGAGCCCAGCTTATTGGCGTTATTGTACTTCCCCGATGACCAGAAGTGAGTAAATACTAGATACGATCTTATATTTTTAACGAGACAATTTTGTTTACATAAATCGGTTTCTTGAAAACGGCTGCAAGTATTACCATGAAATTTAGTATGCATGGAGTTTTGGGGGAGAAAAATCGATCTAGCTAGGTCTTATCCCTGAGAAACTGCGCATTTTAAGTTATAGATGTTTTTTCTTTCGTCATGAAACAATATATCGATAATTTCGACTTATTTCGTCAGTTCGATTGGCAGTTTGGTATAATTTTTGCGTTGGTTGGAAACTCGTAATGTGGTGGGTTTATACAATATGTTTTTGCGTTGGTTGGAAACTCGTAATGTGGTGGGTTTATACAATATGTTTTTGCGTTGGTTGGAAACTCGTAATGTGGTGGGTTTATACAATATGTTTTTGCGTTGGTCGGAAACTCGTAATATGGTGGATTTATACAATATGTTATTGTGTTGGTTGGAAACTCGTAATGTGGTGGGTTTATACAATATGTTTTTACGTTGGTTGGAAACTCGTAATGTGGTGGGTTTATACAATATGTTTTTGTGTTGTTTGGAAACTCGTAATGTGGTGGGTTTATACAATATGTTTTTGCGTTGGTTGGAAACTCGTAATGTGGTGGGTTTATACAATATGTTTTTGCGTTGGTTGGAAACTCGTAATGTGGTGGGTTTATACAATATGTTTTTGTGTTGGTTGGAAACTCGTAATGTGGTGGGTTTATACAATATGTTTTTGTGTTGGTTGGAAACTCGTAATGTGGTGGGTTTATACAATATGTTTTTGTGTTGGTTGGAAACTCGTAATGTGGTGGGTTTATTCAATATGTTTTTTTGTGTTGGTTGGAAACTCGTAATGTGGTGGGTTTATACATTATGTTTTTCCTTTCGTCGTGCTATATCTTCTTTTTAATTGGCACTTTATAGACATGAATAATTTTTGCTTTGTTCGAAAATTAGAAATGTCATTAGAAAAATGACGGATCGACTTCCCGGTCAGATAATTATTTTGTGATCCTTTTTTTTATTTTATTTATCAGAACTCCGAGCAAAGCTCGTTTACCCAAGTACTAAAGTATTTAAATAGGTGCATAAGACATTTAAAAAAGTAAAACATATTTAAAATCGTAAAACATTCGTCATATTCCCAGGTACGCGATCTACATTCCTCTCTTCCTACCGATAATGTTCCCGGTGCTGCTGTCTCTACGCAACCTGCTGCGCTGGCTTCGCGGAAAACCGGCGGAAAAAGAGAAGACTGAATAATGTGTTGTGTAACTTGGGTTTCACGGAAAGTGGAGATACACCGTCGCTTACCATCAGGCGAACCGTCTGCTCTGTTGCCCATATATATCTAAGTTAAATTCAAATATCGCCCAAAGTTAAGAAGAACCCAGTGAAAACATAAAATAAAAAATGGTCGAAATTTCACCATATTAGTGCCAGTGTAAAAAGCACACATTCGAACTGCACTTACATATTAAGGGCCTGCTTCAAAATCGCCTAGTGTGTGTCGGATAGCTTATCCGGAAGTTTTGTCGCTGCTTTCTTTATACTAAGCGACAGAGACCAAACTTGCAAATAAGCTATCTGGCACTTATCATTAGATTGTGAAACAGGCCCTTAGTATAGTTATATGTGTCATAAACTACTTTTGTATTATACCTAATTTATACCTCGGCATTTAATTGTAAACGGTTAATAAAATGTAAATACAACGGATCTTTATTTTTCTCCATCATTTAAAGGAAATAGATCAAGAAGATTAAGGCCGAGACCATATGATCCGGAATCCGGCCGGCCCGGGAGCTGAAAATCGAAAACACAAGTGTCGAGTCAGATGTCAATTTCAACTCTATTGTATAAAGCGCAGAGTTCTATTTTCAGTGCTCCGAATATTCCCAGGTCCGCCGGATTCCGTCTCATATGGTCCCAGCCTGGGATAACACTATAATCCACAGAGATAAATAAAACATTGATTGCTTTACGACAATATATTTGAGGTAATCGATGCTTTATAGGTATTACATTCAATAACTAGTAAGTGTTCAATATATGTTTACTATTCTCAGAAACTTGGTACGGCAAGACAGCAAACTATTATTCCTATCAGGTCAAGAGGAACATAATTTTAATATCTCATTGACTATCTTTACGTATAGACCATCTTGTCCTATCTCACAATATTATGGGCTCCTATTGAAGCTAGGGTGTAGACTGTAGACAGACTAACAGCCGAATACTGGAACGATAGTTAAATTAAGTGACGCTCGTCACATACTGTCCTTGTCATTTCGGCTAGCAGAGACAGCGACAGCCTGTGAATAGGAGGACTCTTTACTTTGATTGGCGTTTCAGTATTCGACGTGCGTGCGCGCACTGTTAATAAAATTGTATCTGTCGCCCACCATTTGCATTCCGATTATGAACTTCATGTTGAAATGAAGTCGATAATTGGAATGTGCGCGCACTGCTTTAGTGCTTGGATAAGTCCCGTTACAGCATCCATACACCATACTGCCTATCGTCCAATCGGCATGACGCTGCATGCTCGATCCAATCTGCAGTTCGTCCATATACACCACAATTGTATAACTGTCATGCCAATCCACGCTCATACACTTTCATTTCCAGTTGATCCTATCGGCAGGGTCATGCCGATTGGATAATAGACAGTATGGTGTATGGTTACCCTATCAATACTATGTTAAAATTGGTGTTGGCGAAATGGTGTGTTGTTACTAGTTTTGTTCAATTAGGACCAAGTCAATTGAAAGTTATAATTATTATAATTAACAACCATGTAACGGCACACTCTTTTCTTAATGCGAATATCACCGTAATAGGGATGTTGCCTAGTGTCGAATACCACATTTTAGTAATAGTTAGGTTGACGCGATTAAAAATTAAAAGCAATGAAAAAATATTTCTTTCTCCAAAAACTATTTGTTACGTCACAATCTGTTGCCGCCATACATTTTTCCAACCCGTGACGATTTTTTTAGGCGACATGCCTGTTATATGTAAAGGTATACCTTATACATTATATCAATAGATGTAATGCTAGTATAGTTAAACATTAATCAATGTAGTCTAAGTATATATTAATGTGTATTTGAGAATTAAACAACATTTATTAACAGCTAAATTTACGATTTGAAGACATTACTTATGTCCCAATTTCAGCAACGCCTGTGTAAATCATTTGTCTAAAAATCAATTCTCTTTCATTAATACGAAGAACGAGAGAGATAACATATTTAATCAAAAATTATCTTTAACAGGCGTAAGGGCCAATTTTAACAACAACACCTCTTAAAGTTAATCGTTGAATAAATATCATGTTATATCTCTCTTCGCTCTGTTCTTCGTACAAATGAAAGAGAAGGCATGATATCTAGACAACATGAGTTGGGGAAATTGGGACTCAATCTTACAAATGTAATACAGAGCGACATTATTCCTTTATTATTTAATATCGTAAACATTCATTATGATTTCGTATAAGTATTATGATAAATTCTATACTTTTTTATATATTATTACTGTTCTTTAGAACTTGACTATCTACCTTGAGTAAGTTGTGCATTCCTTGAATAAACTATTATTAAGTTGATACTTTATATTATTTTACCTACATTATGTATACTAAGTATGTCTATTGAGATATGCTTGTAACGGCGAATATTTATTGATGCAAGCGAATAAAATTTCGTAACATTCATATTGTGAATTTTCAAAAAACATTCAGACAAATATTATTTAAAGATCCATATTTTTCTTATATATATTTTTCTACTACTTTATTTTACCGATGTGCATTTTTATTTAAGGTCTATTGACCATTCTAAAAACTTTGTAACTATCAGTGGAATTAATATAACATTTAGCAAAATCAATCGATACACACATTGCCTAGGACATATTGATTTCCTAGATGTTGTGTGTATTAAATTATCTTTGTAAAAATATTTCATGCATTGCCTAATTAGCTTCGGCTTTCTATACAATGCTTAGAAAACGTATAAAATGCCTATAAATTTAATAATTACCCAATAAATTTGACGGATTACATACAAAATATAGATGAATCTACGGCGCTGAAAACGTCATTGACCTGACATATCACACAGCTGATTTCAATTGATTGAATTGATAATAATAGGCTAAAAAATATTGGCTTTGCATATTATTCTGTTTTTATACTAGTAATTATAACTTGTATCTGCATGAGGTACCCATGAAGTCATTGCATGAGCCATTCCCTGCACTGTACGCTATCAGCTTTTCACTGAATATCTGCTGCATCACTCTAACAACTGGCAACTCCTATTACAAGGAAGGCTATGCCAAAAGAAGAAAAAGAAGATTAATAAAATAATTTTAAAATCAGCTATGGCGTTATTGACCACACAGATGTCAGATGGTCTGTGCCGTAAAGAGTGCATTGTAAACACCTTTTATAATTATTTTTCTAACTAAACGTCCTTACATTAAGTCAGGAAATCATATTATGGCCAAAGTTTCTGTAATTATTGATTTTGAAAAAAGTTATATTATTTTCAGTGATTTTTGCAACTAATATATAAGTTATGTTTTAATTATTATTTTGATGAATTCAGTAAATGTTAATATTTTCGAAATTGATTGCAAGGAATACCTTGACTATCTGAAAATTTGTAAGACGTGTCGACTGTCGATAAAAAACAGAATACAATTATTTACCTAAATATACTTACTTAAGTGTCGACACAAAGTGTTACAACCAACATACATACGACATCGTCATATGTGACAAGAAATACATAACAGACGTGGACTTTTTAAGTCTCCAGCCAGTCGGTTTCCGTAACCAAGGCCATGTTAGATCCAACGCCAGGCAAGTAATCAATCTCCCATAGGTGAGTGCTCACAACCAGTACCTCCCCCTCTACCAGCTCCGTGTTCAGGGTGTAGCAAACATCCTCGCAGGGAGTTTTGGGCTTGAGCTGGACGTAGTTCTTACCTTTAAGCTGTGACATGATGACTAATCCCGGGTCCAAGTCCAGAGCCTTGAAACGATGGGTATCATAACGTTTGGAAATCAGCAGCCAGTTAAAATGGGAGGGCGGAATATGAGGGGACAAGAAGTATGGGCGGGGGGCGAGGACACGAAAGGATTTCACGGCTTGGATGTCGCAGTTCTGGAAGTGGACGAACCAACTCGGTATCTCAGTGTTGGTGATGCGTGTAACCATCTCATCTAAGTCCATGGGTTGTCGCCCTAAGCGCAGGTTGGTCAATACGCGGCAGGGCACAGAGTTACCCAGACGTTGGTCACCCGCTACCAGCTGGGTAAGGTTGACCTTCGCCCAGTCGATGTTGGCGTCGGTTACTACCACCGGCGCCCCACGCAGCAGGTTATGGTTGAAAACCTCATTGTAGCCCGTATTGGACACCCGAGACAGGCTCTCTGCAAGTATGAAACCAGTTATTATAGTTACCTAAAATAGTGATACCTTCTAAAAAATATATTTACATAAGTATAAAAAGTTTTAAACTACCCGCTCAGTGAGAGACGTAACAATAGAAAGAAACCAAAACATATTTTTCTTTTATTATAAAGTTGCAGTTGAAAACTGAAATAAGAGCTACTTAGTAGGTCATAAATATGTACTTATATTAAACGATACATTGAAAAAAATAAATCTCGGTAGGTTCCTGATAATATAAAAAGTAGGCGGTAACGATATATATATATATATATATATATATAGAAAATACTTACTGACTGCCTCGCAAGAAATACAATCACCAGGCGAAAATGCACTATTGTCCATTTTTTGTTGATGATGTTTGTCGACAAGACATCGGTTATAATACAAGGGAGTCCAGTCCCAAAATGGCAGCATCTTTATAAGCAGTATCCGCCCAACGGCCGAAGCGTGCCATTGGAAGGTATCGGTTTGGCAAACCGTATATCCGATGGCCATCATCATGACCATGAAGAGGAGGATCCTTGTCCATCTTTTAATAGAAGCTTTCCTCACAGCGGACGTAAGAGGACGACATATTATATCCATTTCTTCGTCGCTGATCCCAGCCTCCTTGCAGTATTCGTAAAAGGATCGAACTTCTGAATTAATAAATTCCAACTTTTCGCGTTGCGTCATGTTTGGTACGTTTGGCGAATTCATTTTCAATTTAATTTAGTTTTTACTCCATTTACTCCATGAAACAATTCGATCAATATAAAGTTTGATATTCTGATTCGTGGAGTAATGATACGCATACAAAATTCGCGCGCGTGCGTTTTAGAGCCAAATATTTTTTTTACGTAAAAAGTTCAAAAGGCATTACACATAAAGCCTTAATTTTGTGTTCATTTTATACGAATTAAATAAGTTTATTCGATCAAATAAAGACATAATTTAGAGAATTTAGAGACAATATTTACTATGCACATCCATTTTATTATTAAAAAGCAAGCCACATGATTTAAGATGGTGATGCCGTAACAACGATTTCACTGAATACGATACCTACGGTTCCTACCATAAAAAATCTTAAACATGCATGATATCATATTTTTGTTTATAGACTCAAAGTTTCTTTTATACGTTCATACAGAATAAGGGTTCATAATCAATAAAAATATAGTTTTTTCTTGCGCATTTTTCTCACATTTTTACTAATAGTAACCCTAAATTTCAACTTTCAATTTCAAGTGCTCTTCCGCCATATTGAAAGTTCCGAAAGTGGAAGTTGTTCAAATGTCCATCTTTTTTCAAATTTACTTATGTTGTTAAGTAACTGTTTGGATACGAGTATTTAAAAAAAAATACGATTTATTCTATTTATTCGTGTTGTGTGAATTTGTAATAAATAATTTGTTTAAATTTTTTTGCAATACTTTTGAAGAATACGTCACAGCGCCATGTTGTATTCCTGCGCTGATAGCTGCAGGCACGAGAAATCTGCCAACCCGTTTGTTTTTGGGGTATAAAACCCGTAAATATATCTAACTGCGATTTTGTATCCAAATATATTTGAATTTATATTTTTGGCAAATGTCAAACAACTTGAGTGATTTCGATGCATACTTGTAGTCTAATTTCAAGTGCTAACTCATAATTTCAACTGCAGTTTTGTGCATCCGCGAAAGTTGAAAGGACTGTGTTGTAAAAGAAAGAAGTGATAATTAGCCAAAATTCCGGTCCCTACGCGTAGACGAGAAGGTGCCTACCCACCGGGGCAGTCGGGCGAAGGAGATATGAACAACAAACGAAAAAATCGTCAAGGGCCACCGAGGTAAGGCTAGTTTATATACGTGATACGTCCGACAATTTGCAGCATTTCGATGACATGTCTTTGTTTTTTGGGCCAATGCTCTCCACAATGCGGATTTTAGCATCAGTGTCTGTCACGATGACAGATTTTTGTGAGTGGAAGGTGCGATTACAAAGGATTTGTAAACAAAACCCTTGTAAATTTTGCGAAGTAGAGCGGCGCAAGTTCGCCGCCGCACCGTTCGCGCCGTACGCTCAAGTCTAGATATTTGGCCTACTTTTGGCTGTGTACTCATGACGATTAATATAGCCGCGCTCCAACAGCTGATGCCCGTACCTGGAAATTGTTCTCAAAATTAGTATTTAGGCTTTCAAAAATTAGTGCCTTCCTCATAAATTAGTAACTAATTATCTATGAAATTAGTGTTCAATTGAAGATGGTAAGCAATGAGCATCGTGTGTTTTGTAAATCATTAGATAATTAGTCACTTATCAATATAATACTATGTCTGTTCTTTTGAAAATATTCTGAATTTATTAAAGATAAGAAAATATAGTATGAAGTCTTACTCGCAAATTGTGTGAAATCTGATAGGAAATTCTAATATTTCATAATTATTGTTTCTAACTAATGTATATTTTGTGGGAGATATCATATTCACCAGTTTTATGAATGAGTTTAGGTGAACTTTGAACCCTACTCACTATGAGTAGCAATCTTCCGAAGCATTTTCACATTACATCTATTTTCATGTCATGTTGATAATTTGACAATTACTAAGAAGATTGTCAATTACTATTTATGTGTTCATCAAAAAGTAAAGGATCTCTGAGTTACAGTAGCCACACATCATACTGCCTATAGTTCAATTGGCTTGATGCTACCGAATGGATCAGTTCCATACTGACAGTAAACAGTATAAACTGTCAGTAAACAGCAGTGGTGTCGGGTTCCTATAACTCCATTCCTAACGGCTTCACTTACCATTTAGGTTATGAAGACCCTCATCTAAATCCCAACCTATTATACAGGCTAGGGCTTCCCTATGAAGGAGAACCAGCCTTTGCTACTGGTAAACAGTATAAACTGTCATGCATATCCAAACCCATACACGGTCAGTTCTAACTGATCCAATCGGTAGCATCATGCTGATTGGATGATATGGTATGGTGCATGGGATACTTGGGACACTTAGGACATTTAGGGATCAGCTTGAACCAATATATTTTTGATTGTGTTAAATCAAACACAATCAAATCAATTTGCTTTACATGCAAATATGCTATATATAATAAGTCAATATTTTTGAACTAAAACTCTCTAGATACTAAGTTGTTGTAGACAATATATAGACATAAATATGAGTAATGTTAAATTTTTATTTTCTAAATTCTTGGAATAATGGATGTTTTGTTACTTTTGTACTTACATAATACAAAAGCTACAAATAACGTCACCTCTATAGAAACAATTTATTTGGTTGGATGACAACCCACCACCATTGTCATAATAAATTCGAACCATAATATACTCCAGTAACCAATGTTGTATCTATTTATTTCATGGTAAACGGCATACGATAGAGAGGAATGGAGGAGATTTTGGGAGGCATTTACCCGAAGGCACACAGATTTAGTGAACATATAAGAACAAGCTACCACTGTAGAAAAAAAACTGTTAAAATGGCTATCATTAAATAATGAGTGTCATTTAAATTGGTAGCATTATGTGTTTATTGATATATGCGTTTACATTTAGATTAAATTGGTTCTGAACAGAGTATAATACCAACTCGGCTAGCAATTCAGTGTTTCATTAATTTAATACGACTATGACGAAGCCAAAAGGAAGGGTAATGATTTTGGCAGTCTATGTATGTATGAGTTTGTTCCGCCGTTGCATCTAAACTACTGGACCGATTTTAATAAATGTGGTGACAATATCGTTTTAATAATAGCCCTGGTTGAAGCTACATAATTTACGTAGTTGGGTTAAAGATTTTTATAAAAATTGTAGTTATCAAATATTATGCACGCCTACTGGTGGGAAGTAGTTATAATTTAATATTAAAACACGGTACTTACATTAATTTATGTTCAACCATCTATGATATATAATGTAATTATGTAACATTAAAATAATTGCAACATCATGTACAAATTACTTTTTCTATTATAGTGTTTATACATAGTAACAAACTGATTGACTGTCTTCAACTAGTGATTCTATTGCTGGACTAGGAAATGCTAAATGGTGAAATAATGTACTACGTTCTTCCTGTGTGAGAGCCATGCTTTAGCTCAAGTGCTGCAACATTACAAAAACCTATGAGAAATAAGGTTTAAATTGAGTTACTTTCAGTGTATTGTGACATCACACATTTTTAAATATTATGCCCTTCTTTTAATCCTATTACTATTATAAATGTGGAAGTTTGTGTGGATGTATGTTACTCTTTCACGCAACATCTATTTACCGGATTTTTATGAAATTTAATAAGGTTTAGGCTTTGGATTTACACATTGGCTTCTACTTATATACTATACTTTATATCGCTTTATTTTTATATTTTTAAAATGTATGGTTCCGCTGCAATTTCCTTTTGTGCATACGAAGTTGCGGGCAATGTCTAGTAATCAATTAAACACAGTAATTTCTTTTTCCTATTTTTAATAATATGTCACATCACTGCTACGGTTTGGCCCCTATTACCTAGGAGTATTCCCAAACCGTAGCATCCTAATCCATCTCATCCAAATCCCTACCTATTATACAGGCTAGGGCCCTATGAAAGAGAACCAGCCTTCGCCGCTGCGGTGCAGATTATACTGTGACGTAATTTATGGATGACCCCTAGGTTAAAAAATGATTGTTTTCATACTTTTTCAGATCATATAT
Source organism: Phengaris arion (assembly GCA_963565745.1). NCBI lineage: Eukaryota > Metazoa > Arthropoda > Insecta > Lepidoptera > Lycaenidae > Phengaris > Phengaris arion. Next base: position 26,503,411 of record OY751433.1, read on the forward strand.
ACATAATTATCTTCAGATCCCTTTCATTGTTTTCAATTTACTTACAAATGTGCATTTTAAACATTAGTAAATATCTATTCTATTGAATTGGGGAAACAGCTGTTCAATACCTAAGTAAACTAAACATAACATTCTTACAGAAATAGAAATAACTCTTGTACTGTACTTGAAAACAAAAATTCTATTACAAGAAAGAATCTCAATAGACAATTTTCCTTTCCTGCACAGTTTACAATAACTTATGTTTTTATAAATGGAACAATGTAAATATATTTTGAAGGTTACTACTATTGGTCAGCTGACACAGAGACGCCACGCCCCAATTTTTTAAATTAGTGATTTAAAATTGAACTTCATTCACTACACAAAAAAGGACATGTTTCATTACAAGAGCGGCACCGTGCTGGGCAGTTGTGAAACGTGTATCTTATGTGTAATAAAATTAAGTTCAATTTAATAGCGCAATCTTAAAAAGTGCGCGCTGCGTCGCGCTACGGTGTGAACTGACGCTATGTGATAAAATGTATAGTGTTTCTGTGTGTGATTACTGTTAGAATTAATTTTAAGTACAAAAGTAAGGAAGGTTAAGTTGTATATTTGAATTTATGGCTTCTCAGTTACTATTAAAAAATGTTAATGTATTCATAAAAAGTACATTATAATTTTGGAGTTACTTAGACGGAAGAAAAATCAGGTATACAACATACCTGAATATGGACCAAAAATTCAAAAAGTACAGTAATCACATGCTACATTAAAAAGGTAGAAGAGGACTATAAAAATTTTTATGCTATGATTGTTAAATGAAAATTACAGGTTAAACCCTTATGTTAAATGAGACATTTTATGTTAAAACAAATACATAAATGCAGTTTTTAAGTTAATAAAATTAATCTTGTATTTATCTTCATACATTTTCAACTGCTGTGATGTCACTCATGCAAAATATTTTGTATGGAGCGTTTTTATTGCTCTCCGACAATCTCACTTTTGTGATGACTGTATTTCATCAACGGTCGATTGTAGATATGCCATTGCAAAGACAATATTTCCTGGCTTATTATGCACTTTTTGAAAAGCCAATAAAAAAATTATGCATGTGTGGGAATCTCCAACCGTGCGAGGTGGTCAGTGTTGTGAAAGTTACTAGACATGTGTCATGTGGCAAAAAGTTGCTAGATTGCCAATTTTTCTTCCTCCAAAAAGTAGCAATTACTAATTGCTACTTATAAGTTGGTACGCAGCTACGAACCCATAATATAATTATCACATTTGCGTAATTCATATAAAAAATAAACCGACTTCCAAAATAAAAATGCACATAAAACTATGAAATAAAACTTATTTTCTAAATAATTCCCCTTTTAAATTTGGCTAAAATTTTAACTATTTCTCTATTCAATCTTCAAAATTTTGAAGTTGTTATTTTAAAACAATATTTAAAATAGAACTCACGTTCAAGTTGGCTGGTACTTTTTTGTGCATTTTTACTTTGGAAGTCGGTTTAATTTTTTGTTTGAAAATAATAATATTTTTTCCCTTTTTTGTGATATTTGTTAAATTATTATTAATACATTTTAAGAATATTTAAAATAAATGATCGAATGTATTATTGAATACGCGCCAAGCTTCCATTAGGTATTGTATATAAGATGATGATGATTGTAACTTACATAATGGCATATGCTTGCAGTTCTTTAAACAATGTTGAAATTTCCAAACGCGTATTTTTAAAAACTGATGAGTTCTGTTCAGTACTTTTGGATTCAGGGTATACCTTTGTGCAGAATCTTACTTTTTTGTAGCATATGCTTAGATTAATTCTGAAAAAGTTAAAATCAATATATGTGTCCATATAAATTTCAAAGAGTTCCCTCGATTCCTCGTGAATGCCATCATCAAGTCACCGCTTTGGTGACAACGAGACCAATTTCGAATTATACCCCAAAAAATCAAAAAATAAATTGAAAATTGGTCCACAAACGACAGAGTAATGTTCAAAGATATTCGTGTCGGTGTAAAATACTATGAGAAGTACCTATTATGTCATGATTTATGGTGTGATGATGGTGGTGATGATGATAATGATTACTTTTATTGACATAGTGGCTTATGCTTGCAGTTCTTTAAGCAACGCCGAAATACCCAAACATGTATAAGGAGTCAGGAGTTCTATTCAGTACTTTTGGATCCAGGGTATACCTTGGTGCAAAATCTTACTTTTTGGTAGCATATGCTTGGGTTACTTCAGAAAAAGACTTTGAAATCACTATATATTGTGTCCATATAAATTTTGAGGAGTTCTCTCGATTCCTCATGGATCCCATCATCAGGTTACCACTTTTGTGAAAACGGGACCAACTTCGAAGTATAACCCTTTACATCAAAAAAAGAATTTTGAAAATCGGTCAACCGACGGCGGAGTAATCGTTGGACATACAAATAAATACATACAGCCTACAACCGCCTCCTTTTTTTTAGTCTGTTAAAAAGTCAAGATAATTTAAAATCAGTTTTTTTTAATTATCTATAATTATTAGGTATATTTAATTTTATATAATTATTATTAAATAATAATTATTATTATAAGTTTTTGGTTAATGTTGCGTAATTTAAAAACGCTCTAACGTAGTAGGTAGTAACTTATTAGTAATATATTATGGTATTAACTACATTCTCTTTGAGCCTGTTAAATAAAAAAACGGCGGCATAGCACGCTTTTTAGGGTTCCGTAATAATCAAGGAACCCTTATTAATAAGTTTCGCTCTGTCCGTCCCGTCTGTCTGTCTATCTGCGCTTCTAGTGAAATTTGGTAAAGTTAAAGATTGTGTATAGATCTCGGTTCCGGCATCATAAAATAATAATAATTTCACATTTTAGGTATAGCTCTCTAGGCTCTCCATACATGTGAAGTGGGGATGAAAAATATTTTTTTGTTCTAACCCCATCGTGTGGGGCATTGTTGAATAGATCTTTTAAAATAAAAGAAAGGTTTCATAAATTATTTTTTTACAAAGACAACCATTTTCGAGTAATCGGCCTCCAAAGTGCTTTATAAGTTGGTCCTTCCCCTGGCATTTCTAAACTATAGGAGATAGAAACTTTCATGGTTATAGATCATACTAAAACTCTTCAGGAAAATTATTTTGAGCGAAATCGGACAATAGCTTTTGAAGTAATTCAAAGAAACCCAATTGCGCGTTTATAGTTACAGAACCCTCCTTAGACATGTCCTGACATGCTCTTGGTTAGGTTATTTATCCTTCATCTGTTCAAAAGTCCAACTTTTAACATTTTAAATACTTCAAATGGGCTGGTATATTGAAAAAAAGAATAATACAAGCTCAGTTTAACTTTTCAGTTGAAGTTCTTGTTCGAGCTGCTGGAAGGACAAATTGTAATAACGTCACTCAAAAGTAGCTAAAATATTTAGCTACAAGTTTTAATAAGACGCCTAGCACTGAAAAATAGCTAGATCTAGCCATAAAGTAGCTAAATTGGCAACACTGGAAGTGGTTTGCTCGGTCAGGCCCGCTGTAGTAGTTTTCTGATGTTGGTATTAGCACAGAATAGATAATAGTACAAGGTACAGAAGTCTCTCTGTTTTGATCTTTACAAATGCCGCCTTTTTATGTGCCTATATAATTATTATTAACAAACGGACCGCACGCGAGCAGCCGAAATTGAGCTCTCTAGCGCCGCGCGAAGGTCGACATTATTCCAAACCTTGTCAGATATTCCGAAAATAGGGTTGTCACTTGTCAATACTTTAATTAAATATCTTAGATTATACTATCAGATTTATACTAGACGACGATATAATATATAATAATGATATAATACATATTATATAGATACCATACAACATACCGACCGAACATAAATACCACGCAAGGTATACAAGCGGACTGTTATACCTATGTACCTATTAGATAAATGAATACCGAACATATAAATCAGTTTACACAGACACGACACGTGATTTTCTTTTGATGTAGGTATGGATTATATGTATGTATATGCAGCTACCTACCACCTATTTTAAATAAGCATATGATATAAAACTATTGTGTGTATATTTAATAATTATTGTTATAGATTTAGGTACCATGACAGTAATTATAAATGAGTAATGATTATCGTACCATTCGCTTTCTCACTTGACGGAACCGAGAAAAACTGACAATTGCTATATTTTTCATTGTTCCGACAATTGGCTGCAATGCAGTATTTTTTTGGATACATATTTTTGACAATTAAAATATGACACGCGTTTGCGACGTAAAGTGAGTCGTACTGCGTAAGAGGCGCGCGCGTGCGCCACGGCCGGTCAGTGCGTGGCAAGTAGCAACCATTGAATCGCCCCAACGTTGGGGAGTCTCGGTATGTACTTGTAGCTCGGCGGCGGAACGGCGTAGTGACACCCCCCTGGTATTAGTTTATATTATAGCGCCGAACTTTGAAAACTTCGATAGCGGGATTCAGGATCGTGGCCCTAATTGGTCCGCCACACGTTTCCCATTCCCCATGCTAGACATAAGCATTGTTTGTAAAATTATCATCATTCAGTATCATCTCGAATCTAATTAAAACTCCCAGCAAATTGTTTTATTTACTGACAAGTAAAAATTAAATAGTGAAGCATTCAGTGGAGTTAAACTAAATTTCTTGTTTTAAAATTATCACTTAAAAATGTACACTATTCACTTTTAATTTTCTTATTACTACATAATATTATTATGTTAGTGTGCGGTATTTTGAAATTGTAAAATATGTTTTTTTATGTCTTGTATTAAAACATGGAATGCTATCTATGTCTATCATGTATGGGCCCTTTAGACATTATTCTATGAAGTGATGAAAGAGTGCCTTTTGGCTATCTCTACTCAGAGTAATTTTACCTTGGATTAAAGTAACACCTGTTGAAGTGATCCATCATTGCCAATGATGTATCAACATCATTGGCATAAAGGTTTCTGTCACAGGTAAAATAACTGAACGGACTATTTTACCTAACACTAGTTTGGCTAATCAAAAATGATAAAAGACTGCTATTAAAACGTGCAAACTTCTGAGTTCTGACTGATGTTGTAGGTGTCCTATACGTCACGGTACATATTTACTTCAAATGGTATTCACATCGTGTGATCCACTGCTTTGTTTGCTATTAATGCAATGCCATGGAAACATTTTTACCCAACTACAGCAATGCCAAAAGAAATTTGGTGGAAATGTTTTTGGTTGGTGTGTTGGAGTTATTTTACCTCGGGGTTCCTATGAGGTAATCCTTATGTCGTCGGCATAAAGGTCCTGTCAGATGTAAAATAACTCTAAATGGACTTCACTGATCCAATTTTAATGAATAAGCTGTAAATAGATTCGCAATAATGGTCCGGGGTAACATAGGCCAGGAATTCCTAAAGTGGTTCCGCAGAAGCTAGGAGTTCTGTAGAATAGTCATCAAGGTTCTGCAAAAAATAGTCATTTTTATTTGTTAAATAATACCAAGGTAACAAAATATATTATTTTGAAATAGCACAAAATGTAATGAGAAGAACTCAATATTTTTATTAAAATTAAACTGTTCCTATAGGTACAAAGTGTTGATTAGTAATAATTTAATATGGGGCAGAAGTAAAAGGTGTTTGGTTGGGGTTCTATTGCCTTTAAAGTATAGGAACCCCTGACAAAGGCATATAAATTGCATAGTATGGTTATACTTTTTAACTTTTGAATATTAATGTTATTTTCTATTATGCGTGATGCATCCCCAATGCTGGAGGTCGAGTATCTTCTCAATATGTGAAGGATTAGGCTGTAGTCCACCACACTTATCTATCCGTGGTTTACTACAGAGATGTTAAGGATATGACATTTCGGATCTGGATACGGATACATATATAGGAATTAAATGATGTAGGTTTTGGTTACGGAATTACTTATTTTTGGATTAAACCGATAGTTTTGGTTATGGAGCTCAATAATATCCCTGGTATACTGCCACTATTTTGAATGCAAATCCTGTAATCATCATCAGGCTGCATCCTCTCAGATCGTACCGCCATTTTGTTTGTAATCATAATCATCATCAGCCTCTCTCTCCACAGATCGCCCCGGGGCCGCGTGACGGCTGAGGGCGTATACAGCAACGCGCACTTCATGCACGCCGCCACCTCCCACGTGGGCGACACTGTGCAGGTGCTCACGCAGTCCGGCAGCCTCTGGGAGGGTGTGTTCAAGACGTTCAGCGCGCAGTTCGAGGTGAGTACCAGCCCTAGTTTAATTGTGTGTGTCATGTCGTGACATTTTTTTGGCGCGAGAAAGCTTTGTCGACATATCTCGCGTCGCGTCACACCTTTAGCAAAATATGTGCTAGGCATGATAAGAAATTCGTAAGATTGAGCTATGTAAAGAGGAAAATGAGAAAATATTGTCATTATAATTGTCCAGATGTATTTGACGACCTCTGTGGCTCAGCGGTTAGCGCGTCGGCGCTTAAGCCGGTGGCCGCGGGTTTGAACCCGCCGAAGGGACAAAGTTTTTCTACGTTTCTGAGTCTTGGATGTGTATTAAATATATGTATAGTGTAACAGTTTTAAATATATTTCCGCTGTCTGGTACCTGTGAATTGTGATACAAGTTCTTCGGATTAGTACAGGACCAGATTGATGTGGTGTGGAAGCGTCCATATATTTTTTGTCTTAGAAATTCTGCTGTCAGAAATGTCACCCCCTTATTATTAAAAATATTTACACCTATGTACTAATGCACGTTGCTGTCTTTGTCTGATACGTTGGTAAAGCCACTTGACAGACAAAGACACATTGGCGTATCCGTGGTGTGAATAATAAAAATCTATAAATATTTTACTGCAAATTATGAAGATTGAATTAAATAAGATTAAAGTACGTAATAAAGTGGCTAAATATATTAATTAATTTGATTTTCATTTTTCTAGCAATTATTTTTCGGGCTTTTAAAGACCTAACGTGACCAACGGCGTTTGAAATAAAAAGCACGACCAACCGAGGGTTAAGAATAATGACATATTTTTTTAGCTCGTGCAATTCTGATCTTTCTAAAATAAGATGTATTTATAATTTTTGTATGTAGCCTTAGAACTTCGGCTGTCCTAGTCCATCCAAAAAAGTCATACATGTAAATGTGCTTACACGTATGACACAGCCGTATCGCTGGTAAATAGGGGCGTTGCTCCAGACGCATCTTGTCTAGCCAGTGCAGTTGTAATTTAGCTCTCAGACCGCGCATATTATTCATTGATCGCACATCCAAACCCAGTTATTTGCTGGCTGCACCCGCGTTACCACCTACGTCACTGTTACAATATTGGCGGCTTGTTATGTGGTGTTTCGAGTACTTAAAATATCGTATAACGACTATATCTGTGGCATAACTATGGGTGAGGTTTTCTATTGGCGTGTTTTGCTATGTTAATGCACGATACAAATAGTGTATTAGCTAACCAGGGGTACCTATAATATATGGGGTGTTTCAAGATGTGCATATTATCCTTTGTGATTTATGATATACATAATATAAGAACTCTCAACTAACAGTATTGATGTAATGGGCGTATGCAATGCGATTTTTCTCACTTTGATTTTGTATGATCAGTTTTTTTTTTTTTGTATTTTAAAATGTGTAGTTTGTTCTTCTTCTCTGAGTATTTAATTGACACAAGTCAGGGTTCATATTTTTTTTTGAAAAGGATTGTGTTCAATCTTTTGCGGCTTTGCCCTTTCAATTACGAACGATTGCAATTTGTTGTAATTGATTTCAATACTTTGGACTGTGTTTTTTTATATAGACAGGCAGGTCAACATCGACTCCTTCGCGTTATAGTACCTGCCCCAGGCCTATGCTGCTCATAAACTGAACGATAGTTGGGGTTGGTGCTACGAATTTCCTCTGTGGTGGAGTGTTCAGTGTTTGACAGTGGTATTGAATAACTAAAATAATCCTTTTACTAATGAATGTCCCGTTTCTGAGGTTATTTGTCGGTAGTTTTATCTGTTCAATAGCTCTTTTGATTGGCTAACGCGTTGGCTTCATACAATCAAAAGCGCTATTAAACAGATAAACTACCGATAAAAAACCTCCGAAACAGGGCATCTGTCTATCTTAGGCCGGGGAAAATTAAGAGCACTGAAAATAGAACTCTGCGCTAATACAATAGACTTGAAAAATGAAAGTTTCGAGTGTCGAGTCAATTGTCAATGTCATACAATATAATATGACAGCTCGACACTCGAAACTTCCATTTTCAACTCTATTATATTAGCGCAGAGTTCTATTTTTAATACTCAGAATTTTCTACGGCCTTCCGGATTCCGGAGCATATAGTCCCAGCCTTAAAGATTTAAGAATATTGTTATGATATAGAATACGTAAACTTGTTCAGGAGTCGATTTCTACTAAAAGAATACCGAAAACTATCAAAAAACCTACTAAACTTAGGAATCCCTAAGGCCCCAAAAATACACTGCATTTTAGGTTTTGCCATATTTAAATTTTGTTATGTATTGAATGTTATTAATTTATATTTCTGTTAGACTGTACCCAATTAACTTATACAATGCTCCTTTCCCAAGTTATTTCGATATACATATTTCAATTTTACTATGGGTCATTTGTACCGAATACTCTGATGCGTATAACATGTACCTATTGTCAGGACTCGAGCTTAAGCTAGTCGGAGGGACTAGGTGTTGGGTGATGACGCTCGGCGGCCGGCGCGGCGCGGCGCTTACCGCGACCGACCGCCAGACGTACAATGCGGAACTGTTAAATATAGACAAACAAACATCTGAGATTGTCCCTATCGATCCATATACTTTATTGCATAATATACTATACTATACTTTGTTGCACAGATAATGAAATGCACGGGGTCGGATACACGATTTGTCGCCAACGTTTACGCCAGTTTAGTTCTGTGGTTTAAGGCCCTGTATAATCCCAGTGACCTTATCGTCAAGTCGCATACCAATTTTGTAGGCGACAGGGGCGTATCGCGCTGATCGGAGAGTATTGAAATCGGTTAAAAAAATCGCTATAAATATTCGAGACAAAATTTGCAAAAACTACTACCTACGGACCTTTCACTGAGTCTTGTATTACTCAAAATACTGAAATAATTTTCACACTCGTGTGACTTGTAGAAGAAGAGAAAAAAAGGTTCTAACTTAAAAATAAAAGGGTGGACTTAGCATATTTTTAAATCAATATTTAAAAAAAAAATCTATTTATAAAAAGAGAGTCCTCGGCTATATATAACGCAGATTAACATATATTTTTTTTTGGGATTTTTCAATACGACCATGACTAAGAAAAAAAGTTTCAAAGAGCTCCAATTTTCAGTTCTATCCAGCGCACATCCCCTTAACTTACTCTTGGCGCGTACTAGGTTAAATTAAAACTGTACAGTACAATGTACACAGTGGATGACTTTTGAATCTTATCGCAATAACAATAAAGTCGCCGTCGCGGTTTTGGCGCCAACGTTTAATGGTTGTGATTTGTGGACTGTGTTCGATTATTGTTATACAGTGTTGCAGACACGTGTGATGTGCGCCACACGTGTGTGTGATGATTAACCGGTGTAGGTACTCTGGTCAGTAAACGTTTACGTCGGCACTAGCTGGAACATTTATGCATTTCTGGATTTCTATTTGAATTATTCAATAAGTCCGTGACTTTTGGAATAAAACACAGATTTTTTGATAAATAAATCATTTTATTTTTCAACGTAGTCCCCCTTGAGCTCTATACACTTTGTCCAACGCTTCTCCAATTTTTTTATCCCTTCCAAAAAATATGATTTGTCGAGGTCCTCAAAATAGGCCTTTGTTTGCGAGATGACTTCATCATTGGAGTCAAATCTTTTTCCACCGAGCCATTTTTTCAGGTTTGGAAACAAGAAGTAGTCACTCGGAGCCAAATCTTGAGAATAGGGTGGATGTGGGAGCAATTCATAGCCCAATTCATGGATTTTTGCCATGGCAACTGCACATGTGTGCACCCTTGCATTGTCTTGGTGAAAAAGAACTTTTTTCTTGGCCAAATGAGGTCGGTTTTGTTTTCAAATCCTCATTGAAGCGGTCCAATAAGTTGGCATAATATTCCCCATTAATTGTTCTTCCCTTTTGAAGATAGTCAATGTGGATTATCCCACGTGCATCCCAAAAAACAGTCGCCATAACTTTATTGGCTGACAAACCCACCTTGGCCTTCTTTGGCGCCGATTCACCCTTAGAAACACACTGTTTTGACTGTTGTTTGGTCTCTGGTGTGTTGTGATGGATCCATGTTTCGTCCACGGTTAAAAAACTCCTCCATATTGTGATTAAACAACGCCAAACCTTCCTGTGAAGTTGTTACACGATTGCGTTTGTGGTCGACTGTGAGCAAACGCGGCACCCATCTTGCGGAAAGCTTTCTCATGCCCAAGTGATCATTCAAAATTGAAACCACTGAGCCATGCGAGATGCCTATGGCTTCCACAATCTCTTGCACTTTCAATCTTCGGTCGGCCAACACCATATCGTGAATTTTTTCGATTGTTTCGGGTGTAGAGACCTCAACTGGGCGTCCAGGACGTTCGGCATCTTCAGTGCTTGTACGGCCACAACGAAATTCAGTAAACCACTTTTTTACCATTGAAATCGATGGTGCAGAGTCCCCATAGTATTTATCAAGCTTAGCCTTGGTCTCGGTAATGGTTTTTTTTCGCAAAAAATAATGCTTAATAAGCACACGAAATTCACTTTTTTCCATTGTTTCCTTAAGTTACTGGATAGTCTGATAAAGATAGCTGTAAAACACAAACTAACTGACGCAGCAAGTTCAAATTTTGATAGGAGTCAACTGACAGATGCCTGTTGACAGGAGTAGTGTTGCTTTTTCAGTAAGGAGGTTAGAAATTCAAAAAGTCACGGTCTTATTGACCCGCCTTAGTAATAGAAAAAAAAGAATATAATAGAAAAAATAAATAAATACATAAAATTAATAAAAATAAGAACCCATCTCGGATAATGAACTCACAGTACCGCGCGTACCGAGATATCCAATTATGTTACACGTTTGCCATTCTGTCTCAACATTTCCCTTTGTTTTCTTTCTTAGAAGCAAAAGAACCCTAATAATTTCAAACTTAAAATATTATAGATGAATGTCGACCACAGGACGACCTCAAGTTCTAATGAATCGTTCTTAATAGGTTTAGCATAAGTCTCTCATAACTCGTTCCCGCGGGCGTTTTTTTGGTCGCGACTGAAAAATTAGCACTGTAAATAGAAATGTGCAATGTGCGCTAATACAATAGACCTAAAAAAAAATTTGAAATCTGACATTTGACTGAAAATCGCAGTGTCAAATGTGAGATTTGACAACTCTCCACGATTTTTAGGTATATTGTATTAGCGCACAGTTCTACACACACCGGCATATTTAGCGGAACATAAAATAAAGTTTTGATATCAGTATCATATAAGGTTGCTGGCTGGTTTATACGTCATTTAATTTAAAAATAAATATTTTCAAATTAAGAAAACAACTGAACTGATCATTTTATGCAATTGTTTTAATTTTATTCAAATACACCTTATCTGGAGCGAACTTCGAGTATTTCTTCCTTCTGAGTTTGATTTAAAATTTCATTGAAATACTGTTTTTTGTTAGTTTTTTTTTAATCGCGTATCTTTTTGGAGTTGAGGACTGAATTATGCCTGACTTAGCCCCAACGGAATCTCCTCCGTTGGGGCTAAGTCAGGCATAATCCAGGGCACTCGAAATGTGAGGAAATGGTCAAACCTACAGAGTGATATCCAGAGATCTTCTTCGACCAGATTCAACGATCCATCGCAGTATCCAACGGTTCAGGGAGACCGGTACTTATGTGAGAAGAGCAGGACAAGGCAGAAAAAGACGCACTTCGAGTAGGGATGATCGTTTCATTCGGCTTCGTGTACGTAGGAACCCCCGTTTGACGGCCGTCAAGCCCGACATGAGTTAGAAGCAGTGCGGGGTGTAACCGTAAGTGAGCGAGTGGCGTGCACAGGATTATGACACTGGGTATGCGGCGAAGTACTCGGTTACAAAAACTTTTTCGTTTATAGATTTTTAGCATAGCTACAGCCAAGCGACGGATCTCTAAGTCGAAACCTTGCCAACAGAGAAAGTCTTAGATGTACTACTATTCATGTACATCTTCTACGGCAACGCAGACAAAACAGCGATCGATCGTCGCGGCGGAAGAAATTCTAATAAGTAAAATAATAAGCATATTTTAAAATATTATAACTACTCACCAGTCAGTCAGCTTCAATTTTCACATATTAAAGGTTCCGGTTACTTGAGATTACTATATCCCGATGTAAATAAACGCAAGATTTCGGCCACCTCAAATATCTTATCCAATTGAGTGAGGCCGCGGAATAGAAATAATTTATGATACTGAATACTGATACTGAACTGAATATCCCGAATCAGTCCACACTGTACTAGAATTACTGAATAATATGCAAGGAAAACAATATAATTTAATCGTGTGTACACAACCACACAGCCAGTTATACGTTTCATTACTTTTAACATGAAATTTTCGAGTTACATTATTTTTTTGCTGGTTTAATTGTTGTAACTCGGGTACACGCCTACCTTTAGACAGAATTTGAATCTTTTCACTGAATGACAATTGTGAGAACTTGTTATTTTTAATTTTTAATAAACACACATTATCAACGCAAACCCTTACAATCAAATAACATTTTAAAAAAATCAACTTAACGCACTAGTAAAAGCAAATCACTACAATTATTATAGAAACTCAGTAAGAAACTGTTAAATCTACACACTTTCAAATGTTAAAATGAAAAATCTTTTAAGAAAACTATAAATAAACAGGAGCGATTAAATTGTAAACAATGCTTATCACATGAAATATGCAATATGGCCCCCGCGAAACATTTGTTTCTTCTATTTAAATAAATAAAACCTTACTAAACAAAAATGCATAATGTGCATACATGATTCATTAGATTCACGTCGTATTATTTTTAGTCGGATTATAGGCAACGAATAATTTCCGACAAGCCAGTTCGGCGGTTTACGGAAGCGACCGGATAGCCGAACCGAGCTCCCAGCTCGGCTCGGCGAGGTTCGGCCATCGCATGCCGCATGAGTTACCGCTATATAATCATGTCGATATTCATGGATGTGTGCGTTTGCGAAGTATGAAAATTACACATACATGCGATGATTTGTCCTGCAGAACGCAACGGCATGAGATGAGTTGCTATTTATAAAATATTAGGCGTTTTTAAGTTATTACATTTTTTTAATTAATTTATTTACTATTAATTAAAGTCATCTAAAACGTACGAACGTTTTATTAAAATATCTGTGAATGACAAGTAAAGCACTGCATTTCTGCCTACAAGGAGCGCACGCCCCTGGTGAGCGTACGGTACGAAGAAGGTTCGAAGAAGCTGGTTTGGGTTCATTTGTGCCCGCCAAGGCTCCAAGGCTCGAGGTAAATCATCGTAGAAACAGGTTAACTTTTGCTCAGGAACATCTACTTTGGAACGCGGGCCAATGGAGTAAGGTATTGTTTAGTGATGAGTGCAGAATTCTCTTAAATCAAATTGACGGCAGGCAATGAATATACAGACGCAAAGGAGAACGATACATTCAGACAAATTTTGAAACTACAGTTGCATACGGTGGTGGATCAATAATGGTTTGGGCGGGCATTTGTTTGGGAGCTCGCACAGACTTAGTAGTGATTGACAGAGGGAGTCTGACTGCAGACCGCTATATCAGAGAAGTTTTAGAAGAAAATGTCGTACCGTTTGCCCCATATATCGGTGACGATTTTGTTTTTATGCAGGATAATGCTCGGCCGCATACCGCTCGGGTAACTCAAGCTTATCTTAATGATATTAATATCACTGTTATGGAGTGGCCGGCGAGATCACCGGATATGAACCCAATAGAGCACGTTTGGGACTTGCTGAAAAGAAAAGTTAAGTCCAGAATTCCAGCTCCTGCCAACGTGGGTGAACTGCGAATCGCCGTAGTTGAGGAATGGCGGAGACTATCCCAGGAGACCATCGATAACATCATTCTCAGTATGCCTAGACGGGTAGAAACTTTAATAAGAGCACGTGGAGGAAATACGCAATATTAATCACCATTTTTCTAATTTAATTAATTGTTATTTTAATATTAATTTTCACTTTTCCCGGTTACATGAAAAGTTTAAAAATGTACCATTTTTCACAAATAGACTTTACTCGCAAAATCTGTTTTTAATGTGATCTCATTTTAAGTAAAACAAATGAAACTTTAAATAACAAAAGAAGTGTAGTAAGTAGATTTTAAAATAAAACCATATTTTTTTAATTATGGACCTTTTTTTTGTGTTCCGCTAAATATGCCGGTGTGTTTATTTACAGTGCTAATTTTACTAAAAAAACTCTCGTGGGTACGCAGCGTAACTCTACCCTGAAGTTTTCTCAAAATAATTGTCAACACTTAACAATTTCTCATTGACCAAAAAACCTCGAGTGCCAGAACAAGTTACAATATTGAGAGGCGCTGTGCGGTCCATGCCTCGCGTGTTCGGGGAAATTGATTGCCAATAACTTAAACTGAATTCTCGCCCGTGTAGTTTCTGCTGTAAATGTCAAAATGGCCCCAAAAATCTCAAAAGTGGGGCCATTTAACTGGAGACGCTTTTTGCCTAAACATGCCTCGTCTAATACACGTCTATGGTTTTTGATGTATTGTGTTAGAACAGACGTTAACCGTTATTACTTTCTAAGAAACATTTGAAATGGAACTTGATGAAAAATTAAACAAAAGAAGGGTCGCAGGGCCATCATACTATACTATTATAAATGTGAAAGTTTGCGAGGATGGATGGATGTTTGTGTTACCCTTTCACGCAAAATTTTCTGAACATAATATTTTGATAAAATTGACATGGTAGTATTTTAAACTCTGGATTAACACATAGGCTACTTATTATCCCGATAATGTACAGTATTCTCATGGGATACTGTAATAGTATACAAATAATTTTCATTTATCTAGACATATTGTTAATAAAATCAAGTATAACCCTAAAACCATCATACTGTCCTTCAAATTACATCAAAGTAGATTTTTCTACTTGTTGCCAAAAATTGTATTATTTATATTTTGATGCTTCCTACGTCTTGTCGACGGTCGACAGGAGGGACTATAAGCACACATTCTATTAAGTGTCGCAAAGCTAAGAATTAAATAATGGTCGCTTAGAAGAAAAAGCCGAAATTAATAATAAAGCCGCGTCTCCTGCTCATATTTTTTCGAATCATTGCACAGTAAAACATGAAACAAAAACATTTGTTTTAATACACAAGCTGTCTCCAGCTATAGAAAATGTTTTTGATTGAAACAAAACATTTTGTGTAGACAAGATCAGGAGTTCCGATGAGGAAGACGTAAGCACTCGCAGTTTTAGCGATTGCAGATGCAGAATCTACGAGACAACACAGGGGTCTAAAATGGCCACTTTAGGTGTTTCATATATTTTTTTCAACTCAAATGTGCACTATTTTACGCATTTCTATCGAAAACTGTCAAAATTGATGTTTTCTAATATAATTAAATCGGATGACTCATGTAGCCATTTTTTCATTACACGATTTTTGTATGGAAAAAAATATGTGAAACATCTAAAGTGGCCTTTTAAGACCCCCAGATTTCGAGTCAGATCATATTTACTGATCCGTAATTTTAGTATATATCAGGAGTTACGAATAGAAGACCGATTTTGGATTGATAACTAATTACTTCCGTATATCTATGTTTAATGGTCACGTGAGTGGTGTAACAGTTGATAAGAAATGAAACATTCCTTCCCCCCTCTACCCGCTCTACCCGCGCGGGGAATGTTTTCCGTCCGTCTCGGAAGACAAAAACATTGTGTATTTCTAAACAAATGTGTACAGCCACGCCCCAATGTTTCCATGTTTTGTGTAATGTTTCAGAAAAAACTGGCGCAGGAGACGCGCCTTGGCATAAAATATTAAACAAAGTAGGGAGACCGGGGATGGTTGACCAACTTTTGGCTGCAGTTCATATATCTTGGATGTTTGAATTAATATAAAGAAAATAACGGCTGTTACAGATAGAAAAACTACCTAGGTAGTAGTAATTGTTAATTTTAATACATATTTTAATCATTACGACACTTATTTATTCGATTTTCTAAACCTCTGCCTTTTGGTCAACCTACCCCATGTCCGGGGTTGGTTGACTATAAGTATGGGGTAGGTCGACCTAGGCAGTAATTCACGTAAATACAAAGGATTCAATGAAAATAAAACTTTATAATTAAAAAATGGTAACAACACTTTTAATCAACATCACAGATCAATATTCAATACTTGCTATTATATATAAACATTAATCAAAATATTTAACCTTCTATAAACTAAAACATTCTTCTTCTAGAAAAAGAACTTAATAAACTATATAAACTACAAATATTTTGTTTCTTCTTTTTTCTGTTTTTCTTTTATACGTCCTCGTTTTCTGTAAAAATAAAAATTTGGCGTAAAATAGTAAACTTACTTGGTTAATTATTGTGGCAAATTAATTAGTCTACCTACCCCGAACAAACTTCGTCAACCAGCCCCTTACGATAATTTAACTTTTAGCCCCGTGACTTGACTACACCTTGGTGCTAGTATGAAATCAATTCAGTGTAATATACAAAAGACTATCAAATTTAGATTTGGCATAGTAACAACCGTGTTTTAAATAGATAGGCAGACACAAAAATAAATAAAGTACATAGCAAAAAAATTTACTTACCAGGAGCAAAAACAAAACATGTCAATACATGTTTTGTGTACATACAAGTGGCAATCCACTTCCGAACGTTACGCGACTGCGCCGGCGCACTTCGCACAAGTTATCGGTTCGCAGGGGTGCGTCTTCGCTTGTGAACGGTTGACGAAAAATACGTGACAGTAGCAAGTTATTGCCGCTTAGTCTACCTACCCCTATAGTCAACTATCCCCGGTCTCCCCTAAGCAATGACTAATTTTGTACATAAATTATCATAAAATAAATGCTTCTTACATTGAACTGAAATAGCTTTTGCAGTATTATTTTCCACCATTCCCCTTTAATTCCGGACGCGGCGCTGGCTCCTGCGACTAATTCCATTTCCTCCTATTACCCGTCCAATTATTTTCCTTATTTCAAAAGCGCTTATTTCAGTCCCGAATGTTACTTTACAGAGAGATTGGCTTTCAAAATGCATTAAATCAGTACAAATTAGTATTTGACATACTAAAATAAGAGCCATAGATAATAATTGGGAGACAGAAGTTTGTATAATATCTGTGTAATCGTCATTAGCGATTGCAGTTTAATATTTTACGCTTTCAATTGAATTCTGAACACTGTGCAATTTCGGAATAAAGTAGCCTATGTGTTATTCCCGAGCTTAAACTACTACCATACCAAATTTCATACAAATCCGTAAAAAAGTAAAAAAACATCCATCCATCCATTTATCCATCCTCACAAACTTTCATATTTATAATAAATATCAGGAGGACACTATCCAGTATACAAAGCACACGGATATCATGTATTTACTGGAAAAAGTAAAGTCCCTGTGGGATATACAGGGTGAAAATTTTCAAGTGGGCATGGTAGGTGAAATCGAAACTATAAAGAAAAGCTAAAAGGAGTTAGATTTTTGATAAATCAATTTCCCTAGCCAGGAATCCAACCGAGATATTTTGGACAAAAAACACACACCCGTATTATGAAACATATTAATATTATGAAACAAATTCTGAAAAAAAACATGGCAATCTTAAGCCCACTTGAAAAATTTAGCCCGTTATATATTTATACTGAGCTGTAAAAAAACTGGAAAATGTACGGTCTGCGTCGGATAAACGGTTTATTCCACGGGAATGAAATGACTGGCAAAGGTTATTTCATGATATTATATTTGTCATTAATTTCTAAGCGTGGATGAGGCAACGTGTTTTATCTGCTCGGGCCCTTTGTTCCCTTATCGCCAGCTTCCTAAACTGATAGTGTTGGTAATTATGTACATCCGAAATGTACCCGGAGATGTAGCGAGTGTGTTACGTTACGTAAATATAGCTACAGCACGTAAAGTAAGCGTCAGGTCAGGCGCTGCACTTTTAAGATAGTGACACCGACACCGTGTCGAAATTAGCACGAAAGATCGATCCGCATTCCAAACCGCACAGAACGCAGTGCGATGCGCGAACTTTACGTGTTGGGGGCGCTAATGAATCTATGTACATTGTACTGTCAAGGTCAAAATACATGAAGCTCAGTGGCGTGGAGTTCCTATAACTCCATTCCTATCGGCTTCACTTACCACTTTTGAAGACCTTCATCCAAATCCTTACCTATTATACAAGCCAGGACTATGAAGGAAAACCAGCCTTCGCAACCGCTGGAGCTAACACTTATTATAATGTTTTTTTTTTCATATCTACAATTTATATTATCTATTATCAAATACAAAGTACCAAATCAAACTAAAGTTAATTATTCCTTCCAGGTCGTACTAGAGGTGGCGCACCGCGTTGACCAGGAGGGCGTGGTGGCGGTGGATTCGGTGGTGGAGAAGTTGATCTTCAAACCCCAGGATGTGGTTTCCATACGGGCCAAGGACTCCGACTTGGAGTACGCCACCCACGATGTGTTCCAGACGGACACGGCTATCTCTAAGTTTAATGGTCAGTGGTCTATCTTATTATGTTAAAAGTCTATTTCACAGTCCACTGTACTATCAGATCATTTCAGATTCACAAGTAGGTAATAGATGGGTAGCAGTGTGGGAGGAGGGAGGTGCTTTTACGCATGCTTATGCGTTCACTCACACGTTTGCTTGCAGGTTGTGGGTATTTTTTTCGGACTTTTTAGACCCCTTTTTATAACGTAGTCGGATTATAGTGTTTTTAACTTTTTTGTTTTTTTTTTTCCGTTTCCCAATCGAACATGATTTTGGAATAATATTAATGAAAATATAATACTAATCAAAACACTTGAAATAAAAAATAATATCTTCACGAGCGCGGAGCGTGCCAAATTTTTTTACTAATAATAATAATATAATACCTATTTATAAAATGAAAAATATTTTATGAAGGTAATATAATATGTACTTATAATATAAAAATTATATATTTATAGTCTTATATTACGTAATGGTCAAAAATTGAATGGTCGAACGTGTATTGTAACATATTTGTACAAATATGATGTTGCATATGTATGCACGTCACAAATATGATGTTTAGTACTCTTTCACGCAAAAACTACTGAACGGATTTTGATGAAATTTGGTATGGTAGTAGTTTGTGCTCTGGACTAAAACATAGGCTACATTTATCCCAAAAAGTACAGTGTTCCCATGGGACACTGTCTTTACGCGGGCGGAGCCGCGGGCAACAGCTAGTCTTTTTGCGTGAAAGTAACAAACATCCATCCACCCATCCTCATAAACTTTCACATTTATAATAGTAGCAGGATGTCGTGTGCGCAATATATAATATTTCATTACGTCCAGGTAACGGGCGGACGGTGGAGGAGCGGCACCTAGAGCCGTGGGACGGCTGCGGCGACGCGGACGAGGGCAGCGGCGCGCGCGACGAGCTCGAGCTCGACCGCGCCAACGGCTGGGACGCCAACGACATGTTCCGCAAGAACGAGGAGGTGTACGGCGTGCACAGCACCTACGACCACTCGCTCGCCGGCTACACGCTGCCGCTGCAGCGCAAGGACACGCAGGACTACAGGTGCGTGCATACGCATCTGCCATCTGGCAGGCAACGAGATAATATGGGCATGGATAGGCTGCTCCAGCCGTCGGGTAGGCTACACGATTCCGCTGCTGAGAAAGGCCACGCAAAAATGATGCGCAAAGATCACGTAAGTTGACTCCAAAGTAGCGGTCGATGCATTACTGGATACCGTCGTAATCATTTTGTGACAGCCTTCGTGGTACAGTGGATTAGAGCTTGGCTTTCGACTCGGTATCGTGGGTTCTATTCCCGCGTTGGAACAACAAAAATTTTTGTTTCCAAGTTTGGTTAGGACAATGCGGGCTGATCACCTAGTTGTCTGAAAAGAAAGATGATCCATGCGTCGGATGGGCATGTAAAAAGTTAGACGCGCCTGATCTCTCGCCAGTCGTGTTCTCTCGCCAGTTATCCGTCCCACTAGGTTACGAGAGTAAAGGAAGAGGGAGTGCTCTTGTGTACTGCGCACACACTTGGGCACTATAAAATAACTTCTGCGTAGCTGGCCTGGTTTTAATGAAACCGGCCACCGTCAACGAAATCGCTGGGGGGAGCTATATTTGTGAATTACCTTGGCGTCGCGGCTGTAGACACTACGTTTTTTTCGTTTGCCTCTGAAGAAACAAAAAATAACGAATGTCCCTCCTTTACAGAGACGCAGAAGCTAAAGCGGAGGAGATAGCCGCTGAGATAGAGAGTGCGCCTGCGTATAAGGCGCGCATCGAGTTGGAGAACGGCGACGAGGAGGAGCGGTTCGCGGCCGTGGCGCGCCCCGACACCGGCAAATACGTCATACCCAACAAGAGGAAGACCATGCAGGTGAGTGACGTCAAACAAAAATACACCAGTGAATTATAATACTATAATGCTACTAATTAAAATGTTATACTGTGCAATAAAGACAACAATACATTAATTTGGTCGAATATAACCTTTTTGTTCACTAAAAGATCATAGAGTATAAAGGAGATAAGATAGGCCGCCGAGATTAGAACGCGCACAAGGCGCGCATCAAAGTGGTGGACAAACTCCAAGGATTTATGATAATGTCATAGCTCATGCCGCACACGTTCTGAAATAAATAACTATAAGACATGTCCCTGTTAAGGTCGAATTCGTAGCTGTTTAAACGCGTAATTTGCCTGCACTATCCCAGAACCTTTACTCGTGGGTATCTACGCGCCCTGCTGTGCATTTCTGGAAAAAAACTAAACTTTCATCATGTGATAAGTATAGGTAATATGTTTCATTCTTTATGTAAATTCTTGAAAATATATTATAACGTAATGTTGTAATTTCAGACGGGCAAGCCTACGAAGTCGGGAAACGGTGGCGGGAGCGGGGCGGGCAACTCCGGCGCGGGGGGCAAGCCGTTCACGTCGCGCGACAAGGACCGCCCGCCTCGACACTTGCTCACGCCGCCCGCCGCGGCTCCCGCGCCGCAGCCCGCTCCCGCCACGCCCAGGCCCGAGGACCAGGTAAAAGCAGGAAAATAAACATAAAAGTAAATAAATAAAGTAACATGTGCCCAGAAGCCCAATTCGGGTATTATTTTTGCCAAAGTGAAACCTTTGAATGTATGCGTTGTGGTTTTCTCCAATATTATTTATTAGGTATGCTGCGGATAGATGGCGTTGATTTCGAGGCAGCGGCCTTAGTCACATCGCGCTATAGTTAGTCGTGCTGGTTGTTCTTTTTTCTATGAATTTATTTCTGTGAGCTTTACTAATGACTATACTTGTTCCAGTCCAACAGTCCCGCGTCCAGCACGTCCAGCAGCGCGAGCGCTGGCAGCGCTCACGCGCCGGCTGGCAAGAGCTACGCGGCGCAGGCGGCGGCCTACCACGCGCCGCCCCCCTTCCCGCCGCCCTTCGCTCACCACCAGTACGTATAACCTATTTTATATAACAGAAATCGACATCGTCACTACTACACTAATATTATGAAATATGAAATCTTTGTCTTTCTCTGATACCTAACCTAAAAACACAAGTCCGCTTTTAGGAATTCCTCAACCACATAAAAGCCATATTATAGGCTTAAGGTCTACTTTCGAAGCGAGCGTCTATAGCGACAGTGACAGATCAACGTAGTACTGAATAGTATGGGATTACTTTTGAGCGATGCGACGGTGACGCGGCGTCATTGTCGCTGAACCAGTGTCGCTAGACGCTCGCGACAGTGCCGCGCAGCTGCATGAACTGTCGCTGTCGCCGCAATATCGCATAGTATATTTTTTCTAAGGTTATTTTATAAAAATACATTTGTATAGGCGTTTTCGGCAGTTGAAGATGAAACTTTTAATTTCATTAATATTTCAGTATCCAATACGTTATAATTTATGCCCTGAAGAATACATAACACACGCAAGAAGTAAAAAGTACGGACTGAAATTGAAAATATCGAAGTAAAAGCTCGTCCCCTTCCTCTAAGAATTTTATTCTTCTTCTAACTGTCTAGAGAATTTTTGCCACACTATCCAAGTTCACAAATGCCGCGGCGTTCCTGACGCTTGCTTCCAAAGTCAACCTTTACGGCCCGGCCACCATACATTGATGAAAACAAAAGATAAAAATGATATAAAGTGGCGCAAATCAATAGTATTTATAATCTTAACTAATTATCGACAGAGCTGCAGCTGGTGGCAAAATGAATGGAGAGCCTAGACCGGTGCCCATACCGAGACAAGGTTTCCCGCCACACCACCACCATGTAAGTTCATAGCTAATCAATAATTTTAAAAATATATAATATAATAGTAATAAACAATATAATCATTTACTAAAATATATTAAAAATGCCCACACCGATTTCGGTGACGGTGGCCGGTTTCATTGAAACCAGGCCAGTTACGCAGGAGTAATTTTATAGTGCCCAAGTGTGTGCACAGTACTCTTTCCTTTATTCTCGTAACCCAGTGGGACGGATGACCGACACGACTGACGAGAGATCAGGCGCAGACGCATGGATCACCTTTCTTGTCAGGCAATAAGGTGATCAGCCTGCATTGTCCCAACTAGACTTGAAAACAATAATTTTTGTTGTTGCAATGCGGTAATCGAACCCACGACCTCCGTCGTCGAGTCGAGAGCCAAGCTCTAACCACTAGACAGCGGATGCTGTTTGAATACATTCATTGCATTACTAAAATAACGGTTATTATCATTGCTTCCGCGAATTAGTTTTTTCTAATCCGCTTTCGTAAAGACTAAATGTAAATAATATGTTTGTTTCGATAATGTAGTTTGAAAACTGGCACGTTATATCTTTAGAGCAAGAGCGAATCTCATAATCATTATTTAAAATTATGATGCATATTCATGAAAAATTGCGAGATCATAATATTGTCGTTTTCACTATTGCGTTGCTTTATTCCATCTTAGATGAAATAAAGCAACGCAAATTTTCAAAGTAATTTTGATCCAAAAAAATCCATACATTGGTAGCTAAAACTCGTTTATTTCGCTATTACTGCCTGTAATATACATAACCAGTTATACTTACATACTCAGAGAGGTGAAGTCATTTTGATAACAATGATTCCACACAGAATTTGTATTTAAAAATACACTGTTTATTTTGCTATAACTGCCTCCAATACATAATCTTACTTCTGTAACTAAAGTATTTACAAAATATTGACGACGTTTCATTGTTTAGAACCCGCCCCCGGGCGCGGAGAGTCACGCGCGGCCGCCGCGGCACCACGCGCCGCACGCCGCGCACGCACCGCCGCCAGACACGCGCAAGGACGACGTGCAGGTGAATATTGTTATTTATTGAAGACCATTGCGAGACATACGGTTTACTACTGAGTTTTATGGCTCGAATGGAGCTGCAAAAGGACACGTAATAGCACTTGGGTTGTTTTACCGAATGAAAGATGATACTTTATAAGAGGTACCCACCTCTTAAAAGACGAGCAATTCACTCATGACATTGCCTTTTGTAGGTAACAATGTCTAAGAATACTGACGCCTTCAAAGGCTTTTGCAATATGAAAATGATGATAAACTTAGAAGTTTCAATTGAACTGATAATTTCTAACAGGAGCTGCGAAAGTTCGGTCAGGAGTTCAAGCTGGTGACGTCACCGGCGGCAGCGCCGGCGCCGCAGCCGCCGCACACGGTGCCCGCGCCGCTACCCCACGCGCACCACCCGCCGCCCGCCGCGCCCGCACCACAGCCGCCGCAGGTAACTCGCAGATGTTTATCAAATCAAATCAAATTCCTTTACTGCTAGAATGTAGTACATAACGGTCCTATATTCTGTGAGAGCTGCTGATACATTCTGCCATTACAATAGCGTGCAACGCATTAAAAATAGTAAGTAATTGTTTTGTAGATTAAATTACATCACAATGCTAGGGATTTAAATTTAACAAATAACATTTAAATAAAAATAATAAAGGTCAACTAATACCTAGTTACATATTACATCAATTTTTTAGAATTAAATCCACTTGCCATTATAAAGATAAAATCAATTCAAATATTAGTGAAGTCAATGTGTAAATAAAGGATAGTATATTATATCAATTTAATTGTATACGTCATTATCTATCGATTTAATTTATCTTTTCCTTCAAATCCCATGTATTCGTCAAGAGTATAAAAGGAGTTTTCTAATCGCCATTTCGATATCTGAGTTTTAAAATTTATTAAATTCAAATCATTAAATCTGTCGGGAAGTTTATTATACACTTTTATAACGCTAATGCAAACATTTATTTTATATAAATCTAGACGACATTGGGGCATATATATTTTAATCATCACATAATTTATATTTAAATCTATATGGGGCATTTCTATTATTTACATCTGAGTTAACTGTAAAATATTGTGGATTTTGCTTAAGGAACACACAAAGGTTACGAATATGTAGACACCAGCGGCAATATGCGAAGTTTAGTAAAAAGTGGTTTACAGCTGTGCATAGACCAAGCTCCACAAATAGCCCTTACACATTTTTTTGCACCCGGAAAGCCTTTTCAAAATCAACCGAGTTCCCCCACAACAACAGACCGTAGGATAGAACTGAGGACACGTAGCCGTGATATGCGGTTACGCTGCTTTCATAGAAACTTTAAGCCGTAGCGTTTTGATTGCGAACACAATTTTTTCTAGTTTTTTGCATACGAAATCAGTGTGTGACTTCCAGTCACAGTGCCTGTCAACCATCAATCCTAAAAAATGTTGTACATTTAACTTCCTTTAATTGAATGTCATGAAAAGTAATATTTATGTCAATTGGATGAGTTCGGTAGTCACGAAATTGGATTAATTTAGTTCTGTTAAGATTAACTTTTAAATTATTATATTTTAGCCATATAAATATTTCGTTAAGTGTTATTATTCTTTAATATTTCGTTAAGTTAAGCCTTTACATTTAATGAGCACACTTGTATCATCTGCGAATAAAATAGTTTCTTGATCGACAGCGTCAGGAAGATCATTTATGTACATTAAAAAAAGAAATGGTCCTATTAAGCTTCCTTGAGGAACACCGTAATCATCGTGTAAAAATCTTGACCTGCTATTAACTTTAGTGCCATTTTGTATTTTAGTTATCTGCACTAACTGCTGTCGTCCGTTTACACACCGTACATTGTGCAAATAAGTTTTTTTACAGCATTTATTATGTTCATTGCCAGTTACACAGTCTACTAATAAAAGGGAAGGAAGCCTTATTTATTAATTTTTTTTGCCTATTCGATGTTGGACAACATGTTAATAAATAATCTATGACCCATTTTCGTATATCTTAAAAAATAACGAAGACACTAACAATTTAAATTTACATTATGAAATAGAGCGATATATCGGCCTGTGACGTCAAGAGTTGCACCCGCTATACATTTGTCATTACAAAATGTATGGCGGTAGCAGTTTGTGACGTAACAAATCGTTATGCGAGAAACAGATGCGCAAATTTTTACATTTGCTTATCATTTTTAATCAAAATACCTATTTCTTTTAGATTTATGTATCGTTAATCAACAATTTTAAAATTTAATTTATAAAAATGTAAAAATTCCACACAAGTCAACATCCCCATTGTCAGATAGGTTAAAAATAAGCAGCGACAAAACTTTCGAATAAGCTATCCTTCACTTATTAGAAGATTGTGAAACAGATTCAAAGTGTGCATGGAAAGTGCTGCCATTTAACGTCCTATAACGGCGTATCGAGACCATCCAAGTGATGACAGTCAAAAATACTTTTTAACCGACTTCCGAAAAAGGAGGCGGTTATTTTTTTAATTAATAATTTGTTTCCATGTGCGGAGAACTTGTGACGTGACAATATTTTCTTTAATAATAATTTGTTTGCATAGCACGCCGTGCCGGCCGCCGCCGCCGCCGCCGCTGCCGCCGTCTCCTCCGCCGCGCCCAGCCCGGGCCCGGCGCCGCCCAGCCCGCCCGAGGTGTCCGCCAACGCCGGCGCGCCCTCCGACCCTCCTAAGCGCGCACACCACCACAAGGTCAGTGATTATAAGTTTACTATGTACGAGTTAAGAATGCAGTGAGTGATCATTGCAAATGTCAATATATATATTGTTTTCACTAAATTGAGGTAATCGTAAAATTGTTCTGATTTGTGTTTTGATGGAAACTGTTATTCATGTACTGCTCTTTGAAGTTGTTACGTTCATATAGCAGTTGATGGTAATAGTAACATTCGTAAACATGATTCGTAATAAACTGATTTTACCTTAATAATAAGAAAGGAATACGTCTCTAACCTAACATAACCTAACACTAGACGCCCCCGTGGTCTAAGCTTAGAGATTGGCTCTCGACTCCCGTATATTGTGGGATCGATCCCCGCGTTCTACCAACAAAAAATGTTATTTTCAAGTCTAGTTAGGACAATGCAGGCTGATCACCTTATTGTCTGACAAGAAACATGATCCATGCGTCGGATGGGCATGTAAAAAGTCGGTCCTGTGCCTCCTGTCTGGTTTCAATGAAACCGGTCACTGTCACTGAAATCAGTGTGGGAGCTATTTATATATCCTATTTTTCTTAAGACGAAATAAAAAATGGACCAGTACACTAAATCTAACTATATGACGTTGCAGCCGGCACCAGTGGTGCCCAAGCCCGAGGAAGTGGTCGAAGAGCGTTCAGCATCATCATCGTCACCGCCGTCGTCCGCGTCGCCGGAGCGCGTGGAGCGGGTTGCGGCCGCGCTCAAGAACTCCAAGCTCAACCCCAACGCGAAGGAGTTTAACCCCAGCGCGAAGCCGTTCGCGCCGCGCAGCCCCACTACGCCCAGCCATAGCAGGTAATTAATTTATGGAATATACCGGGAAAGGAGCAGGCGCAACAACTTGCTGTTAAGAAAATCGTTCCTTATTAATAAATAATAAGGGAGATTTGCTATAAGTCTGAAATCCATGTCAATGAGGGTTTTTAAACTCGTGACATCTCACAGCTTTTGACACGACAAGGACCGTCGGGCTCCCAAGCGCCGCCTGGTGACATAAAAAGAATCGATAATTCTTATTGAGCGTTTTTGATACCACTTACACCACCAGATGACGCTTTGTGTGAGTTGGGTCTGCAGAAACCCCTAACGGCAGAAAAAATATCAAAAACCCTCATTCAGCTGAAACACAAAGGAATTTAAGAGTTTAGAAGAGTGGGAATCAATGTAGCATTGTATTTCAAACACGTGGAAAATATCAGTTATCATCAATAGTCATCAACATTATTATTATTATTTACTTAAATCAGATCTTAATGAAATATTGTGGTTATTCTAAATAATGTGTGATTGTTCTAGACCACATACGCCAGGCACGCCGGTAGGCGTCGGCGGCATGGGCGTGGGCATCGGCGGCGTGGGCGTAGTGGGCGCGGGCGTCAGCTACGTGCCACCGCCGCCGCCACACATGGTGACTATACTGCTTTCGTCTAAATATTTCTATTTGTAACTTAAAGGTAAGGCGGCAGCTGAGCGACGCGACGCATGTCGCATCCGTACTAGTAATACCGAAATGGAGTGCCGCGTCACGTAGTGCGTTATATCTCATACAACAGGCTAGATGACAAATTTTTTTTATTGCATATATGAAGTGCTCTTAAATATGAGTAATTGAGAAGAAACAGTATATCAAAGTCAATATTTGCAAAGGTACAGCGATTTGTATACAAAATTTCGCAAGTCTCGTGAAAACGCTCCATACTAAAGTTGTACCTAGCTGTGACGTCACGTCTAGGTTAAAGTGTATGAAGTATACGGGCGCGGGAACTATTTGTAACTATCTCCGATATTCGTGCGTTTAAGTTCAAACTTACGATAATTAATGTTTTTGTATATGATGTAAGTAAACTAATGATGTAGGTTTTGTTTACTAATTAAGCAAAAAAAATTTTAACTTGTTTCTACTTCATAGATGTATCTAATTACTAAACTACACATAAAATATTATACACACACCAGCATATTTAGCGGAACATAAAATAAAGATTTGATATTAGTATCATATAAGGTTGCTGGCTGGTTTATACGTCATTTAATTTAAAAAGAAATATTTTTAAATTAAGAAAACAACTGAACATCAAATTTATGCAATTGTTTTAGTTTTATTGAAATACACCTTATCTGGAGCGAACTTCGGGTCCTTCTGAGTTTGATTTAAAATTTCATTAAAATACTGTTTTTTGTTAGTTTGTTTTTAATCGCGTATCTTTTTGGAGTTGAGGACTGAATTATGCCTGACTTAGCCCCAACGGAGATTGCCAGTGCACTCGAAATGCGAAGAAATGGTCAAACCTACAGAGTGATATCCAGAGACCTTCGTCGACCAGTTTCGAACGATCCATCGCAGTATCCAACGGTTCAGGGAGACCGGTACTTATATGAGAAGAGCAGGACAAGGCAGAAAAAGACGCACTTCGAGTAGGGATGATAGTTTCATTCGGCTTCGTGTACGTAGGAACCCCCGTTTGACGGCCGTCCAAGCCCGACATGAGTTAGAAGCAGTGCGGAGTGTAACCGTAAGTGAGCGTACGGTACGAAGAAGGTTCGAAGAAGCTGGTTTGGGTTCATTTGTGCCCGTCAAGGCTCCAAGGCTCGAGGTAAATCATCGTAGAAACAGGTTAACTTTTACTCAGAAACATCTACTTTGGAACGCGGACCAATGGAGTAAGGTATTGTTTAGTGATGAGTGCAGAATTCTCTTAAATCAAATTGACGGCAGGCAAAGAATATACAGACGCAAAGGAGAACGATACATTCAGACAAATTTTGAAACTACAGTTGCATACAGTGGTGGATCAATAATGGTTTGGGCGGGAGCTCAAACTCAACATTTGTTTGGGAGCTCGCACAGACTTGGTAGTGATTGACAGAGGGAGTCTGACTGCAGACTGCTATATCAGAGAAGTTTTAGAAGAAAATGTCGTACCGTTTGCCCCATATATCGGTGACGATTTTGTTTTTATGCAGGATAATGCTCGGCCGCATACCGCTCGGGTAACTCAAGCTTATCTTAATGATATGAATATCACTGTTATGGAGTGGCCGGCGAGATCACCGGATATGAACCCAATAGACCACGTTTGGGACTTACTGAAAAGAAAAGTTAAGTCCAGAATTCCAGCTCCTGCCAACGTGGGTGAACTGCGAATCGCCGTACTTGAGGAATGGCGGAGACTATCCCAGGAGACCATCGATAACATCATTCTCAGTATGCCTAGACGGGTAGAAACTTTAATAAGAGCACGTGGAGGAAATACGCGATATTAATCACCATTTTTCTAATTTAATTAATTGTTATTTTAATGTTAATTTTCACTTTTCCCGGTTACATGAAAAGTTCAAAAATGTACCATTTTTCACAAATAGCCTTTACTTGCAAAATCTGTTCTTAATGTGATCTCATTTTAAGTAAAACAAATGAAACTTTAAATAACAAAAGAAGTGTATAGTAAGTAGATTTTAAAATAAAACCATATTTTTTTAATTATGTTCCGTATATATAAGTATGTTCCTTTTTTTTGTGTTCCGCTAAATATGCCGGTGTGTTTATTTTGTTACATTTACAAAGTAGTAATGCCTTAAAATATCTGAGTATATTAATGTAACTAAATAGTTTAGATGTAGTCATCATCCCTATTATAGTCATATTTAACATTGTTCAGGTGACGGTGCCAGGCTATGCGGTGATCGCAGCGGCGGCGGCGGCCGCGCAACAGCCCCCGCCGTACCTCTCACACCCGCACCCCGTAAGTACCACATGCTGATTTTGTAGTAATTTAGACGATGTGAGATGCGTCTCCTAATTTCGGAGAACACCTTTGTGCATTGTTCACTGAGCTGATACGTATGCGATGCGGCACAGGAGATAAGTTGTGCATAGCGGCAACACGTATTCGATTCTGTGTATGTCGGATTCAGTCTACCTCATAATTGTAAAATTTCTTGGCGTCGTAGAAATTTAGATAACATTATTATTGTCTAACTCCAGAAGAGCCACATGTTTAAAATTTCAATTAAACTTGCCCCATTGGACAGTTTTAAGAAGGTAAACAGTAGGTACATAATACAGTAGGGATCTCTGTTTACTACACTTGCGTAGTGACCGGTATCTATTACGTGTACGTGACGTGCGCTGCTGCGTGTAGGTGGAGGCGTGCGAGTGCCGCGCCTGCCCGCTGCTGCTGCTTCCCGAGCGACGCCGCGACGCGGTGAGCCCTGCACCCGTGAACCCCGCACCCTCGCTTGTGTGCAGGAGCGAGACGGCTGTAGCCTTGTCTCGTTCTAACGTAACCCTATAATGTCGGAGCGAGGCGAATTTATAGCGTTGTTTCGCTCTAACATTAATTCGCAAAGATAGTTCCTTACATCACATATTTTAAAGGGCAGTAACATCTTGTTTTGTATCATATTATCCTTAAAAATTTTTAGAATCTTATATACCTACTAGAGAGTTTTAACTTTTAACACATATAAATGACGGACAATAATGCTTATTCCTTTTCCTTTTACAACGTTCGAGCGTGTCTAACTCACTGATTCCTTAAAGCTTTGGGTTTCGCGTTTAACAAAATAAGGCCGAAAGTGCGGTCGCTCGCTAGCGGAGCACGTGAATTTCGTACATCGACTCATCGCTACTTGTCTCTTTCACTCGCGCACGAATATAATATCGCTATCGCGTATACACAGGAATATATTCGTGTCCGGGTAAGAGAGAAGTAGCGATGAGTCAATGTACGAAATTCTACGTGCTCCGCGACCGCACCTTAAACATTGTACATCCATTCCTACTTGTGTTACTAATCAGTTTGCTGTGAATTCCAAATCTAATATTTGTTGGTTTTGTTTTTTGAGTGGTTTAGTCTGTCTAATTATCAATTTGACCTAACCAATTTACCAAAGATATTTTATTAAAAAGATTTTAAAAAGTAATAAGTTCGAAACATTTTATAATAATTTAATTCGATATTTAAATTATTTAAAACTCTCGTCTAGTTCCTCTTGTGTCATCCCCACAAGTTCCCGCGATATCTCCCACAGCTTCGCCGCCAAGTTCTCATCCAGCGCCCTCTTAGACGGCTTAGCCTCTCCACAGTCTTCGAAATACCTTCCAGTGACTTCGTCGCAGTCGTTGGATATCGCCAAGTATACAGACGTTTGGGCGCCCTCTTCGGGGGTCTTGAAGAAAGCGTATAGGAGTAGACTACGCAGCTTCTCCAGAACTGTCGAACTCCTATATAGAGATGTGTTTACCTGACCCGGATTCAAACTATTGACGACCACGCCTGTGTCCTCCAAACGTCTAGAAAGTTCGTTGCTAAATAGAATGTTGCATAGCTTAGAATTCGCATACGCTTGTATATACCCATGTCTATCGGCGTTTATATCATCTATGGTCCCGAACTTGTGCCACGCCGAGGACACCACTATGACCCGACCGAACACGGCCCGTTTAAGCATCGGTACCAAAAGTACCGTTAACAGAAAGGGTCCTAGATAGTTGATTTGTAGGTCCATAAGTATGCCGTCCTCCGTTCGCTCCCGGGTTGTGCAAATAGCTCCGGCATTGTTTATGAGCACATCGAGTTTCGCTTCAGTCCTTTTTAATTCATCGATGAATTTACGAATCGATTTTATCGATGTCAAATCTAAGTGGATGAATCGTATTCGTTTATTGTTGGTTTTTCTAATTATTTTTCGTACCGCTTTCTCTCCCTTTTGCTCGCTTCGGCAGGCTAATATCACCTTGGCTCCTCTTCTAGCGAGTTCTAGAGCGGTCTCGAAGCCGATACCGCCACTGGAGCCAGTGACTACCACCACTTTGCCGCTCATGACGGTGTTGTCGTAGCATTTTCCAGTGGTTAGCTTGTTGAAGATCTTTATCGATAGCAGAAATACTAGGACCCATATTGTCATGTATGTGATCATATTCGTATCGTTAGTCTTGACTAGTTTTGGTAATTAAACTGGTGTGATCTGAAAATATAATTTGTGAAAAAGAAAATTATATTAAAACGAAACTTTTTACTTCGACTAAGAAGTGGAGGTCAAATCTAGTTCAAAAAGTTTATCAATTATTTTTATTGACATGTAATAGCTCCCACACCGATTTCGGTGACGGTGGCCTGTTTCATTGAAACCAGGCCAGCTACGCAGGAGTTATGTTATAGTGCCCGAGTGTGTGCGAAGTACACAAGAGCACTCTCTCCTCCTTTTACTCTCGTAACCCAGTGGGACGGATAACCGACACGACTGGCGAGAGATTAGGCGCAGTTCCGACTTTTTACATGCCCATCCGACGCATGGATCATCTTTCTTGTCAGACAATCAGGTGATCAGCCTGAATTGTCCTAACCAAACTTGGAAACAACATTTTTTTTTTGTTCCAATGCGGGAATCGAACCCACGACCTCCGAGTTGAGAGCCAAGCTCTAACCACTAGACCACGGAGGCTGTTGACATGTAGTAAAGACAGGTAGAGGTAAAATCTGATGAAATTATCTCTTTCTGAAGCTAGGTAGCTGCTGCTGGTGGCAATTCAGGTGTATGATTTCATCGTCGTTGGTATACTAACACATAGTGCAGTCTGCAAAAAAATGTGGCGAACTCAAGTAGCTGTTTTTTTTTTAAGTAAATAATTTTGAAATTGTAATAAAAAAGCTGTCAAAAATTATACTATCGTTCCTGCCATAAATTCAATATTAGTTAGTGTATGTGTACTCCCAAGCAGCCGAAGGCCTTCGAAAAGGCTTATACTTTTATACCGAATACCGAAGGTCCCAAGCCGTAGTTGTTAAAAATTATATTACTAGTTGGGTAGACATCCCTAGTGGAGCTCCCCAGGGATCGTTGCTTGGCCCTTTCCTTTTCAACATAATGGTTAACGATATTCAAAATTGTTTACATTCATCTCAATTACTTTGACTCGCAGATGACATGAAAATATTTTTAACTATATCGTCTCAAACTGATGCATGTATACTCCAGGCTGATATCTCGCGTCTTGAGCAGTATTGCTTTCTAAATGGTCTGGATCTCAATCCCTCCAAGTGTTGTGTTGTTACCTTTTCAATAAAACTGACCGTAATACCTACGAGTTGTATGCTCAAGCAACAACCATTACAGCGCCTCACAACAGTTCGTGATTTAGGCATTTATCATGACTTTAAATTACTATTTGACACACACATACATAAAATAGTATCAAAAGCCTACAAAGCCTACAAACCTTTGTTCTAAGATGTGCGGCATCATTCAATGACATCAAAACAATAAAAACATTATACTGTACCTCACCCTCACCTGGAGTATGCCTCTCAAGTTTGGAATCCTAGGTACAAAGAATACATAGATCGCATCGAAAATATTCAAAAGAAATTTGTTCGATATCTTTGCTATAGATTAAAAATAGATTATAACTCAGAAAATTATTTAGAACTATGTAAGAGGCATCACCTGGTCCCGTTAAGGATCCGACGTGATGTTGCTTAGTCTTCTTACTTACGATAGCTTCAAATAAAATCGATTCGCCTGAACTTTTGGACAAACTCAACTTAAATACACCTACACACCACCACACTACCACAATAAGAAAATAATATAGATTTAACCCCCTTATTTTTCTACCAGTAGTCACAACAAACTATCGGAAGAACTCGTTTGTCTTGCGCGCAGGTAACAATTTTAATAAAATCTGTAAATCTGTGGACTTAGATTTATTCACAACTGGCACAGCGACAGCTAAGCGATTACTTTACCAATATTTACTCCAGTAACGTAGTGCTGACTTCTACTATATTTGTACTTTATCTAGGTACTTAAAAATTTAAATGGGTCTAAATAAACTTATTTGACTTTTATCCTAAATTTACTATTGCAATATATAAGCTAACCACTTGATAGTTGATTGTACACTTGTGACTGTTTCTTTCTTTATAATTTATAAACTGTGTCAAGTTAGCGTGTATTAGTGTACACTATGTTTAACTCCTGTTAAACAGCCTGCCTATTCAGTTTCTACATGTGAGGACCTGTAATTGGCTTTCTAATGATGAGAATAGTTTTATATTGTTATTACTGATAGCTGTTGGTCTTCCTAACAAAATAAAATACTGTACTTAAGATATCAATTTTTTCTGACTTTTTCATTTTTATGCTTTCCATAAGTAATAGAAATATAAGACTTAGAAGCAGACACGATGTTTAACGTTTAGCTTTAAATAAAAAAAACAACACAAACGACCTTAGCCTTTAAAAATATTTTTATAAAATTTTAAAACAAAATTTATTAAAAAAATATTTTCATGATAATATAAGATAGTATGAAGGTTACTAATTCGCAATGACCTGATTGCAATCATTTTAGAAACACTCAATGTAATAACATCTTTTTTTTTTTTAATAAGGAATACTTGAACCCTTATTAACCCTTATTAACTTTAAAGGAATATCGGACTCAAGTTTAATTTTACTTTAGGTTTTGAATAAAGAACAATTTAAAAGGTTTTTTTAAACATGTCTTATCTTGTGTCCTTGACCTAGTGACGATATTCGGCTCTTACTACAGACATATCAGTAATATTAAACTTAAATCTTGAATTCTAAAACCTACCGTCACAACATCGATTAACTTTGAAACTTGGTAAACAGTCGGAGTTTCCTTAAATTTAACACCACTAAAGATTTGAATCAGATCACAATGCTCTTCGGTCCAAAGGCGATAACCCACTGAACGATAAACTAAAGACACATTAAGTTAAGGTTACGGCACAATATCATTACCGCTGCGTTGAGCGCCTGCGATTGCAGACCCAATTGACCAATTTTTTTACTCAAATCATCAAATAATGACTGGCATGCCGCCATACATAAGTCGCCTTCTCAAGGGTACGTTCCCACGAGCGTTTTTTAGTGGTCGCTACAGAAAAAACTGCATTGTAAATAGAACTCTGCGCTAATACAATGGAGCTGAAAATCGTGTAGAGTTGTCAAATCTGACATTTGACACTTCGATTTTCAGCTCTATTTTCTGTCGCGACCACAAAAAAACTCGTGGGTACGGGGCTTAAGACACACGTTCACAAAAAAGCAATCCCTACTCCTATTATAAATGTGAAAAACTATGAGGATGGACGTATGTTTGTTACTCTTTCACGCAAAAACTACTGAACGGATTTCGATGTTATTTGGTATGGAAGTAATTCAATCTTAGGATTAACACAAAGGCTACCTACTTTTTATCTCGAAAAAGTATAATGTTCCTGTGGGATGCTGTATTTATGTGGGCGGAGCCGCGACCAAAAGCTAGTAATATTATACATCAGTCGGTCAATTTATTACGTTGCGGTTATACGCGACAAACTTTAGTTCGCCAATTGCACTATAGATATTTTAAGCCGATTACAACAAAAACACAAAGGAGGAATAACGTTATCTGGCGAGTTTATTTTTAACACAAAGCTTTATCAAAATAATATCTGATAAGTAAATATTTTAAGGAGGGTGGACTGAAATAGACAAACCACTCTTTTTGTCAAAAGTTAGTATTAATCTCTGTAATAATTACAAAACGTGTTGTTTTACAGCGACCTACCGGCGTTGGGTACGCGGACTGTTTGTAAAGATATGGAAATGTTTAGTGCAACGAATACGCAGTGACCAAATAGAATATGCGCACGCATTATGATTCCTACATAGTAGCCAAACTATTGAAAATTTTTGACGGGACTACGATTTTTCCAAATCAATTTAATTTTAATTTTTTTGGATTATTTTTAAGCAAAATTTAAGGTTAACATTTTCGCTATCTTTGGGTGTTTTAAATAAAAAAAGTAAGGTACATAAGAGAATAAAAAACAACACCTCTTTTTGTAAATTGTGAAAAATTGTTTTTTGCAACACAAAACATATTTAAAAAAAAATATATTTTAATCCAAATTTAGATAAACGAGTACCTTTGTGACAATTGTTATTTTGTACGCTTTGGTTTCATTTGGTCGCTCGATGGACCGAAAAACAGCCATTCATGTCAAACTTGTAAACGCGCTTATAACACTTTATTAGTAATATTATTGTCGCTGAGGACAATTTCTATACAGGTGCCATTACGTTTAACTGTGTAAACTTTCAACGAACATGTCATTCTGACTGCTAATAATAACGTACAAAAAGTGTCCTCGTGCTCGTCGTGTCTCTAGCTCGAAGCCTGTTTGTCTGTCTGCAGCTGTACGGGGCTGCGATGAGCGGCGGCGCGGCCATGGCGGGCGGCGCCGGCCAGCACGGCCCCGTGCCGCAGCCGCAGAGGAACTTCCGAAAAGGTACGTGTAGTGTGTACCTCCTCATTATGAATAGTGTGTTTAATAAAGTTATGTCTATCAAAGAAAAAGAAGCGAAAGGTGATAGTTATATTACGACGACTATATACTATAGATATGGCACACACGGGCATTCCAGACTATAGAATATAATGTTGTCCACAGGGTCGGGCGTGCAAGTGGCCGCGGCGACGGGTCAGCCGCTGCTGGCGCCGGCGCCCATGCAGCAGTTCATGCCCTACCCGCACCCGCACCCCGCGCCGCCGCAGCCCGCGCTCCAGTACCAGCACATGGTCAGTAAACACATTTTAGACACTTGCTGCTTATGTGAAGACAAAAAATCATAGGCATGAGCGAGGTTCTGATTCCGAATATTAAAACTATTTAAAAACATCTCTACATAAGCAGTAGCTAATTCCTGAAATTGTTATATTTTTGTTTATTTATATAATGTCATAAAATACTTACGTGACGTTTATAAATTCTGCGTGAAATAATACCTCTATTGCGCACTTAGATAAGTCGTGAGTGTTTTAATTTTAACACGTTCGCGGACACTTGAACCGATTATTTAATGTCACTTTGACACTTCCTTTTTGTATGAAATGCTTTAGCCGCTCCGTCACTGGCAGAAGTTACCAAGTATTCAAATACGATCACTCTGGCTATAGCCTTCGCCTGCTATAGACGTTCTGACATTAGTGATGGTCATAAAACATATAGAATTTGGACGTGCCGGTTATACCCTGCGCCTGCTTTTATCGTTCTGTCACTGACAATACTCAATATGTATACATATAGGCCGCATCTGCTATAGCCTGCGCGCTTCACGTTATCACCGTCTTCTTCAGAGTCGGACACGTGAGTTGTTCATGACCCGCTATCTACATTAGGTACGTAATTAGTATCTGAACCATAGTCAACATCTCAATCGTTGTACGGATCCTCTTTTGACTCTTCTTTTTCACTTTCGCTCGATGTTTCTGGTTCTTATGACTCTGAATGACAAGAGAGTTCGCCTGAGCTCGCGTCATTGAATAATTTCATAATTCTTTCATTCTCCCGCTCATATGGATCGAGGACTTTTTTTGAGCCTTTTCGAGACATCTAAAAAGTAGACAATGTACTCAGTATAAGTGTATTTCATTTCGGAGGTTAAATTATAAACTTTACGTTGGTAATATGTTTTACCCTCAGACTAAAAGAATAACATGTTATTCTTTTAGTCTGAGGTATTACCAACTTAAAATTTGGTAATACATAGAAAATTACATGCCTACATTGAAATACAACATAAGTTATTAATGACATAAGTATTTTGTGAAGTATAATCATTAAAAAATAAATAAAAACCAAATATACTCGATACTTACGTCGATCAAAATCCGCGCGCACAAACACTTCCACTCAGCGGGGCACTCGCCGGCCAACTGAACAAATCATCATACGATCGCCGCTGCTATAACAGGTGTGTCAGTGTGAGTGCGCACACAAATGTTCCTATTAGTATCACATTTGTATGTGTAAAAATACGTGTTATGTGACACCTAGGATATTGAAATTCTCAATTTGGGGGCACTTGATAATGAACTGTATGGTAGTAGTATGAGAATTGGACTGCTAAAGCATGTGTGTCTCTAGAGAGCAGAAAAATAACGACGGGTATTATATAGCAGTCGCATCATTCTACACAGATCACTGATGAATGCCATAGCCGGCGTATCCGCGAACGTGTTAATTAAACTTAATAACATACTAAAATCATAGAACGGTATTTTGATGTTTACGTGAGATAAACCACGAATAAAACAATCTGGCTAGTAAATGAACGTGATTCACGGCCGAATACTTAAAAGATAATTAAATTAAGTGACGCTCAAGTCACATGCTGTCCTTGTCATTTCGGCTGGCAGAGACAGCGACAGCCTGTGAGTAGGAGGGCTCCTACTTTTAATTAGCGTTTCGGTTTTCGGCCGTAAGATCTTCACTAGCTTAAACGTGCCAGAATGTTTATCAATAATATGAGTCATGATATTCAGGAGCTCTTTACATTTATATTACAGGTCCGAATGTACCACCACGGCGGCGGCGTCGGCGTGGGCGTGGGCGGCGGCGTGGGCGTCGGCGGCGGAGTCGGCGTGGGCGGGGCCGTCGGCGGAGAGTACGCGCCCCCCGCGCCGTCGCCCGCCGCGCCGTCCCCCGCGCTGTACCCGCCGCCGTCGCCCGCGCACACGCCGCACCCGCATCCGCACCCCCACCCGCATCCGCACCATCACTACCAGCAGCCACCCTTCCAGGTAATGAAAAAGAGCATGATATAGCAAGCGTATACAGAGTTTTTTTGTACACGTTGCAGAAGTGGAAATTCATTCACATCATTTAAAAGCGTGTTACACGTGTCGTGCCTTGACCATGGAATTTCACTCTCAACGCGCCTATAGCTTTTCTCCTAAATAAATTACGTTATAATTTATAATAGGGGAATTTTATATTATTACACCAGTGGGTTGCTTAAGTATCAAATAATTAGTTACACTAAATGAAGACTAAAACGCATCGCTCGCGGTAGAGATAGCGGCGCGACTATCTGAGGACATGACCCTAAAATGGCCGCGCTGCCTATCGTATCTCTATTCATTAAATTTTTTCAATTTAAACTAATATTGTAAAGATAAAAGATTTGTCAATTTGTATTGAATATGCTCCGAAACTTTTAAACCTATTTTGGGGACGGACATAGGCTATATTTTATCGCTCCAAATTGTGCGGTTCCTGCGGGATTTTCTGACGCGCGCGCGAAGTTGCGGGCAACATCTAGTATGTAATGTGCGTTACTGGCGATAATTGCTATGCCACTTACTTACTATACTTGATGCGTCCTAAGAAGATATGCGTGACAGATAATAATTGACAATTGTAGTGAAGTTACCTAACGAAAATTAATCGATTGTTTAAAAGTATCGAATTAGTTCGTAAAGGAAATGAAATCGGAATTATCGATTTTAGATTTGTGAATTAAATTGCTAAGAAATGGGTAATTTGTAAATAAATAATAATAAAAGAATAAAAACTATTCAAATCGTTTTTTTTCTTATTCACTGCAGTCGGAACTCGAAGATTGCGAGCTCGTTTCGGAATCGGAAACAAAAACAATAACAAAAAACTCAACAAAAAACAATAACAAAAGTCAAAATCAACAAAAACTCAAAGCAGACGCAACGAAAACACAAATCGCATACCTACAAGGCAGATGCACTCGTACTGACATTTCCGAGTTGCAATACGTTCACAAGATGGCCGCTCCTATTCATCGATTTGATGTCGATTCAACAGTGTCAATCTCTATTGACAGAAATTCCGTTACATGCATCTGCCATTTTTATGACATATTTTCTTAATTTAATGTCATATTTATATTTCACAGTTATTATAAGATATCAGAGTTAATAATAAGAATAATAGCAGTTTCATTTATAATTACAGAAATATTATTTTTTGTCAATGGAATATAATTTATTTCGTTTTCTTTTTTTTGTTTTCTTGTAAGAAGTTTGCGTAGCAAGGAATATAAGAACTGTCACCCATATCATCATACGACGCACGAAGTATAGTCAAAACATAGCAAGTGTTACTTCGCTCCATTTTTGACATTTTTCGAGGCTGCAGTATAGTCTCCGGTAGCGGCTGCAGTATAGTCTACGGTAACGGCTGCAGTATAGTCGCCGGTGGAGGCTGTAGTATAGTCTCCGGTAGCGGCTGCAGTATAGTCTCCGGTAGCGGCTGCAGTATAGTCTCCGGTAGCGGCTGCAGTATAGTCACCCGGTAGAGGCTGTAGTATAGTCTCCGGTAGCGGCTGCAGTATAGTCACCGGTAGAGGCTGTAATATAGTCTCCGGTAGCGGCTGCAGTATAGTCTCCAGTTGCGGCTGCAGTATAGTCTCCGGTAGCGGCTGCAGTATAGTCTCCGGTAGCGGCTGCAGTATAGTCACCGGTAGAGGCCTGTAATATAGTCTCCGGAAGCGGCTGCAGTAGCGGCTGCAGTATAGTCTCCGTTAGCGGCTGCAGTATAGTCTCCGGTAGCGGGCTGCAGTATAGTCTCCGGAAGCGGCTGCAGTATAGTCGCCGGTAGAGGCTGTAGTATAGTCTCCGGTAGCGGCTGCAGTATAGTCTCCGGTAGCGGCTGCAGTATAGTCACCGGTAGAGGCTGTAATATAGTCTCCGGTAGCGGCTGCAGTATAGTCTCCGGTAGCGGCTGCAGTATAGTCTCCAGTTGCGGCTGCAGTATAGTCTCCAGTTGCGGCTGCAGTATAGTCTCCGGTAGCGGCTGCAGTATAGTCTCCGGTAGCGGCTGCAGTATAGTCTCCGGTAGAGGCTGCAGTATAGTCTCCGGTAGCGGCTGCAATATAGTCACCGGTAGAAGCTGTATATTTCGTTAATCAGCAGTGTTATTTACCTAGTTCTATGTGTGTGTACAAACATTGTTTAATAAACAATGTGCTCAAACGTTTGCCGTTCGTTGCAGGTGCTGTGCCCACTGATGGGAGGCGGCGCGCACCACCACCACCACCCTCACGTGTACCTCAACCACGCGCCGCCCACCGCCAGCCCGCCGCACCACCCCGCGCACCACCCCGCGCACCACGTGCAGGTGCGCCGCTACTAGTCCTACAGCTTAGGCCTCACGTAACATAGGCACGTACCATGGTCTGTGGGAAATAGTAGAGGCCCCGTCCCGCGCGTGCGCAGCTCGGGGGCGGGCAAAACCGATACCGCAGGCGTTAGTCCCAATTAGTCCCAAAGTTAGTCACAATACCACCACTGCAGCTTCTGTATAGCCAGTATTGAATGCCCGCGGTCTCGGGCTTACCCATTACCCGAATCTTCGAATTTATTTGTATTCAATTTAAATTATAATTAACAATTGAAAATTACTAAATTAAATTTTAACTAGTTAAAATTTTTCGTTATATTATTATTTACAATGAACCTTTGTATAGTACCGACTGCGTCTGTAAATTACTATCTTCAACATCTGCTATATATGAAGTATACGTGACGTATGTTGTGTGCAGCAGGTGCTGCTTCCCCCGCACCAAGCCGGCGCGCCCATGGCGCACCCGTAACGCGACGCCACGCCCCGCGCCGCCCGCCCCCGCGCGCCGCCCGCCCGCGACGCGCCCGCCCGCACCACGCCGCCCGCCCTGTGACCAGCGCCCGCACCCCACACGCCATGTACGATGACTCTTCATTATATGTATTCGAGGATCGTTCGTTTCGACAGCGGTCAATACCGCTCAAGACGCTCGAATCGTGTGCCTTGGAATTCGATCTGGCGTTCATAAAAAGGCACCTGACTGCTTATTTCTTTTGAATGTATATATACAATATTTTTTAAATAGTTATAATATATATCGTAAAAATTATTATTAGTGATGGTCTATAAAATATATATGGCATTCCAAATGTCCAACTTTTATACGCATATAATATTTATCTAAGAACTTAATCGGAATTAATATACTCAAAATTGTGAATACTTTTCGATGACATGATAACGAAATATCTAAATAATGTCTTTGAAATTTCGATAGCTATAATTTGCCAAATGTAAACTCCAATGTTTTGTATTTATATATTGTACGATGAAGAGTAACATACTGCCTTTCCGTGAGTTCACGGCTAAAGTAATAATGTTAGTGTATATCGTTAAGTGGAGACACCGATGTTCGACATGTCAGTGTTGCGTGCGGCGGGCGGTGCGTCGCGCCCGCTCGTCGGGCCGCTAGGGCGCATGTATTGTAGCTAGTAAATTCTCCCCTCGATCGACGGGACCGCCGAGTTACTCTCAATCTCTTGCATAGTTTCACATTTTCTCAGCTCTCGAAAACGATTCATGATATCGGGCGATACGAGCCTGAGAAAACGTAGGAGACCGTAGTTTCATGGCTGGTGTACGTAAAATATCGACATAGGCTCATCTAGATATCATCTGGGTGTCCCGCGTGATATCCGTGAAGAACACGCAGTATAACGGGCTCATCTAGATATCTTCTGGGTGTACCGCGAGATATCCGTGAAGAACACGCAACAAGAACAGGCAGCTGCAGTGGCGATGTTTGAGAGTGGGTCGGCGCGTCCGTCTGCCTTCTTGTTTTAGATTGTCTATGGTCTGGTGCGGCCTGCGGCGGCGGCCGCCTTGTGCTCCATGGCCGCGGCCGCAGGCGCACCCCGACGGTGTTATTATTTGTTATGCAAAGTCAATTATGCGTTTTTCATTATCTATGGACTTTAGTTTTTTTTGTCTGTGGAATTACTTGTTGGGGTCGGTTAAATATTGCCTCCAGCATTTTTTTGTCTAAGCTGTATATCGGTTCTATAATAAAGTCAAATATAGCAGCGCTATAACATATTTATAATAATTGAATGAAATGAATTTATATTCAAAGTATCATATCTTTATAAACCTTAATAAATGTATTTTAATATAGCATTGTTTTTTTAAAACAATAATTTGTAAATTCAGCTTCTGCATATTGTTGTATACAGATTTTTTTGTTGTTTTATTATATTTTTATAACCCACCGAATAGATAAAGATTTAAAATTTAATATAAATGTTTCAAAGGATGTAAAATAACAATAAAAGAAATTATGAATTAATTTTTTTAAGTTTAAAGATAAATATAATATACGTCTTGAAAATTTAAATAATGATAAATTTGTCTATTAAGCATATTTATAATTGAACCAACCAAACCAGTATTAACCGGTCCCAACGATGTAGTTCGTATATAAATAGTTGTACGATATATTTATTTATACTGTTACTGCCGGTAAGGAGACAAACAACTGTAGGTTAAGATGTAGATGCGACAATAAGTTACTATAGAAGTCCCGTTCGACGCCCGAATCTAACCTACGCCCATCTCACTGTAATATAAAGTCTATTCCAAATTTTATGTGTCCAACCCCTCCGCTGAACACCACAGAACATAAAATGTTACTGAAACGGTAACGTGGTGTCAAGAGTAACCCTCGTATTGTAAATAGACGTTATACGTACAATCGCTGGGAGCTGGCAGCTGACTAGCGGCGTGTGTACGATTCACGTCCCGCCTTTGGGGTAACGGTGGAGTAACGTCCTAGTGAACTTAGTGATGCGTTATTTTGATGTTTCTGAATGACACTTGTGCCTTTTTAAAATTTTAGTAAACCCGAATATATTAGTTGATATCGAATTGTATCAGGCTGTCGATTGAACTGTAATTTCCATATCTACGTCTTACCATGGTTCGGTTTCGCTGACTCGGTTATGTAGTTTCAAGAGCATTTCTAGGTTAAGGTTGAATGAGAGGTCAGATTGGGCCATGCTTTTAGATGTTATCACCCGTAAATACGAATATAACTTTTCCGTCGTGCTCTTACTGGAATTCATTAGGACAAGTGTCTCGATGTTTTCGATAATTCGGTTCTGGAATCGCTATCACGCGCGTCTTTGCGTTCAGACTCTTGTCTTCGAGTTCGTTTTTAATTTTTACTATTTCGTATTTATGTAGTTTATTTTTTAAATATTTTAATCTCCAGTTTTCCATAAAATTAAGTTGATTCGAAAATAGACGAGTGTTTTTATAGAGGATAATATTAAAATTGGCAGTTCTGGTATCAAATGATTAGCTGTAAGATACTTAGTGCTTAGAATAGATGGAAGTTTAACCCCTACGAGCTAGAGGGGGGTCTGAGAGACCGCACGCGATGTTCCGAGCATACCGTGCCGTGTATATATGTGAGTGTGCAGTGCTTCGAGTTGTGTGTGTGGACGTGTGGAACCATTCCGATGCCTCTCGCGAATTCCCGCGTGTTCCCGGTGGATGTGTGTGTGATGTATATAATTCAAGGGGGGCTTAGTCCATGACCTCCGCG
This sequence comes from Phengaris arion, assembly GCA_963565745.1. Taxonomy (NCBI): domain Eukaryota; kingdom Metazoa; phylum Arthropoda; class Insecta; order Lepidoptera; family Lycaenidae; genus Phengaris; species Phengaris arion. The sequence goes on from OY751433.1 coordinate 26,548,011, forward strand.
CGGTGCTCCCTGGGTAGCGCCAATTGTGGACTCGCATTCAAGTTAATATGAAAATTCTAGCGCTTGCGTATTTAACAACGTACGGTCGATACGACCTGGTATTGGCGATAACTTGCAGTAGTATATGAACTTACGACGCTACCGAACAAAAATGTATTGGATATTGTACCTCTAAATACAATGCCTAGAATTTTTCAAACTGAAAGCTAGTTTACAAATGTTCGGCTTGCAAGTGTGGCTGAAGTAAAGCATAATTGTAATATTGATTTAAATTTACTGTCATTGAATTACTGTAAATATTATTCCTTTAATTTAAAGAAATATGCAAAATGCTTAGGTTTTCATTTGAAATTATCGCTTTTTTTACTCAGCCATACGTTAGTTTTAAAAAAGTTTAATGTGAACTGGCTGTAAGAGCAATTATATACAATTGATAGTGTCGCCGTGATCCCCAGACACTACAGTGGTCCCAAAGTGTTCTTTAGATTATAATGTAAGTCGGAATTGCTCACTGTATAAAAACTATAGATGCGGACAGCATACACTTTTGTATAACGTGCGTGTACGATTGACTTAATATTAAAACCAAGATACAACGTAACGAAATGTATCATATTCTCCTAAGTACGTGAATAAAGTAACTGTACATATGTATATACCGAGTGCACGAGGTACCACGAGGTACTTCCCCGCGGCTTCGTGTATCGTTTGTCGATGTAAAATATGAAAAAAACGCGTTTATAAATAAAAAAATCATAAAAAATATGGGGAGGGCCTACTGGACCCCGTACCGCGGCCGCGACGGTCCTCGAGACGGCGGTACGGGTCGCGCGTATATTATTTTTTCTTTTGTTTTTTTTTTAATTATTATTAAATTTTATTGCATCTCGAAGTTGAGTGAGAGAAAATTCTAAGTGCGTCTGTTGATTGTTGTGCGCCGTATATTATTTGTGTCGCAGCACTAATGTTTGCGAGATTGTTTTTGTTTCTAGTTGGAAGTGCGAGAGAGCGATGTGCATCGTTTACACGGTCGCGTGGGATATGTGTTTATTTATTCGAAGCCACGCGTAATGGAAAGTTTACAATCAAATGGGAAAATGTTTATATCGAATGTTTTTGTAAACGGTGGCTTCGTAGGGCAACGAAATTACTTCGGCGCGATATTGTCGACAGATTACCAATACTCATTTGTTCCTGCCGTTCCATTCCATTCTTGTTTCTTCGAATATCCCCGCAGTATCGTGGTCCGAAGTTAAAAATATCTATTTATACCAAAACATTTGTAAATTAACGTCTACAATACTATTTACAAGAGAATTCAATGTACTATCTGTTTCTGTCGGCCGGTCGGTATAGCTGGCTTCGCAAAATCTTCAACTTTTTGGGGTGCGCTACGTTTCCATGGACTTAGCTACACCGACTGCGGACTAGCTTCGTACAGGCCGAATCCTAAAGACGGAGGTAGAAATTATGTAAAACATTTCTGTTCCTAAAGGCAGTTTTATTTTTAACTGTACCGTCGCCGGCAGATGTTACTGAATATACAACAGCTGTTCGCATAATCAACTTTTATCAACATTAATATGACACAAGTAGAATAAGGTCATTGTGCCCTATGTACAGTACCCGGTGGAAAAAGGCAAATCAATATATCAGGCCCTATAGGCCGCTGCCTCGAATTTAGCGGCGGCGGCCTGCGGCCATGTAGGCTTTGTAAAGCATCATCTCTGTCTAACACTGCCAATGCGAAAAATGTTACGTTGGCAGTGCTCGACAGAGACGCTCTACGAAGAATATCTCTTCAACGATTGATGTTAATTAATGTCGGTCGGATACTGTAGTTACATGTTCAGTGACATCTAGCGGTCTAACACGCGGGCGCCGGGCCTCACTCGGCGCCCGCAGCCTCGTGGGTCGAGTTGTTACCAGGTCCGAACTCCGACAGTGTGAGCCCCGCGTGAGCGCGAGGGTAGAAAAGACTGAACTAGGTTTGGGATTGTAAAGGAGAGGCCAATTCATACTAGGACATTCGAATCGCATCAAAGCGTCAATGGTCGTGTTCTTCGGCGTACTTTTTTGTGCATGCGCTGTGGCATCAGCGAAACTTAGTTCTAATTATTATCAAAGGTTACCTGTCAAGTTGTAAACAATTTTCAAATTTGCATTAAAATTGTCAGGTAACCAAAAATAAAGCGTTTTAATTGGTATTTGACAGTGCATGCACCAACAAATACGTCAGCGAACACGGCCTAAGAACGCTCCCAATATGAAAGCGAATTCACTCCCAACGTAATCCACATATTCCTTTTGAGATAAATAGAAGCGTCGGTCGTTTACAGACGTACTATTTCTGTCAAATGCACGTCTTTTTTTTCTCAGAAGGATTATGTGGATTACATTGTAGGCATAAGGATGAATTTGCTATATTGTTTTAATTGACAGTTAGCTGCGCTTCGACTCTGTCCTAGTGTGAATTTTCCCTACAAGTGTAGTTTGAGGTTCGTTCGAGTTCGCACCCCGCCCAGCGGGCAAGCGAGCGTACTGTATGACGCGTACAGCTATGTCAAATGATATTTTTCAATAAAAAATATAAAAAAAATGTGTTTTCAACACAACATTTGGGTGTTTTATTTCCATCTCTAGTTTTTAAGTGAAATTAAAAAATATATATTATTAAGGGTGAATGTTTAACCAAAACAAAATTTCTTTATATCCTTTAATATTAATAAATTATAGTTTACAATTAATATACAATAAATAATAATCATCTTAAATCTATAAATAAGAAATTCAGAATACACGTCGCCAAAGCAAAATACACAAAAGAAATCTCATGGAATGATACATTTAACATAAGTAGGTTCTTGCACGTTTCGTGATGACGCTAAACTACGTATATAATATGGTAACCTAAAATTATAATACGGATTTTATTCCGTAGATTTGGTAAAACATAATTTAGGGACTTGTGGACTGTCAATATTTGAGGACAGGAGCACTGTCTCTATAAATCCAAGTGTCCGTCAAAAGGCGTTAAATAAGTGGCAGTTCTGTAGCAAGTGTGTAAATTTCAAGGAAAGCGGCAAAATTTAAACAGAGGATTAAATCTTAGCACCTTCTTAGTTTATATTTATAAAAATATTTTCGACTACGCGAGTAATTAGAGTTTTCATGATTTTTAGAATTAACTACTAAAGTCGCCAAAAATTTTAAATTAGAAGTGAGCTCACTTCACTCCGTCTGTTATTACTAACTTCATTTCATACACCATTCTGACTCTAGCGCCATTTTGGTCAGTTTTGGAACTATTATTTAGTTACTTTCGTCGGACACTTTTTCAGATTTCTTAGAGAGATTGATTCTCAAAAAAAAGGAAAAGTGGTTGCGACTTTTCCTTTTTTTTTGACTCCAGAAATTAGCAGACGAAAATACAATACTGAACATACATTAAGAAATTAATCACGAGTCCTGAGGAATGCCAATTTCATCAACGCCTGTTAAAGTTACTTGTTGATAGATATCATGTTATCTCACTCGTTCTTCGAAGGCAAGATATTTAGACAAACGATTGTCACTAACAGGATCTGGTGAAATTGGGACTAAACTTATGATCTAATAAGATAATATTATTTGCCTCTATCTCGAGTTTCGAGAAGTAACTCGAAAGAGAAATAGTTCTAATTTATCGTCCAAGGTTTATATATTCCGGATATGGCGTGTGTGCGTGCGGTGCTGGCCCTGCATAGCGATCCGCACCTCGTCGAGGAAGGAGGCGGAGTTGTGTATGGTGGACCCGCCCAGCACGACACGCGCGGGGTGCGCGCGCCGCAGCTGCTGCACGCACAGCGCCTCCTCGTATGTGCACCCGCCCACCTAGTAATATAATTATATACCTATTTGCAAACTTCGTTTAAATAAAGAAAGGGATTGGATGAAACACAAATGGTGGTTATATTTGGCCTCTGTCCCAGAGTGGTTAGCGCATCGGCGCTCAAGCCGAAAGCCGCGTGTTCGAATCCCGCCAATGGAACAAAAAGTTTTCAAGGTTTCTGGGTCATGGACGTGTATTAAATAATTACGTTTATAATATTATAAAAATCTTAAATAATAGTATTGAAGTTTTAAATATACTTCTCATTGTCTGGTCCCCATAATACAAGTTTTTCGGATACTTACCACGGGGCCAGATTGACGGGTTTCCATAAAATAAGGGACGGAAAATCTTTAAAGTTTATATAATATTAAGTTCCATCGCTATTAACGCGTTGTCGACTGTTGTTGACGTGTGTCGTTCGCATTAGTGCTACGGAATGCTAAGAGTTTTTCTTTTCGCATTCGATCGTGAGTGCGTTTGGCGTTTACTAAGAATTTGTATGTGATTTGTACAGCGCCACCTAGTTTTAAAGGCGACAACTAGGTCAAATCACATACAAATTCCTAGTAAACGCACTCCCGATCGAATGCGAAAAGAACTACTCACACTTAGCACTCTGATGGAGGAGTGCCGTTAATGTGCTCCTAAAGAAATACTTATATCTTACTGGCTGAGATTTAAAATCAGAGTATACGTCCGATAACATCATATTCCACGTACAATAAACACTACAACGTCCTGCGGCCGCGCCCCGCCCGCCGCGCCGCCCAGCGTGGGATACTGCTGCTCGCGCAGGCGGCCGCGCAGCAGCTCCTCCAGCGTGTCGCGCAGCAGCGGCGTGTGCTGCGCGTAGATGTTCTCCACGCCTTTTAGACCCTGGAACATACACGTTTACCTCTCAGTCAGTTCGTACAAATAATGAATGCGCAGACATTTGACGCAAATCAACGTAAGTATTTTCGATAAAATCACGTTTGTATTTACAAGAGGTTTGACATGTGCCAGTGCGATAGCGTATCAACCAAAACGAGATTTTATCAAAAATATTAATTACGTAAATTGCCCCAATCTCTCGACATACCTTGAATAGTCGTTTCGTCATTTTCGCAGCATCCTTCAATCCAAACAAGTCACTCTGTCGTGCATGCGCGCCGCAGTGCTCTAGCACTAGCACCGCGTCTCGTGCCGCGTCAGCGGAGCGCGACTTGAGCGCCTCCACTAGCGAGGGGAGCTCCGCCCCCGCGTGCTTCTCGTATCTTAGCCCGTACAACGCAACCAGGCGGGCTAGCTCGCCGTCGCCCATACTTTGGTCCCCCAGGAGGGAACGTAGCTGCTGTAAGTCCCGCGGATGGTCCCCCCCGCAGGCTAGCTGCTGTTCCAACTCGGAGGCCACGAGCAGTTTCCGCCGGCCCACCGCAGCGGACAGTTCGCTGACCACGCTGACGTGTTTCGTGACAGTGCCAGATAATTTCTACAACAATAATGCTATTAAATAATGGACGCTAGGTAAAAATAATTTCGTAAATTACCTTTTAGGCCCTACAACAATCAAAACTATGCGAATGCGATACAGATAAGAGGTATCGTTCTAAAATTCTTCGTCTTTTTAGCCAAGCTTATAATGAATTGGCGGTCATGTGGTCGTTTTACTATCTTTGAAGTAAGTCATAACAAGAATTGATAGTGAATTGCCGAAAGCGGCCTTTTCAGACCTCCATAAGCTGGTTGAGCTTTGAACGAATTTGCGTCTATTTTTACCTCAGTGGCGTACATAAGTGAGAGGTAAAGTAGGGCTCAGCGCGAGTGCTTCGTTCATTTTTTGACGTCGGAGATCCACAATTCGGCATTTGTTTGGCGTTTTATAAAATAAAGCCAGTACCTACTAATGTCTATCACATTATTCTAAAGGCCTGTTTCACAAAATTCAAATATGTGTCGAATAACTTATTCGGAAGTTTTGTCGCTGCTTACTTTATATCGAGTGACAGAGACAAAATATGCTAGTATTAAGCTATCTGACACTTATCGGCTAGCAGAGACATAGACAGCGACAGTCTGTGAATAGTAGGGCTGTTAGTTTTGATTAGCGTTCCAGTATTCGGCCGTATATGTATTAATTACCTTGAAGAGCGGGTACGTCTCGACGAAATTCTTCATATCGGCGATGCTCTCGACCGTCTGGTGGCTCTTTACCTTCCTCTGGAACTCGTCCATCAGCGCCTTCATCGTCTGACCGATCTCGCCGAAGTTCGAGTATAAATTCTGAAAGAATTTCGTTTTCGATCAATAATAAGATTTTGAGAAAAACAAATGAAAAAGTATGGACTATTATAAAGAGTAGGACGAAGAAGGACGTGACGGTATTGATGTAACATTATGTGTTTTGTATAGTAGGTTGGTTGAAATTAAAGATTGACTTAAAAAACGTAAATTTATTGCAATTTGCATGTAGGAACAAAGAGAGACAAGTAAAAAGTGAAATGACTAAGCAAATACATAAAAATGACCAATGCGTAGGGTACTTGAAATATAAATTTGTAGGTGGCCGTATATTTTATCCCCCGTTGCTATGTAGAAATTCTAGGCGCTCGAACATTATGGGAAGCGACGTTCAGGAAAAAAATCACTATGGAGTATGGACACTAAGCCCTCGTACACACGAGAGTTTGTTGTGGTCGCGACAGTAAAATCTGAACTGTAAATATAACTCAGCGCTAATACAGGAACTACCTGTATTAGCGCTGAGTTCTATGTGAGTCCAATTACAGAGCATTATGCGCACGCGACTCAGTGGCGCACAATGCCGAAGTGTTGGTGACGCTTAATTGAAACGTGAATTAGTTTACACATGCACCAGCAGAGTGCGCTAAGTTCAGTGTTGAAAAAAAATGTGGAATACGTAGATGTATCATTAGTTATCAATGGTAGAATATAAAAAAAATAGTCAATGTTTGTACCTTCATCCATACTTATATTTATTCCTTTAACACAGTCTGAATTAAGTTTTATTCTTTCCAAAAAAACTACGACGAAACGTTAGTTATAGTATTATTAAGTTATATATAGTATACGAAAGTATAAATAATATTTCGATCGATGCCAACTTAAAGAAAAAACAAATGAGTTGGTATCGATTGCACGCATCATGCGCAAGCAGTACTTTGGAGAGTGCTCGATTGTGCGAAGTGTTGCTGTAGTTGAAACATTCAACGTTGAGCATTATGTCGCATAATGCGCTTTCGTGCTGCAATTGGAAAACTACCACAATAGAGCTGAAAATCTATGTGTCAAGTGTCAAGTTCGACAAATCTCCCACAAAAAAATCTCTCGCGGAAACGTAGTCTTAAGGTTATAGGCTAGTATACCTATGTTTTAAAGAGGTCAACAATATTTTACAAATGATGTATAATCGACGCGGCTGTAAGCGTAACGGTACAGTTTGCACTTTTCTTGTCAGACAATCACAATCAGGTGATCAGCCTTTGCATTGTCCTAACCAGACTTGACAACAACATGTTTTTTTGCCCAAGGCGGGGGTCAAACCCATGACCTCCTGACTCGTGAGCCGAGCTGTAAACCACTGGCATATGGAGGCATCTAACTTCCAATACACGAAGACTGTAGATCTAGGAATATATTTTGAACTAGCTTTTGCCCGCGGCTCCGCCCGCATAATTACAGTATCCCACGGGAACACTGTACTTTTTCGGGATAAAAAGTGGCATATGTGGTATAGTGGCATATCCAGAGACTACTACCATACCAAATTTCATCGTAATCTTTCACAGTAATAACACACAGGACTTCTTGCACTATTTCCACTTTAATAAGTATTTTACATTAGTTTTAATATATTACACGACCGGTTTCGACAAAGTCATCATCAGGTGTAGGTAGATTTATTTATTTTTAATTTTGTAAACATTGTGCAAAGGGTTGCCAGCATCATGAAATTTTTACAATTTTGTGCAACGTAATTTATATTTTTATACCAACTTATTCTATTTTCTACTGTTAGACTTAAATTTTTTAGACATTTTAATTTAATCTTAATATTAAATAAAATTGAATAAAAGACATTTTAATTATAATTGAATCATTGGTGATAGTAGTATTTTTATTAGTATTTTAGTTAGTCTTTTATTTATATTCTGACATCCATTCTATATAATTATATAATTCTATGACATCACAAATCAATAAGTTATTAATTTATCAATCTAATGTGTTATATTACACTAATATTACACTAATATTCATTTGTGATATACAGTAGAAAATTGAATAAGTTGGAATAAAAATTTAAATTACGTTGCACAAAATTGTAAAAATTTCATGATGCTGGCAACCCTTTGCACAATGTTTACAAATTTTTTTTTAATTTTAATCTACCTACAACTGATGACTTTGTCGAAACCGGTCGTGTAATTTAATAGGTCTTTACCTATGAAATTGCCGTTCTGCAGTACTGGCCATTTCAAATCAAAATAATTTTTGTTTGAGAATTCTAATTTTTTGTAAGAATTCTAATTTCAAATTAATTTTATTTTAAAAACGTGGAATTCTTTTTCCAAAAGTAGTAATTTGTTTATTTATTAGTGTTACATTTTCATGGCATTTCAATCTTTTTCGTCATCATGGATACGTTAAAAATTCGAGTAATTATGGAATATGAGTACCGTCGTGGCAGCAACGCGGCACAAGCGGCACGCAACATCAACGACGTTTACGGAGCTAACACTACAAACCAACGCACCACCTGTTATTGGTTTGCTCGCTTCCGTTATGGAAATTTCGACCTGAAAAATTAACCTCGCGGTCGTCCGAAGACTTTGGTCAACAACGGCGAATTAAAGGCGATTGTGGAAGCTGATGATACACAATCTGCGGCTGAATTAGCAGCAGCTTTCGATGTTAGCGTCAAAACAATATTGGTCCATTTGCTTCAAATTGGCAAGGTAAAAAAGCTTGACAAATGGGTGCCCCACGAACTCAATGATCGCCAGCGCTAAGTACGCGTCGAGACGTGCCTTGCACTGCTCAACAGACACACAAATGAAGGAATGTTGAACCGCATTGTTACCTGCGATGAAAAATGGATTCTGTTTGATAACCACAAGCTCTCAGCAAGTTGGTTGGATCCTGGTTCAGCACCTAAACAATGCCCTAATCGAAAACTTTCCCCTAGAAAAGTGATGGTCACTGTTTGGTGGTCTAGCGCCGATGTGATTCGTAACAGCTTCTAACCAAACGGGGTGAGCATTACTGCAGATATGTACTGTGAAGACCTGAACACAATGATGGAGAAGCTGGCACATCTCCAACCAGCATTGGTCAATCGCTCGTCTCCGCTGCTCCTGCACGACAACGCGCGACCTCATACTGCACAGCAGACGGTCTCCAAGTTGCAAGAACTGGGGTTGGAAGCTCTCCGTCATCCGCCCTACTCACCAGACCTTGCGCCTACAGACTACTACTTTTTCCAGAATTTGGATAACTTCTTGGCGGGAAAAAAATTCAATACCCGAGAGTAGCAGCAGGAGCAGTACAAAATGCCTTTGAAGAATTTGTTGCCTCCCGTCCAGCCGATTTCTTTAAGAAGGGCATCAATAAACTGCTACTGCGTTGGCTAAGATGCATTGATTGCATGGGTGATTACTTCGATTAATACAAATAAAAAATACATGAAAAAAAATCGTTAAAATTTTTTCATACAAAACGGCAATTTCATAGGTAAAGGACCTAATATTAAAATTAATGTAAAATACTTATTAAAGTGGAAATAGTGCAAGAAGTCCTGTGTGTTATTACTGTGAAACATGAACCTACAGTACAATCAATAACATATCATCGTAATCTGTTCAGTAGTTATTGCGTGAAAGCGTAACAAACATCCATCCATCCAGCCTTACAGACTTACTTAGACTTACACACTTATAATATTAGTAGGATTTTCAAGTGTACTTTGGCATAGAAGTCGTCGTGCTGCGAGGAGAGCACGACCTCCTTGAAGTCTTTGGGCACGTCGGGCACGTGCGCCAGACTCACGCGGCTGTTGTTGATCGTCAGTAGCTCGTGCACCATCGCCTGGTATGTCCACTGCAAGAACACTATTATATAACGTCTCAAAACATCAATTACGGATACTTCAGGCACATGGTCCACTGCTTATGCAAATACGTTTAGGCAGAAAAATAATTGTCATAATCAAACTAAAAAAAATCATCTCATGTATGGGTAACTCTCCGCCAAACGCAAACTCGCCCATATAAAGAATTTTTTTTTTCGAGTATGACAATTATTTTGCTGCTTAAAAGTCTTTACATAAGCAGCAGAACATATGCCCGAAGTATCCGTAATTGATTTTATCAAACCTTATATAACAACATACATTCAAAGTCAAAGTCAACAATTTTTATTCAAAATAGGTATTTTCATACACTTTCTGAACGTCGATCTACATGATGCCTACCACCGGTTCGGGAACTAGCCCGGTGAGAAGAACCGGCGTAAGAAACTCGCGCGGGGCCATCTTTTATCAAAAAGATGGAAAATTGTTCTTTTAAAATATAAAAAAGGCATATATAACAATGTTATGACTAAAACTACATAACAAGAGTACAATAATATATGTAATTTAGAAGTAGCCTTGCAGAGGGCCACCTCATTCCCAAGGTGTGCTATCATTCAAAAAATCATTAACTTTATAATAGGCTTTAGCACACAAACGTTCTTTAACTACTTTTTTAAATTTATTGATTGAAAAATTTTGAACGCTTTCCGGGATCTTATTGTATAGGCGTATACACTGGCCTTTGCGTTATACACAATAAAAAATATTCATGGTTCAAATGTGCGGGAAGTGCCCCATGTATCAGCAACAATACTCTAGCTGCTAGGTCCTACTCTAGCACAACTCAGTGACACGATGCAGCACAAAAGCTGTCTATGTCAACACTGTCTCTTCCACATCATTATGCATATTTATAATACCCAACATTTATAAAGCACATTACATGAAATTATAAATTGCTATAAGCAAAGTTTTATTGTACAAAAATACCTGAGTCAACAACGGTGTGACGGGATCATCTCTTCTGTCCAATATAAGCAGCTGCGGGGGAGTGTCTCCATTCACCGGCACATTGTTATCGAACAACGCTCCTTCTCGTCTCACCAGGTCTCTCACTGTCTCCGCCAGCCGGGCACAAGCGTCTGAACCTGCTTCGTAGCGGATTATTGGTCTCCTCTTCAATGACAGCAAAACAGCTAGAAGACCTTGCGAGATGCGCTGCAAGTGGATCTGTTTCCATGATCGTCCTGCAATAGTAACTTATCTTAACCACCTCAGACTGGAAAGAGACCCATAAACTCCCTAGCAGCTCACAACTTTCTTAGCAACAGAGTTGTTCAGGAATGGAACATGCTGTGAACTCCTTCAAAAACACACTTGACCACTGGCTTCCATCAAAAAGGCAGTATAAAAAAAGAACATAAAAAAACATGACTGAGATATGGTCATTTCGGCCAAAAACTGCTTGACCATTAACAGTAGTAATAATAATCTTAATTTCCAGGTACGACAGTTTTACACAAGTCTTAGTCAGACATACAGATATAAATTTCAGGAATAGATATCTAAATTGCCAGTTTGTGCTTTTTTAACCGACTTTCAAAACTACTAAGTAGTCAGTACTAGCCGACTTTAATGTGAGTTCAATAAAATATAACAATATCATAATGTTGTTTAGGCTGGTACCAACTTCAAAGTTATTAAGATTGAGTAGAGAAATTGTTAAAATTTTAGACGAATTTAAAAGGGGAATTATATAGAAAATAAGTTTTATGTCATACGTTTTTGTGCATTTTTACTTTGGAAGTCAGTGTTCATTTAATTACAGACAATATATAACAATGTCTTTTACACCATTTGAAATGTTTGTAATCTATAATAATTTTATTGTCTTAATGAAAAATAAAGCAGGGCTATAATTACTACCATGCAGACATCCAACAATGTTGAAGGAGAACAGATGAGGATCGACAGCTAAATAGTCTGCAAACACCTCCTGCACCTCACGCACACTCTCCTGCTCGTCACACTCGGCCAGTGTCTTCACGTCCGCTTTGGCAATCACATTACTGAAATCTAAAAATATATGGCAATGGTAAATATGGCATGTAGCAGAATCGGAATAATGAATATATTCAGTTTGATATTACAATTAAATGGGTTTAGTTCCTAAACTAATGTCACAAAATATTTAGCAATAAATACTGTAATAAAAAAATAAAACTTGACCTAATAAATAGTGATTATTTAGATCAGGGATCCCCAAACTATTTTGGACAAGTGACCCCTTTTCCAAAATGAACTGTTATCTCAGACCCCCATGGCCAAATTACATATTTTTAAGATCAACCCCCTTATTCATAATGGTCCGCTAACTTAAAATAGCTGAGTGTTATTTTTCATTCTGACTTAGGTCAATAGAAGAAGACAGTAATTAGCAATGCTTTAAGTTAGGAGACTATTATGAATAAGGGGGCCTATCTTTAGTTTTTTCCTTTTGATACAAAATACCTAGGTACTAAGGTACCAACTGGAAAACTTTGCACTTGGTTAAGTGAGTAAAGTTGACTTCATTTTCTCATCAAAATTTAACAAAATAAAAAGACATACCATTCAGTAAATATTAAGTTTAATTTATAATGATTATTACAAATTAAGTATTGACTTCTTAGGTTTACGCGAATATTGTTCATTGTTTTAAACACTTACGGATTGTGTCGCGGTGCACTTTTCTTTTTCCCGACGTTTCGGCTACTTTCCAGCAGCCATGGTCACGGGAGGACTGAGGTGTCAATTGTCCTATTTGTTGAAGTTATTCAAACTACCCGAAGATTCTTCAATTATTATTTGTGTTCCGATTCACGCAAAACATACTAACAGTATCTTGAAGCCGCGGTGATTTTAAATTAAATTTTATTTTCTTAATTATTGGATCCCAATTAGATGGCAGCACCCAGCCATCTTCTCGGTTAAAATTAGGGTACTTTTTAATTTCTACAGCCTCGCGTATCATTCTTGGGCGATAACGATGTTCCCTTAACAGTACTTATGGCTTATCAAGTCTTATGTAATGGCGAGGTTGATCCAGCGTGTGTTCGCAAATTGTAGATTTATTGTTGCGACGGTGTTTAACATCTGCGATGTGTTCCTTTACGCGGGTGTTGATGGATCTTTTAGTTTGCCCTATATAGGAGAGACCGCAGTCACAGTCGAGCTTGTAGACTCCTGCATCTTGAAGGGGAATGTTACATTTCACTGGTGGTAAAAATTGACTTATCTTTTTGAGTGGCTTGAAATATGTTTTTATAGAAGCTTTCCTTAGAATATAGCCAACTTTATCAGTGACTCCTTTCATAAAAGGTAGAATAGGCACCTTAGGTCACACTGTGTATCGCAAACCTACGCATACTAATAGATATTTAAATGGTGAGTCCCACCACCATCCTTCACAGCTATCTACCGTTGGCAAAACTTTGTTTAGAAGAGCACGAGGAATCTGTGATCAGCAGCATTTGGAAACCGAGCTTCATCATGTCACACAAGTTCTACGTGACAATAAGCTTCGACAGCACAGTGACCGAGTGAAACCAGCCACTGTCGAACGAATACCTGCAGTTCTACCTTTTATGAAAGGAGTCACTGATAAAGTTGGCTATATTCTAAGGAAAGCTTCTATAAAAACATATTTCAAGCCACCCAAAAAGATAAGTCAATTTTTACCACCAGTGAAATGTAACATTCCCCTTCAAGATGCAGGAGTCTACAAGCTCGACTGTGACTGCGGTCTCTCCTATATAGGGCAAACTAAAAGATCCATCAACACCCGCGTAAAGGAACACATCGCAGATGTTAAACACCGTCGCAACAATAAATCTACAATTTGCGAACACACGCTGGATCAACCTCGCCATTACATAAGACTTGATAAGCCACAAGTACTGTTAAGGGAACATCGTTATCGCCCAAGAATGATACGCGAGGCTATAGAAATTAAAAAGTACCCTAATTTTAACCGAGAAGATGGCTGGGTGCTGCCATCTAATTGGGATCCAATAATTAAGAAAATAAAATTTAATTTAAAATCACCGCCGCTTCAAGATACTGTTAGTATGTTTTGCGTGGATCGGAACACAAATAATAATTGAAGAATCTTCGGGTAGTTTGAATAACTTCAACAAATAGGACAATTGACACCTCAGTCCTCCCGTGACCACGGCTGCTGGATAGTAGCCGAAACGTCGGGAAAAAGAAAAGTGCACCGCGACACAATCCGTAAGTGTTTAAAACTACAAATTAAGTACTTAAAGAATCTTAAGTAGGTAGGAAATTATATGTAGGAAATTATATTTAAAAAAGTATTAATTCACAAAGAGAAAATAAAACATTCAGTGTGATGGATGAACCTGGTGACTATCTACCAATCTAGCTACATCCGGTTCAATATTGGTAAGTTGCAGCCTTAAATCTCCACGTTCGTTGATTTTCAAACGGTTTCTTTGTTTCGTCAAAATGTTTCTTACCACACTGAAGCTTTTTTCAACTAGGTATGATGATGGAAAAGCGATAAGGTTTTTTTCAGCAATGTTCCACAATGTAGGATACAGTTTCAATGTTGCGTTGCAACCAGAACTTCTGATAGCCTGGGTTGAACTTCTGCTTAAGCTTTTCGTCTGTGCTGATGGTAATCAACTCTTCTTACATTATCACATTGGCTTCTTCTATGGCTGTGGTATTGGACGGATTTATTATCTATTGAGGAATTTGTAAATTTAAAAGATCCTCAAGCCTCTTCGTAAAATCCTTGTGTAATGCGTCCAAGTGAGTGACATATAATAAAATGTCATCATCTTGAAGCATTTCTGGTAATTTTAAAAAATGCGGAAACTGCGAATATTCTTTTCTGCCTAAATTTTGTTTATAAAGGATTAGTTTACCCACGAAGGCTATTGATTTTGTTTTAATCAAGCTAAGATCGTCACCCTGCAGCTGCAAATTAACTTTGTTGAACATTCCAAAGATATTAGTCAAGTAATAAATATCTGTTTTACAATTGTTCAGATTTTCTTTCAAATTTGGATCTTTTTCTTGTAAAAACCCCACAGAACAAACACAGATTTAAAAATGGCTCAAAATCTTTCTAAGCAAGGGCCTCTTGATAACCAGCGAACTTCAGTGTGCAGAAGTAATCGAGTAAAGACTTCTTCGTTTTGCTGCTCACATAGCTGAGCAAATAACCGAGAGTTCAAAGAATTGCTTCGAATCTTGTTGATAGCATTTATTACATATTGTAAAGACTTATGCAATCTAGGACTCAGCTTTTTTGCTCCTAAATGCTGCCTGTGAATCACGCAGTGAATGACCAGTACATGAGGCAGTTATCGCTTTAAGTGAGCTATAAAACCACGATGACGACCAACCATAGACGGTGCACCATCAGTCACAACAGAAACAATGTTCTTCCATGGAATAGCTTTGTCAGTACAAAAATGTTCCACAGCCTGAAAAATCGATTCTCCTCTGGTTTTAGTATCTAAATATGTAGCAAAAGTTATGCAGTTCTTGGCACATATTTTCATCTTTGATATATCGAACATATCCTAACAACAGAGCTTCATTGCCGGGCAATGTAGTCTCGTCCAACTGGAGAGAGAATCTGTTGGTCTGTAAGAACTTGCATAAAATGTATTCCACATCGCGTCCCATCTCGTCTATGCGTCTCTGAACGGTGTTATTGCTCAAAGGTATTCTCTTTAAAATATCATGTACGGGCTTGTGCAACACATTGTTAAGGGCCTCTGCAATGGCTGGTAAGATAAGCTGCTGTCCAATTGTGTGGGGTTTCCCCGACTTCGCTATTAGTAAAGATATATTATAGGACGCTCGTAAACCATCATCGTCTTTAATAGATGATGACGCAAACATCGATCTTATGGATGGCCTTTTGTCTAGTTTTTCTTTAAGTGCTTGAAAAAATTACAAGGGCTTACTTTTTTTGTCAGTATGTACTCTTGATAAGTGGTCATCCACTTTTGAAGGCTTCATGGCATCATTACTGAATACTTTTTCACATATGAGACACATCGGCAAGTGTTGATTTGATGGAGATGCAATAAATCCGAACCTCAAGTAGTCCAAACTGTATTGCCTGCATTTTTTTTCGTGTCCGCCATCATAGAACTCTCAGTAATCCTGCAAGTAAAAAAAATAAGAAACTACCTAAATAAAAAACAATAATAAACTGTTAAATTTGCACACTATCTTATTTTTATCACACCCAGGTAATGGATGTTTGTTAGGTATTACTGACTTACTGATTGATAAACTTGGATACCTATATTAGGTAAGTAATGTAGAAAGGTAAGTAAGTAAAGGTAAGTAGGTAATTAGATATAGAAAATTTGTATTAGGTAAGTAGGTACCTATCAGCATAAGAACGAAAACCAAAGCAAACTGAACACTTCAAAGTTTAGGCACCTACTTAACAACTTAAGTGCAAGTAATTTTTACAAATACTTTTATACCTACCTATTCAAAATGTTGTGTTTACCATAGGGAAAAAAATTACAATCAAATACTAAAACAAATTAAACCAGTAAATTTTTACAATTGAAACAACTGAGGCAACTGCAAACTGTTGCAAACAATTTACAGATAGCTCAACTGATCACTATCACACAGTGGGGCAATGCTGATGCGCTGTGCCGGATAAAAACTGTTTGGTACTTACACTGTAAATTTTTCATAAACTGCAGATATTGTATGGTTACGCTATTAACTTGCGTAGGGAGCTCAGCATTTTGTAAATTCTTTTTCAGTCACTTTACTTCACTTAATTTAGCTATGTAATAACTTTGTAATCTCTTGAAATAAATGAGTACTTATATGAGTTATTATCGTTCAAGCTCCAACGAATTTCAAAACGCAAATAAACTTTTAACCTAAGTGCAAGCTCATTAAATAGTAAAATATCAAGAAAACGTTTGAAGTTGTTGATCGTTCGTGTTAAATTGCGTAAGGGTCAAATAGAGAGCAAGTCAAAACGCGACTGAAAGACGTGTTGCGTGTGTGAATGCTCGAACTCATTATCTTGCAAAAACTTGTCCACACTGACTTGCCGAGTTTTTCATCTTGTACGAACTTGAGACTTTACATTACTACAACAATGCTATTTCCTACAAAAATATTAATTATTCTTAGTACACATAACACAACATAAACAATACATTACCTACCTATCTTGAAAGTTTTAAATAAGAACTTGTGTTAATTTAATAGGGGTCAATTTTTAGACCTCGTCAACCCCCAAAAACAGTTTTCGTTTATGTCGACCCCTAGTAAACCGATATCGACCCCTTGGGAATCCCTGATTTAGATGTAATGAAAACAAATATAGAATTACAAAATAGGGTAGAAAGTAACAAAGGTGATTTTACAAAGAATACTATAGTGTATTCAAAATCTAAAATAGTTTGGACAGATTTTAAGTTTTCTGTTTCACGCCACATACATACCGGGGACAAAAAAATTCAATCTAAAAAAATGTATGTACAAAAATTAATCTAGCAATAACAAGAAATGACAATATCAGTCCAGTTAATTTTAGTTTTATAAATATTTGACTTACAAATAAAGTAAACTCCATATTTGGGGCATTTTAGTTCCCGGGACAATAGAGCTATGTTCTCTGATGTTGGTCGTAGGAATGCAATGCACTTCATGTGTTTCAAATTGTCCCATTTTGTATGGTTATCTATTCTTTCAAATAAGTAAACTTCTTTTTGCAGAATTTCCGACTGGCTGAACACCATGCTAACAATACTTGTCTGTAAAAATGAGAAATTCTTCATCTCAGATCAAATAAAAAAGTGAAGACAGAGCTTTGTCAAACAAAAGCTGAGGCCAGTTTTTATGTATGTAATGCGAGTTATAACCACACACAGCTCGCCTTACAAAGTGAGGCGTAGTTTCGATACATGCATGTGTGTGACACTGAGTAGTTACCTACACAGCGAGCCGTCGTTTAGACCGGCCTCACAGTGTGGTTTGCAGAACTCTATCTTCACTTTTTTATTTGGTCTGAGTTCTTCATCTATTCTTTACCGCGGGAGTGACTAGAAAAACTTGAAATTAATAATATTTTACAATAATTTATAGTAAAGTGACGACTTATTTAATTTCAGTATGTAGATAAATACTTACTGTTTCTTTATCCATAAGTATCACTTTCATTCCAGGACCACTTTCTTCCGTCATTTTAATGATGTACATCTTTATTGCTTGGATTACATTCATTTTGCTTGTTTTTGTATCACCTCTCCAATAATATTGCAGGCTACAAAATTGTCGTTCTTATTTTTTGTAAAACACTTTTACACAACCACTTTTCATTGACCACTAGTTCACACACTAAAATGTGACAAGTGTTCGTTTTTCTTGATCTAATAGGACTTTAAAATAATATTTATTCGTATTATTATTTTCATATTAAACAAAATAAGAGCTGAATGCTGATTTTATTTTTTGACTAGACTTCTTCTTGAAAATAGCCTCCCAAACTATTTTGATTTTTGCAGTGTCCTGTGCTATGTGTCAAGCATGTGTCTACTGTCAGTTTTTTTTATTAATTTAAATATATGGCGTCGGCTTAAAACCATTTGCCAGTGTCAAGTTAAAAAGGCGGAAATATAATTTTCGTTTCAATTTTCAACACCGTATTCCTAAATAGTCAAAGTCCAAATAAATAGTCAGTGCAGTCAATGAGTCAAGTCAGTTAATTTAGTAATGTGGTAGAAGCTTTACTGGAAGATCCTAGGGAGTTTTGGGGAAAACACAAATAGGACATTTTTTGGAGTTGTAGCTATTGCCCACACTTGTGCACGTTAACTAATATTTAATGGTTAATATTCTACCAATATTACACATTATGAACCAAAATAACACAAAGGAGAATGGCGCTTTTATATGGGCGCCGTCCCCAGTGGTGTATCAAGTTGTGTTGTATGTCATTTGAAAGGTCTCAACAATAGCTTTAATTCATTGTATGACATAACAACGAAACTCTTGCAGGGAAGAAACTATAAGTTAATATAGTTTTCATTTTCTTTAATACGTTTGTTGGCTTAATTATAATTTTTTCGAACACAATGTGTGTTTTTCTTACTTTATAAGCGTTACTCTTGGAGGCATTTTTATTACGACACCTGCGAACTAACGTAGCTACCTACCTACAGTCCTACATTTATGACGAGCTATTAATACTTACAGAATCATACAATACTGAGCATTAGTAACCCAGCCATTTATGATTCAGAATTAATAATCCATTTCTACCCATGTTCGATTCAGCAATAACCCATGTATACCCATGCGTGGTATTTTACTTATTACTATTTTAAGTTTTTGTTTAGTTTGATACGGATAAGGGTCGGCATATTTCCTTTGCCGCCTTCTGCGCGTCTATATAATTAACATAATACCAGACTCACACACACACACACTAAACACAAACAAACAAACAGGTGTCGCTACGTCATAGCAGGAGGTGCTTGTGCGCATGAGACAATAAACATGTTTGGAATGCGGGTGAGTTCGAGCGAGATAGCAATACAACAGACGCCTTGAGAGATAAAGACAAAAAACCTATTGTTTTAATAGTTCGAACTACTACAGTGCACTTTCTTGTATAATTGGTTGGTAGTCGGTTTCGTATTGGCTTACGGTACGCACATCGCACGCACGCATCTCTTTGTTATTTTGGATCTTTTCTAATAACTTGACCTCGGCTCGCTAAACGGACTGGATCTTCTTTTACTTACTTTGACTGTGGCTAGTTTGGTTGGACCTTGGATTGCAAGTGAATTGGATTTGTTGTATCTGTCAAGATGGAACGTTTAATCCATCATTGTGTGACATGTGACCGTTCTCTAGCGCGAGTCCGAGAACGCCATCGGCTCACAAGACAAGAATTGGATGCAAGTCCTGGATTTGCGGAATGTCTGATGGATCATTTACAAATACAACAAGTAAGTTTAAGCATATATTATGATATGATTTTTGCACAAAGAGTATATTGGTGGAATTAATGCCTTGGGCATTTTCTACCAGTCTACTTAAAGGGGTTGTGGAGATGGACAACGTAGGTGCAATGCTTTAGTTTTGAAAACATTTCATATATAAAAGACGCACTAGATCCAACTAGTTATTCCACGGCTCCTTTAATTTTATGTTACGTCTTTATATGTTTAACATACCCCGAAACGAAACCTATAGTTCTAACCCAAGTATTGACAATATATCATTCAAGGCGGCCTCAAAATTCAATTATGTTTTTTACAGGCTCTTAACAATGAAGAACAGTGGATGTGTCACAGATGTTGGGTAGCAGCAGGTCGTCATCAACTGCGCGATGATGTAGCAGCTGAACCACCAGCAGTTCAACTACCAGCAAACGAACCACCAGCAGTTGAACAACCAGCACTTGAACCGCCTGCGGATGAACCACTATCAATATCTATTGAGGAATATAGAAGAGTAGTGAATACATCTCGGCGTTGTATGTTTCCGAACTGCACAAGAACAAATCTCTTGAGAGTCCCGCAATTCATTAAAGTCAGAATGTTGACTGAATCAAAACTGTTCATCCCAGCAAGTGCTCGGGTGTGTAATGAGCATATGAATGATAACATGTGGACTGAATTAAATGGTAATCATTTATCATTTACTCCAGATCAAATAAAAGATATGTTGGATACACTTATCACGGCATACAATGGACGACACCTTTTCGATTTTGATAATATTGAAAATATTACGGCTGCGGAATTACATTTTAATGTCGGGCTAACTCATGAGCAATTTCAAAGAATTCTGGACGAAACTCCATCTTTAGAGCAGTCGCAGCGCCCGAAGACAGTGCTGGGGGCATATTTAATGAAAATAAGATCGGGAGAACCCAACGAAAGGTTGGCTGCACGCTTGGGTATGAGTCGTCGATCTTTCGAACGAAAACTTGATCAAGCTCGTCAGTGTCTAAAGGCTGACTTTCTTCCCAGGCATTTAGGTTGGGATCACATTAGTAGGGAAGAAATAATTTTGCGGAATCTGACTATTCCCAACGCGTTATATTGAGAAGATGGGACGAAAGCCATTTTAATTTTTGATGGAACATACATTTATATCCAAAAAAGCAGCAATTTTTTGTTCCAAAAGCTTTCCTACAGTCTGCATAAGTTTCGCAATCTGTTGAAGCCATATTTGATTATTTGCACTGATGGATATATTATTGATGTTCTCGGGTTGCACGCAGCAACAAAATCTGACGCGACTATCATGTCACAATCAATACATGATGAGTCTCCTATGCATATTGTACTTCATTCCGGCGATGTTTTCATTTTGGATCGAGGCTTTAGGGACTCTCTAGGGGATATAGAGGAGCATGGCTATAATGCCCACATGCCTCCCACAAAGAACAGGAACGAGCCACAGCTCAGCACGCAAGATGCTAACAAATCGAGGATGGTGACCATAGTCAGATGGGTCGTGGAAGTAATTAACAGCCGCTTGAAGAGAGACTTCAAAATATTAAGACATGAATATTTCAATAGAGCCCTACCTCATTTGAGTGATGACGTGAGAATTGCAGCCGCTTTAACGAACGTATTTAGGGAGCCTGTGGTAGACACTACATTTGCGGGCCAAATAGTTTCAATTATTCAAGAAAGACTGCATGAACCTAATCGTTTGGGTGATTATGTCGAGGAAAACAACCTCAATCGACAAAGGGCTGCATTTGAAGCTATAACTGGAGAAGCTGTGCAAGCACTGGTATTCCCAGTACTAAGCGAAGAGGATTTGGTGCTAATAGCTCTAGGCACTTATCAAATAAAGCTCGCCAGGTCATATCTGAGCGAGCATATAAGAAGCGGGATTTACAGTATTGAAGTATGCGAGACATTGATTCCCGGCCTAGATCAATACGGGATTGAGGTTGTAGAAGGAACGCTGCTAAGAGGCCGGATTCAATCCCGCCATGTGTCCAACCGGATTTATTACTCGTATATTGTAGTAAATAGAAGAACAACGGGAAGACACTCAATCAATAATTATTATTGTACGTGTCTAACGGGAAGAAGAACAATAGGCACCTGTGCTCATATAATGAGCATAGTATGGTATTTGGGTTGGGCTAGGCACCAAGACAATATTTTATTACCAGCAACACTTCTGGATGAAATAATTGTAGATTTTGATTATTAGTAAATGTAAATGAGAATAAAAAGACTATTACTTTTATTATTCTTGTTTTTATTATATTTCCGATTCATTGTTTGTGTCAATAAAAACCGATGATGTAGAAACCGATGATGGTTAAGTATGATTGTTTCGTATGGCTGGGTATTGTTATTGAAGCTTATATGGGTATATATTGGGTTATTGATACTGAATCATGCGAGTGTATGATTCCGTAGGTATAAATACCCTGCCATAAATGTAGATAACGGGAAATATATGTAGTTACGTCGTTAGTAAGCAGGTGTGGCGGAATAGATACAACACAGACAGCGTACGAAACACTTACAAAGAAAACAAACGCTTTGTGTGAAAATAAATATACTTAAGCCAAAAATATACATTAAATAAATGAAAACTATATTGGCTTATAGTTTCTGCCCTGCAAGGGTTTCGTTGTTGGTGTCATACGATGAATTAAAGCTATTGTTGAGACCTTTCAAACGACATATAACACGACTTGATACACCACTGGGGACGAAACCGCCCATTCTCCTTTATGAACACAATACAAAAACCACAACGTCACCCATTTAATACCCCGGCAAAACTCCTGTTAGTTGTTGACAGATATTATCAACAAAGCCTAGAACAAAGCATGGAGAATAGAGGTAGAGAGAGAGAGAGAGGAGTGGAGAATACCTTTTATCAACGTCACTAATTGCGTGACGAGCTATGATTGCTCTGAGGTCTGAGGGAAGAGAGAAAATGTTTATTTTTGCCTAAAAAAAAAATCGTTTATTCGATGTTAAACAACATGTTAATAAACAATCTAAAACCCATTTTCGTATATCTAAAAAAATAACGAAGATACAAACAATTTAAATTAACAATATGAAAGAGAGCGATATATCGGCCTGTGACCTCATGAGTTGCACCCGCCAATCGCCATACATTTATCGACACAAAATGTATGGCGGAGCACTTGTGACCCGTAATAAATTGTTTTGCGAGAAATAGATGGGCAATATTTTTTATATGCTACTAATTTTTAATCGCGTCAATCCTAATACATATTTCTTTTAGATATAAGTATCTTTGATCAACAATTTAAAGTTTTAATTTGTGATAATCCACACTAGGCAATATTAATCGATGTTTCATCGATTAATATTTGTGTCTGATAATTTCTATTCACTGTCTACGTTAATTTATAATTATACTACAATAATAATCGTAAAACGAGAATCGAATTTGTCACCAAACCTGCTATGTCGTATGCGTGATTTAAAATATTTTTCTTCTTCTGAAATCATAAACCATTCAGTACTTAGTCCATACCTACTTAATCCATGTTTTCATCTTAAATTTTTCAAAAAAACAACAAAATAATGCCCATGATTGTCTGATGAACTCTAAGCTTTTATTTGTTTTAATATTCTGCTATTTCATTACATGATTTTTATTGGTCGTCATTAATTATTATTTTATCCTACAATTAACTTTTACGCTTTTAAGATAAAAATATGCTAATACTTCCAATTTAAATCATGTGGAAATAGTATATTATTATTTTATCGAATAAAAGTTTAGAGTTGATCACACAATCATAGGCATATATTTTGATAAACTTACTTATCGATTAACGAAATACGGAGGTCTGTCGTCCGTCACTTTCAGTAACTAGTAGTACTTATCATCTATGGCCCATCACTAGTTACTCGTCAAAGGTCGCCTGGGTCGTAAGGTTTGCGCTGGTCGCAATTTTTTCAAAAAAATCAAAGGCTTTCCAATAAATTAGCAAATTAAAACAGTAAAAAGTGCTTCAATATGTTCTCCCGTACACTCAAACCCGTAGCCGCCTTGGTGGTCGAAAATGGAGCCAAAAACTTTTCCACCTCGTCACAGGTATTTATGTTATAATATCTAATCAATTAAATCTCGCTGGCGCTGCTAATTATTCTTACTCCTAGTTTCAAATCCTGATTATACCATAACCCTAAACCATGGTGTTGCAGAAAAACTTTAAAGTTGTGGTGGCTGGCGCGGCAGGTGGAATTGGACAGCCTTTGGCGTTGCTGCTGAAGCAGAACCCGCTGGTGTCGCGGCTGGCGCTGTACGACATAGCGCCAGTGACCCCCGGCGTCGGAGTCGACCTCTCGCACATGGACACCCCAGCCAAGGTCACTGGACACAAGGGACCCGAGGAGCTCTCCGCTGCCATCAAGGGTTATTAAATCCTCCAGTTTAACCACAAACACAACCAAATAACTGCATAAACTAGTTACATAACACTAGCACACTTATCAGTTAAATAACCTATATTTATATCTACAGCCAAGGTCAATGTTATTCTGTATTATTTTACTGTTGAGGTGATGTATCATGTACAATCTGGATATTGATGGTTGTTTTCATACTATAAAATTTTGAAGATCTCATTGGCTCATAAAAATGTGACCTTGGAATTTTGATAGGCTTAATAATTCAACCCTTTTTGGATTATCAATTATACATTTATACAAACTTAGTATTCTTATTCTAATTATCAAATGCTTATTTATCCTTTTAAAATAGTTGATTATAATACTATGAGCAAAATAATTAATTATAGTGCAGTAGTTGACAATATTTTTTATTTTTTAATATTACAATTACAGATGCTGATGTAGTAGTCATCCCTGCCGGTGTGCCCCGCAAACCAGGCATGACCCGAGATGACCTGTTCAACACCAATGCCTCCATTGTCCGAGACCTCGCCGTGTCGGTCTCGCAGAACGCCCCCAAGGCAATTTTAGCCATCATCACCAACCCCGTCAACTCCATGGTGCCCATCGCATCTGAAGTCCTTAAGAAGGTAAGAAATATGTGCCAAAATATAATATGAAGGTAGAATAATTATGTTATTTAATAATAATGTTTTTAACTGATACAAGTTGAGTGGTAAGAAAGACTTTTAATCACCAAAAAAGGTTTTACAAAGAACTTGGGTTATTGTTGCTTTTGCTATTTAAAGTATGTGTCACAAATTCTAAGTATGAATGAATGTTATATTTTGTGCATTTATAAGTTTTTGATATGAGACAAAAATGTATGTATCAAATTATAAAAAACCCGGAACAGTGTGTAATTTGCAATATCATGCCGTACACGAAAATTCTCAAACATGTCCATAATAATACCTAGTTTTAGATTGGATAAATCATAAACGAAATACTTGTGAATGTTACATCTTTGTTTACTATTCATAAATATCACACATACTCTTACGAGATAACAAAACTGATGCTTTTCAAGTAGCCAACTAACCTTAGGTTAGATGGTCCATTAGATAAAATGTCTATGACGGAAATACTGATTATTGTTCATTATACCAATAGTTAATGATCCCTACACAATATCTATAAACTTTAACAAATTATAGTTTACTAGCAATACGAAAAATATAGCAACATTATAATTATCATTAGGCTGGAGTATACGACCCCGCCAGAGTGCTTGGTGTTACCACCCTGGATGTAGTCCGTGCCGCTGCCTTCATTGGAGAGATCAATGGTGTGGACCCGCGCAGTGTCACCATTCCCGTCATCGGTGGTCACTCCGGAGTGACCATCATCCCGCTGCTGAGCCAGAGCCAGCCCGCTGTGCAGCTCAAAGACCAGGCCAAGATCAAGGCCCTCACCGAAAGGATCCAGGAAGCTGGTACTGAGGTATGTAATATTTTAGTGTAAAAACTAAAAAGTTAATCCAATTTGTTTAAAATAATATATTATTATACTGAATATATGCAACATCCATAAGTACATATTATGTAAAACAATAAGTATTTTAATGTCTAAGAAATGTTAAATGAAAATACAAAAGTTGAAAAACTGAGAGAAAAGTTCAGCAAAGTATTGTTCAAGTGAATATTTTTATCAGTTAATTGTATGAAAATTATTCTTCAGAACTAAAGACCAATTTGTATTTTTGATGGAAATTTGTTTCAGTGTCAATCTAAATCTGATTATATTGCAGGTAGTGAAGGCGAAGGCCGGCGGGGGCTCCGCGACGCTGTCGATGGCTTTCGCTGGTGCCCGACTCACGGACGCCGTCCTCAGGGGACTTAAGGTAGTGACTTACAAATGCATATGAAGTTTCTATTAAAATATATTGATAAATTATTTATGGATTTTACAATGAAAATGTTAATATAGCAGTGATTAACGTTTTTGTATTGGTCACATTTTAGTAGCTTTACCTCAAACAATTAAATCATAAAATTGTATTGAAAAAAAAATTGGATTAAAATTGAAGCATACTTTCCTATATCCTAAACTATAACTGTAAGTTCTGTAACAAATATATTTTTACAACAGGGTGAATCCAACATAGTAGAGTGTGCGTACGTCAAGTCTGACCTCACTGAAGCCGCCTACTTCGCCAACCCAGTTCTGCTTGGCAAGAACGGAGTACAGAAGAACCTCGGCTACGGCAAACTCAACGAGTACGAGCAACAGCTGCTCAAGGCTGCCATCCCCGAGCTCCTCAAGAATATCAAGACCGGAGAGGAATTTGCCAAGAAGTAAACGACCAACGAGCGAATTGACCAGTGCTTGTAAATAAGTTATTTATATTTAATCATGTGTACATTGTGAGATTGATTCTTCCCACTAGTCTAGAGCAATAAAGCTCTTTTAAAAAAATATATTTTTGATAGATATCCTGTTAAAATTTTAACCCCCTTAATGTATATATGTAATTTTATTTGCACTGCAATTTTTTTTGTCAAAATAATCAAGTGCTGGTCCGTGGTGATTAGTAAAATAGCGAATGTAGTGATATTGAGTGAATGTCAACTAGTGTCATCTAACTGCTTATCATGTATGAATGTTTTTGCATTTTATCGAACATAAAGTGATGCTACCGAATAACTTATTGTGTTGAGTAAAAGTTATTATTACATAATATATTCTCTTTTTATTTCTAATAAAAAAATATTTCCGTATCACGTATGCAGCCGCTAGATGTCGTTACTAGAAGTGGAAAGCTACAAGCCGCCATATTTGATCATAGGCATGTCGCCTAAAATTATTTTTCTCGTCTATTCGATGTTAGACAACATGTTATTAAACAATCTAGAATCCATTTTCCTATATCTTAAAAAATAACGAAGATACAAACAATTTAAATTTACAATATGAAAGAGAGCGATATATCGGCCTGTGATGTCATGAGTTGCACCCGCTATACATTTGTCATTACAAAATGTATGGCGGTAGCAACTTGTGTTACAACTAGCTTAAACTAGACTTTTTGAAGTTAAAGTTTTTATGTACTTTAATTTTATATTTATTATTTTTCAAATATCTACATTGTAACACTAGAACACAGAGTTCGTAGCAACTTCAGCTTCTGTCACATTCGCGCCTGCACGTAAATCACTAGGTCGGGTAGAAACAAGAAAGTTGTCGTTGAACTCGTCGTCCGTCTGATACTTATGAAGATGGATCAGGCACACTCGTCGTATTATAGACGGTTTTCTTACGAGATTTAGACCGAAGCGAAGGTTTGGTAGCATGTCATTTAATGTTTTACTGTTTTGTAACGTTGGTGGCCGGTAATACTGAATCAATAATTGAAGCATGTGACCGTGCTGATTCGGTGACCCTCTAGAGTCTAGCACATCTGCGAGAGATCCAAATAGATGGGAATCATATTTTTAATACTTTTTACGACTACAGTCATTTTTTTAAAGAGAGAAAGTTGTCTATTGTGTGTATGACAACGATGAATCGTTACTTATATAAAATGTAATATGTGATGTGAGTTTGTTTGGTTAATGTTACACTTTCACGTAAAAACTACTTAACCGATCATCATAAAATTTGACACAGATGTATAGTAGACCACGGGGAAGGACATAGGCTACATTTTATCGCGCGAAAATGTACGGTTCGACTGGGATACAGTATTTACGCTTTCATGTAAAAACTACTTAACCGATCATCGTAAAATTTGGCACAGGTGTATAGTAGACCACGGGGAAGGACATAGGCTACATTTTATCGCGCGAAAATGTACGGTTCGACTGAGATACAGTATTTACGATTTCATGTAAAAACTACTTAACCGATCATCTTGAAATTTGGCAAAGATGCAGACTAGACTACGGGGACAGACATGAGCTACTTTTTAACGCGGGATAATGTACGGTGGGATACTGTATTTACGCGGGTGGAACCGCGGGCAAAAGCTAGCAACTAATAATTTGCAATGATTCACGATCGATAAATCGGCACAAGTCTGTGTGTCAAGGTTAAACTAGTCGCTACAAATACGAATACGATAAAACGTAATGTGGCGGGCGAAGTTTACGCTTCTCTAAACTAAAATGAATCTGCATGTAGGGTGTGGAGCATGTTGTAATACCGTAGCACCATCTTGTTCTTGTCTAGTTGGATTCTTCTAAGTCAGGTATGGGCAGCCTTTGACATGTCGAGGGCCAAACTTTAGCGTGCAAATACGTTCGCGGGCCGCGTTTAAAAGTACTTAGTGCATTTTAAAGTAGTGATAATATGTTTTGCGATAGATATTAGACTTGAAATAATACGACAATGTTATTATAGTACAATTTATTAAAATAACAAAATGAAATTTAAAAAAAATGGTACATTATAATTAAATCGTTGCAATTGTTACAAACTACGAAAGTTAAATACACCGAAATCAATGAGACACTTGAGCTTGAATTTGAGAAACTAATCCATCGATATTTGGATTAATTCTACTGATACAAAGACGTAAAGAATTTTCCAAATTATCGTCAGTCAGTCTTGTACGATGTGTTGATTTATTCTAGGGTTCCGTCAAGTATTTTGCTTTCCAAAAGGGTTCCGAAACCAAAAAAGTTTGAGAACAGCTGGTCTAATGCTATGGAAAATGATTCAAAACCAGCCATACGGTCAGTCAATGTTGTTTTTATATCATTTAGCCATTTCTATACGTAGAACAACAGTTCGTCTTGACAAACTAATTTTTTCAAATTCATTTTTCTTTTCAGGACACAAAATACCGCAAACTTCTAACACACTCCTGGATAAATTCTCCTTCGGCAAATGATTTTAATGCCTTTGACAATTTTGAGCTAACTATAAAACCAGCTTTCACAACATTATCAAGTTGTGTTCTTTGTTTATGAAACATTTGTTGCCGTTTTTCCAAATTTGCGGTAAGCTTCTGGATTTTGTCTGTTCTTAATTGTCCTGTCAGTGAGTGCAGCGTAGCATGCTTAGTTGAGTAATGCCTCTTTATATTGAATTCTTTAATTACTGAAATGGATTCATTACACAGCAAACAAATAGGCTTACCATTGTGCAAGATAATAAAGAATTCTGCAGTCCATTTTTCTTGAAACTGGCGACCCTCTGTATCTACATTTCGTTTCTTTCCACCAGACATTATTTTTGTTTACTTTTCGTTCAATAAACTTAATAACAAACTATAGTTAGTAACCACTCAAGATGCACACAAAGTCACAAAGCAAGTTGACGGCTCGAGCAGCTCGCTAGGATATCGCTTGTCCAAGTTATCACCTCGGTAGCTCAAATAGAACTGAACGAACGTTCGGGCCATCCACCCGCTTAATATATAGGCAAAATGAAGGAATAATCTGGAATAAACTATTTTTGAATAATTGCGAAACTATAAATCTTTTGATGTGTCGCCCGTGAGGCGGCAAACCTCAAAGAATTTCATCGCACAAGCCGAGTGGCGGCGATTATCAAAGAATGACTTGTGCGTCATGCGTCACTCCCCTGAGTATAAGTACCTAATGTAATATCTTTTTTATTGGGTTTTTTCAAAATGTTTCTCGGGCCGGATCATATCTTACAGCGGGCCGGATCCGGCCCGCGGGCTGGTGGTTGCCCAATATAATATGTTCTAAGTATTCCTGAGCTCAAAAATTCGAATGCCTAAGTTGTTCGCTACGTCTCTACCGACCATCTTATAAATAGCGTTACTTGTCTATCGCCAATAAGCCGGTCTGATTTTTTCGACGTTTTAATTTTTGTTACGTAACAAAAAAAATATTTTTCCCTACACAGAAATTTCCCTACAATAATAATACAATACAAATTCTAAGTGGTCACTTATTTAGGGCCACCTATCGCGTACTTTTAAAGAGAGCTACAATACCTACTGAGTACTATGTACAGTCGGCCACCGCCGCCCTTAAAAAACCGACAAGTGCAAGTCGGACTCACGCGCGTAGGTTCCGTACCATTATACCAATATTTTGAATGTTGTACGAAGTATGTTATTTTTGTACGAAGATTTCCAAGCATTTTACAAGTATCTATAACTTCTGACCTTATAATTTTCCTTCAATGCTTATCACATGGGCTACCATGACGTGAACCACGAAACCCCAAAAACGACTTAATATTTTTATATTTTATATGTAAAAACATCGATTCCCCAAAGCACATTGGGAACTTGTGCGTACAGCTGGAAACATTTATTGCAAATTGCAATTGGTTTCCAAGTACCTATGTTCTACAATGCCAGTAGTAATGCCCGCTACACACCTAACGTTTTATCGTAACGACTTAACGGTGTCGGCTTACACCGTTAAGTCCGCGCGCAGTTTTATCGATGGTGTGTATGGCAAATCGTTACGAAAATTCGCTACGTAGTATCTAGCGGGCTTAAGTAACGTAACAATTAGTATGTAAACATAATATAGTAAATGTCACAAAAATAAAGATCCATCATATCTTCAAGTTTATTTATAAGAAATCACTTCCGCATAAGTTAATCACACAACCTGTGGGAGCAGTTTTCCAAGAACTCTTATGTATATTTCCACCATCAGCAGCACCAGATACGCGGAGAACACCGTGACCTCTGTTTTGGGTTGCTGTAGCCCATTCGCAGGCTCTGCATATTGGTGATTGGCGCCAAATCAAATATTTGATGGAGTCACGCCCTATACACGGACTACAGTCACATTCAAATTTAGATCGTTCTATGAAAGCTGCGTCTCCGTCGTAAGTATATATATTTTCTACTCTGTGCTAGTGTGAAGCAATGCTGTCAGTAGCAAATGTAACATACAAATTATTGTTTTATATTGTAGGTATTCATAAAAACCATCCATTATTATCTCAACTATATTTGACGTCTGCACATAAGTTTTATGATGTATTTTTATTTATAGAGCATATTATGTACATTCAAGTATTTTGTACCAGGAACTGGGTACCTAAGGTAAATAGGCTTATATTTAATGACTTGGGAATAAAACAAAATGTAGATTCGCATCTTATTTATTGATTTGTCCTCCCAAAACTTGGTTTTCGCTTACGATGGGACTTACAAGGATTATCTTTTCTTTCGGCTACTTACAAATACGTTACAATTTTATATAGAAATCACATTGTGTAGGGCCGCCGCCGCAGCCTCGCTCGAAGTTAAGTTAATCAGTCGTTTGTACACTAACTCCAACCTCCACTGCTTCTCACACAACAATCTTTAAAGCAATTCAATCCTCTATATTGTGTCAATAAAAAAGTTTAACACATTTATTTGTAAATTCGAAGACAATTGAACAATTAATCGTTATATATCAACAAGCAAAACAAGTTGAGGGCACAACAACGCGCAGACCACCCGATACAGAAAATGCTCCGGCGAACGGCGGCGGACGGCGAGTTCTGTACAAACTCTTACACGCTCACACACGCGCACGCACACGCACGCACTCACGCACGCATAGGCACGCACGCACGCAGACGCTCACACGCTCCTCTCACCCTCTCTGATTATATTTACCCGGTCCGAACGACTGACCTAACTAAAAAATGAAAATCTCTATCGTCATATTCATAAAACTAGCCTGTATAATTACAAATGCACAGTATGTATATATGTATAATAACCATACGCTTACGATATAATATAAGCGGGCGGCGCGGGGGGCGGCGCGCGGACTATACACAACAAACGGAGATGCGCTATTTACACGACAAATGATAATTCAACTACGCGTTACTAACTCGAGTGATGGCGGCGCGGCCCCCCGCACCGCGCACCTACCGACTATACAAAATGTACAACTTAGGTGTAGATTTGGACGAAGTCGCGCGGCGTCACCGGCGGTATCGGGCGGTGTCGGGCGGCGTCGTGAGATGGAAGACTGAGGACCGCCCTGCCGCTCCGCCACTCCGCCGCGTGTGGCGTGTGGCCGATGCCGGAATACAACCTAACACGCAAGTCACGCAAACTTTCGACTGTACATCCAGTTAATCGCACTATGTATAACAATATACAACGTTTTTTGATACAAAAAATACATAGTCTCCCATTATTTAGCATCATACAAAAAAATATTATAAATTGATAGTAACCAATAAATAACATTACATCGCCCGGGCGCAGGCACTCTAGCGGCGCGCGCGGGCGGCGCCGGGGCGTAAAGTCCAGCCGGCTGCGGAATGTCAGCCTTCTGAGCTATGTAAAGCTGCTTTTAACAATTACCGAGCAGGCTCGTTTAAACGTAAAATAAATTAATTAATAACATGTTACAAAACTTGGCGAATAACCTACGAGCGGTGCTCCGACTCGATTACACTTTACGCCCGGCGCACCAGTAGGTACAATAATAGTCCGTTAAAGCTTCCCACAACACAAAATTCCCTGTCACGATACATAAGAACGTTATCACTGTCCTCTCGCTCACCATGAGATCACTATGTTCCGCATTCCTGGCACCGCACTGTAGTGTCCGGGGCGGAGGTCACGGGCGGTGCGTGCGGCGGATGACGGAGCTGCGGGCGGCGGGCGGCGCAGGCGCGGCGGGGGCGGCGGGACGGGCCCCCGCGCGGCGCTAGGGGGCGGGGGCAGGGGCGGCGCGGCGCGCGGGTCAGTCCTCGTCCGACAGCGGCTCGTACTGCGCGGACATGAGCGGCGCGGGCTCGGGCTGCGGCGGCGCGGGCGGTGGCGGCGGTGGCGCGGGGGCGTCGGGCGCAGGCGGCGTGACGTTGAGCGCGGAGTACGGGTACGCGTATGTGGGGAAGGTGAGCGGCTTAGTGCGCTCGTCGGCGTCGCTGCGCATCACCTCCACGATGCGGTTGGTCACGTAGTCGAACGCCGTCAGACCCGTCGTGCCCACGCCGCTGAAGCGACGACCGCCGCCTCTGCTGAAACACGAAAATACGGTTGACTTAGTTTTGACAAGATTGTTAAATAAATAGAAAACTATTTTTGATGACACACGACCGGCAAATTAGTAGATAGATAAGCGATGTCCCGCATGGGCATCCCATATCGCATATTTTATGCCAGTTTTCTATTAGGCCATGATATTTTCTGTCAAGCCGGTATTATTCAGATTTGTAGTTGCAAATATAAGTAAGCGTTAGATAACTCTCGTTATTTTTTTTTTATTTACCTGACGTTGAGCGAGTCGGGCGGCGACACGGGCTCGAGGTAGGGCGTGTGCTTGAGCGAGTCGCGGCGCCACTCTGCGTCGCCAGCGCCGCTCGTAGTCACGCCGCCCGCGCCGCCGCCGCCCGCCGCGTATCCGTCCGCGTTCGTCACGACGAAACGGTTGCTTTGGAAAAGTTAAAGGTATACAAATATTTATTTATTCGACTGCCGCAGAAGGTAGGGTAATGTAATATTCAAACTCATGTCTATGATATTTAACAATTGTTTTTCTTAGCCTCCTAAATACACTACAATACTAAAAAAATACTATTGAGCTCAATCGTGTGATTATTTAAAATGCCTGTCGTATTTAGTCAAGTCTAGAGTGACGACATACGTTTGCAAAATATCAGATGTCAGTCGCATGGACAATTCTCGAGTTTGTCATAATGGTTTTGGTTATTGAGGTTTGTATTCATAGATAAGATAATTGATAGAAGTAATAATTAAGATAATATGCATAATATTTTAGTAATTGGTTACAAAACTAGTGTATTGTACGTCATCCGACCTTATATTGCATGTAATCGCGTTTTGACAGCGAAAAATCAAAGTGCATTTTTACTGGCCAGTTTGTGAAAAAATACTTTACAGTTTTATAGTTTAATGGTTTAATTAAAATACTTTTGTTGGGTTCTCTATTTTTTTTCTATATATTTTCATTTAAACATAAAAGTAACAATAAAAGTTAGGTTTTTTTCATCCGTTATTGGATGATTTATACAGTATAGAGTATACTCCGAGCGAAGTACCCACTATTGAAATACTGTAGTGTCTGGGACAGTTGGTTTTTTAAATGTCGTATGGTTGCCCAAGCCTATACGGCATTCTCACAACACAGTCAGCCTAGTCCAGATGAATGACTGGTAAATACGTCTGGGGCCAACTATGTGCGGGTTTCCTCACCGTTGGAGCGTCCGTGTAGAATGAATGGCAAAACGATTCATACGAATCAATTTCCATTTCTTTTTTCGATAAGTACCCTAGTTTACCTTTTATTATATATATAATAATGGTCATGTCTATGGCTTGTTTGTTTACAATCGGTTTAAAATGAATCGGGACGATGTATATATATAGATAAATAGATGTATTTCTTCAGATTTCTTTAGCACGCCCTACACTTTTCAGCCTTGACCTCAAAATTAAATAAATCCACAGGAAAAATATAGTTTAACTAGTTTTAATCATGAGAGATAAGGAGTGCAATCTCTCTAAGGCAGAAAAGCTAAAAAGTGACCGATAAAAGTAATTAAATAATAGTTTCAAAACTGGCCATAATGGCGCTCGAGTGCATAGAGAGGGTGTGTGATGTGAAGATACCAAGAGATGGAGTGAAGTGAGTTGAGTTTAGTTATTTAGTTATCTCCATCATAAAACTTACTTTTATCAAACAAATTTACGTAGTAACTAACGTCTTTATCAACTAACTTGTTAATTGTGAAAAGCGCGCCATTGCAAATAGGAAACTCATTTGATCATCTTTTTTAATTTTGCCGCTTTCTTTAAAATTTACACTCTAGGTACAGTGGCGCCACCCTTATTTGATGCTTTTTAGCCGACACTTTTCTATCCTACAGATTGCACTCCTTAACTCCATGATTATATTGAGTGGATATTACAAGTTGTGGACAGACGTAGATATATGCATTATGCAATCATAATGAAGTCATCTTGCTTGTTGGATTTTAACAATACTTAGTCGATAGATGATTGATTTTGTATGGGCACTTAGTGAAAACCATTAGTGCATTACTTCACGTTTTCAGTATTTTCATATACAATAATGCACTTCATTACAGGAATGTTTTATGTATAGTTTATAGTTATTTTACCATAATTGGTTTGTGTGTATAGATAGATATCACTCGTGCAGAATAGAAGTGACCTAATCCAAAAAAACGAGTTTTGAGAAAACGCCATTTAAAGTTTGCAAACTTATCAATTTCACAATTGAGTCAAATTATTTTGGGGTCTGATTTGTGGGGTTCACGTTGTATTTGAAGTTTGTGGTGTTGTTTAGTTTACCCTTGGGAAGTTTAGTCGATATTGATGTCGCATCGTTAAAGTTTTATTACCGCGGTACGTAAGTACGTGGCGAGAAACGGAAAGTTTCAATTTGTCCAAACTATCGACCACCGAATACACATTTTATTTACTTTATACGGGTGTTAGCTAAACTCACTTGTGGTGTATGAGCGCCGTGGTGTTGGGGCTGCTGAAGTCTCGCACGATGATGTTGGAGGCGAGGTCCCCCAGCTTGATACTGGTTGTGTGTCCCGCCACCTCCTCCCCGTCCCGAGCGTGCTCGCGCACCAGTTCGCGAGCGTGCGCGGCCTCGCTCGCCGCGCTCGTGACGGGCCGCTCGGGCGCGCTCGGGGCTCCGGCTTCGTTCTCGCGAATGATCTTCTGAAACGAATGATATTTCGGTATGAGAACGAGCAGTAATGTAATGTGCTAGTAGTAAGTAGTAGCTTTTATTAAAAAAAAAGAAGATTTTTAACTATTTATAGACTGTATTTTTTGGCTGTCCTTAAGTTTAAACTTTCTAGAAAGTATCACACAAAGTAGGAAACTTTGTAACTTTTTAAACGTAGATATCGTTTTGAATTGAGGGCTCGCGCATGAATTAGAAAACCATGATGGCGACCCCTTATTTTCATTTTACTCATTGCGTCACCGTTGGAGCATTTTGCCTCCCATGCAAATATTTCAATAAATAATTGAAACTGTATTACAGTTATTCAATCGCAAAACAAGAGTTATTAAAATCGGGCTAACTATCTAAACAGAGTATAATATTGTAGCGAGACTATGTTCCAGTATGTATTGCTGACCGGGAAGCGCTGATCCGATGTCTGGCTGATCTGGTGCGTGATGATGGCGTTGATGAGCGAGGCGGCCGTGAGCGTGCCGTCACCGGGCCGCGCGCGCTCGCCCGCCGCCACCGCCGCCGCCGCCCCCGCCGCCCCCGCCGCGCCGCTCGCCGTGCCGCTCGCCGCGCCGCTCACGCTTACCGTGCTGCTCACTATCGGTCGCCTGCGGGTACAAACCGTTGTAATGAAATATAGCAGACCAGCGAATTGGGCCACATGGTCTATGAGGGAAGACTTTTTTTATTGCGGTTAAAACAGTTTTTTACAAATATCATTACAACATAACCATTAATTGCTAGTAATTTAATACTTCAAACAAATATCGCACAAGTAAGTGTCTTTATTACAAGCAAAAAAAATCTATGTATACCTAAATCACCCTTTATATTTACAAATCGAGCAATTCGAGCACTTATTTCTTATATTTGCACCGCTTAGAAAAAAATATGTCAACTTTATTTAAATTTATATTATAATTTGCCCTTGATAGGTGTAAGTGCCATTTGGAACCGTGAGGAAGATTTATTTATTTCTAAATTAAAGTAACAAACAGTCATTTACAAACGTTTAAAAACGTTAGAACTACAACTAGACCTGAAGTACCATAAGATGGCCAAAGTATGATCCTCAATCCCCATTTCACAGATATATTTCCTATTATATTAATTAAAAATATTTCATTAAAAAGTTTGCCCTCGGTCTTTTTTTACCCGACTACAGTGAAGCCAAAAGAAAGGGCAGTGTATGTATGTGTGTGTGTGTGTGTGAATGAGGTGTCAATAGATTTGTAATAATAGCCCGGGTAACATAGGCTATATAAAGATATTATAAAAAGTTATATTTATTAGACTTACAAAAAAGTAATTGTGTTTGTATGTTAAATAACAATAATTTATTTATATATTTCTATAGCTACTGTATACGCACACGTCCTTCCGTTCTATCTGGTGCGGTCGCTTGCCGGCGGGGGCGGGGCTGTAGGCGGGGCCCGCGCCGCTCGCCCTCCGCTCCTCACCGCTCGACACCGACTGCAACACACACACAAAATATGTAATTTAATTAGCTTTCATTTTATTTTTAACTGTTCAGATCGAATTTATTATTTAAATTTATTATTTAGTAAATAAGTGACATTTAAATTGGTAGCATTATATGTGTACTCTTTGCTTATGTTAAGAAATTGGATCGGAACGGACTATATAAGCTCTGAAGTCTAAACTGAATATTGCTTTAATTAGATTTTACGCAAAAATATTGCTAACTACGAGTATATAACAATTAATACTGTTATACAGTTGGCAAAAAAGTATCAACCGTCCAGTCCGATCGCATTCGGTTTGCAGTTGTATCTTGCAATACTTAATAAGTTAATTACCTGTCCATGCGGTATGTTATGGTGACGATCGTGCATGATCTGTTGTTGTTGTTGTTGCTGCTGCTGGTGTTGTTGCTGCTGCTGGTGTTGCTGCTGCTGATGTTGTTGTTGCTGCTGCTGCTGGTGTTGCTGCTGCTGCTGGTGTTGCTGCTGCTGCTGGTGTTGCTGCTGTTGTTGATGCTGCTGCTGGAGTGTCTGATGCTCGTAGACGTAGATGCGCTCCGATATCATATTACGTTCCCGTCTGTAATAACAATCAAATAAATTATATCAGTGTGACGGACCAATCAGCACACAGTCCTGAATCGCGCTATTTATATAACATCCGAATGCTTACATGTGGGCTTTGACCCGACCGAGCATACCACCCGCTCGGTCGGAGAGAGGCCCCCTTTGGGGCTACCACCACTATTCCCACAACAGAGTGTAGAGTTTCCCAAAAACAATTTTGAAGTTTGCTTGAAATCCAACTAGAGTTAGTTTAACGATACAAAAAGTTTTAGTTATAAAACTTACGAGTCTCGCTGGTAGAGGCCGACGAGAGGCATGTTGTGCGTGTGCTGCGCGTGCGTCGAATGTTGTTGCTGCGAGTGCTGCTGCGAATGCTGCTGCTGCGCGTGCTGCTGCTGAGCGTGCTGCTGCGCGTGCTGCTGCTGCGCGTGCTGCTGCTGCGGCGTGTGGTGTCGCTCCCGGCCCTCGTACCGCCGCTCACCGTACTGCATCTGATACTTCTGCGCTATCGACAGCTCTCGCCCGCTCCTGCAACAACATATTTTATATAGTTGGTCAAACTGTCCCAATTATGAATTTCACATACATTATCTCTAGCTTTTTCTGTACTACTATGTTGTTTCAAAAATCAACAATGTTTTTAGGCACAAAAGGCCCGGAAAACACGCTTTACAAAAAACCGACATCTAATTACACTTGCATGGCGTTCCTCTGAGATGGAGAAACTATAATATCCCAGAGAGGGAACTTTAAATGCAGACAACGCACTTATAACATCTCTTACCTGATGTCATGGTGCTGGTGCGAGGGGTGGTGGTGGGGCGGCGAGGGCGCAGGGGAGGGAGCGCGCGCGCGCGGCACGGGTAGCGCCGGCGCCGCCGACGCCGCGTTTACTAGTGATGTAAATGCTTCATGACCTGTCAGTCACAGAAAGTAACTCATTATAGAGTCGTAAAAACCAATAATACGTTTTAACTTATTGTCATTGTCATAGCATGTTCGTCGCATCGTTGCTACTTTGGCTGGCGGATGTCAAAAAGTTAGATTAGGACGGATCCTGAAGCGCACTTGTTGGCAGAATTCAGAGATATATTTTGTACATTACCAGATATTATTTATGTATTTACTAACCGGGTGGCGGGTGCGGGTGCGCGTACGCGTGCGGCACGTGCGTGTGCCGTTGTATGACGGACACGGAGTCGCGCTCGCGCCGCACCGGCTGATGCTGCTGCGTGTGCTGCGCGTGTTGCTGCTGCGTGTGCTGCGCGTGCTGCTGCTGCGTGTGCTGCGCGTGCTGCTGCGCGTGCTGCTGCGTGTGCTGCGCGTGCTGCGGGTGCGGGTCGGCGCGGTCGCGGCGCGCGGCGGAGGGCGGCATCTGCTTGGACGTGATAAAGTCCGTGAGCATGATCTGCCGCCGCTCCAGCCCGTACGGCCCGCGCGACACCGTCGCCGCCGTTGACTGTAACAATAATGACATACTCGGTAATGTAAAATGTTTGTGTAATAGATCTAATATGACCTTTGTCGTCAGATACACTAAATTTTTTTTGCTATATAAGATTTGGTAAAATCAATTACGGATATTTGGGCATATGTTCTACTTACTATTATTGAGGCAGAAGAATCATTTCAAAATTTCGAATCACTACATAGTATAAAGCAAAGTCGATTTATTTGTCTGTTCCTATGTGTGCTTAGATCTTAAAAACTACGCAACAGATTTTGATGCGGGTTTGTTAAATAGATAAAGTGATTCAGAAGGAAGGTTAATATTTATATAACATGCATAATACTACGGCGGGTCAATAAGTCGGTGACTTTTTGAATTTCTAACCTCCTTACTGAAAAAGCAACACTACTCCTGTCAACAGGCATCTGTCAGTTGACTCCTATCAAAATTTGAACTTGCTGCGTCAGTTAGTTTGTGTTTTATAGCTTTCTTTATCAGACTATCCAGTAACTTAAGGAAACAATGGAAAAAAGTGAATTTCGTGTGCTTATTAAGCATTATTTTTTGCGAAAAAAAACCATTACCGAGACCAAGGCTAAGCTTGATAAATACTATGGGGACTCTGCACCATCGATTTCAATGGTAAAAAAGTGGTTTACTGAATTTCGTTGTGGCCGTACAAGCACTGAAGATGCCAAACGTCCTGGACGCCCAGTTGAGGTCTCTACACCCGAAACAATCGAAAAAATTCACGATATGGTGTTGGCCGACCGAAGATTGAAAGTGCAAGAGATTGTGGAAGCCATAGGCATCTCGCATGGTTCAGTGGTTTCAATTTTGAATGATCACTTGGGCATGAGAAAGCTTTCCGCAAGATGGGTGCCGCGTTTGCTCACAGTCGACCACAAACGCAATCGTGTAACAACTTCACAGGAAGGTTTGGCGTTGTTTAATCACAATATGGAGGAGTTTTTTAACCGTGGACGAAACATGGATCCATCACAACACACCAAAGACCAAACAACAGTCAAAACAGTGGGTTTCTAAGGGTGAATCGGCGCCAAAGAAGGCCAAGGTGGGTTTGTCAGCCAATAAAGTTATGGCGACTGTTTTTTGGGATGCACGTGGGATAATCCACATTGACTATCTTCAAAAGGGAAGAACAATTAATGGGGAATATTATGCCAACTTATTGGACCGCTTCAATGAGGATTTGAAAAAAAACCGACCTCATTTGGCCAAGAAAAAAGTTCTTTTTCACCAAGACAATGCAAGGGTGCACACATGTGCAGTTGCCATGGCAAAAATCCATGAATTGGGCTATGAATTGCTCCCACATCCACCCTATTCTCCAGATTTGGCTCCGAGTGACTACTTCTTGTTCCCAAACCTGAAAAAATGGCTCGGTGGAAAAAGATTTGACTCCAATGATGAAGTCATCTCGCAAACAAAGGCCTATTTTGAGGACCTCGACAAATCATATTTTTTGGAAGGGATAAAAAAATTGGAGAAGCGTTGGACAAAGTGTATAGAGCTCAAGGGGGACTACGTTGAAAAATAAAATGATTTATTTATCAAAAAATCTGTGTTTTATTCCAAAAGTCACGGACTTATTGACCCGCCCTCGTATAGTAGAGAAACACTGATAATTTTAGAGGTTTCTAATGTCGTAAATAAATATATTTTTTTCCGCTTACATTGCAAACGCTGGCTGAACCCTACAAGATAGATCAAAATAATGTACTACAGTATTGTACACCTTAAAAGGGTCTACAAAAAAGTCCGCGATGGTATATGTCTATCTCTTAGGGATAACCCACAATAACCATTTTTT
Organism: Phengaris arion; assembly: GCA_963565745.1. Taxonomy (NCBI): domain Eukaryota; kingdom Metazoa; phylum Arthropoda; class Insecta; order Lepidoptera; family Lycaenidae; genus Phengaris; species Phengaris arion. Next base: position 26,589,427 of record OY751433.1, read on the forward strand.
ATCCTTTACTTTTTACCAGAAATAATGGCTTATTTACGAAGCGATTTTAAGCAATACAGCATTAATACTTTACGATATTTACGAATTTTAGACGGATATAGTATGATCCTTATCAAATTAAATACGTTACAGTTTACAATTACATACAGTTTAAATTAATATCTTATATTCAGAAGATATTGTAAAATGTATATTCAAGCGCGAAGAATATATATCACGCGGTCTCGCACGTCGTCGAGGTAATAGGGGGCCCTTTTTTTTCAGTTTTTACCTATTGCGTACGAAACCGTAAAAACATTTTCAATATTGTATACAGAAGTATATTGCAGTGAGTAGAGTTTGCTGATGAAGTTTTTCCCCAAGAACTAGCTACACAAGAAAAACCTAGTAAAATAGATTATACTACATAAAATTTCACTGCGCTCTCTAAGGGGCTGAGATCATTAACCTCACAGAAACAGCTGACTTTAAAGCGAAAGCAAAGTCCTTGCCTAAATAATATTAATTCAATCAGCTGTGTAAGGTCAATGAACGCCGTAGCGCTGCAACGAACGTAATGTAATTTTATTTAGTATTTTCTTTTTCGCACAAGCATATGCCGGTAGATTATATTTCCAAAATATCCGTGGTTTGTGCTTGTTACAGTGACTCACCGTGGCGAAGGAGGAGGGCGAGTGCGGGCGAGGCGCGGGGTAGTAGGCGCCGCCGGGGCTGCGCCGCTTGTAGTAGTCGTAGCCACGCTTGTCGGGGTGATGCGGGCCGTGCACGGGCGTGCCCGCCGTGATACTCCCCGTCTTGGGCTCCGGCGCACGCTCGAACCTCGCCTCCACGGGCGTGCCGAGCGTGATCGACCCCTTGTTCGGAGGGAGCTTGAGCGCCGGCCGCGGCGACGACACCGGCTTCGGCTTGCTGTTGTACTGCACCTCCTCCACGCTCCGGTACGCGTACTCGTTACGGTGTGGCTGGAAGAAAGGAATAATTTTGATTCATGCGTAACAAGTGAATGTACACGTTGTAGAGAAGAAAGTGATCGCTCAGACGAGTAACATTTAGTTGTAGTCAGTCATTCAGGGCGGATGCTGCCCATCGCGTCGACAGCAAAATGCTACTCGTCTGTGGTGTAAGCTATATCGGTGTAACTCACCGAGTGAATACGCGCGGGCTTGGGCTGATCGAGGCGCGGACGCTTGACGCTGAGGTCCAGCAGCGGCTCGGCCTGAGTGGGCGGCGCGGACGGGGCGGGCGGCGCGCGCGGCTCGATGTACAGCATAAGGTCCTTATCCAGCGGCGTGAGAGCGGCACGCGGTGGAGACCCCGCGCCGTGCGCGTGCGCCGCACTGCCCACCACCGTCAGTGTGGCCAGCGACTCGTGCGCCGACACCTTAGGTGGCGGCTGCGGCGGCGTCGGTCGGGAGTTCTTCATGAGGCTGACTTCGATCATGTTGAGCACCACGTCGCGCACTGTCAGCGGCGTCGCCAGCGTCTGTGTCGTTTGGCCCGGGGGCCCGGCCTGCGACGTGGGCCCCGTCTGTCCAGGGGGCTCCGTCCGCCCCAGGGGCCCCGCCTGTCCGGGCGGCCCTGTCTGCCCCATCTGCGTCACGGGCCCCGCCTGTCCGTTCACGGTGCTCTGCGAAGGTAAAATTAAGCAGGTAAAAACTTCAGTTACACATATATTTTGTTGTAACATAAAAGCGCCCATAGTAATAATACTATCATGTGAATATGTATGCTATTGTAGGTACCTTGGCCTGCGGCGCGTCGTTCTCCTCGTCGGCGGTCTCGGTGGCGCTGGAGTCGTACTCGTCGCGGCGCGGGCGGCGCGGCGCGGCAGCGTCGGTGCGCGGGCCGGGCAGCGGTGGCGCGCGCGGCGACTCGGCGCTGGCCGTGTCCGTGTCGGCCGAGCTGGCGCTACCGTCCGTGTCGCTAGCGCGTGAGGCCGCGTCTAGCTGCAGCTTGCGCCGGTACGTGAAGTAGAACGCCTTGAGGCTGGCGGGCGAGCGACCCGCGGCGGCAGCCATGCGCTCCCACGCCGTGCCGTGCTCGCGCAGCAGCGTGCGGAACTGCGCCACCTCCTCCTCGCTGGGCTCCGGCGCGGCGCCGCCTTCGCCGATCGTGTCCAGCCGCCGGGTTATCCGCTTGAAACACGTCAGGCAGCACTTGCTGAGGTCGCTCGGAATGTCTGAAAAGAAAAATTACTATGTATTTAGCGACCGAATCACGTATATGGCGTCGAGTCTCGAGGTAGATACTATTTTAGATAGCTGGCGATACTCACGGAACTCGTCGAGGATGGGCCGCTTGAGGTCCAGGGGCAGGTCGTGCCAGCGCGGTGGCAGGTGTCGCAGGCGCTTGGCGCGCGGGCCGGCGCACGAGGGCACAGTGCAGCGCGAGCGGCGCGCGCGCACGCAGCGGCAGTGGCAGGGCTCGCACACGCGCGCGCCGCCCGCCGCGCCCTCCAGCCCATACTGCGCCGCGCGCGCGCCCGACACGGCCCGCGTAGCGCCCGGCGCGGCGCACACGGCGCACGCGCTCACGCCCGCCGCCGGCGTGGTCGTCGTCGCGGTCGTCGTGGGCGTGCTCACGGCCGCCGTGCTCGCATGGGCGACAGATGACGGGGTGCTCGTGCGCTCTGTTACCGCTGGTGACAACGAGAAACCATCGTGATCCAGAGTACATAAATATTCAGCATTCAAAACAAAACATTTGACAGTATTATTATTTATTTACTAGAATCACATCATCAATAAATAAATTCCATTTCAAATTTAATCATTGTTAACAAAATTGTACATAACCTAAAGTAAATACTGGATATGCGATATATAAAAAAATCGCATTTAATTACAAATCAATGGTCTATACTCCATATGCAATAACAGTGGAATATAATATGCAACTGTGTAGCTATTCAGTAATCGCCTGGCGCCCGACGCGGGGCTGCATGTTGCAGCGACCGGGAGTCGGGGAAATCCCCCGAACCGCCGCATATTAAATCGTACTTCATTATTAACATCAAAATGCGATTAGCGCGATTAATTAATTATTATATGCTTAATTAGGTTTAAGAGTAAACGGTGCCATATCGATCGAACATTTAACGCATACGCAAACCAAGTATAATTAAAAAAATATGAGTGCATTATATTTTTTTATTGTATTTTTGAAGGAAAACTAACGGCATAATTCTAATACAGTGTAAATAGAACGGGTTACTAGCATAATGTTTTTTTCGTATAGTGACTATTCATTTAGATTGACATAACACTATGGTACCTAGATAGCCGAAAGCCAATATAGCTAAATGACATAAAAGCAGAATACCCAGTCCAGATGTTTTCGCTACTATCTCATTCTGCATTTATGTCATCCGACTAATTTGGCTTCTAGCTATTAAGGTTTTCTAATCATACAGACTATTCTCAATTCCAGACGTTTTGCTACTTGCTCATTCTGCATTTGTCTTTAAGCAGAGTTGACTCTCTGCTGACTGGGTATTCTGCTTTTATGTCATTTAGCTGTATTGGCTTTCGGCTATCTAGGTACCATGCTGTTATGTCAATCTAAATGAATAGTCATTACGCGAAAAAAACATTAGCTAGTAACCCAAAAGGTATACCAAAGGCGCGACTTGGTTTGCTTAGAATATAAATTAGCGTCCTTTACTTTGTGGGATGATATTACACATCAATTCGAACAACTTTTACTATGGGGATCCGTGTCACGAAAATAACGAAAAAAATTAGTTGTTTCATACAAAATGGCCATAGCTACACGACCACTTTGTATAAAACAGCAGATTTTTTTTCGGAGGGTTATCTGTCTACCAAGGCATTGAGCCTCCATGTCAATAAAGCAACTATGGCATTTTCACATCCAGACGATTTGCTACTATGTCGTTCAACGCTCATGTCTATTTAGTGACTATCGCATTTTTAAATCTAGTCTTTTTGCTAATAGAGTATTTTAAATTAAGAAATTTTACGATCCAGACGTTTTGCTTCTGGGAAATTTTGCGTTTATGTGGCGCGGGCGTTCAAATATGTAGACGTTGGAGTGACATCGACATTTTGCAAAGTGGACATTAAAATAGTGACCAAATAGAACTAGGTACCAGGCAGCCTCACGAGTAGGTGTGGTATTGTATTATGTTATATATAGCTCTAGCCGCGTGGAAGTGTACGTTGCCTCCATCCGAAAAAAGTTAGCCTATTAGTTTTTCGGAATAGAGTAGTTCTTTCAAATCGGTCCAGCCTTTTGGGCGTTAAAGACAGTCAAACATAAATACAGTATCCCACGGGAATGGGAAAAAAAATCGAGACAGAAAGTATCCTACTCGTTAATCCAGAGCCTTTACTACCACCATCTCAAATTTGATCAAAATCCGTTCAGTAGTTTTTGCGTGAAGGAGCCACAAACATACATCCATCCTCGCAAACTTTCTCATTTATAGAATAAAGTATGATTTTCTACCAACATATGTACGAGTATCTTCTCCTATTTAAATTGGAAACGAAATAAATAGTTAATAGGCGCTAACAATATCATTTGACATTTGACAGCCACACAACAATCGCTTATGATTCAACAAAACTTTGAATAACAAGCTAACAAAACTGCAATGAAACAAATATGAAATGCATCAGACCCCACGCTACCCCGCGGTACCCCACACCGCCTGGCGCCCCCCATGTCGGCTAACTATTAACCTCGCACCGCCAATTAACAGACTGACTGTGTACACCAAGTTTTCTGTTTCCACCGGAGTATTGCAACACGGCGATTTGCGATAGCTACTGTTTGCTGAGCTAATTATTGGGGATATAAGGCTGGGACTATATACTCCGCAATCCGGAAGGCCGTAGAAAATTCTGAGCATCGAAAATAGAACTCTACAATAATACAATAGAGTCGAGTCAAATGTCAATGTTATATATGACAGCTCGACACTCGAAACTTCTATTTTCAACTCTATTTTTTTGTTTAGAATTTTCGCCGGCCTCACGGCTTCCAGATAATATAGTCCCAGCCTAATACAGCCGTAGTCTCCGTTCGAGGAGCGGGCGCTGAGTAAACGTCTCTCGTGCGACTTCGCCAGCTAATTGGCGGCAATCGAGCTCGCTGAGAACTTGTAAGTCGTGTTGGCTTAGCACTCCGACTTGAGTAGCGATTTAGAGCTCTTGTAATCATAGCATAGCTCTCAAATGTACGGATATATTCGGAAGTTTTGCCGCTGCTTACTCTATATCGAGCGACCAGAGACAAAACATGCAAATAATCTATCTGACACTTATCCGAAGATTGCGCAACAAGCTCTAAAAGATATAATAATAGTTTTATATAAAACTACAAAAGCAAGTAACTAAATTACTTCAATTATCAATTGATTCCGATTGCACCGTTGCGGCTGGCTATTGTCGATTCATTAAGCAATTACCGATATTTGGACAGTAACTAATTGGATCGGTCGGATTTGTTTCCTACTGCAGTCTGTGACACAGATTGGCGCCCAAACTTGGGATGTTCGATACTGGCCCCAGTCTGGGCGCCAATCTATGTTACAGACTCCGTTTACATTTTACGTTTCCAAAATATTGTATTAATAGTTTCACACTTCACTGTTTAAATAATGGGCACACGTACACTTCGCCGTCATAAAAAGTATGTCCGTTTCCGTGGTGTACTCTATATCTGTGACAAATTTCATCCAAATCGGTCTAGTAGTTTCCCATTCAATGCAAACAAAAACACTGTATGTTACAAATAAATAATATTATTAATATTAGTATAGATAACTAGATAACGGTACTCCTAGCCAGTTTCAGAAGAATCATAGATATGTTCTATTTTTAGTTCTAACATAATTTAAGAAATGTTAAGGCATAGAGTGATAATTTTTATAAATAAAACCGGCCAAGTGCGAGTAGGTCTCGCGCACGAAGGGCTCCGAATGAAACGGCAAAAAATCACGTTTCTTATATTAAATAATTATTATATTATTATTTTTTTAGTATTTATTGTTACAGCGGCAACAGAAATACATCATCTGTGAAAATTTCAACTGTCCAGCTATCACGGTTCGTGAGATACGGCCTGACGAGAGACAGACGAAAAGCGGAGTCTTCGTGATAGAGGCTCGTTTTTACCCTTTGCGTACGGAACCCTAGTAACCACGTCGCACGTGACACGTGTCATGGTTTAATACAAAGATGTGTTGTCACGCCGCTCGTTAAATCGTCACGCTCGGCTCGTCCGCAAACACGCCGCTGTCCAAACCTTCCCCCTCCCCCCCTCCGCACCGTCACGCTCCGCTACCAAATATTTTGCGCAAATATTGTGTGAGGCTTTGAAGTTTACACCGATATAAATGCTTCAAAACTCAAAATAAAGGCTTACAGACAAACCAGAAAGTTGTGTAAAAATTGAGAATCATCTAATAAAGAAAGAAGCGCGATTCGGACTCCCGCACGTAGGGCTCCGTACCATTATACCAGTATTTTACATGTTTACATATTATTTCGCTTTTTTTGTACTAAGTTTTCCCAGTAAGCACATTTCACTCTATAACTCCTGGGGGTCTAAAAAGGCCACTTAGGTGTTTTTTTTTCAACCTATATTATGTGCGCCATTTTGATGTTTTGATGTTTTGATGATTTTGATGATTAGATGTTTTCTAATATGATAAAATCAGATGAATCATGTAGCCATTTTACCATTTCACGACTTTTGTATGGAAAAAACACGTGGTTAGAGCTTGGCTCTCGACTTGGAGGTCGTGAGTTCGATTTCCGCATTGGAACAACAAAAAATGTTGTTTCCAAGTTTGATTAGGACAATTCAGGCTGATCACCTGATTGTCTGACAAGAAAGATGATCTATGCGTCGGATAGGCATGTAAAAAGTCGGACCTGCGCCTGATCTCTCGCCAGTCGTGTCGGTGATCCGTCCCACTGGGTTACGAGGGTAAAGAAGGAGAAAGTGCTCTTGTGTACTGCGCACACACTTGGGCACTATAAAATAACTCCTGCGTAGCTGGCCTGGTTTCAATGAAACCGGCCACCGTTACCGAAATCAGTGTGGGGAGCTATTAAAAAATAAATATATGAAACATAATATGAAACTCCTAAAGTGGCCTTTTTAGACCCCCAGAATTAACAAAGTTATGAAGCCGTTCTAGTTTTCCTTCAAACTTCAAAGTTCATCAGATGGACTACCATCATGATTTTTTCCAGATGTTTCGAGCCAACCGGTTAGCTTTGGTTTTTTAAAGACCAATCTATTATTATCTAATGATACCCCACAGTCCCCACTATGTGGTAGACGTGAGAAAAAAAAATCATCCCAACTTCACGTGTAGGGGAGGTACGGGGTACGCCAAAAAAAATATTATTCGTGATTTTTTTAGCACTTTGTAGACGTGGTAAATACACAGATACATGTAAAGTTTCATCTTTCTAGCACTAACCGTTTGGACGGTAAGCCGAAGACGGCCGGACCAACAGACGGACGGACATACCCAAACCATAAGGCGTGAACTACGAAACCCTAAATTGTTACTTCCAGAGGCTGATACCAAGAACACAATAGTTCGATCTTTACATGGCATAAAAAACCTACAACTTTTGCTCTCGGCTTCACCCGTGTTATGTACAAGCCTAGGAAGTGGGAACCGCGCGTTATTATTATAAATAATGCGGGTGAATTTTGAAAAATCCCTTCTTAAATCTACGCAAAGCTCGGACATGCAGAGAGGAGTTACTAATTATTAAAACGTCTTTATCTTCGAGCTTAGCGTAATAAGACATGGGAGAGAATCGTTGAAAAAACACGTCGAAAGTACTAAATCATCCTTTCATTCTCTGCACCATGTCAAATTACTAAAGAAAATGTTAGAACTTAGGGCTTGTTTCATCATAATTTACAGATAAGCAAGTGTCAGCTTATTTGCATGTTTTGTCTCTGTTTCTTGCATACATGTATTATACTAAAAAGAGGGTTGCTCGATATAAAGTAAACAGCATTTATACTTCCGAATAAGCTATCCGTCACTTACAATAAAACTTAGAAAATTGTGTAACAAATTGTGGAAAACAGTCAATAACCCATCATAGAATTTCTATTTGTTCCTTTATCGGGATTCGAGCCCGCGACCCCCGACTGGACTGCCGACGAGCTAACCACTGAGCCACAGAAGCCGTCAAAGGACTTACGATCCTTTGTTGGACTCGCAATCAGCATAATGCCGATTATATTACCAAATGAGCGAATGTCCGGCGAGCGTGAGGGCGGGCCGGGCGGGCCGGGACGGCGTGCAGGTTGCACAAAGCGCGTGTCATTGCCGATTCCGTGTGACGTCACGCCGGCTTACCGTGTCGCGCTTAACCCGACGGCCGACACGGACTTAACCCGACAACACCAGTTTAATCATTCACATGTCCGCATTTAAACCCGACTCGTAAAAGGGTCAAAAATACATTTTGTTAATTGGCTTGAATTTTGTCTCAACTATCAAGTACTCAATAATTTTGATTTAAAAGAGACTACAAAACCTTGTGTATTCGATTTTAAACATGATTTTTTTTTCAATTCTTATTTGAAATTGCCCATCCCTTTTAAGATCTCTCGAATTATTCAAATTGGCTTGGCTAAACGTTACAAAAGCGACATTCGTAACACAAGTCTCTAGTGGCTGTCGAGTTAGCTGCTGGCTGGGGCGGAGCCCCGGGGCGCCGCTAAGTGAATTAAGTGTTTGCCCAGGGACGACTTATCCGGGGGGCGGGGCAATCACGACCGCACAAAAATTGTCAAACGATTTGACTTCGCTTGAATACTTAATACGAGGAGCGTTTATTATAGTCTCCTTTGTGAATAAGGCCGGATACACATTATCAAACTTTTTCGGCAAGTAGTCACTTGAAACAAATTCACTTTTTGTTGAGATTAGTACATACTACACTACAAGGAGCTTGTACAGTAGTAGACAGTAGTACATACAAAGTGTAAGTTACAAATTTTCAAGTAATCGGCCTTCAAGGTGGTTCACAAGTTGGTCCCCATCGGCATTTCTAAAATACGAGAGTTAGAAACTTGCAATTTTCATGCTATGCTAATTATTTTGAACGTAATTAGACAGTAACTTTCGAAGAAATATGACAACCCTTTTGATAGCTACGGAAGCCTCCACAGGCATGACCTGACAATTGACATGCTCTCGGTAAGGTTTTAATTTTCTTTCTAGAAAACCTTTTAAGCTCTTGTTTTGGAAATACATTAAACATTCATCCCATATGTTTGTCATGTCAAAGATACGTAATTTAATACGTAACATTTTTTTTATTTATAGTTAAGTAAATACGGACAAATATTATTTAATGTAAGCAAATGTAAGCAATATTTGCTTTTCATATAATGGTTTAACGAGAAAAACCATGCGACATATTTGCGGGGAGCAAATCAAAAAGCGGTCGTGTGCAGCCTCCCTTATTTGCACGAGAGGGTATATAAAGCGGGGGTCGTAAATTTATCATCTCAGTTACATCGGTGCGGCGCGCGCGCGATGTTGTCGCTGTACCGTGCGTGGCTGGGCCCGTCGCCGTGCGTGGCACGGCCGGCGCCGCCGCCCGGCGCGCACCGGCCCGTGCCGCGCCGCGCGCGCGCGCCCTCCCCGCCCCCTGCCTCGCCCGAGAGCGCCACCTCCTCCGAGCTGGACGTGGAGCGCGTGGAGACGCCCCCCGGCTCCAGTGGCCGCGCGCCCGCGCCGGTGCTGGACGTGGCGTCGTGCGACGGGCCGGTGCGCTTCAGCCGCGTGCTCAACGCCGCGTGGCAGGAGCGCGAGTGGTGCCGCCACCGCCGCCGCCCCGCGCCGCACTACTACCCGTGCAAGACGTGCGGGTCCAAGTTCCCCTCCTACTACTTCGTGCACAAGCACCGCAAGCGCTGCCACGCCGACGAGCCGCCCGCGCCGCCCGAGCCCGAGCCCTCCACCTCCGCGGCGCCCTAGCCACGCCACCGCATGCCAGGCGACGGCGCCCTAGCCCTACCATCGCGCCACGACGCGCGTCGGTGCCGCATATCGCGAGTGACAGTCCTCCGAGGGACTCTGAGGAGTCTCTCGCCACCACATATGTTATTAATTTATCGTTGTTAATAAAATAATTAAGTCAGGTGTGTGCGTTTCATTTAACAGCCATTAATTATTAGTGTCAGTGTATACAGAAACACCTTAGCCACATACAGTTTTACACAACTTAATTCTTCATTATTTACATAACTTTTTCAGTAACGCATTGTTACTTTTTCATAATGTTATTTATACTTTACTAGTATTATAAGTATTATTATTAATAGTATTATAAGAGGAAAGATTTGTTTGTTACTTTGTTTGTATGAATGTTTGTTTGCATTCAGTAGGCTCCGAAAGTTGTGGACCGATTTTGATGAAATTTGTCACAGGGTTAGAGTCGACCACGGGGAAGAACATAGGCTACTTTTTACTGCGGCAAAATGTACGATTTCCGTTTGCACGTACAAAGTCGCGCGCAAAATGTATTTTATTATAACTTTGTAATAATACACATTATTTTTTTCACGAAACACTACTTATTTATAAATGAAAGAAGCTTAATGAAATTAATGGTAAATATTTAAACTGCTCACTGCTTTTAATTTAAACAAAATAAAATATGTTTTAAGGTTTTACTAGGAATTTCTGCACTATTAAATACACAAGTATATGAAAAACTACATAATTATCGAGCAATAAAAATTTAAAATGAATCAAGCTTATTGCCCTACTAATAGCTTGCCGTATATTATTACTAGCTTTTTCCCGTGGTTCCGACCGCGTAAATATAGTATCCGGCATCCCACGGGAATACTGAACTTTTTCAGGAAAAAAAATTAACTTGTTTTAAATCCAGAACCTAAACTACTATCATAACAAATTTCATCAAAATCCGTTCAGTAGTTTTTGCGTGAAAGAGTAACAAACATCCATCCATCCTCACAAACTTTCACATTTAAACAGTAGTAAGATGTAAAAAATGTAGTATACATAGTATAATGTAATAAAAATTCATCTGACAGCCTCCGTGGTCTAGTGGGTAGAGCTTAGAGCTTGGCTCTCGACCCGGAGGTCGCGGGTTCGATTCCCGCATTGGAACAACAAAAAATGTTGTTTCCAAGTTTCGTTAGGACAATGCAGGCTGATCACCTGATTGTCTGACAAGATGATCCATGCGTCGTATGGGCATGTAAAAAGTCGGACCTGCGCCTGATCTCTTGGCAGTCGTGTCGGTTCATCCGTCCCACTGGATTATGAGAGTAAAGGAAAAGAGAGTGCTCTTGTGTACTGCGCACACACTTGGACACTATAAACTTACTCCTGTGTACCTGTCCTGGTTTCAATGAAACCGGCCACCGTCACCGAAATCGGTGTGGGGAGTTATTAATTCATCTGAACGCCAAAGTGTATTGACGACGATTTCTATGCTCCTTCGAGACCGGATTTAATTTTTCACCTAGAAACTACTAAAAGACCAAGTAGCCTACGACCTAGAAGAGAAGGTACTCACCAGGCTCAGGCGTGGGCGGTGGCTGCGTGGGCGTGGGCGGCTGAGCGGGCTGCGGCGTGGGCGGCTGCGAGCCGGCGCCGGACGGCGGGCCCGACGCCGGACCCGACGGTGCCGGGCCGGTGGGGGGCGAGGCGACCGACGCGACCGATGTCGGCGTGCTCGACGTCGACGTACTCGAAGCGACAGAGGTGATGGTTGTGCCCGATGAACTCGTCTGAAACACATTTCACTTTAGAGACCGGAAGCCCAATTCTTTTTTCTTTTTAATTAACTTACACTTTCATTTTACTTTTATTGAATTATAAATGTTTCGTCTTTATATCAAACTGATTTTTGGAGTTTGGACCAATCAAACGGGTTTGACGTGGATGAGAATAACATTTTGCCGTTATTTACATATTGGAGCTGGATCGTAACTGTATTGTCGCAGGATTTAACTAGCAGAATCACCTTCTAGTCTAGTTCTTAAGAGGTATGCTAATGGTGCCTTACATTTAATACTAGCTTTTGCCGCGCGGGAGCGCGTAAATAAAGTATCCCACGGGAAGCTGTACTTTTTGGGGATAAAAAGTAGCCTATGTTTTAAGCCAGAGCCTAAACAGCAACCATACTTAATTTCATGAAAATCTGTTCAGTAGTTTTTGCGTCAAAAAGTAGTAATCATCATACATCCACTCTCACAAACTTTCCCATTTATTATAGTAGTAGGATATTTATTCGTGTCATTAACAGGCAACAGCAGCTTTTATTCTTACATTTGAAGTGACCTGTGTTTGAACAGCTCTGTTCAGCGCTGAATTACTTCACGAGCGATACATTAGGGCCTGCTCTAATCGAAAGAACGAAGAAGGACCTTAAGTTCCGTGACGACAGAGATCGGTCTAACTTTGAACTGGTTCTCTCTAGGTTCAGGTACTATGGAGAATTGTGGTCGCTTAGACGCTAAATCTTTGTAGGCTAGCCTGGCCTAGTGGTGAACTACAGCCTCCATGCTAATTCTAACACTAGAGAAACCACAGTAATCTCTCCTCAATGTGGAGAGAATCAGTGAAACGAGGAGACATAGTACTCACTGTGACTGCGGCGGCGGCGGCGGCGGCGGCGGCGGGCGGCGGCGCGGGCTCGGGCGGCGGGGAGGGCGCAGGCGTGCGGTCCACGCTGTCCGCCGCGCTGGGCACGGTGAGCCCGGAGCCCAGCGCCAGGGGACTCGCCCCCGGGGCGGAGGACGCAGGCGGCGGCGACGGCGGCAGCGGCGGCGTGCGGCTCAGGTCCGTCCTGTGGGCCAGAATAAAGTCAGCACGATTGTAGTCGCTAGACAAGGCCTCCGAAATTAGATTGTTCATGTAAGTCAATATACCTGCAAGAACCTTGGACTTGTCAAATGTACAGATGGGAGCTACTATGGTAATTATACCAGCCTCCGCGGTCTAGTGGTTAGAGCTTGGCTCTCAACTCGGAGGTCGTGGGTTCGATTCCCGCAATGGAACAACAAATAATGTTGTTTCCAAGTTTGGTTATGACAATGCAGGCTGATCACCCGGTTGTCTGACAGGAAAGATGGTCAATGCGTCGGGTGGGCATGTAAAAAATCGGTCCTGCGTTGGGCACTATGAAATGACTCCTGCGTAACTGGCCTGGTTTCAATGAAACCGGCCACCGTCACCGAAATCGGTTTAATACACGATTGAGTCCCAAACGTCAACATCTGTTCTAAACTCTAATAGCATTTAACGCTTACGAGCAGCACCCAAAGACTACATGAAATTAGCGACGAGGACATGTAACACTTCACGTTTAATTAAGAATTAAGATACAATAAGTATAACAGTACAATTTGAAACTTAGTAACCCATGATGGATCCACCAGATCATGAATCATTTGTACTTCTTTCCGGACACGAAACACGGATGTTTCTTGTCCGAGGTACGAAATTTCTAAGATAGGTATTAACTGATCTCACATGTACAGGCTAGGGCTTCCCTTTGATGAAGAACCAGCCTTCGCTACTGCTAAATGATCCTATACCTGCTCATGATAGCCCAAAGCACTGTTATAAAATGCATTGGGGCGGAGGTGTGCGCGGGGGGGGGGGTTAATCCAACTAATGATGTTGACAGTGGCAGCCCGCGCGGATCAAGTATTCATTAACAGTGACAGACCCATTTTAAAGGATTTTAGCATCAGCGCCATCGTCACCATCAGCCCGGAGTAGACTGAGCAAACAAAAGACAAGAGAAAGTTAATGTGAATATTTAATCAAGTCGCAAGTCTATAGCAGAAAGCGACGATAGCGATACACTGTACCCCACCATTTTGGTTATTAGTAGATACTAGGTAGATGCAAATTATTTTGAGAGTTCTTATAAAATAAAACACTATTTTCTAGACCAAAATTATGTGATATAAAAATAACAGTGCGTGTCGTGATTCTTGACATCTGCCGAAAGATTGATTTCCAGACTAACATTTCTAAGTCACGACTTATTCTCGACACTCGTAGCTATAGGATTTGCTTTATTTATGTTCTCTGTAGTCTGTACTAGCTGTCGATAATCCCTACTCTAGCACAATCTACACAGGTAAAGCGGATAAGGGTCATTTCCATCCGAGACGCTACGCAACGAGATGCGAAGCAGCCGCTCCGCAGCCAGGTGCAGCTCGAAATTTGAACTCTTGCAATGAAACGGGTATCTTCTTGCTTAGTAAATAAAGTTTGAATTGCAATCTTAAAAATGCAGCGCCGCTTCGCGTCACGACGCGTCGCACTTCGGTGTGAACTGGCCCTACAGCCACACTCACAGCCAGCACCCGCAGCGCAATTACGCGGCCGTAACCATCAGCAGATCCGCAATCGGCCTGTTTATATTTGATCATAATTAAAATCCGCCCAATTAATACGGAGCGGGCGTTTAATTAACTGCCACCCCCGGCACCCGCGGCACCCGCGGCACCCGCGGCACCCGCGGCACCCGCCGCAACCCCCCAGCGGGGCGAGCAAACAGCGCGCCGCGGCTAAACCGTACCGCACCGTACCGCACCGTACCGCACCGTACCGCACCGTACCGCACCGTACCGCACCGTACCGCACCGTACCGCACCGTACCGCACCGTACCGCACCGTACAGACGCAGCGGTACTTGGAGCTAACGATATAATTTACAACTTGTTATTGGCGATGAAACTGATTTCTTCGCAATAATTAGGTGGTAAACGAAATATAATTGTTTCTAAGCAAAAAATGTACTTGTAAAGTTCACTACGGCCTCGAAACATTACACAGTACACACCACTAGCACAATTGGCTTTGGGACACATCATAATTATGTCAAAATTTAGATTTTTTTACCAATCACAAATAATTAAGTACTAAGTTTTTATGCGTACTTAGTTTTTTTTTGATGCATTTCAAAGGTACAAAAAAGTTAGATTTTTTTTGCATAAGTGTGTCATTGGAAGAGCTAGGGAGCACCTAAAGTTATTTTTCACTCGACTGCGCGACGCAAAGGAGGATAATGTGTTTAATGTGAGGATAATGTTGTAATAAAATGTGTGTATTTCGCACAAAATCCGGTCGCGCAAAATCCGCGTGTAAACGCTCTAATAGTTCCAAGAATTGATAAAAAAATCAGATAATATAGAGCTAAGAGCAATAAAACAATCCCATAGAAACCAGATGTTTTGGTAAAGACAATCCTTCCAACCAACTTCGTCCATTTGAAATCTCCAATTACTTATAATTACACTTGAAAAAAAGTAACAAATACAAACACTGAATAAATGAAATCGTAGTACAAATACATAGTATTGTTTGCGGTATTCGCTGATCGCGGTGCGGGGCGCGGGGCGGAGGAATCTTCTCTATTGGCGTTGGCGGTGCTTTTAATTAAGCCAATTATAAAGATGGGCCGGCCCGCTGTTTGCGTAAAAATATAAACAAGTGGATGGAACTAGTGTTGCGCCACGCGGTTGATATGTCGATAATTTTATAAACAATCGATTCGTCAATGCTTCTTAATATAACGAAAAAGATAAATAAGACACAAACGATGATAAATGAACGAAAAACGAGCCCGAACATTGAGAGTTGAATCCGAAACGAATGTAAAATTAATGTAAAACTCTTTGTCAGAGAACGACGCTTGTTTGTAACATTTATTATTCATCGACATTGTAGTACAGTTATTTAATTTATATTAAAATTGTATAAACTTCTCGAAGAGAATTGAGATTTTGTTCTTCTGTAACTTTGAAACTTGACATTTAACCGCATATCATTTCTTTCTCGTAGTTCTAATTTCCTTTATCGTTAACCTTAACACTATTGCGTGTTTTATGTTTGGAACTTGTAAAATTCAGTTAGTTTCAATCAACCCAGATTCAGGCTTTAATGGTTAACGTTTTCATGAATGTTATCAAGTTTCAATGATTTTGTGGACAGATTTCAAATTGGTAAAATGATGCAACAAAAATTTTGCAACCAACTGTAATTACAAATCGACAACACATTACATAATCTACATGCGCCCAACACTATCCCCGTCCCGCGGGACTCCTGAGCAAATAATAACGGGAGTAATTGTCAACACGGCACGCACGAATATCGCGCCGTCATTACTCCGCGACTCCCGGGCTCCGCGATTCCCGGGGTACCGACTACCGCCGCGGGCCTCCCGCGGGACGCGCGATCCGTACTCGGTATTGATAACTCATTCATATTAAAATCTCCTGCTTTTATATCTATTGTCTGTTACCTTGATGGAATGGAAGGCAATCTTCGTTATTGAAGAAACCGATTTCTTTCATTCATTTGGTTCTCGATGAGATTTAGCCATAGAAATGGATGACCTACAAAAATGAAGAAATAGGCCTTCTGCCTTTCTGCCTTATAAAACTAGTTTAAAATTAAAAAACAAAATTCATTCGTCAAGCAGTCAGTTTTCACCGAGTGAAGTCTGGTCAAACATGAAACGGCCACTCGTGGTCTCAATTGCCCGAATTTAATCTTCATAAAGCGGCCAAAAGGCGCGGGGCTCCTTTTATTTTTTCGTGTTCTCGTCTTGCGCTGTTTGCCCAGCACTCTCCGTTATGAGTTCGCTTTGAATTATTGAACGTTTAAAATTCATATTTGATCAAATATCCACTCTGCACAGACTGTGCAGTGCTCAGTGTTCCAGACGTAATTGATTGCTAATGTGACAAAATTGTCTCGATCGATGTGGACGGTGGACCCCACACATATTTTGGCAAACATAAAAAATCATAAATCTCCTCAGTACCTACTACTTATTTCCACTATGGGAAATGCGCCTTAGATGACAATTGACAATTCGTTTTGTGCGGCGCGGAAGTTAACTGCTTACACAGCCGATTCAACACCGCCTCCAACGACGGCATTTAGCAATAGTCTGGCCCCGCTACTACGCTGACAATAACTCCATCCAAATATAGCTTCAGGTGGGTAATCCACAATATGGTACGGGACCCTAACCCGGTCTCCAACGCTTGAATAATTCATGCCAGCCATGTTGATTCAGCGAGCGACCGCGATACAAAACCGAATATTTCTTTCAATAACTCTGTTGTTTGTTAATTCGATATTCCATTGAGATATTGAGTAGCAAGCTTGTAAAGTTTACCGATTATAGGTAGTATTCTTAGAAGACAGAAGATATTACGTAATTCATTATTGTGGAGTTTTGTATTATTTTAACATGTATACATAACGAGCGAAAATGACTGAAGTTTTTTATGTTTACTACGGATTGACTGAATTAATAATTTAAATAATAATTATATTAAAACTATTATGTGATAAATTAACCTTAATTTAAATGAACTATTAAGCCTTTTTCTCAGAAATGGGCGAAGACTGAAGGGTCAAGTTTTACAATTTCAAAAACTTAAGTTGAACTATCAAACCTGTGAGTGACAACGGTAAGACTGTGTAAGTGCATTATAGTCGTAAGGTACCCAGTGAATGTACAATGTCAGTACAATACAGTACAGCAGATGTCACCTTTGTTTTAATTTAGACACTACCCGACAGAGGTCGCGACTAAGATACGCCGCAAAAGCAGCTAGCGCCATCTCTGTTCCTACATAATAAACAGGTAGGATAGCGCCCTTTCTGCCCACTATATACAAACCTGTTACGAACTGTTGAAACAAACCCTGACTTCAGATATAGATTTAGGTATCCCCGAGCGTCAGTTCACACTGAGACGCGACGCAATTCAAAATACACGTTTCATTGCAAGAGTTCGAATTTCGAGCTGCACCGGGCGTAGCGTGGCGCCGCTCTTGAAATATTATGAGTATCTTCTTGTGTAGTGAATAAAGTTCAATTTTTTATCGCTATCTTAAAATGCAGCTCCGCTACGCGTTGCGTTTCGATGTGAGCTGACCCCAAGCCCCAAGCTGATCCCCAAGTAAGTCCATTGACTTTACTTATAAAATAATCATAACGACTATAATTTTATAGGTACGTAGTAGTAAAATTAGCAACGGCGCTCAATAAAGACCAAAGTGCAAAAAATTGCGATGATATTCAGTTTAAATTTTAGCGAGTTACACGGGTAAATCAACTGGTTGACTGGGAAAGTTGATCAATATACAATAAATTAATAAGATAAATAAATCCTTCCCTCTGGTTATGCTGTCGCCTGTCACGCCTTTAATAATAATCTCACTAGATTTCCCAACACAAAACGGATCTCGATGGATAAGACCACAGCAACTAACACAACTGTGCTGGTCAGTAGCTACATAGTAACATATTGACAGCCTCCGCAGTCCAGTGGGTCGAAATATGGTGAGGACTATGCAGGCTGATCACCCGATTGTCTGACAAGCAAGATGATCCATGCGTCGGATGGGCATGTAAAAATCGGATCTGCGCCTGATCTCTCGCCAGTCGTGGGGGTTTTCCGTTCCACCGAGTTTCGAGAGTAAAAGAAGAGAGAGTGCACTTGTGTACTGCGCACACACATGGGCATTATAAAATAACTTCCGCTTAGCTGGCCTGGGGGGCTATTATAGTAACTTGTGCACTGTGCATCGTTTGTGTTGTGAACTGTGTTAGGATGGTAACTCGCAGCGGCGTGAGGTTCCTAAAACTCCATTCCTATTGGCCCCACTTACCATTTTACCTTTTGAAGACCCTCATCTAAATCCCCGCCTATTTACAGGCTAGGGTAGCTAAGCTTCCCTATGAACGCGACCCAGCCTTCGCCACTAGTGACTCAGTGAGTGGGCAATTACTGACCTGATGGGGTGTGCGGGCGCACCGTCCACCGCCATGCCCTCCTCCATAGACACTTCCTTGTTGTCCACCACTCGCGCCGTACCTGCACGAAATATTATTGTTATTTTCCGTATGTGTAATTGTATTAACTACTTGCGAGTAGGTTGCACGATCAACGAGCTAACGCTTCGTCTGATGGTAAGCGACCGACCGTCGACCCGAGTACGTTGCCTGTCTTAAATTATTAAATATTACTATCGACGCCTCCGCGGTCCTGTGGTTTAGAGCTTGGCTCCAGACTTCGAAGGTCATAGATTCGACTGTCGAACAAAACTGTTGAAATAGGTTTTCCGTCCCACTGGGTTATGAGAGCAAAGGAAGATACGAGTGCTCTTGGTTGCGCCTACAATTGGGCACTATAAAATAACTCCTTTCATTGTGGCCATGAAAAGACACAAGTGAAAAGAGTGAATTTGCTTTATCACGTCTTTAGAATTTTGCTTATTTGCACCTCGACTGTGCTTTAATAAAATACATCATAAGAATGGTTTATGTCTACCGCTGGTGGTGACATACCCTGACTCCGCTGCAGTCTCGTGGTGACGCCGGGCGGCAGCTCAGGCTCCGGCGCGGGGCGCGGCCTCGCGTGCCTCCGCGGCCGGGGCTTCCTTAGCAACTGTTTGTAGTTCTCCGCCTTCTTGGATAGGTAGTAAAATCTGTTGAAAAGAAAAAGGTTAGTTATTACAAGTCAGTATGGATTAAGTAATCGTTAATAGAATGAGGCGTTACTTTGCAGAAATCCATAGTATACAATTTAATTAATATTATATTCCGCGAAAAAATACCCACAACCTGCAAAGCAAAAGGTGGGAGGTGCTTTACGCATGCTTATGTGTGCACTCACACATTTGCTTGCAGGTTGTGGGTGTGTATTAAGTTTATAGTTTTATACATAAGAAGCCACTGAATATATTAGCGATTTGGGCGTTAGGTTTACTGTCGAGTGAGTTAAGGTAGAACGCGTTTACATAAAAACAGGCGCTGCGAAAAATGACAGCTATAAATGATACTTCATGTTATATCTAAGTCGTCATTTGTCTATATCCCTGTCGTTATTACACAAGCTGTAGTATCACTCACCGCACGCAGTCCCTGACGCTCTTGCGCGGCAGAAAGGAGGCGATCTGGCCGAAGTTCTTGGGGTGCTGCAGGTACTTCTCCCGGAACAGCTCCCGCTCGGCGCGCGTCCACACGTTGCGCATCGCCAGCCCCTTGTGCTCGCTCTCCATGTCCATGCAGCGCTCTGTGGAGCCAGAGATGCGTTACAAAATGTATATCTACTATAGGATGAACCGATTTAGATCTAGTTTTTTTGTTCGAAAGCTGACGTGGTCGAGTGTTCTTAGCTACAATTAATCACTATCAGCTCGCTTACTGCTTGACAATGACGGGTCAGGAGGGTTACTTAAAATGGAGGGTTACTTGTGTGTTTAGGTACTGACTGTTGGTGTCGAGCAGCGCGGGGCGCGGCGCGGAGGGCTGTCGCAGCAGCGGCGGCACCACCGTCAGCGACCGCATCTTCTTGTCCTCGTGCTCCTGCTCGTGTAGACCATCAGCTATTTCCTCTAACTCCGCTTCTGACTTAACTCGCGCCCCCAGACGATGAAACCGTTCTCGCTCCTCGCGCGCCTTTCGCAGCTCCGGGAACACCTGCACATTAGCAACGAATATTGGGAATAAGATAAGATAACAATATTTTGTCCATTACACAACACTCAGAATACCGATTATTATTATTAGCCGAACATCTGGGTGTAATAACTAAACCTACTATCAAACTAAAAGTTACTATAATTTCACTTTAGTGCTAAACAGAGCGTCGTACGTTCGTTCCGCATGCACGTCACAAACTTATAACACACGTCATAAAAATGCCGTCTTACACTGCAAAAGTAGTTCCCAAAAAGAAAAAAAAAGTAAATGGAATAATATAATTTCACAGGTAACTATTGATTATTTTGTTATTTAAATAAATATTTACAATATTACTTTGTTGTTCTCTCGGAACACAAAATGTCGGCATCGAGCTATCAGTGTTGCAAGTTTTTAGGCGAATATATTCGGAGGTTTTACGTATAGCCAAATGATTTTCAGTTAAAAAATTGTATACTTAAGTCTTTTCAAAAAGTTAGCCAGTGGGCGAAGGGCGTATGCCACATTTATTAGACCCTTCGGAGGCTTGATGCTCCATGCGTTCTTGTTCTACCTACTCAATATACACGAGCTATATGTCATTAGGAAGGTCTTTATATATACACCTATCAAACCCGAACCCATAACTGAAAAACGTATCAAAATCGGACTACTAGTTTTAATTTTACACAAGAAAAACTTTTACTTCAGCGCCGCTTTTACTTTAGGGCTTTTCAATCACCGGAAGCGGGTTGTCTGAAGACATTTTCAACTTGTGAAAAAATTCCCGTAGCACGTGCTTTTGAGGTTACCGGTATACGTTTTTTAAAGTTTTGGCAACTAATGTCCGATGTCACTTTTTCAGGGCTCCTGGGCCAATAACTTGATAAAAGTAAAAATAATTAGGATTTTATGTGTAGTTTTGTAATAATATGCATTTCGAAGTGACAAAAAAGTTGAAATATTTTTGTAAAACATTAGTGTATAAAACCTACATAATTAGTTTACTTACATCAAATACAAAAAGATTTACTATGGTATGCATCAACATAAACGCGCAAACTTCGGAGATATCAGAAATTTTGTGCATATGGCCATACATTTCGTAGAAGAGTTACTAGCGTGTGACGTCACTTACTGGTACGACTTTTATACGGGGCGTTTTCACGCGACTCACAGAAGTGCTTCAAACAATCCGCAATATGTTTGAAAATTTTGATTTTTAGTATACTATTCTTTTTGTAAACCGTCTTATTTTTCAGAGCACTATTCATTTATGTAATAAAAAAAATACAGGCAAATACCGTATTGTGGATTGTATAGATGTGCGGCCCGGTAGGGTTTTGGTAAAATACAGGCAAATACCGTATTGTGGATTGTATAGATGTGCGGCCCGGTAGGGTTTTGGTAAAATACAGGCAAATACCGTATTGTAGATTGTATAGATGTGCGGCCCGGTAGGGTTTTGGTAAATACAGGCAAATACCGTATTGTGGATTGTATAGATGTGCGGCCCGGTAGGGTTTTGGTAAAATACAGGCAAATACCGTATTGTGGATTGTATAGATGTGCGGCCCGGTAGGGTTTTGGTAAAATACAGGCAAATACCGTATTGTGGATTGTATAGATGTGCGGCCCGGTAGGGTTTTGGTAAAATACAGGCAAATACCGTATTGTAGATTGTATAGATGTGCGGCCCGGTAGGGTTTTGGTAAAATACAGGCAAATACCGTATTGTAGATTGTATAGATGTGCGGCCCGGTAGGGTTTTGGTAAATACAGGCAAATACCGTATTGTGGATTGTATAGATGTGCGGCCCGGTAGGGTTTTGGTAAAATACAGGCAAATACCGTATTGTGGATTGTATAGATGTGCGGCCCGGTAGGGTTTTGGTAAAATACAGGCAAATACCGTATTGTGGATTGTATAGATGTGCGGCCCGGTAGGGTTTTGGTAAAATACAGGCAAATACCGTATTGTGGATTGTATAGATGTGCGGCCCGGTAGGGTTTTGGTAAAATACAGGCAAATACCGTATTGTAGATTGTATAGATGTGCGGCCCGGTAGGGTTTTGGTAAATACAGGCAAATACCGTATTGTGGATTGTATAGATGTGCGGCCCGGTAGGGTTTTGGTAAAATACAGGCAAATACCGTATTGTGGATTGTATAGATGTGCGGCCCGGTA
The DNA here is from genome assembly GCA_963565745.1 of Phengaris arion. Classification (NCBI taxonomy): domain Eukaryota; kingdom Metazoa; phylum Arthropoda; class Insecta; order Lepidoptera; family Lycaenidae; genus Phengaris; species Phengaris arion. The sequence goes on from OY751433.1 coordinate 26,612,122, forward strand.
GGGTTTTGGTAAAATACAGGCAAATACCGTATTGTGGATTGTATAGATGTGCGGCCCGGTAGGGTTTTGGTAAAATACAGGCAAATACCGTATTGTAGATTGTATAGATGTGCGGCCCGGTAGGGTTTTGGTAAAATACAGGCAAATACCGTATTGTAGATTGTATAGATGTGCGGCCCGGTAGGGTTTTGGTAAATACAGGCAAATACCGTATTGTGGATTGTATAGATGTGCGGCCCGGTAGGGTTTTGGTAAAATACAGGCAAATACCGTATTGTGGATTGTATAGATGTGCGGCCCGGTAGGGTTTTGGTAAAATACAGGCAAATACCGTATTGTGGATTGTATAGATGTGCGGCCCGGTAGGGTTTTGGTAAAATACAGGCAAATACCGTATTGTGGATTGTATAGATGTGCGGCCCGGTAGGGTTTTGGTAAAATACAGGCAAATACCGTATTGTAGATTGTATAGATGTGCGGCCCGGTAGGGTTTTGGTAAATACAGGCAAATACCGTATTGTGGATTGTATAGATGTGCGGCCCGGTAGGGTTTTGGTAAAATACAGGCAAATACCGTATTGTAGATTGTATAGATGTGCGGCCCGGTAGGGTTTTGGTAAAATACAGGCAAATACCGTATTGTGGACTGTATAGATGTGCGGCCCGGTAGGGTTTTGGTAAAATACAGGCAAATACCGTATTGTGGACTGTATAGATGTGCGGCCCGGTAGGGTTTTGGTAAAATACAGGCAAATACCGTATTGTAGATTGTATAGATGTGCGGCCCGGTAGGGTTTTGGTAAATACAGGCAAATACCGTATTGTGGATTGTATAGATGTGCGGCCCGGTAGGGTTTTGGTAAAATACAGGCAAATACCGTATTGTAGATTGTATAGATGTGCGGCCCGGTAGGGTTTTGGTAAAATACAGGCAAATACCGTATTGTGGACTGTATAGATGTGCGGCCCGGTAGGGTTTTGGTAAAATACAGGCAAATACCGTATTGTGGACTGTATAGATGTGCGGCCCGGTAGGGTTTTGGTAAAATACAGGCAAATACCGTATTGTAGATTGTATAGATGTGCGGCCCGGTAGGGTTTTGGTAAAATACAGGCAAATACCGTATTGTAGATTGTATAGATGTGCGGCCCGGTAGGGTTTTGGTAAAATACAGGCAAATACCGTATTGTAGATTGTATAGATGTGCGGCCCGGTAGGGTTTTGGTAAAATACAGGCAAATACCGTATTGTAGATTGTATAGATGTGCGGCCCGGTAGGGTTTTGGTAAAATACAGGCAAATACCGTATTGTAGATTGTATAGATGTGCGGCCCGGTAGGGTTTTGGTAAAATACAGGCAAATACCGTATTGTGGATTGTATAGATGTGCGGCCCGGTAGGGTTTTGGTAAAATACAGGCAAATACCGTATTGTGGATTGTATAGATGTGCGGCCCGGTAGGGTTTTAGTAAAATAAAAATTTGATAGGTTTGTCGCGCCTGGACCAGTGGACCAGTGTAACAAATGTTTACTGCAGCGCCTCCTGATGAGCTGGTGTCGTAACTCCTACCTTGGAATATGTGCCAATTAAATCCAAAGACACCACTGAAAACCGTATCAAATATATAAATGGGAATAGTAATTTTGGGGATATGTGGCAATAATGATAATTTTTCTGCAGTAGCTGCACCCCTGATGAGTTATAATAATAAATCCCATCTAAGAACATTCTCCAATCAAAGTTCAAGCCTAAACACGACTGAATTTTGGAAATACTCAGTAACATTAAAAACGACAAACAACCTCTAACCCCATATACCGTCTCCGTTCCGTCGTGGGTAAAACAACATGGGAATTTTTTCTGTTTCTGGTATCATTAGACGCACACAGATGTGCGTGTAGTGTGTACGGACAGTGCTTCTCGAGTGCCTTACGCAAACATGTTTAAAAGATGGCATAAATCAATATGGATGTTGCCTAGTATGGAATATCGTATTCTCATAAATTAAATTTTAAAATTGTTGATTAAAGATAAATCTAAAAGAAATAGGTATTTCGATTGACGCGATTAAAAATAAGCAAATAAAAAATATTGCCCATCTCTTTCTCGCAAAACGATTTTGTTACGTCACAAGCTGCTACCGCCATACGTTTTGTAATGACAAATGTATGGCAACGTAACGTAATGTAGGGCGCAACTCGTGACGTCAGAGGTCGATATATCGCTTTCCTTCATATTGATTCCTCCTCCTTAAAATTTAAATTGTTTGTATATTCGTTATTTTTTAAGATATAGGAAAATGGGTAATTAGGCAACATGCCTATTCTTTGCGCGCGTTACATCTGGCTATATTTATTTAAACTCAGCACAACATAATTTATTAAATTATTGTATCCAAACGTAAACAAAAAGAATAATCTTGACCAAATTAATCTGTTTGTTTATTGCACGCTAAATAAGTGACATTTAAATTGGCTTTTTGTAAACAAAAACACAATTTTACACTATAATGCTACAAGGACAAACTTCCTTTTCTCACAGAAAACTGGCGATTCGAAGTCATGTCAAAGTAGCCAGTATGTAATTTATAAATAATAATAAACAGTTAACTACATATTTTACATTCGTTTTTCACATATCTGTTTACCTTAGTAGTTTAACATAACGGCAAACAATATAAAAATGAATAACGATGACATGTAACATGTGATTCACGTCACAAAACAATGCAGTGGCGACGCTATGTTTTGATAATTAGAAACATATAATATAAGGTTTGGAAAATTCAATTACGGATATATTGGGTATGTGATCTACTACTTATTATAATAGGCAAACAAAAATTTTATCATAGTCAAAATAAAAAAATCGACTCCCCACTCAACACAAACTCGCCCATGTAAAGGATCATTTTATTTTTCGAGTATGACAATTATTTTTCTGCCTAACGCTAAGAACTCACGGAGCTGTTTTCACCCGCGCCCGCCGCAGTTGCGGGCCCGCCGCAGTTGCGGGCCCGCCGCAGTTGCGGGCCCGCAACTTCTGTGAAATGCAGACATGTATGTAAAATATTAAATCACAACTCACGGAGCGTTTTACGCCCGCGGTGGGCGCGGTTGTTCGCGGGTTCCGCTGCACCGGCGGGCGACTTCAACACTCGGGTCGCGGTCACTCGCAGCCTCGGCGGGTTTCGCCCACGCGCTCTGCGTTCGGTTGGCGGGCGAAATTCAGAAATTTTATCGTAAATACATATATATTTGCCTTTTTGCAACGCCGCGTCCTGCTATCTTCGCCGCTACGTTTGCGGGCGACAATCTCAACCGGCTGCGCGACCGCGCAAACCGCGGTCTCGTGAGTTTAGAAATAGAACCGCAGTTCGACGACGACCGCGGGGTGCGCGGGACAAAACCGCTCCGTGAGTTCTTAGAGTAAACGTCTCTAAATAAGCAGCAGATCATATTATGCCCAAAATATCCGTAATTGATTTTACCGGACCTTATATATTAATACGTGAAATTAAAACTTTGTACTCCTTTTTACGAAAATTATGCTACCGGAGGAGTATGAAATTTGTCACAATTACAATTTATATGGAGGATAAGTGATCTGCACTAATATTTGTACAATAATGCTTTTTTATTGTAATGCTTAATTTGTAATGTTATTTTTATTAATTTAATGCAAGGTGCAAAATAACGATAAACACACTACCTCAGATCAATAACTCTACTATGCGTTTGATACACTTTTGTCATTGTGAATCTGTCTTTCACATTCAATACATTTTTTTCGTATCTAATAAAGTTCAAACCTAAAAATTTTGTGAATTCGGCCAGTGAGGTCAAATTCCGATCATCAGGCGACCACTAGTACCTGTTCTTTAAATGACAGTACTTATTTAATAAAATGTACGCCGCCTTGTTGTCTTTTAATTAGAAGCAATGTCTAAATTAGGCCACTAGCCTGATTATCCTGACATTCATCAACAATTACGATCAAATATGTCACCTGTTAGACGAGTTGTACTTTTTGAAGTAAAACTCTTGGCGTTGAGAGTGAAATTTGATTATAGCATCACTGTCGGATGCTGTATAAGTAGGTTTCAACAGTGACGCTTACATTACAACTTTACTTTCTAAAGTAGTGCACAGTCAATACACAGATGGCGCTAGGGTGTACAAATTTTAATTTTTCTATAATTTTTTGCAGTGATGTACTTTAGGCACGATGAGAGTATTTTTGGATTTTAAATGATGAATAAATTTTCACTCCTGCTTGCATGTACTCTGTACAAGTCACGTTTTTTTAGAATACATCTTACATCCTACTACTATATGTATATAGATGGATGGATGGATACATGGATGGATGGATGGATACATGGATGGATGGATGGATGTTTGTTACTCAAACTTGAAAACGCAAAAACTACTTCACGGATTCTGATGAAATTTGATATGGTAGTTAAAGCTCTGGATTAAGATATAGGCTACTTTTTATCGCGAAAAAGTACGGTCTTCCCGTGGGATACTGTATTTACGCGGGCGAAGCCGCGGGCAAAACCTAGTATTATATAAATTTTACACATAAAATTCTCGTATCACAGATATTCCTGACTTTTTTTAATTTTTTGTGTATGTATATTCGGTAGGCCTGAGAATAGGTTGCAAATATTTATAAGTGGCTAAAAAGGGTATGGGCATTAAGCATGTAGTTTGTATTTATGTTTACTGGGTCAGCTAGTATTAGTATATGTTTAATATTACCTTCTCAAAGAACTCTCTATTCCTCGCGTCTTTCACTTTCCTCTTCTGTCCCTGTTCTATCCTCTCGACCCGCCTCATCCACTCCGCCGCGCGTCTGCTGTACGCCTCCGCTAGGGCATCCTCGCGCTGAAATCATAAGCAAAGTTTTTTGAAATAGAAACAACTAATAAGCATACGGATTGATTGATAGTAAGCGATTGCAGATGCCAGTAGATCAGCCAAAAGCGTTACTAATCTTTTAAAGATTCCCCTTTCAAATTTGAGACTTGAGAGGATCTCATAATCTATCTAAATCTAAATCATTCAGTGACATAATGCAAGCCATTTTATTACTTCAGTAACCAAAGCAGGAACAATTGACAATTGACTCCCGCTTGGGCTACAGAGGGGTGAGCACGAACAGGTAACGAGTACGTATCCGTAACGTTATTGACGTTATTGACTCATACAATCAGTCAAAATACTTTTCGATAACGTTACTAATACGTATCTGGTCACTTGTTCGTACTAGCCGCTCTGCTGCTCTGTAGAACAGAAGAACAGTAGTGAAATAACGCTAGTAACGCATATTCCACGTCCACTCTGGGCGAACCGGTGTCGGCAAACGGATCGCCTGATTTGAAACGATTACCGTCGTTAATTACAACCGCTCCGCAACCGCAACACCAGAGAAGTTACAGGTAAGTTGTCTTCAAACAATATTTACCTTTTCATCCTCCAACTTCAGCTTCTTGAGATGTTCACCTAACCGCTTGCGGAAGAGGCGGTGCTTCCGCATGTTCTCGTGGTACCCCGGCGTGTCTTGCGGCTGGTTGTACAGCGGATACTGTACTGGCGGGCCGAGGTGCGACAGAGCCGCGTGCGCCTGGCTCGCCTGTGGACAGATAGTGTTAGATAGGTAGGTTAGGATAGTGTTAGGTAGGTATACTATGGCCAAATACATAGCTGAATACAGCATACACATGACAGCTGGACAGCCATTCAGACCTATGAAAATTGTACGAGGAAATAAAACAATTCGTTAAATCAAATACAGAAAGTTTTGACAGAACAAAAATTTATATTCGAAATGTATGTAGTAGTAACCTAGTAATAATGAGTCTCCGGTACTAAAAAGGTCATTGACCTCACACTGTCACACAACTAATTTAGGATAGTCCATCGTCCATACACATAAAAAGACTGCACATGATAACTTTTCTGCTGCAAGGACTGAGATTGCATTACCCAATTGGCTTGAGAAATATTTTGTTTTCGTTAGTGAAGCTAATGGCTCAGTCTGTGAAGACCATCATGGTATTACCTTCTTCCTGTTGTCCGCGTATATACACTGCGCGAGGCTGCGGTGGCGGGGCGGCGCCTCCTCGGGCACCTCGGTCTGCGCGGGCTTCGATGCCGACTGCTCCAGCTCCGCCTGTTTCTTCTTCAGCTTGGACAGGGTGGTTTCTGACAGCGCCATCTCGCGGTCCACCTGGAATGTTTAGATTGTTCATTGTACTGTTAGAACTTGCATATAGTCATAAATCAAAATTTATATTAAACTAGCTTTTTCCCGCGGCTCGGCCCGCGTAAATATAGTATAGGGTATCCTACGGGAACACTGTAATTTTTCGGGATAAAAAGTTTAATCCAGAGCCTAAACTACTACCATAACAAATTTCAACGAAATCCATTCAGTAGTTTTTGCGTGAAAGAGTAACAAACATCCATCTATCCAACCATCCATCCATACATCCTCACAAACTTATAACAGTAATATATAAAATAAAATAAACTTGTAACAGTAGTAGAATATATCCTATAAAAGTGATTAAGTCTGTTGATCAACAAATGTTTTCGCCTTTTCTTTCTTTTAAACTATTCTGCTAATACTCCAAAACCTGAGCTTCACGCAGGTTTTTCAAGAGGTATGTGGTAACCCCCGAAACTAGATGGCCCTTTTTGAAAGAGGCTAAAATTATCACAATCCCAACGTCACACATCACAGAACCAACATGTTGCAATGTTATCTGGGTTGGCTATGTTGAGTACAAACTCAACAAATAGACAGGTCAAGATACCTTGGAGATCTGTTGCAGCAGCTCGTCCTTGGTGGTGCGGAAGTTCTGGTCCTCGATGGTGGTGTCGGACGGCGGGTTGGGCGACAGCATCTCCACGCTGCCGCTGTACGAGTTCATCACGTTTTCCTGGAAAATAAACGTGTAGCTATTAAAGATATGGCTTTTGTTGCACGTTATAATTTTTAATGTATTAAATCCGTAAAGGAATTCCCACAACCCATCGGCCCATCTCGTAATTTAGTTAAAATATAAAAGATTGATGTGACTTGTATATAAAGTTTATATTACGCCGAAATGTAATTATTATTGATAAATAAAGATATAAAGTGCCCTTATGGCTAACTTCAGCAGCGTATGCACTCTTGTGTTTTTATATGAAAATATGTCATTTTTATTTTTTCCAAACGAATATACTTAATTTTATATTTAAATCTGATCTTAATTTACTCGTATAAAGATCTATCTACTAGGATACACACGGTAAATGACTTAAATCGGGCCCAAATAGCCGGCGTGAGGTCCACGCCATAGACCACGTCATAGACCACGTCAATTATTGGTATTTGGTATCGATGTTTATGGAATAGGTATTATTGGGCAATAAGTGCGCCTCAATCTATTGTGGTGTCATTTACAGCTGACTGTCCTAATTTATTGGTTCAGTATACCATTAGTTGAGTTTTATGTACGGTTAAAATTCAAACACAATTACTCATTTATTTGGTTGAGGTTTGAGTTGTAATATTTAAAAAAAAATAATATGGTTAAAAAATACATGAAGTAAGTAATTGGACATAATAGTATAATCAGAGTTCAAGGTTATAAACTAGTCAAAACGATTCTGGGTATAGATGACCTTAGTGTTTACCCCGGAAATACTACAGCAGTAGAAGCCTTCATGCAGTAGAAGCCTTCATGCTTTAGAAGTTATTACATTTGAAATTGTTTACTATCTTATTGTATAGGCACTTACCAGTATACCTAAGGCATTTTGATTTTTTAACCCCTACATGCTATAACGGCACCAGGGCCTTTATTCAAGATGCATTCGATAACTTCGACGGCGAAGTTCTAAAACAAAATGTATGGGATTTGACATAAGGCATCGCAATGGACATGTCACTTAAAATCAAATCACATACACTTTTGATTTCGAACTTCGCCGTCGAAATTATCGAATAAGTCTTGACTAAAGGCCCAGTACCATCAATCACGCAGCATCAACGCAAGCGTTATTTATATGTATAAGGCCGTTGGCATCTTTCTGGTCAAACATTGGGACTGTCTCCCAATGCTTGACCAGAAAGCTACACCAGGGATTACCTTGGTTGGTACAGGATACTCACCCTAGTATCCACCCGCAGCTGCTGCTGCTGCGGCGGTCGCTCGGCTGCGAGGCGAATCTTCTTGAAGGGCGGCGGATCTGCTGGCGGTGGATGATGCACGGGTGGCGCGGGCGGCGGCAGGTACGAGCCCAGCAGCGACATGCGCGCCCCGCCCGCGCCCACCGCCCGCCCATAGCTGTCCCTGGAAACACGAGAAGGACAGATTAGCAAATTGGTTATGAACAGACGAAGTTGGTGAGTACAACATAAAATACCATATATTATGTTCAAGTCTATTCTCAAATGGGGTCGGAACTCGAAAATGACCATCTAACAATTCAAAGACAACGAGCCTAGAGACTAACAAGTTTATTTCGTATTCTTTAGCCCACTTACAACAAAACTTTACTACAAATGCCTTGCCGCAAATGACATAAAAATCACAGTTAAGGCGCATTCAGATGACGCGCTCGTAACAGTTGAAAGGTTGGCCGCCCAATTATGACCATTGTGTATCATTAAATACTGTTGTCTTTGTCGCGGGGGTACGGAGGCGACGCGAGCGGCGAGCCATGCTCGGGCGCAGCGTGATCACGACTCGTACGCGACCTGTGCGCGACCTGTGCGCGACCTGTGCGCGACCTGTGCGCGTGTATTTTATTATAAAGGTATTTTTTAGAACTTTATATTACAAAAGATAAGCATTGAATTCCAATGTTTCTAATGAGAGGGCGATTCTGACGCTGCGCGCTGTCTTGCGGAGAAAAATTCGCGCTCGTGTGAACACGCTCATTTCAGATGTAGGTTCCAAGTTGTTATAAAATTAGAGAGGTGTACGTATAATATCCTTTTCACTCCCATTACCCGTAGTCGCGCTTCATTGGACTGTTATTGTGGTAAGTTGAACCCAGATGATAGATTACTTAATGAAAAGCGATCTAGTTGTGTAGTTGTTAAGAGTGCTAAGTGTGAGTTTTTTTTTCCTCAGATTTGTGGCGCTGTACAAATCACATACAAATTCCTAGTAAACTCCAAACGCGCTCACGATCGAATGCGAAAAGAAAAAAACTCACACTTAGCACTCTGTTTAATACAAATTACCACATTATAAAACAGTACATATTTACATTGTATATCTACTCCGCTGTCATTTTCTATCTTCTTATATATTATATATAAAAGGCAAAGCTAATTGACTGATTTATCAACGCACAGGCGAAACCCTTAAGACTAGAAATTTAGAATTTTGCACACGTATTTCTCATATGACGTCCGATGACGCATCCATCACACAGACAAAGCATTTTCAAAATTCAACCCCCTAAGGGGTCAAATAGGGGATAAAATTTTGTATGAAACTTTTTTACCCTTGGACATATTTGCATAAAATTTCGTATGACTTGAGTACGGAAAAAATAATGAATTACGTATTTCAGCGTTTTCTAAAATTTAGCCCCTAAGCGGGTAAAATAGGGGATGAAAGTTTAAAATCACGCGGGCGAAGCAGCGGACAATTAATGCTAGTGTCCCATTAAAGCAGGAGTTCGCAACCATCAGGGCGCGCCTTCATTTCTGTGATTATTTTAATTGCAAATATTAATCTACGCCTGGGCAGTCGGTATTTTTAAGTAAAGTTTCGATAAGTTACAATATTTATTTATTTTCATACAAAAAGAGATTTGTTTGGAATAAATATAGATAAACTGCGTTTTTTTGCAATAAAATATCACAGGAGGGGGCATGAAAGTATTATTTATAATCCGGCAAGGGCAAAGTTTGGGAAACCCTGCTTTAAAGCAATAAAAGCAGCCTCATCGTCGGAGCATGTTGTTTTAATTATAAAACCTCGCCAACAGCCATCTTGTAATTGCTACTACCCGGCACTACGATCCGTTCAGAGTTATATTACCTCTGACAGGGCCTTTATGCCGACGACATAAGGATCACTCTCATAGAATCTCCGGGTTAAATAACTCAGAACGGGCCGTAGGCTGCTACACGAAATAGCTTGAGGGATAAACCATAATGAGAGATCGGCTGACGTTTCAATTCGTGGAACAGCTAAGCCTATTATAGATACAGAATATTCGATAGATCCTTATACGTAAACAATTTCTAGGAAACAGGATAAATTAAATTAAGAGCCGCAAGTTGGTAATTCAGAGAATAAATCGAGCCTTACGTTGAAACTTACCAAGTAATGTAATATCATTATTCATTCGGTGTACTGTTATGAAAATTGACAGTATTTAACGAGTTATTATATTTATAGTTAAACAAAATTTATTCTTATTATCTTACGCCCGAAATTAATAACGTATCTAAAATCTTAGATTGACTTCAATCTCAGATTCTCAAACAAAAATTGACGTAAATTGACGTGAAGTTAATCCTAGGATCGTTGAAATGTATAAAATCTTGATCTCAGATAGCTAAAATGTGATTAAGATTGATTTTTAATTTCGGGCGTAAATGGACAACAAAAAATTATTTTGTTTTAAACACTTGAGACTATAAAATTCACTTATTTTGATAAGAATTCATATTTATTGATAATATTGCGCTAATTTTTCTTTTGAATGACATGAATTCATGTTTATTGGTAAACATGACCTAACGATTTCAATATTTTTAGACTTATATATAAAAGTTAATTATATGCTGTCGCTGACTTTTTTGTAGGCATTATCAAGCTCTACAACTTTTCTTTAGGACTTAATAATAATCTCCCCATCGGTAAGGCAGCTTTCGTATGAAACGTTTTCGTTCGACCGTTTTTTCTCCGACTTACTTTGCGAATCCGGCTACAACGAAAAAGTTTTTTTTTCGGGTTAATATATAGCCTATGTCACTCACAAATAACGTAGCCTTCTATTGGTAAAATAATTTTCAAAATCGGTTCAGTAGATCCAGAGATTATCCCCTACAATCTCACACACTCACAAACTTTACCTCTTTATAATATTAGTATAGTTTAACTAAACTACTTAGTCGATCAATGATCATGTCACCATTACCCTACTGCTACTGTTATTTATATTTTAATTTAGGAAAAATAAATTATTAATTTTATATTCATAAATAATTTTCCCTGACTGTACAATTCGCGATCCCTCTAGTCCCCCATGTGTGACACATTGAGCGGTGGGGCCGGGGTCAGTGACCGGCGCGCAGTAATCTGATAACAGCTGCTGTTATCTGTCACTGCCCATTAAAGTGAGAAACGCGCTAAAATCAATGTAAGAACGTTCAAAGTTACAATCGCCTGAAGTCCGAATACGATGCAGAAAATCAATACGCCCACGGCGAGAATACGTTATACGCGTATGTACGTACGTATACAACCGCACGGGTCAATAAAAATTTGGATACCCCGTATGATGAGCGTTTCTTCTTCAATATCCAATACGATATCGGATATCGCGCCGAAAATGTCAAAGATAGACAATATGTTAAAACATATCCCTGTCTTTCTCACGTCTGTCTATGTAATTAAAACACTATGTATAAGGATGAAAATTCGAATAACCTGTATATAGTTATATACCTATAACTGTAACTATAAACACAGGCAAGTAAAATGAGCTAAGTTGAGACAAATATTAAAATGTATTTATATCTATACAATATACAGGTGTATATTGTATAAATATAAATAAACACAAGATAATAAGATAAAAATTAAAATATCTTTTAGAACTTTATTAAACACAAAAACGGGTTAATTTGTGATAAAAAATTTAAAAAACCAGTATTACTATAAAAATAAAGTAAAGTGGGCTAAGTTGAGGTAAAAATTAAAACATCGCGATATATTGACGTTTAGCGCCGGCCGCCTCTGCGCGGGAAGGCCAAGGTTGCCACGCGGGGGGCGGGCGGCGGCGGCGGGGCGGGAGGGACGACCGTTCGCTCTCGCTGTTTGTTTTTTATCATTCAGAGCGCGTCCCGAACACGTGGTTGCCAACGTGGCGCGCTATATTCGTACATTACTCGCGTGTAAATCCGCCCTGGCGCTAGCGACGGCGGAATTATTTTTGCAAGTGACACGATTCTTACGAACTTTCGTTCAGATCTCACTAGTATCTCATCTCATCTCATTAATATCTCGGTGGTTTAATAAAACATCGATTGGATTGGTACAAAGTGTAAACATGTATAAATAATACCTAAATAAACATAATATTATGAATAAAAACTAGTCAATCTAAAAATAGAAGTACACGCGTTTGGCGTAGTAATGGCGTCGATAGCGTTCAACGGCTCCGAGCTACAATGTTGTCAACTGCGTCGCCGAGTTTCTCGACTAGCGAGCTCGCTAGCGAGACAGTTGGCACTAGATCTTATTGAGAGTGCATAGTACATACAGTCTATTTTTTGTTTGCCAAGTTAAAAATACATGCAATAAATTAATTATTATAGCCCAGGATTTCACCTATATAATGTAACGGAACAAGCTATTTTAGCATTACAAATGTTGTCTCAAAAGTCACAAATTCCAACGTTTAAGATACCTTAGCGCTTAGATATTCAAGGTCGAAGGGTGCAAAATTCAAGTTTGTACAAAAATTAAACTCGGTCCGTTTGATTCCCTAGGTTGCCCCGTTTATCTTGACTAAGAATGCACTAATAAAGATTAGATCGGTTAAGATGTTTGGCCAAGTCGTAAACGACATACGATAACTACACACACCTGCAGCATTAATTAATTACATTTATAATTAATATTATTTCACTTATGAATTGTTTAATTTCCACGTATCCTAAACTAATATGACAGTGTGAAATCGCTTAAAAAATATGTATAATGATTAATGATACACTTAAAAGTCAGAAATTATTTACATAAGTAATTTTGTCTACATAGACGACTTTGTTAAAAATTTTAATCACAGGACTCAATACAAAAACTTGAACCGAAGTTCTAAAGCTAAACCTTAAACAATAGGCTTATTTTCTGCAAGACTAGTCACTTTGTATATTTTTCTCGCACTGGTGCCACCTGCCAACCGCTTGTGCGACCGACAGACCGACAAAAAATATTGTTGACGTGGTTAAATGACTAGACAGATTTAATAATCATCAAATTATACAAATTTGGTAACAACAAAACAAAACTATGTATTCACAAACAACAAACAAGTCCATAAAAAACCGACAATCACATAAAAGACAAAAATATGGCATTGAAAGTAGTTTCTGTATGTTTTGGCTTGGCTTTGTACGTGATCTTGTAGGAATATGATATTCATATCTTGCTTAATAAAATATTGTATATTACTATTTATAGAAGCGACTTCGATCACGTATTTTGTTTCTCCGTGGAAAATTTTGGACACCCGTTTCAGTCTTTAGGTTTGAAATCTTACTGAAAACACAAAAATGCACAAAAAAAATATGATATAAACTTATTTTTTAAATAATTCCTCTTTTAAATTCGGCTAAAATTTTAACTATTTCTCTACTCAATCTTCTTCATTTTGAAGCCTAAACAATATCATACAATATTTTATAGAACTCACGTTCAACTTTGCTGGTACCGACTTCAAAATTCAGAAGATTGAGTAGAGAAAAAGTTAAAATTTTAGCCGAATTTAAAACGGGAATTATTTAGAAAATAAGTTTTATTTCGTACTTTTTTGTGCATTTTTACTTTGGAAGTCGGTTTTCATTTTTTATTTAAAAATAATAATTTTTCTATTTTATAATAATTATTATCCGTCGGCGACAAAAATGTAGCAGTAAATATCAAATATACTAATAGTGATGATGATGATCACGAATATAATTTTGACAATAGCAAAATTTCAAAGACAAAATGATATCGGTGCACAAAACTCTAATGACTAGTTAGTACATATGTCATCATAATAATATGTTGGTGTTTGGTATGAAGATTGTGGTGATGATGGTGATGATTACTGTAAGTGGTATGATGGCATATGCTTGCAGTTCTTCAAACAACGCCGAAATCCCCAAACATGCATCTATAAGGACTCAGGAGTTCTGTTCAGTACTTTTTGGATCCAGGGTATAACCTTGGTGCAAAATCTTGTTTTTTGGTAGCACATGCTTAGACTACTTCAGACAAAGTCGAAATCACTATATTATGTGTCCATATAAATTTCGAAGTCCATATATTATAAATATATACATAATCGCCTCCTTTTTTGGAAGTCGGTTAATAAGAGGACGAAATAAGAAAACCGGCCAAGTGCGTCGGAGTCGCGCACAAAGGGTTCCGTACAAGACGGCAAAACCCACCTTTTTTTTGGCATTTTTTATTATGTATTTGTTGTTATAGCTAGACAACAGAAATACATAATCTATTAAAATTTCAACAGTCTTGCTATCACGGTTAAGGAGATACAGTCTGGTGACAGAAGGACGAACGGACGGACGGACGGACGGACGGACGGACGGACGGACGGACGGACGGACGGACAGACAGCGAAGTCTGGTCCCGGTCCCATTTTTACCCTTTGGGTACGGAATCCTAAAATCTATTTTTATAGAGCATATAAATCGACCACATGATAAACTTGGGTCCGCCTCTCGCATTTTCGAGAGAACCTCCAAGAACTTTCTTCATAAATTCGAAGAAGCCTTTGTCGAGGGTAACAATAAAATTTACATAAACTCCCGAACGACGCCCAAAGTTACTTTCGACGAGCTAGATCTCTTTTGTTTGCGTTAAACCAAAACTTAACGGTTTTATGTAAAAAAGGGTGCAAGCAAACCCGAGATATATTAAATCTCCGATAGGTTCATTTGTATGTTTTTTTAACAATATTCTGAACCTGAGAAGGTCTTCCATGATCCGCAATAAGACATTTTTTATTATAATAAAATGTATAGAATATACGTAACACAAATTAAACACAGAGCTTACGTAGTGGGCTAAGTTAAGATAAAAATGAAAACATCCAGTAAAACTATTGAACCAGCCATATCAAGTCGCTTTAAAAAATAACTGTGAAGGTACCTAATGTGTCTTACTTATAAAAATAATAATTTACTTAGTAAAATATTATTTAATTTACAGACTTTTTTTAATTGGACCGATGCCTAATGAGTGATGTAATTTGATCGTGTTGTGATGACGTGATTGCCTTACTTCGTAAAATACTAACATTAGACTAGTCAACAACAAGTGCCTTTTGGACCAACTTTTTTCAGCAGTCTCCAAAAATTATGATTGAGGTCATTCAATTCGGAATGGCATCTAGATGATTTTTGAAAAAAATTAAGGGCTTGCAAAAATTGTAAAAGATATTAACAATTAACTAAAAAAGCGGGGGTTTAGTTTTTTGCAAATATCTCAAAAACTAATAAAGATTTTTCAAATCAAAAGATTTCAAAGATTCAAAAAGAGGAGGAAATTTCCTAAAAAAAGGCTTGATTCCCGGAACTGTAGGATCAATATTTATAATTTTCCCAGAGGGATGAAAATACGGCCGAAAACGGGTACTTTGGCTTGGGCAAGCCGCGCCCACTTTGGACACTTTAACAATTAAAATTATTTGAACATACTAAATATGAAAAAAAAAATTATAAAATTATACTTTTCAATTTTTTATTAATAATTTTCGTTGTTGCAAAACAAAAAAAATTAAAAACAAAAAAAAATAATATTAAAAAAAAAATCAGAAGCACAGTACCCAGACAAAACTGCTCATTGACCTTTAAAAAGAGACATTCTCCTAGGTGTCAGCATTGTAGAGGGTCCTGTCTTAGGCTGGGACTAGATGATCTGGAATCCGGAAGGCCGTAGAAAATGCAGAATATTTATTGAAAATAGAACTCTGAACTAATGCAATATAGCTCAAAATCGAACACAGAAGTGTCAAGTCAAGTGTCAATGTCATATAATATGACAGCTCGTCACTCGATACTTCGATTTTCAGCTATATTGTATTAACGCAGAGTTCTAATTTCAAAGCTCTTTCCCGAAGAACTTTCCCGGTCCTGGCGGTTTCCGGAACATATTATAGTACCCCTTACGCATCACTCCGTAATGGTCCGACTCATATTAAAATATGTTACCATGACGCTGGCAGAGCTTGAAGAGGTTATGCTCTACAGAGATCTACACTAACCGATTTTTTTTTCAAAATGTTCATTCTTCGTGTCCGGGTACTGTGTGTCAATTAGCTTAACACTCAATTCCCTCGACTGTACAGCCGATGTTTCTGCGCGGGCAGTTGCACAACACCGTCACCTAACGCGCGCCATTGTGAACGGTACCTCCCCCGCCGTTCCCAGGGTTTCTTCTCGTGGTCCGTCACAATTGTACAATGTACATGTTATACATGATGAGAACTCATTCACTGTTAAATAAGAAGCTCGTATGTTATATTGATCGTAATTAGCTTTTGAAGTGGAAACTTCTTCTGTGATTTGGTTATGATAAGACGGGACTGTCTTCAGTATAATGTACGTATAATGCTAAACGATATTATAAATTATAATATATTAAGTAAGATCCGTGCCAAAAATAACGAGTTAGCTCGGAAAGTAAAGTATTAACTCATTAGGGAGGAAATAATATTTTACTTAAATGGAGAAAGTTACTTGGTATGTTAAAATCTCTTAATTTTACAGCAAAGCTATTATGTATGTGTGCAGATATACACTAGTTTTTGTTTTATTCAAAAATATTAATAGTTACGATTTTACACGCGTGGAGCGGCGTGACGTCACGTTACACCTCGGCCATAATATAGCCCAGAGTTCGCGCCCGTACTACGCACCGCTTAATACCATGTTACCGTCTGGGCCACTATAAAGTTAAATATCTTGGAAACTTATTGACGTATCGAAATTTATTTTCCATGCAGAATACAGAAAGCTTACATTTAAAATTAGTGAACATTCTCCATTAGCAATCTATGAACCCCGCCTTGGTAACAATAACAAATAGGCGAATGCCTGCACGCAATAAGAACGTTGAAATTGCGAAATGTTAAACAATTTGTTTTGTTAGCACAATAAGCATAGCAATATGTAGGTGTGAGAGTTGCAAAAATATTGCAACCTCACCGCATTAGTTGCAATTTGCGAAATGCTAAGTAAAATAAATGTTTAACGGTCGCTCGTGTAGAAAAGTATGTCGGGAAAATAACATGAGTCGACTGGAAGTCTGTAACGGACGTAAACACTAAACACGACCGCCAAAGACGAAGCCGAACAATGTTGGTGACTTGTGAGTCGTGAGTGGTGACCATGTCAAAGAAAAAATTATGCACGTGATTATTGAACCCATGCAGTTTTAAATTTAGCTTAATACTAAGGACCTGTTTCCAATGATTTCAAAACTAAGGATGTGCTATGACGTACATGTTTGACAGAAAATGCCAAGATGACAAATGTTAAACCTCAACTGCCCAAAACAACCCCAACAGTGCCAACCCCTATGCCTATTTCACAATCTTGTAACAACAAATGAGTTGTCTGACACTTATCAGTATATTGTGCAACAGGCCCTAAAGTGAATATACAGTCGAGATGCTAGATCAAAGATCGTATTAGGATTTAGGCAGGTCTATTAAGAACCTACTTCTGTTCCTGTGATTACTTCTACAATGAGGATCAATCACTTAGTAGCAAATCGAATCGAATCGAATCAAAGTACATCGTATGTTTAATAACTTACTGAGGATTTTATTTTTAAATTATTAAAATCCGTTAAGAAATGGTGAATCTATTAAAGATTTTCTGAACGGCTTGTTTGAATCGCGCGCTTCCGCTGAATTGGTTACGATGACGTCATCTGTCGGGATCCGACTTGATTGTACTCATACTTCATAGGTATTGCATAAGTAGGTATTCATTCTCCGATTCTTGACGCTTGTGCCTGCGTGCATTGTTTCTGTTTAGGTTAAATATTTTAGTTATGTTTAGAGGGGAGGTGACGACGACAGATGACGTCACAGCGACTAGCTGCATTCTCGGGCGCGTTTTTGTAACTAATATACTGTATCTTCGTCGTTTTTAGTTCGATTTAAATAATTTCTTTAAAGTATTTACTGGTTTCCTTGTCGCCATAACCCACAAAAAACATGACTGATCCTCATTAATTTCCCATGTTTACGTGAACATCATTGTACATGTGATTTTATTCTCTTTTACTATAATTTTACGACTGAACTGTGAACTAGTTTTATGGACTAACACCCACTGCGTTGGCCCCACCTGTCCACACCTGGCCCACCCAGGCTGTTGTTGTATTGTATGTATATATACAACATATGCATCTGTATTATGTATTGGTATGTAGGTGCTGTACATGTAGCGTGTATTAAGTAAAGTTATGAATTTGGAAAAGGCGAAAAAAGCTGATAGGATCGCATTAAATCAGAGATTCCCAAACTTATTCCGTCTGACGCCCACTTTGAAAATCATTCATTTTGTAGCGCCCCCAATTTTTTTTTTACTTTAAAAACCTCAATAAGTCGCTTACGTTATGTAAGCGACTTTAAATAAATAAATAATAAAAAAAAAGTAATAACGTATTAGTCTCGGCTGGAGTTTAATTAAACCTTTATTCTAAACGAGACTTTTTTTACCAGAGAGAGCAATAATAATGCCCGATGAATTATAATTAAACCTTATAATTTCAATTTTATTTTTAATAGATCAGGTACATATAAAAAATCCCGCGTTCGGCAAGTGCTCAGCTTGGCCGCAACAATGGATATACCTATTTGTAACACGTGTCTTCGGGGGTGGGGACCTGCGACATGAAAACACGAATATTTTTAGTGGCTGATACCCAGTGGCGTGCACAGGATTATGACACTGGGTATGCGGCGAAGTACTCGGTCACAAAAACTTTTTCGTTTATAGATTTTTAGCATAGCTACAGCCAAGCGATGGATCTCTAAGTCGAAACCATGCCAACAGAGCAAGTCTTAGATGTACTACTATTTATGTACATCTTCTACGGCAACGCAGACAAAACAGCGATCGATCGTCGCGGCGGAAGAAATTCTAATAAGTAAAATAATAAGCATATTTTAAAATATTATAACTACTCACCAGTCAGTCAGCTTCAATTTTCACATATTCAAGGTTTCGGTTACTTGAGATTACTATATCCCGATGTAAATTACTAAATAATATGCAAGGAAAACAATATAATTTAATCGTGTGTACACAACCACACAGCCAGTTATACGTTTCATAACGTTTAACATGAAATTTTCGAGTTACATTACTTTTTTTGCTGGTTTAATTGTTGTAACTCGGGTACACACCTACCTTTAGACAGAATTTGAATCTTTTCACTGAATGACAATTGTGAGAACTTGTTATTTTTAATTTTTAATAAACACACATTATCAACGCAAACCTCACAATCAAATAACATTTTAAATAAATCAACAAACGCACTAGTAAAAGCTTAAGATATAAATAGCGTAGTGAACGCATAAAAATATAAATATTTAATATATATTTTTTTACTTTATATTTAAACCATAAAATAGGATTAAAATATAAACGAATAAATGGATGGTGTGTAGTAGGAGTATTTTAATTTCAGTAATTTTAAAATATAAAGTAACTGAACTTACAAATCACCCATCGCCCCCTTATTTCACATCAGCGCCCCCCATTTTTTTCCCCTTACCTCCCCTCTAGGCCTCCAGCGCCCACAAGGGGGAGGAGTTTCGCACACTTTGGGAAAGACTGCATTAAATAGAGGTATGTGGTCTCCACTCTCTACGTAGACCTGTTGTTTAATGAGAAAATGGGCTTAATCCTAATAGCCTATATGTAGTATTCAGTACTAGCTTTTGCCTGCGGCTCCGCCCGCGATAATACGGTATCCCATGGGAATACTGTACTTTTTCGAGATAAAGAGTAGCCTATGCGTAAATCCAGAGCCTAAGCAACGTAGTAACTATTTAGCAATCAGTGCCTAAACTATATCATACCAAATTTATCAAAATTCGTTTAATAGTTTTTGCGGGACAGAATCACAAACATCCACCCATCCATTCGCACAAAGTTTCACACTTATAACTTTAGTAGGAGGTAGGTGCTGTTACTTGTTAGTCTATGCCTATTGCCTAGTGCCTACGCCCTACGCCCATGGTACCGTATGTCGATGGTGTACCTGTATGTGAGCGCGGCCGAGCCATAGCCAGGCTGGTGCAGACGGAGCTGGGCGGGCGGGTATGAGGGCGCGTAGGGCGCGGCCGGGCGCGCCGGCGCCACGCCCGCCTGCTTGCCGCCGTACGCCAGCGCCGCGTGCCCGTGCTCCGACTGCCCGGGCCTGCAACAATACAGTCAAACTTGTTAGAACATTTGGAGAAAGTGCTAGAAGTGAAGAACCCAACAAATAAATATACACGATAGAACATCTGGAAAAAGTGGCAGAAGTAAGGACAGTAAAAGTAAAGATGAACGCAACATGGAGACTTGTGAACACAACCGTTCCACTTGTGCAAACTGCAATGCAAGATTGCCGACCCTCTTGTCATTGGCATTTGACCAGAAGGTCGATTCTGCTATTTTAATCCAGCAATAATGCAGCTTCGATACTTGTTCGATACAGTCCGGATCCTATCAAATAGCATAGTCGCCTGCACTTTTATACCGCTATGACCTACAACTATACCGGTTTTTAACGATTTAATAACAGCCTTGTCTTTGAGGTAGTCAATACAATGCATTCGTAGATTAGAGGTATCTTCCACTTTAAAAACACCAATTGAATGTGTGCAAGACTTGTGTTGCACTGTGCTCATAATGTTACTGCCGTCATTTAGCATGTGGGAGGTCAGAGGGTTTGCGAAATTTCCTATTACGTAATAGAATATAGGAGACGCAGGAATCTGTTGGTTGACCTTTAAACGATATGAAATTTACGATCCAGTAGGTATTATTGATAGAGAAATACTTTATGAAGACATTAATTAAAGAAATCCAAAAGTCCCCACAATTAATACAAAATAAATAATCAAAAGTTTAAAACTATAACTCGACTACGTTTTTGTAATTATGTAGTTACACGGGGCTACATTATTACGAATCTATTGACACCTCATTCTTTAAAATCGGATCAGTAGTTTAGGTGCTGCGATTGAACGAACATACATACGAAAGTATTTACTTTTGGGCGTAGTCCGGTAAAAACCGGCAAAGTTCGAGTCGGTCTCACGACAAAAAAACATGTTTGTTGTGTAGGAGCCCGGCTTGAATATTTATTTTATATTAATTTTAATATTTTGTTGTTAAAGCGGGAACAGAAATACATCATCCGTGAAAATTTCAACTGTCTAGCTATCACGGTAAGGAGATACAGGTGACAGACGGACAGACAGACAGACAAACAGCGAAGTCTCAGTAATAGGGTCCCGTTTTACCCTTTGGGAACGGAACCCTAAAAACGTTTAGTCTAAGATAAGCTAATTCCAAAACAATTCCACTCACAAATCACAGATACTGAGATCTATAACTTACAATCTAATGCATTAAGCTAGGGTTGCAAACCGTCCTGTTTTCCCCAGACATGGTCTAGTTTTTGTGTGTCAGTGTCCTGGGGTGTCTTGGATAGTTTAGCAGCGTCCTGGATTTTTAAAGCGCCCTGATTAGTGTCATGTATTTTAAAATTCGCGCGTCACTTTTACAACTTTTCTTTCTAATTTAATTTATTATATAAATACTTATATGCAAAAACATGAATATTAACATTATATGTATTACATTTAACCTATTTACATTTTAATATAACAGTTGCAACTCTACTGCTGCGTCCTGTTTTTTAACTGGATTGTCCAGGTTTTTCCAACTACAAATCCTAGTTTTTTTTAAATTTGGAGTTGGCAACCCTACAATAAGCTAGCGTGACTGCGAGGTCCAAACTCCAAGGTCGTATTTAGATATAGCATAAAATATATACAAACGCCGCGCCGCACCCGCTGAGTCACGGTCAGCACCGTCAGTAGTGAATTACCATATTTCGTAATAATAAATACAACATTTTCCATAAGGAAAATTCTAGGAAATTTATGATTAGCTACCGGCCCGTTTCAATAACCTATCTATCTATAACTATTTGTAAAAAAACGTCGCCATTCAATCGTTTGACGGTTTTTTGCGATACAAGTTTGACGTTTCTAACAAATAGTTTTTGATAATTAGATAATTAGGTTATTGCAACGGGCCATACATCAACAACGAAGACGAATTTAGAGAAAAGGTGAAAGGTTACATGTGCGCGGCCACGTACCAGATACTAAGTAGTAAGTAACTGGGTAACCGAGCTCAGCTCGGAGTTCTGATAAATTTAAAAATTAAAAATAATCACTAAATTATTTATCTGACCGGGATTCGAACCCACTACATACCGAATTTTCGAACACAGCAAAAAATATACATACGCATACCAAACTGCCAATCGGACTGACATATTAGAGTCGATATTATTGATATATTGTTACAGGACGAAATAAAAAACCCCAGGGATAAGACCTAGCTAGATCGATTTATCTCCCCGAAACTCCCTGCATACTAAATTTCATGGTAATACTTGCAGCCGTTTTCGAGAAACCGATTATATACATACGAGATTGTCTCATTGAAAGTATAAGATATCCTTTTTTTCTTTACGGACTGGTTTTCTTCTGCGTGAATCAAACCTGCTAAAGTTATGCTAGAAGTGTTGATTCGCGCAGAGGAACAGAAAACATTAGGTGGATCCAGAAATGGTTATTAGCTTTATCTTTTCCATTATTACATTGTTTTTAGGGTTCCGTACCCAAAGGGTTAATAACGGGACCCTATTACTCTGAGACTCCGCTGTCCGTTCGTCCGTCTGTCTGTCTCACTGTCTGTCACCACTCACTAGGATTCAGGAACCGTGATAGCTAGACAGCTGGACAGTTGAAATTATCACAGATGATGTATTTAGCAATTTCATTAGGCTAATTTCTAATAGGGCATTTATCTTTGTATAAAGACAAGCAATCATCATTGTCATTACTTTGTTTGGTTACATAAAGCATGATGACGATGATAGCAAGTCGAAAACGCCGGGTCAGTTAAAATCTACAACTCGGATCCAAGGCACGGTAGCCTGGAGGTCAAGCCTACGCGCAACAGATCCGGCAACATGACTCAGCCACCTGCACACAAGATGGCGTCAGGCCGAACGAGATGGAACTTTTGTTGCAAATAAATAAACGACCTGACAGGCCATTGGTAATCATTTTTATGGATTGGAGCTTTACATATTAGGATGTCTTTATTCTCACTTAAAACTCAACGTTAAGGTCCGTTGAACGCATTTTAGTAGGATTATGTACGAATATTCCTCAAAGTCCTCAAACTTTTTTAATCATGACATTTTAATTTCAATTTCACATTTTACTATTGTGGTATTAATGGCGCCTATTATTTGTTAGACAATGCAGTCACTTGTCAAGACAGTCGGAGACAGGTAAAGTTTTTTTACTAAGACCTACAACTTTCTAAGAAATATACTGCCTAATGCCAAACATGATATTGCAGTTAAATAACTATAAATGTGGGCATTGACACGACAGAGCGATAAATTAAAAGACTTTGGACCGAATGTAAAAGAATTTGAAAAAAAACATAGAAACATTTGTTGCAAATTGCAGTGCGCCTTTTTCTAATATGTATCATAGGGATTAAGCACTACAGGACTTAAGTGCGCAACAGTGAAAATTAAAAATATAATAAATATAGATGCTAATATCAACAGGTGTGTCTCGTTCAGCGCTTTTATATCCTATATGATGACTGATGACAGCATAGACCCGTATTAATAAACCGTTCTCAAACTCGTTAACAAGACCTTTCTTGGCTGAGACGGTCTCAAGTAACGATTAGCTTTTCAAGAATGTCTTTAATTAATAGTATGATCTCAAGACCGTATCAGTTGATAACGTGAATGAGATCACTTACTCAACTTTTGAGCGTCATCTATACGACAAAGAATGAATTAAATAACGTTTCGTTTACACTTTTTGGACAGCGAAAAAAAGTTTTGTTTTGACTTTTATCTTTGGTATCGAGTGCTATTAAATGTTGCTGACAACAGTAGTTCTAAGACATGTAATTGTCAATGCCATATTGACAGATGTCACGAGTAAAGCCTATTTACTTAGGTTTATTTCGAATAACTAAAAGGCTATAATCAGTGTAGACTGTAGACGTAATTGTGTTAGACATATCTCATATGTAATACGTATCCGTGTTAAGCACCAATAAAGGAGAATATAAGAATTACTGCTGTATTATTATCATCACCACTCAAGCGTAAGCGTAGTATATAATGTATCACTAAGTGAGGCTCTTGACAAAGTATCTGCTATATACATGTATTTACCAGGTACAACCCTATAACCCTGCAACGATAACATCATTCTTTGTAGTCTAGCAGGTACTTCATGAAGAGGTTTTTTAAAAACCTAAATTAAAGGTTTGTGATCAGTATGAACAGTTGTTTTACTGCCATAAATATATTGGTGAAATTACATCCATTTACATCCAAACTGTATGGCAAACAATTCCTTTTCAATCTGAGCATAGTTTTGTTGACAGGATGTTAGTCGTTTGTTTGGCATCAAGACCGCTCCCAGTGCATTCTGATGAATCTTCCGACAAAATCACAGGTGAGTTGCAATTATAATTAGTTAACACTGGTGCTTTAGATACGACTTCTTTTAACAAATCAAAGCTCTTTTTACAGTTTTCATCCCATTACCATAATATATCTTTTTTTAACAAATTTCTTAAGGTATTAGTTTTCTCTGTTAGATTTTCTATAAACGATGCTAAAAAATTAATCATGCCTAGAAATCTCTGCAAATCTTTAATATTTTTAGGTATGTGCATATCTTTTATGGCTTTAACATTCTCTGGATCAATTTTTACACCTTTATTAAAATTATAGCCAAAATATGCCATTTCTTCGAGAAGAAACTTGCACTTGGCTTTATTTCATTTTAAATTAACTTGCCTAGCCCTTTCCAAAAACATCTCTAACCTTTTATTGTGTATTTCAATTGTTTCACCGTATATTAAAATGTCATCACACCAAATTATTATACCTTATATATATTATATATTACATTAAACGAATTGCCTATTTGATTTATAATATAAATCAAATAGGTAATTCGTTTAATGTAAATAAATAAATGAAATCGAAAATATTTCCATAAATACTCGACACTGGCAGAATGGTGCAATACCTTTGCAACCACTATTGCCAAAAAGAAGAAGAAAAAGTATCAACAAGCGTCTTTTTAATCATAACTATAGAGTTATGCCGGGGATTTCAATGGGTGACGTTGTGGAATATGTAATATTTCATAAATTTGTGTTATCTCGGTTCTTAATGTGTAATATTGGTAGAATATTAACCATTAAATATTCGTTAACGTGCAAAGTGTGGGCAAGTGGTACAACTACTAAAAACGCGCTATTTTGTTTTTAGCGCCAAAACTCCCCAGGAACTTTCAGTAAAGCTTCTACCACTTTACTGAATCGACTAACATGACTCATGGACTGTACTGACTATATATTTGGACTTTGACTAGACTTTAGACTTGACGATTTAGGAATACGGTGTAGAAAATTTAAACGAAAGTTCTATTTCCCGCCTTTTTAACTTGACGCTGGCAAATGGTTACAAGCCGATGCCATATATATATAAAAAAAAATCATAACTATAATTTGTGTCCAGTATGTAGTGTAAATTCTGAGTTTGTTTATTCGTATAAGTATTTATTAGATTTAATTTACATAACTGTAACACAACCAAAACCACAACAAATAATATTGTACTGTATCCCAAGCCGTACTCAAGTCAAGCTCACGAAACCGCGTCTCAAGTAACAGTTTGACAGCAATGACAGCGTTCTTGAGTAACGAGTCTCGTTATTATGTTTAGGTTCGCGCAGTTCGCACCCACTTGATACGCCGGACCTACAGCTGTACGATCTATGAATTAAAACAACATCTAAGTACTTTCTTGAGAATTGTCTTAGCTATAAGAACGGTTTATTAATACGGGCCTAAGTGTGGTATATTCAGTAGGAGTAATGTGCTGTTTGTATGTGACACACGTGGACAGAGTATCGACTCATAAAAAACATTCAAATAACATGTACCATACCGTTTGATACCGTTTCCAAGAAGTCGTAGTCTGTCGCCGACGGGTTTTGTGGAACAGGTAAAAAGTAGTAGAGGATAAAAATTGGCGCGTATTTATGTATTCGAAGGATGATTCCATTCCCAGGTCAGAGTATTTCTTGGTAAACTAATATTTGGAGCCGGAGGAACTCAGCAATGGCAAATATTGTGTACACCCAACCTTCTTCGACAGTCTAACAATACCAGTAGCAAATTAAAACAATGTGTTAATTTATAAGGAGCGTCCTATTGAGTGGTCGTGAATCACTTGTGTGAGTCATCGTCACTAACTATTACTTATTGTTTGCGGACCATGTTGCGTTGACACCGAATGCGCACTACAGTTTATCGAATAGTTAGCCCTTTTCTGTGTAATTCAGCAGTGGCGTGGGGTTCCTATAACTCCATTCCTATCAGCCTCACTTACCACTCACCTTTTGAAGACCCTCATCCAAATGCCTATCTATTATACAGGCTAGGGCTTCCCTTTGAAGGAGAACCAGCCTACGCCAATGTTACTCAGTATATTTATATGAAGAGGAAACAAACTTCACTTCAGTATCATCCGTGTTCCATGCTATGTATTTGCTACTTTCGATGTAAGCTTGTTTGCTAATACATACTATAATAATAATAATAATAATCTAAATTATAAACCTCTTACAGAAACATGGAAATCGTTAAATCTTCCGAATTTCGTTCGTCATAAGTCATACCTCGACAAAATCGGCATCCGCATTAGTATTTTTTTAGCTCATGACTTCACCAATCAAGTCATACTGTTTTGTATGTTCATCCATTGTATGAACAGCATTGTTAGTTCACACAAAGTGCTCCATACAAAAATTCACGATGTCATACAATAGTCATGATTTTAGTCAAACTTCATTGAAAGTTAAATACTAGAGCGTGAAGGACGAACTACATAATAAATTCTATTCGAAACGTGAATAATTACTGAATCATATGGCGACGTGATAACTCGCAGTATAATCATCAGCGGTGATAAAGAATAACCTAACTACGAGTAAATAACAACCACATAACGAGTAAGGCTGGACTATATTATGATCCGGTATCCGACGGGCCCGGGAAAATTCGGAGTACTGGAAATAGAGCTCTGCGCTAATACAATGGAGTTGAAAATCGAAGTGTCGAGCTGTCATATGACATCAATGACGTTTGACTCGACACTTGTGTGTTCGATTTTCAAGCTCTATTGTATTAGTCCAGAGTTCTATTTTCAATGGTTTGAATTTTCCTCCGCCTACCGGATTCCGAATCATATTATAGTCCCAGCCTAAACATAACAGAAAATACTAAACGAGCTACATGTAATTTAATAGCAAATGATTTTCTTTGGCTAAAATATCCCAACCGCGTGCGTCATATGCGTCATAGTAGTCCCCTAGCTTAGATCTATTACAAGTTGCTAGTGATGAGGGTTCATTCGAAACTAGTCAAGGGACATCTCGCTTGTCCCTTGTCTAAAGCTGTTACGTTTCAAGAGACTCCCTTGTATTGCCAAAAACTGTAATGGTGCAGAATGCAGTCCACAGCTGTCTTCACAACAGCGCGGCGTTATGCAGCATCAGGCCGCTGCTAAAGCTTTATACAAACCTAAGCAAAAGTTCATAAGCAACGCACATCTGGATATAATATGGATGATATAGTTATATACAATTAGCTGGTATAATGTGAATAACCGGCAGATCAAATATAGAACGCCCTCCGCTTCGCGAATCGCGACTGCGCCACGGTCAAACTAAACCGTAAGCGTCAGTTCACACCGAACCGAGACGCGACGCGGCGCGGCATTTTTAAAATAGCAATTCACAATTTAACTAATTTTGAATTGCTATCTATATTCACTAGACAAGAATATAATTCGAATTTCAAGCAGCAGCTCGGTGCCGCTCTTCTTTGCGCGCGGTAATGAAACGTGTGTCATCTTGTGTAGCGAATAAAGTTCAATTTTGAATCACTATCTTAATAAACAAAATTAAAATCTTTCACGTAAACCTCGAAATGTCAAGCAGTAAGCGAGCTGATGAATTATAGCTAAGAACAACTCGATCATGTCGGCTTTCAAACAAAAAAAACGAGATGAAAAATGCTTCATCCGAGCTGCGACGACACGGACAGACACGTCAAACTTATAACACCCCTCTCTTTTCGTCGGTTGTTAAAAAAACCGAGCCCGCGTGGCATTTTCATCGTAGGGTAATTGCCTATTGTTACGATAATTCGCCTCGATTTGCCATACACTCGGCTTACACCGTAAAATCGTTACGATAAAAAGTAGAAAGGTTAGAATCCAGAGCGCTGCATGGGTTGCTTATTGGTCCTAAGCCCTTACAACAGTGACAAGTAAAATATGTTACCTTAAATCAAATGTTTATATATTATAATATAGCATATTATAATATTATAATATAGCATAAGTCTAAGACCAGAGAGCCAAATAAAGATATGGCAAGGGACAGAATTAAGATTAAGAGCCCTATTACAAATCTGCACTCAGCGAGATTTGAAGCGCTCCCGAGATTTCGCATTTTTTTAGTTGTATTTATCGTTTTTATTGAAATAGGTTAATAAATTCATGCTTTAAAATTATAAAATCTTTATTCCTCACGAAGTAACAATTGTTGTGGTATAAATTATGCTTAGTAATATTATCGTAGATAGGAGTAATTCACACTTAACTTAAAGCGATTTAAGTTTTTTTGGCTTAGAATAAGATTTTTTTCTATATTAAATCAAAGATATTTCAAAATTCTAAGGCCGCTACGAACTATACGACTATATAGGAGATAACATTCTCATTGTATCACTCACATTTTATGAAAATCTTTCTCTGCAATTTTGAGTTTAATTAAAAACTTAGGCAAAATTTACAAAAAGCGAGGCCGCTACGAACTAGGCCAATAGCTATTCTGCACTATTCAATATGTCAAAATTGTTAATGTATCTTTGTTCTGAGATCAAGAACGCCATAATTGGCCATTTTACGCAAAAATCACAGTCGAGATGTAATATACCTCTTTAGCCCTTAGCTAATATGAAATGCTAGTTAGGTTCTTGGAGCAAGTATTTCGTAGAGAAAAAAGATTGAATGCGCTCTGTGATTGCAGCACTTGATGAGTAAGTCATGTTGCCGGGAAGTTTTTGCCATCCGCTATAGCTAATTTACATTTTCCGGTGCATACATTTTTGTTCGTACTTCGTAGTTTACACCAGACATAAATAACCTAACCTAACCGAGAGCATGTCGGGACATGTCTAAGGAGGGTTCCGTAACCATCAACGCCTCAAAAGTTACTGTCCGATTTCGTTCAAAATAATTTTCCTAAAGAGTTTTTACCATGATCTATTAGCATGGAAACTTACATGTTTCTATCTACAATAGTTTAAAAATGTTAGGGGGGGGGGGGGACCAACCACTTTGGAGGCCGATTACTCGAAAATGGTCGACTTTGTAAAAAAGTCATGTATGAAACCTTGCCATTATTTTAAAAGACAAACCCAGACAACGATACCCCACACAAATGGGGCAGAATGAAAAAATATTTTTCATCCCCACTTCACATGTATGGAGAGTCACCCCTAAAATATAAAATTATTATTATTTTATGATGCCAAAACTGAGATCTATACATAATCTATATAACTATACCAAATTTCATCAATTTATAATTACAGAAGCTAGAAGCGCGGACAGACAGACAGACGGGCGGACAGAGCGAAACTATAAGGGTTACTTGTGTATTACGGAACCCTAAAAACGATAATATACGACTAAACTACTACTATACCAAATTTCATGGAAATCGGTTCAGTAGTTTTTGCGTGAATGAGTAACAAACATACATCCATGCATCCTCACAAACTTTCACATTTATACTATTAGTAGGATTATGTAACTCTCTAATATACGAATTACTACGACTATTAATAAATACTGAAGACTTTACCGATGTAACGTTTTGACTTTTATTTAATATACCTAGTAGCTACCTTCTAACTGTACATAATAGTTAATACACATTTTACACTTTTAACTGGGGAAACATTTGTGAAGAAAGCGGCGTGAACTAACCCTTATTAACTAAAGAAATTTCATTACCTACTTATATGACAACAAAAGTTCTTATTATAGACCTCTACCAAATCTTTCATCCAGATTTATAAATATTTTGGAAGGAAATTCAGTAAACCTGCCGTGGTCCCGTGGTCCGTGACCCAATTGCATGTCGACGAATCTCACTACAGGAATAGACTCGTATCTACAACCGGTTTCTATATTTCTGTACATTTCCTGTACGGTATATCTTTAATCCGACGGATACAATTAATCACTGGTATAAAATATCACACACATTTATTATCTTTTGTTTCTTTACCTTTTAGTTTTTTTTTTGTGATGTTGATGGATTACTTATGGATCTCAATTTACAACACGTTTTTGTTTGGCTTTTATACTTGGAAATTTTGGTGGAAATATTCATATTCCATTGGAATAATAGGCCTCTATAAAAGGACTATGGTGTCTTAAAAGTTTTAGTGTATCTCTCTATCTCGTTTCTGTCACTACAGTGCGCCCGCGCACGGTACTACGGTGCGGCTAACGAGAGAATCATAGACGTATATATATTATAGACGAGGCATGTCGAGGCAAAAAGGGCCATTTTGACATTTGAGATACGATGAAATCAAGATGGCCGACAGTTGGGGTATGGTGAAATCAATATAGCGTCACTTTTTCTTGTATGAAGATTAATTGTTCTGTCAAATGTACGACATCATAGCCCATCCTTAGTTTTGAAATCTTTGTCTGAATGCGATCCTGGCATTTGTGTGCAGTTATGATAATATATTTCACTGTTCCCACATGGGACATGGAGCAAATGGGATTGATTTCACAGTTTTCAGGAGACAGAATCGCATTCTCTCAGGATGGCAGAACGTTAATATTAACCCAGTCGTGTTCGCGACACTACGTACTTGTACAGCGCACAGCGACCACAGCTTGCTGCGTCTACGGCGCGTATAGATCTTCCCCCCGCGCGCACCTCATCGCCGGGCGCCGGCCCGCCACGCCGTATTAGATATAGCATCGTTTTATTTCATATTGTACCTTTCTACTTGAATACAGTCCACATTAGTAATTGTACCAACAATCTTTTATTAACACGAACAAATGATCCGGCTCGACCGGATACGCGCCGTAGACGCAGCAAGCTGTGGTCACTGTGCGCTGTACAAGTACGCAATGTCGCGAACAGTCGACAACATATTAAATATTTTGTTTATTTTATATACTCCGAAATATTGAGCTATTACTACATGATAAACGTAATAAATATAATATTTTATGTGAAGTTTAGTAAGTATACATTTAAAATATAGGTATACAATAAGGTTTAAAATTGTTTGCTAATTTAGTAAAAAAAACCTCAATCATTACTTTATTTACAATTATGTACAAGTATGTTTTCGTATATTAATATATAAATAATTATACAAAAACATTTATTAATGTAAGTATGAACTTAAACGCACTTTCGGAGATATTTACAAATATGTTCCTGCAGCCCTATGTTTCATACACTTTTACCTTACCGTTGTACGTTTGAAAATATTTATTATTAATATACCTACTGATTCTTCTGAGAACTTACTCATATTCTAAAGTACTATTCATTTATGGTCGTCTAGCTACTGGCAGACTGTACTAGGCTAGCTCACATGATACGAATCTGAATCTAGGCTTACTTTAAATATTCTTACATCTCATTTTTAGTTTTAACGCAAAACAAATTCTAGAAAATAATTTGTTACAAACCCAACGCTCAGCATTTTCATCTCAAGCGTAATGGTCAATATAATCGGCTTATATCGGACAAGGGAACTGTCCTATCTAGTTCTTTATGCACACAAATATCCACCTTACAAGTCTTATCAGAGAGTCCATTATCACACAACCGGTAGAAATACTCTTCAGACCGCAGGACAGTTTGCGGCAGACGTAATACGGAATTAGCTTGAACAAGCAACCCTTTTAGGCTTTACGAGGCTGCCATTTTGAAACTTGTCCCTTTTTTATGGAATACGTCAAAAAGATTCTAATTTACATAATATGTGCACCTACAGAGATTTTTAAATATCTGGGACGGTATGTTACTTTAGTACTTCTCTTAGGAAAATGTATTTTAGCGATATCATAAATTAAATAAATATGTATTTTTGTTTTCTAATTTCTACTGACGAAAACACCTCGAAGTAACTTTCGGCAAGGATGTGACGACACAAACACACTAAACACATAAGTAGTTGTGAAACGGAACGATTCTGTAAATAAATAGTTCATGAATACAATTCGACAAACATCTACATTTTGTCGGTACCACATCGCACCCACAACGTACCAACTAACCACATCTTGACTTGTTGTGGCTCGTGTGGGAAGGCCCTTATACTCTATTCGCGTTAAGCTTGCAGTGAATCATCAGTGCAAATGTCAAAATTAACTGTCGTGTTTACATTATTAAATTACCCCCTTACTGATAAAAAAATATTAACACAACTGGATTATTTTGCATTCATTGTTGATGTCTTTGTCTGATATGTTGGAAAAGTCACGTGACAGAAAAAGACAGCCACATTGAATATCTCTCATACGTTGCGTAAATATTTTTATTGGTAAGGTGGCGGTGGTAAATTATAAGCCATTATGACATATGAAGTGATGATTCACTGCAATCTTAACACGAATTGACAATAGGAAAGCGTAACAATTACCCGAAGTAGGTACACTAACGATGACGTAACGGAAGTGACCTTTATCATTGCGATAACCCAGTGGCCGCTGTCGAGTGTCGGGGTCGCCGGTCGTGACTCACGCCACCAGAGTCCAGACAATGTCAGAGAAAGTCATACGGAGTACGGACTGTCGGATATTATGCCGACACTGTACTTGTCCAGTGTCCTAGGGATTTTTACAGTATTCCTATTATTATATGGTAACTAAATGTTGCCGGCGCAACTTAGTGCGCGCAAAAGGAGATACCGCAACAACCGTACATTTTGCCGCAATTAAAATTAGCCTATGTCCTTTCCCTGGTCTACTCTATACCTGTGGCAAATTTCATTAGAATCGATCCAGTAGTTTCGGAGCCTATTCAATGCAAACAAACAAACAAATCTATCCTCTTTATTTATATTACGAGTAGTATAGATAGGAGCCATCATAAAAGTACTGCTTTCCTCGACTTCCTTACGGGGGGGACGTGAGTAAACTTGACATATTTTATGCACCCGAAAATGTATACCGAAGTAAATATTACGTATTTGGTAATCTCATCGATCATGTCACATAATAGAGATCAATTAATAGACATTTTATATTATATAAAATGTCTATTAATTGAAATTTGATTTTTTACATATTTTATAAAACTTTGATGTATTTTTACTTCGATGATAAAATTAAATGAATATTTTGAATAGATACGAGTGTGTACCCTGTCCCAAATAAAATACTTACTATAAAACTGAACATTGAAGCAATGTAAGAAGTAATTAAAAAAGTTTCTAAAAGTAAAAAAAATAATATATTTTGATATAATCAAATTGTGTTTTTATTTTTTCAGATTGTAATTTTAAACACTTACAACTGAAATAAGAATCCATTTAAATTAAATTATAAAAAAATAAGTGATTTTTTTATTATTAATGAGTGTGTATATCTCATTAATTTCTTCGTCAATTACTTATTAATATTGCTTCAATGTTCAGTTTTATAGTTAGTATTTTATTAGTAACAAGGTACACACTCGTACCTATTAAAAATATTCATTTAATATGCGTAGCTGATAGCATAATAAAATCTAACTTAGTGTGTAACAAACAATCAATTATGTACTCAGGTATTTAAGAAAAATGTGCATTTTTCTTAAAAGAAAATTCTGTTTCATGTCTCATAATGAAAAATTCTCGCTTAGTTTGTCCCTATTTATTCCTTAAAAATATTATTTGACTCATTGAAGGTTAAAATACATAAAAAAAATCACTAAAAAGACAAACATTTTTAAAAATACGTCATGTGAAAGTCAAAAAGTCGAATATAAAGAAAAAATTTTTGAAATTTCAATAACTTTGTAAATATCAACTTTCGGATAGGGGATGCCACACAGGGGAAAAATATTACTGTAAATGAGGTCTACTTTCTATCTTTCAAAGGAATGTATCGAATTTCAGGTCACCCTGTATAGCGTCGATTTTAGAAAACCTCGATAGCGCGATTCAGGATTGTGGCGCTAATTGGTCCGCCACAAGTAAAACGTAGGAAACTGAAAATCCTTTAAATTGAGATCCGGGGAGTGAACACTAACCATTTGATGCCGCATATTATGTGTGGTCGAAATTTGAACACTTTTGAGTTATCAAAAGTAAAAACTTCACCGGTTTGGGTTATAATAAAACACCTTAATGGTGCTTTTAATTCCCTCGTTAAGTAACAGAAGTGTACAATTAACAAATGTAAGCACAATTTGAACTCGATAACTGTTTTAAGATCTTTATTTTAACATTTTACTAACAAATCAACTGCAACATCTTACTACAACAGTTTCCGCGACCATAGTATTTTTTTTACCAGTGTAAACCAGTGCTAAATTTTTAGTATGTAGTATTCATTAAACCACATAACTAAAAAAAAATACACCGGTTTAAACAAACCGTTAGTGGTTTTTTTGAACCCCTACATATTATATCTAATAAAAAAATAATAATTACTTCCACGCAAAAACAGGAGCGTTGACTTGCATTCGGTTTTTCTACTGACCAGTTAGGTTAGTTTGATCGAATTTATTTTATTTATAAAAAAAAGTATTTTGTTATTGTCTCTATTCATTCGGCAAACTCTCTCAAACCAGCCAGCCAGTCAGACTAGTTTGGAGTAATTATCGACTCAAAAACTACTTCCCAAACTTTTTAAGGCTTCTTTCAGATATCATAGAAATAAGATTCAGGTATTTGGACTTAGGTATACATTACTTAGAAGATAATAATTACATGTAGTTGTTTTAAACCACATTTCTTTTAAAGTTGTCATATTTGGCATTCGATGATCGCAGAAACTTAAAAGTATGATACTGTTGTTTTGTAAGTAAGAAATATGTATATAAAATACAGGTTTAAATTGTGTTCAGTTTTGCTTATTGTACTTCTTACTACTTAAGCAATTGAAACCATATTCAGTGTTTTTATAAAGTGGGTCACCTACTACTACATAAAAAAAATTAAAATGGTGAATACTAAGGAACAGTCCAATATCGGTCATACATATAGCAGATCTTCATCCCTCGCATCTCCATTTTTAACGTATTGACTACGTTCTACCGAATAACCTGTATAACGTGGAAAATGTGACAATAAATTCAGCAGTGCAACTAAAAATGACGAATTATTCAAATATTGTACGTCTAGAGTATCTAATTATATTTAAAATTGTAATTTTACATAATAGTAACTTAAATTCGAAAAATCAGGATTTTCATTTGAAAATCCGAATTTTATTAAACGCCGGAAAATTCGAATCTTTCGAATTTTGAAGTATCCGGATTGCAACCCCTAATAGGCGATAGCTTATTCACTTACGGCTCGTTTCAATAACCTATCTTCCAGTAACTATTTGTTAAAAACGTCACATTTGTATCGAAAAAACCGGCAAATGATACCAAACGTGACGTTTTTAACAAATAGTTACTGGTAGATAGATTATTGAAACCGGCCGTTAGTGGACACTTGACACAGATGGTAAGTCTCTAACATAGAGTCTAGGTATAGTATCTAACATAATATTCTAGCGTCTAGATATAGTGCGTCATGTGCGCAGTGCGTGAACAATAGGTCGTTGACCCGCCGACGGCACGACACGTGAATATGAATAAACAAGCACATAACAAAGCTGTAGAAAAACTGTCATTTAATAATAAACATAGCCTTGCGAGTTGTCCTCTATTTGAGAGTAGATTCTAGAACGAAGCTGAACATAATATCAGCGGGCAAATTCTCGTAATAAAAAAATGATCAATAAGCAGTATGGCTTCTTCTTAGGACTTGGGTTATGGACTATGGTTCAAGTATAAAAGCGGTCTCATTCGCTACACGTGTCAATCGTGCGCGTGCGAGCGAGATAAAATAACCTCAGACCGGAACCCTACTGCGTAATGAACATTGAAAAAATGCGAAAATGAATGCAAGAAAATATATGTTGTTTCTAAAAATAAGTAACAATGCTATGTTGCTAACCTCATCTTCACGGATTAGACGAGTGTTGACTGTTAAAACTTCAGACAACAAAGTAGAAAGATTAAGATTGATGTGACGTCATGGCAGCATGACAATCTTGGCAGTTTTTAAAACTATCATGTATTTAAAGAGACGAACGACTTTCTAAAATTATATTATATATGTAATATCCTATACTTTATACGAGACAAACTTGTATTATATATAATACAATCGGGTTCTCGAAAACGGTTGCAAGTATTTCCATGAAATTTAGTATGTAAGGAGTTTTGCGAGAGAAAAATCGGTCTTATCCCTGGGAAACTGTAAGTTTTTAAGCTATAAATGTTTTTTCAATTCATTTATGTCAGTCCGATTGCCAATTTGGTATGATATTATTGCTCTGCTCGAAGATTCGGAATGTGGTGGGTTCGAATCCCGGTCAGATAAATATTTTGTGATTAATTTTATGCTCGGTTACCCAGGCACTATATTATATTATGTACGCGATACCTAGTATATTGTGAGGCGTGCAATGCAATTAAGTAGTTAATTATTACCTAGCTAATCAATAATATCGCAAAATGGGTCGCGGTGCACGCTGTGACTGTGACTGTACACTAGACACACCGATTGCGCAAATCGCGATGTCATTTTTATACGCGGTCCAAATTGTTGATAATGTACTTACTACTTCAAAATAGTGTACATTTTTGACTTCAAACTCTTTAAAGACGAATACGTCTTAATTGTATACATTATGTTATATAGGTAGGGGGGATACCGGATAACTTACAAAACATAGATTAGTATTTAACAAACATTACGTTGAAAAATACGTGTTTGTCTTTTTGAAAATATCTTCTTCGAAAATAAATAAACTAGTAGCCATAAAGGCTATTGGCGATATTTGAAGCGAACTTCACTTAAAAAGGTTATATCATAAGAAAGAAAATCGTCCGATGCAAATTCGTGTACCGTTAGCGACCTAAAAAAACATAACTGCGTCAGTACATTTCCGGCACAATGTAAATATACAATTTCACACAAACGAAGCATTTATACGAGCACATTTGGGCATTTGCCTACACTAGGTAACCTAAGTGTAAGGTAAAATACCACTTGATACAAGTAAAAATTACAGTGAGTAACGCTCTCCCGTCTGAAGCCAAAGAACAGTTACCGCTGGAACTATTAGGGATATTATATATAATTACGTTGATTTTTTACCTCAGTACAATGTGCCAAAAATTGTATCGTATTGTAAATACGTAAGAGATGGCCTAGTTCTAACCGAACCGATATCGGTCAGGTATTATCTATGTCAGGACTCGCTGGCAGCGTCATGCCATAAGGTGTTATACTACGTTTATAGGCACGACATTGCGATGCAGGAGAGAAGATATTATGAGTATGGCCACCCTTACGTGGGCCGGTACGAGCTCCAAATTCATAATTCCTCGTCCCACTCCCACTAATGCCGACGCGCGACGCCATTTGCAATGCACACGCGACACAATTGACTTAAAACGTTGAATGTAAGTTGACTCTTGGAGGATATCGATCTGATCAGAGATTAGTATTATTAACGTTTTGGAGCAACCTAATTTCAGATGGGACATTGGAAATTTTACTATGGACAAAGAATAATACAGTGAAATCCGTTTATAATGACATCGCAGGGAATAACAAACACGTCATACTAAGCGGACGTCATACAAAGCATTTTATAGAAAATAAAAATGTCCTGTTTTCGTTTAGCTATTTATTCCTCAAAAATTCAGACTTTGCATAAATCAGTAATGAACAATGCGTGACCTTATCAATTACCCACTAATACTACAGAATAATAAATAGTTACTAGGTACGTAACGCTAATACTCAACACAACTCTCCCGAACACTGCCGAAGGTGTTACGAATCGTGTCGGTCAAAATAAACGGACGCAAATTATTAAAAATGGGTCACAACGAGAGCAATGTCTCTATAAGCGTAGTCATTATATCCGACTTAGGTTTATAGAATTTAATATGAAAACCAAACGTCGCTGTGTAATTACTTCATAATAAGCGGTTGGTCAATATAGGCGGAGTCATAATAAACGGATTATACTGTATATTATATTATATACATTACTGAGTACTAACCTATGGAACGATTATCATTCACGGCCGCACGACCGCAGCACGCGGCGAAGAAAGATAAAATTAGGTCAGATGTAAGCGTTTTTTTGCACCTGGATTACAACGGCATAGGGTATCTGCAGGAGGTGGGGTAAATAAATACTGTGATATTTTTATCTGAGGATATTTTTTAATTATCTCTTCTTCATTCACTTGTCCATGGATCTGAATTAAAAAAGCTACTGTGACTCACGCGGCTAGTAAACCGGAGTACCAGCCCGGCCCGGCCGGCGGCGGGGGGTATTTCGCTACCGAATACCGATGTGTAATTTTGTACTGAATATTGGCCATTCGACGATTTCTAGATTCTAGATACAATTATTACTTGCACTTATTATAATTCTGTTTAATGTAAGTTAATATAAAGGTAGCAAGGTGGACAGTGGACTACAGCCTAACCCTCTTAATATTGAGGAGAGATTGAGACACGCGAGCCCTAGACCTCGGCAGTCAGCACTCAGCACTCAGCAGTGAGGAGCTGATGACGCGGGTTATTAAATGGTAGTGATGATGATGATGATGATCGATCTAGCGGCAACTCTATTGCATCTCTTTTGCCAACAATTAATACAATAATATCACATTTTTACAAACTAAATTTTAAAATAGTTGAAAAGAGTACATTCATCTAAAAGAAATAGTTATTTAGGTTGACGCGATTAAACATTTTAAGCAAATTAAAAATATTGCCCATCTCTTTCTCGCAAAACGATTTGTGACGTCACAAATTGTTATCGCCGTACATTATTTATCAAATACGTCACAGGCCCGATACATCGCTCTCTTTCATAAAGCAAATTTAAATTATTTGTATTTTCTTTGGGTGTAAATGGGTTTAGATTCTTTATTACCAAGTTGTCTAACATTAAATAGACGAAAAATAAAATTTTAGGCAACATGCCTGTTATACTAAGGGCAGAAAGGAGAAGCAAAAGAGAGACTGATGATGATCATTATGTTAGGGTGCGGGAGGGTTTTCAGTTTTCACAGTTTCCATGAGTGTTTACATCGGCGTTTTCCAACTCGACGCCCATCGCAACCGTCTGTTTCGCTTCTCGGAACACTGCACTTGTGTCTGACAACCTACAAAATAAATACACTTTCTACACAACCATCATTTTTTATGCAAATGCGACTCTACGGTGTAACGATAAGGTTGAATATTACAAGAGCGCGGGTCGGTTTAGGCTGTTGTTCGCTCGAGCGCGGATGCGTCACACGGCGAGTTCATTGTGCTAAGGCACGCCGCACACTACAGTGTAGTAGACTTTAGCGCGGCTGATTGCCTAGCTATACGTAGTGGACGTGTTTGTACTGTTGCCAGTCGCCTGAAGGTCGCTCGCTCTAGTTATACTTATGCATGGCGCTAGTTTCCTTTGTGAGAGTGTGGATTTAGTTTTTAATTTTCTCTCTTTATTGTTTATTAAGCGCCATGAAACTGTTTTATAGCTTGCTTGGAATATGCAGTATTTACTCTGTACACTCGTGTTTACCAGAGTTAATATTACTACAGTTACATTTTAGTCGTGTCGTAAAAAGTGTATTTTACGAGCTTCGTCGAAGTACGCTAAAACGTTCAGAAATTGATTTAAAATATTATTCATGCCTAAAAGTTTAGTTAGCGCGTCAAAAACAAGATTTTATCTAATACTGATGAAAATACTCAGCCCGAAATAAAAGATTCGCAAGCCCCAGCCTTTTTCGGTGGAAACCCGAGTAATTTAAGAAGGAATGGACGTAGCAAGAGGACGATAAGGATAAGGGATGCTTGGGGATATTTCGGGATTACGATTAGGATTAGGACCACTATCCCCCTTTTGAATCGAAAAACACTTCTCGAAAGCTCCGAAAATATAAAACACCTCGAACTCTCTCGAAGTCTTGAAATTCCCATATTTTAATTTAAAGTTCCTCCGCACATCGTACAAAAATGTATGTTTACATTTTTTTTCAGTATTGCTATCCTTAAATACATACCACTGTATATGACATAATACCACAGAATTCGTATACAAATTATTATAACTGAGGAAAAACCTACTTCGGAAGATAATGTAATTGTCGACCTTGGCATTACTACAAGTCATAAGTTCTTGCATTATTCTGTGGTATTATGTCATATACCACTGTATATGACATAATACCACAGAATTCGTATACAAATTATTATAACTGAGGAAAAACCTACTTCGGAAGATAATGTAATTGTCGACCTTGGCATTACTACAAGTCATAAGTTCTTGCATAATGTACTATTATTGTGACCGTTTAAAAATAACATACCTACTGCTACTAAATACAGACTACAGACACATAATCACGAGACGGACTATTTTGCAAGAGTATTAGATAATATAATTAATAACTCTATTACTAATACGCAATTCAACAATTTTTAAGTCAAGGCGTTAAGCCTCTGTATAACGCCAGTGACCTTGCACGTCAAGTCCCATACTAATTTTGTAGGCGACAAGGGGGTATCGCGCCGACGGGAGAGTATTGAAATCGGATAAAAAATCGCTATAAATATTTGAGACAAAATATTCAAAAACTGAAATGGCGTTCCCCTGAGTCTTATCGCACTTAAAATACTGAAACAATTTTCACACTCGTGTGACTTATAGAAGACGATAAAAAAGATTTTAACTTTTAAAAACAGGGTGGATTTAGGATATTTTTGATCAATATTTAAATGAAATTTTCAATTTATAAAAAGACAGTCCTTGGCTAAATATTAGGTCCTTACATATGAAATTGGTGTTTTGTCGTACTGGCCACTTTGATCTCAAATATTTCATATTATGTCATCTGTTTGGTGGACTAGCGCCGGTGTCGTTCACTACAGCTTTCTTAAATCTGGCCAGAAGACGATTACGGCAAATGTCTATTGCCAGCAACTGCAAATCATGATGGAAAAGCTAGTTGCTAAACAACCGAGGTTGGTCGTTCGCTCTAGGCCACTGCTGCTTCAGGACAACGCTAGACCACACACTGCACAACTGACGGCTACCAAATTAGAGGAGCTTCAATTGGAATATCTAACACTTCCACCGTACTCCCGGACTTTGCTCCAACAGATTACCATTTTTTTCGAAATTTGGATAACTTCTTGCAAGGGAAAAAATTCTACTCCGATGGGGGGGCAGTCCAAAGCACCTTCAAAGATTTTATCGATTCCTGTCCGAATGGTTTTTTTAGTAAAAGAATCGATGAACTACGATATGAGATGGCAAAAGTCCATAGATAGCAATGGATATTATGGATTATATATTATATATTGTGGATACTTTGATTAAATAAATATATTATGTTTAAAAAAACGACTTTATGTTCCTCCTTTACAAAACGCCAATTTCATATGTAATGACCGAATATAATGCAAATTATACATATATTTTTTTTGATATTTCAATACGACCATGACTGAGATAAAAGGTTTCAAAGAACTCATATTTCAGTCTATCGAGCACACAGCCCCATAAGAAAGGATGGATAAAATCTGAAATGGATATATTTTGTGAACCAGTGTAACCTCAAACCTGCCGCAGGACGCAAGGTACATCAGAAAACTGTGATTATTTTAGTCATCGGGTCTGAAGTACATGATGACATGGCGAGTGGCGACGCGTTATCGCCACACTTGCAACTTTTTTTTTTTTTAAATAAGGGGGCAAACGAGCAAACGGGTCACCTGATGGTAAGCAACTACCGTCGCCCATGACACTCGCAACATCAGAAGAGCTGCAGGTGCGTTGCCGGCCTTTTAAGAGGGAATACGCTCTCTTCTTGAAGGTTTGCACGTCGTATAGGTCCGGAAATACTGCTGGTGACAGTTCGTTCCAG
Organism: Phengaris arion; assembly: GCA_963565745.1. NCBI lineage: Eukaryota > Metazoa > Arthropoda > Insecta > Lepidoptera > Lycaenidae > Phengaris > Phengaris arion. The sequence goes on from OY751433.1 coordinate 26,654,765, forward strand.
AGTTTTACAGTGCGCGGCAGAAAGTTACGCGAAAAGCGCACGGTGGAAGACTGCCACTCATCCAGGTGATGAGGATGGCATGTTTTTTGCGAGGGACGATGGCGAAAAGTTGCAGGTGGTATGATTCCGAACAATTCCTCAGAGCACTCCCTGTGATACAACCGATAGAGGATGCAGAGTGAAGCTACATCTCGGCGTAATTCCAAGGGGTCCAAGCTGTTTGAAACACTATGGCAGTCAACAATTCGAGCGGCCCTTCGTTGGATACGATCCAGAGGGAGCAGTTGGTATTTTGCCGCCCCTGCCATTCCATATGAGGCAGAACCTGCGCCTTTTAGAGTTGTAGGCGTTGGTCCGGACTGAAGTACTGTATCGCTCTGTTAAGAACACCAAGCTTCTTCGAGGCTAACTTGGCCTTACCCTCTAGATGATATCGGAACTGGACTTTGCTCGATATGTTGACGCCAAGTATCTCAATGCTTGGAGAGATGGTTAAAGATGTGCCCTCGAAACGAGGATATACGACCATTGGTGACTTTTTAGTGGTGAACGCGCAGACTTGTATCTTGGCGGGGTTGAATTGGACTAAGTTACGTCTACCCCATTCAGAGACTTTCTCCAATGAAAGGAGACTGCTACTGACGGTCTGACTGTTCTGGTTCTGGACTGTATATGTAACGGAGCAACAAGTTACTAGGAGCCCATAAGATCACAAGTATTATACCTTAATACCTATCTCCCACTTTGGTTTATCGCAGGAGTCAGGACTACAGTGTATTTGTAAATTGTAATATGGCAACGATCTACTTGGTGTCTATAATTTCATTAGAACTTAATGAGAATAAATAAACATCTATTAAGTCAGGACTTGCTGGCAAATCGTATTGGCCAAGTACTAGGAGTCCATAACTTTATAGGAGAGCTCTGGTAGTCAGTGGCAACTAGGCAACTGGCAGTGGTACTCACCATCGCGGCGTGTCAGAGGTTAACGCCACATGCTGACACGCCCGCCCCGCCCCCCGCGCAGGCTGCCATGGCCTCACTAACACTACCTGTGTTGTAGTGTTAGACACCTAAAACAACCTAATGTTAGTGTTCACGTGTGAACACTAACATTAGTGCACTTGTTCTAATTTTTAACCGACTTCTGAAAAGGAGGAGGTTTTCTATTCGACTGTATACGTATGTTATAGTCCCTTTACATCAGAACTCGAAACTTAATATTATGTAAGTTGTAACAGAGCTTAGGAGATGTAAAATATTGACTAATATTTAATTTTTATTAATTAACTTCGATGTAACTACTATAAGGGAACCTAATTCGTAAGGTTGACCGCTGTCATGATTTGTTTTATGACATAATTATTATCACTAACAATTGTATTGTGACTGCATGTCGTCATTACAATATAAATAAATTATAAGAACATTCTACCTGCTTATGAATTAGATTCCCTGATAGTAAGTAACTACACGCTTAAAAATAAACTCAAAAAATAAAGTATGGATATGTATTTCCTTCCCTAAATGACATAATGTTGTTACATTTGCAAGTGGAAATATAAAATATTTATTTTTACAATATTTCAGGATTTAGATTTTCACTTTCAAGAAAACATAGACATCCAAATAAACCTGAAGATCGATTTTGCTAATTAAATCTTGCAATAATAAAGTTACAATCCAGTCCCGATATATTAAAACTGCAAAATGGTGTTTTCACAAACGTCAAACTAACGTCAAACTTCATAAAAATCAGTTCATGATAACAAGACGAATTAAAAAAAGTAAAATGAAAGTGTAAGTTAATTACGAGAATTGGGCTGGATATACACAATGAAGTTGTAATGCCACAATTGCGGCCTATCCAATTACAGTAATTTAACGGTGAACCTACGGTGAAGCTATATTCAGAGTTTCAGACACACAGACATAGTATAATCCCAATTCCCTGCACTGTTGCAATTGCCAACAGGCAGCAGCTTCTCTACACCCATTCACTTATCATGTTAAAATAGAAGATTATTGTTAACAGATTGTATTTTGAGGAAAACCAGCAGTGGAGTAGCGAGCTTTTTGGAAGTCAAGGGTAAAAATTCACAAAAGAGAAAAATAAATGCTCGCATTTAATTTATATAAAAGTTATTAATAGCGAGCGAGCGAGGCGAGCATTTGTAGTATAATTTTTTGTATTTTGAACTCGTCACTTTAAAAAAAACTGGTCATAATAGTAACACAAGGAATCCTAAAAAGAAAAATAAACAGTTTAATATTAGTTGAATTCTAGTAAAATAAAACTTAGGAAACCTGACTGCGTCTAAAATCGCCGACTATTGTCTTTTAAAAACTGGTGACGACCCGATTTTAAGAATCAAAGCACTTTCTAAACCTACATAGGTTTTGTGCTTTTTACACTTGTCAATTATCCAGGCACTGTATTCAAATTGTTGCAAATTCTTAGCACATTCCAAGCCCTATGTTGGTTCTTTAGATTTTTTTCATTAAATAACAAACCCCATGCCCCATTACAGTGATCTCACGAAAGAGTGGTCAACGACCCCATAAACACCTGACGCCACCCACGCGCCTGTCCTTGGTTTATTTTAGACCCGATTCTGACAATTTACAGGAATTAGGGATTATAGAAATATACAATTTATGTGATTAAAAATTACAACATTTTGTTGGAAAAGAACAAACATAACCTACTACCAAATGCCTTTTTGTCTCGCCTCTCTACTGTTTTGGGTAAGGATTATCACAAAAACATTTTCATGTAAAATGATACCACTATAGCTCGCACTGTCAAAAAGTTATCAAATTTAATCTAGAGCCTACCTTCTAACTCTACACGCCCTAACTTCACAAACATCAAAACAAAAATCTTAGTCAAAATACGTGGCTTGGTCACATATAAATCGACGAAGCGCTTCGAGAAAAGGTGGTATAGGTAGGTGAAGCCTTCACTTGGCTTGTCTTGTAATAATTTTTTAAATCTTTATTTAGTTCATCCAAAGTCACCTTTTCAATCTGAAGCATCTGAGTAAGCAGAGATCAGAGACAGTGCACAAACAGATTTCCGTTAGCTATGCACGCTATAATATTGTTCTTGGAACCATTTGTGACACCAGCTTCCAAGAACCAACTTTCAGGGAATAGCGAATAATATGTGTCTCAGAAATCAGAATATATGACGACGGATTTAATATAGGTTGTTCATCAAACAAATGTGTAAGTACTGTGGTCGGTTATAACTTGTTCAATTATCTCTCAACTTGACCTTTCGATAACGAAGAAGAAATACAAAGTCTTGTTCTTATCGAAATGAAAGTTGCGTCATCGACTCTCAGCAAAGTAAACATTGTTTTCACTCATTTATTGTCGTGCTAAAGTAGCTTTATGGGGGAAGGGCCACTCGCGCACCTCTGGGATAAAGTACACACTCTTTCATAGTTGCGTGGATTGGCAAAACAGTTATAGGTTTGTGGTGTATATTATGGTCGAAATGTCAAGCCGATTGGACGATAGGCTGTATGGACTATTGGTGTATGCCATCTGGAAGTCACTTGACAAAAATTTTGCTTGTAGACCTACATTTTAGCTAACCCGATCCAGAAGCCAATTGCAGGGCCCTGATATAGAATTTGCTTAATAGAGTGGGAAGTTAATAAAGAGTAAATAAAGATTAAGTTAATAAAGATAGACTGATTTGATATTACTTGCAAGTTAAGTTGGTTGTCTGTGTATGTTATTGATTGCACTGAAGGTTCTTGGTGGAAAATTATGTTTCACAGTAATGATACACACGTAAGTTGGTTATATTACTCATATTCCATTTAAACAAAGAATTTAAAAAACCAGACAAATTAAAAAGCCGGACGAAGTCCGGACAGATGGTAAGTGGTAACCATACCTGCGGTAGATGTAGTGTCGCCATGGGCATAAACCTACAGTGCACTGCATTGTCTCCGTTCACTTATTATAATAACATTAGGTAAACAATACCGGAGAAACGCAATTCCCGCTGGAGTTACAGGAGAGTCTCCAAATTATAGGACTAAACTTGTATTTATTAGAAATTGCTCCATTTTAATGGCGTAGAGAATAGAGCTAACGAATAATAAGACCATCTGAGAGAATACGATTTGCACTCTCCGTGGAGTGTGGACAGAGGACACCCTCAATAATACTAATAAGAAAGATATATACGCAACTGAACTTAAAAGTACCTAAACTATCTAAAAATTACATACCAATTCCGGAGATCTTAAAACTCATATCAACCAGTTCCAGAGGCGTGGGTTTCCTATAACTCCATTCCTATCGGCTTCACTTACCTTTTGAAGACCCCTCATCCAAATCCCTATCTATTTATACAGGCTAGGACTTCCCTATAAAGGAGAACCAGCCTTCGCCACTAATTAGTTAATCAAAAATATAATATAACCTCCACCTTTTTGTTCAACGGTTCATAACCCAATTTCGTTTTGAAATGCCAATTTAAAAACGTAAAGCTGTTTATGCCGCAGATCCTCCCGGAGACAATGATGTATGTATTGGGGGGGGGGGGGGGGGGGCAAATACATACATCATTGTCTCCGGATTTAAGGAAGTTTATAATTTCCAACGAATGACTCTGGAACCCGGCCAAGTGGCCAATAAGATGCAATTGAAACGTACAAAAATACTGCGACACTTATAAAAGTCGGCCAAGTGCGAGTTGGACTCGCGCACGAAGGGTTCCGCATTTTCTTGTACTATTAGTATCAAAATACAACAAAAAAATCAAGTTTTTTGTATGGCCGTTGTTTTTTTTTTCAATAGTTTTTTTTATTATTTGTTTTTAAAGAGAATATACGACTCTATATTCAGTGAATATTTCAACTGTCTAGCTATCACGGTTCATGAAATACAGCCTGGTGACATACAAACGGAGACAGACGAACGGACAACAGCGAAGTCTAAGCAATAGGGTTTTTACCCTGTGGGGTTACGGAACCCTCAAGACGGAACTAAAATCGTTCAAAGAACATTTATTTTTGTTGGCAAAAGGCTTACAAAAATAAATGTATTTTGAAATTTGAAATTCGGAAATAAAAATATTATTACGAGGTCAGCGTGCAGTAAATTTTTTTATATCATGTATTGGCACAAGGCGAGTTAAACGGTTTTCTGAAACCGAAAACGATATAACGATTTGTAAGAGGCTAGATTAGCATTTGCACTGTTTGTCAGAGCATGAAACTTAAATAACGAACTCTATTTACTCCCAAGTCTCACACCATCTGAAATTAGCCATTAAAGTAGAAACTACCTACATAGGAAAAGTCGTGAATGTGTTTTTGTCTAATCGTAAACGGTATTAATTTATATGGAAATTTACATAACAAAATAATAAAGTTTTATATCGTGAGAGAATAAAACGTTAACTCGTGTTTCCTATCAATTATGTTAGATTTTTTTTCTGATATTCGCAAACTAAGTTACGTTGATAAAATAAAATGCAGATCATATTTTGTATATGAGAAAAAAACCAAAATATTTTACCGTATCATACCGTAGGTTTATTCAAAACATAGTTAGGTATGGACAACATTTTAAAGGATGGAAAATTGTATTGAAAAATAATACACCAGAGGGTCAGGAGGAGGAGAGGAGTTCAGGACGAGGATGAGTCAATAATAATAACAGTGGTCGCCCAGTAGTCGACATTCGCCCATTATAATTCATATAATTTTTATGTTTCAACTCTACAAGGGTTCTATCTCTTGCCTCGTAGGGTTAGGTGAAGTCGGCCGACCGAAATTCTGCGACTCACGACTCACGACTCACAAAAATACTCTAGTTTGATTTGACCTCACACTTAGGGTCTATTGAGTGAGAAATACAGATTGACAAACCTCAACGTGTGACAGTATGGTGGTCAAGTGTTTGTTATAATCTGGGTCATCGGGGTGTAAGTGGTGTAACGTTATATTTGCCAATTTAACATGTTATGTTTAAGCAAAAAATAATAGGCGCAGTTCACTCCTCCTAAGTATAATTATCGAAAAATAAAAAGAAATATAAACTATTTGCTTTACATATATTATTAATATATATTATATACCTACAAGGTTTATAAGGCCCGCGGATTCGTCCGCGTGAAATTGGGTTCAAACGATATCTTTACAATTTATAGCCTACTCGTAACTCTTATGTACTCATAATATGAGTTCGTATGTACTCGTCATATGGGACTCGGACGTAGTAGTTTTTGGGATTATCGCGAGCTAGAGTAAAGACTATCTGCTTTATACACGAAACGTATGTTGGGTAAGCTATGTATATCCAAATGATAAATAATACTATTCATATTGTTTTTGTAAGATATGAAATTAGTAAAAAAATCGATATTATTTAAAATATTTAATATAAGTTGTACCGAGAAATTATATTTTTTCATATTATTACTTCCTTTGCAACTAACGTTCACTGTTCAGTGCTGACGCATCTGTTTCCTCAATCCTGCTAATATTGCACACATCCATTTCGGGTTTATCCATGAAAAGCGCTCCTGAGCTCCTGGGTAGTGCGTTTTCAATCATTACGAAAGTAGTCGCGAGAAAAATTTGTACTTTATTTGCGTGTCCATGTTCATACTTCACAAATGTTAACACTCAATACTAGATTTTATGCGCGTAACATAAAAACTAAAACCAAAGTAAACTAAATCAGACTACCTATCGCACTGGTTTGACTTGAATACAAAATGACATCGACTTCCTCGCTTTTTGTCGTCTGAATTTTAATATTTTTATATCGATGCATCAGAAAATACATTATGCATTCCGTGGTGGTTGTGGTAGGAGACATCTAAGCATATTGACAATGAAATCATTATTGTAACGACTACACAAGGACTGTTCATCCGGCTGTATTATAGAGATTTATCCAGGATACAATGCATATCAGAATATCGAACCTAGTATCTCCTAGCTTAGCCTAGCCTCGCCTAGCGTCACAATCACATAGAATATAGATAGTAGCCTAGCGTCACAATCACATAGAATATAGATACACGCCTACTAGCTAGGGCTGGTAGCAATTTATGTATGTGATTTCATCGTCGTTTACACTAAGATGGAAGTTCCAACGCGGGGATCGAACCCACGACCTCCGGAGTCGAGAGCCAAGCTAGCCAAGCGTGCAGTAAGCACAATACATGCAATAGCATCTGCCAAAGCTAGAAGTCAGAACCGATGTCCCCATTTTGACAAAGTTGTTAAAACTTGCAAATTCCTCTTAAATGAATGCAGAACATAAATTTTAGCTAAAAGCTTCATTTGAGTGGGGGAATTTCACGTATAAATGCGAAAAGTATTTCGTGAAACAATTAATTTGTGAAGAATTCATGCGAGAGATATTTCACCGAAAAAATATCAATTTGAGAGAAAGTTTCACGAGAAAATTCATTTGACTTTATTAATACGTATAACGTTATAACAAATTCATTTTAGAAAGTAATTTCAGTGGTAGGCAATATAAGCACGTATAAAACAAGTTGAGGATTCGTTAGTAAGGTGTATCTGTTCCCAAGTGTACTTGCTGATAAGTCAGTGTCAAGCGGTAAGCGAGCTGATGATGATGAATGTAAGAACACTCTCGATTACGTTAGCGTTCAAACAATCAAAAACTACATAGATCATACTCGTTTTATCCCTTTGGAACCTACGATGCCATAGACAGACACGTCAAACACCCCTCTGTCGCATATCAGCAGAGAGAACGGTCGAAGACATTAGACCACCATCAACATGTGTTGAAGGTTGTCCGTAAAGTCAGTAAACCGACTTTACAGACAACCGATATTTTTTTTATGTGTAACGTCTTTCCTCTCGCTCTCTTGCAATTTGTGGGAGTGATTTCGTGAAATCGGTCGGAAGTGTGTAACAGCAAGTCGCTGAAGCGACCCTGTGCATGACCCGTGAGTACTTTTTAATCCTAGATCGCTCGATTTACGGGACAGCGCTTGTCCCAGGGTTAAAACCTAAATTCGTCTGGTATCCCTAGTGTGTTGTAACTTATAAACAAATAATTTCCACTGAGGACTATTAAAGTAAGTAATTTTATCGTATTTTATGAGACCGATTTAGGAGTTTCGCCGGAGCTATTAGCGACATAGTAACATTAGCACGGGAAGACTAATGCTGCAATAAAGCTACGTACTGTGCGTAGTTTTATGTGAGTCTGACGAAATAAATGAAAACTGATCTTACGTAACTGCCAATCCGAGACTGGCGTTATAGGAAAAGAGTCAGATTAGATATTTCAAAATCAATTATTGTTCGGTAGAAAGTTGTCTAAGCTACTAGAGTATAATATGTAATGAAGTGATACTAAACAGAACTTCTTGTTTCCACTTTAAATACCTAATATTTTACATTAAATTTATTATATTACACGACCGGTTTCGACCAAGTCATGTCGCGACATGTGTTCGACTTGGTCGAAACCGGTCGTATAATATAATAAATTTAATGTAAAATATTAGGTATTTAAAGTGGAAACAAGCATAATTTAATTAATAAAGTAAAAAAGTGCAAAAAGTTCTGTGTATTTAATTAGGTACTGTGTCACATTTATTTCTACCTAGAACCTACAATACTAATCAATAACAGTATAGTATGACCAGGATCTCAATGTCTTACGTCTCTAATCTGTCATTTACATAGGAAAATTAAGATTTCCGAGGGACATTAGCGACATGGTTTTACTGTACTTATTTTGATTTATAAATAATATAAATTATAATAAACTTGATGGAACTATATAACTGAACTAAAATATTGTTTTTAAACATCTTATCCGTTGTCGTCAAGCAGCAATGTGAAATGACAAAAATGTCGACTTGTGAAACGCGATAAACTCATAAAGATAAGCGCAGTGCGTGACTGATAACTTATGTAAATTAGGACTTCAGGAGTCTGCAGTCCAAATACCTAGATACCTACAATTCCTAGTATGAGTAGTACCTATAATAGTCCGTTCAGAGTTATATTACCTCTGACAAGATCTTTATGTCAACGTCATAAAGATCACTCTCATAGAAACTCCGAAACACACTGACATTGGCGATTCACTAAGGATCCATTTTTTAAAAGAAGAAGAAGAAGAAATTCCGAGGTAAAATATGTTGATCTGACTTTATATATCTAGATATTCAATTGCATAGCCCAGTGTACCTCTCCACTCTCCTGAATATGAAGAGAATCATAATATGTGCCTATAACCTATAAATAATATTGAATACCTAAGAGCTCCCTTACGTATATTATGTATTATGTAAAAAAGACAACTGTATAGTTCACGGTACTATGTGAAAGGGTGCATTAGATTAGGATATGAATTGAGTAATGACTACCTAACCCTAATCCTGAACCCTAGTGCCCTAATGCCCAACGTAAAATGTGCCTACATAATTCTATTCATAAAAAACAAACGTCTGTAAGTTGTAACATTTTTGTGAAGATCGTGTCCAGAACATGAATATTAAAATTAGATTTTTCAACTTTCTGTAACATACTAACAGCGTTCTTCATTCACGCGTCTTTAGGCTATGCATTTTAATACTACTCAGGTACTTAAGAATACCTACTGCCTGTAATGTGAACCTAACCTACATGACCTGACCCGCACCTATGAAAGTTCTATCATGTGGTATTATGTATGTTTGGTTCATGTATGGTATTATAGTCATATTCTAACACCCTGCAGCAACCACTTGGTCCATAGGCTATTCTCTTCCGGAAGAGAACTCTACTATGAGAAAATCTTGTCTGGATAAGTGGTTTAATTAATGTACCTACACGTGTATACTCGGGTAGATAGAATTGTGACACGTGTTGTGTGGGTTTGTTATTACAAACAGGAAGCACCTAATCGGGGAAAAGAAAATGTCATCCGTCTAGAACCGATAACAGATAAGTTTATCACGTCAGCCCACAACTTTCACTCGGTCTGGGCCAGCCGCCGCTAGCTATCTTACACAGGTGGAGGTACAGTTTAGTACCTAAACTAGAATACTATTTTGTTACATTAACATTAGTTACTATCACCGACACGCGTCATCGACCACGAGGCAGGTAGAGCCACGTCACATGACACCGCCTGCATGAGCAATTTGAGACAAATATACCTTGAAATGATGTCTATCAAGACCTCCCCCGATGGCGAAGACCACACCATAATCCACTAGAACACTGCACAAGGAATCCACGTAGAGAACACCATCACACGGATATGGGTACACGTTCCCGAATGATAACGCGGCCAAACAAAAAAAAACCCGGGGGTCCTAAGAAGGTCGAATCTGGTATTTTTTTGTGTCGAGCTGGCAACGTCGCGCCAGTTACCGGACGGACGCGCGTTCAGTCCACGCGACGCTCATTGGCCGAGTGAAGCGGCGGCCATCGCTGCGCGCCGCACGTTTACCCAATGACACCGCGTCCCGCACGCCCCGCCCACATCCTAGACGCCTGTTGAATGGGGCTCGCGGCAGTCGCGCAACGGAAGTCGAATGTTGCAAACGTGCTCAGCTCCAGCGGACAGTGTTGCGTGAAATTGTATAATCAATACTGATCCATTCGAATGCCGTGCAAAATTACAATAAGTGCCCGAAAATAAATTAGCTACCGATTAGAATATGACGGCATACAAGTATATTTTACATGTAATGTTGAATAATCGTTTTAGTGGCGAAAATCCTAAGCCTCAAACGCAGAGACTTGCTAAAGAGAAGTTATTATTTTCATACCAAATGTCCCTATGGAGTTTTTTTTCTGTCGTTGTTGCATTACCTGGAAAGAAAAAAAAATTAACGACTTGTCAACAAACGTTTAAAACTTTCCTTGCCCATTCGTCCAAAAATCTAGTAGTAATAAGCAGGGTTAATAAATAAAATTGCTATTAGAAGTTCTCTTTTAGCTGGTTCTACTACGTAAGTATTTAATAATTTGAATACATTATTTGTATTATTTTTTCGAAAAAATCTATCAAGTGTTATTATTAATTATGAAGTTTAGTCGACCCTCTCTCAAAATTAAAAAATATATATATTAACAGGTAGTGCGCCGTGCGCTTTTCGCGTAACTTTCTGCCGCGCACTGTAAAACTCTGGAACGAACTGTCACCAGCAGTATTTCCGGACCTGCCGGACCTGCAAACCTTCAAGAAGAGAGCGTATTCCCTCTTAAAAGGCCGGCAACGCACCTGCAGCTCTTCTGATGTTGCGAGTGTCCATGGGCGACGGTAGTTGCTTACCATCAGGTGACCCGTTTGCTCGTTTGCCCCCTTATTTAATATAAAAAAAAAAAAAAAAAGGTAGTGAGAATTTTCTCTTTAGCAAGTTTAATTGTTGTTTACGTCGATGAGTTCGACGATCATCGTAAATAACAAAACATGGGAACTATGATGATGCATGACCACTAACGACTACAGATAACAGTAATCTATGAGTAACAAGACACGTTTACATTATCTACCACACAAACAAAGGTCATTAGTGCACGTTGCTAATTATTGCATTCTTATTCAAATGAAACGGAAACAGGAAAACTAAGTTAATATAAATTTTATTTTTACACAAGTTGAATCCGTCTCACGCGACACGCACAGCGTTGGCATTTAGGATATTTTTATTTTATCGAGATATGCTGCAAATGAAAACAGTTTTTACCCAACACCCCAACACGTTACTGTTTACACGATCAATTTTAATCGTGTAAACGATCATACCTCTAATATGACAGAAGTTATTTATTAGAATCAGGTGCATAATAATCATTAAATTAGGTACTGGTAGTAGGTACCTATAAAGAATTTGAATTTGTAAAAAAGTAATGAGTAGTATTAGTAATTAGGTACTTCTAAAAGTAACTACAGCTTAGATAATCTAGTATGGATGGATATGGATTAGTCAAAAAACTTGACATTCTTATTTATGGAGATAAAATTCTAGTAATTACCCACCCTAATGATTGTAAAAACATACTTCCAAAACTGGATTTCTTTTACACACAATCACAAAAAGATGATTAATGTAGTCGGTTGTTGGTTTCATTTATGTTTTTTTTGTTCCCTTCAAGGCAATCCTTTAAACGACCTAGTTACAGAACACCGACAATAATGAATCTTACCGGAAACTAATCTTTAAGTGAGGTTATTTGAAATACATTCCACACACACAGACACAAGACATAAAGTTTATTAACAATACATATTATCTTACTTATACATTGTTCATTATAAGAAAAGAACTTAGGGACGTGAACAATGCTACAATAAACAACGAACACCCTTAGAGCAACCCAAGTTTGCTAAGTAGGAAAGTAAATGTACAAATTCACGACTTTGGAAGTAAGTTTGCGGCAATTCTTTGAAGTTGATATATATATAACGTAACAAGAAAAATAACAGAACATAATTTAACAAAGTAGAACATCTCAATACAATAAATAATATTTGAGAGAATGTGGTAGCTAAATTAAACCGGGAGTGACATAGGAATGCGACAACGCCGCTCCGCCAGGCGCGGACGAGTCACCCACGCTGCGACACGAGACGAACACGTAGTTATTACTGATGATGATTACGATTTTGTTTATGATTAAGGGATTGTATATCCCTTCATCATGAACACACGAGAAAATTTACATACAGACTTTCATTCTAAATAGATCTAATATAATTCATAAATCTATCTGAAAAAAACTAGAAAACCAAGAAAAACGTAGAAATTGATATTCTATTTTAGACTACCTTATTCTTGAGTCAATAAAAAACTAATTACTACTAAAAACTAAAGTAGAGAAATTCCGTTATTCAATAAAAGTATTTTACTTTTTAGTTGGTAGGGCTGAGAACAAACGTGTTTGTTGGTCTAACGAACAGACTTACAGATATGAGATTTAGATAACACTACTGCCATGATTTCCACCGCGTAATTATAATGGTCTGTTTATTTCTAGAATTTTGTATGTTAAGAAAACCTTGGGTTTATGATTATCGTAATTATTATCAAAAGTTTAAATCTAAACATTTATCTTTTCTTTGTAGTGTCTCGTATTAAATTCGATAACAAACTGGATAGTCCTTTTCTGTTCATCTTTAAGATGATGGATGACAGACGAGCTATTTTAAATTTTGATGCTGGTAATAAATTATAGGGGAACTTGTTTAGCGAATTGTAGATCGCAAAAACTTTTTTAAGCATGAATTTCGGTCATGTACTTAAAGTACAGTTAAAGTAGAATAAGTTTGTCAGACAAGGTTTTAAAACTTAACTCGAATGTATAGGTATACTTTCTCTTTTAGTTTAATTTGAGACGAAGACAATTATTATTATACTTTTCAGAATTCAGATAGTGGTAAAAAACTAATAACGCATACACAGTAGATACGTATATGCGGTATACATATACGGGTAAACCCCCCCCCCCCCCCCCCCACATTCCGGGACACATTTTCTGCCCCGGGTATAATTAAGTGCCTGCCGAGCACGCCCCGGATGTCGCATACCGCAACTATATCCACGAATATTATCAAGGTGTTTTTTTATATATTTATCTCGCGAATGCCATGTATATGAGTTTCATCCCGGTTGGTATATGTCATGATAAGCAGGCATATGCCATGGTCACTTTACAAGTTATCATGGAACTTATATACGAGTCTAACATTCTTTTAAATCGGATGAAGTCTGCCGAATCACAGTATACTAAGATCAGGTGCTCCAGTAGCAGTATATAGTAATGTTAGTAAATAATGATGATAATCATCGTTATCATAATATGTATGAATAAGTGAAGCAAAAACTCCTTACCGCTAATACTGAATGAAATGAGGGGTGAATGAATAAAATAATTTCAAGCTGCGATATCGCGAAAAACAACTTTTGTTTTGAATGCTAAAATTAACATTAAAACACACTATGCAACATCAACTATTGAATAGTGGATGTTGCATAGTACGATTCACTCAAATTGGCCATTTCAGACCTGCGCTGCGGAAAGCTTTCATAGACATACCACTACTACAAGTACTGCAACACGCATGATATGTTTTACGTACTGATGGTGATTAGTGACGTAATTTTAATACCATTAGGTTACATATAGACTGTAGTAAGGCTTCATCCAGGTCACTAACTAGTACATGCCGTATCAAGGCGTATAATCTGTCGTGTAGACAACAACGTGGGCGATAGCAAGTTCACGCACAGTCAAGGACATCAGTATCTAGTAAAAGAATCACTTTGCACATTCAAATCGATTGCGCATTTGAAATATGAGGCATGTATGTGTGTAATGTGTATGTTTGCACTTACGAGCGAGTAGGTATAGTTACTAGTGCCGCACCATGTTTAGATAATGATAACACCTAAGCCCTAAGTTATCTAATTTTTAAATAATTCTAAGTAACTGAATATTAAGCTCAATATTACTTAAATACAGTATTATATCATATTTAGCCCGAAACATAGTTTACTAAGTACCTATATCTTAATACATATTTCATAACTTACATAGCTTACTGAAAATTGGTATGATCAGAATAAAAAATCAGAATACATTTATTATTTTGATCATCATGCGAGGTATTTATTATTTATGCTATTTTCGATTCACATCTGTGATTTATAGGTTTGAAAGTTCGCTTTTTACATTACAGTACCACACAAGTCACAACTTACTAAATTCAAAATATTATAGTATATCTAACAAGTCACGCACAATTTCTCCCACTGTTGGCTCGGCTTTTATCTACGAAAATACCGAGTTATCCGGGGAAACGTGTACCCGGCTGCGAACAGCTGATTCGCCCGGGCTCAAGGTCTCCAGGGTTCCCCCGGCACCCCCCGCCCGCTCGCTCGTGGGGTGGGGGGTGTTCCCCCGGGCACACACTTTCGCGTTCCCATTTCAGCCGGCGCTCCCGAGTTCCTTTATTTATACCCATAAAATACGGCGAGATGGATTTTTATTTCGAAATGTTTTAAGTTTTGCGCACGAAATTCGCAGTGATAAAATTTCCTGCAGTAACTCCGAGGCCTGGTATTATTAAAGTTTGAATCCGAAATGTTACTGTTGAAAAATGTGCATTTTTTACTATTCGCAAAAATACCATTAGACAATATTTGTTTTCCAACAAACATGAATAATGGACTAGGAAGCTATTAAAAATGCTCCTTCGTTTCGAGTGATAGAAAAATATTATTATTTGATTTTTCCTTCACTAAGGAAAACCTAGATAATACAGTATACTGTATATTTGATTGGGCTATTGAAGCAGTATGTGAGGTGAGGGAGTACTCAGGTACACCTACCTGAAGGGCCCATGTTGGTTTAGGGTGGGTGCGAGGCGCGAGCCCCGCCGCTCAAGTAGTACCAGTCATCACACTCGTCTGTACATAGGTAAGTACTAAGTACTACATAGGTGCTATGAGAGAAATAGACATTCATTGACTTCACAATTCACATTGAATTTTATCAGGTTATGAGTTAGCCGAAAACCATAATAATACCCGTATTTAACTTACTTTCAATATTTTTTTCTTTCAATTAATTATAAATAAAACGGTTTGACGTTTCTAGACTTTTATTAGAATAAAAATTTGCGGTTTTATTTACATCGAAACTGTATCATTGTAAGATGTAATTAGCAGATCAACTGGCTAAACATCTAAAGTCTGTACACTTTTAAAAAAGCTATAAAAATTAGCCTAACTAAGACAAAGAAAACAACGTTTCGTTCGTTCGTAGTGTTCATTTGTTTAAATTTAAATGTCAATAAAATAAAGATTTGCCCGCGAGGACCCGCCGCCGTATTGCGTACTAAGTAAGTAAGTACTGTTTGTTGATAGTGAAATAGATGCAATAAATTTTATTTTCTTAAATAAATCTTCGGTATTTCAGCAATGTCGAACATAGTATCAAATGACCAATTGGAGGCGTCACTGGATTTCCTTGTCGAACATCCTGCAATAACCAGAGGACTGGGCCTTGGGTCAAGATCAAAAGAAGCTGTTGAAAAACAGTGGAATGATCTTGCCCATAAACTCAGAGTCAGACAGTTACAATGCCTGAGCTTGGTCGCGAATAGGACGTCTCAATCGCGCTGTTCTTTTTCTGACTTTCTGACTGCACCTCTTCTTTCTTCTTCACGTAATGCTTCCAAAACTACATTGCGCGAGTGCCATTGTTTAAAAAATACACTATAAACTTATAAAAATAAACTTTAAATACCACTAGCACTCCCCGATAGACAAGCAATCGAGAAAAAATCACCTTTTTTGTTATTGCTAACTGACAGTTCAAATCGCTCGCTGATTGCTTTCGCTTTACTGTCAAAAGTATTACGTAATACGAAAAATTTGACAGCAGTGAAGAGATCGAACGATTAAATGCAATCTATAGTTCCTCGATTCGGTAGAGGTAGTACTGTCGCTAGGTTGCTTCTGCAAGGTTTTTGCAGATACGTAATACGAATTTGCGATTTTGGAGCAAAAATTGCGCATTTTTTGCGATTGCTTTGCTTTTGAAAGATACGTAATAAACCCGCCCGGCTGGCCGCAGTTCAACGACCACGGCTCTAGAATGTATTTTCCAACAAAATAAATTCTCAAAAATACGGTCCAGAAAACCTACAGTATGTAAACTATGCAAGGTTTGCAAATGAAACCCATATTCATTTCCGTATTGTGTGACCCAGATGCGCTCGCATTTTTCAAAAGTCAAAATGTTTACGAGCCCGAGTAGCGCGCGCACTTTATATTCATTTCCACCCGAAAACAAAACAGATGCTATGCCAATGTGCACTGTGCAATAGTGCAACACTGATTAAAGAAATATCACCAGATAGACAGCTACATAGTAAACTATCGATTAGATTGCACTACTACAAGCATACGACGTGCCCATAATTCTCCTATCGCGTACACGGCAATAGTGGAAAAATCCGGTATGATTGTCTCCCCCCCAAGGGAAGTCTTAATTTTCAAATTTCGTGTTTGAGTTTTTAAGTCATGTGAGATTAAGAATTATTGTGATGTGTTGTTGGTTGTCATGACGACAAATAACAAATTGTTTTTAATATTATATTTGTGTCCAATGAATGTTTAAACATTATAACAATCTTAAATATAAATAATATCAAACAAAAAAGTGGTTATGTATTGTACTGCGTGTATAAAAAATAATAGAATAAATTAAAATACCTAGGTATCTCATATTTTATCTATCCTAAGAATATAATTAGGTAAGTAAATATTTAATTTTCTAGGAGATGTCTTATTTTATTATAGAGCGTCCACGATTTAGTGAAGAAGCCCCTTGAGTCACACGCGTGATCGTGCAGGTTCGGTGCCGGGTTGTGTTGTGTACCAATTACACTTTCTCGATAACCGTTTACTGCCGCTAGACTTAGATTAATTTACACCCATCTTCTGTGACAACCCTGACAAAATTCGGATCGTTCTATGAAAGGTACGTAAGTACTCTGTGCTGTGCAGTGCGGAGTGGAAATGAAAGAAAAAAAAAAGATCAAAAAACTTTGCCGGCTCTCACGCAATGTATGTTGGACACATTGTATCAGTTGCTTAAACCTACGTGCTTCAATTCTGTATCTAGTATCGTCAGCATGATCATCAATAAATAAACAGGCAAATTATCAACAGCATCACAATACGATAGAATCTAGTTAGGTTACGTACCTTAAGTGTAAGATATCGATTCAAAGCGTGTGTGCTCTGCAGATTATGCAATGTAAAAGCATTTTTGCCCTCACTACGATTCGCATGATACAAATTAAAAATTTAAATTCATTCACTTAATCTCGCAGACAAGACACCAATAAAAGATATTTCCTAGAAAAAAAATGCGATAAGAATGATGTAGTCACGTTCGAACGAATCTTCAATGTGTTTTGCAGCGCCAACCCCGTATTGCTGAATCAGTGTGCGAACTGCGAGGTTGCCGCTCCGCGTGTTGCTCTTGTAATACGGCGCGCGGCGTTGCCGCCCCGTGCGGGCGCCACGATGCCGTTCGGTGCGCTCGGATCGTGAACACAATATCATTCATTCAAATATCAAAAACAATACTTGCGAGATAAAGAAATAGCGACAGACAGCTCACTCCGCGCTGTCATTGCAGATAGGTTACCAACCGGGTTCGAAGAGAATGCTGTAACCTACTTCCCATATTTTTAGTTCAACTGATCATTAATCCTAGCTGTTTTCTGTGGCGATTTATACATCTCAATAATAATTAATTGACATACGAGAGATTGCTCTCGTATGTCAATTCAAAAAAAATCATCTACATAATATATAAAAATACTACAACATGAACCATCTTCATCTATTTTTGGACATAACTACAAGCAGCCTGCCTCTAAATTCTATAAGCTTACTGTCAAATACCCAAAAGTCCTTTAATCTCTACAGAGGCGTACACAATACGAAGAGGATTTCCATTTTTGAAAGGGAATAAAGTTTATTAAAAGTACGTTTACTAACGTCAATACATTATTTCGAAGTCAAAAACACCCAATGGAGGACGGCAAACATTTCTATGATGGCTAGTAGGGTTTTAACTTCAAGCCTGCATAATTTAAGTAACTTGTTACTATACTTAATAGTAGTTACTACAACATTATACATAACTAGTATTAATTGACCGCGGCTTCGCCCGCGTGAAATTAGGGTTTTAAACTTCCATCCCCTATTTTACTCATAAATTTTTTCGTGCTCAATTCATACGAAATATCATGCAAATATGTTCAAGGAATAGAAAGTCATATAAACTTTTATCGCCTATTTTACCCCCCCTGGGGGTTGAATTTTGGAAAATTTCGTTAGTGGATGCCTACGTTATATGAGAAATACGTGTGTAAATTTCAAATTTCTAGCCTTGAGGGTTTGGCCTGTGCGTTGATACATCAGTCAACCAGCTTTGCCTTTTACATACATAATTATATAGATTATATATAAAGATATGTTGAGGTTTTCACTACAGAACCAACTAAATTCTTACATAAGCATATTATAGTAAGCAGTATGTACTAGTATTGATTTCTAAACCATTTCTAAACACATAAAACACTAGCGAGCAGTAACGGCATCGCGTCGTACATAACCCATAAAGTATAGCAACCGTTAAATTTTTACTCTGTCAGGGTAACTCATGAAACATGCATACGTTAGCGCCATTACGTTCACCATTATACAATCCAGCTGCAGGAGGT
Source organism: Phengaris arion (assembly GCA_963565745.1). Lineage (NCBI taxonomy): Eukaryota > Metazoa > Arthropoda > Insecta > Lepidoptera > Lycaenidae > Phengaris > Phengaris arion. The sequence goes on from OY751433.1 coordinate 26,674,043, forward strand.
AAAATTATATTGAACTCAATGTTTAGTAACCATTATTCATAAATATACGCGACCACACCATCTTAATTCACTTTAATAACCGAGAGGGAATCGATAAGGTGTCAAAATGTGGTCAATGCCCAACACATTCCTTGGAGTCTTGTGTTCATAAGTTTAAAAAATTTATATTACGTCTTAGGTTCATAGCGTAGCTTGTACAAGTAAACTCGGCGTGCTTGCACTGCGGAAGACCCGTGGTCCTGTACATTGCACGAGGAATGTAATTTCTCATGCAAAAACAACTAAGTACGAGCATTAAATCTGCGCCCCAGTAGCTGTTTACTATCAGATATAGAGTTGCAGGGCTTCGTGAAAGTGTATACGTCCGGTGGTCAGCTGTAACCCGACCCGTTGAGAGCTGGAGACTGGAGATAGATGCCCTCTCTCCCCGCCCCCCTTTACCCCTTCCCTCTCCGATCCCCGCTCGCCACATCACGATTACGGCGCCAATAAAACCATTAAAATGATGTGGCTGAGTGCAGGTTATTATCATCATCACCGACAACTAACGTCCACTGACCACATTGGTGGGAATCGGTCATCGGGTATTTGTTAATATAAATTATGAAGTTGTAAGTAAGTGTTAACCATATTGCGGGTCGTCAATTGGCATAAGTGAAAGATATAATCCTTACTAATATTATAAATGTGAAAGCGTGGATGTTTGTTACTCATTCACGCAAAAACTACTAAACGGATTTCGATGAAATTCGGTACGGTAGTAGTTTAGACTCTGGATTAAAACATAGGCTACTTTTTATCCTGAAAAAGTAGTGTTCCCGAGGGATACTGTATTTACGCGGGCGGAGCAGCGGGAAACAGCTAGTACTTAATATAAATAATATTATGAAGATTTAATCTCAAAAATTAGCTCGTTTGCAATAATTTTGAGTCAGTGTATTTAAACTAGTGATCAAAATTCAACATTTCGTACACAATATGGAGTATGGACTTTAAGACTTGGTTCATGAACGTGACATTAACCTTGGCCTTTATCAGATATAGATCCTTGGTGCTCGTCGCCTACACCTTGCCGAATTCTAGTTTCTATAATTTGCCAACTAGGTCTTCTTCCAAATTCCAATTTCCTTAATTGAAAGACTAGAATGATCAAAGCACAAAACTCTTCTAAAATTTAAAGACGGCCATTCATTCCAACAAAAGTCATTGCCAAAAAACTTCATTGTCTACAGGCTACAGCGATTTGAGAAATTTCTATAGTCAATCAATAAGCGATGCTTTTTAGGACCAAAATATCGTCCCAAATGGAATTTTCGAGAAATATGAGCAATAAAACGCGAATGCTAACCGGTTTTCCAGCGTGAATAAATCGTGACTCCATCAGACAAGAATTCTCGACGAAAGGAAAGTAACACTCGTTTGTCGCTTTGGACTTTCCCTAAAAATAAATAGATGATCGAAAAACTTAGAATGTTTCCGATCAATCTGATGTAAAAAGAAAAAATATATATTAACTATTGTAAATTTTCCTAGATTGGATTAATTTGTTATCCATCCACATAAAATCTCAAGTAGTAGTAGTAGTAGTAGTCTGGTAGAACGATTAAACTTGACCTCTTAATAAAAATAGTCAAAATTTATGTCTAAAAATATTCTAATTGTGTGAGCAAGCCACAAGCCACAAAGCAACAACTCAAAAACCTCTACGTAATCCATCCTCTCGGCGGCCATTATTCGTACCTAGAAGCTGGAAGAAGGAAGAAGAATTTTTCAAATACTATACTACCTGTTATGTAGGGTATGTTATTATTCGACATGTAGGTTAACAAAACATGAAATAAAAATAAAGCAGGCTATGTAACTTAGTACTCAAATGTAGAACAATGTTAATTTAACTTTATTCTGATATTAGACACTAACTTTTTCAAGCACAAAATAATGTCATCCACAAATCTCTATTTATATCTTTTCTATCTGAATTTGAAGAGTTTCGATGTTATAAATAGTTCGTACCTATTGTTCCACATTATTTAAAGAAAACATTTCAAGTTCAAGTGTTCGGACGTATCGGAGTGCGACCGATTTGATTAGCAACAGGCAACAGCCATGTGATTATTATCAGAGAATTACGTAGGTAGATATGTAATTTACAAAACAATGTTTTTATTTTGAGATAGTATGGCGCGAACGCTCTGAATTGCAAATGGCGCGGGGCGGCAACAGCCGGCGTTCGGAGCGGCAACGTCGCACGCGTAAAATTATCACCGGATTCTTGTGTTATCTGTTTTTGTTATTTAACAATAAACAAAGTACGGTTACTTGTGACGTCACCACCTTGATTTAGAAATACCAATCCTTATAATCATCAGTTTTATGAGAATAAAGATAAGTGTTGACTGGTGGTTATTCTCTATTTTTAAAATAATATAAAAAAATTGCAAAGATGTTAAGTAAATAGATACGAGTCTTCACTGTTCAGGTAGGTATGGTACATCTCTCTCGAAATGGTACATTGATTTAATGTTCATAATTTACTTTTAAATTCAAACAAAACAAAATGTTTAAAGTTTAGCCTGCCAAATGTTAGGCAGGCACAGACCAATGTGGTTATCAAATGATGAGAAAATTACCTTTGTGGACACCACTGGATTTCTAGGATTAACGCTATATTGTAAATTGCAGTGGGGTCCCAATATTGCAAATCTGGCATATAAGCTCAGTTCTGCAGCATATGCATTATGCAGTCAAAAAAATTAGAGGAATTTCCGACGAGGTCACAGCGCGACCAGTTTATTTTAGTTATTTTTATATAATAATGTCATACGGCATCCTTCTACGGGGAAACGCTGCGGACATTAACACAATATTTGTGCTATATGCTATACTTACTATATATTATATAAGTCCAAATTGGCAGCCTTACTGCTGAAGCAGCTTCTTCCTGGCAAACATTTTACAAATAAACCGAAAGAAAATAATTGACAATGAAATTATATCAAAATGGAAAAAAATAACGGTAGGCATAGTACCTAGTAATAAATAACAAAAATATTTCTGCATTATACATACTTAGTATAATAGATCGGTAGATAAACGTAGGTAAACATTACAATGCTACGTTACACGTACCTACCACACTTCAGTCACGTGTTTACTTAAGCTTTGATAACATATTTCTCGTTATTTTCTTTATAAATAATATGTCTACAAGTGTGATGGAAATTATAAAAACAAAGAATACTGTGAATACAGTACAAATACATAATTGAATAGTAGTAAGTCAAATTCACGTCTCCAAGTTATAGTAAAATACGACAAATTCGGCTCTGATTTTCAGTTTCGCCAACGTTAAAACAATAAAGTTTCTACATTACTTCTTACTGTATTAACTTAAAAATACAGTGAAACCAGTGGTTAATTGGGATCTCAAGAGAACAAGGAATATGTTAAATTTAAAGTGGTTTTCATTAATCCAGTTTTACAAGAATTGTGCGTTACATAAGAGTACGGATAAGAGTTAAATTTGTCACTATTAAAGTTTATGCCGAGGAAGGCGTGCGAAAAGCTTAAATTCCTTAAAATAATGCTTTTAAATACATTCAATTAATGAAAATATCAGCAACACACACTACCATGGATTTGGTTCACACATACACACACGTAATCATTATTGTCAATCCCTATGAACTTTGAAGTTCGGTTTCATCTACACGATGAACATGAGTGAAATTTTATTTTTCGTAATTTTAATGGAACTGGACTTTTGATTATTTATTACATAGACACGTAATATTTACCATTGCATACCTCAAATGTCAACCATCTTGATTTCACCATACTTCAAATGTCAAAATGGCCCCAAAAACTCCAAAAGCGGGGCCATTTATGTAGAGACAGTTTTTGCCTCAACATACCTCGTCTATAATATATACGTCTATGGTAGGTACAGTATACTTTACACTAACGCCTGAATACAAAAAATACTAAACGCTCTGTAAACTGTACTTTTGCGGTATAATACGATGCAAAATATTCTAAAAGCGTTGAAAATTGCAAAATAATAAAATACAATATAAATTCAATAATTTTTAGATGAGAGCGGCGGGCAGCGGTGGGCTCTTTTGGTATTGAGAAGATATGCGACTCTGCAGATTTTGACAGTGCGTAACTGTGAGTCATTTGTTTTGGTCCATATGGTTTATCCACTGAATCTTAATCTTATAGAAACCTGAAAAATCAGAGACATTTTTGTTCGCACGCTCCGCTCGCTCGCTTTCAACGTACAGCACATAATAATGTTATTTCTAATATTTAGTAGTCTATGGTATATTTTATGCTGCTATTTATTAAAAACAATAAACCCTTTCAGATAGTTATTTATTACAAATGAAACCAGTACGATTGAAAAAAAATGATTTATCAATTTTATCCTGCGAAATTATAGAAATTTTTGCTCGCTCGCTCCACTCACTCATTTTCAACGTACTTACAAAATAATAATAATAAACATAATATCACAATAACACCATAATATATTTTGCGCTGTTGTTTTTATTTAAAGAATACACACTTTCAATTTCAAACATTTAGTACAAATTTCATCTAGGACAATGGTAAAAAACTACAATTGTACTCTTGATTAGTATAATAAGAGTAATTTTGAGAAGGAAGTTTGGGGGGAGGGACAAAAACTGAATATCCTATGGGCGGCAAATGTGTAAATCCGGAACTGTAAATAGCATAAACAAAATGTGTGTGTCAATGTGTCCCAAGTCCCAACCTGCTAAAATGTCTCGCTTAAATACAAAAAATTGAGCTCGGAGCCCCAATTATAGAGGTAAGCACTGAAATAATCCTATAATTCAAAGGGTAAGTATGGTCCAAAATGTAAGTATGGTCCAAAATTCATATTAAAAAACCCAGCGTCGACAGCAATGAAATGTTTGTCAATGGGTTCACCGTGAATCATATTTGATGTCACCAAAGCGGCAAATCTGAAATACGCCGGGTATAATATTAAGTTATTAGCAAGAATAAAATCGAAAATCATAGGAAGTGGAGATGTAGGTGTAGATGTATTTGTAGGTGTATGAACTGTATTAGTAAGTATGTAGGTAGGTTGCTGTTGTAGGTGCGTAGGTGTAGGCATAGATTAGAGTTGTAACGGAGCTTTGTTTCCGCCTCCACAATTACGGAACTCCCACAAGAAATCGTATCTCCGTACATTGAAACTGTAGGCGTAATATGTACGAGTATACCTGTAGGTATACTTTCAACACCAAAAACTACACCTACTACCTACACCGACCAACGTACGTAATACATTACAACAACGTTTTTAATGTGTTTCGGGAATTTCGGTCGTTTTCATAGAAAACTGATATTATTCTTGCTCATAACTTCTATATACTCGGCGTTTTTTCGGATAGCCCTTTTGGTAACAACAAATATGATTTAAAGTTTAAACACATTGGCTTCAATTTAATTGCTGTCGATTCCGGGCTTAATTTCGGACCATTACCATTAATCGAATAGTCCTATTAACAGAGGTAATTCGATGATAAAGTGCAGAGACCTCATTAAAAGTCCCTCACTCATGCCGGTCCCACTTAACAGTTTCAATGTATATATTTTTCAAAGATTTTAAAAGTAATATTATCAGTTGTCGGCTGTCGCGTTGTTCTCAATTACCTACTCAACAGAATTTTTAGTTGGCAAATATCCTAGTTGCAGCTAGCTATCTCCTTCATTTAAAAAGCAGAAATCAGTAAAAATAATCAGAATGTCTGGGTTTAATCAAAACTGATAGACGAAATCCCGAAATACGCAACTCTCAGCCACTGCACTAGCTTCGAATTAAAATTCCTTTCGTGGCAAGGCCGTAATGAAATGTACAAATCTGACCCGAGGGTCGTATCTATTTGAACTACGTATAAACAAACTGGTCATTTGGCAAAGTGAAAAAGGCCGCGCGCCCTACTGTAAGTGGGTCGAGCCGGCAACACCGCATAGCGGTCCGCACGGAGCGGCAACGTCGCGCTGCATACAGCATACACCTACATCAATATCTCGTGCGGCGTGCCCGTATGGTCTACACAAGTATTTTAAAATTGGAATTCTAAAAATCCACAATCCGTCGTCACGCGTCCGGCGTCGGAGTCGCACATAATGTTTTCGCACCTATTTCATTTTGAGTAGTTATTCAAGACTACTGAGGACAATGATTTCAAAGCAAATGGCCAAGCAGCAAATTTCACAGAGTAAAGCTTCACTGAAGCAAGCTTACTTCATAGAAGAAAAACTTAAGTACCTACGCCATCTTGATTTCAAACAAATTACAATGTCACGTCATGTCGTACATCAATCGTACGATGTTCGCGGACGTCAACAATAACGATAATACCTAGCCAGTGATTACTGTGATACTTACTACAGACGTAAGTATCATTGGCGGACACAATTTAGTTACACAATACCTAGCCAGTGATTACTGTGATACTTACTACAGACGTAAGTATCATTGGCGGACACAATTTAGTTACACAATACCTAGCCAGTGATTACTGTGATACTTACTACAGACGTAAGTATCATTGGCGGACACAATTTAGTTACACAATACCTAGCCAGTGATTACTGTGATACTTACTACAGACGTAAGTATCATTGGCGGACACAATTTAGTTACACAATACCTAGCCAGTGATTACTGTGATACTTACTACAGACGTAAGTATCATTGGCGGACACAATTTAGTTACACAATACCTAGCCAGTGATTACTGTGATACTTACTACAGACGTAAGTATCATTGGCGGACACAATTTAGTTACACAATACCTAGCCAGTGATTACTGTGATACTTACTACAGACGTAAGTATCATTGGCGGACACAATTTAGTTACACAATACCTAGCCAGTGATTACTGTGATACTTACTACAGACGTAAGTATCATTGGCGGACACAATTTAGTTACACAATACCTAGCCAGTGATTACTGTGATACTTACTACAGACGTAAGTATCATTGGCGGACACAATTTAGTTACACAATACCTAGCCAGTGATTACTGTGATACTTACTACAGACGTAAGTATCATTGGCGGACACAATTTAGTTACACAATACCTAGCCAGTGATTACTGTGATACTTACTACAGACGTAAGTATCATTGGCGGACACAATTTAGTTACACAATACCTAGCCAGTGATTACTGTGATACTTACTACAGACGTAAGTATCATTGGCGGACACAATTTAGTTACACAATACCTAGCCAGTGATTACTGTGATACTTACTACAGACGTGAGTATCATTGGCGGACACAATTTAGTTACACAATACCTAGCCAGTGATTACTGTGATACTTACTACAGACGTAAGTATCATTGGCGGACACAATTTAGTTACACAATACCTAGCCAGTGATTACTGTGATACTTACTACAGACGTGAGTATCATTGGCGGACACAATTTAGTTACACAATACCTAGCCAGTGATTACTGTGATACTTACTACAGACGTAAGTATCATTGGCGGACACAATTTAGTTACACAATACCTAGCCAGTGATTACTGTGATACTTACTACAGACGTAAGTATCATTGGCGGACACAATTTAGTTACACAATACCTAGCCAGTGATTACTGTGATACTTACTACAGACGTAAGTATCATTGGCGGACACAATTTAGTTACACAATACCTAGCCAGTGATTACTGTGATACTTACTACAGACGTGAGTATCATTGGCGGACACAATTTAGTTACACAATACCTAGCCAGTGATTACTGTGATACTTACTACAGACGTGAGTATCATTGGCGGACACAATTTAGTTACACAATACCTAGCCAGTGATTACTGTGATACTTACTACAGACGTAAGTATCATTGGCGGACACAATTTAGTTACACAATACCTAGCCAGTGATTACTGTGATACTTACTACAGACGTAAGTATCATTGGCGGACACAATTTAGTTACACAATACCTAGCCAGTGATTACTGTGATACTTACTACAGACGTAAGTATCATTGGCGGACACAATTTAGTTACACAATACCTAGCCAGTGATTACAGTGATACTTACTACAGACGTAAGTATCATTGGCGGACACAATTTAGTTACACAATACCTAGATTATCTAGAATAGAAAACTTCTGCTTCGATAAATCTGCTATTTGACTTAAGAGCGCTCTACTCGTAGCTGTAAGAGCCAGGCTTTCCTGGAGACACGTAGTACTCGGGCTCCTCAGTCCTCACGTTAAATGAAAGTAATACATCATACATATAATATAACAAACATACTTGCTAATTGCCATGCATAGATATTTTAGCATGGTTTGCAATAATCCACTTAGTCAGCAAGTGCAAATCCGACTCGTGCACGAAGGGTTCCGTACAAAACGGCAAAAATTCACGTTTTCAGGGTTCCTTAGTACTCTCAAGGAACTCTTATAGTTTCGGTCTGTCCGTCCGTCTGTCTGTCTGTATGTCTCTCTGCCCTTCTAGCTTCTATAATGATAAATTTAAATGGATGAAATTTTGTATGTTTATAGATTGTATAAAGATTTCCGTTCTGGCACCATAAAATAATAATTGTTTTATAAATATAAAACAATTATTATTTTATCGTGTATATTAAGGGGTGGCTTGTGGGTTCCTTGAATATGTCTTTTTTACAAAGATGACCATTTTTCAGTAATCGGCCGCCAAAGTATTTTGAGCGAAACCGGACAATAACTTTTGAAGTACACTCAGCGGCACGGAATCTTGGCCAAACTCATAATATGCGATAACACTTTTTTAAGGGGTTCTAACTTGGATCTTATCGTGTAGGTGGGTAGAAAAAATGGTCACGTTAATCTCAAGAGGGTAATTCACTAATTTGAAGTGCATATTGGTCTGTGTAAAACACAGTTTAGTTAAATCGTGTCACTTATCCGGCGAAGTCGCAGTTTTGAATTGTGCTCTGAACATTTTGAATTTTAATTTGACAAAGATTTTTGTTGTTGTTGTGGTTAATAAACACCTAAGAACCCTTTAGGATTCATAAAAATGGCTTTATCACCAAGTCAGATAGCGCAGGCAGTAGCTTTAGTTGAACAGGGGATGACTCATCGTGAAGTGGCTACTGTCCTAAACGTGCCGCGTTCCTCGATGCAATATGCACTAAAACGATATCAAGAGACTAGCCGCTACACCCGAAGACCAGGTAGTGGTGGTGTACGATGCACATCAGCTCGTGGCGACCGCTTTATTGTGTTAGAGATTTTAAGAAATCGCTTCCTGACCGCAGTCGAGATCCGTCAAAATCCGTCGCGGCTTCAAATCTTCAGAGGTGTGAATGTTAGCGAGTTTACGGTGAGAAGACGTATGGAGGAAGTTAATTTGAGGGCAAGAAGACCAGCCCGTGGTCCACAGCTTCTCCCTCAGCACAGAGTAGCTCACTCTTCTTTTCTCAACTCCACTTTGCCCGCGAACACGCTAACTGGACTCATGAGCAATGGGCAAGGGTTTTGTTTACTGACGAGTGCAGGATCGCTTTAAATGCACCTGATGGTCGACAAAGTGTGTGGAGAAGCAAAGGCGAACCTTATTTGGCGATAACAACCACTCCGATACCATCTCACATATCATTCACTCACATACCATTATAGTGCCTCCGCCAAAACTGACCGTTTTGGCGGAGGCACTATAATGGTATGGGGTGGCGTGAGTTCTGATGCTCGTACTGAATTGCTCATCGTTAATAACGCCTTAAATGCGACTCGGTACGTCGAGGAAATTCTCGAAGAACATGTTGTGCCCTTTGGAGGGTTCATTGGTTATGAACAATTCATTTTAATGCATGATAATGCCCGTTCACATGTCGCTCGCATAGTAAATGAGTACCTTCAAGAGGCTGGTATTCAAAAATTGCAGTGGCCAGCTCGCAGCCCGGACTTAAATCCGATAGAACACATATGGGATAAGCTGAAACGAGCAATAAAATCATCATCGAACCCACCACAAACCAATAACCAGCTTCGAGATGCTGCAGTGAGAGCGTGGCGCGACTTATCACAAGTCGATATCAAGAACGTCATCCAAAGCATGCCAGACCGAATGCAGGCGGTTATAAGGGCTAGGAGGAGGTAACACGCGCTATTAAAAAGGACAGAAAGCGACAAAAAATCGGACAATTTTAAATTCGTAGTGATATAAACTTAAGTGTTAAATTTTGTGTAAATGTGTTTTTTTGCATAAACTTCATTATCAATTTATAAAACCTTTAACTGTGAGAAAAGGAACGTTAACTGGCTAGACTCAGCTCTTAATTAACCAAAATTTGTAGAGCTAAGTGCAAAAAAAAGATAGTTATCACACCTTTTGTACTTGTCCAAGTTTCCGTGCCGGTGAGTTTATATAATTTAAAGAATACCTATTGCGCCGTGCGCGTTGATAGTTACGGAACCGCCCTTAGACATGTCCTGATGGCTTGTTTAGGATTTTAGTAGGTATTTGTTGTTATAGCGGCAACAAATACATCTTCTGTGAAAATTTAAACTATCTGGCTATCTCGGTTCATGAATCATACATACATACAGCCTGGTGACAGACAGACGGACGTACAGCGGAGTCGCATTAATAGGATCCCGTTTTTATAAATTAATCCTTTGGGTACGGAACCCTTCAAACTGTACTAAATGTATGTTCAAACTTCAAAGTAGACGCGAGCTGGCAACGTCGTGAATCGTGATTCAATAATAAACATTTTGCGTAAAGCTCCGCGATTATACCGTGAATAGTGTTTCCTATGTTTTCACTTGTTTCTTTATCTGTATAGGTTAGTATGCAGGAGGCCCGCATTTTTACAGTGAATCTGGATAGTTTAACGCCTTGCGCCCCCAATGCACGGACAAGTTTGTGATAGGTACTAACTACAACTAGGAAAAAGATTTCAGTAATACCTACATAGCCACATAGAGAAACTCAGTAATACACTTATTAGCAACACTTTATTTTTTATTCAATCACAAAGAGCCAGAAAATCTGGCAGTACCTACGTCTCCAACTCGACCGGTTCACAAATCACAATAGGTACACAGATATAATAATTTTTGCCATAATAATCATGCCTATGCGCCCTATGTTAATTCCGCCATTGTATATTGTGCATAAAGTGTTGAACAAGAAAGCTGTTGTTGTCTGTAAAGTCGGGTTACTGACGATAGTTGAACGTGAAAACGTCAACAACAACAATAATAATAATAATAATAATAATAATAATAAAATGAGGTACCGGCAATGCGAGCTAACGCTGGTACTTGGTAACAGTAACAGGTAACGGTACTTGGTAACAGTAATTGGTAACGCATGAGTCATGTTTTTTCGTGCGTGCAGCCGGCTCCATCGAATTATAAGACGTTAACACGTCAAAATAAAATAAATATAATAGTTAACAGCACTTCGACTTCATACTATACCGCGCGAATCAGCTCACGCACACAAAAGCGGCACTTACACGGCCGCTCACCAATCTTCGCGATGCAAAACTATCCAGTTTAACGCCGCGCGCGGCCGAGTCTGGTCGTCACTTTGAATTAGTTTGTTCTCCGCCCCCGATTCGATACCTCAACGTTGCAAATTGCAATAGTGCTAAGAATAATAATGGCGGCCGCGGAATACGTCGTGAATCGACGAGTATACTGCAGTGTTTACGGCTGCCTAAATTCATCGCTGACGAAACCAACTCTGTCATTTTTTCAACTTCCTACAGATGATAATAGGTAAAATGGGTATTACTTATGTGTTAGACTTTACCACGTTTTATGTTTCGGTAGAACGTTACCAAAGTATAAGTAATTTTACCAACAAATACCCAATATTGATAAATTGATATTTTTCTCTAAAAGAACAATTAGTGGCATTTGTAAAATACTAAAATTTAAAAGAAGACCTTTTAACACGACTACGGCGAAGCCAAAAGGAAGATTTTGGCAGTCTATTGTTACATAAATGTAAACGGTATGTATGTTTGTTTCACCGTAGCGTCTAAACTACTGTTCCGATTTTAATCAAAGAGTTGTCAATAGGTTTGTAATAATGGCCCGGGTAATATTGGCTATTATATTCTTTACGTAGTCGGGCTATAGTTTTTTATAAAAATTGTAGTTATTTTCAAAAATGGTTCGTTTCGATTCCTGGCTAGGGATGTTGATTCATCAAAATCTACTGATGCAGTTTCAGTTTTTATCAAAATCGACCTCGCAACTAAATACTGTATTTTTCGCTATTCCTAATAGTTCCCTTACTAATAAAAATATTAACACAACGGATAACTTAAACGACGTTGCTATCTTTTTCTATCATGTGACATTTCCAACATATCAGACAAAGACAGCAACGTTGTATAAGTTATCCGTTGTGTAAATAATTTTATTAGTAAGGGGGAATATGTAGGTATATATAAAATGGAGAAAATATTAATTATGCAGTTTCTTTTCAGGCGTTCCGAGTGGCTTCGTCTTATGTCCCGGGAAGATTTGACACAGAAGACACCTCAATGCTACAAAGTGTGCGAAGAACATTTTAACGAACAAGACATTCTACCGGGCCCTCAACGAAAGAAATTGAAAAAAAAAGCATTACCTACTCTCAATTTACCCGATTTACTGAAAAACGATGTAGCAACGCAAACCATAGATGTAACGCATATGTGCCAAAGTGTACAAACCGAAAAAATATTCCCAACCCATAAAACTACACAGACTACTCAATCTCTTTCCCTTAATACTCCATGTATGAGAAAGTTAAAATTAGAACTTTCAGAATGCAGAAAAAAAATCAGATTAAACGAAAGCGGCGTTAAAAGTAGGAAGGTCCGAAAAGGTACGTTCCACAATTTGTGCGATAATTTGTTAACAAAAGAGCTAGCTATGATAGTTAAAGCGAACACCGATTTGAAAGTTCATAGTCAAGGAAATAGATATGAGAAAGATTACATTACATTTTGCCTAAATGTATACAACACTAGCCCGGAAGCGTACCGTTTACTGCAAGGTTCATTATGTATGCCATGTCCGAGCACACTGAGTAAAATAAAAACCAACAAAACAGATAATTCAGAGACAATGATCATTTGTAAAATTGAAAATGATTCATAATTTTATTAACTGATTAATTCAAGTAATACGCGTCATTCAAAACTAACAAACAATTTCACTTGGTTAGATTATAATGTGCCTAATGCATGACAAATGAATTATCAACATAGGTACGGCAAAATTATTATGAGCGAAATCGGACAGTGACTTTTTAAGTAATTTGAAGAAGAAAAAACCTAATTGGTGTTGATAACTACGGAACCCTCCTCAGACATGTCCCGACTCCTGACTCCTGATATGCTCTTGGATAGGTTATTTATTTCTTGTGGCGAATTAATTCAAATCTGTTTTATGAAACTGAGAGAGATACTGGTCATATACACACTCACACATACAATTTAAATGTCCTAGGTAGTAGGCACCGAGTACCGACTTACCGAGCACTAGCTCAAGTGCTCCGCTCAGCTATGCCACTATGCCACTATGCCACAGTGACGACTGACGATACTCAGTACTCACTACTATTAACTGTGAATTGCGATTTGCGACCAGGTGGTGATCGGTCGCCGTCTCGCAGTACGACCTTACATTGCTGTTTAAAAGTGAATTCCGATTTTAGGCTTCTCGCCTGCTCTTTCGTGCAAACGCAAAAGTCGGGTATTTTATCTTTGCTATGTAAATAGTGTAACATGTTATCAATCAATTTATCAAAATACATCGCGTTATCTTTTCGTAAAAACTGGGAGTAATTTTGGTTAATTCTGTATTTTAGTTTATTATGTCCACTATTACAAGATACATATTGTGTAATCTGGCGCACTCGAAAAATACTACAACAATGACTGAATAAATAATCTTAAATGATAAATAAAGGTATTAATCACCTGAAAATTTATTCTTTTTTAAACTAGTATTCGTCCGGATAGGCGTTACTTATCCGGCCCGAATATATTATATAATAATATATAATAGCCCGAATCACCGGATAGTTACCTATTATAATACATATACATTATACATCTCGAGTGAGAATTTTGCAGCAGCAGGCCTAAAATGGCCACATTATGTGAATCGTACTATTATAACCATTCATTTTGAAGAACACTAACTTGTAACAAATAGAAATGCGGAAAATGATACACTTAATCAGAATTGGTTAATTGTCAAGAGAATTATTAGTAGTTACTGTACGAGCAACTTCTTTAACAGTTGATGTTCCATAGTACGATTAATTTATGTGGCCATTTAAGACCTGAAGAAAAACAAAACCGTAATAAAGTCGCAATGCGGTGGGCGGTGTCAGACGGCGCGCGCGGCGCGACTGCGGGTCGCGGGGCGGATGCGGCCCGGCGCACGGCAGTCGCACGCCGCTCACCTCGCGGGCTGTGCGTTCGTTTTGTCGCAACATAGACGTGCGTTTGTCGCCGCTAAATAGACGTTCAAACGCAAATGTGACTCTGGTGTTTCCAACGGTGTCTATGGTCGACGGTAATCGCTTTCTATAAGGCGATCCGGTTGCTCGTTTGCTTTTTATTTCATAAAAAAGACGTGCGATTTTTCGCATCTTCTGATTTTATCTGTGGTACGAATTTTACAGAAACACGACGGGATTTTAAATACGTTTTATTAGAAGAAGCTAATTAGTGATTCACTCTGGATTTACCGTTAAAAAAACTTATTCTATTGTTACCGTCATTCTTAATATACAACTTACGTAGACTTTGAAAGACATAAACTTTAGTGGATGTGCCGCTATTTGCATATTATATACCGTCGTAACTAGCATAACGCATAAAATAGGAAGTTAGGAACTATTACATATATTATACTATATAAGGATTGGAGGACGTATAACCTTTAACACAATGAAGACAGAGTTCAAGTTCAACCCCATAAAGCTGATAGATGAGGTGCGCAAACGGCCGGGGCTGTACAGCACGGCACAGCCGGTGGACAGGGAGGAGAAGCTGGACATGTGGCGGCAGGTCGGCGCCGCACTATACGAGGACTGGGGGGACTACAACAAGGCGGCCTGCTACGATCGCAGTGTGTATTATGTACTGAATATAACTGGGTCAAGAATAGCAAAATACACTACATTGGCATGGACGGTTGCCGTCCGAGTCGGTGTAAGGCTGGGACTATATTATCCGGAATTCGACGGGCCCGGGAAAATTCAGAGCAGTAAAAATAGAACTCAGCGCTAATACAATAGAGCTGAAAATCGAACACAGAAGAGTCAAGTCAATGTCAAATCTTACAACTCGACACTCGTGTGTTCGATATTCAACTCTATTGTATTAGTTTAGAGTTTTATTTTCAATGCTCCCAATTTTATCCGGTCTTCCGGATTCCGGACAATATAGACCCAACCTTATCTAACAAAAACAGTTCAATAAGCTTGGCCCTTACACAAAATCACCACAACAATGATGACCGTAAACCAGATGCTTATAGGCTTTATAGGAATCAGACATGTTCCATGGTGGTAAACCTCTCTTGCAGTTCTAACCCTCCAGCGCAAGTGGCGGTCGCTGAGGGACGCGTACAACCGCGAGATCAGGCTGCGGCAGGCCACCGGCCCGCGCCGCAACCGCCGCGTCTACATCTACTTCAAGCGCCTGTCCTTCCTGGGCAAGTACGACGGCGACATACAGAGCGAGGAGTGAGTATCGACGCCTTTGTGACTCCAACGATGTTGCAGATGTCACGAGTAACATGGCCGTAAAAGTTTACTCAAAACAAATCAACGGAAAGCAGAAAGAGTATATCCTATCAATATATGTACAATGAAAAGGCGAGGAAAATTAATGTTTGCTAAACATTAATTCTCCTCGCCTTCTTCTTAAAAATCTTAAAAAATGATCTTAAAAAATAAGTACTAAATTTTTGTGGCACTAATGACATTTTAGAATTACGCCCACTGTCCACAAAAACATTACATTGAACCCCAGATGTAGTTTACACCAGATATTTAAGAATCAGGCGTAAATTTGCTAAAATCCATAGCATACAATTTAATGAATATTATATCCATATATTAAAATGTACCAGATATTAATCCAAATAAAAAAACACAGATATGAAACTTTCAGGCATGACCCACTGTGCGGGTAGATTCTAACTTTAAAGGGCTATATTATGTATGTATATCATACGGTTCCAAGAAGATTCACCATTCTTTTTTTACCTGTACCATTAATTTCTGTATTTTTATTGTAATTTTTTACATAAATGATATCGGTTTTGGTCTTGGATATTATTATAATTTATGTTAAATTACATTTACATGGTGCAAATATTGTAATTAATAATAACATACAAACATTTTAAAAATAAAAGACTATTATTTTATTTCGAAAAACAACAGTAAAATTGTTGTTTCAAACATATAGGTACATACAGTTTTGCTGGCCACAAAAAATTTACAACATGAACAATTGCATTGTTTATATGAAAAAAGAAATTGCTAACTTAAATTCGGGATAAAACGAAAAGAAAAAATAGCATGATTATACTAAACACTTCCCTGCCCGATGAGTTTAACGCTTCACTGGCCTTGAATGTCGCTACGATCATATTCGGGGCCGAGCGGGACGGGGCCGAGGGGAACCGGGGTCCAATGGGCGAGCGATTCACAGTCGCCGGGTTTTTCACTCCTACGTTAAATCGTTATACCGTCTCTTTTCCGTATACCCCGAATTGTTCATAACTTCATACTGTATCAGTGTTTTGTGATTTGTGAAACATGTCGCAAGTGGGTGCGTCTGAACAGCGCGAGCCTAATTACGAAATATTAAGAAACAAATTAGGGGGGTTCTCCACGTTGCTCCTCCACAGCGGGTATGCGTACACAATGCATAGACAGAATAAAAATTCCAGCATATGGACGTGCAATAAAAAGAAAACATTGAAATGCAGCGGTTCAGTGAAATTGGACAATGAGAATGATTTAGTTAACGTTCAAAGGCTTCACACGCCGCAGTGTGCACCCGACCACCTCAAAAATGAAGTGCGTAAGACTCTTTGCGAATTAACCGAGGAAGTAGGCGTCAGGGGCGAACCGATTAAGAAAATTTTTGAGGAAAAAATGGCGGACCTAAAAAAGAAAGGCCTAGGGTCCAAGATGCCTGCGTACAAATCGGTGAGAGCAACATTGTACAGATCGCGAAAACAGAAGTTGAATGAGAACAAAAAATGGTGGGGTGAAGTAAACGAGAGCAAGAGTCAAGCTGACTTGAGTCAAGATGCTCCAGGTCGAGCTGCCTTAAGTCAGGACAGTCCAGGACAAGTTAACTTGAGTCAGGACAGTCCAGGACAAGCTTACTTGAGTCAGGACAGTTCGGGACAAGCTAACTTGAGTCAGGACAGTCCAGTCGTGAAAAGGTACCTGAAAATGTCACAGTCAAAATGTAAAAAAAACGATAATTTAGGATAATTAGGATAGAATTAGGATTTAAGACTATGATGATGTTATTGCTCTATTTTAACTACTAGGATAGCAGGTTTGGGTAGGCGGAACCAAAAACATGAATTCTGTAAGGCAGAGTAGAGACTTTATAACGGCCAACCACTTCTAAGAACCGGTTCGCACTACGCAATTACACCATTTGCATAACTTAACCCTTTTTATCCGTTATTGGATGATTTATACAGTACTCTCCGAGCGAAGTAACCACTCTTGAAATACTGTAGTGCCTGGGACAGTTGGTTTTTTAAATGTCGTATGGTTGCCCAAGCACACACGGCGTTCTCACACCACAGTCAGCCTAGTCCAGAGGAATGACTGGTCTATACGTCTGGGGCCAACCATGTGCGAGTTTCCTCACGATGTTTTCCTTCACCGTTAGAGCGGCCGTATAATGTACTTGAGATCTGAAAAAGTCTCATTGGTACACACCACAACCTGGAAATCGACCCTGCACTCTCTCGAGTGCTAATCAAAGTGGGTAGACCCACTAGGCCACGGAGCTCATTTGCATAAATACCATGCTATTTTTTGTTAAACGCTTAAACTAAAATGTTATTTTTTGTTTGGTGGTTATTAAAACTTTTTATTTTATTTAGGGTTCCGTGCCCAAAGTGTGAAAACGGGACCGTTTTACTAAGACTCCGCTATCCGTATGTTTCGTCTCATGAACCGTGATAGCTTGACAGTTGATATTTTCACAGATAATGTACAGTTTTTTTGCTTGCTAATGATTTACAACATTCAGTTGTCTCTATAACATCAAATACTAAAATGAATAAAAGAATGAAATAAATATTTAAGTGGAGCTCCAGATACAACATACGTGATTTTATTCCCGTTCGGTACGGAACCCTTCGTGTGCGAGCCTAAATTGCACAAATAGTCGCCAGCCGGTGGTCACCAAAATGTGTAGTTCGCAAATGAGTCGTTTATTGGACTTGTTCACTTTCGTCATGTCGTTCATTCATTCAGTTTCAATAGACATATCTTTAGTTCACCATTCAGACCATCGCCCGGCTCCGCACGCTCGACAATGCAAAAAACTACATAAACTCATTCGCAGCAAGTAACATTAAACGTTTTGTTAAATTAACGAGAAAACCAACAAAAAATATCTTGAGGAAGGGAATGGTGAGATAATATGACTTGTTGCCCATTGAAAATAGTGCCCAGTGAACTAGTAGCTAAACTACTGAACTAAAAGATTTATATAGTTCGCCGTGATCAAAAGATATAAAGATGATATCTTTTTAGTGACACATTTTGCGCACCTCTACACCAAAAAGTTAAGTTAAAATAAGTTGTATAATACAGCAGCACTAAACATCGTACCAGTCTATGGTTGCGGACTTTTAATTAGCTTTTTTTTATTTCATCGGTTTTTGAAATAGCTGGAATTTTAGATCCAATGTTTTTTGTTCGCCTTATACTTACTTTTTATTTTGAAAATAGGATTATTTTCTGTAAATAATTACTCAATACAGTTTAGGCATTTCGGTAAAAAGCCGAGTAATAAAAACTAAAACTCCTATCTTTTCAGCGATCCCGAAGGCGAGGACGGGGCGGCGGACGCTGACCAAATATCGGAGCCCGTGCAGAGGCCCAAGGTGAGGAAAACTAAGAAGAAGAAGCGGCGACGGCGATCCAACAGCTCAGATGACCAGCGCCATGATGAGGAGGTTTCTGAGAAGCCAGGTACGCTGATTTCCAGACTGTATAAGTTGAATAAGGGGTTGTTAACAAACAATTGACTTTTTGAAAGTTTTGACGCCCAATAAATAGATTACGCGAACTAATTCATCGCTCTACTGTTTGCCGAGAAGTTTGTCTTCCAAAATACGTGGTTATATAGTTTTCGTAGGGCTAGGGATGTTAAATACTTTTAAAAGTTTACCCTTCACACCACTAATCAAGGCGTCAAATACAAACGGCCTGTTTCACAATCTACTGATAAAGATAAAGATATCAGATAGCTTATTCGCATGTTTTGTGTCTGTCGCGCGATATAAAGTATGCAGCGACATAAGTTCCGAATAATGAATAAGCTATCTGACACTTATTAGAAGATTTTGAAACATGCCCTTAATAGTTTTCTCCACAGTGCCGCTTTTAGGCTGGGACTATTTTGTCCGGAATTCGGTAGGCCGGGAAAATAAGGAGCACTGAAAATACATTTCTGCGAAATAAAAATAGAACAATAGATTTGAAAATCGAAGTGTCATGTGTCGAGTGTTCTATTTTAAACTCTATTGTATTAGCACAGAGTTCTATTTTCAGTGCTCAGAATTTTCTCGGGCCCTCTGGATTCAGGATCATAATTATAGTCCCGGCCTTTACCGACAATCTCTCCGTCCCCAGGCGGCTCCGGCGACAGCGACAAACTGTTCCTCCTGTCCTTCCTGCCGGAGATGAGACGTCTGCCGCCGAACATCAAGATGTGGGCCCGGACCCGCATAGCCAACGTCATGCAGGAGGCTGTGACCTACCACTACGAGAACCTGCCGCTGCCCGACATTCAGGACATCAAGCACATTAGTCCTAGCGAATAGTTTAAGTTTCATTAAAGTTTTTATTTATAAATTTGTTTCGATTTATTAGCTCGACCTAACCTAGTTTCGCAAACATCCGACTCTATTATCGATCAAAGCTCGCCAGTACATTCTATTGCCTATTTCTGACATTGAAGCAATGTCCTAAAACAACTAAGGACGAGCTATTACGTACATTTGACAAAAAAATCTTCATCCAACAAAAAGTTGCGCCATCTTGATTTCAGAAGATTTTGTCAATTAAATACGGAGTGAATAAGCAAAATGTCAAGATGACAAATGTCAAACCTCAACTGTCCCAAACAACCCCAAAAGCGTGGACAGACACTATGGCTCGACATGCCTCGTCTAGATAATATTATATACCTACTTTAACAGCTAGGTCTATTATTGAAGTAGTTCTAACATCGATACTACTCGCATTTCCAAGTATACAGTTTATCAGACGTAGGCGAGGAGCCTGAGTCCGGGTGAATGTTACAACTCGTTTTGCGAGCATTTCAAACGTGCTCACCTGAGCTGTGCATATCGACGATGCGGACGATGACAGGACATCCGTTCCGACATACACCGCATATTTAAATAACTTTTGATAGTATAAGACATCTACAATCTACATGGCAAAACGAGAGGCTCTCATTATTATTATTATCTTTTACGAGCGAGCGCGACTTAGCGTTACGTTGTTACGTTATTACTTATTACTTAATACGTACTACGTAGATATGTATCGGGCCTCTGTTCGGCCTGAGGGCCATAAATGCCCCCATCCAAGGCCGGTACTGAGTGGAGTGCCGCCGAGTTTTTTGGTGGCCAGGGGCTGCGCCCATTCACCATTTTTTCGGACGAAGCAGTCTCACACACTCACGGGTAGGACCCCCACCCCCCCGTCGTGGGATGCTTAAACGCATTTTCTCGGCGAAAAAAAAAAGATTACAATTTACAGTTCATTGTATTTAGAATTGTAGAAGCATTCTAAGATATTAATTACTTAGTACAAATAATTTAAACTAAACTAAAACTAAACTTTACCTCTCCCAATAAAAATTCCTTCAGTACCTGAAACAAATTTAAAAATATTAAATAAAGAATTAACAAGTTTAATAAAGAACGCGACAAACTCCAGTTCTTAATATGTTTTGATTTTATGTAAAACATTTAGGCGATTAGGTATTCTTATACTATTTTAATAAGGCCCCATTACTTATTTCTTATGAGGTATATAGTCCATTGTACTTTTGTACAGCTATGTATTACTTTATTTATACGATAACATTTTGTATTGTTTTCAATTCAAAAATTCTGAATTGGTAATCTGCTAGCCACAATTGTTTTGCATTGACTTTGAAAGTTGTAAACGTAACATTGCGATTGCGTATTGCGGGCCGTGGGGTGCGGCGCGCGGCGGCGCGGCACGTGGGCAATAATCGAAAACGCTGCGTCTGGCAGCCAGTGCAAAGTAGCGCCATCCCCTACGTGCGCGCGACGTTGCCAGCTCACACTGCGGCGCCACAGCGGCGCGGCGGCGGCATCGCTGCGGCCTGCGTCACTCCGCGCGGATTCTCGCAGCCGACACGACGCGTGACGATAAACATTTTTACAACTATAACTATAGCCAATTGCCTAGTTTACATTTTAATTGTTGTAAATTGTTACGGTGACCCTTTCGGTGAACAGAGCGTTGCCAGCTCGCGTAACGTCGCGCGGTTTCGAGCGCACGCAAAGTGTTTTAGTGAATGCAATTTGGATTAAATAAAAAAAATGAGTTACGCGTTAGACGCTGAGGCTTTTATAAGTGAGGTAAAGAAGTATCCTCAGATATGGAATATGAACACCGAGGGCAGCAAGAAATTGTCGCGGAAGGGGGACGCGTGGGAGAGGGTGGCCAGGGTGTTCATATCGGACCTGGACACCATGTCCGAGGCGGACAAGTTCGAAGTCTGTAAGTAACGTGTAACCTGAGTGCACCTCCACAGTCAACATCATGAAAACATGAGCTACGGACTGCAGATTAAGAGCGCTTATCGGTAGCTACTATTACGGTAGAGGTTGCGGATTGGCCGCGAGCGCGACTCGGTTCGTATGCGCCAAAAGATATCTCGTGGGAACCGTAAATTTTGCTGCGATAAAAAGTAGGTAGGTAGTCTATGTGTTAGTCCGGAGTCTAAACTACTAGGTACCATAACCAAATTTCGTCAAACTCGTTCAGGGGCCTATCAGGAACATTTGACAGCGGCGTATACGTAATGTTGGCGTTATCGAATGAAATTTGTATAGGCGCTGTCATGATTTTGACAGATTTTCATACAATTCTCTTTCGATAACATACACTACCTACAAACTTTCGCGTTTATAATATTCGCTTGTAAAGCATACCAGTCATCAGAGTAAATTCTAAATAACATGTTCAGATACAATTAAATACCTAATTTTCGACTACTTCTGTACTTTTACATAGACTACAATTTATTTTTAATAGAAAAACACCTAAACCTGTAACTAAGAATTGTAGTTATTAATTTGACAGCAGCCTTTGTATTTTAAAATACCTATTCATTAATGTAGTTAATAGTTATAAATATAATCTACAGTACAACCAAGTTTTTCATGTCACTTTCTTCACTGTCAGTTATTGCCATAGAAATTCATCAGTCAACCAGTCATCGGATTGCCGAGGGACACTGAAATAGTCTCGTGTTCCATAAAATATCTAACATTCATCATTACTTTCAGTTCGCAAATTGCACAGCAAATGGCGGAACCTGCGCGACGCGTACGTTCGCAACATGAAGCGGAAAGACGGAAAACGAAGCTACATGTACGCTAAGCAGCTGTCCTTCCTCGACGCGATCTACAAGCAGGACCAGGAGGGTAGCAGCAGCAGCGAGGAGGAAACGCGGAAGGGTAGAGTGCGACACATAGAGGTCTTCCATACTCCCGATAACTACCACAGCGAGGACGAGGGCTCCTCGACTATAGACAACCTGAAGAGGAGGCGACTCAACAACACTGAGAATATAGAGTTCGTGAATGCTACCGGCCAGGGTGACGCGAGTTATTTAGTCGAGGACGCAGACAGGTCCTTCTTCGACTCAGTCCTGCCCGCGGTGAGGGAATTCGACATGGACCAGAAGCTGGAATTTAGGAGTGAAGTGCTCAAGCTGATAAAGCGAATCCGCTCCGTGCCCCTCATACACAACATCAAAATGGACCACGTTTTAAATTATAATGAATAAATGTCAAGTGACAGTACATAGTGTTTTCACTTATTCAATTCAATATAATTAATACGTGAAGCAAAACTGCCACGAGGTACAAGTTTTACCGGTAAATTAAATCTTATGTGCAGGAAGGTGTGCAGGGAGCTAATATAATTTAAATAATACTTAGAAATACATAAACTTATAACAACAAGTCAGCAACACAACACTACCTCGGATCATTGACATGTCTTGATGGATACAACTTTGTTACACGTCGACGTGACGTTTGTCAATCTCTTACTACATTTATATGATTGATTGATTATCACTCATATGATTCTAACAGGAACGATAGCACACCTTGGGAATGAGGTGGCCCTCTGCAAGGCTACTTCTAAATTACATATATTATTGTACTCTTGGTATGTAGTTTTAGTCGTAACATTGTTATATATGCCTTATTTATATTTTTAAAAGAGCAATTTTCAGCTCAATTGTATTAACGCAGAGTTCTAATTTCAGTGCACTAAATTTTCCCCAGCCTTTCGGATTCCGGATCATATTATAGAATATAGTCCTAGCCTTAGGTAACCCTGACCTCACACACTCGGCGAAATACAATGCAAGTGGTATTTCACGCCGGGTTTTGTTAATTTAGGATAATTTCTCCCGTCGAGATATTTAGGTAAATACTAAATAGGTGAAAAATCAGCTCGAAAACCTAATAATAATCTCAACAACAATCCCAACAATAGCAACGATTTATCCAGCAAAAATCTGTCTAGTGTTTACCCTTATGTAGACAGCTTTTTTGCTAATTAATCATCATCTACCGTTTAACCTAGGTCGAGCCATTGTATTTACGGTTCAAATGCTATCCTACAATAAGCGGATGCTGTCAGGAGACAGTAAAAACTGTATAAAAGAATTACATTGTTGGATTGGGCGCACTATACAATGCGCTTTAGGAACAAAAGGTTCTAAACCTCAATAGCCACCTGCGAGCACATCTGCAGAAGCTTTGTCTGCCATGTGCGTGTTCTACATTTAAATTTGCATTGATGTAAGCGCTAACAAAAATTATCTAACCAAGCACATGTCAGGACATGTCTAAGGAGGGTTCCGTAACTATAGATGCGTAATAGGTTTTTTCAAATTACTTAAAAAGTTACTGTCCGATTACGTTGCTGTACTTTTAGCCTAGCAATATGTTCCTAAAGAGTATTTAGCATGATCTATCAGCATGGAAAATTGAAAGGTCTAATTCTCATACTTTAGAAATGCCAGGGGGAGATCAACTTGGTCAAAAATGGTTTACATTTTAAAAAGTCATCTATGAAACCTAACCTTTAATTAAAAACACCTAGTCGAACGGATGGATGGAACGACGACGGGATGGAACGAAAAAAAGTTTTCGACTCCACTTCAACAACAAAAGTAATGCTCGCTAAAAGTATAAGATATATTGTGTGTCGTAAGTTCGTGACGCGTGGCTGTACTTTTAGGCTAGCAAAACCGCAGTTCTTCAAACATTGGTAAATACTAGGGAAAGTAATTCAGTGTCTACCTCGTCATTGACATGACACGATAAGATGTACAGGTCTAATAAGGGATAATAATAATATGTATAAATAATATGGATAAATGTCATATTAGTGCGTGCCCGCACTGGTAATAAAATTGTATCTGTGACCCACCATTTGCATTCCGATCATGAACTTTAGCGCACGCAAAATAGAGTTAACTTTTCCGCAAAACATGATTGTTTTCCTGTACGGTCGTGTATTGCGGAAAACTGTTCCGCGTAGGCTAATAAAGTCGATGATAATCGGAATGCTAATGGTGGAGGAAGGAGACTATCTTGTTGTACCTAATACACAATTGCATCTGTTTGTAATTATTATATGATGGTACAATAGGCAATAGTAAACCTCGATAATTACGTAGAGCTGCATTATTAATTATTAGGCTACAAAAGTACTCCTCTCAACTTGGTTGCATATTTTAGTTATTAAACTCCAAACATTCAACCGGTTTACCACAGTTGTCAGTAGCGCGATGTGAGTATAAATTATTACAATATGAGAAATAAGAGTTGACAAGATGCGAATAATAAATACATGTACATTATACGTTAACACTAAAAATATTGTACCTACCTATAATAAGGATTAGAAATAGACACATTACAATCTCTATGAATAGGAAACTCGCAATCCGCATTGGCATCTTTTATCCTATCTATGCTTTTATATTTGTATCTACGACCGCAGTATGCGGGCTCTGTATGATGCATGCAGCATGTCGTTTATTTTTATGCATCAAATTAATTATGTTTTATATAATTAATTGTTTCAGTGACCCGTTTCGTCGCGCGACGTTGCCAGCTCGCGCGGCGTATTGACCGCGTACGCGAGCCAACTTCTGTTGCGAGTTTCTATCTAGTCAGATTTAAAGTTAATTCAGTGGAGGCCACGAAAACTTGCTCCTTAAAAGAGTCTTTTATTCATAATCGGCTAATTGAAATTTAAAAACTATTTTAAAATGTTAATAAAATCTTAAGCCAGTCAGCGTTAAGTTCGTTATTATAATCAGGTATACCGTTAGGTATAATATAGTTAAATTAATTATTCCAAAAGCATGCCACTAGCTAGGCCTTTACATTTTACATAATAAATGAATAGCTACTTTTGCCCGCAGCTTCGCTCGCTTAAAAAAGGTATTCCACGGAATAACTGTACTTTTTGCGGATAGAAAGTAGCTTATCTAGAGCCTACACTACTATTTTAGATAGATAGATATACACTTTATTGCTCACATTAAAGTAGGTACAATCATTCTACTAGAAACTAAACCTATTACTAGATGTGGGCAAGGGCGGTATTTTAATTCGTAACTAATTTCAATAAAATCTGTTCAGTAGTAGTTTTGGCGAGAAAGAGTAACAAACATACATCCATCCATCCTCACTAACTTTCACATCTATACATACACTACATACAAATAAATAAAATTGAAGTGTTTTTCAATTAATGCAACAGCTTTTCAATTAATGCATATGTAAGTAAATACGGTACCTATTGCCAGTAAAAAATCAATTTTTTATTTTAAAATTTTTGTCTGTCCATCTATATGTCATCTGTCTGTTTGTTCCGGCTGGACCGATTTTCACGGGACTTTTACTAGCAGATAGCTGATGTTATACGGCGTAACTTAGGATACTTTTTATCATCATCATAAAAAAATGTTGAATGCCCAACATCTATCAACAGTAGTGTAGGATATTAGCTTATTACAGAGCTATGCTACACTTATTACAATGATGAAATTTGCAATATAAATTATTCTTGTGCTATCGTGGTTAAGAGTGAAGACGTTGAGATTTCCCATCATCGAGACATGTCAAGACTCAAGGCAAAACGTGGCAAAATTACATGCAGCATTTTTATTCTTTAGGCCCGCTAGTGTAGCCAATTAGCCATAAACATGGTATTTTTACTAGCCAATAGCCATAAACATGGTATTTTTATTCAGAAGAGGAATGTTTATGAGCGAGGAAACGGATATCCTTTTATAACCATCAATCTAAGCTTTTATGAAGAAATATGGCAGTACCATTTATACTATATATATTAGTATACAATATACTGGCGTAGTCGTAGTGGACCTGTAGTGGTCTACAATCTGCAGACTACAACCTAAAGATCGTCAGAGACAGCATCGCTTACTACACACACACACACATAACTGATGGAGTGTACTGTTGGCTCTTGGTGGAAATTCATGTTCATAATAATATCACACAACTTGTTTATACACTTTTCCTCTAAATAAAGGGAAAAAGTGTGATATTATTATAATATACACATACAGTTTGCATTAACTATCACAATTCACAGACCACAGTTTAATACTCTATGATCACAGACGACTAACATTTTAAATAATAGGTACACATATTCATATTACATATTATTTATTTAATTGTTAATGAACTAAATAGTAATTTTATCTTAATATCCCGAGCGATGCGAAATATGTAGGCAGGTATATCTTAACAATTCAAACACAATAGGCTACTTGACTAATCGACTCGTAATCAATTTCATACATTGAATGAGTATTTCCTTTAGTACTTGGCTTAGGAAAACGTAGTATAGCGAAATCATGAAATAAAATAACAATATGGATAAATAAACTTAATTTGAATTTAATTACACTATCATCTGTTCATTGTGCCATGATGTGACGTCATAGTAATAGTAAACAATTAAACGTCAACACTGTCATATACCATAGTTGTCAACCGTGCACTGAGCTGTCAAGTGATTGTTTACTATTAGTATGACGTCAGAGCACAGATTATCTATCGACAAACATGGCGGGAGGCGTTTTCGGCTGTTTTTAAAAAGCGTATTTTTAAATTAAAGTTTTGTGGGTTTCTATGGGTTTAAATTGATGACTGACTCCACTATTTTTTTGGGGTAACGGAACAATTATTAATCGTTTAGGATAAAAAAAAGGGTCAAGTAACTTATTATAATATATTCCGTAAGACTAGAACCTAATATAAGTTGTACTAGTCTAATTTCGAATGATAAAACACATTATACAGAAATCTGGCACCAGCTAAAATCCAACTGGAGAGTGGAGCACTATAAACGAAGTTGATCCTCAGTCCGGACTAAAAACCTACATCGTGGATTGCACTCCAAGAACCTCGTAGACGGCAACAGCCAACAAGTCATAATAGCGCGCGCGGCGCGAGCTGGCAACGCCGCGGGGAAAGTGGCAGCGCGGCAACGTCGCGTGGTCGATACGGGCGGGACGAGGGCGGAGGGGACCGCTGACCCCTCGATTACAACGTACCATAATAATAATATTATAATGTACGTAAATATAATAATATTATGTACAATGAAAATGTACGTCCATATCAAAGAAATCGATGAGCACGTGCTCACGTGCATGGAAATTTATCACGCTACAAATATTAAGCCTGAATCACATGTGCATAGCGGCTACCGCATAGAGCGTTGCCGGCCAGTATGCACACCGCGCCGCGACGTTCAAGTTTGACGGTTGTTTCAGAACTTTCTACATCCTTTTAGTCCTTTATTATTAGCAGCCAATAGATTTTACCTATTTACATTTATATCATCGTCGGATTAAAATAAAATCATACCTTGCTCAACTCTGGTGACTCTTTTCTATTTTAGGGTCAAGATTAATTAGATTAAGCTTTTCTCAAAACCGTTAATTGACAAATATTACGTCAGTGGTTATTTTCCTTGAACCACAATTTTATATTTGATTAATAGAAGACAAGTTGAAGTTGAAGATTATTTTCATGTTGATTAACAAAAATGTGCTATAATAATAATCGGTATCTATTTGTTATTCCGATAGTCTCCGATAGTTCGAACTTGGGTTTACATGGGTTAATTAGTGTTTTAAGTACACATTGTACGGCTTCGGCGGATCCCGCTAGGCGAGTGGTTTTTGCGTTATCACGACCGAAACCAGTCGGGAACCAGTCGGCAACCAGTCTCCGTGGGACAGTGGAACTTACCCAACGAACTGGTATATGCATATACTGTGGATTTTTAAAATGCGGATAAAGTTTTTCATTGGGAAACGTAAGAATTAATTACTTTCCAAAATGAGGGTATCTATAACTATATAGGTACCTTTTTTTATATGAATATAATAACATAATAACATTTGAAATCTGCCCCCTTACTCCCGACACAATCGAGAATCGAATCCGTTCGATCTCAGTAGCTTTTGATACTCCCGACACCTACACTAGCGCACCTACATCGTGCGGTGACTCAATTTGTAACTAACCTGGATCGAGAAGTTAGTTAGATCGTAACTTTTGGTACTCCCGACGAAATCAACCGACCGAGAATCGAATGGCAGGATCGAAAACAAACGTCAAAATACACGATAGATAAAGAGGTCTCATTTACAGTATCGAGTTTGCTTGTTTTATTGTATTTGAACTAAATTACGTGATTTTTATTGTAGTATTGCATAATTATTTAATGTTATTGAAGGAGCTAATAGAATACGCTTTCGGGAAATGCAAAATTTACGAAGATTCACCAACTTCAACACATTAGCAATGGACATGGATTGTGAGGAATGTCGATGCAATTATCGCCTTCAAAATGATTTATTTGACGTATGAGTCGCAGATTTAACTACTCATATGAAGAAACCGACTCACCTAAATGACATCACTGTTATGTGTAAAGTGACTTGAAACCTTTACGCATTTGTTTACACATTTGACCGCTAATTCATGTATTATAATATTTTCACTTAAGACAAATGAAGTCTACATAATAGTATGATATATATTAACGTATCATATTATGAAGACTTCGTTTACCATTTTTTTTCATTTATTTACAGTTTAAATACATCTACTAATTTCTTATTGTTGTTGATCATACTAACATTCATGTAATAATAACAACTTTTCAATCTGTCTTTGAATAAACAAAGTCAATAAATGGTTATAAAAAGTCGTATGTTGACATTGTTACTAGGCTCGAGTTTTCTAAATGTAAACACCAAACACAAATTTGTTATTATATTCATTTACATTAAATATACCACTTATATTTTCAACAAAATTAACAATTAACTACCTTTTTACAATACTACCAATTACCTATTTGGGTAATTCTCATTTTTGACACAAAAAAGTTGTAAAAAATCCTAAACGTCTTTTTGAGCAATTTGATGGTTGATTCTATTAGTTTTAGTCTTGTTCTAGATCAGAAAAATATTCTCCGAGCTTGCAGCCTCCTATATATAGAAAAATAAGGGTTTTAAAAAAAGTGCCCTCCATGGTAGTGACTTAAGTTCCATGGAAATGACATTCCATATAATAAGTGAATCCATGGCTGTGACATAAAACAAGGAGGTGACTTTTCTTAAAAGTAAAATGCAATTTTTATTTAAAAAATCAACTTTATTGTCATTACTGACTAAAATATGTAAACTAATATCACAAATTTACTTCTATTTAAATGAATTTGTGTAATTACTTAAAAAAGAAACTTATTTATTTTTATAAAATTTACTTTTACACAGGTAGCTTGATATCTTAATTATCACAGTCTCAAAAAAGTCTTACTGGTTTCAATAACAAAATATTCTTACACTAAAAAAACAAAATAACAAAATAAAAATTTTTTGGCTTCAGCCCGAGCTTAAATAACAAATCACTTTGTCTACCAAGCGTTCTTAGGTCTAAACCTATTCTTAATAATTATTGCAGTCTTAGTAATTTCTTATCGTAATTAGAAGAAAACATTTGTACTTAGATATAAAATCAACAATATTGACTTTAGCTTGAGCTAAAAACGGTTTCTAGAGTACATTACTATATTTTTCAATGTCGACATTATTAAAAAGCAATTCACCTCGCCTACCAGGTGTAGGTTCGATCAAAATTGCAACAACGTCATTACACGGAACAGGAAATATATCCTCAGGTTCTATCCAACAAAAAATAGTGTGTTTGCTTATAACCCTTATTTTTTTCGTGAACTTGACTTTAGGTTCTATGCCTTCGAATCCAATTATTTGACCAACAAAATGCTGCTCCGTCTTCTTTGACAAAAATCTTGTAACTACCCACATTCCTTCCTTTAGAAGAGCTGCGGAATGTGCATTGCCAGATTGTTGTTCTTCAGTTATAGACTCCGGAACTGTGGACAAATCGGTCTCGTAACTGGAACCACTATTATTGGTGGTTTCAGATGCCATACCATTTTCCTGGATAGTAATAGGGGGATCATTGGTGAAATCGTAGAATCCAGTCCCCAACTTATGATGAATGCAAACTTCTCCAGGTCTGCAAGTAAGGCATGTCAATGTTCGCAAGAAGACTCTGTTACTATGCGATAAGTCCCATGTAATCTGATGAATTTTCATAGTTCCAGAGATGCTCTTTCCTGGTTCCGGCAATAATTTATCCATTGCATCTATCTGTGTTTCATTCACGACAAACATTGTAACGTTGTTTACATTTTTTTCCAGGGATTTAACGAAGCTAACAAAATCTGGGATGTCTTCGCCTTGAGCAACTATGCGATCTGCTGTACGTTTTATAACTGCTCCTACGCCATCCATAGGCCCCTTGCCATGTCCAGCCTCACTAAAACTCCATGTTGCAGTTTTGAGTCGATACAGCTGCGTTATGTGTTGTGTAAACAAATAAAACGCCTTCTTATTTCTGTACTGAGCTGTTGGTCCGTCACTTAAGACGTGTAATGAGTCCATAGAATGTAAGGTGCGTATGTGGTCAAGAACTTTTTGCATGTGAGCAAAAACTGCACTGGCATCGTGACGCAAACATTCTGAAAATGTACAAAAAGATACACATTTTATCATTTGATTATCTGGACATTTGTAGTAATAGACACCGGTATGTAGATTTATCTGCTGCCTTGACGCTCCAAAATGAACAGCTTGTATTTCGTTTGCATATTTACAGCAGTAATTTTCCGAAAAGTCCACTTGCATAAAAATGTCTCCTATATTAAGATTGGACTTCAATGCGGTAGTAGCCTTATATTGATGGGTTATATTATATTCGTGAACCAAAAACTTTTCTAAAGCATCAAGAAACTTTAATATCAATTTCTTTTTCTGAATATTAAATTCAGCCTTCACAGTTCTGCGTATTTCCTTTTCTTTGCCCTGTATAAGTCTCTTTTCTTTTATCACTGTCCATAACTTGTATGTAGTTTCAGTTGAATCATCAAATTCTCTTATCATTGGTACTCTATTCTTACATATCTCGCATTTTCGTAGCATACAAGCTTTTTTATTCATGTCGCAAACTATTGTTTTGCAGAGTTCCCTTAAGTTCTGACCAGAAATAATATCTAGGCATTTTAGTTTGTCGAACATTAGCTGTATATTTTCATGAACGACGCATAAACATGTATCCCTTTCAGAAATTTTTCTTGGTACAACCCAAAAGGGTCTTAATCTACAAAAAGTAGCAAGACTAATTTTTATTGACTCCTGTTCAGATTGGTATTTCTTATAAAGGTTTACCATGGTATCAGCCAAATATCTCTTCTGCTTCTTGAGTTTGTTTTTGACCACGCAATCCTTTTTTCCTGGACACATTTTACTGTTGTCATCTCTTTCTAGGAAGTCCGTTACAGCTGTGCGAATCATTTTCACCTTTGATGTTTTATTTATATAAAGCGGGCTCTTCTTTTTAGTGATATTTTTACGTTTTTTGGCGCCTTCTCTCAGTAGTTTAACTTGTAAAGTATGTACTTTCTGTTTCAACACCTGTAGCTGTTTCTTTTGTTTACTAATGATCAAACTTGCTTGCTCACGAGTTTGCCTTGCGAGTTTAAGACCTGTCATCTTTTGTCGACTTTGACAAACAGCACGTGAAGAGCTTGATCCATCCTCTCCAGCAACAGATACAGGTGCAGATCTAGGTGACCGTGTTGGGGTTGTAATTTCTCGCAAACCAGCTTCATTTTCTTTAGATAAATTCATTAATATCGAGGGAGATCTGCTAAGACTATGTGCTTCGTCATCTGTTGTGTCAGGTGTGTTTTCCCTGAGGTGTGCCAATAAAGTTTTGTTACGTTTCTGTTTCAATCTACTTCTAGCTTTACGCTCTTTCCACGCTTTGCGCTGGTTCCGGTGCTCTCTGGGTGTCATATCACTGACAAGTTTTATTTGCTGCTTTTGTTTTTTTTCAGAGTATCGAGCTCTATCTTTAGCTTTAGAGGCCTCATATAAAGCAGCGTCAGCTTTAATACGTGCTCTCCGTTTTCGTTCGCATTCACGTTTTTGCAGACGTATCTCTTCCGCAGTCTTTCGGACTTTCTTTGGTTTGACCATCTAAAACAAAATAATAATAACAATGCAAAATACCCGCAAACCACAGCCATTCGTAAGTAAAACTCACTTCCATGGGTGATTTTTTATCCACGGATCCATGGATGTGACGCCCATGGAAGTGACTTTTCGTTACTTAAATGTTCAAACATAACCTCCAAATCAAGCATGGTTATACAAATTTTGCCAAGCGTTTTTCGATACAAAAACACATTCGAAACACAAGACTAAAGTTTATAATTTAACTGTACATACCTTTGACAGTAACCACAGTAGTGACTACTTATGCTCGACGAGTTGTGAGAATAACAACTAAAGATACAATTTTCTGATAACGCTTACGTCGCCGGTAAAATCTGACAACTGAAGTAAAATGGCGCGGGTGTTTTTTTTTTAGCCGTGCGAAGTTTCTTTCTACGCGAATTATTTGCCATTTAAAAAACTATCGTGACATCATCCATGGAGGTGACTAAAAAAATCGATCACAATGTTTTTAAAAGTATTACATATGAGTATATTAAGGTTTTGACCGTAGTTTTTTTTTATTTATATAGTTTATTTAACCTGGTTTATGATGGCATTGGGAAAATTTTGTTATTCTAGTGATATATTTAGTTATCAATTTAAAACCGTATATAAAAATGGAGTGATCACACACATGGAAGGGACATTTTTGACTATTTCATGATCAAAAAATTTATAAGGCTACTGTAAATTGAAAATGCTTCTTTATGGAATATATAGTATTTTATTAATATTTAAGGAAAATAAAAATAAAAGTTGATACTTATGTACCATCACTGGGAAAAATGATGATCACACGCTTTTTTTGGAAAAATGAGAATTACCCATTTATGCCCAGTTGTTGTAGTTAATAAATGTGTTTTGTGCACAACACTTGAGTTTTGCGCACAAAATAAATCAAAATATGACTTTGAAATTTGACAGAATGTCAAAGGAATTTCGAAACTATTATTAACTATCACAGTTTTTTTTTTTTAAATAACCTTTAAAAATATACCATCGCATGAAATTGAGGCTATTTAATTTGAATAAACATACAAAAAATGTTATATAAAGTGAAAAGTATATAATTTTTCCATTTTTTTATCAATCTTTGCCATAGACCAGGGGTCTCCAAACTTTCCAGCATTAGGGTCATACTGATTATTCCAGTAAGTTCCGAGGGCCAAAACCATATTATCATTGTTGCCGGTGGTAAAAAGTGAAATAGTCCACTGATGAAAGTCCGAAAAAGTACGCAACCTTTAAAAAAGGCTGCAAATCGGACTAAAGTCCACAAAACGGCAACACTGCATATTATTAATTTTCCTGTCATTATCTGTAATTTCTAGATTAGTCGTAGAGTACGAGCCATGACGAGTAACGTGACACGACATCTGGTGGACACAAGCGGAAATAGGTAGTACCTTCTATCGCTAGCAGATGGCGCTAATAACACGTACATAATAATCTCGTTGGTTCGAGAAAGTTCTGGTGTCTTCCACTCACTTCTAGATGGCAGTAATTGGAATATATAAGAAGGCTAGTGGCGCAACCACAAGTCAATTCCTATGACACTGTTGTGAAATAAAATAGTGCGTACCTCCTTAAAACGTGTTTGTGCGTGTTTAAGTTTAAGACATCTTTGTAACAGTATTTTGATTTGAATTGTTGCTTTTGTGTGTGATTTAGTAGTATAGAAAAGAAGCGAAAAATTGATAGTGAATACAGAAAATTCAAAGATCAGTGGAACATTCAGTATTTCGTAATGGAGTTCAGTAACAAGGCGCTATGTTTGATTTGCAATGAAAGCATAGCCGTTCTCAAGGAATATAACATTAAACGTCATTATGAAACAAAACATTTTCAAAATTACTCAAAATATACAGGAAGTTTGCGGACAGAAAAATTCGAAGCTATGAAGCGCGGATTGAAATCGCAGCAATCTTCATTTACAAAACTCAAAACTGAACAAGAGGCTGCAACTCGTGCCAGCTTTCGTGGCTCTTGAAATTGCAAAACGTGGATAACCATTCACCGATGGAGAAATGATCAAAGAATACATAATTGCAGTAGCCGAAGAAATGTGCCCTGAAAAGGAAAATTTATTAAAAACTGTTAGTATGTCAGCAAACACTGTGGCTCGAAGGGTAGAAAACATCGCTGAAAATATATCCTCTCAACTGTTTGATAAAAATGGACATGTTGAGTGGTTTTCTTTGGCCTTGGATTAGTCAACGGATGTGTCAGATACTGCTCAGATGTTGATTTATATTCGAGGAGTAGATAAAAGCTATTAAGTGCATGAAGAACTTCTTGATATGTATAGTATTCATGGCACAACTACTGGTACAGATATTTTTAAAGGGGTTGAAATGGCCATTAATCAAAAGAACCTTCGATGGAAAAACTTGAACTGATGGAGGCAAAAACATGAGTGGGAAAGATAAAGGAGTGGTCGCTCTTGTGTCAAAGGCTGTAGAAAATGACGGTGGTTCAAAAGTTATACATTGTATCATTCATCAACAGTCTTTGTTCGGAATATGTTTGGATATGTCTGAAGTTCTGAAACCAGTCATATCAACTGTTAATTTTATCAGATCTTTTGGGCTGAATCACCGACAATTCTGACAATTTATTGAAGAGATTGGAGAAAATGGCTTACCTTATCATACTGCCGTACGTTGGCTTAGTTGTGGACTTTCGTCCTTCAGCGCTTTTTTGAACTTCGAGCAGTGATCGATTTTTTTTTGAATGAAAAGCATCGCCCTATTACTGAATTACAAAACAACGCATGGTTGTGGAAGTTAGCATTCTATGTTGATTTGACAAAACATGTGAACGAAATGAATTTGAGATTGCAAGGAGAAAACCAGCATCTTCCTGATTTATACACTAATATTTATTTCCTAACTAACGGCCGTTAAATATAATTTTATAGTTCTTTTTTTTACACTTTAATGTCCACATTTTTCAATCACCGCATGAAGTTCACACTTTACATTTTAAAGTCTGATTTTTATTATTGTTGTCCCTGTACCATCTGCGCAGCGCTGCCACGGGGCAGCACTGGCAGGGTCGCCATGCAATGTGCAGGCTTGGGAAGTCCAATCAAAGATGTTGTGCTCGCGAATAACGTTTATTAACTGCTTATTTAATATACTTGCATTACAATATATAGGGAGGTGATACACACACTACAAAATCATTCCGGAAAAAATTTATACTGTTTCAATTACAACTACGAAGTAAATGTTTTTCACATTTTAAAACATGTGAAATATTCAGCCACACCACTGAGACCGAGTTTCCTATCGATTTTGCAATCGAAACTTTGAGTGCTTTGAAAATAAATTTTGATACTCGTTTCTCGGACTTTGATGCCATTGCGAATCAAATTAAGATTTTTCAGAATCCTTTTGATACTGACATTGAAACCCTAGCCCCGGAACTTCAAATGGAAATGATTGATCTACAGTGCAGTGATATAATTAAGAACAAATATCAAAACTCATCTTTGTTGGAATTTTATAAGGGTCTTCCACTGACACAATTTGATAATTTGCATAAATTTGCTCGTAGGCTGTTTTCTGTTTTTGGTACTACTTATTTGTGTGAGAAGACCTTCTCCAAAATGAAGTACACAAAAAATGTTTACAGATCTAAATTAACTGATGAGCATCTTAAATCTCTTTTAATAATTGGTACAAGTAAAATTAGTCCACAACTACAAACTATTGTCAGTGGAAAATCTCAATTACATAAATCTCATTAGTATTTCATATGTCATTATGCTTGTTATAAGTTATGTTTTTATTTAAAATGTATAAAATGTTAGTTGGATTCATTTCAATAATTTGTTAGTTATTATAGTATACTGAAGTTAAATTTTCTGCATATTATACAATATGTCTTTACTCATTACAATTTTGTGTTTCTTTATCCAACTTGTCACAAAAACAATAACAATAAGCCTACAACAATGATATGAGTAGTTAGCCCATGACCATATCAATGTAGATTTAATAATTATTCAACATAAAATTAGAATACTTCAGTAAACTAAATTTAATTTGCTATAAAAAATATGTTCTCTAAAAGGAGTTGTCGAGTATGCTAGCTCTCCGCGGGCCGGACAAAATCTGTCCGCGGGCCGGATGTGGCCCTCGGGCTGTAGTTTGGAGACCCCTGCCATAGACTCACTCAGTTGTCACTTGTTTGCACTGTGGACGTGACGTCAGCAACCGGATTCGACAATTTATTTAATTTATAATTTATTTATTAATACAATTAAGATAATTCAACAAGTTCTACTAAAATCAACAATTTAAAAAACAGTAGCGTTGAAAATATTACAAGGAAAGTAAACAACTTAATAGACTAAAAAAGAACATAAACCAATACTTATGGTAAGTAAGTATTAGGTCCTAACATATGAAATTGGCGTTTCGTTGTACTGGCCACTTTGATCTCAAATATATCTTCTATTCTTTGGTTATGAATTCCAATTTCAAATTTATACTCTATTTACTCATGCATTTGTGTTTCGAAAACCATAATTCATTTGTTTTTTCCTCTTTTGGTTTTTTCTTTGCGTCACTGTTTACAAAATGAAAAACTTGAAATATCGTATTATTTTCGAGTACGAGTTCCACCACGGATAAGATAAATGAGA
Organism: Phengaris arion; assembly: GCA_963565745.1. Classification (NCBI taxonomy): domain Eukaryota; kingdom Metazoa; phylum Arthropoda; class Insecta; order Lepidoptera; family Lycaenidae; genus Phengaris; species Phengaris arion. The sequence continues at coordinate 26,711,950 of OY751433.1, forward strand.
TTGGATTGGCAACCGTGATACTTTTACTTGAAAACCATACTATATACAGCTACATAAGAAATAATAATACATACACGAATTACGCACACTAATTAACAAATCACACCTAGAACAGAGGGCTGCGATTTGGTACTCACACTACGTTGAGTCGGTAACGTTACGACACAACCACATGCTCAAAATTCACACGGACGCTAGGGCTTGCTATGGTCGATAGGAATTTTCGATAATGAAAATGGTCAAATTTGAATCTTGAAATCATCTTAGTTTCAGGTAGATTTACGATTTATGAGCCCTAACTTTTGAATGCGGCGGGGGGAGTAGCGAGGCAAGTATGGTTGCGCGTGTACAATATGTGCATCCCCACTATTTTTGCCGAGGGCTCATCGTAAATCGTAAACCGTCCTGTAGCTATTGGTAATTGAATGAAAAATTTTAATAACGGGAGCACTAGTAATTTTATACTAACATTGTGTCAAAGGCGAATTTAATTGGTATTGGGATAGAATATGAAAAAAAATATCAACATGTATTACCTTTATTTGTAATCAAAAATAATAAGAAAATCAAAGCAAAAAAAGAAGTCGATGATCGATAAATATTATGTAGCAAAAAAAAGACTAGCAAAATTTTACTACCGAGAACAGTAGTAACTCATTCTGAAGAAAAATAATTTGTCGATAAATCATCGATCAATGACTGCACTATCCAGGCGACCGACGCGGACGTGATGCGAACGAATCGAAAGGCGCGGTAATTTGGCTCGCTTCGCAACCCATTGCGCGTCAGATGTGTCTTCTCGCGAAATATTTGCGTACTTCACCAGCAATGTATATTTTCTGTGATTTTTTTATGCTTACCGATGAAAAGAAATTCCTCCTTGTTTCATATTTGATGTCTGACTCTTTAATTTGCACATAATAATCGCACAACACGGCATTTTCAAAGGATTTTAGCGCTGCTCCGTACTGCGAGGCAATCAACAAGCGGCTAAAAAGTATGAACGCGTGGTTCAGTTGAAGTATGATTGTTTAATCATACTTGTGGCGCGTCTGCCCTGCGCACATTTTGCCAATCCAACCTCATTTATCTTATCCGTGAGTTCCACCGTGGCACCAGTGCTACAGAAACGGCTCGAAGGATTAATGATGTGTATGGCGGCGGAGTCGCCGCTGCACAACAGACGGCTACCAAATTAGAGGAGCTTCAATTGGAATGTCTAAGACATCCACCGTACTCCCCGGACCTTGCTCCAACAGATTACCATTTTTTTCGAAATTTGGATGACTTCTTGCAAGGGAAAAAATTCAACTCCGATGGGGCAGTCCAAAGCGCCTTCAAAGATTTTATTGATTTCTGTCCGAATGGTTTTTATAGTAAAGGAATCAATGAACTATATGATATGGCATAAGTGAATAGATAGCAACGGTATATATAGGTACTTTGATTAAATAAATATAATGTAAAAAAAATCTACTTTATGTTCCTCCTTTATAAAACGCCAATTACATATTATGTAATGACCTAAAATTATTAACTTAAAACTTTTTATTTTTTTTAATTCACATACAGTTCCTTCAACAGTTTGACAATTTTTGGTCAATTTAGTTACAGTAAAAATTTAATGATTTAAATCATATCAACCCCACCAATACCCAGGTATTATGTTCCTTGATACCAGAATAACTAATCAATATTATTTCTGAATTTCGTTTCTTTCCCTTTCCTTGCAAATCAACATAAAAGTTTAAATAACTAACAAAGCCGTCGAGAGTCAAGATGCTAAAATGTTGTCAATTGTCATGACGTCACCTATTACATACGTACCTGTCAAATATCAAATCACACTGAACATGTCAAATCCTAGAATGCTTTAATGCCTCCACAGACGAGAGGCCGATCGTTTCAGTTAGAACTTAGAACTGACGTCAGTTCGGCCTGAACGGATTCGAGCACATACACGGAGAAAATCGCATCCGACCGCACTGACGTCATAATGTTTTTAATAATAAAAAATAATAGTCGGAGATGTATGCACTAGTGCTTGACCTTGACAACTGACGGGTCGTTCGAACAAACTGAGCCGATATGGCTCAAAATGATTTACTTCACTAAGCGCGCGTTTCGCGTTTCTAGGCGTTTTAATCTAAGGTTCGACCTGAACGGATTCGAGCACATACACGGAAAGTTCGTCCGCAAGTTTCGGTCGTATTTTTAGGGTTCCATAATACTTAAGGAACCCTTATAATTTCATTCTGCCCGTCCGTTTCTCCGCCGCTCTCCTAGCTTCTGTAATAACTTTATGACAATAACTTTTTAAGTAATTGAAAGAAAACCTATTGTGCGTTGATAGTTACAAAACCCTCCTTAGACATGTCGTGACATGCTCTTGGTCAGGCTATTATTTTATTTATCAATTGTATTTTTCTGCAATTGTAATCACGCTATCGACGAAACCGAATTATTGTGTCATACATTTTTCCAGTAATATGTTATAGAAATCATTTCTCTTTCTTTTATAGTAAAAGTCTTTAGATTTTATCTACCATAGTGGCTTTAAAGTTTTAAATACTTCAATGAACTTTAATAAATTTCTTTAGATCACGTGCCATTTTAGGGTTCCGTATACAAAGGGTAAAAACGCGTCCGTCTGTCGCCCGGCTGTATCTTAACCTTCTTATACCATGATAGCTCGACAATTTAAATTTTCACAAATGTATAATGTAGGTATTTCTATTGCCGTTTTATCAACAAATACTAAAAAAACAATAAAATAAAATTTTGAAGCTCACATACAACAAACGTGATTTTTTCATTTTGTACGGAACTCATCTTGCTGCCTCGCACTTGACCGGTTTTATTTTACACTCGAATTTTATTACCGTTCAGTCCAATTTTATTGCCGTTCAGTCCATCTGTACAGGTCAGATTTAATGTTGCCAACTTAGTTGTTTTACAAAGTTTACTACTAAAATATGTATTTTATTCCCTCCTTAGTAGGAATTTATTGTTAGTAGTGGTTTTGTAGAAAATAGCTAGACAGTAATCATAATATGCAAAGTGGCCTGCTTCTATGGGCTATTATGACACCTTATCATAATAGCACATAGAAGCAGGCTACCGTAAGTCGCTTAAAACTACCGATTTAATTTCTATTTACATAATATTTCCTACTATATTTTTTTTATTTTAACGGTTAAATATTAAAACTGAAAATGTATGTATATGTTTGTAAACACAAAATCCCTAAAAAAACTTTTAGGGATTCCTAAGTTTAGTACCTTTTTTATAGTCATCGGTACTCTTTTAGTAGTTTTTAGTAGAAAACGACGCGAGTTTAGTAGTTTCGCAGAGTTGGCAACACTGGAACGAATTGCTTCAGTCCATACGGCCGACTGATGCGATCTCGAAATTGCACACAGACGATACGATTTTGCATCCGTTCAGGCCGAACTGAAGGAAAACCGGACCGTGTATTTCGGAAGAGACCAAAACTAACGATTACTTTAGGATCTTCTTTATAGGATAATATAATATCAGCAGATAGAAAGAAAAAATAAATAAGTACAAAAAAGCGCTAAGTTATGTAAATCCGATGCTTTATGAGTTACGACTTCCGACTGAAGTTGGTAATGGCAGACGATCAGAGATACGAGAATCGAGTGATTCCTCTGCACTAGCGGCACTAGCATGGCGATCCGAATAAATAATTTTAAAGAAGAAATATTGTATCCAAAACAGTTTGTTGCAAAATAGTTCTTAATCCATTGTAACAAGGTCGTCAATAGAAGTCAACATTTCTATTTAGAAATATTTTTAAATCCATATTTTTGAAATGGCTGCCGGGAAATCTTCTTTCAAAAATGATCAAATTTTCAAGGAAATTACTGAACGTAAAGAAACTATTTGTCTTGGACTGCCATGATGTGGAGTAGTTGACATTATTGTAAGACTATTTGACATTGAAATAAGAAAACGTTTCTACTTTAGCTGTCAAAAGAAGCCATTTTATGAGCTCATCCTCGGGAAGAAATGTTGTTTCTCATAACGACGATGCATCAACCTTGCTGCCTTACAATAAGATAAGATAATTACTATATATTGCTTCGAATGGAATTAATGTTTCTTCAATCTGTCATTTTGTCTTTTCTTCGGTGTTTCTAGGGTGCGCCATGCTAAGCCTTGCGGGCTATTGGAGTGTAGAACATGTCTAGAACGATCTTTGGAAATATGAATTCCTGTTATACCGATTACCGTGTAATCAGCGGCCAGGATCGCATCATTAATTGGAGGTATTGTTCATTAGAGCAACTGATTACAATCTGCTTGGGAACGGGCCTCTCGTTAGCTCTGTAGACTGTATTCTGTAACCCTATTATTTTATAGTTACTTTACCGTAGGTACTGATGAACGAGTGGCAACTGTGGCAATTCGATATAGCCTATTTTTATTTTATTTTTTGTGTATTTCGTTCAGTAAGTTCCGAATTCCGATTCAATGTAATCTAAATGTAAACAAGTCAAAGCTCAATATGTATTTAATATAATATGTATGCTCAATATATATAACTAACGTAAAGAATCGTCACTCCACCGATTAACGCGATGATAGCACGCGGCTGCGTGTGCGTGTCTGGGCGAATGCGGAGGCGGGCGGGGGTGAGCTTTTTCCAGCCAGGACTTTCGTTCACAGGGCTGGCCGCTGGTCGTTTCGTGCTTTGACATAATTGACAGTATCATTTCATAATAGATTAGTCTAACTTTAAATTATTTTTTGGTCAACCTTAGGCTTACGTCAACATGGCTGACATTCGCCGGTGCTCGAGCTGTCATTTGTAGAGAGTGTCGCCCCTGTGATATGTGCGACTATACCTATCTATAATGCTTCCAATTTAAATGTCATATTTTATTCACTGCGCAATAAAGAAATACAATGAGTAACACTCACACATTAATTTGGTCACGTATTCTTTTTTAGGGTTCCGTAATACTCGAGCCACCCTTATAGTTTCGCTCTGTCCGTCCGTATGTTTGTCAGACAGTCAGACACGTCTGTCGGACAGAGTCAATGTGTCAATCTGTCCGAACTTCTAGCTTACGTACTTATTGTGCATAAGAAAGGGATAAAATGGTATAGTTATATATAATGTGTATAGATCTTGGTTTTGGCAACATAAAATAATAATAAGTAATTTTATATTTTAGCAGTGGCTTTCCAGGTTCCAATAAAGCAAAGTGCTAAACATTAATTCTCCTGATTGTACATTGTACAGGGACGAACGGAGCGCACACACTCCATTGTCGGCGTCTGATTGATTGGATCATCAGTCATCACTCATCGTGGCGAACTGAGCTACATAATAACACTTGTTCCATTTCTACACATCACACAGAATAAATGCAGTCTTTTAGCTAGGTCATTCTGGAGAAATAACTACACAAGGCTATACGATCCGGAATCCGGCGGGCCTGAGAAAATTCAGAGCACTGAAAATAGAACTCTGCGTTAATAAAATGGAGAAAACCGAAGTGTCGAGTGTCGAGCTATTATATATATGACATCAAATTGACATTTGACTCGACACTTGTGTGTTCGATTTTCAGCACTATTGGATTTTCCCCGACCTTACGGATTCTGGACAGTCCCAGCCTAATACGTCAAGTCATCAGGGTTCTGGAGAATCATTATTAACAATAGTAAAGATGTTTGTAGTAGAAATGCCTAGTTATGGATAGTCTGGAACCTAAATAATGGTCCATCAAAATGTAATATGTATAATGTAATGCTAATACAAATTGATGCTTAGGAAATAAGACCATTTATGTGTATGTTTGTTTCTAATGCCGCCACTTCACATGGCTTTTTGTATTTGTGTATTTGGCATATTTGCCAAATAATTAACAATATTTGGATGGTTTATTTGATAGAGTATTGGCCAAATTACTAATTAAGGACAGTGCCCAATATCAAATGAGAATATATATTAGTATATTTGTATGCAATTATTTATGTACATATTAGTATACAGCAGGTTTTTACATAACTTTAATTGAGGTGACATTTAGTGTTATTTTTGCTATTTTATGGCTATTAAGTACGTAATATTAGTATGTAAGGTTTTGCTATTTTATGACTATTAAGTACGTAACATTAGTATGTCAGGTTTTGCTATTTTATGGCTATTAAGTACGTAATATTAGTATGTCAGGTTTTGCTATTTTATGGCTATTAAGTACGTAATATTAGTATGTCAGGTTTTGCTATTTTATGGCTATTAAGTACGTAACATTAGTATGTCAGGTTTTGCTATTTTATGGCTATTAAGTACGTAACATTAGTATGTCAGGTTTTGCTATTTTATGGCTATTAAGTATATGTCAGGTTTTGCTATTTTATGGCTATTAAGTACGTAACATTAGTATGTCAGGTTTTGCTATATTATGGCTATTAAGTACGTAACATTAGTATGTCAGGTTTTATGTTTAGTTCTAGTTTTTGTCACTTCCGAGTTGCACTGCGTTAACTTTTTATTTCCATACGCCAAGGGTTGCTTGGAAGAGATCGCTTTACAGCGATAAAGCCGCCTTTGTGTTCTAGCTAAAACTCTTAATAATATTTTAAATCATATTTGTACATTTTTGAACACAATAAAGCATATAAGTAATATATATTTATTCATTCACTCAAATACGCGTTACCGTGCGATTTTCTTGGACATCGAAGGGTTGAAACTTGAAATAGGAAAATACGCAAATCCCGCTGCATGCTGTAGGCAAGCAACTGTCATGTGTATGTATGCATGAGTATAATTAATTTTGCCAAATTCAACCAATACTAATTACACTGGTCTGCAAAAAATTTTTAAAGTCGGAAGAAAAACTATGTTATGTGATTTTAATGTGTGTAAATGTAATTTAGTGCTGAATCCAAAACTGTTTACAGAATAATTCTATCAAGTATCACAATATCTAGTTTTTTACAAAATTTCACATATTATATACGTATTGTAATAAGGTATAAAAAATAACTATTTGATAAATCACTTTCTGTACAGTGTAGTTCAATATTATGTTGTTTCGCGATTGGTTTTCTAGCATAAATCGGCTAACATTTATGTGAAATTTAGGTGAAAAGTGCCAAATAACATACGCCTCGTATGAATTTTGCACAGTTAAAGTTTATGTGGACTGTGGAGGAAGAAGTGCAGAAAGCTATTTTTTTTTATAATGCTTAGAAATACATAAAATTAATAAAAACTTAAGAGCATTAAACCAACAGTAAAAATGATGATAACACACTATCTCAGATTATTAACACAAACTACCGTGCGTTTAAAGGATCTTCTTCTTTTCATGGCTTCTAAATCCTTAGACTCTATAGTCTTTAGTGAGTCGCCATTTCGCCAATGTCAGAGTGAGTGGCTTAACTGTGCTTTTGAAGGAGATCTTACTCCTATTACAGGGGAGGCTATGCCAAAAGAAAAAGAAGAAGACGAAGGAGGTCTTATGAAGTTATGACCAACAAACGTACGGACTACGGTACGTTGGATAGATACAATTTTGTGACATGTTGACGTTTCTCAATCTGTCACAATATTTACTTTTTTTTTAATCTAAGAGGCAAAAGAATCCTTGTGGCTTACCACAGGGCGACCGCTAAGTAATTTTAAATATCAGAATTAGGGTTAAGATCTCGAACATAGCATAGCTTGGGCATAGATATGGGGCATACTTTGCCCCATTTGTTCCTGCTTCCTAAGAATTTGGACAAAATACGAATGTCACAAACACACATATGACACAGCGTTTGATAATAATAGCACGGAGCGGCAACGTCGCGCAGCGGCGCGGATCGATGTTATCAATTCACGTTACGAGACATCGGTGAAACGTAAACAGAGTGGGCCAAAGGCCTCGACTTGGTTCGCGAAAATTACTAGGTAATTAGCCGAGGACGTAACCTAGAGGGTTGCCAACCTCAGATTTAAAATAACTAGGATTTCAAGTTGGAAAAACCAGGACAATTCAGTTTAAAAACAAGACGCAGTAGTAGAGTTGCAACAGTTAATTAATATGCAATGAAAATAGGTTAAATGAAATACACGTAATGTTAATAAACATATTTTTCTTTCTAATTTAATTTTAATAAAATTAAATTATCAAGAAAAATTGAAAAAAAAAACATTTTATTGTAATCTAGCTGGTGCCTGTTGTGGGCTACGACGCGACGTCTAAGATCCTTCTTACGCTTGAGTGGTGATAATAATAAAACAGCAACAATTGTTATATTCTCCTTTATTGTTACATATGAGAGTGATGCTTAACACAGACACGTCTACACTATATGTAGTCTTTTGGCTAACTGAAAAATTCAAGCTAGGTAGGCTGTGCTTGTGACATCTGTCAATAGGACATTAACAAGTTCTACTTCATAAATTACTGCTATAATATGCAAGTTGCAACAGTGGCCGCAACTTAGTTTGCGTGGAATGGTTTTTTTTTAATGGAAACGTCATATAAAATTTGCCTAAGTTACTCCATATAACATCAGAGGGCCTAGGCCTACGCCGCTTAACGTTATCGAAAAAAAATTGTATGGACGCTGTCATGAATTTGACAGATTTTCATACAATTGTCATTCGATAACATTACCTTTACGCCGCTGCTAGGCCCCCAGCTATCTGCCAAAATAGGTCCAGCCGTTTCAGAGATAAGCTTAAATTAACTTCAGGCTGTTTTAGAAATATCCGCAGAAATTAATATCTTTTCTACTCTAAATTCGTTGGGATCAGTGAACAGCTTTCTATAAAATGTGGAGCCTGTGTGGGGGGGGGCTGGAGCGCCACATTCTTGAGTTCAATCAATATTGTCGTTGCCGGTCGTTGAATCCACGGATAAGATAAATGAGGTTGGATTGGCAACCGTGATACTTTTACTTGAAAACCAGCGTCGCCGCCTGTCTCCCACCAATGCACTCCACTACATAAGAAATAATAATACATACACGAATTACGCACACTAATTAACAAATCACACCTAGAACAGAGGGCTGCGATTTGGTACTCACACTACGTTGAGTCGGTAACGTTACGACACAACCACATGCTCAAAATTCACACGGACGCTAGGGCTTGCTATGGTCGATAGGAATTTTCGATAATGAAAATGGTCAAACTTGAATCTTGAAATCATCTTAGTTTCAGGTAGATTTACGATTTATGAGCCCTAACTTTTGAATGCGGCGGGGGGAGTAGCGGGGCAAGTATGGTTGCGCGTGTACAATATGTGCATCCCCACTATTTTTGCCGAGGGCTCATCGTAAATCGTAAACCGTCCTGTAGCTATTGGTAATTGAATGAAAAATTTTAATAACGGGAGCACTAGTAATTTTATACTAACTTAAACATTGTGTCAAAGGCGAATTTAATTGGTATTGGGATAGAATATGAAAAAAAATATTAACATGTATTACCTTTATTTGTAATCAAAAATAATTAGAAAATCAAAGCAAAAAAAGAAGTCGATGGTCGATAAATATTATGTAGCAAAAAAAAAGACTAGCAAAATTTTACTACCGAGAACAGTAGTAACTCATTCTGAAGAAAAATAATTTGTCGATAAATCATCGATCACTGACTGCACTATCCAGGCGACCGAGCGGACGTGACGCGAACGAGTCGAAAGGCGCGGTAATTTGGCTCGCTTCGCAAACCATTGCGCGTCAGGTGTGTCTTCTCGCGAAATATTTGCGTACTTCACCAGCAATGTATATTTTCTGTGATTCTTGGCTTAATTGTCGTTTCTACTTAGAATTTCATAATTCGAACTAGTTTTTTGGGAAAAATACTAAAAAACTAAGGTTTTTATGCTTACCGATGAAAAGAAATTCCTCCTTGTTTCATATTTGATGTCTGACTCTTTAATTTGCACATAACAATCGCACAACACGGCATTTTCAAAGAATATTAGCGCTGCTACTACGCTACTGCTACGTACTGCGAGGCAATCAACAAGCGACTAAAAAGTATGAACGCGTGGTTCGGTTGAAGTATGATTGTCCAATCATACTTGTGGCGCGTCTGCCCCGCGCACATTGCCAATCCAACCTCATTTATCTTATCCGTGGTTGAATCGCTCGGCAATTTACGAGTTCATTATCATCATCATCGGCGCTGTGCTTTTGACGATTCTATTTTTTTTGTTCAAGGTCACATTTTTTCTCGCTTTATTTCTCACATCAGGAATTAAGATAGCAGTTTATAGAGGACGTTCATACTTAATAGGGTTTAATTTAATACCTTCCGAATAGGGAATTGTTATAAAATCACAAACAATTTTGGGCGATTTAAAAACGCTATTTTCGCGCGCTTGAGTTGTGTTTGAAGCGTCACAACGTCATCGCTCCTAAAATAGACAGTTGACAGTTAAAATCATTATTTGACTTTGACATACAGTCATACATTGTGTTCGATGTAAACAAACAACGAAATAATTATTTCACAAAGTTATAAAAATAAGTGATTAAATCAACTTAGTACCATGGAAAAGCACAGCAACTCATGTTATAAATATTGCGTCGTCCCTATGTGCGAAAATAACACAAAAACTGCACCTAACAAAGTTTATTTTCGTATGCCGAAAGGTGCAAGCATGGAAGAAAAAGTGGTGCAAGGCGATGAGAAGAGACAGTGTATCTTGTTTGAGCACTTTATACTGTTGTGAACATTTGTCAAGATTAGTCAGTACATTGAAATAGATTTCAGACGCATGTAAGTACTTGTTTTATTTACAAACCTCGACGAAAACAACCTAGTTGACGAAAAGTTCGTAAACATATTCAATTAATTTTTACGTAATATCCTAGTGATAAGTACTAAATGAATCTAATAAATAAATTTTCATATTTTGAAAACAACAAACCACAGAAAACATGAATTAACTTCTTCTTCTTTTATTAACGGCAATGGCGGTTTCAAAGATTTTGCACTATTCTGCCAGTGTCGTGAATTTATAGTTTTATTTCGTATTAATTTATTTACATTATCATTATACGAGTTATAAAAAAACATTGGAGGAACGAGATTTCTCTACTCTTAGATTTATTACGCTGGAACTATATCACCCGGAATGCGCCTGGCCCTGGAAAATTAAGTGCACTGAAAATAGAACTCTGCGCTAATACAACAGAGTTGAAAATGGAATTTACGAGTGTCGAGCTGTCATATATGACATTGTCATTTGTCTCAACACTCGTGTGTTCGATTTTCAACTCTCTTGTATTAGCGCAGTGTTCCATTTCCAATGCTCAGAATTTTCTTCGGCTTTCCGGATCATAATATAGTCACAGCCTTTTGAATTCTGTTTCACTTGACACAATGAAAATTGACACTGGCAAATGGCAATGGTTTACCATTGTAAAAGTACCCATGGTAAAATACCTTCCGCTCTAAATATAAAAAAAAAACAGTTTTTAAGTTGATACATGTTGGTACTACATACACTGAACATTTCGGGAATCAAGGAAGTGACACAACATTACTATTTAAAAATGTATTTATTGCTTTTCGAAGTATTCTCCGCGAAATTTGACACATTTTTCCATACGATGGAACCAATCATTGAAGCAACCATTCCATTCGGAAGTTGGGGTCTCCAAAATGGCCGTTTTGTAGGCGTCCACAGCTTCTTCAGGTGATGAAAATCTCTGACCACGCAATTTATTCTTTATTTTAGGGAAAGTATAGAAATCATTGGGGCTTAGGTCGGGGCTGTACGGCGGATGGTCTAATAATTCTATGATTTCTTGCTCTAAAAACTCTTTTGTTCTGTGCGCGGTGTGAGAACTCGCATTGTCGTGATGGAGATTGATGCGGCGGTTGCAGTTCTCTTTACGGAGTTCAGAAACGACCTGTGGCAAACAAATGTTAGCATACCATTCTGCATTAACCATTCTTTGTCCCTCAAGAGGAATAGTCGCAACATGGCCGGTTTTGGAGACAAACGTGGCCACCATCTTTTTTGCAACACTCCGTGAACGAACAATTTTTGTTGGCTTTAACTCATTTTCGAACACCCAAACTCGTGACTGGTTTTTTGTTTCGGGTTCGTACGCGTATATCCAGGATTCGTCACCTGATACGATGTTGTATACAGCATTTGAGGATCCTGCGTATAATCTTTTGAGGGTTCTGACGCACCAAGTAACGCGAGCCGCTTTTTGCTCTTCACAGAGCAAATGCGGTATCCATCGGGAAAACAACTTTTTACACTTAATTGTTCATGCAAGATTATTTGTATTTGACTCATGCCAATGTCTAAAGTTGCCTGAATTTCGCGGTATGTCACATGTCGATCTTCCTCAATCAGCTTACGCACAGCATCAACGTTTTCTTGGGTGACTGCAGTTTTTGGACGACCTTGACGGGGATCATCACTGAGCTTGACACGTCCACGTTGAAATTCAGCAAACCAGCGATAAATTGTGGTTTTGGATGGGGCTTCATCACCAAATGCAGAAATCATCCGGTCAACACACTGTTTTTGTGTTAAACCACTTCGAAAGTCATAATAAATCATCGCTCTAGAATTTTCTCGAGTCAATTCCATTTTCTCAACGACTAAACAAGTTTGACAAGACCGAGAATCTTTTTTTAAATAAATAAACGGTATTCGATTTTTAAAACCAAGGAGTTTTAAATTAAAAAGATTTTAATATGACAGGAACAGTGGAAATATTCCATTCCCGATACTTTTAGCGCAGCCTATGTACATACTTTCTATTATTGATAACGTCACGTTTCGTTCCGCGTGTATAATATATCCTTTTCTGAAATTTGCGCGGGATTTAAAAAAAACACTGATGATTTAATTTCCCTTTTAATTCACGATAAATTTTAAAAACGTTTGTACAGGTATATTTTTTTTTAGCTAAAGATTACAAATAAAAATATTCTATCCATTTTGGTGTCACACGCATATTCCCTATTGTAAATTACACATATTTAGCAGTAGCTTACAGATATTTGGTCCCAAGCCCCAACAAGAAAAAGCCACTGCCCTGTTTAGTTATTACTCTGACCAATTAAGTACAAAATCGGAGTTAAGACCAGTTCCACTTCCACCGTCTAATTGGCTGTACCCGTTAGTTACAATTATATCGGATCCAGATTCCGTAAAACGACACGCACAAATAAATAAATTGATAACAGATTTTACGTTTACTTTGGTTAACATTTTGCAGAGTTTTCAAGTACTGTACCAATACGTTGTTAATGTTCCTCGGCATTTCGGCAATCATCGTTTTTCTATGAAAATGACAGACAACAGATGATGCGTGAAAAACTACGATTCCCGAAAGACAGTAGAAACGTGGTTGTGTGTTGTTTCATAATCCTAGTGTCAGACCAAATAAAAAAAGTGAAGACACAGTTCTGTAAACGACATAGTGAGGACTGAGAAGTAAGGCGAGCTGTCGCGGTGTGTGGTTTTTTTATGTATGTAATGCGTAGCTCCACGCTCACTACATGCCATAAATAACTAAATTTTTTATTATTAAAATATATTATACCCTACCCTATAAACCTAATTTATTAAATTCGGATTAGTAGTTTAGGCGCCATGGAGGAACAAATATACAACACACCTACATAATAAATAGACTGCCAGTATCCTTCCTTTTGGCTTCGCCGTAGACGGGTAACAACCGGCCTCAGTTTTTGTTTGACAAAGCTCTGTCTTCACTTTTTTATTTGGTCTGAGATCCTAGTTTACACTGTACATCTAGGTGACCTAGAAAATGCAAGCACTGTGATCGATACGATAGATTTGCAATATTTTCGCATTCAGATTTCATATGATAAATCATAATACACCGCAAAATATGTTAGCGTAATAGGTATGCTCGTTAAGCCAAGAAACTTCAAACTAGCTTTCTTGATTTATATTTTTAAGGTAATGTAAAAAGATTTTTAACGAGACAGACAAGTCGACATTTATGATAAATTGCTTGAAGAATGAGCATAATATTATGTTACTAGTCGGTGTCCGCAACTTTGTTTGCATAGAACTAACGGAAACGGAACCCTATTTATTAAACGGAACCCTACGATAAAGGAGCTTATGTTACAGACGGATGGACATATTTTTTAAAATTGATAGTTGATGTTTTATTGTGAGTACCGTGTGTTCGTGTATACTTTCATTTTCAAGCCGTTTTTTTATTACAATTACAAACAGACACCTCAATTTTATTTATTTATATTTGAGATGTACAAATAATGAAGCTGTGTCGGACCAATTAGCGCCACGATCCTGAATCGCGCTATCGAAGTTTCTACAATATATACAACAGCTGAAATTACTACACAGTTCAGGGGCTTCAGTTTCAGCCTGACCGAGCATACCACCTCGCTCGGTCGGAGATCTCCCTGTGGGGCTTCCCACTATTCCCATAAAGTCAGGAAAATCGTCTAAATTACCTGGAAAGCTGTAACGGTGACGAATGATAATACTGAACGGTCATTCAGAGAAAAAACAACTTCCATTTACTTTTCAACAACACGACTTTACGGGCCTGTTTGCTGTTTCACAATCTTCTCAAAAGAGTCAGATAGCTTATTCGAATGTTTTGACGCTGGTAAATTTGTATCGAGAAAACATGCAAGTAAGCTATCTGACACTTATCAGTAGATTGTGAAACAAAAAATGATTCGTTTCGGTAGTGTTTGGAGATTAATATTGACTATTGACATTTGACATACTGAAGCTTGTTGGTGGTGGTGGTGATGTTGACGCACTCCAGCACCGGTGATGAGGTGATGGTGAGCTGCTGGATTGTGGGACTACTACTACTACGTACATTTTTACGAAATCTAGCATTATAGATTTAATTATAGAAGACACTTTCTGCTTTTTCTACTATTTTAAAGCCGCGTGCGTTCCAGCAATTGCTTCTACTTTACAACTGATCTTCTATATTTTTACAATAATTGTAACTTGTGCTTACTGTGTTACTGAACAAATTGTCATGATTTCAGTGCCAATATATACATATAATACCAATTAATGTAATCCATAGGACTTTGTGTCAACCAAATAAGTATCAGCTCTGTAATTACGTTACAATTTACAAACCAAACTTTCGTTCATCAATATTCAATATAGACATCATCAGTAAAAGTAATTAGTGTAGTGATATTCGGCAACCGGCAGTTATTTCGAGACGAACTTCTCCAATATCGACAAACAAGTTGTATTTACCTAGGCGGAGCGGCAACCGCGCGCGGAGCGGCAACGTCGCGCGTCTCGTAATTCGATTCGACTTTCATGATCAGCTGGTTCGTTGTGTTGCCCCGCGCCCGAGACTTTAATCTATCCCACGGCACATAACATTTATTTCTTTTTAAGATTTTACAGTAGCCTCTTAATAATAAAAATATTTACACAACGGTTAAGCTATTCAATGTTACTGTCTTTTTCTGTCAAGTGACCTTTCCAACGTATCAGCCAAAGACTGATTGATTAGCTCATCCGATCCTACCACTATTAAAGTGAAGTGAAAGTTTTTGAGGATGGATGGTTGGATAGATGTAGGATGGAGGTTTATAGCTCTTTTATGGCGCGTTGCGAATTGGAGGCTAGGCGGATTAAAATTGGCACGACACTTTATACCACTTGAAATCACAATGTAATAACGACTATTAAGAATGATACAAAAAACGACCTTATCACCTTGACAATAATGTAGAATTTTGCAATCACACATTGTGACTGTTATAACTGTTACATATTGTGACTAGCTAGCCGAGCGCTTGATCATTGATGTTATTACTCAGTACGGAGCCGGACTTCGCGGCGGCAACACTGCGAGCAGCAAGCAACCTCACCCCTGTCCCTACCTAAGGCACTAGTACCGCGCGCACTATATATACTTAGTTCAACTATTTGTTTTATATAATATAATATATTATATCTATACAGATAAACAAAATTGAAGTGTCTGTTTGTAATTTTAAATTAACAGCATTTATTTTCACTTAATGCATTTAAAAGTATGATCGGTACTCACAATAAAATATAAATTGTTAACATTTTTCTGTCAGTGTGTGTGTGTATATATATATATATATATATATATATATATATATATATATATGTGTGTGTATATATGTATATGTATATTTCTTCCAAAATAGGCTTCAATTCTTCATTATCAACTATATATTTATATTATAATATATATATTATAACTTCGTTCCATCCGGGTGTCCCTTGACACCTCTCAAGTTTTTTTAACTACCGAACGGATTTCGATGAAATTTGGTAAGGTAGTAGTTTGTGCTCTTGATTAACACATAGGCTACTTTTTATGCCGAAAAAATGCAGTGTTTCCGTGGTATACTGTATTCACGCGGAGCCGCGGGCAATAGCTAGTTAGTCATAAATTCATAGTACATTACACATTTCGCCGACTGTCGGAGAGAAAAACGGTCCGAGTCCGTATGTCGTAGTTCGTGCGTGCCAAACAACACTTGTCAGCCGTCCAAACTCGAAACCGTATTGGCTTGCGAGTTGCGTGCCGTTTTTTGCCAGCTCAACCCAATATTTTCGGCGACATGCGATAATGCGACGCGATCGCGAAACAGCGTGTCCGCAAAATTGGAAGCAGTTGTGTCACTTGGCAGGACTGTACTGTCCAAGAGCGGGACTGCCAGATGGGAGTTCCGTAGAAATTAGGAAATACAGCCCCCATAGCAATGAGGCACGAAAAAAGGAAAACAATATTTAGTAATAATAACGGCCCGCTTCACAATCTACTGATAAGTGATTGTGAAACGGGCTTCTAAAGATAGGTTATTTTGCATGTTTTGTCTCTGTCGCTCGATACGAAGTAAGCAGCGACAAAACTTCCGAATAAGCTATCTGACACATAATAGAAAATTTTAAACAGGCCCATTATACTAGGGTTGCCAACCGTCCTGTTTTCCCAGGACGTGTCCTAGTTTTTGCAGCGTACTGGGTTTTTAAAGCGCCCTGTTAAGGTCATGCGTTTTAAAATTCGCGCGCCACTTTTACAAACTTTCTGTTATTTAATTTTATTCAAATCATTAACAATTAAATGAAAAGATATGTTTATTAGCATTACCTGTATTTCATTTAATCTATTTTTACTACCTACGTCATATTAATTAACTGTTGCAACTCTATTACTGCGTTCTGTTTTTAAACTGAATTGTCCTGGTTTTTCCAACTTCAGATCCTAGTTTTTTTTTATTTCAGGCTTGGTAGCCCTACCATATACTGGTACTAGCCCCAGAGCCATGGGATATACATAAAATTATGTTTATTTATACACCTTCTACTATTATGTACCGTTAGGTTTGCATAATTATACAGCATTATTTATTATTCTCCGAGTTAAACTACAAGCCAATCACAATGAGTTTTATAATAATACAGTTATTATTTTTAAGTGTAATACGGAAGGTCTTTCAAGAGTCCAGACAGAATATTTCTGGTTCTACTATCGACCGTTTACTAGAATAATCTCGTCAATTAGTGATTCTAATCTAGAAATAGAGCTAGCCATTCGTCTAGAGTCTAGACTTATCTCAATCTAATAGTACTATAGTAATAATACAGGTAAGCAACATTGTAAAATGATCTATGATGGCAATAAATGTAGACTTAGGTTTTTCCCTGTAGAACATCAATCATAATGACCTTCAAAACTCGTTTCTTCTTTCGACTTGTTTGCTATTTTATTTCGGGATATAATTAATCTTGCTAACAAAAAATAAATTGGCGACTGCACATGAGCATACTGTATTTCTGAATTTGGCAGCGAATTAATATGTTGGCGACTAAATTACTCAACTAGCGAAAGCACTCAGGTAACAAAAAATACAAAAATCGGCAGATAAAAAGTGGCGAAATTTAATCCAAATTGGCACAGAAATTTAGAAGTTGGCGACTTAATTTCAGAGTTGGTGACTATTATACGATGTAAGCAGCTATAAAACCAGATTGGATTGATAAATTAAAGCTAAAAGCTAAAAATTCATTGCACATTTGCAGGCTACGGAAAATAGCATTTTTGGATACTGTTGGAGTTTGTTTTCCTTTGGTATGTTATAAGATTTTTTTCAAGGTTTTTAGGGGTGCAGAATAATATGAAAATTAAATCCATTTTGAAATTGCAAAATGGCGTACATTTTTTTCATTTAAATTAATATAGATGTCCCTTTCTAGGTTTCTGGGTGTGCTGATTATAAAATTGTCTTCCAATTTCAATTTCCAAAATGGAGAATTTTCATTCTTCGTAAAAATGACATGAGTGCTAATTTAAAAGTTGTTGCATATGCTGATTAGGATTGACAATTATTAACACAGCACGTTATGTAGTTCGAGGTACTAGCTATGTAAGCTATAGAAATTTTTGTAAATTCAATATATGTGCCTATTCTTAAATTTAATGTGTACTCTCAAATTGTCGCCAAAATGGTTGTTTGTTAATTTTTGTTCCTTATATTCTTTCGCCAAACTTGGTAATTTAGTATTCAATATTCGGTTTTCTCACACCCAAAATTTTATTGTTTTGTCGCAAGTTTAAATACTTTCATGTCTATATAATCTTTTTTCCAATATCTATATCTATATGGACGCCTCACACTACGTCAATCAGACCCCGTCCCAAGCTCCCGATGAACTTGTGATACTGGGACGGGGGACCAGATAACGGGAAGTATATTTAATGATTTTATACTATAAGATTTTTATTATATTAGGCACATCCATGACCTAGGAACACAGAACATTTTTGTTGCTTCGGCGTAATTCGAACCCGCGACCTCTGTCTTGAGCGCCAATGCGCTACCACCGGGCCACAGAGGTCGTCGTAGTACATACATAAATAAAAATAAAGGATTTGTGTGGATTTTAAAAGGGCTTTGTCCTTGGCCCTAACAATAAATCAACATAGTTTGCAAGTCTTCATTTAGATGAGTTACATCTTCCCCACTTCGACTGAACTCCGCACTCCGCAGTAAAAGCACGGAGCAACCTAACACTCCCATCTCTTTAACCTTTAACTGTGGAAGTCAAAATATTGTAACATATTCATGGACGGACATAAGGTCTCACGGACCGCTACAATTTCAGGTAGGTAATTTTTTAAGGTAACTGTCAGATTTTTAATAATACCTAATTTTATTTTAAGTAAGAAACAATAAATTAAAAGAATAAATTTGAGCATTTAGCTTATAATTATATGTTTTCTCATATATCTAAGAAAATAACAACATAAGGTCCCTTTAAGTCTTCAATTTGCCTACGACCAAAAAAGGATCTACAACGTAATCATCTGTTTTTTTTTCAATTTTAATATTGTAATGTGAACCTTTTATGGTATTGCTTAAATAAATTAGGGTTTTAGGTCTATAAATATAATGACATCTGTAGGTATAAACTATACCAAACATAAAAAATCCAAAAATAAACATCTGAACTTAAAACATAAAAATTCTGACATAGGTCTAATATGAATAAAATTATTGGCAGTCATTGCAGAACGGCACATAGCACTGAAGACATATTGTAGCTTGACCGCAATTGATAAACGCGAAATTAGTCTTTCTATTTAGTTAGGTGGATAGATTCGACAGGTCTTTCACTTCGAAGACTTTATTTTCAAAGTAGGAGGCTCTTCTAGAGTCAAGTCTGCTCCCAAAACTAGCTTCAGTGCCATATTCGATTCGATAACGCGTCTTTGCATATGTGGCACGATTAAAGATAAAACGATAGAAAAAGTAATTTCAATATTTTTTGACATCTTTGTTGCATACTCAAAAAAAAAAAAACAATGACAAACAGATTTTTGTCTGTGTGTTTTTTGGGAATTATGGACGCGCGGTCTGACATACCGCGGTCGAAGTTTAAAACGAAATATCTTATCAATTATACTTACGATTATTGCAAAGAACAAGAGGCCTGTGAGACCGCGCGTCCATAGTTAAAGGTTAATTAAACGCGAATTTAGGGAACAAGTCGAGTGTGACTAACTTTACGGAGAGTAATCTCTCGACTGGGTCTAATATAACTAACTACACCCGGCCGCGGAGGGTTAATAACACTTGAGTTTTTCACAAGGAGTAAAATACCTAGTAACTTTAGGGCATTATTTAGGTATAGTAGTTATTAAACCAGCCGAGCTGAGATGCGGTTAAATGAAGTTGCTGTGCAGGGTTAAAATTTTCATTTATTTCATCACTTTTATGATGCTAGTATAAAATTAAGTGAACCTATTAATAAAAGTTAAAACCTACACGCTACCAGTTTAGAATTTTGCAAATAAAGCTTTAAGAAATGTTACTAGAAATTATAATATTCATAAAATCTGAGAAAATAATAGATCAATTTAATACCCGTAAGTTGGGGATTGGTCGCTTAGAGAAAGTTGATAGAGGTGTACTTTAAATTAATTTTCGACTTGCTAAGTTTAGTAAGACTTTAAGTTCATTACTAAAATGTAATCTGTTTTGCATAGCTACTAGCTATGCTAGTAATTATACTCCCGCCGCTCACACCGCTCACGGCCGCCGATGGCCGCTACGGTCACTAGCGGCCATCGGCGGCCGTGAGCGGCGGCGGTTGTCTCAAGTGAAACTGTGTTTTATTTTAATGAAGATAAAGTTTTGTGTGTTCGATTTTCAGCTCTACTGTATTAGCGCAGAGTTCTATTTTCAATGCTCTGAATTTTCCCCAGCCTACCAGATTCCGGATAATATAGTCCCAGCCTTATTAAGCACAAGAAACATATTTCTGCTGGAAGAGTTGAAACTGGAGACTTTGACATCGAGGTACAGTGAAACCGCGTTGCTAATGGCCCTTGGCAATCTTCGTATTTCTATGGAAATGTCAATGTGGAACGGTAGAAGCGCAGAAGTAAACATTATTGTCCTATTAATTCCATGTGAATGAAAACTATTGTTACGAAAATAAACACAGGAGTGACAGGTACTCATTTCTTCGGTTATTTTTCACTCTAATGCGGGATTTACATGGGTGTGCCGTGCGGCGAGTTGCTTGACAAATCGCCTTGTATTTTTGTCTTGCAAGCGACCTAGCCGAATTGTTGTTTAGAATGTAAAATCTCCATATCTCTTTACCCTTTCAGTTATACGCAGCGAGGGTAAGGGTGCCATGACGTAAAATAAGTTACCGTAATTACCGTAATTATGCGACCACAGGCCTGATAAGACCGTTTGCTTTTGCAAAATTTTGTTTTACCTAAGCTAAGTCGCGTGTCTAGTTCACATTGAATCTAGACCAATGCTTTCCTTCCTATGGCGCATAAAACGTATGGAGCAAATCAGCATCATGCAAATCAACAAGCAAATCCTATTGTTCTCGAGCCACCCCACCTCCATGGATCCCAGCTTGCCAAGCTGCTTGCGTAGTATGTGGCAACGCTTTTACCGCTCACTAGCTTGTGAGCCATCCATCCATATGTTGATGATATTTACCATACCATAGTTGTATTGTAATTTGTTATGCACGAGCAATAAGTATACTCATGCATGACATATGACAATTCAATTACAAGAAGCCGCTTAACAGAATCGCCAACACATGGCCAATAACGTTGACTACAAGTTACAACATTGTCCCAATGCCCATGTTGGCAGACGTGTAGAGGCGCCGTTATAATTATTCGATTGAAACAAAACAATTTGTACCATCTGTCGTTTATAATAATTGGATTTGTCGATCTAGTTCATCTCTTCCAGGGTTTCCTATCCTTGATCTAAACAAACAGCGAATTATTTATGACCGTCTGTTGATAAGGGGTCACTGACCTACATGTTTATCAGTTAATTAACATAGTCTTTAACACTTACGCATTAGAGGTCATAATTATTCGACCGGCTCGAGTTTGTTGCACTATTAACAACACAAGGTCACATTTTATGAGTCTTTCGTCGTGTAAAGTTTAGGTGAACGATTACTGATTAGCGGATATTTGTTTTAGCAAGTACTAGGGTTTTCGTCTTTATTGTAATAAGGTTCAAAAAAATTTGGGGTAATGGTATATTCGACAGTAACTATTACCATGAGGCTTTAAAAATCATCGACATGCAGATGATAATGATGGCACTATAATAGAACCCGACCTAAATAAAAGCGGTTTTCAAATGAAACAGCTCACGAATGCAATTAAATACCACTTAACTACCAGATTAAGGGGCACCACGTTAAACACTAGAACTAGGAATGCGAGCCGATCGATATGTACCTGTTACCTATGTAATATGTTACTATTGCCTTTGTAGTAGGTATTTAATCTTACTAGACTTACTAGAGATGTGCATTACTACTAATCTACCCCTAAAGTAAGTGGGATACGGTCGAAACGGAGCAAATAATCACAAAAAAGATATACGCGAACTGTCATGAGTGTGACGTCGATGTGACATGACATTGAACTTTGGACGCATTGCATTTTAGACTTATGTATTTTGCTGCGCTTAGATTTATTTCCTTAAGGAGTTGTGCGCTGGATAGAACTGAAAATTGGAGTTCTTTGAAACCTATTTCTCAGTCATGGTCGTATTGAAAAATACCAAAAAAATATACATTAATCTGCATTATATTTAGCCGAGGAATGTCTTTTTATAAATTGAATGTTTTATTTAAATATTAATTTAAAAATATGCTAAGTCCACCCTTTTATTATTTAAGTTAAAACCTTTTTTCTCTTCTTCTATAAGTATACGAGTGTGAAAATTATTTCAGTATTTTAAGTAAGACAAGAGACCGGAGAAGATCGTTTTAGTTTTTGCAAATTTTTCTCAAATATTAATAGCTATTTTTTATCAGATTTTAATACTCTCCGGTCGGCGCAATACGCCATTGTCGCCTACAAAATTAGTATGGGACTTGACGTTCAAAGTCACTGGCGTTATACAGAGCCTTAAAACGAAACCTTAGTGCCAATTAACAATTTCACCACTGCCTGTTAAAGTTAATCGTTAATGAATATATTATATTATCTCTCTCGTTTTTTGTATTAATGAAAGAGAAGGCATGATTTTAAGATTAACACTAACAGGTGTAAATTGGGACTAAGTTTCAAAGTTCGTAGGTAAGTATAACATATTGACATCTCAAACGCCATTGGTCATATTTAGTGTGAGTCTGAATCACCGTTTCCACGAATAAGCATATTTATTTAATCTGATGAAAAATTCATAGGCTCTAAACATAGGACTGGATCGATACAAGAATGTCTATACTCCCCGTTCGAACACGTTCGGATCCAATAGTAATTTAACTCTGTATAAACTGTAAAGGCAGTCTTGTCAGTTGACCTTGAGCGTCAAGTTCCACACTGATTTTGTAGGCGACAAGGGGGTATCGCGCCAACGGGAGAGTATTGAAATCGGATAAACAATCGCTATAAATATTTTAGACAAAATTTGCAAAAACTGACACGGCGTTCCACCGAGTCTCGTCGCACTTAAAATACTGAAATAATTTTCACACTCGTGTGACTTACAGAAGAAGAGAAAAAATGTTTTAACTTTTAAAAAAGGGTGGACTTCGATTTTTTTTTTCAATATTTAAATAAAAAAATAAATTTATAAAAGACAATCCTCGACTAAATATAATGCAGATTAAGATATATTTTTTGGGATTTGTCAATTCGACCATGACTGAGAAAAAGGTTTCAAAAAACTCTCGAGCAATAACGAAATTCCGTGACACATTAACATAATAATAAACAAATTTAATCGATGAATTTGCTTATAATTTGTCCATTCTCACCGAAATTAGAATCAGAATAGTTTATGTCAGGAAATTGGTACATTTAGGTGTTAGTAATTAGTTCATAATTTCGGCCCCTAGGGCGTGGAAACAATATTTAATAGGAATAAACTTGATATGAAATTCTGTTAAACTTGTGGTCGCTAATGACAGTAGATGTAAAAAGCGACCTTAAATAAAATATGGTAGTATTTAGAACATGCAAAATTACTAAACAAAAATCATGACGTCATCGAAATCGCATCACCATAATAATTAAATATCATCTCCAACACACATTATTTATTTTCAAATTTCAATCTTTATATTTTTTAATTTAAGTCAGGTCAGTGTAGCGGGAAAAATTATATATATAGCCATTATAAAAAAATAAGAAACGACGAAACGAAACGATACGCGACCATGGCGATGCATTTTTAAGATTTCAAAATTGAACTTTATTCGTTACACAAGAAGATACACGTTTCGTTGTAAGAGTTCGAATGTCAATTTGCACCGCGCGCGCTGCACAGCGCATGCGCAGTGTATTTACTGATGGCAAGTGATGTCGTTTATAACGTGTAGCTTTTTGTGTAGTGAATAAGTTCAATTTTTAATGGCTATATCCTACTAATATTATAAATGTTAATGTGAATGTGTCTTTCACGCAAAAACTACTGAACGGATTTTTATTAAATTTGGTATGGTAGTAGTTTAGGCTCTGGATTATAACATAGGATACTTT
This sequence comes from Phengaris arion, assembly GCA_963565745.1. NCBI lineage: Eukaryota > Metazoa > Arthropoda > Insecta > Lepidoptera > Lycaenidae > Phengaris > Phengaris arion. The sequence goes on from OY751433.1 coordinate 26,736,496, forward strand.
GGTATTACCCGATAGTATATTTACGCGGGCGGAGCCGCGGGAAACAGCTAGTATTTAATATATAATTAAAAATGCAGCGCCAAGTCGCGTATCGTCGCGGTGTGAATTGATCCTTAGATTAAAAAATTTGATCTGAATTCTGAACACAGTACCTATATAGATTTATATTGGGTGAAGTGTGGCCATTTTTAGCTGGGACAGGTCGAGTGGTTTTAAAGAATCCATGAAAAGAAAGTACTACAAGAGCTTGTTAAAAGTTGTCATGTGTTGTATATGTAATGTGTTCAGGAGATGGGGAATTTTGGGAGTCCGCGCGGTAGACGTGTAGTGTCCAAAACTGAGCCCTAAGTGAGAAGTGTTTTTGGAATTTTAGCAAAAATTGGACTCGTACTCAATCAAACGAGTATGAAAACTGCATTATAGATGGCGTTTATAAACTATATGAGATAGAAACTTGACACTTTCTATGCTGCTGACAGGTCATGCTAAATACTTTTCAGGTAAATTATTTTCAGCGAAATCTGAACAAGTTTTGAAGTTTTTGTTTTTAATATTTTATTTTATAAAGGCCATACCTACATCATAATATTAAGCCGGACTAACTTTTGAAGTTTCCTAAAATAAACTCAACGGTGACCTTTACGGAACCCTCTATACGTATGTCCTGCCATGGCCCATGCTCTTGGTTAGGTTAGGTTAGGTTAGGTTGTGTGTACCTGTGCATTGGCTGAGTCCTCTGTGTGTACTGCGCCATGGGACCGCTGCCGGCATGGCTAGCGGCGCGCGCGCATGCCGGGCCGCGCCGCTAGCTCCGCGCCATCGCACTCACCAACACACACACACAACACCTCACCACTGATGATCACCTGCGGGGAAACATACTACATCAGACATAATGATTTATTTACATGCTAGGCGAGTAGCTTGGCAAGCAAGCAAATCCTATTGTTCTCCGGTGCCGCCTTTGGATTTCTGCTAAACTGCTTGTCTAAAGTGTGCGGGCGGCATAACTCATAAGGTATTAGAATAGGCAAGATCGCTGCTGAGTTAACCGTAGGGCTGGTACTGGCCTAGGGTATCTAGCATAATAATATAAGACCTAGGTACTGATATCAACATTTTTCACATTGATGCCTATGTGTTTGAGTATCCTTATTATTCTTATCCTCGCTTAATAAGATTGTAAATGTGAGTTTGTTTGTCTGGTTGTCACTTGTTACGCTTTCACGTAAAAACCAATGAACCGATCATCATGAAATTTGGCACAGATATCGAGTAGATCACGGAGGAGGACATAGAAAAAGTGTTCCCATGGGATACCGTATTTACGCGGGCGGAGCGGCGGGCAAAAGCTAGTAGGTACATAATAGATTCGATAACCTGCTGGTGGGTAAGAAGTAAGGTAAAGTCTGAGGTAACAAAAAAGATTTAGCTCAGATGTATCCGCAGTCTACCTTGCTTAACTATTGACAACTATCTAGCCAACACAGGCTCTCAGCCGGGTAGTGAAGATTCAAATTAAGGTAAATGCAATAGCTGCTCAAAATTCACAGTTCAGTAAATTCATTGATAACGTAACATGGCGGCCTGGCCGACAGCCAAACACACTGTACGTAATATTTGTTTCACAATAAGAACTTCATACCTACTATTTACAGAATTTACAATTTTTATTTATGTACCAGTTTGACGTCTGTAGTGTTATTGTCGTGTAAAAGCTTTAATACACGTCCGTATTTGGTCCGGATCAGAAGACTACAACGGTTGTTAACTTGGGGGTTTCTCCCTAAAAGTAGAGAAAAATTCCTTTAGGGGCAGGGGATTTTTTAGGGTTATATTTGGAGGTATTTTTTTATTTTCTTGTTTTTAACTAAATTAAGCCATTGAACTGTTATATCGACAAACGGTTTGAAAAGTCAACCTGTAAATAATAAACTTTTGGAAGTATATTTTAATGTATAAAGAACAGAATAATTTTACAGAACATTATTTTCTTTTACCTAATATATATTTATCAGTTTATCTTAAGTTTGGGGAGGAATATTTGGAGAGTTGGAATATTGAACAATAGTCGGGATGCACTGTAGATAGAACTCTGTGCTAATACAATAAAGCTGAGAATCAAACACACGAGTGTCGTGCTGTCATAATCGGTACGTGTGTAAGCATTCTATGAACCACGAGCTATGTTTCTCCACGACTGGGTCGGTTCGACTGGATAGTTATTCCACCCTCACTGACCGGCAAAGCTCTTGCAACTTTACTCGAGTCACCGGTGCAGCAGTGTGCTCTCTAAAGCCCAAAATGTTTGTTAGTTTGCCGATTGAAAAGTATTATAAAGAGGAAAGATTTGTCTGTTTGCATTGAATAGGCTCCGAACTTACTGGACCGATTTTCACGCTTACAGAGAGTAGACTACGGGGAAGGACGGAGGCTACTTTTTATCGCATCAAAATGTACGGCTTCCGCGGGATATACTTTTGCGCGCTTACCCAAGTCGCGGGCAACATCTAGTTAAAAGATAACATGATGACATAACCACTTGTACAGTAAGCATACATTTTCGTGGCCAATTCTCCTAGGATGAATGGAAAAGGATTGGCCTTTCTAGACCTAAAATCTACAACAATAATAGGGATGATGACTACATCTAAACTATTTAGTTTCATTAATATACTCAGATATATTGAGGCATTACTACTTAGTAAATGTAAAAAAATATATACCTATTTTTTGTGTAGCTTAGTAATTAAATACACATAAATTATTTTTATTGCTAAATTAGTAAACAAAACCTATATCAGTTTACTTACATCATGTACAAAAACATTCATTAAGGTAAGTATGAACTTAAACGCACGAATATCGGTGATGGTTACAAATATGTTCCTTCGGCCGTATACTTCATAGTCTTTAACCTAGGCGTGACGTCACAGCTAGGTACGCCTTTAGTATGGAGCGTTTTCCTTTGAAAATATTATTGACTTTTGTTACTGTACTGTACTGTGTAGGTACTTATTTATGCAAAAAAAAAGTCATCTAGCCTATTGACTGTAAACGCGGCTTTTAAATATTTGCAAGATTTGGACTTGAAATTTTTTGTTTAATGGAAAACTTATGCTGTGATCGACTCTGCATTCCTTGTTTGCCCAAGGTCACGCGGTCAGCCTAGCCTATCCTATGTGATGTGCATGTCTAAAAAACTCCTTTCACAACACTCAAGGTTAGATTCTTTAAAGATCCATGAAAGGTTTCCCACACGTCTTGTATGATCATTTTGATAATATATTTACCGATACCACGAGCACTGACATAGAATAGCGGTAGTTTATAAGTTAAAAAAAAGCAAGACTTTGTATGATTAATGATCATTTTTAGATGTCTACTATGAGAACTCACGACTCCGAGTATTGCCATAGAAAAGCATCAAATTTTCATTGACATAATTTTATTTTCTATTAGTAAAGGTTAACATTAAGTACCTACGTTAAATATTATATACTATACTTATGCAGAAATTAAAGTAGGTGTTGCAATAAAATTTAAAATCTTGAAAAGGTTGGTAAAATGCGACAAAGATGCGACTGACATGCGACCTGCGACTAATTTGTCGTGTTTGACTTTACGATGATACCACATTCCCTTAAAACTTGAATTCCGAATAACTAGTCCTAGTGACTTACATTACTCGTCCCACGTTACAATTACGTCTTACCCGACTACGGCGAAGCCAAGAGGAAGGGTAATTAATGATTTTGGCAGTCTAATATTTATGTTCGATTTTAATGAGGTGTCAATAGATTCGTAACAAGAGCCCGGGTAACATAAGCTAAGGTAACATAAGCCGAGTAAGAGGTTACGTAGTCAGGTTATTGTTTTATATAAAAATTGCAGTTAATTTAAATCTAGTCTACTCGTTTTATATGAATGGTATCGTACTAACAAATTCGGATTACCAGTCGCCTATTTGTTACTATTGATCGGGGTACAATATTTGTAATATCTAGCTAGTGGTTTGGAATATCGGTTTCCCAGTATATTTCAGTGAGAGGTGCCGTCGTGTTCGCAACCTTGTAGGCCTAAACAGAGAACGGGTGATGTTGACCGCTGGTCGGTCTACCGGTGTCGATTGCATTCATTTTAGACTCGTCTGACCAAGGAGCATTCCGATACGAAAATAACCCAATGGGTTATGTCTCGACTGAGTTCATGATAGTCTTATCACCTTATATAACTTGCACATTCATACTGTTGCCGACTTTATGATATTGAGCTGGTGTAATGCCGCGTCCCCCAGCTTTCGCGTCTACCAACGTATACTCTTCAAAAACATTTTAGGTCACGAATTCGGACGAGAATTTTAACACTTTCATGCTTTCAAACTTATAATTGGACCTAAAATTCTAGAACACCAACCTAACAAAGAATGTATAAGTTTATGTTTTTTTTAGAAACATAAATCGAAACAGGTACCTTATAGCCTAAACCGTCGTAGATTCTTCCAAAGGGGCCAGTCACTGTATCACACGCGTATTCACAATCGGCACTTCGAAAACACAATAATTTACAGAACAAATTGCTCAACAACACTTTCTGCGATATTTTTATGTAGCACGAGACATTTCACGTTACCTGACACGTTTAGAGTTTTTGAAAAGTCCATTGAACCGTTTTCGATGAAATTTACGTCCAGCGAAATTATATGTACGAAGTGGCGACGGTGTATAGACTTCGTATATATTTCGCGGCTCTGCCGCCAGGCGGCGTTCTGGTATGAGAGGCGGAGTCGAGGTACGTGGCCGCGCAAGCGAGACGGAGATACTGTGACGCCACGGAGCACGGGCCACGTCGCAACTGACAACTCTAATATTATTTTATATTGTCGTGTTTATGGGATTCTATGTGAAAAGGGCAATTGTTCAGCTGATTCCTAAGACACGAGAGGATAGCAGTCGGTAGTGCGGTGTGGTGACCTTTCGGGCACCGCGTCATCGCGGGTGGCGATAGCGCGAGGTCGTCGGTCGCGAGTGCGGCGTTGCCAGCACGCCGCGGAGTGGCGAGTGGTATTCGGGCCCACGTTTTCACGGGTTACGAAAGTGCCGGCAAATCTATGGGCCCTTTGGTAAAGCTGCAACCTAATCTAGCTCAAGACGTGCCACGGGCTCTGTAACCGATGTGCATACCTAGTTATGTAGTGTGTACCGTTTGTTTACTGATCGCACTACATAATATCTAGTATCTACAAAACTTCTACTGCGGCGTAGTACCTACTTGTTTGACAAAAAACAACTTAGCAATCGAGTAATCTTATTTTAGATTTAACTACAAGTCGTGTACACTGTACGCGTACGTTATAACAATAATAAAATCACTGATCCGGAGGCTCAATCACCACTATAGAGGAAACTGGGGACACTTGCTCCTCATTTTGCTTTTAACCCTTATTTCCTACTTCCTACATATATTTGAAAAAAATTGGCATTGAAATACCATAATATTAGAGCACTTGAGCCCTCATATGCAACTTTAAAGAGTTTAAGAAAAACGTCGATTTAACCTACATAAATTATTGCTTAGACTTAGTATTCGCACGCGGTGTTTTAGCATTATTTTTAAAGTAGGTATTGCTCATACAGGCACTGTAAATTGAGTGTATCTAGTCTCCCCTAGGGATCGAGTGTAAAATGTAAAAAAATGTAAATGTAAATCTCCTATGTAAAATGTAAAAAAAACTCTTCACTATTCTGTATTACAAAATGTACACATAATAGGTATTTACAAAAGTTTTCTTACAATTTTACATTCCTATGAAAAGGTTATGCTGCCGTTTACTGTCCACACTCCACACTACACACTCCACGCCTAATTTACCCACCTATTAAGACTTAAGTACCGAAATGTACCAAGTAAACCAATAAGGCTGCACTAGTCGGTTTTTTCTCCACACAAACGCTGCTGGTGATTTACTCTAAAGTCAAACATTGTAGATCCAAATTTTAGCGTTATATCGATTTATATTACACATATCTAATTTCAATTCTAAAATTTTACTTAGTTTAGATGATAACAGCCTCCAAACATCGGATTTTTAGCGCAACGTTGACCGTAAATAAAAAACAAAGGAAGAATGAAAATAAAAAGCAAGCACATACCGACACAGTTTGATTATTCAGCAATTCAGATAACTTCACTTCACACAAAAATATTATATATTTTTTTCATAAAACACCACCAGCTGAGTGTCGATTTGGTTATTTGAGGACGCCATTTCTAAAATACTTTACAAAGCAGTATAAATGTGTGCACTATAGCTTCTCTTATAAATATAAATTACTATTTAATGGGTATATCCTTTTTTCCCCGATGTAAGGTGAAATAACAAGCATTTTCCCCGCGCGCCACACTGAGTACGAGCCGTTGACTAGCGCACTCATTAACCCGCCCGTTTCAATAACCTATCTATCTATAACTATATGTTAAAAACGTCGCCATTCAGTCTATTGTCGGATTTTTGCGATACAAGTTTGACGTTTCTAACAAATAGTTTCAATAACCTCTAACAAATAATTAGAGGTTATTGAAACGGCGTTTAGATATAAGGCTGGGGCTATATGCTCCGGAATCTGGAAGGCTGTAGAAAATTCTTAGCATTGAAAATAGAACTCTGCGACAATACAATAGAGTTGAAAATCGAACACATGAGTGTCGAGTCAATGTGACAGCTCGTCACTGGAAACTTCCATTTTCAACTTTATTGTATTAGCGCAGAGTTCTATTTTCAGTGCTCCGAATTTTCACCGCCTTTCCGAATTCCGGAGCATATAGCCCCAACTCCCAGCAAGATTACAAAATATTACAATGGACACGCTCAATATCTAGTTGTTATTAAAACCTTGAGGCTTGAACACTACAGTCGGCAGCACACGGCCGAGTGTCGAACCCGCGACCTTCTGGCTCCTGGGTGTCATTAAGTGCTGTCATTCACTAGTAGTAGGCAGTAGGTAATAAACTTAACAGTAGAATTAGGGTACAATTAGTATTAGGGTCCTGAGATCGAATGGTTTTTTTGCGAGATGAGCAGTGTTCTTTTTAAAGTTTTGTAAAACAGAGGAATATTGAGTTCTGTTGAATTAAAATTAACGATGTAAGAAAGGAAAACTTGTATTTTGTATTTAATCTATAACATTTTGTAAATGCTGTCCCAATTTGTTAGAAAATATCATTTAAAATATTATTATCACAAAAGTAAAGCAGGGGGAAGATGAAAGGGTGACGGTGTCAGATTGATATTTGATATAGTTTCTATAATCGTTAGGTATTAAAATAACATAGTACATACTGGACATATCCACGGACGACGACAAACTTATAAACCACGCAAATCCCGCGACTCGAGACAACTAAAAACTACTTTCTTTTTGGGATTCGATGATTCGGGAATTGAAGTTTGTCGATACTTAGTTCAATCTCCTCCAATCAAAAATCAAACATAATTTTAAATTTCTAATGTGGATTCCAATTTAGTAATAATTTAAATAATACTTACCTATGTTTTTGTGTGATTAAAAATAGTATTTTTAAAAAATTCTCTTTTCCTTAAAGTTTCGTCGGAGGACCAGAAGAACTGAATCTTTTAGCCTCTATCATTATCTGTATTACAGGTATTAATTTAGAAAGAAATGTTAGAATGACTGAATTAAATGCACAGTAATTCCTGACTCCTAATCTGCCACCTCGTCTAGAATCTAACTTCTAAAAATTAAAATCTCACTTCTAAAAATTAAAAATAAAAGAATATACAAGTCAAACGACACAATAACAGTAAAAACCCAAATATACCTCGGACCGGAGTCCAGCCTCAAACCTAAACGAATTCTAAAAACAATTAAACTCCTGACATTGATGTGAAAATCGCGTATAGTTAAAAAATAAATGACAGAATTTGCACTTGTTAGGACGTTTCACATCAGGCGTGACGGGCGTGGGTAGCATGGGGTAGCGTGGGGTAGCATCGGGTGGGGTGGGATCCGTTAATTACGGGGCAGGCTGAAGGTCGCCCACCCTTCCCCGGCCTAAGCCGCGCTAAGCTCATGTTATCTTTTTATATATATTTTATTGCGAAGTTCATGGGAATACTGGTCTGTTTAGTGGAAGAACTTAAAATAACTCTCTCTGTACAGGCCTAGTTATGTTAAGCATGTAGCTGAATAAGGATTTTTCAGATGCAAACATCAAATGGAATTGTAATTATTAATAATGATACTTAGGTACCTAGATTAGGTATATACAGAGAAACAGTTTTCATGCAACGATCTTAATCGAACCAAATTTGAAAATTTTGTTATCTTTTTCTTCTTTCTTTAATCTGTCCTGTAACTTCTTACGAAATACTTAACATTTACGTCAATATATATTGCGTTGCACATTTCTCAAGTGATGTGTTAATATGGCCGCCAGGCTGCCAGCCCGCCGCGCCGTGCCAAGGCATTACGCCGCGCAGTAGAAACAAAGCTCCTTCGTCCTCGTTGGCTCAGTTCGCTGCCAACGCTGGAAATTGAATAAAACGATACTTTGGCTTGTTCGTAAACGTTTATGAAAAAGCCAATTCGAGTCTGCGCAAAATTTCTAGATTTAGAGTAGCGTAAATTCTGTTACAGAATCTAGGCGAATGTGTGGTTTTGTTTCTAAGAAGGTGAAAAAGCGAAGTACGCACCTAATATAATATATTAGACGAGCGGACCCGACAGACGTTGTCCTGCCGGGCTGATTTGTGAATCTAAACCATCCAGGGCGCCACCCAAACGCATACAATAAAATTCATTTAAATCGGTCCAGCCGTTTAGGAGGAGTTCAGTGACATACACACGTACAGTAGAATTATATATATAAAGAAGATAAGTACACTGTACGACTTATGAGTATAATAATATGTTTAAGACTCAAACCAATAAAAAAGTGAAAACAGAGTTTTGCGAACCAGTATGGTTCGCAAAACTCAGAGTAAGAACCCTCAGAGGTCCTCAGAGTGAGGCCCTCAGAGTAAGAACTATAGCATATAGACACCCGGTCATTAGTAAGAAAAGAAACAGATATAGTTCCTTATCCCACATGCTAACCATTGCATACATTATGAGTGCCATAAAGTCGTTATTCCAACGTCGTAAAAATGAACTCCAAAGGATCACTAACGCAGAGACAAACTCAGAAATAAAAAACGAAAAGAAATGGATTTGGTTTCTCTCTTATGGGTTTTTGCTATATTTTTTCCGACAGATAGCTGCTTACACAGCTTCGATTTTAGTACCTACTCCTATGTTTAATTGTTTTTCCGATGAGGCCGGTCTAAACTCTAAAATACTACGCCTTGCCGTGTAATTAGTTAATTACACAGTTTCGCGCACACACATGTAACGAAATTATGTGTTACGTATAACGTATGTAGTGTGTAGTGTGTAGCCAAAATCAAAATCAAAATCAAAAATTTTTTTATTCAAAATTGGTATTTTTAAATACTCTTTTTGAACGTCGTTACTACGTGATGCCTACCACCGGTTCGGGAACTAACCCAGCGAGAAGAGCCGGCAAGAAACTCGTCTGGGACCATCTTTTACCAAAAAGATGGAAAATTATTCTTTTAAAATCAAAATTATTACAATGTTTGCTTATGTCTATGTAACAAATAATAACATAAGATAAGGAGCCACCTTATTCCCAAGGTGTGCCGTCTTGAATGAAGTCATTAATTTTATAATACGCTTTGGCACACAAACGTTCTTTAACTACTTTTTTAAACTTATTAATGGGAAGGTTTTGAACCTTTTCTGGGATTATATTGTATAAGCGTATACATTGGCCTTTAAAGGATTTACTAACTTTGCTTAGTCTGAACACTGGCATATCTAACTTGTTCTTATTTCTAGTGTTTACACAATGATTATCACATTTCTTTTTGAAGTTGTTTAGATTCTTTCTTACGTATAACACATTTTCCAAAATGTATTGAGATGCGACGGTCAGAACTTTTATTTCTTTAAACTTTTCCCTTAGAGATTCAAAAGTCGACATCTCATAAATAGATCGTATAGCACGTTTCTGCAGCACAAATATTGTATTAATGTCCGCAGCGTTTCCCCACAAGAGGATGCCGTACGACATTATGCTATGAAAATAGCTAAAGTAAACTAATCGCGCGGTCTCTATGTCGGTAATTTCTCTAATTTTTTTAACAGCGTATGCTGCAGAACTCAGCTTATCTGCCAATTTAGCAATATGTGGTCCCCACTGTAACTTACTATCTAATGTTATACCTAGAAAAACAGTGGTGTCTACTAATTTCATTTTCTCATTATTTAATAGTATATTGGTTTGTGCCTGCGTAACATTTGGCAAGCTGAACTTTAAACATTTTGTTTTATTAGAATTCAAGAGTAAATTATTAGCATTAAACCAATGTACTATTTTTGAGAGAGCACTATTTACCTCGTCATTGTTAGATTGTCGTCGCTTCACATTAAAAATTAGTGAAGTATCATCAGCAAAAAGTGCTATCTCATGCTTATCATTAACTAGCCACTAGCCAGAAGCCACACGCGCGCTACAATACGTACGAAACCACCTCAGTTTTTGTTTGACAAAGCTGTCTTCACATTCTTATTTGATCTGAAGTATAAGTTGGAAACTAGGATTGGCGTATCTTTGAATTTGGGTCGGTTTTTAGGGTTCCGTTATACATAAGGAACCCTTATAATTTCGCTCTGTCCGTCCATATGTCAGTCCACGATTCTAGCTTCTGTAATTATGAATATAAATGTAATTTGGTATAGTTGTATATTGTGTACAGATCTCAGATTTGGCATCAAATAATAATAATAATTTTATATATTAGGTGTTGCTTTGGAGTAGTGACTGGAGATGAAAAATATGTTTTCATTCTAATCCCATCGTGTGGGGTATCGTTGAATAGGTCTTATAAAATAAAGGCATGGTTTCACATGAATGTTTTTACAAAGTCGACTATTTTTTAGTAGTCGCCTCCAAAGTGGCTTGTAAGTGGTATGATGATGACGAGAGTAGGTTGTGAACAATTATTTATACCCCTCCTGAGTGATAACCGATAGGTGACCCACCCCAAACAATCTTCATCCCTCAGTGGTCGATAACTTTTTCACACATCACCTGTAGGTGTAGGGGTAGGCAGTAGGTGTTGGTAGTTATTTATTTATTCCAGTTTATAGTTGAGATAGAACAACGTCTGTTGTGTACCTAGTGATGTAGAAATTAACTATCGAAGAACGTCTTTGTAGGTAAAATTTAAAAACATTTTGACGTGATAACGTCTTATAAATCGATGGAGCCGGCTGCACGCACGAATAAACATGACTCATGCGTTACCTGTTATCCGTTATCGTTACCAAGCACCGATACCAAGTACCAGCGTTAGCTCGCATTGCCTTTACCTCATTATTATTATTATTATTGTTGTTGTTATTATTGTTGACATTGTCACGTTGAACTATCGTCAGTAAACCGACTTTACAGACAACCGGTATGTTTTTTTTTTAATTTGGTCAAGCCAGGTCCATACATAATTATTTATAGTCTTTCGCGTTACGAAGCCACGAATCATGCAAATCAAATGTCAAAATTTAGAACTGACGCATCAGCTGTGATCACATTTACCAATTAAAGAAAGCTATTTTGATATATGTACAAGTACTATAGATGTACTTTTCAAACAAGTACCTTGCTTTAACGTAATAACACAAATACATACCAGTCTGATATGTTTAGTTTACCTTTAACTGAGAATTCTGAGCGAAAAGTAGTGTTTATAATAGGCAAATCCCATATACCTAAATAATTACCACAAGCACTAGAGATGGAACTAGACTAGAGAGCTTAGCTTCTACGCTAGTGCGGTGCTCCATTCGAGTCGGCGACTGGCGAGTTCGCGAACAAGTTACGACCGATGCACGATGTACAGTTTCGGCTACCGTAAGTGGCCCCATACACGGTCCGGTTTTCCTTCAGTTCGGCCTGAACGGATGCAAAATCGTATCGTCTGTGTGCAATTTCGAGATCGCGTCAGGCGGCCGCATGGACTGAAGCGATCCGTTTCAGTGTTGCCAACTCTGTTTTTGCAAAACTACTAAACTTGCGTTGTTTTCTACAAGAAACTACTAAAAGAGTACCGATAGCTATAAAAAAGCTACTAAACTTAGGAATCCATAAAAATCTTTTTTGGGGTTTTTTGTGTACAAACATACATACATTTTTAGGTTTAATATTTAATCGTTAAATTAAAAATATATAGTAGGAAATATTACATAATTATATAGAAATTAAATCGATAGTTTGAAGCGACTTACGGATGCGTGCTACTATGTGCTATTATTATAAGGTCATAATAGCACATAGAAGCAAGCTATTTTGCATATTATGATTACTGTCTAACTACTTTCTACAAAACCACTACTCACAACTAAATTCCTACTAAGGAGGGAAATAAAATACAAAATTTAGTAGTAAATAAACTAAGTTGGCAACATTAATTCTGACCTGCACGGATGGACTGAACGGCAATAAAATTGGACTGAACGGTAATAAAATTCGAGTGTAAAATAAAACCGGTCAAGTGCGAGTCGGCAAGATGAGTTCCGTACAAAACGGAAAAAAATACGTTTGTTGTATGTGAGCCTCAAATTTTTATTTTATTCAGTTTTTAGTATTTGTTGTTATAACGACAATAGAAATACCTACATCATACATTTGTAAAAATTTTAACTGTCGATCTATCACGGTATAAGAAGGTTAAGATACAGCCTGGCGACAGACGGACGAACAGCAAAGTCTCAGTAATAGGGTCCCGCTTTTACTCTTTGGGTACGGAACCCTAAAAATGGCACGTGGTCAATAGGTTTTCATTGAATTACTACATAAGTTCTTGTCATAAATTTATTACAGAAGCTAGGAGAGCGGCGGACAGACAGACAGACGAATGGGCAGAGTGAAATTATAAGGGTTCCTTACATATAACGGAACCCTAAAAACACGACCGAAGCTCGCTGTAATTTTCCGTGTATGTGCTCGAATCCGTTCAGGCCGAACCTTAGATTAAAACGCCTAGAAACCGGGTACGCGCATGAAAAGTGAAGTATATCATACTCAGCCATATCGGCTCAGTTTGTTCAAACGACGTCAGTTGGCAAGGTCAAGCGCTAGTGCATGACATCTCCGACTATTAAAAACATTATGACGGTTTGTGTCGTTATTGGGTGCAACACAACAATGCTTCGGACATAACATTTCATATGTAAGTATGAAATGTTATGTCCGAACAATTTGACATTTATTAAGTCAAATATTTAAAATATTTTAAAATAAAATCATATTATATCGCCATCTTGCTGCCCTATTGTGAATTGTGAAAGTATTACCAGTAATAATAAATTTATTTAAAAATTTTCATGGCTAACTAATAGTTGCAACTAAGACAAAGTTTTATAATATTTTTAGATTTTTTAAATTATGAATTTAAAGTATTGCCCGTATTAAAATAATCCTTAATATATTCCTTAATACCCGTTTAATATAAATAATGTTCACAAATTGTGTTTAGATGGTTTAAAATGAATATAAGTTATATTTTTACATCTCATGATATTAAGAAAAGCAAATACAATAATCCCAATTTTAAGAGTACACACTTACAAACTTTAAAGTTTTGTTTGTGTGCGTGTCGGTATGTAACGCTTACGCCTACATCTATCTGTTGCTTGCTTCACTTTGTACGATGCGTTTGTTTGAAGATTATCTAGGCGTTATTAATCTAAGGGCCGAACTGACGTCAGTTCGGTCGGATGCGATTTTCTCCGTGTATGTGCTCGAATCCGTTCAGGCCGAACTGACGTCAGTTCTAACTGAAACGATCGGCCTCTCGTCTGTGGACGCCTTAAGAGCGGCAACGTCGCACGAGTATAATCTTGCCAGTTGTAGACCAGCAGATTAACTACAAACATAGTATGTACAAACAAACATACATACTAGGTACATTTGGCGACATATGAATCACCTATTAGGTACCTATTTTAAATATATTTCCAAATTTATTTAAAGTTTGACGTCCGTAACTATGAACGCGTAAGAGGTTTTTTTTTAAATTATCTCAAAAGTTACTCTCCGATTTCGTTCAAAATAATTTTCCTAAAGAGTTTTTAGCATGATCTATTAGCATAGAAAATTGCAAGTTAGAAATGCCAGGGGGGGACTAATTATAAACCACTTAGGAGCCCGATTTCTCGTAAATGGTTGACTTTGTTAAAGAGTCATGTATGAAAACTTGTCTTTATTTAAAGAGGCCTATTCAACGATACCTTACACGATAGGGTAGAATGAATCTATATACAGTCTATAACTATACCAAATTTCATCCATTTATATTCATAATTACAGAAGCTAGAAGCGCGGACAGACAGACAGACGGACAGGCAGATAGACAGACCGACGGACAGAGCGAAACTATATGGGTTCCTTGATTATTACGGAACCCTAAAAAGGAGGCGGTTATAAGTTCGGCTGTATATATATATATATTTTTTTGTATGTTCAACGATTACTCCGCCGTCTGAGGACCGATTTTCAAAATTGTTTTTGTTTATAGATAACTATGAGACTCAGAAAATTGCAATTTTTCATGCTGACGATTATGCTAAATACTATTGATTTCTTATGTTTAGGCGAATATTGTAAATTGTTCATTGTTTTAAACACTTACGAATTGTGTCGCGGTGCACTTTTCTTTTTCCCGACGTTTTGGCTACTTTCGTACTACAGCCGTGATCACGTTCAACAAATAGGACAATAAACACCTCAGACCTCGAGTGACCACGGCTGCTGGAAAGTAGCCGAAACGTCCGGAAAACGAAAAGTGCACCGCGACACAACCCGTAAGTGTTTAAAACAATGCTGAATACTCTTTAGGAAAATTATTTTGAACGAAATCGTACAGTAACTTTTGAAGTTATTTGAAAAAAACCTATGACGCGTTTATAGTTACGGAACCCTCCTTAGACATGTCCTGACATGCTCGTGGTTAGGTTTTTTTTCTGAAGTAGTCCAAGCATATGCTACCAACAAGTAATATTTTGCACCAAGATATACCCTGGATCCAATAGTACTGAACAGAACTCCCGACTCCTTATAGATACGTGGTTGGATTTCGACGTTGGTTAAAGAACTGCTAGCATATGCCACTATGTCAATTACAGTAATCATCATCATCACAAGTCACAACACACCTACGTCATAACATAATGATTTATGATGATATACTAAGGCGGGTCAATAAGTCCGTGACTTTTTGAATTTCTAACCTCCTTACTGAAAAAGCAACACTACTCCTGTCAACAGGCATCTGTCAGTTGACTCCTATCAAAATTTGAACTTGCTGCGTCAGTTAGTTTGTGTTTTACAGCTATCTTTATCAGGCTATCCAGTAACTTAAGGAAACAATGGAAAAAAGTGAATTACGTGTGCTTATTAAGCATTATTTTTTGCGAAAAAAAACCATTACCGAGACCAAGGCTAAGCTTGATAAATACTATGGGGACTCTGCACCATCGATTTCAATGGTAAAAAGTGGTTTACTGATTTTCTTTGTGGCCGTACAAGCACTGAAGATGCCGAACGTCCTGGACGCCCAGTTGAGGTCTCTACACCCGAAACAATCGAAAAAATTCACGATATGGTGTTGGCCGACCGAAGATTGAAAGTGCAAGAGATTGTGGAAGCCATAGGCATCTCACATGGCTCAGTGGTTTCAATTTTGAATGATCACTTGGGCATGAGAAAGCTTTCCGCAAGATGGGTGCCGCGTTTGCTCACAGTCGACCACAAACGCAATCGTGTAACAACTTCACAGGAAGGTTTGGCGTTGTTTAATCACAATATGGAGGAGTTTTTTAACCGTGGACGAAACATGGATCCATCACAACACACCAGAGACCAAACAACAGTCAAAACAGTGTGTTTCTAAGGGTGAATCGGCGACAAAGAAGGCCAAGGTGGGTTTGTCAGCCAATAAAGTTATGGCGACTGTTTTTTGGGATGCACGTGGGATAATCCACATTGACTATCTTCAAAAGGGAAGAACAATTAATGGGGAATATTATGCCAACTTATTGGACCGCTTCAATGAGGATTTGAAAAAAAACCGACCTCATTTGGCCAAGAAAAAAGTTCTTTTTCACCAAGACAATGCAAGGGTGCACACATGTGCAGTTGCCATGGCAAAAATCCATGAATTGGGCTATGAATTGCTCCCACATCCACCCTATTCTCAAGATTTGGCTCCGAGTGACTACTTCTTGTTCCCAAACCTGAAAAAATGGCTCGGTGGAAAAAGATTTGACTCCAATGATGAAGTCATCTCGCAAACAAAGGCCTATTTTGAGGACCTCGACAAATCATATTTTTTGGAAGGGATAAAAAAATTGGAGAAGCGTTGGACAAAGTGTATAGAGCTCAAGGGGGACTACGTTGAAAAATAAAATGATTTATTTATCAAAAAATCTGTGTTTTATTCCAAAAGTCACGGACTTGTTGACCCGCCCTCGTAATAGGTACTTCTCATAGTATTTTACACCGACACGGATCTTTTCAAAGTAATTTTTGAATATCTTTGAACATTACTTTGCCGTTTGTGAACCTACTTGCAAAATTCTTTCGTTGTTGTAAACGCTATTATTCGTCCCTTGGTCACCAAAGTGGTGACCTGATGGTGGAATCCATGATAAATCGTGGTAATTTCGACTATTTCTGGAGTAGTCCAAACATATGCTACCGAAAAGTAAGATTTTGCACCAAGGTATATCCAGGGTATATGGATCCAAAAGTACTGGACAGAATTCCTGAGTTCTTGTAGATACATGTTTGGGGATTCCGGCGTTGTTTAAAGAAATGCAAGCGTATGCCATCATACCATTTACAGTAATAATCATCATCATCATCAACACCATCTTCACACGAAACACCTACTAAAAGAAGAAAAAAATGGGAATATTGTGTGATAGATGATAATAATACTCTTAAGAGCTCAAATTACTATTGTTGTAATCACATGCGCTTTTTATCACTCAGCAATAAGCATAGTGGTGGATTGTGGACTGCAGGCGCGGAAGAATATTTTGCTCTATTAAAATTTCTAGATGACTGAAAAATATAAACTTATTTTCACTTTAACTTTATTTGGTAATAGTAACCGTGGCTGTAGCAATTAGAATATTCTTATACATACATACATACATACATACACACATACATACATATATATATATATATATATATATATATATATATATATATATATATATATATATATATATATATATATATATATATATATATATGGCGTCGGCTTATCTTAAAACCATTTGCCAGTGTCAAGTAAAAAAGACGGGAAAATAGAACTTTCGTTTCAATTTTCAACACTGTATTCCTTTAACGTCAAGTCTAAAGTCTAGTCAAAGTCCAAATAAATAGTCAGTACAGTCAATGAGTCATGTCAGTCGATTCAGTAAAGTGGTAGACGCTTTACTGAAAGTTCCTAGGGAGTTTTGGCGGGAACACAAAATAGTACGTCTTTAGAAGTTGTACCACTTGCCCACACTTGTGCATGTTAACGAATATTTAATGGTTAATATTCTACCAATATTATACATTAATCAAAATTTTACTTTATCATTAACAAATAAATGCAAAATCCAAACGTCACCCATTGAATTCCCCGGCAAAACTCCCTAGAATATTCTTAAATATATCGTTTCTGTCTTTTGAATGTTCCTACCCCACAGTTCCCACATAACACTTCACACTTCTGTCCAGTTTTATTATTGCTAAAATTACAACATTCATTATCATCAACAACTATATAACATAGAAAATCTTTAAAGAAACATTAATAACTATATCATAACAAATCCTTAGGCCGGGGAAAATTTAGAGCATTGAAAATAGAACTCTGCGCTAAAACAACGGAGCTGAAAAAGATGTCTGAAAAACAAGTGTCCGAGTCAAATGTCAATGTCATTATGACTGCTCGACACTCGACACTTTTCTTCTTCTTCTTCTTCTTTTGGCATAGCCTTCCTTGTAATAGGAGTTGCAGCGTCAGAGTGATGCAGCAGATGTTCAGCGAACAATATATTATATAATATATATATATATATATATATATATATATATATATATATATATATATATATATATATTTTTTTTTTTTTTTTCGAAAATTCGAAAATTCTTATTGACAGTTTTTGATACCACTTACGCCACCAGATGACGCTTTGTGTGACTTGGGTCTACCCCTTAACGGCAGAAAACATATCAAAAACACTCATTGTATTAGCGCAGAGTGCTATTTTCAATGCTCTGTATTTTCACGTGCCCGCCGGATATCGGATATATAGTTCCAGCCCTAAGCAGTAAACTACCATCATATTTCACTGAAGTGTGACTTGTGTTGTTTTCCCTGACTCTCGTTGTAGAACAGTTCGTTAATCTTGAGCATCAGCCAGTCTCTGCGGTCCTGTGGCACTTTACGAAGCTTTGACGTCACTAGCTTTCCGAAGAGGGAGCATTCGTCTTCTTCGTCGGTCTGTTCGTCACATTTGGACTTTTTCAATTCCCTGCCAACTTTTTCTATTGGCAGCTCGAGGGGGTTCCTTCTTTTCAGACCCGATGTGGAGACGATGCTAACGTAATTTTCTTTTTTAATATTAGGTTCGCTATCCGCGTTGGAGTCGTTTGAATCGTCTTGATAGTAGCTTGAATCTGCCGTGTTGTGTTGATCCTGAAATTAAGAAATAATGTTAATAATAAGTCTAGACTTAGACAAACTTTTTCTACTAATTCAGCGACGGCCATGAATCTTTTTGTATAAACTATATCGCTTACGTCTAGTCCACCACTTTGAGCGGAAAATCAAAATACAGCGAAAATATAGGCAGAACAGGCACACCAAATTTTAGTGCTCGAAAAGTAAGTATTATTCAAAAGAATCTAATATTTTTATACAAGTCAACGTTTTTTAGTAATTATTAAGTGATATAAGTAATTATTAGTTACAGATCTTGCAAACTACGAGCGCGCGGCGCCTTTAGTTGTGTGAGTGACCATATCTGTACAAATTCGCTCGCTACTGACCGCTCCGTCAGGTACGTACACTAACGAAAATGTATATTTACAGTATATTTACAATTACAACTACAAATAAAGGCTACGCGCGCTCGTAGTTTGCAAGAACTGTATTAAATTACAACTTTAGTTATTACAAATAAAAATTGAAATAAATCAATTAAATACCCTAGATTTCGTATTTGAAGTGGCCGAGGATTGGTAGACCGACCCCAGAAAATCGTCCATCGCGGAAAAGGCGAACCAGAACGGCTCGAAGACATACTCTGTAGACTCCGATTTTATCACTTTTCTCTTGCACGATCTGTACATTGAGAACAAGGATTCTTTTTTCTTTTTGAGCTGGTCCACTGTACATCGATCACCCAGGTCTTTTTTTATTGCATGCCACGCGTCGGCCAGACGCTGCTTGCATCTACGCCAGGCATTCGTTGGGTCCCATAAGCAAGGGTGTCCTTTGTACAATTCAATAAATTTTAGTACATCATCGTTCGACCAATTCATTGGAGTTTGAGTACAGTCAGCAGTGACACCTTGATCATCTTCTGAGTCGTTCTGTGCATTTACTACTCTATCGTCTAGCTCTGTCGGCAGCTCTAGTGGATTTTTCATCTGTGGTTCCGATGGGGTGACGATGATTACGTAATTTTCTTCCTTCTTTACTTCTTCAGGTTCACTATTCGCGTTCGAATCACACTCTTCTTGATAGTAGCTCGAGTCTGCTGTATTGGGTCGTTTATCCTGAAATTAAAATGTCAATGACTTGTACGGAAGCGACTAGCAACATAATAATATCACTCAACTTTTTTATACACTTTTCCACTTTATTTAGGTTTTAACAATAATTTATATATAAACACGACCGGTTTCGATTAACTCATCGTCAAGTGTAAATTGAAGGTGGATAGAAAATCTAAATAAAGTGGAAAAGTGAATAAAAATGTTATGTGATATTATTATGAACACGAATTTCCACCAAGAACCAACAGTACACTCAATGAGCGACTAGTTACGATCTTATAATATATACTTTTAAATTCGTAGGTACTTATTTAATTAAATATAATATGTGTATGAAATAAGTACATAGATATACACGTCTAGGGAGCCACACACACACATTGCCACTCATAGGTTCACAAGTTTTACTTATTTCTCGGGTAGTGTATCCGATCTCAATAGGTGTATAAAATTAATATAACTATAAAAATCGTGTTTCGGTAGCAAATTGGTAGCTTTTAAGTAAAACATTGAGGGTCACAAACTATTGCAAAATATTTATTTTTGAGCAACAAAAATTGTTGACCTGTCATTATGTCAGAAACTGAATGCAATACGATCACAACTTTTGTGAAATATTTTAGATTGAGTTAATTGTTCAAATGACGGGCTAATTGGCTGTATCTAGGCTGCAAAACATGCAAATATGTGCGTTAGCAAAAAATGCGTAAGCTAGTAAAGAATATTCTTAACAATGTAAAGTTACATGTTTTGGCAAGCGAATGAAGACTAAAGCGCATACCTCAGTTCTCATAGAAGACTCCTGAGGCTTCTGAGTATCCTGACACCCATAGATCGAACCTAGAAAACCGTCTATAACCGAAAAGGCGAACCAAGACGGATTCGACACCGTTTCTATCTGTTTCTTTTTACACCTTCTGTACATTGCTAACAAAGAATCCATTTTCTTTTTCAGCTCTTCTACTGTCCATCGGTCACCCAGCTCTTGCTTTATTGAATACCACGCTTCTGCAATATATTGCTTGTCTGTACGCTCATGGTTTGTGGGGTCCCATAAGCACGGATACTGTTGGAATACTTCAAGAAATTTAAAAACGTTTTCGTTCGACCAATCCATTCCAGTGCAGTGCGCAGTGAGTCGCTGTTCATTTTCTGTTTCATTATGTGCATAATTTTCGTAGTTATTTAAGTCTGCATTGACTAGTTCTGTCACCAGTTCGAGTGGGTCCTCACTCCTTAACGGTAAGGAGCTATACAAATTTTGATTCCTTTTTACATCTTCCTCATTATAGCATGCGTTGCCTGAATAGTGGTATTTATCCTAAAATTAAAAATGTTTATCATATACGTATTACGTACCTGTTCATAGGTGTTTGCATTGAGGTTATCATTTTTGTGTTAATTTAAATTGTGGCCGAATAATAATAGTTACAATTAAAATATATGAAAAACAATAATTGATATTTTATTATTATTGAATTAAAATAACTTTCTCGAGTGCAACGCATACCTCAGTTCTCATAAAAGCCACGGGACACTTGTCGATCGGATCTAGAAAACTGTCCATTACAGAATAGGCAAACCAGGTCGGCTCGTATACACAGTTCTTGGACTCCATTTCTACCGCGTTCTTTTTGCACCTTTTGTATGTACACAACAACATATCTTTTCTCTTTCTCAATTCATTTATTGTAAATTGATCTCCAAGCTTCTTTTTTATTGTAAGCCATGCTTGGGTCCGACGTCGTCTATTTGCATAATCGGGATCCATGGGGTCCCATAGGCAGGGAAAACTTTGAAATAGTTCAATAAATTGGAGAATATTTTCTTTCGTCCAATCAATTTGAGATTCAGTGCGGCGTGTGATGATCCGCTGTTTATCTTCTGTGTCATTCTGTGCACCGTTTTTTAAATTATTTATGTCCTCATCATCCTCCGAGCTTGGGTCTGTTGTGCGGACTTTATTCTGAAATTAAGAATGTTAATTATATATTTACTTTTAGGGTCTTTTTTGCGGGTAAGTATTTCGTGTTGAAAGTGTTTGTCCAAATTAGTTTGCAACTTCCAGTACAAGTTAAAATATTAAACGACAACAAACGACTACAATATTAAAATATGTAATTGTACCCAGTTATATAATGTAGTTTCAAGAATTTTGAAAATATGGTCAAATATTTGTTAATTATTCGTTTAATTCTTGGAATATTCTTAATTATTTGTATCTTGGTTTTTATCCTAAAATTAAGAACAATATTTGCCTATATCTTTTTTCGTTAGTGTGTTTAGAAAAGTAATTTTGCAAATACAAAAATTAATTATGTCAATCTATTGAAGCGCATACCTCAGTACACATAGAAGCCTCAGGACACTTGGAGATCGAACCCAGAAAACCCTCCATAATCGGAAAGGCAAACCAGGATGGCTGGTAGACACAGTCTGTTGACTTCCATTTTGCCGTATTCGTCTTGCATCTTCTGTACGTACACATTAAAATTTCCTTTTTCTTTTTCAGCTCTTCTAGTGTATACAGATCGCCCAGCTCTTTTTTTATTGTAAGCCAGGCTTTGTTTCGATAAAGTTTATTTTTTCGCCTACGGTTCGTGGGGTCCCATAAGCACGGATGCCTTTGGAATAATTCAAGAAATCTGAGAACATTTTCATTCGGCCAATCAATTTGAGTTTCAGCGCATGGTGCAGTGAGTCGCTGTTCATCTTCTGAGTCATTCTGTGCTTCATTTTCATTGTTAATTAAGTCTCTGTTTGTCTGTTCTGATCTCAGTTCAAGTGGGTTCTTTAGTTGCGACGTACTAACGAAATTTAGTTTACTTTTTAAATTTTCATCGTCAGAACTTGAGTACGCTGTATTACGGTCTTTATTCTGAAATTAGGAATTTTAATTACATACATATAGGTACGTTTAGGTGACGTTGTTGATTTTCGTGTGTCCAAGGTGGTCGAAACCATATTATAAAATATGATAATTATAATTATTAGCTTTAACTACTCGTATACGAAATAGTTACGGCAAACGAATGAAGCGCATACCTCAATTCTTAGTATAAAAGCCCGAGGACACTTGTAGATTGGAGCTAGAAAACTGTCTATTAGCGAAAAGGCGAACCAGTCCGGCTGGCAGTCAGTTGAAGTAGATTTCAACTGTTTCCTTTTAAACCTCCTGTATGTTCCTATCAAGATTTCCTTTTTCTTTTTCAACTCTTCTATCGTACATGGAGCTCCCAGCTCTTTCTTTATCGCATGCCACGCTTTGGTGCGACAACGCACTAAAGCATTGTCCGGATGCGACGGGTCCCACAGACACGAGTTCCTTCGGTATAATTTAAGAAATTTGATGATATTTTCGTTCGACCAATTCATTTTAGTTTGAAAGCAGTGTTCTGTGGAATTGTTCCGAGTATAATTTGGTTCCTTTTTTACATCTTTATCTGCGCTGTAACCGTTTGGCTCTTCTTGATAGTAGCAGTCTGAGTTTGCCGTATCGTAGCCACTGTTCTAAAATTAAGAACAATTGATATACATAACTGAGGTAAATTGCTTCACATATGGGGCACATTCGGAGAGACGCTATGTGCCAATGCACAGTCGCGAACATTTGCATTGTACCTTTTTAGTTTGCCGGCGACTGTACATATTTTGCAATTTTGCCCACATAGGTACCAGTTACCATCTTACTAATTAAAATATTTACACAACGGTTAAGCTAATAGTAAATAAGGTATATTGATTTCTTAGGTTTACGCGAATATTGTTCATTGTTTTAAACACTTACGGATTGTGTCGCGGTGCACTTTTCTTTTTCCGACGTTTCGGCTACTTTCCAGCAGCCGTGGTCACGGGAGGACTGAGGTGTCAATTGTCCTATTTGTTGAAGTTATTCAAACTACCCGAAGATTCTTCAATTATTATTTGTGTTCCGATCCACGCAAAACATACTAACAGTATCTTGAAGCCGCGGTGATTTTAAATTACATTTTATTTTGTTAATTATTGGATCCCAACTAGATGGCAGTACCCAGCCATCTTCTCGGTTAAAATTAGGGTACTTTTTAATTTCTATAGCCTCGCTGCTGATCACAGATGTGATCAGCAGCATTTGGAAACCGAGCTTCATCATGTCACACAAGTTCTACGTGACAATAAGCTTCGAGTCCCACGCCTGCATCACAGTGAACGAGTGAAACCAGCCACTGTCGAACGAATACCTGCAGTTCTACCTTTTATGAAAGGAGTCACTGATAAAGTTGGCTATATTCTAAGGAAAGCTTCTATAAAAACATATTTCAAGCCACCCAAAAAGATAAGTCAATTTTTACCACCAGTGAAATGTAACATTCCCCTTCAAGATGCAGGAGTCTACAAGCTCGACTGTGACTGTGGTCTCTCCTATATAGGGCAAACTAAAAGACCCATCAACACCCGCGTAAAGGAACACATCGCAGATGTTAAACACCGTCGCAACAATAAATCTGCAATTTGCGAACACACACTGGATCAACCTCGCCATTACATAAGATTTGATAAGCCACAAGTACTGGCAAAGGAACACCGTTATCGCCCAAGAATGATACGCGAGGCTATAGAAATTAAAAAGTACCCTAATTTTAACCGAGAAGATGGCTGGGTACTGCCATCTAGTTGGGATCCAATAATTAACAAAATAAAATGTAATTTAAAATCACCGCGGCTTCAAGATACTGTTAGTATGTTTTGCGTGGATCGGAACACAAATAATAATTGAAGAATCTTCGGGTAGTTTGAATAACTTCAACAAATAGGACAATTGACACCTCAGTCCTCCCGTGACCACGGCTGCTGGAAAGTAGCCGAAACGTCGGAAAAAGAAAAGTGCACCGCGACACAATCCGTAAGTGTTTAAAACAATAAATAAGGTATGTTGGGGTAAGAGCGGATCGGGGCAAGAGCGTATAATTTTAATATCTACCAAACCAATTGGTATATTTTAATTCTGGCAACACAGGCATGGACGCCATTTTATATTACGTCAAAATTTTAGTTTGCAGTTTTCGTTCAACGCAATACACGTGTTTTGAAGAGGTAGAAGTAAATACGTCAATTATTTGTAAAATTTTATCGGATCCGATCTTTCCCGCAGTGGTGTATCTCATCAACCAACAGGAATTTTGTTAATCTGGTGAGTTCGTTGTACGTAATTTATTCATAGTAACAATTCCTTCTAGGTTAAAATAACGAGTAACGTATGGTTTAGGTTTTAGATTAAGATCCGCTCTTTACCCTGAGGAGGAAGAGCGTATCAAATTAGTCCGCACTTTCCCACGTCAAATATGTACAGAAAAAGACAGTAGTTCTTAAACTTTTAGCTATTAGCTAAACTGTAGAATGCCTGTACTAACTTACTATTTTAATTAACTTTTTTTTCGTTGTTGCCTATCGTATGATAATAGTGATATTTAGTTAATATAAACTAATATGAAATAAAAACCTCTTTCTAATATTAAATAATAATTTTATATAGGTGTGAACCTATAAGGAAATTTAGTGCTCGCTAACCTTTACACTTACCCACGCCTGCTGCCATTCAGAGGTCCGGGTTCGATTCCCGGCTGGAGCAGATGTTTAATCACTTAAGGTTAGATATTCACATGTCTGGGTGTTTCCTACAAATTGTAATAAGTATGTATTTATAAAAAAAGTAATATAAGTAAGTTTATCATTTGTCTAGACCTGCAATACAAGCTTCGCTTAGTGTGGGCCAGTTGGGGTTGGGTTAAATGTTAAAGAATATTTATTTATTTACCTTATGCCGTTTTAGGTCAAAAATTATAAAGATCAGCGTACACTAAAATATGTTAAGGTTGATCTGCACTTGACGGTATAGGTTTACATTGTTTAATTTTTATAGATCATCCAATGCATTGAATTTTATATTTTTAGGTTCAAAATGCCGCGAAATTACATAAGAAAGACAGATAGAGGTAATCAATATTCCCAAGAAGATTTAAAAATTGCAATAGAAAAGGTAAAAAATAAAGAACTCACAAACTATGCAGCATCCAAATTATATAATATTCCGCCTTCAACACTAAACGACCGAGTCCTGGCTAAAAAAGGCACAAAAAGCGATACCATGGGTAGAGCACCAGCAATACCGATAGAGGATGAAACAAGGCTAGCTAACTGCTTAAGAACATTAGAGAAATGGGGCTTTGGTTTGTCTAAAGAAGAATTAATAACTATCGTTTCTCAGTTCATAAAAATAAATAACATAAAGACTCTATTTAAAAATAATACACCAGGGCCCGACTGGTTTCTGGCCTTTAGAAAACGTAATCGGTTATCTATAAAGAAACCACAATCAGTGGAATATTTGCGCAAAAAGATGACTGACCCTTTCATTATTAACGAGTATTTCACAATTCTACAAAACACTCTTAAAAGAGTTAAATATTACCGATGCGGATTCTATATGGAATTTGGATGAAACGTCGATTTGTTTGGATCCGACTAAAACTAAAGTAGTTGGAGGAAAAGGGTTACCATGCAGTCGAACTACAGTTGGCACAGGCAAAGAAAACGTCACAGTGCTTACCACGGTTAATGCCAAAGGAGAAAAACTGAACCCTGAAGAAAATTCAAAAGTCACCGTTCCACAGTCTAGTCGAGAGAGTTTAATTTCCATTCCTAAAATAACTTCTTCTCCTGTAGTCATCTCTCGACCAGAAATCACCTTCGAAATACAAAGAAAGGAGACTGCTAATAATAATTCTGTTCCTGCGAATATTTCTTCTGATAATGAATTTAATTCTAATCTCGTAACCAAGCCTGCACCAAATGTTAAAATAATCTCTTGTGTTTCCATCGCAAATTCCGTTCAAAAAGCCGCTTACGTACCTTTGAAGACCTATTACTTGAAAAAATGAAACAACAATGTCGCAATGATCCAAAGAAAAAAAATAGTGAAGATGACACGTGTAACCAAAGGTGCAGAAGTTATTACACGTACGTTGTTGGAAAAGAAAAAAAGTTCAGAAGTTACACTTGACAAGAAAATAGTTGCAAAAAAATCAGGAAAGCTAAAAAAAAATACAAAAAAGATCGATTGTTTAAATAGTAATTCTACCATGATCTGTAATAATGAAGACGTTGCAATACCAGGGTGTTCGAATGAAAAGAAAAATACGAAGTTAAAGATAAACAGGAATTTAAAGGCAAAGAGGAAGACTAAAAGAGTATGTACTGTTCAAACAAAGAGACAAAAATGTATATATTTAAGTGATACAGAAGTATCAGGCAGTGTAAGCACACACAGTGATTCAGATATATTTAACATAGAAGAAGATCAAGAGAATGAAAGTGAAGCTGGACTTACAGAGAGAAACACAAAATCTGACACCGAACATAAGGGTGACAAAATATTTTATGACTATGCAAACACAAGAATTAAAAGGAGAACTCAACAACAAAAGAAAATATTAAAAGAATCTGATATCCAAAATATTTTAGAAGAAACTGATACTGATACCAGTGAAAAATATACTTTGCATGACGAAAACCCTTACGAATTTTTATTAGATGAAAGTACAGGTCAATTTATTTCAAGGAAAACAAGTCAAAGTCAATTGAAAACAGCAATTCAACTAAAGAAAGATGGTAACTCAGACATAGATATAGATTACACAAACTTTGAAAGTGACGAATATGATGTAAATATTACAACAGCGGACGACCCCAAAACATATAATACGAAAGAATCAGTTCTTGTCAGATACTATAACAGAAAATGGATATATTATATAGGGTTTATTAATTCTAATAAAAAATCTATAAAAAATACCTTTTACACAATAACATTTCTAAAAACTCAAAAGAAACCTAAGTTACATTTTATCATTCCAAAGAAAATAGATCAAGACGAAGTTCCCGACTATTCCGTTGTCAAATTAATAAACATAGTAAGAGATCCAGAACACAATAAGAACTATATATTAGCCAACGTAAACGATGAGGCCTTTTTTCTTTCCTAGCTTTTTATTTGCTATATAAAAGCTTAAAAAAATATTAATACCTATGTAGCAATTGATAAAGCAGAAAAACACAGAAGCGCGGCGGCGTAATCAAGTTAAACTTGTTTTTTTTTGCATTTTTAGTATTAAATTGTTTACAAAACACCTAACCTACACCTACCCTACCCTACACCTACGCTACACCTGCCCTACACCTACCCAGGGATGTGATAAAAATCTATCCTATGTCCTTCTCCTGGTTCTAAGCAACGTCCCTACCAATTCTCAGCCAAATCGGTTCAGCCGTTCTTTAGTTATAAAACATGTACCTTATTTCCCTTTTTTATGATCTCAGATGATAGTTGCTTACCTTGCCAAATCACATTAGAATTAAATATAAGCATCGTTATTGAATATTTAATTTTATTTTAGTATTTGTTTATTTTTACTATATTAAGTTTTTTTCTAATACTTACTCAAATGTGCCTTGTGATTGTTTATATGTTATGAATAAAGTTTGAGAAGCAACTTTTTTTTTTCATTTTCGAAGGGGGAAGAGCGGACATACAATGCTTTTTTAAAAACAAATTTGTTGATTCTGGCCAAGATTTGAAAAAATCAAGATTGCTGAAAATGCTCGATTTCACTGGGGTAAGAGCGAAATAAAATTCTTTATAAACCTTGTGTAAAAAAGCGATAGAGTTGATTTTAGAATGTAGTCCGCTCTTTCCCCACATGGTCCGCCCTTTCCCGTCTAATCAAAAACACTTTATACTTAATTAGATCTCATTTTGACAGAAATACATCAACTATAACAGGTTCAGTTATTAATTATCATAAAGAGTGTTATTTCTTCCATCATATAAATAAGTCCGATATTTGTTAACTAAACAGAGTATTAAAATAAAAATATTTTTATAAAGTCTTCCTAACACATCAAAAAACCATCCGCTCTTACCCCAACATACCTTACGTTACTCAATGTCGGTGTCTTTGTCAGATACGTTGAAAAATTTACTTGATAGACAAAGACAGCATCATTGAATGCTAATAAGTATTGAATGTTGCTGTCTTTGTCTAACCTAGCCTATAAGTACGATACTACGGAAACACAAAACTATTGGGCCATGCTGCGCATTGTGCTGTAACATTAGGTACTGTTAATGATTATTTATTTCGGTGCCCAAAAGTAAATATTTAAGTTTGTGACCTTGTATAAAAACTTTTTTAGCCTAGAAAAACGGTAAGAATAGTCTATGTATTTACTACGAACGGCTGGGGTCTGGGGGAATTTATGGGCGCTATATAGGGCGGACATATTTTCATACAGTGCTCACTCGATAGCGTTACCTTTTTTCTCTGCACTGTACACCATCAGCTTTTCACTGAACATCTGCACCAGCACTCTGATGTTGGCAACTCTATTACATCTCCTATTACTCCTATTATTATTATTATTATTAACCTGGCTATGCCAAAAGAAGAAGAAAGTTACCTTTACGCCGCTCCTTTCCTGCTAAGCCCCACCCTCGGCCCACCGATTGTTCAAATCTCAAAGATTTCACAATTCATTTTAATGCCGTTATTTCCCGCAACGTGGCGAGGTTTTTTATATTTTTGTTCAATGGTCATGCTATAAATTCATGTTAATATAACATGAATCGCACTTGGGGTACCTTGTACTATTATCTATTCTGTGACTTGGGTAAACAAATAAATATTTTTCATAAAAGCTTAACATATGCTATGTCAAATCGATTCTAATAGGCACATGACTGTAGGTACATATAACATAGATATAGCTCAGACGGTTTAAGAGGAGAACAAGATAAGTGGATGATGGGTGGTCATCTCCCTCTATGTTGTAATGAGAACTAAAACCTATAAATGAAATTAAAATATATTAAATAGTAAGTACCTTTTAAGCATAATATTTTATATATGTATATATAAATTGTTACTGCACTCTACAACATGTTAAGAGGAAACATCAATGAAAAATAGGTATTTGTAAAATCTATTGCGGCCCCGCAGTGCCCGAACAAGCTAGCTATCAATGTGTGAGAGTGCGATAGAGACACAAGTGTAACTTGAACTGAAAATACCTATTAAAGGTAGGTACCACAAAAAATCAACGATTCGTAGACCCCCGATTCCTTCTCCAAAACTTAACCGATTTAAGTACTTTTTTCATTAACAATTCAAAAAAGGCTTGAACTGTGTTTCTATGTTATCATTTTTCATAAAATTTAGTGAAATTTGTTTTCTGGATGTTTGGACACAGCGGAAAATCTAACCATTTTTTAAAGTTTTTGAACGTCCATATCTCTTTTAATCATTAATTTATGAAAAAAGGAAATCATACGGACATGCTAATAGTATCCATAAATATTCAGGAAAAAATTGTTACTCTACCGGCATTATCCAGGGAGGAAACAGAGGACTACGTTTGTATGCTTTTCCATACATTGCGTCGCCCTTCTGTTTCGTCTTAATAAACAATCTAGAACCCATTTTCGTATATGTTAAAAAATAACGAAGATATAAACAATTAAAATTTACACTACGAAAGAGAGCGATATATCGCCCTGTGACGTCACGAGTTGCATCCGCCATTCATTTGTCCATTACAAAATGTATGACGGTAGCAACTTGTGACGTAACAAATCGTTTTGCGTGAAAGAGATAGGCAAATTTTTTATATCCATTTAATTTTTAATCGCGTCAATCTAGATAGGTACCTGTTTCTTTTAGATTTATGAATCCATAATCAACAATTTTAAAATTATTTTTTATTAATGTGATATTCCACACTAGGCAACATCCCTGTTGAACTTTATTGACTACACGAGTTCGAATTTCGGGCTACGCCCCGCGGCGCCGCTCTTGCAATGAAACGTGTATCTTCTTGTGTGGTAAATAAAGTTCAATTTTCAATCGCTATCTTTAAAATGCCGCATATCGTCGCGTCTCGGTGTGAGCTGACCCTTCTTTTGGGAGGTTACTCTTGTCAAATACAAAAATAAAATCGCAGTAATGGTAACATTATGACAACCAATTAATTATTTATAGAAGAAATTTCACAGGTGTTCCTGATTCCGGACCATATAATATAGTACTAGCCTTAAATAGGTACCATTATATTATTGTGTTCTTTTGTTTTCTTCGATTACGTTTTGATTTAATTGTATATGTGGGATTAGCAGGAACAATTGACAACTACGTATTCGTAACAATATGGAAATAGAATTAATTGTATGAAAAGTATGACTGCAGCGCCCATACAAATGTCATTCGATAACGTTACGAATACATATTACATAGTTGTTAATTGTAAGGAATAAAATTAATCCTGCTTAGGCCACTGAGGTGTAAGCAGGAACACGTATTCGTAACGGTTAAGTTATCGAATGTCAATTATTGTAATAGGCGCCACCCTCTGTCATAATTTTCATACAATTCTCTTTCGTAACGTTACGATTACGAATACGTATTTGTCAATTGTCCGTGCTAGCGCCATACAAAGCAGAATATTTTTATAATGTGCAAAGTGACATTGACTTGACTAATAAAAGCGGACAGTAAAACATACAGACGAAGTTTATTTTCATTTTACCAAATTTATTTTATTTTATAACTAGAATTTGAGGACCTCTCACACGGTGGTCACAAGGTGCCTGTCACAGTCACTGAGCCGCGAGTCGCGGGTTCGAATCCAGACCAGCCAATGAACAATACTTTTTATGTTAATGTGTATTAAATAATTGCACTTGTAAAACCTCTTAAAATTTAAATTTAATATAATATATTAGAACTTAATTCTATTAATTTTATAAGTAAGAAGGTACCTAATGTATAAAAAACCGGCCAAGTGCCAGTCAGACTCGCGCACCTAGGGTACCACCACTACATCATCTCAATATTTTTTAAAAGACCTATTTAATGATGCCCCATACTATTGGGTAGCAACAAGAAAAAAAATCATCCCCACTTTACGTGCTAAAATATATTTTTCAAGATTTTATTTTAGCGCTTTGTCGACGTATTAAATATACATATTATATCCTTGCAAAGTTTCATCTTTCTAGCACTAATCGTTTGGACGGTAAGCCGAAGACGGACGGACGGACAGACATGACGAAATTATAAGGGTTCCGTAGTTTACGTCTCTAAAGAAGTAAGTATAAAAAGATTAACGAAAGCAAACGTAGACTATTTAGAAATCTGTGACTTGTGTGACGAAAGTGTGTTCGAACTTTTTATAAGAACATCAATGTAGAGCGTCGATTATTATCCGAACGTTTTATGTTTTGGGTAAATAGTACTTAACCCAAAACATAAATAATTAATTTAATTTAGTACAAGACTGTCGACGCTTTAAAATGTAATATAAGTTTTGTTCGTTTAAAATTCCTGTTTGTCATTGAAGATAAAAAAAGTTAGTACATAAGTATGTACTTAAATGTATATGCATTTCGATTATCCGAACAATTCCTTTTCCCGAACATCTGTCCTCCAACTAGTACGGATAATCGGCGTTCTACTGTATTCTATGTCGCCTAATGATGTGGTCAAATATTTGTTTAAATATTGGATAGACCGTATCTATAAATTATCTTTTTAATTAACCAAAATTATCAATAATGGACTATGGCAATCCGTAAAAGCAAGAGACATACCTCAGTCTTCATAGAAGGCGTAGGGCAGGTCTCGTAGATCCAACCCAGAAATACATCCATGGCCGAGTAGGCGAACCAGGACGGCTCGTACTTCGCGTTGGCCTCCGACTTCATCACTTTCGACTTGCACAACCTGTACGAGGCCATCAAAGACTCTTTTTTCTTCCTCAACTCTTCTAGTGTACATAAATCTCCCAGCTCTTTCTTTATCGCATGCCATGCTTCGATGCGACGAAATCTGTTGGTGCGCTGGGGGTGGGTGGGGTCCCACAAGCACGGATATTTTCCGTAAGCTTGAATGAATTTGAGCGAAGTTTCGTTCGACCAATCCATGTTTGATTGCAGCGTGCAACGCGTTGTCTTGGCACAAACACGTGTGCGCGACTGGCGCGGGGGGCGGCGAACATTTGCCCGCACGTTCGCCTGTGTGAGAGCGGCTGACGGTGTGCGTGCCGCGCGTCGTACAAACACGATCCACAAACAGAGCACGTTCCGCGAGCATATTTTTCGAATACCACGATAAAATGACGTTGATTTTGTCAAAGGTGTTAGGTATCAAATCAAAGCGACGCGCGACGTATCATTAACAGAGCTGAAATAAAGCCTTGTGGTTTAAAATGCTTGTTGGGCTTGTTAGTTCGAGGTTAGTAATTCATAATTTTCAAATTACACTGTATGAAATATGAAGGTTTCATATTATTTGATGTTTTAACAGATTTTGATGATAATGTAATATGGCTAGCGCTACGTACTAACTACCAGCCTACGTTACCTATACCTACCTAGGGTTGCCAGGCGTCCGGATAATGCCGGACATAATTAGGCTTTTCAGGGTTCCGTAATACATAAGGAACCCTTATAGTTCCGGTCTGTCCGTCTGTCTGTCTGTCTGTATGTCCGCGCTTTTAGATTCTGTAATTATGAATATAAATTGTTGAAATTGAACGAAGTTGAATATATGTGTATGTTGCAGGCATATTAAAAAAGCCGTGATATTGAAATTTCACTAGTGCCATTATAATTGCACTGATTTATTGCCAATCGTTTGCATTACTTACAATTTAACGGGCTAGTTTCAGTGACAGTATAATTTCACTAGACCGATACAGTGAAATTGTAAGGCAGTGATATATTGACAATAGCACTGGTTTGAGAAAGCCGTTAGATTATCAGACCGATCGCTGATTGGTCCGCTTTCGTTACCAACTGAGCTACAAATATTGAGCATAGAGTTAGGAAATAAAAGACATGGTTTTGAAAATTATTTCTTTTTAAATTTTATTTGTAACTTTTTTATAGTTACTACTTAAACTGTAAAGTATAAGAATCAAAATATACTGAACATGTTATAACACTTACTAATCATTAAATTGAATAATTATAAGCTTTTAATAATAGTAGGTAATACTGGTCATAACAAGTTGGTAACTAGCCTCAATTTATGGCCTAAAGCTTACATAATAATAAAGAATTAAAATGTTCTAATAATCAAAATAATATGTTACTTAAACATACATATATAATTAAGTAACTAAAATGACATAACAAAAACATAATAACAAATTATACATTAATAATGTTAGGTAGTCAATGTCTGGAAACTAGTAAGGTACATGAGCACTTTTTCATACTTTATACTTAGGTATTAATATTAAAATATAGCAATAATAATAATAACGAATTAAACATGTACTTACAATCTTAGGTAGCAAATGTTTGGGAATTAGATAGCGCACTTTTCCAAACTTCAATACTTAGGTATTAATACTCAAACAAAAAATCCCGTATGATTTTAATGACAATGGCTCTTAAAACAATAATTAAATTCACCGAAATGGTCTATTTTGTACTCTAACTGTACAGTCAAACTCAGTTCTGGTAAAACACATGAAATGTCATTTTCACTTAACACATGAGAGCTTCACGTACTAACATAATTAATCTTAATTTCTTAATAATTTTTCATATTATTTATTTTTGCAATTTGATGCTTTGTGGCACTTAGAGTTGCATAAAAGGTTGCTTTTTTTACATGCACATCTATTACTTTTACATTGAACTTTAGACTTACTGCAGTTGCACATTTTAAATCCCTGACCACCGAATGGTGAAGATTCAGACGATGCACCTCTCAATGATAAAATTTTGTCGGGAATGTCATCATTTAATTTTGGTCCTTGGGAAATTTGTAAAGTATTTCTTGGCAACCAGTCTTTAATAACTCCAGCTGAAGTACCGACACGATAAAAACCATTTCGCTTCTCTATGACTTTTGCCACAATATTCTTGCTGTCTAATGGCCCACGGTCAACTTTAGGGACCTCAACTAATACAATGGAATTAATGTCGATTTCTTTAAATTTTTTAGATGAAGTCTGTCATTTTTTCTGCTGCTCTTTTCAAATTATCATGAGATTTTATTCCTTGCTCAATAATATTTTTTTCTTTTCCACATAAATTACACAATATCTGAGAGCCATAACCTTCTTCCTTGTCTGAAGTACCGCATATGACATGTACATTTTTCTTGCATAGGTAGCATGTATGAGCCCCAGAAGTTTCTTCATTACAAATATGACATATAATGTTGGATGCTTCTGTTGTAGTGGATGATGGAATACACTCATTCACAATAGCAATCGAATTAGAACTCTCACCCTGAAAAATAATATTATTGCCAGATGTCTCAAGATTTTCAACTTGAAGATTGTTCTCATTAGTAATACCCGCCAAGGGCATTATGTTTTCAAGTGGAATGTGAATTTCAGCGATGTTCGTACGTGAAACCAGTGTTCCTTCCAATATAAGACCAGAATTCAAACTTTGCATTTGGTCTTGAGTTAAGTTTATTTGTATAAGTTGATCTTGTTTCAAGTCGACATTCTCTGAAGTCTAAATAACTTCAACTGCATAATTTTCTTGTTCCTGATGTTTATCGTTATTCATGTTAGCACCTGTGAAAACTATTTACATAAATTATTTTGCATCAATTAATCAACTAAACCAACAAAAAAGTTTCATTTGAAAATCCCTGAATAAAATAAAAAACATTGAAGCTTACCACTATTTTTATTATTTTTGTTCTCATTGCCTGGCTGGATAACTTATTGACCCGAAATTTCGTAATTCATCTTAGCATCTGTGAAAACAGTTTGCATTTATAATATTACATCAAATATTAAACCCAACTAACAAAAAAGTTTCATTTGAAAACACCCTAAGTAAATAAAATGAAATACTAAAAAACTAGAACTTACCACCACTTTCATTATTGTTGTTCTCATTGTCAATTTTTTTTATTGAAAAACACTAGATGAATAAAATGAAATACTAAAAAACTAGAACTTACCACCACTTTCATTATTGTTGTTCTCATTGTCAATTTTTTTTATTGAAAAACACTAGATGAATAAAATGAAATACTAAAAAACTAGAACTTACCACCACTTTCATTATTGTTGTTCTCATTGTCAATTTTTTTTTATTGAAAAACACTAGATGAATAAAATGAAATACTAAAAAACTAGAACTTACCACCACATTCATTATTGTTATTCACATTGCCTAATTGTAGAACTTCTTGACCCGAAGGTATAATGTCCTCTTTCTCCCCGTCTACGACATCTTGATATGAAGTTACCGTGAGCTCTTTCTCTGCATCTACAAAAAGAGTTTAAAAAATAACAGTGGGTATGTCATAATTGATGAACAACTACAAACTTGATCAAAAATCAGCGTTACCATTGCCTTTCTCCGTAGCGTCATCCTCATGTCCACAAACTCTTACTAAATCTTCTTCGTTCTCTAGCTTCTGGATTATACTGTTTGGCAAATACGTGGAAGACAAGCCAACTATAGGTTCATTTCCAAACAACGCTTTATAGGGTGTTCTACCAATAGTACGATGTAAGGTGTGTTTTTTTGGAACTGCACAAAGTAGCACCCGACGGGCCAATTTGTAGAATTATTGTCTGTCATTCACGCACGCAACATGTTTTCAACATCCTGGTTGCAGCTTTCCACGCTTCCTTGACTTTGTGGATGGCGCGGTCGTCCATTTAGTATCTTGCAAGTGGGCCACAAACTCAACAATTCTTTGATAATAGCTGCAGTAAACTCACGACCATTGTCACTTTGCAAGATTTGGGGACAACCTACTTCTAAAAATATTTTAAGTAATTCAAGAGCTACTTGATGCGCATGTTTGGATTTTAAAGGACGAAGAAAACAAAACTTGGTCAAATGGTCCTGGTAATTGAAAATCCATTTGAAATCACTATCTGGCGCAGATTGGAGGTCAATGAGGTCCATTTGCCCTCTCTTGTTAAAATCTTTTGTCACCAATGGACGGATAACTATACCCGATTTAGGAAAACTCTTCTTCGTCATACAGGTTTTACACAAACTTGCAAAAATTTTAATTGCAAATTGCGGGACAATTTTTTTGTCTTTGAGGGCATGAATGCTCGCCCACCATGGCCCGTTGCTAAATGCGTTTCGAGTAAAGTGTCATAATAATTTTCACTTGGAATTATTTGTGTAACAGGTGAAGAAACACTTTTTCGCTTTGTTATTAAAACTCTTTTCTTCCCCACATCTAGTACATCATATTTTGTTGCATAATGGTACTGATGATTAGTGGTAGAAAGCTTTTGTATTTTTCTTGCTTTATATTCTTCAATTGCCTTTATTACCTGTTCTATTCTATCCGCATTCCATTCCGGTTTTTTCGTTTTATCAGATTGACCACAGTAGTACTTTCTTAACTCTGTGTCAAAATCTTTTCGCACCACAACTTCACACTTACTTCCACTTGAATGTGATAAATCTGACGATTGTAACACTTCCAAATGCTCACGCTCATTTTGAAGATATTGACTAGAATTATAAAGTAAATACCTCAAAAACACCAAAAATATTTAATAAACTGACATCAAAAAAAGCACGCTCCAATGTTTACAACAATTATTTTGAAAATGGCGACTGATTAACTCTATAGACCAATCAGATCACGCGGGGCTCCCACCACAAACAAAACTCATAATAAACCTAGATTTATTATAATATCACTTTTGCGATCCAGTGAAATTACAATATCACTGAAATAAGCCCGTGAAATTATACGAATCTGTCGTTATTGACAATAATCAGTGTAATTAAAATTTTAATACATACATGTGAATTGTGAAGTGGGGATGAAAAATATTTTTTCATCCTATCCCATCGTTTGGGGTATCGTTAAATAGGTCTTTTAAAATAAAGGCAAGGTTTCGTACATGTTTTTTTTTACAAAGTCAACCATTTTCGAGTTATCGGCCTCCAAAGTGGTTCAAAAGTTGGTCTTCCCCCTGGAATTTCTAAACTATGAGACTTAGAAACTTGCAATTTTCCATGCTAATAGATCATGCTAAAAATTCTTTAGGAAAATTTTGAACGAAATCGGTAAGTAACTTTTGAAGTAATTTGAATAAAAAAAACTTTTACGAGGTTATAGCTACGGAACCCTCCTTCGACATGTCCTGACATGCTCTTGGTTAGGTTAGGTTAGGTTATTGATTGCAGGTGCAACCAAAAAAAAAGGTGTTCGGCTTATCCGGATCTTGTTAGGCTTTTTAGAATTTAAAAATGTTGATAAAATATGTTTCAGATAAACATATTTTATCATTATATTCAATTTTGATTGATGTCTTTATAACACTTTATAATACTTGGAATCATTTATAATACAGTAAGTACTTAGACTGACTTGGCCTTCGATTTTATTTATATTTCATTAGAATTTAGGAAGATTTATGGTAAAAATCAAAAAGATTGTTTTTAGAAACTATTTTACTGTCGTACTTATTAAAACTGAGACAAATTACTCAATAACGTAGGGCGGCCGACCTTTTTACCCAAATGTCCGGCCAAGACTGGTTGGTCTATCCGGCTATTAGGTTTGGTAACCTGACAACCCTACCTATACCAATACCAGTTTTATCAAGCATTTTAACCAATTTTAGCTATCAAACATTACATGGGCATCAAATTTTGTTAATAGCAAACCTTTAATAGCAATTATGTACTTAATGTCACAAATTATAAAGCTCGTATAAATTTGCCGAACGGGTTTCGTCAAAAGCATTTTTAATTTTTAGCAGCATTTAGTGAGCATCCAGTAAAAGAAAACTTTTTAAACGCGCGCCTTTCACGCAACGGTTCCGGGCGATCGATCGCGCGACGTTGCCGCTCCGTGCGCGCCCGCTCCGCACGCCACGGCTGTGTTTATTTTTACTGTTTGTTGCCAATCAATTATTATTATGAGGGAATAATGACACCTGCCCATGTGCCGCAGTCGGTTAAATGAGTAATGTGAAATGTCTCTAACTCGCCAGTCACCACATTACTTTGTTGTCAGATAAGTTTAGACGACCCGCCAGATATCTTAGTAATATGGTATTATCTTAGTAACCACAGTACAGCGTGTAAGTGTAGGTAGGTATAGAATGTACGTATGTACTATGTATATCGTTTAAGTCTTGAGTGTCTTGATCAGGTGGTTTCCGAAAGCCATTTGCTCGTAACCGCTTTGAGATTAAAGTCCACCACAAACGCTGCACATGGGACCAGTCTTTACGTAATATTATAATCTCTACCCAAATTCCACTATGTACAAAGTTCATGTATTACTTTAATTTATGTTACTTGGCTATTATTTTTTTTTAACGGGCAATTGGCCCACCACACTTCGCCACCGCTGCAACTCCTGTGTAGCCAGGATCGACAGTGGTAACCAACCGCAAAAACCCTTTGATATGATCTCAGGGGTGTCCTGGGGACATGCTAAATCTGTCTTGGAACCCGCAACGAAATAAGTCAGAAGATTGTAGGAGGAGTAGGAAGTATTCCAGTTTCCCTCCCCAAGCAAAGACAGCAAAAATTGTGATGACAAAAAGTCAGAATTAAAGGGGAAAGCACCACGGGAATAACATGTTTTTTTTTGACTACAAGACAGAATGTAATTAAATGTTTTAATTTATATTATGACAATTAATTACAATGCATTTATAATGACAAAAAAGTGTTGCATTGTTTCCAATAGTACTTGTGACAAAAACGTTTGAAAGCTCGGAAGTTCTTCGCGCAGCCCACGAGATCTTCATAGTACACAACCCTAGAAACACAATGGACGCTGTTCAACATTTCGATTCTTTCGTCATACCAGAGATCACACTCCCAGAGTATGTGATGAGCAGTTTGTTCATAAGGGCTACCTTCGGTCGAACACTCGCATAGCGGAGACGAGACTAATATAAATCCAAAAAGTTTCGCTTCAAAGTTTCCGTGTCCTGTCAAAAATTGTGCGACGTAGTGATCTATTTCTATCCATTGCTTCGAGAGTCGATCGCGTACCGAAGGGAAGAAATTATATAGGTTACGCCCTTTGATAGTGTTGTCCCACCGTTCCTGCCACTCAGAAATTTGGTTCTGTATAGAAATATCTAATGGCTGGAATAATCTAGTTATCTTATTACTCTCTTTCGCGCTTAAAAACTCAGGGTTAGTCTTTTTTTTTTATAATATAGTGCTGCACGACGCTGTATCTCTAAATCTACTGGTAGGACTCCGGCTAAGACTGGGAGTGCTTCAGTACTTACGGTACGGTATGCCTTACATAAAAATATTAAGGCGAGACGTTGGCTTTGCAAAAGTTTACGACGGGCCGCTCCTATTGTAACCCTATCTGCCCAAGCCGGTGCGCCATAGCATATGCTGCCGAGGTACGTCGCATTATAAATTATTTTTAATGTTTTAAATGAAAGGCCCCATGTCGACGTTGATATTTTTGTGAAACAATAGAAATTCCTTTTAGCTTTCTCACCGGGCTGTATTATATGTTCCAGGAATGTAAATTTATTTACTAAAATAAGTCCTAGGTAACAAAGTGACTGTTTACGTTTCACATTGATATTGTTCAGTTTAATGCAAGGAGTTGATATTAATGAACATTTTAAAAGTACTTGAAAGGTTTTATGTGCTGCAAATTCTAATCGATTTCTGTGGCCCCAACT
This sequence comes from Phengaris arion, assembly GCA_963565745.1. NCBI lineage: Eukaryota > Metazoa > Arthropoda > Insecta > Lepidoptera > Lycaenidae > Phengaris > Phengaris arion. The sequence goes on from OY751433.1 coordinate 26,777,158, forward strand.
TGATATTACGTTGAGGCACTTGTTGGCCTTGTTTTCAATTTCAGATCGCGAATTGGCTTGAATAATAAGAAAACCATCGTCAGCACAACCTATCAGAGAGCACAGAGGAGGCAAGGGAACACATAATAAATCATCAAAACTTATAATCCACAAGTGTGGCGATAGTACTGATCCTTGAGGGCAGCCGCGCGTTAAGTTTTTGAAATGTGTGTAATGGCCGAGTTGGAGTTTTGTTACGCCGTTGCAAAAATACGAGTAAATTAAATAATAAATATTACGATAGCAGCCTCTATTTATTAACTTCAGTAGTAGCATTGGCCACCAGGCATTATCGAAGGCACCCGCGATATCCAGAGATATACCTACTACATATTTACACTCCGATAGATTTACTGTTTTTCTGACCTCGATTGCTGCATCCACTGTTGACTTCCCGGCGGTAAATCCAAATTGCTGATTATTAAATTTCGGGCCACCGGGTAGCAAGCGGGGAACAATAAGACATTCTAATTACTTGGCTATTATGCATTATTTTCCATGAATACATTCATCTTTTCTAGCTCGAGTACATTCATAATAACAAATACTACGTTTCGCCTGTCGCTGCCGCCTGCCGCCTGCCGCCCACACCCAAACGCCATCCAACGCTACAACTGCAAGCCTCTTGCAAGCCTACAATGATTGATCGCTAAGGTTTCGTTTGATGGGTTTTATGTTTAAAATTAATGGATGTTACTAAATACTAAGTATAAACGGTGGCCGTCAGACCCGGTGTATTTTGGACCTTATTACTTAACTTATTCAGTTATGTATTTTATTTTCAACTTTCAACATTTTTTCATGTCGTGTGGCCAGTTATGGTACATAAAAAAAAGTTTATGCACATATATTAAATGATAGTAATTGATAACATCCATGATCCAACGTTGGACACAAAGAAGTACCTTTATTAAAATTTTAAATATCATTCATTCAATTTGTATTAAAATTTTAATAAAACTCAATGACAACGACAAGCCCATTTCAATATGAACTCAAAGAATGAGAGGGCAGACCTGGAAGTTGGAACAGAGCCAATTTAATCAATGAAAAAAAACATAATCTGTAAACATAGGTTTAGAGTAAGTACCTATTTGAATAAAGCTACTGGGTAACTATTTCGAAACGCGGAAATGGACAGGTACCGCGGCCTCGTAAAACAGGCGTGAAATAAAGCTTGCCTATTATTTCGCTTAGTAAGTGCGTCGGCGTTAGTAAAAACAGCACTGTAAATAGAATCTTACGCTAATGAAATAGATTAAAGATCTGAAAATATAACTAACCGTCGAAACTTGTCAAATTGCTGCCGTGTGTTTGTTTTTCAACAAAGGGGTCTAAAGGCTCCCACAGACGAGAGGCCGATAATTTCAGCTAGAACTGACGTCGGTTCGGCCTGAACGGATTCGAGCACATACACGGAGAAAATCCTATCCGACCGAACTGACGTCAGTTCTGCCCTTAGATTAATAACGTATAGATAGTGCAAACAAACGCATCGTACAAAGTGAAGCAAGCAACATATAGATGTAGGCGTAAGCATTACATACCGACACGCACAAAACTTTAAAGTTGTGGAGTGTGTACTCTTAAAATTGGAATTATTGTATTTGTTTTTCTTAATATCGTGAGATGTAAAAATATGACTTATATTTCATTTTAAACCATCTAAACACAATTTGTGAACTTTATTTATATTAAACTGGTATTAAGGAATATATTAAGAATTATCTTAATACTGGCAATACTTTAAATTGATAGTTAAAAAAATCAGAAAATATTATAAAACTTTGCCTTAGTTGCAACTATTAGTTAGCCATGAAAATTTTGAAATAAATTTACTATTACTAGTAACACTTTCACAATTCACAATAGGGTAGCAAGATGGCGACATAATATGATTTTATTTTAAAATGTATTAAATATTTGACTTAGACAAGTCAAATTGTTTGGACATAACATTTCTACATTTCTACATATGAAATGTTATGTCCGAAGCTTTTTTAATTCTTTTCCGATGCATTGTGACACCCAATAACGACACAAACCGTCATAATGTTTTTAATAGTCGGAGATGTATGCACTTGCGCTTGACCTCGACAACTGACGGGTCGTTCGTACAAACTGAGCCGATATGGCTGAGTATGATTTATTTCACTTTTCATGCGCGTACACGGTTTCTAGGCATTTTGATCTAAGGTTCGGCCTGAATGGATTCGAGCACATACACGGAAAATTACCGCGGGCTTCGATCGTGTTTTTAGGGTTCCGTAATATTTAAGCAACCCTTATAATTTCACTCTGCCCGTCCGTCCGTCTGTCTGTCCGCCGTTCTCCTAGCTTCTGTAATAAATATATGACAATAACTTTTATAGTAATTCAAAGAAAACCTATTGCGCGTTGATAGTTACGGGAACCCTTCTACGGGACATGTCGTGACATGCTCTTGGTCAGTTTAGGCTATTATTTTATTTATTTATTGTATTTTGCTGGAATTGTAATCACGCTATTGACGAAACCGAATCATTGTGTCATACATTTTTCCAGTAATATGTTATAGAAATCATTTCTCTTTGTTTTGTAGTAATAGTCTTTAGATTTTATCAACCATAGTGGCTCTAAGGTTTTAAATACTTCAATGAACTTTAATAAATTAATATAAATAATAAATTAGACCAGGTGCCATTTTTAGGGTTCCGTACCCAAAGGGTAAAAACGGGACCTTATTACTGAGGCTTTGCTGTTCGTCCGTCTATCGCCAGGCTGTATCTTAACCTTCTTATACCGTAATAGCTCGACAGTTCAAATTTTCACAAATATAATATGATGTAGGTATTTCTATTGCCGTTATAATAACAAATAATAAAAACAGAATAAAATACAAATTTGAGGCTCACATACAACAAACGTGATTTTTTCCGTTTTGTACGGAACTCATCTTGCCGACTCGCACTTGACCGGTTTTATTTTACACTCAAATTTATTACCGTTCAGTCCATTTGTACAGGTAAGAATTAATGTTACCAACTTTGTCAAAAGTTGTTTTACAAAGTTTTACTACTAAATTTTGTATTTTATTCCCTCCTTAGTAGGAATATAGTTGTTAGTAGTGGTTTTGTAGAAAATAGCTAGACAGTAATCATTATGACACCTTATCATAATAGCACATAGCAGCACGCATCCGTAAGTCGCTTAAAAGTACCGATTTAATTTCTATATACGTAATATTCCCTACTGTATTTTTTTAATTTAACGGTTAAATATTACAACTGAAAATGTATGTATGTTTGTAAACACAAAATCCCTAAAAAAACTTTTAGGGATTCCTAAGTTTAGTAGTTTTTTTATAGTTATCGGTACTCTTTTAGTAGTTTTTAGTAGAAATCGACGCGATCGCAAAAACAGAGTTGGCAACACTGGAACTTACAACAAGAACAACAACAACGCTTCAGTCCATACGGCCGACTGATGCGATCTCGAAATTGCACACAGACGATACGATTTTGCATCCGTTCAGGCCGAACTGAAGGAAAACCGGACCGTGTATGGGGCCCCTAAGAGTCGGTACTCTTATCAGCGTTTTCTCAAGAAAAAAGAGGCCCTTTATTAGACATATAACGTACTTGCAACTCCTCTGGTGTTGCGGGTGCTGATTTACACTTTGGTCATTATACGCCATCTAGTGTAAAAAGCAGTTTTATACAATCGTTGACAGTGACATCTATTTTAGGGATTGCTAAATAAAATAAGAGAGAAAGCCATCACTCTGACGTTGGCAACTCTTATTACAGGGGAAGCTATGCCAAAAGAAGAAGAAGAAGAGAGAAATCAAAATATGACACTGTAAAAGTTCTTGAAAAATAAATGGAGATGGCATTTACCCACCTAGAATTTTACAAAACACTGGAATACGAAAGTACTAATTCATTTTATTTTTCCGTACTCAATTCCTATGAAATATCATGCAAATATTTGCAAGGAATAAAAAGTTTCATACAAACTTTTATCAGGTATTTTACCCCCTTGAATGTTGAATTTTGAAAAATCCTTATTGGATGACTACGTCATATGAGAAACACGTGGGAACATAAAGTCGATTTTTTTTTAACATAATATATTGATTTAATCAAAGTATATACCATTGCTATCTATGCACTTTTGCCATCTCATAGGTAGTTCATTGATTCCTTTACCAAAAAAACCATGCGGATAGGAATCAATAAAATCTTTAAAGGCGCTAAGGACTTCCCCATCGGAGTTGAATTTTTTCCCTTGCAAGAAGTTATCCAAATTTCGAAAAAAAATGGTAATCTGTTGGAGCAAGGTCCGGGGAGTACGGTGGATGTCTTAGACATTCCAATTGAAGCTACTCTAATTTGGTAGCCGTCTGTTGTGCAGTGTGTGGTCTAGCGTTGTCCTGAAGCAGCAGTGGCCTAGAGCCAATTACCAACCTCGGCTATTTAGCAGCTAGCTTTTGTGGAATGTTTGAATTTTCATTTTTCATTTTTCTACAAAATTTGAATGTTTTGTGGAAAAATGTTTAGTGGAATAAAACAGTTTTATCACTAACACCGCATCCTGCAGCTAACTCGGACGTGGTTTGCGATGGATCCGTTTCCACAATAGTCTTCAATTCTTCATTATCAATTTTGGTCTCCGGCCGTCCACGGCTTGTTCTGCAGGTCGAAATTTCCTGAACGAAAACGTTGGAACCAAAAACGCACTGTGTTTTCTTTTGCGACACCGCCATACACATCATTAATCCGTCGAGCCGTTTCTGCAGCACTGGTGCCACTGTGGAATATTTCAAGTTTTCCATTTTGTAAACAGAGTGACGCAAAGAAAAAACCAAAAGAGGAAAAAACAAATGAATTACGGTTTTCGAAACACAAATGCATGAGTAAATAGTGGTATAAATTTGAAATTGGAATTCCTAACCAAAGAAGAATATAGAAATACATAATAATTATGACTCCCGCGTCGCGTCGTTAGTCGCGTCGTTATCAACCTTTGGATACAGGCTAAGGCTTGCCCGTGCTGGAGGCGCTGGTTCTTGAAATCTTAATGTTTGTCAGAGTCAATCTGTAAGTTTAAAATTTAAATAATTAAAAAAAAAGTCTTTAATATATCAACCCTTTATTTTATTTTATTATTTTTATAACTTGAATGTTAAGTTTCTTAGGTTTACTTACAATAATGTCTGTATAGTCTACATACGATTACTTATAATATTTTACACTATATTATGTATTAGAATTTAACAGAAGGAGAGGGACACTTAATCCTTATCCAGGGAGACTACACAGTACGCTCAATTCACAGAACTCGAAATTGGTTCACTTTATAGAAAAGTTGAGTGTGAAACCATTATTTAAAAATACCTATTCGTAGATTCTACACTGTCGGGTAGAATGAGGTAAAAAAGCCCGAAGATATTTCTATTTTTTTATTATTTTCTGCTGCTAAAGGTAAAGTCTTTACGCATAACGCAATTAATAAGTGTACTAAATTTTAACAAATTACAGACGGACAGACAGACGGACGGACAAAGCAAAATATTAGGGTTTCTTGTAGTATTACGAAACCCTTAAAACAAAGTGTCCTTAGTTTTTCCTATATTAAACATTATACATTCTTAATCTAGGTTTATAATTTATATATGCATTTAACGTTAAATACATATAGTTAATTAATTATTATATGTATTTAACGTGAATTTAAAAAATAATACAGTGCCCCAAGTGTGCTATACCGCGTTTGCGTTGCATTGGGTTATTTGGGCTTGATTGGAAAAATTTTGTAACTGTTTAAAATCCCATACTTGAAATAAAACGAAACACAAACGAGATAAAAGTAAACATACTTGGGATACAGGCTGCAGAAATCATAAGATTCCCCAAGTGGATAGATTCCTAAATCCCAATCGTTTTTTTGCATTTTCAACGCTCTATGTCTGCATAACTTAAGTCCTTAACATCGCATCAGCTAGGAGTTAAGTTCTCTGCGCTGCCCGCTGGGTGTTACTGGTTCTGTGTACCGCAGGCCTGTCTATGTAGGCGGTGGGGTTGTCGTGTGGAGGGCGCTGGTGGCGGCCCGGGCGTGGCGGGGGCGGATCCCGAACCTGTTGGGCTCGCGGCTGCTCTACTGGGATTATGAGGTCCTGCCGAGGAGCCATGACTGGAATGAGAGAAGTACGTTTTCTTACAAAGATTCGTCAATAATGTGGGTTCTTCAGAGACCAGAGAGCTAAGAAAGGTAAGAAGCGCGAAACAGTCCTTGGAGTGGTGTTTGCTGGTTTGGCAGGGGGCTGAGTGAATTTGTATAAAATTTCTGAAATAATTATATTATTGTTGGTTTTTGGTGGGTGATATTGGCTGTTTGGGGGAAAAAAGCGCTTGACAACGCTTCTAGCGCTGAAAAAAAAACAGTTGTCGGCCAGGGCCTTGAGTCAAGATGCATTCGATAATTGCGAATGCGAAGTTCGAAATCAAAAATGTACAGGATTTGACATAAGTCATCGCTAAGTGCCTAATTGCGATGCCATAAGTCAAATCCCATAGATTTTGTTTTCGAACTTCGCCGTCGAAATTATCGAGATCATCTTGTCTAAAGAGCGACACGTTTACTAACTCTCTCTCTCTATATATATATATATATATATATATATATATATATATTATACTGTATTATCTATGTTACTAACTTCAATAGCGGGAGCGCTGACACTTGGCTGACACAATCATCAATTTTGCTTTTTACCGATTAGTGATCGCCACTTTGCTTACGAGCGCATCCGAGCGCTTTTCATCCGCCAAGCAGCCATTGGCGTCAATATGTTTGACAAAGCGGACGTTTAATTTTAACGAATATACAACCCAAGCTTATGTAAATTATTATTACGTATTTGTTCTGTCTTTCTGTGATACAAACTTACATGTAAAATTATAGTACCTACCAATACAGCTGTTATTATCAATTTCAAGAGTAAATTCTGTGATTAGATAAAATAAATGATGGGACTTAAGAAATTGTATCTCGCAACTTTCCATAATAATATTCAATTGGTAGGTACATTTTTATCCTGATTCCTGGTAGAACAGGTCGCAGATTAATGAGGGTGTTTGATATTTTTTCTGCCGCTAGGGGGCATACCCAACGCACACAAAGCGTCATCTCGTGGCGTAAGTGGTATAAAAACGGTAAATAAGAATTTTCGAGTCCTTTTCTGTGACCAGGCAGCGCTTGGTAGTCCGACGGTCCTTATGGACGGTCCTCATCGCATTTTAAACAACTCACTGAAACGCACTCTATCTACAGAAACTGTGATCATATTTTTTTAGTTCTCTCCATTTTAATATTTTTAACATCAAGTTGTCGTTGATTAAATAATATTGCGTTAGAATAACATTATGACTGTAGGTATAGTCGCAGACGCCAGATACCTCCAGTGTACCACTTTTTAAAATCGATACTGTTATTGGCATAGTAATAAGTAAGTAAGAGGTAATAAGATTAATAAGCACATCGTGTTTGTCAGTGACTGCACATACTTAATATACCTAAAGAATTCCATTCTATTTTAAATTGGTTATCGGTTACAAGTTACAACATAAGTGTAACTTATTTATTGATCTGTAACGGGTTACAGGTACAAACTTGGAATACAAAACTCACCGTTGCAATAACACTTATGGAAACAAATTATGTATTTAAAATTTATATAATAAATCTTATATTTTTGTGTTTCACGTCTATCAACAGTCAACAGAATAACATGTTTTTAACGTAAATAATTTTGTTATCTGTAGCTTATCTTATCGAGAGAGTTCAGAGATTATTTATTATTTGTATCTTCGTAATAAAGACACAATATTATTATCATTACCACATACGACACGACACTTACTTCGGCAAAGTCTGAGATTCAAGACTTTTCCAGGGTTCATTTATTGAAATGTCGAAATATCAAGGAGCTCGTTTAAATTAAATTGTACTATTTATCGTGATTACTATTTGTATTTAAGAAATGACTCTTAAACCTATATTTTGTTACTCATTTTGATTTTTATGGACCTGTCTCAAATAACTGTACAACTGTACTCTTTTATTAGGTTTTTAAAAATTTAAAAAAAAACCCTTTTTCTTCTGATTTGCTGTTTAATACAATAAAAAAAGTAAAATTGTCAGCTGACAGCTGACATCGACATTTGACAATTGACATTGATGTTTTAAGATGTGACATTTTGTAGAGGTAAAGTAACGAAAAAAAGCGTACCCGTATGTATACGTTACTATAACAATTAGTACTCGTTACTATAGTATCGTTATGTTACTCATTACTTCTGATACCCCATAACATGCTATGTTATGTTAGAGCAACGAATCAAGTCGTATTGCGTACGCGTATTATAGTATGATATCGCGGTGTCGCAATATTCGTAATTGGTAGAAAACATACCTAAACATTACATACCAAGCTTCGTAACATCCTTTTTAACCACTTTTTGAATTATAAGTATAACACGATACTACGAAAAATGCGAGTAACGAAATGTATTCGTGTGTAACGTTTCGTTACTCTGTAGTAGATGGCGCACTCGTTACTCAGTACCGAATACATCCGGTTTGCTACAGCTCTAACATTTTGTAGTGTGCTTGCATTTTGTTTGATAAAAATCTGGAAAATTCTTAAAATATCGAGACAATTCACTTGCGAATTGAGTCATAAAATTAAAACTTTAAAAGGCGTGTGAATCACTTTTGTCTGTAAAGATTTATAGTACAGGCAATATCTACAAACCTACATACATAGATGTAAGTTTTCTACATGCGAAGCAATCAGCAAAATGGAACAAAATAATCAGAATACTATCGCCGGTGCTCTAACTTTCCCAAGTCATAATGAAGTGCCAACTCCAGTACAGCCTCGACAACCCAGAAATCTTCAGGTAAATTGTTCTTTCACACAAAACCGAGTTTTTGATAATGTTGACATTGTAACATATTTTTTTAAGAAAGTCTTCGTCTTAGGGTTTACTTCGTTTCGCGATGGAAGCGACAAAAGCTGAAGACGCACCAGGAAATTCTGAACTGGGACCAATGGATGAGCAGGTGATTTTATTTGCACCAAAAATATACATTGTTGACCTCTGTGACTCAGTCGTTAGAGCACACGCCCAAGCTAGTGATCGCGGATTAGAATCTCGCTTAGGGAGCAAAATGTTTTCAATTTTCCTGGGTCATATACGTGACCACTATATCAGGGCGCTTTAAAAACCCAGGATACTGCAAAAACTTGGACATGTCCTGGGAAAACAGGACGGTTGTCAACCCTATTAGTATAGAAGTATTAAAAATACTAATTCCTGTTGTCTGGTCCCCGTAACAAGATCTTTGTGTACTTAGCCCGGGGTTAGATTGACGTGGTATGAACGGTGTATAGATATTATTATTATACAGAAAAAAATTTTGAATAAATAATACAATATAATGAATGTTTTTGCAATACTTTTTGTGTCAAATTAAAACAATTTAATAACCAACTTTGATTTATTATGATATTATGATATTAACAAAATAATTAATTAAACAGAGAAGAAAATTCTTAGAAGAAGCACTCAAAAGTCTCACAGTAAATGTAGCAGAGATTTTACAAAATGCATTAAAAGTTCTGTCGGACAGTGACAAGATAAAGAGTATCCAGCTGGGTGAGGAACTGCCAGAAGATGTGGATGTAGCCTTCACCAATCTCCTGGAATACATTGATGACATTGATATTGCTAACGGTGAGGTCCTTCACTCATGTGGCTAGATAGGCTCTGTTTACATCCAATTAAATCACATTGTAAACAAAAAGACATTAGTACCTACACTATTATGCTACTAATTTAAATGTCACATATTTACTGTGAACGAAAGAATATACAATAGACTAGACTAGACGACTGAGTCTTTTATTGCATAAATTAATGATACTCTCAAACTATATGCATAAGTTCTCAGAAGAGACAGTATAAATTTAAAATCTATATTTTTAAAGGTACAGCAATTTGTTTACAAAATAGTCTCATGAAAATGCTCCATACAAAAGTTACATTAACTGTGATGTCACTATTAGGTAAAAGTGTATAAAATATATAGATGAAGGAAATTTGTGCATTCTTACTATAGTTCATACTATAGTTCATACTTACTATAGTGAATGTTTTTGTATAAAATGTAAGTAAACTAATGATATAGGTTTTTTTACTAGTTTAGCAGAAAATGAAACTTTTTTGTATTTTTTATTTTTACCAAGTAATAATATATTCATATTTTAAATATTTAAATTAAACTAACACATTAATTTGTTTGAAAAAAAATTTCAGACTTTTACAAAATGGGTGGTTTCTCTATATTCCCTATCTGCTATGGCAGTGAGAACGAGGAGGTGAGATCACGTGCCAACCAGACCTTGGCCGAATTGTGCCAGAACAATCCCTTTTGCCAGGCTCGGATGCTGGAGTGCGGCCTTCTTAATGTACTGCTGCACTTGATCAGCTCCGAACAGGGTTCCGGGCTAGCAAAGTGTATACTAGCTATATCATGTAAGTAAAAGTTGAAGCTGGTGTTAGAACAAACAGTTAAGATTTATTATTAAAGTATGGAGAAAAATGAAATGGAGTTTAATTTGTTCTCTAAAGGACAAAATGGCGGACTATTTAGTTGGACATGCCCGTAGGCTTATGCAATATTTTTTGACATATTAACTTTTTAAATTGTGTTTTTAAAAAGTTGTAGTGTCAAATATAATGACCATGACCAACGAAAGTTAAAGTTCATAATAGCGTCCCGCAGGTACGACCTTCCAGTGACAGACAGGTGAGATGTTATCAGAACTGTAGGTCTGTTTTCGCTCGAAAATTTAAACTGTCAGTTTAAAAGCATTTTTGCAACAAATTAGTGTTTTAATATTTTTATATACTTGTGGCCTATTCTACTTGTGGAATTCTTTAAAATTAAAAAAATAATAATAATGCTTCTTCCCTATTTGACATGGAGGACATTGTCTAGTGTATGATGATTATAACAATTTATATGGTGTAGGTGCGTGTCGCGAGTTTGAGCCAGCGTGTCAGGAGTTGATCTCGCAGGGCGGGTGCGCGGCGCTGGCGCAGGCGCTGCGGTCTCCGCACCCAGCTGCACGGACTAAGGGGGGCTTCTTCATACGCTACCTATGCAACCATTGTCCGGACGCTAAAGGTGTGTGTGTAGTTTGTTCAACAGTTAACAAGCTTAACAAGTTTAACAGCTGAAGACAATGAAGATATAACCATGTATGTACTAAAATTTATACTAAACAATATCACTCCTTATAAAAAACGTAAAAACTACTTGGTTCTTTAAGTTTGAAATACTTAGTTCACAATCTTCTAATAAGTCTCGTATAGCTTATTCGGAAGTTTTGTCGCTGCTTACTTTATATCGAGCAACAGAGACAAAACTGTTACATATATCAACAGTAAGATGTAACTGTCAATGTCATTATTGACATTGACAGATATCATAAGTAAAGCCTATCGAGTTAGTTTATTTCAGTTGGCCAAAAGGCTATACATAGTGTAGACGTATATATTGTGTCAAGCATATCTCATTACATATTGTAATACGTATTTGTGGTAAGCACCAATAAAGGAGAGTATAAGAATTGCTGCTGTATTATTATCATCACCACACGAGCGCAAGAAGGACTTACAATCAAGAGGTCATAGACCGATACAAAAACGTGCCAATAAGCTATACCAAAGTAGATTGTGAAAATGAGTGAAAGTTTAAAAAATAAATATGTAAAAGTAGGCTTTTCTATTGTAATCAACGTGCCACAAAAATTATTGTACTTCACATGTAATTTATTTACCTTCCAGAAAAATTCATAGAACTGAATATTGTCAGGACAATCATAGAGCAAGTGAAGTCAAGTAGGGACGAGACCTCGGAACATTTGCTGGGAATTCTGCTCAATCTTTTGGAGACTTTGGAACCTGCAGTGCTACAGCAGTGTACGGACCCGAGTCTAGACCTGAAGAATGTCCTAGAAAACCACCTCAAACATCCAGACTTAAGTGGGGACACATTTTTGGAAGAAAAGGAGTACTGTAAGGAGATACTAAAAATTATTGAGAACTTCCCGGCAAGAGAGGTAGTTAATTGTGAAGCCGATAGATAGACTTTGCCACTGATGACTTGCCTCTAAACTATATCATCGGTTTTGATGAAATTTTAAAGAGGTATATGTATCCTCTTTAAAGTTTTTATGGAGGTTGTTAAATTAAGATTTGTTAAGGAGTAAACCAATAGAAGATGAGAGGCATTATAACTAAAATTACATTATGGACCAGCTGCCCTTTTATGAACTTCAATTGACAATTGGGAATGGGTTTGGTTTTGATGTTTGAGTTTGAACAATTTAAAAAGTTCTTATGTGAAAATTTGGACATTTTAACTTTTTAAATCGTGTTTTAAAAAGTACAAACATCAAAATGTAGCCCTCATTCCCACTTGTCAGTTGAAGTTCATATTAGGGCAGGAGGTTTAAACCTAAATGTAAAAGCAACAGTTACTTTTTAATTTCCTTATTGACAGTTAGGGTCAGTTCACACCGAGAGGTGACGCTAAGTGGACAATATACATTCACTGGACAAACTACATAAAATGAAGACTCAAAAGAAAAAATAACATACTGCGCAAATGCTTTGTTTGTGTAATTTCTATATAATATCTGCTACAACTTTTATACATTCTAACATGAATCAAAATGCGGTGCATTTATATTTCTTGTAATTATTAAAGGTGTTATTTTAATATTTATGTATTATTTATGCAAACTCTTTTAATGTTGAGAGCGATTCACAATTATTTTCCTATGCAGACAACAGTAAAACAATGTTTAATGTGCTTGCTGCGATAGTAAATAATTCACTTTCTAGTAGTATAATAATTTGTTTAAAACACAGGCATTTGGTACACATCTGCTCGCGTAGCATAACCACCGTTTAATTCTCACAGTAATAACTATAGCTATTAGTAAGAGAAGAAACATATATCGTTCCTTATCCCACATGCTAACACTTATTATGAGTGCCATAAAAACGAAAAGACATGGATTTGCTTTCCTTTCAGTGTTATGGGTTTTTACATTGATGTTTTGTGTTACAGATAGCTGCTTCCGGCTTCTATTTTAGTACTCCTTCCATGTTTTATTCTTCTTCCAAGGCTTCCTTCTACGGAAGAATAGTGTTAACGGACGTCAGCGTTCAATTTATAAAATGGGGGACGGATTCTTTACATCCGGTATAAATTCTTCTTCTCATATTTAAGTAAACAATATATTTTAAATATGAGAAGTACATATGTATATATAATTAATTCTTATCCATCCTTATTTTTAATTGTATTTAAACATTGTGGTACATTTTTCTAGTGTTGAATTGTAAACCGGAAGTTCGATATTTGATAATGACTGTCTCAGTAAAAATAATATAAAATCCTGGCATAAGTGATTAATGGGGCATTCTGTAATAAACTTTGAGACGTGTAAGGTGAATCTCTGCTCAAATAAATACTGATTGTTATCCAATCAAGACTTTCAATCCTTCTCTAAAAATAGACAAAATGACAGATTGTTAAAGGAAAGCTGTAACTTTGTCCATACTATTGTCAGTATGTCTATAATTGTCAGTGGCGTGCACAGGATTATGACACTGGGTATGCGGCGAAGTACTCGGTCAAAAAAACTTTTTCGTTTATAGATTTTTAGCATAGCTACAGCTACCAAGCGACGGATCTCTAAGTCGAAACCATGCCAACAGAGCAAGTCTTAGATGTACTACTATTCATGTACATCTTCTACGGCAACGCAGACAAAACAGCGATCGATCGTCGCGGCGGAAGAAATTCTAATAAGTAAAATAATAAGCATATTTTAAAATATTATAACTACTCACCAGTCAGTCAGCTTCAATTTTCACATATTCAAGGTTCCGGTTACTTGAGATTACTATATCCCGATGTAAATTACTAAATAATATGCAAGGAAAACAATATAATTTAATCGTGTGTACACAACCACACAGCCAGTTACGTATAACTGGCTGTGTGGTTACATGGTCATAACTTTTAACATGATCGAGTTACATTATTTTTTTGCTGGTTTAATTGTTGTAACTCGGGTACACACCTACCCTTAGACAGAATTTGAATCTTTTCACTGAATGACAATTGTGAGAACTTGTTATTTTTAATTTCTAATAAACACACATTTTCAACACAAACATCACAATCAAATAAAATTTTAAAAAAATCAACAAACGCACTAGTAAAAGCAAATCACTACAATTATTATAGAAACTCAGTAATAAACTGTTAAATGTATACACTTTCAAATGTTAAAATTAAAAATCTTTTAAGAAAACTATAAATAAACTGGAGCGATTAAATTGTAAACAATGCTTATCACATGAAATATGCAATATGGCCTCCGCGAAACAAAACGTTTCTTCTATTTAAACAAATAAAACCTTATTAAACAAAAATGCATAATGTGCATACGTGATTTATTAGATTTCCGTCTATTATTTTTACTCGGATTATAGGCAACGAATAATTTCCGACAAGCCAGTTTGGCGGTTTTCGGAAGCGATCGGAGAGCCGAGAGCCATCGCCTGCCGCGGGAGTTGCCGCTATATAATCATGTCGATATTCATGGGTGTGTGCGTTTGCGAAGTATGAAAATTACACATACATGCGATGATATGTCCTGCAGAACGCAACGGCATGAGATGAGTTGCTATTTATAAAATATTAGGCGTTTTTGAGTTATTATATTAATTATTATAAGTATATTAGTTATTATAAGTATTTACTATTAATTAAAGTCATCTAAAACGTACGAACGTTTTATTAAAATATCTTTGAATGACAAGTAAAGCACTGCATTTCTGCCTACAAGGAGCGCACGCCCCTGATAATTGTTGTGTAGACAGAACGCATCTATTTGGTGGTCGTGCTGACCGTGCTGGCGTCGCACTGGCACGCCCGCGACTGTACATTGGCATGGCGACGCATTACTTCACCAGTCGTCACGCGCGACGCGTAACGAGACAGATGACTATTAACTGTCGCATGGTTTATAAAGTTTAATAGATTTTTAGTGACTCCCAAAAGTCCCCACAATCGATACATAATTACTAGGGTTCGAATTATAATGGGTGCATAATGAAAGGTAAAATAATTGTAACAATATATTTATCAAAGCAGGAAGCACTTATACCTTACGTTAGGTACAAAATATCACATTCGCTTTACACTTATCGTTATAAATATTGCTTTTGATACATCTACCTATTAATATAAATATTCACTATTATGATACAACTATACAATACTAACAGCGAACTGTTCAAATGGCCATCTAAGTCATTAAATAAGTTGGACCTGTCAAAGAAATGAATTAGTACCGTATACTGTCGCCGACAGAGCAGAAGGTCGATTCTGTTAATGAAATGCTGTATTAATACCGTTACAATCCAGTACCGGTAAGTTAAAACTGCAAAATGGTATTCTCGTAACCGTCAAACCAACGTCAAATCTGTTTTGATCGGTCCAAAGTCCAATAATCAGTTTATGATAACAAGACGATTCGTTTCTAATTCAATGAAAGTGTAAGTTAATGACGAGAATTGGAGTTCTGGTTCTCATTACTGCAATAGAAATAGGAATAAGGTCCAAAAAGTGGTACACCGGGTTTGCCGGCGACTATACGCATACTATAATATACCTTTTATAGAAAAAATACTATAGTCATAATTTATTTTATAATATAGATCCGGTATAAGAAACACATACTTACACTCATCTGTTATATATTAGTGATAAGAAATAAATGATAGATAATATTCAGATGGACACATTGCGAATAGGTGGCCTAGTTAAATTGCGTCCAATTTCGCTGTGAATCGGCCCTTAGGGCGCAATTTAACCGGGCAAGCCTAAATCCCTCATCAATCCTCAGTGCAAATATGCACTGAGGATTGATGAGGATTTAACAACAGATGAGGGAATATATTTCTTACACCGGATCTTGCACTAATATCATTACTATAAATTAACAAATTCTGTTTGGTCAATAAACAACCAGTAATTATTCTGTAAGTATGTACTTAGAGAATAATTTACAATTTCACAGTGTTGATAAAACATTTTCAAGTTTTAAGTACAAATTCATTTTAGCACCATTTGATTGACGAAATTTCTCACCAGTCTGAAGAAATCTAAACATTAAATAACTATAGCCACATTTTCATCGAAATAAATTGTATAAACGTTACCATAAGGCTGGGACTAGCACCCGGAATCCGGCGGGCCCGGAAAAATTCAGAGCACTGAAAATAGAACTCTGCGCTAATACAATAGAGTTGAAAGTCAAAGTGTCGAGCTTTGCTGACATCTACATTTGGCTCGACACTTGTGTTCGATATTAGCGCGGAGTTACATTGTCAATGCTCTGAATTTTCTCCAGTCTACCGGATTTCGAATCATATAGTCCTAAGATTAAGTACATAATATATTTGCGAAATAATTAAACTAAAATAATTTTCATATAAAACTACACTAGCCTCAGTTTCAACAGTTATAAAATTGACACTGTATGTTGTAAGTCCTAAGACTAATTAGTAATATAACTAATAATGCGTACGATTTGTACTATTTTTATAAATACATACAAATATAACATATTTCAATATATTACATAATTAATTTGAACATTGTACTAAGTTGATAACTTGATTCTTACAAAAATCTCACTCGTTCAAGTCATGAGATATTTGGCCCTTATTTTAAATGGATACAGGTTAGAGTAACAATGCATGGAAACATGTCATATTCATCTTGCTACTATTATAAATATAAATATTTTTGAGGATGGATGGTAGGATGTTTGTTACTCTTTCACGCTAAACTACTGAACTGAGTTTGATGAAATTTGGTATGGTAGTAGTTTAAGCTCTGGATCAACACAGGCTACTTTTATCTCGAAAAAGTACATAGTTCCCGTGGGATACTGTATTTACGCGGACGGAGCCGCGGGCAAAGGCTAGTTAATAATATATGAGTGACAGTGTGCAGGGCAAAATAACCTCAAAATGTTTCTGTGTCATTTGAACATATAAAATGTGAACTGTACACTGTAAATGTGTACTGTGTGACAGAAATTATTTCAATTTGAAGATATAAAAATACATTTTTTTTCTATAAGTACATACACTTCGAACTGGGCTATGGCTATATAGGGTCAATGGTTTGGCCAATTGGCCAACAAAATTGAAGGTACACGCACACTTTATCGGGCAACAGCTGCATGTCGCAGCGCAAAATTGTACCTATTTAGCACGTTATGCCGACGGGCCGGGCTGCAGCGCATTGTTGGATTTAACTGTACGTTATGAATAGCTCTGACGAAGAATTATCTCTTTTTGCCTGATGTTAGAAGAACATAACGAACGACTTCAACAAAAATGCTTTTCATACCACACTTTGCTGCTGCTTTTTATAGTGCATTGTGTCGGGCCGCAGCGGGGCGATGTGGGCCGCAGCAGGGCGGGTCGGGCGGTTGGCGGCGGTCAAGTGGTTGGATGTATGTAGTATGATCCGACCACTTGACCGACCGCCCGCGAATGCGAATTCAACCTCACTAAATTCAGACGTCCTAAATGATTCAGTAACTAAATTCAGTCAAGTGAAATAGCATTTAGGAAGTTAGTATCTTAATAAGCATTCCAGACCGGAGGAAGTGTGGCTTCTGAATGAATAAATTCTACTTAGCTTTCTTTTTAGGATCCTTATTAGGACGTCTGAATTTAGTGAGATGGAATACCTTCCTTAAATAAAATAAGCCGTGTGCTACACAACCATATTTTGAATCTAAATGCTTCATCACATTTAGTCGTCTTCTTCACTAACTTTGTTGGGAATGAAAATATTTTTTATTGTTTACTAAATTACAATACAGTTTTATAAAATCTAAAATACGAGTGAACGTGTTAAAATATAACCAAAATAGGCAGCATTGGTATTGTCCTAGATATTTCATTGTAAAATTATAGCTCCAAGCTACGAATTAGTCATATTTTATAGTCCTTTTTGTGTTGTCAATCAAGCTAACATATCTGTATGATTATTTCCTTTTGTGTATGTAAAAATATAGCTCAAAATCTACATAGTCAAAATTTCTCTTATCTTTTTGTATTCTAAATCTAGCTACCATGGCCAGACTTTTTCTTATAATATGAAAATAATACATAGCACCAAACTACAATGTATACATAATACACTATACAGGTTTGAATCAAGCGGACATGGCAACGGAATTTCCTTTCTTATTCTGTAACATCTTGTAGTACACGACAGCGTCGTGCACAGTCGGGAATGTGTCAAGCTGGAGTTGCTCCGACTCCAGCGAGTTGTAGCGCTCGATCATCTCGAGCACCGGACCTGGAATTGAATAGCGAATTGTAATGGTTGTTAGTGAGCAGCGGGCGTAGCATGACCACCGTAGAAATCAGTCTATTCTATTGAAGAGTGGACAAAATTAAACGGTACAAAAGTGTCAACAATGAATGACATTGTAGAAAACATTAGTCAAACGTCAAGAGAATATAACATTACCTTAATACTTTCCTTGTTAAGACTGACAACAATTTTTGTTCACCTTATGTTAAAACTTTTCGCGAATGATTTACTGCTAATGTAAAGACGTTGAGACAGAAAAATATTGAAACTCGAAAAAAAAAATCTAGAAATGTTCATTACTTGATTTTTTTTCGAGTTTAAATTTTGTATCTATGACGCTTAAGTCATTGACCTTACATTGTCACAGCTAATTTCAAAACGCAAGTACAAAAGACGAGGCAATAGTGAGTCAGCTCTCTCTGCGCCGACACCAGGCTTTTGATGCCGGGCCCGTCCACGTACGACAGCGTTTACTATATAGAGCAGTACCGTTAGCGCCGGCGAGCAGCACGGTGATGCGGCTGTGAGTCAGCTCTCTCTGCGCAGACACCAGGCTCTTGATGCCGGGCCCGTCCACGTACGACAGCGCCGTCGCGTCTATGATCACGCACTGCACCTGCAATGTAAAGATGTAAGATATAAGTTCAGAACGAGATGATTTTCAGGTGAAATCTTATTCCAATAAATTGTGTTTGAAATTTGGCTGAAAGTTTTCTATTTTATGACATAAGTGGGTATTCGAAATAATTTTCAAACAACGTAACATTCTGACATTTTTATGATAATTGAGACTAAAGAGCTGATGCTTTCCTTCGTGGTTAGAAATCATGGCTGGTAAAATATAATAATAATAATATCTATGGACGCTTCACACTACGTCAATCTGGTCCCGTGGTAAGTTCTCGAAGTTCTGTTTCGGTTACCAGACAACGGAAATGTAATATAGTACATAAATATAGTATAGTAATAGTCTTTACCTATGAAATTGCCGTTCTGCAGTACTGGCCATTTCAAATCAAAATAATTTTTGTTTTGCTAAGAATTATAATTTCATATTAACTTTATTTTAAAAACATGGAATTCTTTTTCCAAAAGTAGTCATTTGTTTATTGATTAGTGTTACATTTTCATCGCATTTCAATCTTTTTCGTCATCATGGATACGTTAAAAATTCGAGTAATTATGGAATATGAGTATCGACGTGGCAGCAACGCGGCACAAGCGGCACGCAACATCAACGACGTTTACGGAGATAACACTACAAACCAACGCACCACCTGTTATTGGTTGCTCGCTTCCGTTCTGAAAATTTCGACCTGAAAAATGAACCTCGCGGTCGTCCGAAGACTTTGGTCGACAATGACGAATTAAAGGCGATTGTGGAAGCTGATGATACACAATCTACGGCTGAATTAGCAGCAGCTTTCGACGTTAGCGTCAAAACAATATTGGTCCATTTGCGTCAAATTGGCAAGGTAAAAAAGCTTGACAAATGGGTGCCCCACGAACTCAATCATCGCCAGCGCGAAGTACGCGTCGAGACTTGCCTTGCACTGCTCAACAGACACACAAATTAAGGAATTTTGAACCGCATTGTTGCCTGCGATGAAAAATGGATTCTGTTTGATAACCGCAAGCGCTCAGCAAGTTGGTTGGATCCTGGTTCAGCACCTAAACAATGCCCTAAGCGAAAACTTACCCCTAGAAAAGTGATGGTCACTGTTTGGTGGTCTAGCGCCGGTGTGATTCATCACAGCTTCTTATCAAATGGGGTGAGCATTACTGCAGATGTGTACTGTGAAACTGAACACAATGATGGAGAAGCTGGCACATTTCCAACCAGCATTGGTCAATCGCTCGTCTCCGCTGCTCCTGCACGACAACGCGCGACCTCATACTGCACAGCAGACGGTCTCCAAGTTGCAAGAACTGGGGTTGGAAGCTCTCCGTCGTCCGCCCTACTCACCAGACCTTGCGCCTACAGAGTACTAATTTTTCCAGAATTTGGATATCTTCTTGGCGGGAAAAAAATTCAATACCCGCGAGGCAGTACAAAATGCCTTTGAAGAATTTGTTGCCTCTCGTCCAGCTGATTTCTTTAAGAAGGGCATCAATAAACTGCCACTGCGTTGGCAAAGATGCATTGATTTCATGGGTGATTACTTCGATTAATACAAATAAAAAATACATGAAAAAAATTCGTTTATTTTTTTTCATACAAAACGGCAATTTCATAGGTAAAGACCTAATATTTAATACTTTTTATTCTATACATATATTTCAGTTTTTTATCATATACACATCCATGACCCAGGAACACAGACAAAATTTTGTTCCTTTGCCGGGATTCGACCCTCGACCCCGGGTGTAGCATCAACACGCTGAACCACTGAGCCACAGAGGTCGTCAAATTAATATTATGTATATATAAATGAATATTGTGTATTAATTTATAAGCATACCCCTTACTAATAAAAAGATTTACACAACGGATAACTTAAACAACGTTGCTGTCTTTGTCTGATGCGTTACATATGACAATACCTTGTTGCTGATGTTGGAGTCAAAGTCTAGAGTGTCGCTCTCTGAGAGCTCCCGGTCGTCGTCGGCGGGCTTGAGGTAGCCGATCTTGCGAAACAGCGTGGCGCGGAAGAGGTTCTTGCTGGCGAAGTTAAGGCCGCCGCAGTAGTGAAAGATCTTGATGCCGGGGATCTCCTCCGCCTGAAATAATAACATTGCAGGCCAATTAGGTACTGCTGTAGTAAAACGGAAAAAAACTCCTTTCGACACCATCGACAACAGCGAGTTACAAGAGCGTTCTCGGTCTATTAAGTATCTTCGTGATAAAACATGGCTCACAGACGGTAAAACATAAAAATATACGCAAGCATACTTTGCTGAAAATAAATATATTTTTAAAAAGGAGGAAAATTGGCAAAAATTACATGTCACTAAAACGTCAAAATTTCTACAACATGGGGTAACAATTGAACCAAAAATGTAACTAATAAATATGACTTAAATAATCAAGAAAATTCCCTATATACATATTTACATACTTTTTTTAAGAATCTATCAATATGAAGTTATATTCCAGTAGGCAATATCCATACTCGAGTTATCAGATAGATGTGTTGGATGTTATAAGACTGAGTATTGTCGTCGTGTTCCACATATTCCTCATGTGCGCGGTACAGTTCTTTATAGTTAGTGCTCACAATGAAGAAAGAGACGAATTTGGCGCAGTAATATGGACCAGTCAATGAAACGAAATGACAAGATCTGATCAAGTTTACCTTGTACTGACTAACCCACACTCTATCTCAATAAATTAGTAATTAATTTTTTGTGTTTTTCTTAGTAACCGCTAACGCAAAGAGGGGTGTTATAAGTTTGACACGTCGTGATTGTAGCTCCCAAACGGATGAACCAATTTTGATCAAGTTTTTTTATATTTGAAAGCTGACATGATCGAGTGTTTTTAGCTATAATTCATCATAATAACTTAAGCTGAGTTTGTTACTTAGTCTTTAAATAGATGTGGATGGCCTCAGCGAATTACAGTCTGAAATAGCTCATTATAATACGTATTATAATATACATATGTATTACAGTATTTACTTACCGTCCGTTGTCAACCGTTGGCGGTCGCCTTCGCCATAACTCGCCGATTTTAGTTCAAATCAATGTCATGGCTAAAAACTAGGAAATGTTCTGTTAATTTTGCAGGCATAAGCTATATAAAATCTAGTACGTACCGCCCGGTAGCGCTTGATGTCGAGGTACAGGTCGGTGTCGAGCACGCGGCCCAGCAGGCACGTGTAGGGCTTCTGCGACCGCGCGAACAGCGCGCCCACCGACGCCACCAGCCCCGCGCCCAGACTGACACAGACAACAGCATTCCCATAGAGTCTATGCTCGTTGTTTATGCCAAAGACAATATAGCTATATTTCAATAGTAAATTGCACTCACTTGAGCTTTTCACATAACACGATACGATACCGCTTATCGCACCGATAAATTACAAAGACATAAGAAGGGTTTCATTATGAAATTGCGCCTAATATCGCGCCGATAATTATGGGAAAACGCATAGCGTTTCCGGACCGATAAGCAATATCGTATCGCGTAATGTGAAAACGCTCTTATAGCCCGACCAGAAATTTAGAAACCTTACCATGTAGCGGAAAATACACGAGACTGAATTGTAATTTCATTAATTTCAAATCTTCGAGATTTAATCAATCGCATCCCAGTTATCAATAGTGTTGCTGTAATAAAAATGAAGCGCCCTCAGCGCAGGTTTTCTTTATTACTAGTTCAGCTTTAAATAGTTGTTTGTGGTGGAGAAAAAGTGAGATTATATTTTCACTTTAAGGGCCAGCGCAGACAGAGAGGAGCGCAGAGGAGAGGATTTTATTAACGCACTCGAAAATTAACTTTAGTACTATTAAAATAAAGTGCATACATGCTTGAACCTGACAAAAAATGCTTGCGCGTCCTCGATGATACGCCCGACATAAAATAGAAAATGCCCGATACCGCGCGAGGATTATTCCTCTCTGTCTGCGCTGACCCTAAGGGTATTTTAACCATTATTTTTGTATTATTAACTTCAGTCCAACTTACCCGATGTCGATGTTGACGAGCACGGTGACGAGGAACGTGACGAGCCACACGAACGCGTCCAGCTGACTCAGCCGCCAGAACCTGCGCCATATTGTTATTAAATTTTGGTGGCAGCGGTGGGATATGGTAGACTAACATTACATGTTTATGAATTTTTTACAGGTCTTTTGTCATAATATAAAACTATACAAATCTATTTATATAAGATGTAGACACTAATTACTTATTACTTAGTAAGTTTAAAATATTGTGCAATTTTGCCACATTGCTGTTAATAACGTACACAAAAAATCACTTTCTTACACCGCGATTGTTTTATAAATTGGCGTAATACAATATAATTTGGCTAGTGCATTATTTTTATTAAAATAAATACTATTCATAGACTCACTTACTCACTCACTAATACTCACTTCTTAAGATCCTTGACCTGCATGAACATGCCCTTGAGGGACACGAGTATGATGGAGGCGAGTACGGCTCGCGGCAGGCGCTCGAAGAACGGCCCCACCCATAGTAGTACGCAGAGAACCAGTAGCGCTGATACCACTGACGTTAACCCAGTTTTGCTGCCTGCCTGGAAATGGCGATAAATAGACATTCGTTTTTGAACACACGACCACCTCAGCCGGTGAGATAGCGGTCATAGTGTACCCGATGGCCATTCCTATAAGGTGTATATATAAATGTAACAAAGGCTTTCGACTGAGCGTATTGGAACAATTAGAAAAAATTAAAGAAAAGAACAACAATAGACTTGCATTGCTGAACGACCAAACTTGCTTGACTACGTCACCGCTCATTAACCTGTTTGGTCCCCCGCCAACTACTGGGGTACTAGTAGCCACTAGGGTATATAAGGTGGTGGTTTGGCTGGCGGCATTACTAACGAATTTTGTTGGCAGGTCCACTTCCTGACGATGTTCCGGGTTGAGGGCGAAACACGCGTCGAGTTTTACAACCTGCACGGTGCAGTGGTGTGGGACCTTGCACAATCATGCTGACACTGTTGCTTGTGTGGTGGTGGTGTTTGCGCGATCGTGTTTCTGAGTGTACGCATAAGCAGTGTGGGAGAAGGGAGGTGCTTTACGCATGCTTGTGTGTGCGCTCGCGTGTGTATGTTATGGATTTCCGCAAAGTAACGCCTGATTCTGCTACTACATTTATGCAATAAAAATATCAGTCCACTAGCTTTCCCAGACCTATAGACTAGTTGACTGATTATATCTAGCTATCATCCAGGATTTATCAGAAAAAGTTTTTACAGTAGGACCTAAAAGCAGCGTGAAAGCCGTCTAATCTTCCTGTGACTTTTATTGGAAAGTGTGTCGCGAGAAATACCAAAGTCCCTTAGAAACAGTTATGTTGCGGATGTGATCTAAGAATGGCTCCATTATGGGCATTTATTTTTCTTCGGATAACTAAGTTTTTTAACAAAGATTAACCAATATACAAAATGACGGAACATATCTATCTCACCTGATACTGTATGTAGGAGCGGGACAGACTGGCACACATCGGCGCGCAGCTGAAGAACGAACCGAACACATTGCTAGCACCCTGAAAAAATATATTATCATATCATTTGGACCCTAATAAGCAATTCTGTGTCAACCCACAAAATTACTAAAATCAAGATGTTGATACTAATCGCTTTCTCAGGCGATAAACTATAATTTTCAAAATAGTGTTAAGTGAATTAAATTATTTTAGTACTGATAAACTGATAAAAACTTTTCGACACATACTTGTAATTCTCTTTATAATAAATTTAATTACACACGATTTTCTCAAAATGGCAATCTAGAGAGGGTTGACACAGTGCCTATCAGCGTCCACTTATAAACGTTTTAAGTTCAGGTTCAATTAAATATTTTTGTAAATAATAATATCATTTTCAACCAAATTAATGTGTCATTGAATTTCTTTCACACACTGTTAATACACAACATTTACATCGGTAGCATCATAGTGTATTATTGTCTATCCGTTGGTCTGGGGCCTAGCAGGAACCATTGACAGCGCCGTAAATGTAACGTTATCGAATGAAATTTGTATCATGATTTTGGCAGATTTTACGCCGCTGTCAAATGACAAGACACGCCTTTATATATTTAAGTTTTACGTGGCCCATTACTTAGGT
Source organism: Phengaris arion (assembly GCA_963565745.1). NCBI lineage: Eukaryota > Metazoa > Arthropoda > Insecta > Lepidoptera > Lycaenidae > Phengaris > Phengaris arion. The sequence continues at coordinate 26,802,513 of OY751433.1, forward strand.
AATAGGTATGTTTTGCGTCATAACTCACAAGCACCACAACGCCTCTATGTACTGCAGATACTGACCAGCGCGAGCAGCTCCTGGTTGGCGTCTATCTCGTACTTGTCCTTGCTGGCGAAGATCAGCGCCATGGACATGGATATAGTGTAGGTGACCATGGTTATGGTGAACGCGTCGAGAGCTATCGCCGGCGCCAGCTCTATAGGCGGGACTTGAGGTACTGGTAGCCTGGAGAGAACGAAACAGACACACCCATCAGAGCGAGAGAGAAAGCATTTTAAGGACACATTAGAAGAATAATTTGTTTTTGTAAAAATTATGAATAAGTATAAATTGAATATGCATAAATTACACTATAGCCTGACCAGGAATATTTTATATATAACCTCGCCATGTTACCGAAATTTAACGAAACTTTATTGAAATGTAATTAATGTCGAATCATGGAGATTTAACCAATCTAATCGCAGTTTCGGATAACTTTTCGTAGTGTTGCTGCAATAAAAATGGACCATCATTACAGGCTTGAGATTAAATATTAGCTTTTTACCCGGTAGGTATGTTCCCGACGAGCGATATCCCGTACACGTCCCTGAGGCGGCCGTACTGCGACGCCAGCGTGCCCACCACTATCGCCAGCAGCTCGATCGGCACGGGCACGCGGCTGCGCTTGTTCACCCACGGCTGGAACAGACGGAATAGACCTTTAGGCTACGTTCCCACGAGCGTTTTTAGAGGTCGCGACAACTCTCGTGGGTACGAGAGCTTAGGGTCAATCTCAAGGGAGGTTTACTTTGTAACGGATAATGACGATAGGTTTTTGAACACTACACCGGAATTTTATCCTGGTAATTAATATAGAATAGATAATTTTAAGTAAAAAATTGGCTGCCACACGATAAAATTCCGTGAAGTGTTCAAAACCTACCATCATGTCATATTCAATTGCTTGTAGAGTCTGGCAAACGAAAGTTAAACCCGAGAAATGGCGCCCAATTAAAAACAACCTAAATCTAAAATAGCACATTATAATTCCTATGAAAAAAATCAAATAACCTGAGTTAATGTCAAATTGACTTTAAAGGTCGTAAAGGTTCAACCCAGGTTCAACTTTCGTTTGCCAGACTTTGGCTAGGTGATGGTTGCGACCGCCAAAAAGGACAAAACAACCCCCTCCCCCGGGTTGTTTTGTCGATAAAATTAAACATATAAACTGCTATCAATCTATAATCTATTACCATCGAGACGATACACACTGTATCATCTCATCAGACGTCCTGTATATGTACCTTGAGGATCTCGTTGTTGACGGCGATGATGGTGCAGGTGACGAGCGATATGACCACGGCGGCCCAGTTCAGCGCCGAGATGTTGCGACCCATCTCCAGCAGAGTCTGAAATAACAATGTCACACGTAAACAGTGGGAGGGCCATGCTTCGGCTCGAACGAACCGGCTCAGCCGGAGAAATACACGCTCACAGAAAACGACCTGCTTAAGTTGGGTCGTTAATTTCATTGCGGGTCCCAAGACAGATTGAGCATGTCCCTCGGGCACCCCTGAGTTCATATGAAAGGGTTTTGTGGTTGGTTACCGCTGTCGATCCTGGCTACACAGGAGTTGCAGTGGTGGGAATGTGTTGAAATGTAAAAAAAAAGAGTGAGTGATTATTACCTGATGGTTGTTATGACCCACCACCATAACAACCATCAGGTAATCATCTAGTATTGCGGATGTCCATGGGCAATAATCACTTATAATCTGACTGCTAGCCGGATCGAATCGATGAAAAAGAAACCATTTATTTGTATTAACCACAGTACTGTTTACTTCCATAAGACCTGCGTACTCACCAGCACGACCTTATAGTTAGGTCCCGTCTTGGGCAGCTTCACGCCGAAGATGTCCTTGAGCTGGGACGCCATAACCTGGAAGCTGGCGGCCGTGGTGAAGCCGGACACCAGCGGCTCCGACAGCAGGGTCGATACCGCGCCCAGGCGCAGCGCCCACATGATCGCCTGGAAACGCCCACGTGATATTTTACATAGGTTGTCCAGTGACCACGTGATCGCTCACACCGCACACGGGTTGTCTAATACTCAGAGCACAGAGTACAAAATATATACTCACGTACAGAGAAACAGCTTTCATGGAACGATCCTAATCGATCTAAATTTGAAAATTTTGAAGTCCCTTTCAACGGCCCTCAGTTTTTCCACACAATCGTGGACACACCGTATGCCTGTAGCAGTGCAATCAAATAGAAAGCTCACTATGTAGCTGATTATCTGTGCGTCTTTCTTTAATCTGTGCCCAGAGTATCAGAGTTTAATCCAAACGTAAAAAAAATATTAAACTCGACCAAGTTTATATGTCATTATATTTCTTTATTGCACGGTAAATACGGCACGGTAAACGGCCTAGGCGTCGCATTGTCTGGCGAATATGACAGCATAATGCTCACCTGGAATATCCCGACAGTGAGTGTGACAATACTGAGCACCTGCAGAGGCGTGTACTCTGTTGCTGCCATCACAGGATCTGTGACTAATTGCAAAAGCAGAAATAATTTAACACATAGGTATGCTACAGCAACGGTATTTCAAATGTCAAGCATACGCAAAGTAAAATAATCGACTAAGTGCGAGTTGGACTCGCGCACAAGGGTTCCGTTACCATTGTCTACAATGTTTGGTAAAAAAAATTACGGATGTATTGGGCATGGGATCTACTGATTATGTAAAGGGCATAAAAATAACTTCAATATTTCGATAAAAAAATAATATTATTAATTATACTATATAAAATTTGACTAATATCACAGAAACAGCTGACTTTAAAGCCAAAGCAAAGTCTTTGCCTAAATAATATCAGCTGTGTGAAGTCAAGGACCTCCGTAGCGCCGCAACGAACGTACCTAATGTAATTTTATTTAGTATTTTCTTTACCAATTTTTTATTATTATTTAAGTACCTAAACGTCTTTACAGTAGAATATATGCCCAAAACATCCGTAATTGATTTTACCAAACCTTATATGCAACTATTAGTACTAATATCGAGCACTATTATATATATGGAGCAAAATCTTGAATTTTACTATTAATAATTTTAAAGTGAATGTACAACTCAATATTTAGTAAATATTTCAAGCGTTTACCTGTTTACGTTACTAATATCGAGCAAAAACTGGCAAGAAAATCACGTATGATGTATGGGAGTTTATTCTGTTTTTAGTAGGTACTAGAAGGTAGGTAGGTACCTACTTGTCATTACAACGGCAACAGAAATAGATCATCTGTGAAAATTTCAACTGTCCAACTATCACAGTTCGTGAGATACCACCTGGTGACAGACAGATAGATAGATAGACGGTCAGCGAAGTGTCAGTACTCAGTAATAGGACCCTTTGGGTACGGAACCCTAAAAATACTCATTGATAATAATTTTCAACCATGTTTTAGTTTTGATAAAATATATAAATATGTTCGATTTTAGATCGGAAAACAACTCACCGTTTACAGAAGTGGCATTGGCTATGATCAGTTCAGGGTGTGCAGAATGCTGCAGCACCACCTGTTAAAATAACGATGCATATATCATATTAGTTTATAAGATTTAATAAGTCCCGTTATAAGAACAGGGCATGGGATGGTATCTCAACGAGAGGCAGGCTATTCCTCAAAAAAATAAGGAACTACCTTATCCCACTTATTAATAAGAGTATTTACGCAACGGATACGCAAATCTCTCAAGCTACTTTTCCAACGTATCAGACAAAGACAGCAACATTGATTACCTAATCCGTTGCGTGAATACTTATTTCTATTAATAAGGGGAAATAGGTTTAACGTTAGGAAATGTGCTAAGTTCTAACAGACGCTCAAACGGACATAAAGCCGTGTTGCTAATGGCCTTCGGCAATCGTCGTTTTTCTATGGATATGACAGACGACGTATGAAAAATGATGATTCCCGAAAGCCATTGAGACCTTGCAGTGTACCAACTCTCAAAAATATTTCTCCCCAAAATTAGATCAAAGTCTCCCAAAATCGCAACAACTACTTAAAAATCCTTCATAATTTTTGTACGATTAAAAATAATATATATATAAACACAACATGCAGCTGTTTATAGAAAAAAATAATCACTATTAATGAGGTGTTCTATTTGCTCGATGGCTTATGAGATATTTTACCTTCCCAGCCATAAGGCAGGCGACGGCGAAGGTACCCATGGAAACATGCGGGGAAGTCCCGAACACCACGTACAGCAGCACGGGGAAGAACGCCATGTAGAGCCCCACGATAGGGGGTACCTCGGCGAGTAGCGCGTATGCCATACCTGAAAAAGGACATTTTACTACGGAACATGACCCACGGCGACCAAAAGATAAAATTAGGTCAGATGTATGCGTAATACACCCGGATTACAACGGCATAGGTCGCTTATTTGCAGGAGATGGAGTAAATACTTCATTCTATTATGGATATTTTAACTCAATATTTCAACGAATATTCATATAAAATATGATGATTAACAATTTATTGATTATAATATCTCCACTTCTCTATGGATTTGAAGTAAAATAATTAGGGAAAATGAAATGTGACTGAAAATTGATAAATCTGTTTTTTTAAGAAGCGGGTCTAAATCTTTTTGTAACAAAACAAGATGTCAACAAAAAATCTTCCAAGTTGTGCATTCGCATTTGCCAATATAAGAAATAGTGGGTAAATGTAATAACTTGCCACTTTTGAACCTTATTACCCAGTAATAAAGTCGAAAAGTGATACACCGGATCGGTTGGGGACCGTACATAATTAATCTTTGTAAATACTTTATGTTTGAATGTCCCGCAGACAATGTTGTCGTTGTTTATTAACATACTTTGTATGTAGCCGATATAATTCTCCATGTTATGGCGATATTTTATCCGTGGCACATATATCTAAAGTAAACTTGCAGGGCTTGCAGCGTGTAACGTAGTTACATTTCCTCTCCGTAAAATCAATTATTTTGGCGTTACTCTCGTTGTCTATGATTTGTATACTAATTATTTTATTCATTCATGGCTTTAGCGCCATCTATCGGCGTACGTCCTTACTAAAACGGCGTTAGCCTTGCTTTGATATTTGGTTCGCAGATCGATTTTACTTCCGTCTTAAATCTTTAAAAAAGAAATATAGTTTTTAATAATGCAAATACAGTAGATTTGCATTATTATATTACATAATATATTGATTATTAATATAATATATTTTATTTTGATTTCTGGATTTTTTCTCTTTACGCTTTAGTTTCTTAACTGTCAAAAGTTTAAAAAAAAGGACGGAGAAGGGTAATATGGCACTTCTTCGAATGACATTTTCTTTTACAATAAAATTTTCTATAGACTCAAGATGTAGTCGTTATATATCTTAATCCCGTTTTCACGGTGAGTTTATTTTATGTCTGTGTTGTGAATATTTGGTAAATCACGCTTGCATTAAAACACATTATTCTTTCACGTAAATTATCACATTGCAAAATTAGTTGTCAATTATTTGATTGGCCATACCACGTGGTATCATTTGTAGTTTCATCTTTCCGTTCTTGCATTGTTAAAATATTAGGATATTTGTATCCATGCTTTAATTATTTTTGTATATCATCTTTTATTTTGCCTACCCTTTATTTTGTGATGGTCACACAGCCCGTGATTTTGATCGTTTGGGTACACCGGGTTAAAGGCACCGTTATACAAGGACTATTGGCTATCATCCCACATTCGGATTTCTGAGTGCCGCTAGATATTCCGGATTGAACTACTGGTAATGGAATCAGTTTGCACCGCCCTTGGACGATCTACGCAGCGTAGATCTACCTCGCTCTCTCGCCACGTGCTACACTCCTGGACCCAGCTGTTCCCACGTGGTTAAAGCCCTCCGATCCCCACAGACACCAAGAGGCTAAACCAGAACCTTCGGCCTTCTGCCCACGACCTCTTAATTTAAATTATATGTGGCACGGTAATAAGTACCTCTTTTATTTACACTTACCCGTAACAAGCGTCAGCACAGTGTAAAGCATATACTCATTACTTAGCGTCAGCATAGCCTGGGAAGTGGAAACACACGTAGGTACATAATTTGACATCCTAAAAGGTTGCCAAATTTAGTGAACATTCAGATTCATTTGACATATTCAGGATCTGAACGATTCACCACGTGTGTGGGACATGCGTGTTTTGTATGGAAATATGGCCCTGAATCTAAATTTGAAATCAATATTTATTGTCAAACTAAGTGCGTGTGTTTCCAGGCTTTAATGGTGACATCATACACGTAATTAGGCCAAACTGCCTACCACGACGTCAAATCTCTACCAAAGTCGCGATAGCAATATTCGCCATGTTAAGCAGGAGAGCATCGATATTCGAAAAGATACCAAAGCGCAATAAAATCTTAGAGAGATGTCAGGTATGTTGCTTTTTGACACCTTCCCGATTCTCTTGCACCAATCGCGGTAAATAATACTAAGAAGGTTGCGAGCTATGATATAAACTAATCAAAATCCTTTTGGGGACGCCTTCGGTAGCGTTTTTATGATGCCTCCTGGCCCAGGGAGAAGGAATAAATTTAATATAGGTGGCAATTCTCTCGGAGTTAAATCTCGTTTGGATTTTGAGGCTGTCCCGTTTGCTCGCACGATGAAATAAGTCGGCGGCCAGCGCGTTGATCGAACTGAGATTATATATACATTAGTCCAGACGTCAATGAATATTGGGCTTATATATTATGTAACATGATGGCCTCTACTCCCTATAATGCTAACCTTTTTAATGGTGTCGCATGATAGTAAGTATAACTTCCCTTATGGCAATACGGTATTAGAGTGGTAACTGTTACCCACCTTGTGGTATATGCATGACGGCAGTAGTGGCGCCCGCCACCAGGTCCCCCACCAGGAACTTGGCAGGGCTGTACCGCGGCAGCCAGCGCGTGATGGGCAGACTGTTGACCAGGCACTCGCCGAACCCACAACTCCGGACCGCTTTCTTGCATCGCGTGCTCACTGAAATTGCGGGATAATAATAAAAGATTCCTTTTGTAAATTTCCGAAAATAGCTGCTAAGAATTAAGTTTAACTGGGAACTGGGAAGTAAAACATCACCTTACTACTATCATTGGTCTATACTACTATTATGTGACAGTTTGTGAGGATGAATGGATGGATGTCTGTATCTCTTTCACGCAAAAACTACTGAACGGATTTTAATGAAATTTGGTATGGTAGTAGGAGTAGTAGGCTCTGGATTAAAACATAGGTTACATTTTGATCCGAAAAAGTACCCATGTATATAGTGTACCCGTGGGAGACTGAATTTACTGGGACGAAGCCGCGGGCAAAAGCTAGTAAAATATAGTGTGGGACTATTTTCAAACATGAAGATTTTCAACTGAGTAGGTACATGTATTCTCGGTCAGGATAAGGCTCGTGTTATTTTTAGGAAGATTATTACTGTCCAAATCTTTATAGTTTATAGGATCGGGCTTACTGTTCATGAATCATGAGCCTTTGGGCTCAAGGCCAAGATCAAGCGACTCAGGCGCGACTTTTGAACTCGCTTCATCTTAAATTACAGTGGGTCTATCGGTCTGTTGGAAGTTCAAGTTTCTCCAACAAAGTACCGGAGGCCCAAGGACCAATCGAAAAGTTCGGCATCGCTCTGACTTCTCTCGAACTGACGTCGAGACTAGGTACTCTGCAGGCTTAGCATAACCACCGAAGAAATAGTTTCTTTCTACGGAAGAATAGACAAAATGACAGATTGAATATGTCAGTATGTCTATTTTTGTGTAGACACAAACGCATTTCTATGGTAGTCATGGTATGCGTGCTGGTGTCGCGGTTATCAATGGGCAACTGCAATCCTTCACCATCGCACTCACGTGGCTTAACCGGCACCTGGTAGTCAGCGTCCCTATTGAGCGTGTCCTGCTGGTACACGCGCCGGATCACGTTGAACTGCTGGCTCGGCCGCGGAGACAGCCTGCGGCAAGAGAGAGGAATAGTTAGTGACAGAGGCGAGAGAGTGCGATAGAGAAGACGATACTCAGAGGGTGGACTTGTAAGGTCAACGCTCATTCAGACACCAGTGGACTCCACCAGCGGCGCTACCAGAAATTTCAACTATACAGACAACACAGTGAAGAGTATCTCTAGCTGGTGCCCGCGAGTGTTTCCACCAATTTAACACCAGGTATATAAAACGTATCTGGCAGTGGTTGTACTTACCTACTGCTAGAATCTTTTGGAGAGATTTTGCATAGATTTTATATTGGTAAATGCCAAATGGTAATCTTATGTAGCTACACTTCTAAAGTTGACATTTGACATATATTCTAAGAACCGAGTTAGGTACTTGACATTTCACACACCCAACAAAATTTGAATACACGTCGAAACCTAACGCAATACTTGCCCATGGTCTGCCTGTAACAACGGAACCCTCTCGCTAGAGTCCCCCTCAAAATACAAAAACGTTTTCTTCAAGTGCATTGTAAACTAGAAAACATCTAGATTCTAGACACTCCTCCTAGTGTTTTTTCTTAATGTAGTCTTGTTTATGACACTAAAATCCCAGAACATAATAATCTATGCACTTAGAATTTTAAAACTATTTTCTTTACCGTCTAAAATCTTCATGTTTTGTTTACGACACTAAAACGCCGTAAAAATAAAATCTATTCCACGTTGAATTTTAACGGAATTCACACTGACACCTTTACCACCTAGAGTTTAAAAAATTAACAGGTGTCCACTATCCCCTATTTATTGGGGGAATTTGATACTTGTTTTAAACGGTTTATACCTACATCGCTCGATACAATATCAATTAAGCACAACACAATACATTCTTAACACATTTTTTTAATTCTAATTATTATTTTTGTGTTTGCACTGCATTGCTTGACACATTTTTAAACCGATCTTAGAGAGAACATTGTAAACGCTGGTAATCGAATTTTAATGTGAGAACTTTGATATTCTTATCAGAAATGAATAGATAGGAAGAGCTACCCAACCATTGGTTATCAATTAGTAAATAGTATAGCTTCCGCACACTAGTATAGCTGCTGCACAAAGTCGATAGTTATTACATATCATAATGCGTTTGCATATTAAACCAACTATAATAATTACTATTTAGTATCTACATCAAGATCAAGCATCAAGTAATCATAGCGTCAGCCGTCATTTTCAAGACTAGCATTTGAATTTTTGATAAAAAGTCTAAAACATATTTAGCAATTTCGACAGTCCATTTATCATCGTAAAATAAAACGTGGACAAATTTGGTCTATTATTATGTACCCAATCTACTTCGGCTAATGTGGAGTTTTTTCAAAGATTCTAAATTTAACAAAACTATGATTTTCCAGTTTAGATTTTAGAAATCATACCTACATACATAATAGTTTTACATGTAATACGCTATCAAAAATGAAATAGTTTTACATGTAATAAATGGAGTACGCTATCAATATTCCATGTGTTACAAATTCGCCTTACGCTTCTCCAGGGGTTCCTGAAGATTAAAGGTAAGTTTAAGGGACATCGACGAAATAAATTTTATTTTATGGAAATCCATGTTTTTGGTTAAATAATTACAAATCAACACTGAAATTTAAAAATAACTGACTGTATTAGAAAATGATAATTGTGACCGTGAAACCTTGATTATCATTCTACGGAACACCTAGCTTCCGCGGAACCCACTTTGGGAAAACCCTGCACAACACAATAATTTTATTATTGTGCCACTGGTTGCTGGGCCCTGTGCGGTTATCGGCAGGGCAGTCATGTGATTCCCCATCTGGTATAGACCTCCTGTCACCACTCACCACTAACCTCTACTATCAAGAATCGTGTAGATTCCTGGATGTAAACCATAAGAATCTACTTCCTTCAATCAAAAAATCTGCTAGTATTTAAAGTCTACACTCTACATCATCATCATCATATTAATACGTGAAGCAAAATCTTTCAGTACAGTTTTACGAGAATAATGTGCAATTCAGAGGAGTATGATATTTGGCACAGTTAAAGTTTATGTGCAGGAAGGTGTGCAGAAAGCTAATATATTTTTAAATAATGTTTAGAAATACAGAAAATTAGTAAAAATTAACACAGCACACACTACCGCAGATTATTAAACACATTACTGTACGTTTGATGTTTGTGAATCTTTCGCAACATTTGTATTTTTTCTATCTACGAGGGCGGCACTGAAAATTTCGGGAATCAAGGAAGTGACACAACATTACTATTTAAAAATGTATTTATTGCTTTTCGAAGTATTCTCCGCGAAATTTGACACATTTTTCCATACGATGGAACCAATCATTGAAGCAACCATTCCATTCGGAAGTTGGGGTCTCCAAAATGGCCGTTTTGTAGGCGTCCACAGCTTCTTCAGGTGATGAAAATCTCTGACCACGCAATTTATTCTTTATTTTAGGGAAAGTAAAAAAATCATTAGGGCTTAGGTCGGGGCTGTACGGCGGATGGTCTAATAATTCTATGATTTCTTGCTCTAAAAACTCTTTTGTTCTGTGCGCGGTGTGAAAACTAGCATTGTCGTGATGGAGGATGATGCGGCGGTTGCAGTTCTCTTTACGGAGTTCAGAAACGACCTGTGGCAAACAAATTTTAGCATACCATTCTGCATTAACCGTTCTTTGTCCCTCAAGAGGAATAGTCGCAACATGGCCGGTTTTGGAGACAAACGTGGCCACCATTTTTTTTGCAACACTCCGTGAACGAACAATTTTTGTTGGCTTTAACTCATTTTCGAACACCCAAACTCGTGACTGGTTTTTTGTTTCGGGTTCGTACGCGTATATCCAGGAGTCGTCACCTGATACGATGTTGAATACAGCATTTGAGGATCCTGCGTGGAATCTTTCGAGAGTTCTGTAGCACCAAGTAACCGAGCCGCTTTTTGCTCTTCACAGAGCAAATTCGGTATCCATCGGGACCTGCTTTTTTTTACACCTAATTGTTCATGCAAGATTATTTGTATTTGACTCATGCCAATGTCTAAAGTTGCCTGAATTTCGCGGTATGTCACATGTCGATCTTCCTCAATCAGCTTACGCACAGCATCAACGTTTTCTTGGGAGACTGCAGTTTTTGGACGACCTTGACGGGGATCATCACTGAGCTTGACACGTCCACGTTGAAATTCAGCAAACCAGCGATAAATTGTGGTTTTGGATGGGGCTTCATCACCAAATGCAGAAATCATCCGGTCAACACACTGTTTTTGTGTTAAACCACTTCGAAAGTCATAATAAATCATCGCTCTAGAATTTTCTCGAGTCAATTCCATTTTCTCAACGACTTAACAAGTTTGACAAGACCTTGTGACAAGACCGAGAATCTTTTTTTAAATAAATAAACGGTATTCGATTTTCAAAACCAAGGAGTTTTAAATTAAAAAGATTTTAATACGACAGGAACAGTGGAAATATTCCATTCCCGATACTTTTAGTGCAGCCCTCGTAAAAGGCAAAAGAACCCTTATAAAATTCAGCTTCAAAATTATAATATATGAATGGGAGAATTTCGACTACAGGACGACCTCTACTCTAGTATTCCTAAATATAGCTTGCTAAGGAAAAAACCAAGCTCTTTAATATGATTCGGAGGAATGACCAAGCCAGTCAACTTGACTTTTGATTACGCTACGCTGTTTCTTGTTTGGCAAAGGCAGTCATTTATTTTTACTGCCTTATGAATTTTTGTTGAAAACAGCTTAGTATTTTCTCGTTGTGTTATGTACCTATCTAGTAATCTATAAAAGGCAGTATAATTTATTGGCAATACTAACTGGACCTACCCTACAAACTTACAGTGCGCTTTGCAATCTGTTCAGCAGTTTAGCCATGGGAGTTCGGCTGCGACTATATTGTCCGGAAAATCTCCGGTCGGACAAAATTCAGAGCGCTGAAAATAGAACACGAACACATGGAAACACACAGGAGCCATTTAAAAACTCGACGGTCGTGTGTTCGACTTTCAACTCAAATGTATTAGCCCAGAGTTCTATTTTCCGCGCTCGAATATTCTCCGGCCAGGAAGATTCCGTACAATTATGTCCCACCCTTACCTGTAAATAGTAACATAATTTATCCCCTCAAAACCTCGCATAATATGCTATTTTCACGAGGCAAGGAATTTGGCAAGCTAGCAAAACTTTTGTGAGTACTCCGGTGTCGGTGTTTTGGAACCCTGCTTGGGCGCCATTAGTAGGATGCATAGGGTCTTACCATCCATTAGGGTTGAGCTTCTCCTTCTCGGAGTCGGCGGCGTCTGTGTTTTTCATCGTCACAACACTATAACATTGTCACTCGGTCACACACTTACACTAGGTAAGTTTATAAGTATTGGTACATTAAGTACGTTTTTCTAGTTACACTTTGATATTGTCAAAACTTTTAAGACTATGAGGTATATGTGAAGACCTACAGGTGTATTTTTATCCGAATTAAATATTTAATAGGCTAACAGTAGGCTACATTATTACGTAAGTAATGATAATAGGTATGCCTAACTAAAAATTTGCGTAATTTAAAGAAAATAACATGATTAACATTTCCTGACAACTACATATGGATACCGTCGTACTGCCGTACAACGCACCGGCTTTGAACGTCACGCGACCGCCGCGCTGTAAAGACCGTGCGGTTATGAATAGATTTTAAGTATTTTATAGATCATAGGATAATGTGGTCAAAATTCGAGGACCCATAGTATACGTTTTTGGAACGAGAATCGAATACTGATTACGCTCTTTGAATATCTATTTTTGTTTTGGAGACATTCTGTATAGTAAATCAACAGAATGTATAATATTATAATATAAGTATATAAGCAGCTATAGATTTTCAAGTTTGATTGAAAAGGCTGGCTGGTTCAAACCGATTTGTGCAACATCGTTAGAATAGTTTTATATCTCGACACTCGAGTGCAGAACTGCAGACTGCCAGTAAGTAAAACAATTTGCGAAAGTGAGACCACGCGCTGTTAGAAACCATTACAACACCATCATCATTATCTGACGGTGGATAGATAAAAATTGAATTAAAAACAACCGGGTACTATTTATTACTAGTGACGTGGACAATAAGCAGTATAGTGTATGGCTACACCTTGTTACACAGGGAATTGACGTCAGTTGTCAGTACCCTGCCAGCTGTCAATTTAGCTGTTTATCAGTCCTGTGTAAGCTGATAGCGTCTACGTGAGTGATGCGTGACCGTTATCTTATCAGCCAGGGTGACTGACTCGGGACCCGGTGATTATCGGCTTGAATCTTTGGAGTAAGCACTGTTGTGGACAGTAGACGCTCTTGTTGATGATGATGATCATAATAATTAGATTATTATTTATCCTTAGCTCCTTACTATAAAAATATTATTGCTGTTGTCTTGTTGTCTAATACGTTGGAAAAGTCACTTGACATACAAAGACAGAAACATGAATAGCTTATCATTGCTAACGGATATTGATCCGTTGTATTGAAAACGGCTGCAAGTATAACCACGAAATTTAGTATGATTTTAAAGGAGAAAAATTGATCTAGCTAGCGAAATGTGTCCCTTAGTCACCAAAGTGGAGACCTGATGAGGGGATCCATGATAAATCGAGGGAACTCTTCGAATTTTATATGGACACATAGTGATTTCGACTTTTTCTGAAGTATTCCAGGCATGTGCTACCAAAAAATAAGCTTTTGTACCAAGGTATACCCTGGATCCAAAAGTACTGAACAGAACTCCTGAGTCCTCATAGATACATGTTTGGGGATTCCGGCGTTGTTTAAAGAACTGCGGTCTGCAAGCATACGCCATCATACCACTTACAGTAATCATCATCATCATCATCATCACCACCATCTTCACAAGAAATACCAACATATTATTATGATGATATGACTGTAATCACTACTCATCAGAGTTTTGTACATCGATATCAATATCTCTGAAATTTTGCTATTGCTAAAATTATATTCGTGATAATCATCATCACTATACTATATTTATTTAATGCTTACTGCTACATTTTTTCCGTCGACTAATAAAATAGTTTAATAATTGTTTTATCAGAATGTTGTTCGGGCTGGTACCGACTTCAAAACGATGAAGATTGAGTAGAGAAATAGTTACAATTTTAGACGAATTTTAAAGGGGAATTATTCATAAAATAAGTTTTATACTTATCATACTTTTTAGTGCATTTTTACTTTGGAAGTCGGATTTATTTTTCAAATTTCTTAAAGTTTAGATATCGGGTCCCCGGTGGTGACCAACTTGTAAATCAGTTTGGAAGTCGATTACTCGAAAATGGTTGAGTTTATTAAAAATGTCGTGTATGAAACCTCGCCTTTATTTAAAAATACCTATTCAGATACCACTAACCTAACAATGGGGTAAGTAGGATGAGAAAATAAAATTCATCCCCACTTCACAATTCCCATGTTTGGGGATTGGGTAGCTAGTAGCCACCCCTAAAATATAAAATTACTATTCGTTATGATTCCAAAAGTTAAATCTATACGCAATGTACAACTGTAACAATTTATATTTCCGATCCTAGAAGTTAGGGCGGACAGACAGACGGACAGAGCGATACTGGGTTCCTTGAGGACCTTATAAGGGGGGATACTACGGAACACTAAAATAATGATCACGAACTTAAAAGTGACCGACATGTTGTAGATATAGTGGAAAGTGCGCTCACTGTCAAAGTAACCATTCTAATTTCTTAGTACGATCACTAAACAAGGCAATTGTACTAGAACTAGTCTGGTAACACAAACTTGTATGTATGTCACCGTTACATCTCCGTAACGACCCCCACAGACGAGAGGCCGATCGTTTCAGTTAGAACTGACGTCAATTCGGCCTGAACGGATTCGAGCACACATGGAAAAATAGCATCAGTTCGTTTCGTTCGTTCATCAAATTGACACCCTATCTTAATAATACATCGTAGCATTCGTCCGTAATTTTCTTAAAACTACCCGTTTAATTACTATATACCTACGTAATATTTCCTAGTATATTTTAATTTAACGATTTTATTATATAATTCAATATGAATACATTAAATATTCCTAAAATGCAGTGGTTTTTGGGGTCTTTAAGGATTCCTAAGTTGAGTAGCTTTTTGATACTTTTTAGTATTCTTTTAGTAGTTTTTAGTAGAAATCTACGCGAGTTTAGTAGTTTCGCAAGAACAGAGCTGGCAACACTGGAACGAATCGCTTGAGTCCATCCGGCCGACTGATGCGATCTCGAAATTGAACACAGACGATACGATTTTGCATCCGTTCAGGCCGAACTGAAGGAAAAACGAACCGTATATGGGGATCGAAATGACGAAACTATAAAGGTTCCGAGTTCCGAGACGTGAACTACGGAACGCTAAAATGTGAATTAAGCTACGAACAACACCTTTTAACCCCCAATTTTAACCGTCAAGAGTTAAAACCACAATGAGTCAACAATAAGCATTAAGCACTAGTGTCTGGGACCTGGGGATTTTCCACAACTGCACAAATAAGGAAAACCTTCAACAAACAAGTGCCAATAAGTATACCGTGGCCGAAACATTTGCAATATCACAAGATAATACGCGCCCGCATTTATAGGACCTCACAAAATTAAACCATGATTAACCCAATTTATTTTGTTTACGAACGAAATTTCTACAAAAAATGTCACGTTCACGACCCTTAACATACAGCAACATGGATTAGCGTATCCGTGGTGTAATTTTTTTTAATTAATAAAGGGACGTGTGCCTTCGAGTAATGTATTATATTTAAAGCTGATCTTTCAAGTATTCAGAGCGTGCTACTGCCACAAATTCAAACTATTAAAAAATTTACAATAATTAAAAGCGTGCTAATGTATTTTGACATGTAAGTTCTAGCAGTTAACATAAAAATTTAGCAAGAACTTACATTTCGCAGAAAGAATTGATATCTCAATAGAAAAAACGTTTGTGCTTGGAGAGTTAAAACGGAACAGAAGAAAAAATCGTGGAGTACCGCTATTATTGGCTTTTCCTGTATTGCTGAATATATTTGCACTATGTAAAAGAAATTAAACTAGCAAGTTACCGAGGCATAAGATTTACTCAGGGCTTAGCGTAATCTGTAGATTAGGACAAAGTGATCCAGCTGATAAATATTAACTAAGATAAGAGAATTGCTAGTTACAAATGAGATTTTTTGTTTGGCGCCATTGAACAATGTTGAGATTAGATATAAATTAACAAAAATGCCGAATTACATGAATTTACGAAAATATTTAGGTATATTGGCCCCTAGCTCATAACGACTCTTCAGTTTTCAACTCCATACAATTCCTTCACTATCGCGTAAGATAGGAAGTACCTATTAACGTTTATTTGTGAATCGGTGCCAAGTTCGCGCTGCCACGGCCGACATACACCAAGCACTTTGGTGCCGACGGCTACACCAGGCCACCGGTTCGATGCCAGTACTCTTTACTTTCACTGCTCATTTTATGTTGGCATTTAACGATTACTTTAAATTAATTATGGTATTACTATACTATTAGTATAAGTACTAGTTACTAAGTATTCATTGTAAGTTTGAATTGTATAGGTAGCATAAGAAAAGATAAATGTAAACAGCAATTAATGTTAGGGGTCAAAAACTATTTAAAAAAAGGAAAAAAATGGTATTACAAAGTCTTTCTTTGACTTTGACGATCTCTGTGGCTCAGAGGTTGAGCGTGTTGGTGCTCAAGCCGGGGGTCGCGGGTTTGAATCCCGCCGAAGGAACAAAAAGTTTTTCTATGTTCCTGGGTCATGGGTGTGTATTAA
Organism: Phengaris arion; assembly: GCA_963565745.1. Taxonomy (NCBI): domain Eukaryota; kingdom Metazoa; phylum Arthropoda; class Insecta; order Lepidoptera; family Lycaenidae; genus Phengaris; species Phengaris arion. Next base: position 26,819,422 of record OY751433.1, read on the forward strand.
ATATGCGTATAATATAAAAATCTTAAATGTGTCTATAATATAAAAAGTATTCAATATATTTCCGTTGTCTGGTACCCGTAACACAAGTTCTTCGAGAACTTACCACGGGAACACAAAGATTTTCGAAAGACATAAGGAACGTGGTGGTTTAATGTATCTACATAATATTCATGGTTAACACTTTATGCGCAACGTTTTTAACACTCTCGCTTTAACTTCGATGATTGAAGGAAGTGAATTGAAATCTGATGCAGATCAATTTATGAATATTTTATTATGATATTATCTATATATTATATTATATTTATATTATTATTTTATTTTTATTTTTATTTTTATTATTTATATTATATTATCTATTATATTATATAGAAGTAAATTTTCAAAGCAAGTACATTTTTTCCGTAAAAACAAAATGGCGGGTTCTATTTTTAAAATTGGCAAGACCGCAATAAAACACGAGTATGTAGTCAACATTGCGTAACTTTGTTGATCTAAACAATATTCACGTGTCTGCTACTCTCTGTAACTTGACTTAATATGTTAACTTGAGCATTATTTACTATAAAGTATAACGTCATGTGATAATCTAATATGACGATGTTACAGTGGCCATCATAGACGTAATGTATAATAGTCGAGGCAAAAACTGTCCCCACTTAAATGGATTGGGGGCTATTTTGACATTTGAGGTATGGTGAAATCAAGATGGCGTAACTTTTTCTTGTATGAAGATTTGTTCTGTCAAATGTACGTCATAGCCCATCCTTAGCTTTGAAATCTTTGGCAGCCATACACCATACTGCCTATCATTCAATCGGCATGACGCTGCAGCCGCAGGTCCAATTCTGCAGTTCGTCCATATACACCACAAACGTACAACTGTCATGCCAATACATGCCCATACACGGTCAGTTCTAACTGATCCAATAGGCAGCGTCATACCATTCAGATAGGCAGTATAGTGTATAGCTAGTGCTACCCTTAGTTACGAGTTCCATAATGTTTTAAACAAATACCACACATATTTTAGACAATAAAATGTAAAACTGCAAAATGGTATTCTCATAAATGTCAAGCCAACGTCAAAACTCAAACGAGTTTTGATTGATCCAAACTCCAAAAATCTGTTTATGATGATTCATTCAAGACGATTTATTTCTAATTCAATAAAAGTAAACTGTTACGAGTTGGGTTCTGGTTAAATGCTAGAGTTATCAAATTCATTTTAATTAGTAATTGAGTAGGTATATGCATTATTTCTATGACTTTTTTATCCGAGATGCGTTTAAGCATGAGCGGGGGATGCGTTTAAGCATGAGCGGGGGATGTAGGGTTTTACCCGTGAGTATGCGAGACTCTGCAGTCTGCTTCGCCCGAAAAGATATGGTGAATGGGCTCACTAAAGCCCCTGCTCACTAAAGCCCCTGCTCACTAAAGCCCCTGCTTACTAAAGCCCCTCCTCACTAAAGCCCCTGCTCACTAAAGCCCCTGCTCACTAAAGCCCCTGCTCACTAAAGCCCCTGCTCACTAAAGCCCCTGCTCACTAAAAGCTCAGCGGTACTCCACTCAGTGCCGTCCTTGGCGGGCCACGGGATGGCGTGAGCCTGCACTTGATTCTCTCCCAGAATTAGCAGAATATACCGAATTTGTCCTTTTTCGATATTAAGAGACGAAAAGATGTTTTTGGCAACTCCCGTAATTATTATATTGGTTATATCTCGTTTGGATTTTCGGCATTGGATGATAATTAATGACGCGTATACAATGAGTCAACGCGTTGACCGAACCGAGATTATATCGAAAATAGTTAAGAGAAGTGCGGGCTTCTGCACGCGTAGTAAGACCACTACAGAAATGGTTTTTTTGTACGAAAGAATAGACAAAATGACAGATTGATAAAGGAAATCTGTCATGTTGCCTACACAATCTGTCAGTATGTCTATGCTTGTATAGACTAAACGCATTTAAACATGATTTAAACGCGGCGGTCATGCTACGAGTCCAGATATACGTTACATGGAAATGGAAGGATAAATCTCCACATGGGCCTATCCAGAAAAATTTAGACACGAGGCCTTTACTTACCTTTAGCTTACGTAGTAACTATTTATTAATCTGTGCTTTTGCTGACTTTATGCAAAGTTCAAAGAAAAAAAAGGAAATGGCGAAGAAAATACAATTATTCCCTACACCATCTAAGTTCTTTGCGTCATAAAACTTAAAAGTATTTGATCACGTGTGGGAATTTGTATAACCCAGTCAAGGCCCACGTTTCGGCAACCGTCGGCAATCATTAACCGTGGGGTGTCGTGTAGTGGATAGACGGGTTTCAACAACGTCATCGTGAATCAACCTATAGTATATACTAGATGTCGCCCGCGATAGATTGGGCTTTACACGATCGATTATTATTTAAAATATTTACGCAACGGACACGCAACATTATTATTATAATCCTATGCGGTGTTATTGTTCCTACAATTTGGTAATGCACTTACACCAACGGTAAGCTAAAGATTTTGTTACGCTAAGTGAGGGTGCACCCATTTTGAGGTCAATTTGCTACGTTTTCAGTTGTTCCCACTCGAACCCCCCACATACCGAATTTTCGAACATAGCAAAAATTATACATACCAAACTGCCAATCGGACTGACATATACAGTCTAAATTATTGATATATTGAGGAAAGAAAAAAACATAAACATGTATAGCTTAAAAAATAAAAATGCGCAGGTTTCAGGGATGAGACCTAGCTAGATCGAGTTTTAGAAAAAACTATTATATATAAGACTAGCATTTGCCCGCGACATCGCCCGCATGAAATTAGGTTTTAAACTTTCATCCCCTATACCTAGCAGCTGAATTTTAGAAAACACTCATATACATAACTTATTATTTTCCCGTGCTCAATTCATAGGAAATATCATGCCAATATGTCCAAGGAATAAAAAGTTTTGATTTAACTTTATGACTAGTTATATACATTGGAAAATTTTGTGGTCATAGCAAAATATAATGAAGATTTTTAGTCGTTGTAGGTTTCTTAGAAAATATTATACTGCTAATATTATACTGCACCGCATCAAAATTATTAAACATGTACTAAATAAACAGATTGCTAGTTATTCTCATAGATGTTTGTAATCTGGTTTATTCATACCCCTTATTATTAGTCTGTTTGTTCACATAAATGTTTAATCATAAAATCTCTATGCTTGTGAACGTAAGACTTACCAGTGTCGTGTGTCCCTGGTATGGTATGTTTTACATAGATAAATAAGTACATACATTGTATCTACTATGTACATTATACTATGTAAGAGCTAAGGAGCACGTGATAAGTAACATGAAGCGCGAGAATATATTCGAATGATCCATGTCACAGCTTCCTAAACTTTAAAGATAACGGCACATCAACCACCATTCAGTTTATGGAAACTCATTAATAAAACGGATACAAATTCTTCTCATCACGTATTTCGCGCTATTTCTTAATAATATTTCTAACCTTTTCTAAGAGTTAGAGGAAAAGCATACGACTGGATAAAAACTGATTTAAGTTAAAAACAAGTATGTACAGAAATTACAAACATTTACGGAAATATTAAAAAAAAACATACAAATCAAAATACGCATATATAGACATAGGAGTACCACAAGGGAGTATGATTGGTCCATTTCTATTTCTTACATATATAAATGATGATCACAACAGCAACGAAGCATCCTAGTGTCTTATTTGCAGATGATACAACGATATTAGTGAAATGCCAAAATATTTTATTATATGAACAAGACATTAACAATGCACTTAATGACATAATATTTTGGCTAGATAAAAATGATTTACTGGTTAATCTGAGTAAAACAAAAATAATGCAATTTAAATACTATAACGCAATACAAATACCTAAAAACATTACTTATAATAACATAAATATAGATGAAGTAGACACAATAAAATTTCTAGGATTAATGTTTGACCAACACTGTAACTGGAAGACGCATGCGGACTATACTTGTAGCAAGCTGGACAAATTCGTTTATGCACTGCGACGTTTAGCAAACACCGCGTCAATGTCTGCAGCTCTTTGTGCATATCACGGATACGTATCTTCCGTCAAATCATATCGTCTTATAATCTGGGGCAACTCTGTTGAATTCAATACAGCTTTCAAATTACAAAAGAAATGTATAAGATATATATGTAATGTAGGACCACTTGAAAGTTGCAAAGTGTTATTTAAAAAGCTGGGTCTACTTACGTTGCCATGCATGTACATTATAGACATGTGTATGTTTGTTAAAAAGAACCCCAAATATTTTGTACAAAGCAAAGACATTAACATGACTAACAGATCACAACGTTATCCCAATAAATTAGTTATGCCCGAGTGTAACAGCACAGCGTGTCAAAAGAGTCCCTATTTTATGGCTATTAAATTATATAATAAAATGCCAAAAGATTTTGATAAACTTAACTTTACAACTTCTAAAAGAAAATTGAATGGCTGGCTTTTAGACAAATGTTTTTATGACGTAAAGGAATATTATCTGAATACTTATTTCTAAAAAAATATTAAAGACATAGTCATATCGTTTTCTTCCTTTTGTTTTTTTTCTTTCAATTGTGTATTTTGTTTTTTTTTGACATTAAAATATGTAATTTTTAAATGAAAATTAATATTTATTATTGATATTTGCATACTATTAAATTAGTTGAGTGACATGATCCTGAAAACCGTGATAGAACAGCGTAGAATTAACAGCTAATAAAAAGTCTTTTTGGTGGAACCCTGATGATTATTCTACGGAACTCCTAAGTTCCGAGTCTAAGCACCTAATTGTGTTTATGCACTCAGATGCATGTTAGACGAAAAAAGCGGAAAGTTTTCCCTATACGGGATTTATAGGCTTGTTGCGAGATGTCCCGCGTGAATGCTTCTCTCTCCTGGGAACACGAGATAGACTTCTCTGCGCGAGGGCGAGAAAGAGAAAAGCCTTGTGCCTTCTTGGCGAGAGCATAGGAGGGATTTCAAACGCGAACAGCGCATAAAGGCTGGTAAAGTGGACAATGGCAACATATATGATGCTGGTATTGCAGATGGTGCGCGGGTGTTCTGATTCAGGGCTACTAAATAAATTGCAGACCGTAGTTCTGATTTCTGGCTAATGTCTAATGTATTCGCAGCACGTAGCTTTAGCGTATTACGCTACGTAACATAATATTATCACAAATGCCGTAGTAGTTAAGTCATGGTAATATTCTACGATAACAGCCTTCATGGTCCAGTGGTTTAGGGCTTGGCTCTCGACTCGGAGGTCGTGGGTTCGATTCCCGCGATGGAACAACAAGAAATCTTGTTCTCTAGTTTGGTTAGGACTGCCTGCCTGCGTGCTGATCACCTGATTGTCTGACAAGAAAGATGATCCATTGACATGCCCATCCGTATGGGCATGTAAAAAGTAGGTCCGGCGCCTTATTTCTTGCCAGTCGTGTACACTAGGTTTCGAGAGTAAAGGAAGAGTGCTCTTGTGTACTGTGCACACACTTGGGCACTATAAAATAACTCCTGCGTAGTTGGCCTGATTTCAATGAAACCAGCCATCGTCACGCTTTCTTCCAAGGAGTGCCGCATCGCAGTGCAAAATGCGTACTTAGCACATTAAGACGGACGGTACCTATACTGCCAGAAGTCCGTGTAATTGTAAGTTACGGATAACTCCGACGAAGAATTGCCTTTTTTCCCTGTTTCTAGAAGAAAACAATGAACAACTTCTACAAAAATGCCTTTCATACAACACTTAGCTGCTGCTTTCTATAGCACACTGTGTCGGTTCGCAGCGGATTGGATCGGGCCGCATCGCAATTACCAAAATCCGCGGCGAAGTGATGCGGCCCGCTCCGGCCCGGCAAAGTGTGCGATAGTTCATATAAAATGTATGGAGCGCATTTTTTTGTCAGGCCGCCCCCCAGCGTGCCGACATAATGTGTCCAATTTACCTTAGCCTATCAAAAGGTTTACCTTTATGGTTCAAGGGCCGGTAGTGTCTTTGCACATAGTACCTAAGTACTTATCATAAGTCAACGACTTACGAATTCGACTTTTATTGCCGTATTCGATTTCGTTTATCGTTATTTCCGACATTTACCATTGTGTAGATTAATGGCCCGTTTCAATAACCTCTATTTGTTAGAAACGTCAAACTTGTATCGCAAAAAACCGTCAAATGGTTGAATGACGACGATTTTATTATATTATATATATATATTTAAAAAAAAAATTTTTTTGATTTATGGGTGTGCAGTTCTGGGAAGAAGTTTTTGGAAGCATGTAGGTATGTAGATCATGTAAATATGTAGGTACTCGTAGGTTGCACAAATCTATGCAATACTCGACTCCTATTGCGATAATTCCAAAAAAACAACATTGCCGGCAAAAAATGTGCCTACACCAGTTCTAAAATTATATTATGTTTAACTTTTTACTCATGTCTGTTATCTGCAGAAAAAATAAACTGAGAAGGCTCAGACTCAAAGTATGCAAGTTAAATGAATACCATTTGAGTACGTGTTCGATTGTAAGGGCTCCGAATATTGTACTATAATGAACACACTAAACTTGATAAAGGACAAATACCTAAAACGAAACGAAACAATGATACGCCTGTAATTACTGTTCAAGGAGGTAATTATGAAGTGCATTCAATTATTTCGAATATAAGTGAAATGTCCTCCGTTTTGTCAATATCAAAGGTCGGGTTTCTTACTTTACACTATCGAATAACACGGTCACTCACAGAACACTTGTTCCTAAATATATTATGTTCACTAGTTAATTATTTAAATTACAACAAAAATAAATAGAACAACAGTCACGCAGTACACTGACGGCTTGTCTGTCTGACGCGAATTGTCATTTCGCGAGTGTCTGAAAACTCAAAAGTCAAATGTGCGAAAAGGTATTGAGCAAACAGCTGATTGTCACAGTGTTGCCATTTATGTAAATTTCAGAAACTACTATTGTTTTCTATTTTATTGTGAGAACTGAGATGCGACTGTTAATAATTCTGAATTTGAAAACGTTGTGTCCCTACACTAATTAAGTAATGTGTAGGGTCCTAGCATCAAGTATACTCTGGATTTACTACGCAATTATTATTACCGTGTGTGAACGAAACTGAAGGGATGAAAAGGACGAAAATAATATTTTTTGTCTTTGTCAGAAATTCTGTTAGTCACAACTGTCTCAAAGAAAAGTTGCGACCAACAAATCAGTAGAGACCTATATTTACTTCGTGTATTTATGTGATATAAGTGATTTACAGTAATTTATGTGATGAAACTAAGATGTAGTACAGTGTTGCATAAGACTTAACATGGTTATTTAATATTATTTAATCGGTTGTAAAAGCCGTACTGAGTAAAAATTACGAGACATAACCTTTCATACGTAAGTACAATTTTTAAATAAAAATATTCCTTGTTTTGCAAAAATATTTACAGAATGAGAGTAGTAGCATATTAACAAGTTATAAACGGCATTAATCATCACAATAATAAATATATTAACCAATCAAATTAAGTGGTAAGGTTATTTTGTCATCCTCCAAACAAACGTCAGGCTGGTCCGCCATCTTTAACTACTTAAAAATTTGATCAGGTTATAAATTTTTAAAGGATACCAGCTGAGGTACTGCTAAATTACCCTAAAAGTGGGGTATTTTTAAGCTATTGCATAGCTTCTATCGCGGGCCTTGAGCGCGGGGACCGAATCCAGAAATTCCATAACGAAAAAACCTCACGCTCCCCACTCCGACGGGCACGGAGGTGTGGCTTGAAGGCCGTGCATCGTCTAACGTCGTTTCAGTTCGGCAGTCTTCGACACGGCGTTGTGTGCGTGCGATAATGCTATGCAATAGCTTTACCGCGGCAGTCCCCGAGTGCCACACGTCTTTTTTATTTAATCTTAAACTTCATATTACTTAATGAAACTACTGTTACAGATTTCCAAAGAACTCTGCAATCCGCCAATTATGGATTTATGCCATAGGGCGACAAAACTGGTCAAAAAATAACCAACCAAATATATTCCAATATGCTTTAGACATTTTGAACAAAGTTGTTTTATAAAAAGTGCTTGAAATATGACACATTTAAAACCATTCTCAATCATTTCATATCGTCGAACAGGTTAGTTACTTTAATTGTATTAACGTATGTACTCTAAAAGTGATTATTATATTATTAGGTCATTAGGTTGGTCATTGGCTTTAGGCCACTGCTGCTTCAGGTCAACGCTAGACCACACACTGCACAACAGACGACTACCAAATTAGAGGAGGTTCAATTGGAAGGTCTAAGACATCCACCGTACTCCCCGGACCTTGCTCCCACAGATTTCCGTTTTTTTTCGAAATTTGGATAACTTCTTGCAAGGGGAAAAATTCAACTCCGATGGGACAGTCCAAAGCACCTTCAAAGATTTTATTGATTCCTGTCCGAATGGTTTTTTCAGTAAAGGAATCAATGAAATACCTATAAGATGGAAAAGTGCATGGATAGCAATGGTATATACTTTGATTAAATAAATATATTATGTTTAAAAAATCGACTTTATGTTCCTCCTTTACAAAACGCCAATATCATATGTAAGGACCTAATATAATATTAGATTCAGATTCTGAGTAGAGTCTACTGAAATGTGTTAATATTATTACTGTATCTTTTATAGAAACTTGTAGTGATTAAATGAATACCTATACAAAATTAATTATCAACATTATGTCCATCCATTCTTTACAATATCCTAGTTCATAAATAATATTTAATTTTTAAATTTCAGATACAGGTACAGATATAGATACAGGTATCTTCACTGCTCACTAGCGGAAAAATTAAAGATTCAGTACATAAAAGATAAGGGCGGTCTGAGGTATCCGTCAAAATTCGTAATAAAAATTTGCGAAATAGCGAAGGAGTAAAAAAAGAAAAATTACAATTAAAAAGAAACCGTTCTATTACAGGTGTGTTGTACAGTGTATGTACAAAAAATGTATTGGACTCAAATTATTTTATGATGAACACCATTATTCAGATCGACCTATTTTTAATTAAATCAATAAGATAAAAAATATTTCAATGTATGTAACTAATGTATTCATTATGCAACAAAATCTTTTACAAACAAAAATTGACAACATAAGAAATATGTACCTATTTATTAGGGTATTGTTGAATAGGTATTTAAAAATCAGTCGAATCTAGGAGTTGAACGGAACTTCTTTAGCATGATTTATTGAAAAAATTGTGCTTCCACAATTTAATTTGGAGTAACTTGTTTCATTTTCACACTACATTAAATTCAGCATTTAACTTTAAATTCTCTTTAAATTGTAATTTGTAATATTATTATGCATGCATTTTATACTTAGGGTCAGTATTTCGACTATTATAGCTCTAAAACCTAATCTTAATTATATTTTTATTAATTCAAATTTAAATAATTATTACCTAGCAACTCGTGCAGCAATGTTCTCTCTAATACCTTAAATATAAATAAAAATAATATAGCCAGACCCAAAAATATTCTAACGACGCGACATAGTATAATTTTTGTATTTTTTTGTTTTTAAATGGTAGTTTTCGACATTGAAAACTACCAATTTAGAGCAACATGGAATTGAAACGTCAATGTCAAATCTCGCACAAATTATCGTCTTCGGTAATTGGTTCTTAGGCCATTTTAAAGAAGAAGAATTGGTTCTTCTGTAGTTTTTCGCCTGTTTCTCTGTTTTGTTAAATTTTACTTGAATGCTACGTAAAGAGTGAATTAAAAATATACAAAATACTTATATTATTCCGCCTTTTACAATGAACAATTAATATTAACTCAGGCCAGTAATAATTATTCTTGAATGTTTACTCGCGTGTTACCTAATCGTACTCCGTACTGTATCAATTGAAGTTAATATAGTTGCAGTAAATAGCCAGAAAGACAACAAAATACCGGTTACTAAGTGAAATATCTATCGGATATTTGACACACGTTTTTAAAAATGACTGCGCGGGAAAAAGATTTCTTTCGGGAGACATGGGCAAGATATTTAGGTAACTGGGTAAAAATTATTTCTTTTTACTAGTTTTTTTGGGCATGGACTATCACAGAAAGGATAGTCTGTACTATGGTCTTATGAACAGTACCAGTCGTTAACGGCGACTGAACTGAAATTTATAATAGCTATAAATGCTATAGCTATAAAAAGTCATGCTAATAGCGTTTATTATAATACAAGTACCTGGGTAACCGAGCTTTGCGCGGAGTTCTAGTAGACTTAAAACAGTATTCTTTTTGTCCATAGATTAATGATTACTATTAATGATATTGATAATGATTATTATTAATGATATGATACGTCGTAGCGTAGCGGAGACCAATCATTAATCTAAGTTTTTGTCATTTGAGTAAAAATAAAAAGAATCACAAAAATATTTATCTGACCGGGATTCAAAAGCATCCTATTCTGAATTTCCGAACATCCCAAAAATTATACATACGCATACGAAACTGCCAAAGGGACTGACATATTAGAGTCGAATATATTTATATATTGTCGCACTACTAACGAAAAAAACATTTATAACTTAAAAATGTTCTGTTACCCATGGATAAGACCTAGCTTGATAGAAAGATAGCTCCGTCAAACTCCGACCATACAAATTTGTATGGTTATACTTGCAGCCGTTTCCGAGATACTGATTAAATATAAATATACAAGGTCAGCTCGTTTAAAATATAAAATCTAAGTATCATTGTGTGCGAGTGGCTTTAGCAACATTTTTGTGGTAACGAAGAAATCTTTTTATTTGTAGCTGTGGATTCCATAAATCAGCATTATACCTATACAATATCACAAACTTCTGTAACAAGAAAATATTTAATTACACTGTTTTATAGCTTTTAAAATACTCAACTGCTATGAAAAATTTTGAAATGATTGTAATAATAAGAAACCTTATATTAAAACTTACCCCTCATCCTTTGTGATACTATGATCGCTGAAGAGGTGCATTGTTGCAGGCTATGCGAATGAGGTGGGTGAGTCCTTCCGTGCAGTCGTGCCGTTGGGGGTTGTGCGGGCGAGCTACGCGGTCGCATTTGCCTACGTCCTCACGGATACTGCTGACAAGAGTTGGAAGATGTATCAGGTATATAAGATGAACAAAAATTTTCAAGGCGAATTTAGATCAATGGCTCACAAATTATTCAAATTATTTGATAATTATTCATGCTTAATACTTAAATGTTTTTAGATTTTAAAACAAAATATAGGTGGGCAGATGTAGACTAACCTATTTTGTTACTTATGTGCTGTAGCCCCTGCACAACAACAGGCAGATACGAAAATGTATGCAAATCATATAGTTAACATATTTTAATAGTGTAGTTACTGATAAAACTGTAGTGTTTCAGGTTTCCAACATATTTATTAGAAAACAATTGACACAGTCTTTTTACTGCATTCAGAAATTACTACAACTTTTGTTAGAATTTTGATTCTTAGTAGTTTAAAGTTTTGCAGTTAATATTTTTAATATATCTGATATTCTATTAAGTAATTTATCTCATATTCTATTGAGTAATTTTCTCTGCATTCAATAATATTTAACTTGTGTACTGCTTTTTAGGCTCCCGTACCCATAGAATGTAAATATTATATTACTGAGACTTCGCTATCTGTTTGTCCGTCCGTCCATCTGTCACCAGTCTGTATATCATGAACCGTGATAGAGTTGAAATTCTCACAGAAGGTGTATTTCGGTTACCGCTATACCGGTTTTTATTACACTTCTCAACTAAATACACATGTCTATCATTTCAGAGGGGTGCCCGGCCCAGCAGAGTGCTGCACGAGACGGGCGACGCGCTCATCTGGCAGACACTAGCCTCTGTTGTAGTGCCAGGGCTTGTTATAAACAGGTAAATATTTTAATTACATGTTTGTTTGTTTCCGTTTGGCATGCAACATAGTTAGTCCTTTGTAAATTTTATATATAAACGCCTACGAAAATAAAATAGCAATCATTCATAAGACCTATAGATTTTTATAAATGTTAGTTTTTTCACGGTTGTAATATGCTATTTTATTATCGAAGTATTTTAAATTTTTAATGTAGGAACAAAAGTAATTTATTCTTCTGAATAAAGTATGCATAATATACAATTGTTGTAGTTACACATATTGTTAGGGACAGTTCACACCGCGACGATACGCGAAGCTACGCGGCGCTGCATTTTTAAGTTACCAATCCATATTTAGATAATAATATAAGATAATATATTAACTTTTATTTATACATTGACTTCAGTAATATTAGAATTTATTTTATCTTTATAATGGCAAGTGGATTTAATTCTGCAAAATTGACATAATATATAACTAGGTATTATTATTTATTTGTTTTTAAAATCATATCTTTTGTGTAATTTATTTTATTGTGATTATTTTGTATTATGTGTTAATTTATCCTTTAAAATTGTAATAATTTTATAATGAGTTTTATTTTTACGTACTAAACAAATTGACTATTTAAACGAATCTTTAACTTTTATCTAAATGTTATTTGTTAAACTTAACTCCCTAGCATTGTGGAATGAAATGAAATGAACATATACTTTATTATTTGATTTGATTTGACGTTTCATATGACATCAGTCATACACTGCACATGCGCTGTGCAGCGTGGTGCAACCTGACATTCGAACTCTTACAATGAAACGAGTATCTTCTTTTGTAAATTGTAAGTTATAAAGTTCAATTTTGAATAGCTATCTTTAAAACGCAGAGCTATGTCGCGTATCGTTTAGTTTCGGTGTGAATTGACCCTTATATACACACATAAACATAATCAAGATCCTCACGTTTAAAACTAGTGTAAGGATTTGTAGATCTAAAAATAAGAAAAATTGACCTGGCTACTTGAAAGTGAACTAATAAATATCTCTTAACACCAGTCAAGCAAGTTACACTTTATAGTGTCAACACAAATTAATTTAATTTTACTTAGACATTAAATTTTGTCGCAAATCTTGATTCCAAGAAATGCAAATGACCAGATTATTCTTATTGCAAGGAAAAATCCCGCTACAGCGGGCACTTTCCAAAGGGATTTTGTATAAGTTTTTTTTTTTACTTTTTATTGGATAGCCGCGTCTTCCCGTTAAACTGTGACAGTATGATTCAGAATCCGGCGGTCCAGGAAAATTCTGAGCGCTGAAAATAAAACTCTGCCTTATTACAATAAAGTTGAAAGGAAGTGTCGAGCTGTCATATATATGACATTGATATTTGACTGATTGATGACTCGAACACACAGTGTGTTCGATTTTCAGCTCTATTCTATTCTCTGAATTTTCTCCGGCCTTCCGGATTCTGGATCTTGTGGTCCCAGCCATTCGTATTTAATTTTTTTTGCAGGATATGTGCCTTGTCACAGAAGCAACTGAAGACCAGGTACAGTCGTATACCCAGGACGCCCCGAAACCTGGCAACAGTAGCCATAGGTCTCGCGTCTATTCCCTTCATCATTCAACCCATAGACAGCGGTGTCACCCTCCTCATGAATCTCACCTACCGCAAAATGGTGGACTGATTTTTTTACTCTAGCAACAATTTTTGCCAAAGATTCTAAGATCCATATTTTGTAAGTTATCTTATATTATATCCATATTATGTATCTTGTTATGATAACTCTATTTTTTAAATGTAAATAGAAATGCATAAAACTCACTATATAATACACTTACATTACAATATATAGGGAGGTGATACACACACTACAGAAAAATTTTAAAATAAATATTCTGATTACAATTTTACGCATTATTTTTCGTTATATTATAATATAACGAACTGAAACTCGTCAAATTGTAAAACGAAACGCAACTCGCACGTTGATTGGTTAAACCGTGAACGGAATATGCCCCGCGCCGCCATATTTGTTTGTTTATTCATTTGTTAATTGTTAACGAATGTAAGCAAACAGTGTTTTGGTGATTTTAAATTGATTTCGTGTTTATATGTACTTATATAAAATTGTCGTGGAAGCAAATTAAATCTGTTATTAGCCAAAGAAGTTTGCAGTGCAGTTTGAATGATAAATTAGTTAGTGTTAGTCACCGAACATAGCCTAAATTGAAATATATTTTCCCGTTGTCTAATATTTTATGTGATTTAACTTAATAAATGTGATTTTGATCTTATAATAGTTGACAACATTCGATAAAAATGAATAAGCACACAAATATGGCGGCGCGGGGCATATGCCGTTCAACTAATCAACGCGCGAGTTGCGTTCCGTTTTACAATTTAACGAGTTTCAGATAGTTATATTATAATATAACGAAAATAATGAGTAAAATTGTAAGCAGAATGTTTTTTTGCCAATCTCTCGACATTTTATAATCTTGCTTGTTATATTACAATCTAAAGGTATTTACAATTTTACGGTGACATACACTTTTTTTCTTTTCTTAAATCTTTCTTTTCTAATCTTGTACCTTCTTCACATTGATGTAAAGAAAAACAATAAGACATTAGATAACTTGAATTACATAGAGGAGAAATCTATTTATAATAAGTAATCAATGTATAATTAAAAAATATTTAATCATAAAAATTAGGCAACAAAAAAAGTTTATTTTGCGATTTTAGCGTAAGCACTGTGACGTGCTGTGACGTGCAGTAAAATTTGTATTGTTATGCGCTTTACTCGCTCGGCTGTACGCACTAGCCTAGACGGTGTAGATGTGATTTTAATAGGTGAATTGTAATTTGTAGGAGTATTTAGGAATCTCGAAGAGACTAGTAAATTAGTGGGGGTCGCCCCTCCGGTAGTTATTGAGTTAGCAAATTAAAACTTTTGGCAAAGAGTACACTAAATCTAAGGGGTTTATCTAAGAAAAATGTGAATGGACTCGTATCAGCTCCGACTTGTGGGTACGATGTACGAAATACGAAGATTTCCGAAAGACAGTGGGCCAGGTGGTCGTGGCCGTACTGTATATTTTGTTCTTTGTAGGTATTCGATTCTGCTAATTAAATCCTGAAATAATACAGTTACGTCTTACGATCCACTCCCGGTATGTTAATACTGCAAAATGGTATTTTCCTAAACGTCAAACCAACGTCAAACACGTTTTGATTCGTCCAAACCCCTTAAATTAGTTTATGAATTATCGAAACGATTCATTTATAATTCAATAGAAGTAAAAGTAAGAATTGGGGTTCAGGACCAGTTCAAGCTTAAACATTCAATTGAATAATAATTGTGTCCATAAACGACAGAAGTTTACGCTGTATAAATGAATCTCTCTGTGATTATTTGAAATTGTTAAATGTTTACATTCCTATGAATTTAAATACTTATGGCGCGTTGGCCTTCAAGCGCGGAGGTCGCGGGTTCGAAAAGTTTTCCGTGTCCCTTGGTCATGAATGTGTATATTATAATAAAAATCTTAAATATATGTAAAGTATAAAGGTATTTAATATAATTCCCGTTATCTGGTACCTGTAACACAAGTTCTTCGGATACTTAGCACGGGACCAGATTGACTTGGTGTGAAGCGTCCGAAGAACTTGTGTTATAGGTATCAGAAAACGGGAATTATATTAAATACTTTTATACTTTACATAATATATTTAAGATTTTTATTATATTATATACATATTTAATACACATCCCTGAACCAGGAACACAGAAAAATTTTTTGTTCCTTCGGCGGGATTCGAACCCGCGACCCCCGCTTGAGCACCAATGCGCTGAACCACTGAGCCACAGAGGACGTATAAGTTATATAAATTAATATAATGTATTGTAAGGAAAGTTTTTAGAATTATGTGCTTATTATACCGCATAGACCAGGGTTTCCCAACATTGTCTTCATGGAGGCTCCCTTGGATATTTTCATGCCTCTCTGTGTTATTATTATTCCAAAAAGAAAAACGTATTTTTATCGATATTTAGTTATTTCTTACAAGCCGCTGGCAAAAACATAGAAGATGTGACATTCTAATTATTAAACTACTAACGACGCGACGCGACGTCTCGTGCGCGGTGCTGGTGCGGTGCTGGTGCGGTGCGTCGGACGGAATTGTTTTGTCAGCGTAATTTGGGTGCAAATTATTGATTGTACTGTATTTTATTACCTACCTAAAAAGTAATATTATAATACTTATTATAAATAAGTAATACATAAGAGCTGATAAAATGACGGCAGGTAATTATCTATCCCTACTGACAATAATTCGAATCCGGACCGATTGAAAAGAAAACGGAATTTTTCATTTCATTCATCGATTTGTAAACACGTAGGAAGCTCGTGATTCTTACAAACATTACAAGGAAAGTTACATTGATGGATCGTTCGTTATTGGCCATTTCACATTGTCCCGTATCGTAATTTATGTTACGCTCTGAATTGTAGTTTCTGTGCTTAGATAAACTTTTTTATTGACAATCTAACCTATATAATGCAAATTAACGATGACTGTTCTTGTCGAAAAGTTCTCTTGAATTAATGTATGTAGGTAATGTAATGTATCCATTAAATTGAAAAACCTAAATAAGGAGCAGGCAAAATTGTCATCGGCCCCGGGCGGCAGACACCCACGCTACGCCACTGACGGTGCCACGATTGTATGGAAAAATTGTGGGCTGTTGAAGGGGACGTCAAAATTTTCAAATTTGGATCGATTTCGATCGTTCTATGAAAGATACGTATATATATTTTCTACTCTGTGGTCATCCTACGCGTGTAGGCGAGACCCAGTCCCCACTGGTTGGGAACTCCTGGCTTAGACAGTGGTAGTCGGCTTGTGAAAAGAAATTGTTAAGATGGCTTGTCAAGTGCCTTTACTTTAAATATTGTTCAATAAAACATATTAAATCTATAATATTTTATTATTTAACCCTGCCATTATTGAAATTAAACTTTTAGCGTATACGTTTAATCAGTGTTCGTGACTCTAAAGAAACAGAGCGTGTTAATTAGACAGCAAACAAAGAAATTAACATCGAACAAAATAAATACGGCACTTTGCCATTGACATTCTAGACTACTTTTCAACTGCACTCCGACCGCAAATATGTAGTTTCAATGTAGCAGTTCAGCTGTAATGAAACTGCAAACTAACCGTGCATCTTGATGCCGTTAGAGAGTAAAAAATGCAGTCTGTCTAAAGCCGTAGTTGTTCAGTTTACAATGTGTTTGTTCATACAAAGAATAGAAATATACACAAACAAATTATTACTTACTTGTATATGTAGGCATAGATGTATTATATAGTTATCGATGTATGTAGGTAATATATTGTGTTGGAGAAATTTCCTATGATTTCCCCAAAGGGTCACAGATCAGGAAGTCCACGAAAATAACCGTAATTATTTTAAAAAAATACGAAAAACCCGACTACGCCAAATTATTTCGAAATACCCAGTGTCACTCGAGCGCCTGCTGATTTGCAGGTTGGACCGTGACTATGGCGCATTTGAGGATCTGGACTCTAGAAAGTGCCAAAGAATTAATATACATACATACACTCGAAAAATGTAACCCCCTTCTAGCGCAGTCGGGTTAAAAATAAACGATGAATACAGCGCGCGATGCGAAATATTGCTTTTGAGAATAGAAGTAAACAAAGGACTTACCAATAATCCAACAACTGTACAATAACCAATAATTGCTGTTACTAAACTAAATATAACACGCCATGATATTAGTCGTTAATAAAACTATTGAAAATAACAGTAATGGCGCACGACGGAGGGAGCTGACGCAGTGATTATACAATTTATTGTTACATATTGTTCAATAACATTCATTTATTGTAGTAACAATTTCACTTCTAAAAATAAATCCACGGTGCTGCGAGCTACGGGTTATTTTATTCTGCAGGGAATCTTGCGCTAGCCGCTAGCTGGATCGGTCGGTGGTCATCTTGCCATGGTATAGCCCTGGGCACTGCGGGCTCGACAGGAGAGATATACTCAGTCATACACTGCATCTGATAGTCACACGGCAGTCTTGGCACAGTCAACAGAATATATATACAGTGGGCCTAGCAGGAACATTCGACAGCGGCGTAAACGTAACGTTAACGAATGAGAATTGTATAAAAATCTGAAATAAACATGACAGCGCCCATACAAGTTTCATTCTTTAACGTTACGTTTACGCAGCTGTCAAATGTACCTGCTCGACTCCCAGATGGTCACAGTATAGTTAGAACTTTGAAGTCAATTGTGATTTATGATCGTATTGTTTACACTTTCAAGACAAAGCTGGCTCTTAACTTTCGAAGTAGCGACAATGACGGAATGGAATCATCAATTACTTACGGATATTTTGGGCATATGATCTACTGCTTATGTAAAGACATTTAAGCAGAAAAATAATTTAAAAATTTCGAATAAAATATATTACCTATACTAAATAATATTAGGCGCTAAGTTCATTAACCTCACAGAAACAGTTGACTTTAAAGCTAAAACAAAGTCTGCCTAAATATTACCAAATCAATCAGCTTTGTGAGGTCAATGACCTCCGTATTGCCGTAATGAACGTAATGTTAATTTCATTAAGTTTTTTTTTCAAAAATTTTAAAATTATTTTTCTACCTAAGCTTTACATAAGCAGTAGATCACATGCCCAAAATATCCGTAATTGATTTTACCAAACCATATAATATAATATGTATTAGTACGTGAAGCAAAAACTTTGAGTGCAGTTTCATGAGTGTGACCGGAGGAGAATGAAATTTGGCACAGTTAAAGATTATGTGGAGGAAGGTCTGCAGAAAGCGAATATTTTTTGATAAAGCTTAGATTTACGTAGGTACAGTTAATAAAAATAAAGTAAAGCTCACTATCTCACTCACACTACCACGTTTGTATAATAACAGCAGGTGTTGGTTTGACGACACACAAATAACCCTACAAAGTTGAAACTTTGAAATTAAAATATGAATTATAGTCCAATTTCCACCACCACAATTTCTAATTTCCAATTTTCACCATTACCACCACTTACCTCCAGCCTAAGTTATTTTGGTAGCGGTTCCATTCTTGCTTTGAAACAACAAGCATTATTTTAGGTTCAAAATCTGACAATACTTGAGAAGATATTTCAATACATAAAAATTAAAAACGACTCACTTGTTGTTAATAGGTGAATCTAGTAGTAAATTTAGCGTAAAATATTTATACAACGATAAGATAAGTGGGTGTACTAGTCACAAGATACAGTTCTTACCTTTGATTTACAGTGAAGTACGCTGTTACCTAATGGGTACCTACGTCAGTTGCGGATTTACACACTTGCCGCCCTTAGCCTATTGAATTTTTGCACCCAGGGTACCTGAAGGTATCTACTAAATATTATAATATGTTCAGAATTGTTAAAAGCGAGCTAGCGATTTTTATATTTTATCGGACAAGATCTGTTAAAATCATAATATTATCAGAATGTATAAAGAACATTATAAATAAAATAACAACATTAATAAACAAGACATTAGGTCTTTAAGTAAACAAAAAACACATTTTTTAAGGGGGCGGGAAATTTTAATATCGGAAATAAAAATCTGCTGCTATAGGTTCAAGCCTGCTCAGAGGTACGTTGATAGACGAATTAATTACAAACGTGTGAACGCTTTTGTAAGATCTAAAATGTAATAGAATCACAAGAATCGGTAATATTGTTTATTGTTTCATATTGACACCTATTGTTTATTGTTTCATATTGACACAATTCAACAAAAACTCTATAACACTAAATAATCATCCGTTGTACTTAATATTAACATAATAATAGGTCTTTACCTATGAAATTGCCGTTCTGCAGTACTGGCCATTTCAAATCAAAATAATTTTTGTTTGGCTAAGAATTCTAATTTCAAATTAATTTTATTTTAAAAACATGGAATTCTTTTTACAAAAGTAGTCATTTGTTTATTGATTAGTGTTACATTTTCATTGCATTTCAATCTTTTTCGTCATCATGGATACGTTAAAAATTCGAGTAATTATGGAATATGAGTACCGTCGTGGCAGCAACGCGGCACAAGCGGCACGCAACATCAACGACGTTTACGGATCTAACACTACAAACCAACGCACCACCTGTTATTGGTTGCTCGCTTCCGTTCTGGAAATTTCGACCTGAAAAATGAACCTCGCGGTCGTCCGAAGACTTTGGTCAACAACGACGAATTAAAGGCGATTGTGGAAGCTGATGATACACAATCTACGGCTGAATTAGCAGCAGCTTTCGACGTTAGCGTCAAAACAATATTGGTCCATTTGCGTCACAATGGCAAGGTAAAAAAGCTTGACAAATGGGTGCCCCACGAACTCAATGATCGCCAGCGCGAAGTACGCGTCGAGACGTGCCTTTCACTGCTCAACAGACACACAAATGAAGGAATTTTGAACCGCATTGTTACCTGCGATGAAAAATGGGTTCTGTTTAATAACCGCAAGCGCTCAGCAAGTTGGTTAGATCCTAGTTCAGCACCTAAACAATGCCCTAAACGAAAACTTACCAATATAAAAGTGATGGTCACTGTTTGGTGGTCTAGCGCCGGTGTGATTCATCACAGCTTTTTATTAAACGGGGTGAGCATTACTGCAGATGTGCACTGTGAATAATTGAACACAATGATGGAGAAGCTGGCACATCTTCAACCAGCATTGGTCAATCGCTCGTCTCCGCTGCTCCTGCACGACAACGCGCGACCTCATACTGCACAGCAGACGGTCTCCAAGCTCCAAGAACTCACCAGACCTTGCGTCTACAGACTACTACTTTTTACAGAATTTGGATAACTTCTTGGCGGGAAAAAAATTCAATACCCGAGAGGCAGTACAAAATGCCTTTGAAGAATTTGTTGCCTCCCGTCTAGCTGATTTCTTTAAGAAGGGCATCAATAAACTGCCACTGCGTTGGCAAAGATGCATTGATTGCATGGGTGATTATTTCGATTAATACAAATAAAAAATACATGAAAAAAATTCGTTTAAATTTTTTCATACAAAACGGCAATTTCATAGACCTAATATTAAATGTTCATTTAATTTAATCAAATCTTTGGGGTACCCCAAGGAACTTTATTGAGTTTGTTTCTCTATTGTTTGTAGTTTATATTTTGGCAATAAATATTTTGTTTACGTTTACTTTTACGTTCATAATAAAGTAATTAGTTATAGTAGTAGGTATACAAATCTATCAACGTAAGAGTCGTCAATAGGCTTATTAAAAATTGATAGTTATGACCTATGACGAGGTTCTATGTTATTAAAATCCTCTATCGTAAAATGTTTTTATATCTATGTCTGTTCATCTTTTTCAAATGGCGGAGAATTTGTCGTTAGTAAGTACTAATGTATTTCACGGAACTAATCCCTTGTATTATTAATTCCTAATTTTTCCCCTTTAAGTGGGTACCCAAAATGACTTTATCCTTGATAGAATATGTAAGCGGAAACGTAAATGCCTTGGAACACATTGAAATTTTAAATAGACATATGTTATTTAATATACAAAAGTGTGTGTTAATGTTTAGAACTAGACCGAATTTTAAAACAATTTCATGCGTTGATAAAATATTATGTTGTTATTCGTTGCGATAAAATTCTAATTCCTTGATGAATTGCAACTAATGAATAATCACTGTGAATTTCTTTGATTTGTTAAAAATGAAAAAAAGTTAAAAACCTAGTAGGTATTGGGGCGTTGCAGCTGAAATCCGATTTACCAAAAAATGTTGTTTCCAAGTTTGGGTTAGGACAATGCAGGCTAATCACCTGATGAAGAAGAAAGGTGATCCTTGCGTCGGATGGGCATGTAAAAAGTCGGCCCTGCGCCTAATTTCTCGCCAGTCGTGTAGGTCACCCGTCCCACTAGGCTACGAGAGCAAAGGAAGAGAGAGAGAGCTCTTGTGTACTGTGCAATCACTTGGGCACTATAAAAATAACTAGTAGCTGGTCTGGTTTCTGTCATCGAAATTGATGTGGGGTGTTATATATATATATATATATATATATATATATATATATATATATATATATATATATATATATATATATATATATATATATATTGTGTTCCATCCCCCTAACAGTATCAGGGCTTGTTTTATATCTTTTTATTCTTTCTCTTTTTGATTCTTTTTCTATTTTTTACAAATTTTTTCGAAAATATACAATAAATTTAAATTCAAATTCAATGTCAAGACAATAATCAATAAATAATAAAATATACAAATACAATTCAGTTAAAATGTCAATAAAAACAACGGCACACACATTCAACTTAAACCTACTATCACAATAATACTTAATCTAGAGCCTATACTAAAATCACACCAAAATATCACAGTTTTTCTTATTTACACAGTTTACAATATTTTTGCAGTAGGAGAGAAAAACTTCCCTCTTCCTTCCCCCCAGGATGGAAGACAGGCTCTCACACGTAATCGATGTGCCCAATTTTTGCTCAGTATCATATCTACTGCTAGCAAAAATCGGGCACTCGAGTAACAGGTGAGGAACCGTCTCCTCAACTCCTGGCTGACATGAACACGTGACATTACAATCTTATAAATATTTTTAAGTCTTGTGTGAATGGAGTAGGACTCTCAAAGCCTCAAAGGAGTCCAGCCACCGTCATCTGCTACAGTACCTAATACATATATCCTACTACTATTATAAAAGTGAAAGTTTGTAAGGATGGATGAATGGAAGGCTATCTGGATGAAAGGATGTTTATTACTCTCACGCAAAAAATACTGAACATCAAAATATATGTAATTTGGTATGGTAGTAGTTTAGGCTTTGGATTAAGAAGGATTAGGAGGAACATAAGCTACTTTTTATCCTCAAAAAGTTAGTGTACGGAGCCGCGGGCAAAAACTAGTAATTTTAAAAATTGGCTAACTGAACTCTGAAGGACTTCGGACGGGCCGGGGCTCTTACTAAACTGTTAACACTTAAAATAAGGATTCCAACCTGCCGTAGGCTGCAATGGAAACCCCAAAGGTTACGTGATTATGTCTACTCGACTTAACCTAGTTCAAAAGCTATTCTGATTAGTGTGGGAATAGTGGAAGCTCCAAAAAGAGATCTCCGACTGAGCCTGGTGCCATGCTCGGTCAGGCCGAAGCCCAATGTAGTAGTTTTCAGATGTTGTATTTAAATATAGCGCCGACCTGTGAAAACTTCGATAGCGCGATTCAGGATAATGACAGTAATTGGTCCGCCACATTAGTACGAATCGAAGAAATTTAGCGCCAGTGACAAAACACGCAAATAAGCTATCGCTTAACACTAGATTGAGAAAGCCCTTAAGTGACGTATTAAATATTTTTGTTTAGATTTAAAATCCTACAAATAACAGTAATACCCTTTATCTTATAGCTGACCTTTAAGGCAAGTTTTAAATACCTTTCGTTATTTTTAAATTATATATTACTTTTCAAATTAAAATAAATAAATAAATTCTTTATTGACACAAAGTAATTTTACATATCTGAAGTCCCTGACCACTGCGCTAGTGTCAACTGTATTACAGAGTCTTCGCCCATGAAGATACATGTTATGTCAATATAGGTTTAAAACAATTTAAAAGAAATAAAAAATTAGATAAACATCTTATTTGAAAAGTAAAAATTGTTATTGTAAAAAACATCAGTTCCAACTTCCATCTATAGGCGATATAATTAGTTATATAAAATACTCACCAAACGTCGTCACTTTTCTTCCTAACCAATTTTACAATTTCATACACAAACTTTGCCTTTTTTTACACTCACTAGGTCCGTTTGCATCGCGTCCAGGCGTAGCACTGAGTTCCCATGACAGTTGACACCTTACATCTTACCTTCTTGTGCAGGTCACAAGCGGTAGCGGGCTGTTTCTTGGTTTATGGCAAATTACTCTTTACTCTATAGTCTATAGACTATTGTGTGGTTAAATGTTGGAAGGATAAAGTAGGTGTACTCACCGTGGGAGAGCCATGCTATGGCACGAATGAGTTGGTTCGAGTTTCATCCGAAGAAATACCAAGACCACGACTCGGACTACATGAACTACCTGGAATCTCTCCGGCCGGAAAAAACAGCGATAAAAATAGTGCTAATACAATAGAGCTGAAAATCGAAAACAAGAGAGTTTGAGTTTGTGTATAAATTACTGCCGTGTGTTGACGGGTGTTCGATTTTCAACTCTATTGTATTAGCGCAAATTCCGGATTCTGGATCCTGTAGGTACAGAGTACTGGCGCGAAAAAATGCTTGTGCTGTCTTTCGGCGTGAGATCGACGGTACTTTTAAAGAGGAGGAAAAGGGAAAGGGAAAATTATTACACGTCATGTAATAATTTTGGTGAGCGGATTCCGGGTACATGTTAGTTCACTCGCATTCTATGTATTATGGTATCGCGTATGTATATGGCGATAGGTACAATGAAAAAATTTACATACGTGTGATAAAACCCTATTATATAAAATGATAACATGCCTGTAAATTCTAAATAATATTAAAAAATATCCTTTTTAGGGTTCCGTAATAATCAAGGAACCCTTATAGTTTCGCTCTGTCCGTCCGTTTGTCTGTATGTCTGCCTGTTTGTCTGTTCGCGCTTCTAGCTTCTGTAATCTATACATATAATAAAATCGGAACCTGTCGCTGTCTGTACATGGAAGATATATGAGACAAACTATTACAGGGGGACTTTATGAAGGACATAAAACCCAAAACGATGATTCTTAGAACTTTGTCTGTTTGTCTGTTTATCTATTTGTCTGTACGTTTGTACGCGCTAATCTCAGAATGTACTGAACGGATCTTGATGAAATTTGGTACGGTAGTAGTTTAGACTCTGGATTAACAAATAGGCTACTTTATATTGCGGAAAAATGTACGGTTCCCGCGATATTCGTTTTTGCGCGTACGAAGTCAACGGCTTAACCGATTTGAATGCGGTTTTCACTAATGCGTTTTGGTTACTCCTCTCCACTTAAAATTTAATTAACTGACTTTCAAAGAAGGCGGTTATACATTCGGCTGTTTATAATTATTTTTGTATGTTCAACGATTACTCCGCCGCCTGTGGACCATTTTCAAAAAACATTTTTAGCTGTAAAGGGTATAATCCCCAAATGTTACTTTTGACACCAAAGTGGTGACCTGATGTTGGGATCCATGAGGAGTCGAGGGGACTCCTCTAAATTTATATACAGTGATTTTGACTTTTTCTGAAGAAGTCCAGGCATATGCTACCAAAAATAAAGATTTTGTACCAAGGTATACCTGGATCCAATTGGATCAAACAAAAGACTGGATCTGTTCAGTAACAGAACTCCCGTGTCGTAATAGATATATGTTTGGTGATTTCGGCGTTGTTTAAAGAACTGAAAGCATATGCCACTATGTCAATCATAGTAATCATCATCATCACCGCCTTCATCACACTATACACCATCACATTATGATGATAATAATATGTACTTCTCATAGTATTTTACACCGACACTTATATCTTTGAACTCTGCCGTTTGTCAAAGCATTTTCAAAATTCTTTTGTTGTTGTAAAGAATATAATTCGAAATTGGTCCCTTAGTCACCAAGGTCTGATGATGGCATCCATGAGAAATCGAGTTAACTCCACAAAATTATAAGGACATTTATAGTAATTTCGACTTCTATTGTAAGTAAAGTTTTGTGCCAAGGTGTAGGTACCCTAGATCCAATAGCACAGAACAGAACTCCTCAGTGTTTAACGATACACGTTTAGAAATTTCGGCATTGTTTAAGGAACTGCAAGCATATGCCACTTACAGTAATCATCATCATCACCACCATCTTCTTAGGATACACCAACATATTATTATGGTGACATAGGTACTCCTCATAGTTTAGTACACCGGTATCAATGTATTTGAAATTTTGCAATAGCCCAAATTATATTCGGTCATTACATATGAAATTGGCGTTTTGTAAAGAACATAAAGTCGATGTTTTTAAACATAATATATTTATTTAATCGAAGTACATACCATTGCTATTGCATATAGCAATATAGCATTATATATAATATAGCATTGCTATCTATGCACTTTTGCCATCTCATAGGTAGCTCATTGATTCCTTTACTAAAAAAAACATTCGGACAGGAATCAATAAAATCTTTGAGGGCGCTTTGGACTGCCCCATAGGCGTTGAATTTTTTCCCTTGCAAGAAGTTATCCAAATTTCTAAAAAAATTATGAAAATCTATTGGAGCAAGTTTCGAAGAGTACGGTGGATGTCTTAGACATTCCAATTGAGGCTACTCTAATTTGGTGACCGTCTGTTGTGCAGAGTGTGGTCTAGCGTTGTCCTGAAGCAGCATGAGAGAGAATGAGCAACCTCGGTTGTTTAGCAGCTAGCTTTTCCATCACGATTTGCAGTTGCTGGCAATAGACATCTGCCGTAATCGTCTGGCCAGATTTAAGAAAGCTGTAGTGAACGACACCGGCACTAGTCCACCAAACGCTCACAAGTAACTTTTTTTGAGTCAATTTTCGCTTGGGGCAGGGTTTGGCTGGTTCCCCAGGGTTCAGCCATTGCGATGAGCGTTTCCGATTATCGTACTGGATCAACTTTTCATCACAGGTAATGGTTCGATTTAAAATCCCTTAATTATTGTGCCGGTTGAGTAATGTAACGCAACAGTCGACGCGCGTTTGTCGGTTTGCTGCACTCAATTCATGAGGTACCCACCTTTCAAGCTTTTTCACCTTCCCAATTTGCTTCAAGTGGATTTAAACAGTTTTATCACTAACACCGCAGCCTGCAGCTAACTCGGACGTAGTTTTCGATGGATCCGCTTCCAGAATAGCCTTCAATTCTTCATTATCAACCTTGATATCCGGCCGTCCACGGGTCTTGTTCTACAGGTAGAAATTTCCAGAACGAAAACGTTGGAACTAAAAACGCACTGTGTTTTATTTTGCGACACCGCCGCCGTACACATCATTAATCCTTCGAGCCGTTTCTGCAGCACTGGTGTCTCGGTGGAACTCGTACTAGAAAATAATACGATATTTCAAATTTTCCATTTTGTAAACAGAATGACGCAAAGAAAAAACCAAAAGAGAAAAAAAAACCAAATGAATTACGGTTTCCGAAACACAAATGCATGAGTACCCACCTAAATAGCGGTATAAATTCGAAATTGGAATTCCTAACCAAAGAAGATATATTAGAGATCAAAGTGGCCAGTAGAACAAAACACCAATTTTTTTTTACAATCAATGGACCTAATAATATAAGCTGACTGCTACATTTTTTCAGCCGACTACTACAATAGATAATAATAATTATTTAATAATATAGTTTGTAATCATTATCATCACGGGTGATTGTTTATCACAAATTATTGGTCCACAGATCGGTAATGTGGAGTTTTTTTGGAGTTTATTTGGAGAAACGGACCACGGCCTCTCAGAAAGCCGGCATAAAATCGTTTGAGTTTGTTTTTCCGAGAGAGTGAGAATACCGGAGACTTTTTTTGTATTTATTACTTTCTTAAAATGTGTTAATAATAATAAATATAACTAAAAAGGGAATCATAATTATTTTTAAACAAAAAATGAAAACCGACTTCCAAAGTAAAAATGCACAGAAAAGTATAAAATAAAACTTATTTTCCACCATTGACCATTTATTTTTCAAAGCGGGACTTCTGCGGAATCATGCTCTAAAAAACACACATGTGCTATTTTGCGGGGTGAGGGGGTCAGGACTCCGCTTAAACTAGGACATATTGCAGAACAATCTTTTCTACCCATTATTATTAGCTCTACATACATTCATAGAGGTCTACATCTACAAACTTTATATATCTTTACTTCCCGCAATCAAAACGCCATTTATTAGCACATAAAATATTACCTTACAAACGCGGTGTTGTACTAAATAATTATCTTAAGCTAGCTTCTCACGGCGCGAGATATCACAAGTCGCGCCGCGCCGAGCCGATTTGTACGAGCGAGCATGCGTCAACAGGCGAGTCCGCGCTACTAATCTCATGGGCGCGGCACGGCGCGAGTCGGAGCGGCGCGCGTTGGGCACGGCCGCGGCCAGGTCGACACTACAGTCCGAGATACGCAGTGCATCATGTCGCAAGAAGAAGAAGTCATCGCTGTTGCCGCTTTTGTGTTATTTAGTGGAAATTATTTACTTAAACTTACTAAAAAAAAGAAAAGAAAAAGACGCTGGTGGATGACATCGTTCAATAAGAGCCGATCAAGGTAAGTTGTTCTTTTGATGACTACTGTAGAAGTCAAATTCTATTGTATGTAAGTTACTAATTATCAGGTTTTTTATTTCAGATACAACGGTTCAGATATGTTAACTGATTTAGTTAAAGAACCGAGCAAAAAATTTTAAAATTTCTGTAGAATGTCTACAGAAGATTATGAATATCTTCTAAATAAAATAGGCCATCATATTGCTAAAAAAGATACTAACATGCGAAAATGTATTCCAGTTCAAGAACGGTTTGCAATTGCTCTGAGATTTTTAGCATCCGGAGATAGCTACACAAGCCTTTCATATCTCTTCAAAGTATCTATTCAAACAGTTTCAATTTGCGTCAATGATGTATGCAAAGCTTCAAGAATTATCAGATGAAATAAAGGTAAGTAATTCAAGTAAAAGTATTTATTCAAAACGTAACTAGTAGTAAACAAGTAGTTAAACACAGATTCCTGTTCGTAAAAATCTCTCAATTCATTGTTTGAAGTTACCACCAGGCTTTCTATTTGCAACATCTGTGGAGAGAATTGTTGTGAAGAATATTGATTTGGAGACGGAGATAAAGTGTAGCCTGTAGATTGCTGTGAAGAAATAGATGGATGATAATTTGGCGATAGCTGTGGAGAAGGAGTTGAATTGTAGCCTTTAGATTGAAGTGAAGAAATAGATGGATGATAATTTGGTGATTGCTGTGGAGAAGGAGTTGAATGATATTTTGATGATTGCTGTGGAGAATATGGACGGTGAGAATTATATGCTGCTGATCCACGGAAATGTGGGAACTGATCAGACTGTCCATAATTGAAAGCCTGTGGTATAGGTGGTACTTCTGCATATGGGTTTGAAGTCAATATTTCATTTTGCTTTAAATTGAATATCAGTCTATCAATATCAATTTCTAGCATCGCAATCTCACGCGTATTCTCTTTCAAACCTCTTAATTTTTTACACAATAATTGCGTGTATAAGGAACATTCATCTTGCGGCGTTTGAAGTTTTCGAGTAATTTGTTTTAAACAATCTTAAGCTTCATCCATTTTCTTTTCTGTTTCACTACTTTTTGGTCGTTTAGGAAGCTTTATTGGTGTCTTAAATTGTGACTCTCCTTCCTTATCATCCTGTTTCGTATCGTCGTTTTCAGAATTGTTATTTTCCCTATGGTGGTCTTCTATATTTTCTTTATCTTCTGGGTTCTAGAAAAGATTAAAAGCTCGTTAATACAACTTATTTTGCTTGTTTCAGTTGCCTCGGACATCATCTGAATGGTTAATGATTGAAAAAGAATTCTGCCGAGTTTGGAATTTTCCTCACTGCCTAGGAGCAATCGACGGCAAACATGTGTTAATACAATGTCCTATCCATAGTGGGTAAGAGTTCATCAACTATCACAAAACTTTCAGCGTCGTACTTATGGCTTTAGTTGACGCAGATTACAATTATATTTTTGTGGATTGCGGCTGCCAAGGTCGGATAAGTGATGGTGGCGTGTACAGGAATACTGAATTATACAAAAAAAATTGTCAGCGAGAATTAGATTTTCCACCGGCAGAATGCCTACCGCAGAAGGAAACACCACTACCTTATGTTTTTGTTGCGGATAGCGCATTTGCTCTAACCGAAAATATGATGAAACCTTATGCTGGAACTCACAATAAAGGATCGAAGGAGCGCGTGTTTAATTATCGTCTTTCTCGAGCTCGAAGGATAGTTGAAAATGTCTTTGGTATTATGTCTGCTGTTTTTAGAGTACTAAGAAAACCTATGCTTTTACAACCAGACAATGTAACTAACATTGTAATGACATGTGCACTGTTACATAACTTTTTGAGACGGTCTAAAAGGTCTAGACTCATTTACGCTCCCGCTGGATCCTTTGATACTGAGAGAGAAGATGGCATGATTCAGGCTGGTTTATGGCGTGATGATCAAAATGGAATGACTTCACTACTTCCGCTACAAGTTCGCCCAAGAAGAGCACCTCTTTCTGCCACGGTTGTAAGAGACCATTTTGCTGAATACTTTAAAACGAATGGATCCGTTGCATGGCAAAATAATTATTAAAAGTGTTCGGACAGAAGATCACCCGGTATAGGCAGATTTAAATCATTTGCGTACTGGTTATAGTATTATCGTCTCATTAATTAAATTAATTACATATAAATATTTATTCGACGCTAGAAAAATTTTAATCTATGTAATTTATTAATTAATATTAAAAATACTTACCACAGAATTCTTTGTTTTTCTTGGAATGTACATAACATCCAAAAATTTTGACATGTCATTATAAAATGGCCGATCGGGCTTATAAATTTCGTCAGTGCCGCTGCCTGACTTTGTATATTCTGAAATTTTGCATCTTAACTTTCTATAAGTTGCCATCAAGGTATCTCTTTTCTTTTTATGTCCTTTATCGGGATGGTGCCGTCTTTTAATTTAGTTCGTATTCTAACCCAGGAATCGTGCTGGTCGTTTTTATTTTTGTGTTCCGAACTTTTAGAATTCCATAAAGCTGGTTCATTTTCATATAAAATTAAAAATTCGGAAATCGTTTAATTAGTCCACTTCATAATTTAATACGCAAGAGTATCTTTCACGCTGCCACAAAACGAAATGAATGACCAATTGTTCGCTCACGTCACCCCGCGCCCCGCGCCACCCTGAGCGCACTCGAGTCGCCACGAGTGCGCTCGCGCCGCGCTGGCCCGTGCCTTTGAAGTTACCGACATCGATCGGATCGGACGCGCTTGCTCGCGTCGCCTCGAGCCATTACCTTCACACGGCGCGTAGGGGCGAGCTAGAGCGGCGCGACTTGTGATAACTCGCGCCGTGAGAAGCTAGCTTTATAGATATAGCGACATCCTAGGACCTAGGACAAGGGAACGAGTCGCAAATTTGCTGACTGGCAACAGATGTCGCTGAACGGCCTCTACATCGCGGTATCGAAAACGCCAGGCGTGTATATTTACATGTATATAACGTATATTTTAAGATACATTTGGTATGTTTACAAAAGCGGGACAACTTCAGCCTTGCTGGCAGTGCCAGTTGTAGCATTACCAGCGCCCTGGGCGAATTATACCCCATAAATCTTCAGCATTAAAAATAGAACTGCGCTAATACAATAGAGATGAAAATCGGAGTGTCAGGTGTCGAGCTATCATATTTGACTCGACACTCATGTGTTCGATTTTCAACTCTATTGTATTAGCGCAGAGTTCTATTTTCTGTGCTCTGAATTTTCACCGGCGTTCCGGATTCCGGTGCATATAGTCTCAGCCTTGTAGGCAAGTTGACTAATTTATTTTTTTGCTTATCTGTATAGTGGGTACTCTTTTATATTAGCAAGTTCTCAGAAGGAACCGTATATTAACAAAAATCAATATTTTCAAAGGCACAGACAGCGATTTGTAATACAGAATGTCGCAAGTTCAATCGCAACTACTTCAACCCAAGAATGCGCAAAATCTGATAAGATGGTGACGCTACAGCTTGTGGTTTGTGGCGAGAAAAGGAGATATCACAATATTTATAAAATCAAATATATAATTCAATTAATCTGCCTTGGTAATTCGTGAATTTTAATAACTGGATCACTTGAAGATGAGTAAATTAAGTAAATTAACATAAGAAGCCAAGTCGTTTGTCACGTGACCGAAAAGTGTAACAATATTCCAGGGTAATATTCCTTAATAGTTGGTCCCGTTTTCGCAAAAGTGATAACCTGATGATGGGATCCATAAGAAATCGAGGGAACTCCTCAAAATTTATATGGGCACACATAGTGATTTTAACTTTTTCTGAAGTAACCCAAGCATATACTACCAAAAACTAAGATTTTGCTCCAAGGTATACCCTGGATTCAAAAGTACTGAACAGAACTCCTGACTGCTTATAGATACATGTTTGGGGATTTCGGCGTTGCTTAAAGAACTGCAAACATGAGCCACTATGTCAATTAAAGAATTCATCATGATCACCACCATCATCACACCATAAATCATGACATTATGATAATATAATAGGTATTTCTCATAATATTTTACACTGACACGGATATCTTTGAACATTACTCTGCCGTCTATGGACCGATTTTCAATATTTTTTTTGATGTGTTGGGTATAATCCGAAATTGGTCTCGTTGTCACCAAAGCGGTGACCTGACGATGGCATCCATGAGGAATCCAGAGAACTCCTCGAAATTTATATGGACACATATAGTGATTTTAACTTTTTCAGAATTAAAGAACTGCAAGCATATGCCATTATGTAACTTACAGTCATTATCATCATCTTATATACAATACCTAATAGAAGCTTGGCACGTATTCAATTATACATTCGATCGTTTATTTTAAATGTTCTTGAAATGTATTAATAATAATTTAACAAATATCACTAAAAAGGGAAAGATATTTTTATTATTAAACATAAAATTAAACCGACATCCAAAGTAAAAATGCACAAAAAAGTAAGAAATAAAACTTATTTTCTAAATTCGGCTAAAATGTTAACTATTTATCTACTCAATCTTGAAAATTTTGAAGTCGGTACCAGCGAACTAGAACGTGAGTTCTATTTTATAAATATTGTTTTATCAGGATGTTGTTCGGGCTGGTACCGAATTCAATTCAATACCGATTGTGTAGAAAAATGGTTAAAATTTTAGCCAAATTTAAAAGGGGAATTATTTAGAAAATAAGTTTCATTTCATACTTTTTTGTGCATTTTTACTTTGGAAGTCGGTTTCATTGTGATTTTATCATGTCATTTATTTTTTGTTACACCAATTTTTTATTTTATTGTATAGCATTTATATAGTTCATTATATAGTAGTCAAACCTTGTTTGGGAATAAGATACCTACTTTACTAAGATCTTTTAAATAAATATTTGCAATTTTAAAAATCTCTGCCTACCGATAGTAACTGATCAATCAATCAATCAATCCTTTATTGCAAGAATATGGTATACATAAGGTCTTAAAAATATTATAATAACTAGGATCCCACATTCTGCCATCACAATGGCGCGCAAAATATCCTTAACATGCCCTGTGTTAGGTGTGTGAAGTTAACATTTTGTAAATTGCAACAAATTGGAGAAATAAAAAATATAGACATACAGTTAATAATGTAGAAGCATCAAAAATTATTGATCATAACAATTTAAATAATAATTAAATAAATCACACAATTTTAGTATAAGTCATAGAAATTAAATAATGATATATCACGTTCCTTAAGTATTATTAAAAAATCGATCGTACAGCCACAAGCAAGAAGCATCATCATTATGGTTTATTTAAAAAAAATGGCCGTACTTAATATGTTAGTATATATTGTGAAATACTAAGGCGGGTCAATAAGTCCGTGACTTTTTGAATTTCTAACCTCCTTACTGAAAAAGCAACACTACTCCTGTCAACAGGCATCTGTCAGTTGACTCCTATCAAAATTTGAACTTGCTGCGTCAGTTTGTGTTTTACAGCTATCTTTATCAGACTATCCAGTAACTTAAGGAAACAATGGAAAAAAGTGAATTTCGTGTGCTTATTAAGCATTATTTTTTGCGAAAAAAAACCATTACCGAGACCAAGGCTAAGCTTGATAAATACTATGGGGACTCTGCACCATCGATTTCAATGGTAAAAAAGTGGTTACTGAATTTCGTTGTGGCCGTACAAGCACTGAAGATGCCGAACGTCCTGGACGCTCAGTTGAGGTCTCTACACCCGAAACAATCGAAAAAATTCACGATATGGTGTTGGCCGACCGAAGATTAAAAGTGCAAGAGATTGTGGAAGCCATAGGCATCTCGCATGGCTCAGTGGTTTCAATTTTGAATGATCACTTGGGCATGAGAAAGCTTTCCGCAAGATGGGTGCCGCGTTTGCTCACAGTCGACCACAAACGCAATCGTGTAACAACTTCACAGGAAGGTTTGGCGTTGTTTAATCACAATATGGAGGAGTTTTTTAACCGTGGACGAAACATGGATCCATCACAACACACCAGAGACCAAACAACAGTCAAAACAGTGTGTTTCTAAGGGTGAATCGGCGCCAAAGAAGGCCAAGGTGGGTTTGTCAGCCAATTAAGTTATGGCGACTGTTTTTTGGGATGCACGTGGGATAATCCACATTGACTATCTTCAAAAGGGAAGAACAATTAATGGGGAATATTATGCCAACTTATTGGACCGCTTCAATGAGGATTTGAAAAAAAACCGACCTCATTTGGCCAAGAAAAAAGTTCTTTTTCACCAAGTGCAGTTGCCATGGCAAAAATCCATGAATTGGGCTATGAATTGCTCCCACATCCACCCTATTCTCAAGATTTGGCTCCGAGTGACTACTTCTTGTTCCTAAACCTGAAAAAATGGCTCGGTGGAAAAAGATTTGACTCCAATGATGAAGTCATCTCGCAAACAAAGGCCTATTTTGAGGACCTCGACAAATCATATTTTTTGGAAGGGATAAAAAAATTGGAGAAGCGTTGGACAAAGTGTATAGAGCTCAAGGGGGACTACGTTGAAAAATAAAATGATTTATTCATCAAAAAATCTGTGTTTTATTCTAAAAGTCACGGACTTATTGACCCGCCCTCGTAGGAACCTTGTCCAATAAGATAAAACACGCCAACAATCATAATATGTCAAGAAAATTATAATATTATCATTTTGATAGTTGATTATAAGTAAGTAGTGCTATTACTTCATACAATTGAATTGAAAAGCAATCTGAAGCTATTTATGCAGCATGATGACCTAGGCTTCTAGACTTTCGTGTTTTAGGTGCACTTGGACCTAGGTCAACTAGGTAAAGGGTCAATTCATAGTTCATACCAGCGCAGAGTCGAAACTCGAACCGCAGCGAAGTGAAGTTCCGAAAGTTAATACTTATAGCAAATATACCTACTATTATGCCCACAACGTAATGCATATATTATTCCTTCTGAGATAAAAAGCAGATGCTCTTCTGTGCACGGTTGCTTCTTTTTCATCACAGATGGAAATGCACATTACTCTGAGTACGTGTGCTGCGCTTCGTATGTATTTTGCGGCGCTGTATTTTTTGAGATAGCTATTCAATATTGAACCTTATTCACTACACAAAAAGATACACGTTTCATATAACATCAGTCACATGCTGCACATGCGTCGTACAGCGTGGCGTAACATGACATTCTAACTTTTACAATGAAATGTGTATCTTCTTGTGAAATGAATAAAGTTCAATTTTGAATAGATATCTTAAAAATGCAGCGCCGTGTCGCGTATACGCGTACGCGTATCCAAGTATGTATCCAAGAGATTAATTATTATTAAATTGATAGATTTGATCATTGCCAATTTGCCATAATTATAGTGTAGCAACGTTATTAAATCGCAAGATTTTATTATAAGTTCGATTACCCTTGTTATTTTACGATGATGTTGCGTAAAATTAATGAACTATCTATCATTATATTACTTATTACTTTAATTATTTCGCGACCTATCGTAGGGTTGCCAACAACAGACTTTGCAGTGTCGCGGATAGTTTTAAAGCAGCGTCCTGGGTTTGTAAGGCGCCCTGATGAGGTCATGTCTCTTTTTCAATTTTTCTTTCTAATTTAATTTTATTCAAATATGGCAACTCTAGTACTGCGTGTTGTTTTTAAACTGAATCGTTCTGGTTTTCCGGCTGCAAATCCTAGTTTTTAAATTTTGGGTTGGCAATCCGAACCTATCGGATTGTAAGCCTTGAAAATTAACTTTACAAGTTGACTACTTTTTTACAATATTTTAAGTTTCTTATTTTTTTCTCTGGATTCTAGATAATATAAAGAAGAAACAAATGAAGTCTACATACTTCATAACATTCTCAGTCCCTTTTAACGTTTTCTCTCTTTCGGTAAACGCGTTGCATTTAACACGTTTTTTAATGAAATGGAACAGAAGCCCAATTATCGTAATTCTATTTGCGATTATAATCCTGTTTCGGTCCGCGCGCTATCTCACTCCCTCACGCGCGATAGACGCGTGTGTGAATGCGATACCGCGCGGACCGAAATAGGATTATAACTACAATGGTTACAAATTGAGCTTCTGGAAACGAGCAGTGGATCGACTGATGGCAGGCGATTACCGCCGTCCATGGACGCTCGCAACACCAGAGGACAGCCCCCTTGGGCCTCCGGTGACCTTACTCACTCGGCGAAACACAACGCAAACGTTAATTCACGCTGATTTTCAGTGAGGCCATGGTGTCCCAGTGGTGACGGCCCATTCGTACCGAAGCATGGCTAAGGGACATGTGGGGAGAAGGAGGTATATGAGCTTTACGGAACCTAGAACAAAATTCATTAGATAGTATTATGACTTATTATTTTATGAGATTCATAAAATTTTGTTGGCTTTCCTCATTTTTGTAATAACCAAACAATGCTTTATTTGCGGATGATAAGATATACACTTCCTATTGTAAAACTGCCACTGTTTAGGTAGTTATATAATACGCCTACTTAGTCAAATATACCACATCACACGCAAACAAACAATTTCAACATTTTACATTGGAAAAATATTCGCGTGTCCCGGTATATCACCGTAATCACTATTTAATTTTATTTGACAAAATATGAATGAAATACTTATTCTAAAGCATTTTTATAAAACTCGTCCAAGATAATGGACATCGCACACGGACCTCTCTGAGGTTCACTGTTTCCGGGTTCGACGGGTCCGGTACGGTTCCGGGGTCGGCGAAGCATCGAGCATCACGGGACACGAGGCCGCTCTGTTCAAATCCACCAGCGCTGGCGCATGCCTCACTAATACTCGTCAAAATAAACGGAGATCTATCTTTGGAGTTTTTTTTATATATCCCACAAGGACAGGAACAGGATCCTGACTTGATAAGACAGTGGGAGCGATTGGGACACTTTGTACAGTCAGCGGTTAACGAAGTTCAGACAAAGGAGATTGAGACACTTTGTACAGTAAGCGGTTAATGAAGATCAGACAATAATATTTGCTTTTGACAGGTATAAGGCAGATATCTAGGAATTAGGGTGCGTCTGGGTATCAAACAAAAGCTATTCACAGTTATCTTACGCAGTCATTAAATGAAAATCACACATCGAAGTATGTTTTTTATTTATTCCTTATAACAATTCTACTAATTCATACGCGTATCAACAATTTTGCATTACAAATGTGTTTTCGTATTAATGTAGCAAAACATACTAAATATAATTGTAAATTATCTAAAATTAATACCCATCTGTCAGTATGTGTCATTTCATGAAAAAAAGCAATGCCAAATACTTACAGACCACGTTGTCACGTTGTTGACTAGAAAAATCACAATTAATTCCTTAAAACA
Organism: Phengaris arion; assembly: GCA_963565745.1. NCBI lineage: Eukaryota > Metazoa > Arthropoda > Insecta > Lepidoptera > Lycaenidae > Phengaris > Phengaris arion. The sequence continues at coordinate 26,857,154 of OY751433.1, forward strand.
AATTCAATACTTACATACTTATGTTTCCCTGGCCTCCCCCTATCCTTTGACTATATTATCTCAATTTAATTATGACTTCTATTAAGGACAACGTTAACATGCCATGAAACAGATCAGTTATTACTCTATACGTATTTCGTAAGGTAAAAATGTTGCCTAAGCTTCATATATAGTTCATTATAGTATTCTATTTCATCTAAGGTTTAATATTGAACTATAAATAGCCATTATCCCGTTCTCTTCACCCCCCATTCCATATTTAACTCGGGATCTATCTCGGGCTCTCATACATTTTTTCAAATAAATGTCTGCATATTTCCAAGTGTGAGGTTTGCGTTTTTGATTATTTCTAACATGTAATCAACACGTGTTGAATATTTTTAAGACGTCACAAATATTTTTGTGTTTCTTGTTTATTCTGCGCAAGTTCACATTGAACTTAGAAGACTCGTTCCTTATCGGGATGACAATCGGAATATATTACAGATCGAATAAAAATTTTGATAGAAACCAGAAACAAATGAATCAACTGTCGCGAAAATGGTCTACAAAATTAAATAGTTAAACACGGAAACACGGATTAACACGATTATGTTATGATTTTAAATAAAATAAAAAAAAACCCCGCCCTACCGCGTACCGCGCCGTCGACGTCGGTGACAATATCGCGAGTTCAATCATTTTTCAATTTTTCCCATCCTAAAAAAATGCACAACCCACCTAAAGAACTTTAAACTTCAATTGCTGACTCGACTGTTATAAAGCTAGCTGAAGCCAAGACTTACAGAGCCCTTGGCCAAGGTGCTTTCGGTAATTACAGTGACGGAGTTCGAAAAAAACCGCTCGCTGAGTGACTTAGCTTAGCTTATACTTAGCTCGAGATACGTCAATATTGTGATTTCTAAGTTCGTTATTGTAATGAACGAAAGTATCTTGGCTAAAGGCCGAGTGATGATAATGGCGCTAAGACAAGGAGCCATAAAACCTTCGAATCCCGAAGAGATAAGAGCCATAAATGTACCCTCCATACTAAACAAACTGCTCATTATATGAGTTAATCGTTCGTATAACATTTGCTAATCACAACATAATACACTCTGTTAAGACCCAATTTAATAGATATAAACGTAAACAATAGGGTTATATACGAACAAGTTAAAGTGTCTTTTTGACGAGAGGGTGTTATGCGTTTGACGTGTCTGTGTGTTAGCCGGTGGCATCGTAGCTCCCAAACGGATGAGCGAATTTTTGATCTAGTTGTTTTTGTTTGAAAGCTGACATGATCAAGAGGGGTTTTTAGCTGAAATTCATAATCATCAGGTCGCTCACTGCTTCACAATTCGGGGGTTACTTAATTTTTTAAATTTTGTTTTCTATGTATTTCTTTATTGCACGGTAAATAAGTATTATTTAAATGTGTTCTTTTGTACTTTTTGTTTACATATAGATTAAATTGGATCAGGATCATCATCAACAGAGGATGCATATTTTACACAGGGTCCAGCTCTGACATTTAAGCTACTATTGTTACACTGCTGAATTTTCGTAAATTTCCCTCACAATGAAACTACGAACTCGCCTTCTATATCATCATAGATCGTCAGAGGAATTAAAAAAGTGAAGACAGAGCTTTGTCAAACAAAAACAGAGGCCGGTTTTTATGTATGTAGTGCGCGTGTGGCTACGCACTAGGTATATACACAAAAACCACACACCGCGACAGCTCGCCTTACAACTTACAAGGTAAGGTGTAGTTTCGTTACACGTGTGTGTGACACGGCGAGGCGTAGTTTAGACCGGCCTCTGTATGGTTCGAAGAACTCTGTCTTCACTTTTTACTTGGTCTAAGCATAGAACCTACGAGTGATAGATAACATCTTCAAAGGTGAAGTAGACTTGATTTTCATAGTTAATTAACAATACTAATCAACAGTATGTTTGATTGGCTTGATTTAATAGTATCTTTCATTTACAGAATTTTGTAGTAGAATTTTTTAGCCTTTAGCCAAGATGCCATCGCTTGTTACGACGACGAAGTTTGAAAACAAATCGCTATGTCACTTGGCGGTGTCAAATCCCATTTATTTATTTTTGAACTTCGTCGTCGTAATTAGCGATTGTTACTTGGCTAAAGGCTCAGAATACAGGCTCAAGCGTCCGTACCTTCATTGTAGGAAGCGATGAGAATCAGTCTTTTATCAAAGTCAAGAGAATTGAACAACAATTAGGCCTGTCTAGTGTCTAATGTCTTTGTAAATCAAGATACAACCCTGTATGTAAAATAAGTTCCGACGGTGACATATTTCAACAACACATTCAACGCCCTCCACACGTCAACTCGGACCGCGGGCAAGAGCCAACTGCACGCGCCGTTGTAACTCTCGCCACAGGGGCGACTCTCTCTACAAATGACAGCTCGAGCACCGGCGCATGACAGCCATGTTGACGTAAGCCTAAGGTTGACATGGACATCATTTCAAACGTCGCGTCACGCAAATCTTTCAGTCATGTTTTCAGCGCAGTACGTTGCCCGGTCCGAACTTTACCTGTGCAGGGCGTTATTTCTATAAATCTATAGTCAACAGGAAGTGTCATACAAAAAGCTTTACAAACTCAACCGAATGATCTACTGTTTATATTTCTCAAGCGTATTCATTATTTTACAAATTTACTTCAAAAGCACAAAATTTGGCGTTCTGAATTCATTTGGCGATGTTCACACTGACCTTTCTTACTTCCATTCACACATTGTCCTAACCATTTACATCCTACTTAGATTCTTTACATAAACACTAATATATAGGTACTTTATTACAAATGAGCCATGATTATGTAGTTACGAGATACGTATGAAGTTCAATTTCAAATAAATAATTGAAATACATAAAAGTAACAGGCGCTAGAACTGAACCCTGGGGTACTCCGAGGATATTTCAGTATTTCAGAGCGCAATAAATGATATTTTCACTAAAATATTTAATTGACTAATAATATAAAACAATGATAAGTTGTATTTCCTATCCTAACTTAGCGAAAACGACTATCAACCAAATCCGGAACTAGCTAGTCGCCAAATGAAGTCAGACGCTTTACCTAAACTAACGGTTTGAAGCCAAGCCGCCAAAGACTTGGGAATTCGTACACTGACAGTTGACATGTTACTATACTCTGTTCCAATGCAATTTAATCTTAACTTAAACAACAATGTTTCATTTGACCAAATAGATACCGGTAAATAAGTGACATTAAACTAAAAAAACCTAAAAAAACAAAACTAAAAACTACAAGACACCTAAATGGCTTTAAATAAAAAAAACTTTTAGGAAGTCCCCAACAGGAAGAGTGTCTGTTAGGCTCAAAGAGTTTCCTCGCTGGATAGCAAAGTAACTCTTTGAGCCAGATAGGCACCTAGAGACGGCTCTGCGGTCTCGGGTGGCCTCTACGAGTTTTTTCGAAATTTCTCTGAATAGTTCGTGCGCACCCGGACCCCATGTATGAGAACCTTAGTGGGGATCTCCCTAAACGGTTCAAATATGAGATCTCCACTAAGGTTCTCATATTTGCGCCGTTTGAGGTTCTCTGCCTCATTTGCTGCCGCACCTGCAGTACTTGAGGTGCTCTGGACATGAGACGGAGCAAGTGCATCGACGCAAGTAGCGCCCCAGTGGCATTAACATTGGTAGCATTATAGGCCCTTATGGCCTATTGTGTTACGTCTTTACGTTTAGAACAAATTGAATCGGAACGGAGTTTACCTATGTGTAGTGTTGTCTCGCTCGCACAGTAGCCTTGGTCGATGCACTGGCATATCTTCATTTATTTAAACCTTATCGTCAATGTACGAATTTCTATTAAGCGTCCGAGCCCTAGTGTTCTTGGTCGGAGGACTCGATGCTCTCGCTCTGCGCGAACTTGAGGAACACCTGCTCCAGGGTCGTCTGACTGAAACTGTACTCCACGATGTTCAGGGTTTCTTTCGCTGTAACAATTGTATAGCATTTGTGCATTTCGCGCTTTTCACTTCACCGGCACAAACATTTGTCAATGTAGTAAAATAGGGATATTGCCTAGTGTCGAATATCACATTTTTACTATAATGCTTAAGTGATATACTTAAGATTTCATGTACTTTTTGCTCAATAAAGTTTTTATTTTTATTTATTTACATTTAAAATTTTAAAATTATTGAATAGAGGTACATAAATCTTAAAAGAAAAAGTTATTTAGGTTGACGCGAATAAAAGTTATAAGCAAATAAATTATGTTGCCCATCTCTTTCTTGCAAAACGATTTGTAACGTCACAATATGCTACCGACATATATTGCTTAGTGACAAATGTATGGCAGGAGCACGTCGTGACGTCACAGGCAGATATATCGATCTCTTTCTCATTGTAAACTTAAATTGTTTGTATGCTTTTATATGATTTACAAAAATATATTTTTAGTCAACATGCCTATTGTGTTTTTTAACATGAATGCTTGGTTTCTTTTGACCTTGAACCGTACCAATTTTTATAAATAGTTTAGTCACCTCGCTCTATCTCCTCGAAGCACCTCGCCAGACTGGAGACTGAGGCCTGTGGTACACTGAACACGAGCCGCTCCGCGAAACTCTCCTCCAGCACCGCCGCTGGGAACAGCCTGCCGACCAGTGCTATTGCCGCTTCGGCGCCCGCACCGCCGCTGGACTCCGTCCTGTAGAGACAAAATGTGTCAAATTATAATATTATATAGTTCAACCAGTGAAACACATGTCATTATTCACATTGCAAACGTCAAACGCCACTCTCATATTTATTCTGGAGAGATAGGACAGACGACAGTTATATTTTTAAATGCGCGCGATGAGCATATTAGCCCCCACATACTCAATGAGATTGGTCATGGTACATTAACGCCCGAAATGAATAATCAAACTTAATCGCATTTTAGCTATCTGAGATCAAGATTTCAATACATTTCAACGATCCTAGGATTAACTTCACGTCAATTTACGAAAATTTTAGTTTAAGAGTCTGAGATTGAAGTCAATCTAAGATTTTAGATACGATAATAATTTCGGGCTTAAATCACAATCTATATTCTACATAGTGGGACTAACCATAACCAAAAACTTTTAGAAGAAGAAGTTATTCTTCTGTTTACCGTGTATGTGTCGGTGGCCTAGGCGGTGGCTGCGCGGATACCAGCGGCGTGTGTATGCTGATGTCCACCGCCTCCGCTTCCGCTTCCGCCTCTGCATCCGCTCCCAATGAACCCGTGCCCGAACCCGCTAAACAGACGGACATACATTCAAGCACAGTTGAATATGCTTGAATATGCTCAAAGCATTATAGTACCATGAAACTGTCGTGTCGAGCTATATATGACGTTGACATTTAACTCGAGTGTTCGATTTTCAGCTCTATTGTATTAGCGAAGACTTCTATTTTTCGGAGACCGCCGGATTCCGGATGATACAGTCCCAGTCTAAAATGATAAATACCTTCATCAGCTTCTCCGAGTGAGGGAGAGTTATCAGGCGATCTCAAGGGCGATGACGTCATTGATAAATCTGACTCGATCATCTGAAATTATTACATCAAAATTTTAGTCTCTAACACTTCAAACTAGGGAAGTTTATAACGATGATTAATGGAATCAAACGCTTTAACAAAATTAAAGAAAATACTAGTTGAATTTTTAATTCGTTAATAAATATGTGACTATAAGTAACGTCACCTTTTGATTGCTCTGTCCAATTTTCATTTCTAGCGTATAACCAGCACCGTACAAATTTTTCAAATGTTGCGTCGAACCAATACATCTAAAATTATTTCAAAATCAGTAAATATGTGTAAAAGTACTGTTACATAAAAATATAAAGTAAAATAATGAATTTGAGTTTGGAATATATTTAAGGCTCACCTTAAACTCCCTTTCACCATTATACCGACCCTAGAACATAAAGCATCCGCCTCTTCCATGGAATGTGTTGTGAGGATAGCACCTTTACGCCCCTAAAACACAGATATCACTTTTAATATTATGTTTGAATTAAGTTAATCGAAAATCAAATTGATCCTAAGTTACATTATATTTTAAACACAATATAAGCTCATAAGTTTGTACTTTCTTTTCAGATTTCATTTCATGCCCAGAATCATTTTTAAAGTATGGTTAAGTTTCGAAACGACCTAACAGACGCGACCGGAGTAATATCACGGTCTTATATAAAGCCGGCGTATACCTACCTGGAAGCTCGCTAGGATGGTGTCCCAGAGGAAGCGCTTGCTGCGCGGGTCCATGCCGGTGGAGGGCTCGTCCAGCAGCACGACGCGCGGGCTGCCCACCATCGCCAGCGCGAACGACAGCTTGCGCCGCGTGCCACCCGAGCACGAGTCCGCGTTCTTGTTCGAGTGCTCCATTATCTGGAGACCGTTGAGGTACGCGTCCACTATCCTGTGGAATGTATATTCGTTGTTTATTATAACAATCATTGCAAATGAAAGTACTTTTACATATTTGTAGCTGTTTATTTTCATTTTATTTCATACTGACGTTTTAGCTACTTTACAGCAACTGTGATGGGAGGACTGAGGTGACTGTAAAAGCTATTGAGCTATGAGTAATATCCGCGTAAACGTATACAGTTTGTTTTTGCTTTAAACATCGTACATGAAGATATCAATATAAAACAAACACTGTCACAACGATCTTTGCGTAGCAGTTAATTAATATCAACAATGTCTGGAACTTTGCCTGTCGTATTTCGGAACTTTGAAATCTCCAAGAAAATAGTTCTTTCTTTCAATGTAATTATTTGTTTTGTAACATCTTTATCGTCATCATCATCATTATCATACCTGGGCGTGTCCGCCTTGCTGATCCCGCGGATCGCGGCGTAGCACTCGATGTGCTCGCGGATGGTGACGTTCTTCCACAACGCGTCGTGCTGCGGGCAGTAGCCGAGCATCTGGAACGCGCTGGACTGTGCCTCGTCGATGTTCTGACCGCCCAGCATCACCTGGTAGGGAAATATTCATAAATATAATATGTAGATAGACGTCGTAAATGATTCCCACGCAAAAAGCAATTACAATGCTAAGTGTAAAGGTATCATAAATAGCGAAACAAAAGGAAGAAAAAACCAGGTAAAAGATAAACAAAGTACCAAATAAAAGTAAACGAATCAATCTAATAAGTCATAAGTAATAGAGAAACTAACTGTCTCGTACATAAAAATAAATTGAGTCAGAGGACTAGTAACTTACAGTCCCGCACGTTAGGCGCTCCTCAGCAGTGATAATCTTCATGGTAGTGGTCTTCCCAGCACCGTTATGACCCAACAACCCGAAAACCTCTCCGCCATGGACCGCTAGGGACAGCCGCGCGAGCGCCGCGCGCCGCTGTCGCACGCCGCCGCCGCAGCACGCACCGCCGCCGTCGTTACCGCGCATCTTGTACTCTTTGCGTAGATTCTGGTGAGGATGGTTATGATGTATTTCTCGAAAGAGACTCAACTCTGCTTTGGTTATGATTCAGTTTAGGTGCGGCTGAACAAATTTCAGTATCGGCACTATCCTCCCAGGAACTGAAACCATCGTAACTCAATTTTACTTTTATTTTACAAGTCATATTTGCCTCAAATTCTCAACAATTTAACACACCAAAACAAAAAACGTTTCAGAAACGTGCGAGAAAAGGTAGCATCGTATCAAATTTTTGTTTTGACAGCGTTTGCGCTTGGGCTGCGTTGCGGCTGCGATCCAACTATCTGTCAAAACGTTAGCGCGATACCGAATCATTAAAAAGTCGAGAAGGGTTCACGGTTCGTTTACGATTCTGAAACAACTTAGCGCGATTGCCCTGCTTTACGTTTAACGATGGCTTAACGTTACAACTCGTGTGATTTGGTGAATATTGTTTTCGGGTCATAACATCTTAGTGAGTAACTTTAGAAACTCATGATTTTATCGTCCTAGATAAGTCCTTTATGAGCTGAAGGTTATGGCAGCTTAAAACATGTTGACTTTGTAACAAAAACTATTATTTACGTGCACGAGCAACGCGGGCGCCTGCTGGCCCGTGGGCGGTGCGGCCAGCAGCGAGGCGACGCGTCTTCTCTCTCTTCTTACATCCTCATCTTCTCCCAAGTCTCCCCCCATATCTGCCTCCACATCCACCTTCTCTACTTCGTTCCGCTTTCGCTGTAATAGATTTAATAAGTTAATAAATACCTCGTTAATTTTTTACAATGTCTTTGATCTATTTTATTGGTTGCATTCCTTTCCTATTTAATTTTCATTTACGCATTTTAAGAAACTACTTTTGTTGTAACCTGACGAACTATGATGTTATTTAGTTCCTGTAAAGGTCTAGCATTTCTCTCAGACAGTACGTGCAGCAGCATCATCGCCATCAGCAATCACACCTCCATGGTGAAGTAGCTGCCCTAGGAGGTTGACCACTAGGTACCACTCACCGGATACAAGCGGCCGCCGGACTTGAGGCGGTCGGCGGCGAGGAGCGCGGCGCCGCAGACCGGCACGTGCAGCAGCATCGCCGCCACCAACACCCACACCTCCGCCGTGAAGTAGCTGCCGAGAGACGGCACCGTGCACAGCCCGCGCAGGTTGCACGTCACGTACACTCTGCAATAGTTCCCGGGGTGTAAAATGTAACATATTTAAGGCTATGCGGTCGAAAAGGATCATAACCAAAAGAAATTAAATCAGAAGTCAGGACATTAAAAATTCACAAAATGCGAGTGTCTGTGATGCCAATATAGGTGTGTTTACCAATATTTGGTTTACGTAGGGAGTATCACTATTTAAATGCCCAGCTCAACATTGCTTAAATATTGAAAACAAAAACATGTATTTTATAAAGAAAATCGAAAACACTCACCTATCAACATAATAAATAATAGCATAAGGTATATACATAACATCTAGGAAACTGAAAACTAAGTGGAGGTAGAAGGCTATGTTGCTTCCTGAAACAAGAAAACAATCAAACATAAAATTTTCATTTACACTAATCAGAAATTAACATTATTTATGTTTTAAAATGTTGTTTAAAAAAATGTTGCCTAGTGTCGAATATCAAATTTTTTCATATTAAATCATTGTCTCGAAAAACGATTTGTGACGACACAATCTACGCCCAAATGCTACACGACATGCTACGCTCTAGGCGGTAGCATTTCGGGACGTTACATGCCGATATATCGCTTATTTTCTTATTGTAAATTTAAATTGTTTGTTTCTTCGTTATTTTTTAAGATTTAAAAAAATGGGTTTGAGATTGATTGTTGTCTAACATTGAATAGACGAAATATATTTTTAGTCAACATGGCTATTGAGGGCTTACCCCATTTAAACGTATCCAGAACTGCAACCAAAATGAATGGAATTACGCCAACCCACGTTGTAATATTCGGCATTATACTTTGCGCGGAGTCCATCTTGTCGAATATGTAAGAGAGGCAGGTGTTGAACAAAATGGCGGATGGACTGTACAAAATCAAAAGACCAGAGAGCATGGTGATTGCAGACCCGTTGGTCAAGCTGGGAATATCATTGATGATAACCTAGAAAAAGAAAAAAGTAAATATAATAAATAGATGATAATGACACAAAATATTATTTACAAGATGATGCCAATAATTCTTCATTTAAATATACTTACAAGCACAAGAACTCCGGCGCTAGTGACGATCATAATGAAGATGAGTATAGTAAAGTATGTGAGGAAATACATACTCATAGATAGGCCGTTCACACGCAGCTGGTTCTTAGCTTTGATCTGAAAAGTGAATAATCAAATAAAATATAGTAAAGGAAAGGATGATAGCTAAACAGATATACAAAAATTTAATTAAAAGAAAGTAGAATTTGTTATTTCTTACCTCACGATCATAAACAATATCCACGGCTAATGTAACTGGTACCAGAGCGAAGATCATTCCCATGAAAATCGCACAGACCACGTTACCCAAGTTAAACTCTTCCTGCTGCTCTGTCTGTTGGAACGGGTGGGTTAGCACTTCTATTGGTCTAAAGTTTTCCAACTGATTTGAGGCCATCATTAGAACCCTAAAAAGAAAAATATTTGTGAGAGTTTGTATTAAGTCTATTTTAATTGAAATGATGATTCTAAATTATATGAACTTGAACTCACCTGTAAATACTATTGTCCAGTAAATTTACAATAATAGGAAGGCTGTGAGTATATGTACTATTGTAATAGGCCATAATGTTCCCGTAGGACATTTCACTATCTCTTAAACTGAACGCTCCAAAATTGTCGTTATCTAGGAGACTAGAAAAATTTCCATCAAAAAAGTGTATTGAAGATACTCCTAACGAATCTAATGAGTCTTTGAAGTCTACTACGTCTTTCATACTACTCTCTTCACTGAATAATGCAATCGGAGTCACATTAGCATACGCATTAGGACTCAAATTTAATGGCTGCATTCGAAAAAATACAATTTGTCGCGACTTCACATACAAACCGATGGCACAGGATACTGAAAAAGTAAATAAAATTATTATAAGGCCTTGTTTTGTGTAAATATTTGATAATATTATGTTATCTACAAACTTACTAATCGGCATGAAGATCATAACGTATAACTTGTAAGGGTCTCTGATCATCCGGACTGTTCTGATGTACACCAGCGCACAAAACGTTCTCCAACACGACGGTTTCGTTTTCACTATCTCTCCCAAAACATCAGACACAGCCGGTTCGGGGGTTACCTGTTACATGCGAATAAGAAATGAATCAGTCCATTTCATTATAAGATTGGTTACATTTGTATAAGGGTTTGCTACATGTTTATATCAGCAAATATATTGACACAATGTCGCTTACATAGATTCAAGTTTGAACCCATAATATTACAATTCTAGAGAATAAAATCTCTACGTTATTTAAATCTCTATCTAATATTTCATCACTGCTCTCGTCCTGGCCATGACTGATGACATATAAAATAGGAGATATACACTAATATCAGAATGTTGCTTAATTTGTTGATGCAAACTAAATGTGTCCTTTAAATAAAAAAAAAATAAGCAAAATTCTGATATTACTTATTAATTCTCTAGTTACCTTTACGTGTTCAACGCCGTGAGTTGTAGAATGTAATGCATGCGACGCTGGGGGGGTTGGAAGGGATGTAGTCTTTTGCTGTTCTTTATCATTTAGTTCCTGAAAATTGTGGGTGGTTACTGGGTAGCTACGTGCCAATGCAGTGATTCAGACAAGTTAATGGCTTTTTATATAAGGTTCTTGTTTCAATTTGGGATAAAAACTATGGAATGCTGCAATTTGTAATAATTGTTCATTTAGCAACATTTGTTAGAATGTCTAAAATTGTAAGTCTTTCAATAGCTCATGAGGTATCTTTTTAGATGTTACATAAATTTCTTACCTGATAGCTTAAAGTTTTGCTCTGTAATGACAGACTCCTGGACAGCGCCCGCGCCCTCACAAGCTTTACAGAGGATACGCCTTCTACCGCTTCTGTTTCTTCTGCATTCTCGCCTTCTAGACTGAGGAACACTTCTTCCAGTGTGGTCATTGATACTCCGTAACTTGTTATACCTGTCACAACAGTAGTAATTATCTCTGATTAATGATTTAAATGTTACACTTGGGCTGCGCCGGAGGAGCCGAAGATGTCAAAGAAACCCTTTCAACCTTACCAAGCCTTGTTAAGAGACTTGTTTTAGAGGCCAGTTTCTACATGCTATTGGTTTTGAAACTTTACCTAGCCGATTGGTCCGGTGCTGGATCTCGTTCTCGATGGCATGGAAGAGCGGCGGGAACAGATGCACGGCGTAGTGTGGCAGGATGTAGGAAAGTTCACGCCCGTGCCGTCGCGCCTTCTCCGCGCGCGCCACGTGTCCACGCACCAGCCGCGTGATCTGGTGCTCGCGACACACACCTAGAGTAAATAATTTAATTACACTTAAGAAGGTCGTGAATTTTTATGAGACATGATACGATAAAATTCAAGGGTCAAAAAGTCCGGTTGAACGTCCTTAAGACTTAGTAATAGAAAAAAAATAGGGCCGTTACTCGGTAGTTAGATCAAATATTTTAAAGCAGGGGATATGAATCAAAATATTTTTGAGGCAACAATATACGTAGAATCATATTGTTGGCACCATAGATGTATTAAATTCAATATAATTAATTATATTTAATTTAAATACATCTATGGTCTACCTTTAAAGCTAGGCACTATCTTTGAACTTTTAATGTATTGTATGTAAATATTACATAATAAAATGAAAACTTACCGTCTAGCACTAAAGTTAAATGGTACCCGATGCCGAATTTATTCTTCAAAAATAGCGATGTCCCCGCACAACGAACCTGAATACATGACAGAAATATTCATATGAAAATGAATGTATTACCAACTGACTCTGTAGGTTCAACAATTACACACTTGATCTTCAGATGATGCATAAAATAGTAAAATAGAATAGATATAATATAATATAATAAAATAGAATAGAATAGAATAAAATAAAATAGATGCATGAAATAGTAACAAGTGCTAAGTGTAATAACTCTAAAAGGTTTTGAATAAATTTTTTTAAATGTTGAAGCAATGTCTATTCGCGATATCTCTTTAGATTGGCACGTGCCAATTTACAGTTCAAAGTAATCAACAGTTGCCTACCCTGCCCTTGCTAATCACAGCCTTCCTATCCCCCAGTATATCAGCCTCGTCCATGAAGTGCGTAGTAAGCAGTAGCACTCGCCCGCGTCTCGCTCGCTGCAGCACCCGCCAAGTTGCCCGTCGTGATACCGGGTCTACACCCGCTGTTGGCTCGTCTAGAATTATTATCTAGAAAAGGGAATCCTCGATTTAACATTACGGGTAGCAAAGATCATGATCCCTTTAGAGAATATCCAGAAAGAATTATTGATAGACGCTTTGTTGAAGAATTATACTTCTTATGATTATCTACTCATCCTATTCTCTCCTATTCTAGATTTACTGGTGAAAGTTTAGTTTAGACTTTATGGTTTCACAGAAACACAATTCTTTGCAAACATTCGTAACATTTGTAGATAATAGTGGTGGCGCCTTAAGGTACTCCAACATAAAATAACAAATAGACAAAAATCAACGATAAAGTATTTTGAAGCGTACCTTGGGATCACCAATAAAAGCGATAGCTATACTCAATCTTCTTTTTTGGCCTCCGGATAGATGTTTCGAATACTGGCCCGACTGTTCTAGAAGTCCGACTTCGGCTAGCGCTTTATGTACTTCATCGGGTATTCTTTTACTTGGTATACCCTGAAAAGTGTTGGAATTATTTCGTAAAGAAGATTAATGATCACTTATAGTAGTTTCTTGACCGCGTTTAAATCTAACCTTAACAGCGGCAAAAAACTGCAAATGCTCCTTTACAGATAGAAGATCAAACAAAACATCCTGCTGCGGACACACACCAATCATCTGACGTATTTCATGCATGTCGTTGGGATCTCTGCAAAAACAGTGTATATTGTCATAGTGAAACTTTAAAAAGCAGACTACGCTTCTCAATATAAGTCATTTAAATAGTAGGCAAGAAATTTTATTCAAGGATTTTTAAGAGGCGTTAGATAAAATTATACATGAAAAAGTAAAATTCTATGAATTCCTTCCATTCTTTAAGCATAAACAACAGTAATTAGTAACCCATGTTTCTCTATATTTCTCACCTGACATCAAGCCCATACACATAAGCAGTCCCAGCAGTAGGCGCAGTGAGTCCGGTTAGTATATTGAACAGTGTGGACTTTCCAGCTCCGTTATGACCCAGTACAGCTGTTATTTGGCCCTCGTATATGCTAAGGTCTATACCGTCTATAGCTTTCACTTCTGCCCGCCGACAGTGACGAAAACTTTTTTGAAGACCAACAATTCTTATTGCTTCTTTGTCTTGTAGTTCCCTGTAATATTAAAAATGGTTAAATTTGATTGCGATGCCATAAATTATTTGTCTAAACAGATTTTTATCAAGCTTAGTGCTTAGCGTGTTTTAAAATAATCTGCCAGTCATTATTAAAGTCAACCAGTCTTTCAAGAAGTGACTGTCCACTTCTAGCTAGTTAATGGCGCATACCAGAACTACTTAATGGCGCAAAGTTATGTGGGAAGCTAAGATCCATAGTTAATAGTCATATATTTCTTGTTGTTGTTGTCTTTGTCTGATACGTAGAAAATGTCATATGATTGAAAAAGATAGCAACGTTGTTTAAGTTATCTGTTGTGTAAATATTTTTATTAGTAAGGGGGAATAATAATCATATAGATAATACTACTATTATAATATTATATAGATCGATAAGTCAGCAAAGTGATTAATTAAGTCATCTACCTAAGACTTCATTGTATTCATAATCATCTACATACTAGAATGTAGTAAATATGTTCTCACTTGGGCACAGGTTCAATGTCCTTATTGTGCACGGGCGAGGCGGGAGGTAGGCGCGCGGCGGCTATTCCTCGCCGCCCCATCCAGAATGATGGCAGCAAGCAGAACCATGGCTTCTGTTTAATGCCGTATTCACCTGAAAATTTATATTTTAATCTAGACCAAGACATAAAAAGAAATATGTAAATTTAACATAGTAAATGTCATTTTAAGAAAGTAAGGTTTAAGACATTATTAAGCTTCTTTAAATTTTTGTGAAGGGTTCAACAGAAATATAGTAGATGTTTTACAAGGAAGTAACAAAAGATGGATCTAATGAATATAGGAGATAAGAGGCTCTTACTTTACGGTACGGATTAAATTTTTTTTTTCCGTCCCCCTAACATTATCTATATGTTTGTTTGCTCTTTTTGTTTAATTTTTTATCATTTTTAGTTCTTATTCTTTTTACATTACATATTGTTATTCTATACTTTTTAACAATCATTTTTTAATACTTAACTTTTTTCTTATTTTAGTACCATAAGATTGGATACAGTCAATAAAAATAGTTCGAATAATAATAGTTACACAATCATAATAATTTCCATAAAATAATTCATAATAATAATTCAAATAATAATTCCAATAAAACACTAAAGAAAAATATACTTAAAATATCAACAATAAAACTACGGCACACACATTCAACTTAACCCTAATATCACAGTAAATCTTAATTTAGAGCCTATACTAATATCACACCAATTTATCACAGTTTTTTCTATTTGTGTACACAGTAATTTCCTTACAAAAGGAAAGGAATTTTTCCCTCCTTTTTCCCCCCAGGATGGAAGACAGGCTCTCACCCGTAATCGATGTGCCCAATTTTTACTCAGTATCATATCTACTGCTAGCAAAAATCGGGCACTCGAGTAACAGGTGAGGAACCGTCTCCTGAACTCCTGGCTGACATGAACACGACGGGTCCTCCTTCAACTTGAATCTGTTCAAGTAGAAGGCGAACCCGCCGTGTCCAGTCAGTATCTGTGTAGTGTGGTGTGTTATGTCTATTTTCTTGACTATTTTGTATGCAGTAGCAGCGCTTGGGAAAAAGCGGATTAAATATTTAAGAAGTTGAATTCGGGAAACTTCACGGAATAATTTTGGAAGACGGTAAATACTAAATAATTTTGGTCAACTCACTCGGCACAACAGCGTCGAGCCAATACGCCGCCAGACCATAAAGGACGGTGTCTACTGCCATCATAATGAGGCTTCCGCCGAAAGGCACTCCCGGGCCGCTCCACAGGTTCTCCCAAGTCACGCCCTGTCCGGCCATATCCAGTACTAGGGCCTGAAAATCAAAACAAATATCTTCTTAGGCCAAGTTTTGTAAAACATAGATTGCGATTTACATTTTCAATGAAATCATTTAGAAATGTAATTGACTTGCTGTTTTATTATTGTGCATAGGCAATCTAAACAGACCAATTCGATGCAACATTATGCTGGCTTAATAATTGACATAACAGATTTTTGCTAGACATAATAAACACCTTATGAACTTTAAAGTTTTCCTGTCTGCTCATAATATTGAGATTAGTCTGTTGAAATTATTATTAGTATCAAGTACCAACCTTATCCATGGCCAGGGCGTAGCAGCTGGAGCTGATGAGGGAGACGAACCAGAAGGCGAGAGAGTCGGCGTTGGAGACGAACACCTGGATGAAGTACAGGCCGCTCATGAGGTTCACCGCGAAACTGCCCAGGATACCGGCGGTCTGGAAGATGCAGTTGGAGCATAAGATGATGTGAAAGAGTAATTATGTATTATCATTAGGTGATTACAGCCATCACTGGATGTAATAGATAGCGTGAGATTCTTGGCTTATGTATGGTCGCCAACAGATTCGGTGTAAAATCTTACTTTTTTGCATCATATAAAAAGTAAGATTTTACTTTTCAGCATGGTAACAAAAAACCCTACCTACCCACAATGTTTTATGCAAATACAGAATTTATTTATATATTTAAAAAGTCGAAATCACCGTAATATGTTCCGATATAAATTTCGAGGAATCAAAATATCAGGACTCTCCTTTGGCGAGAACGGGACCAATATAGAAACCCTTACATAAAAAAAAAAAAATTAAATCCACAAACGGCGGAATAATATCATACACACATACAGAAAAAAATCCACAGCCGAACATATAACCACCACAATCATAATCAGCAATCAGAGACAAACAAAAATCAGCTTACCCTGGCTTTATCAAAAAACGGCGTGAGCATGAACGCGAATGTTATTATTGTGAAACCGAACAGCAACATCAACAGGAATATGAGAATGTAGGAAGAATGCTGAAAAACCTGGAAATAAATTATATAAAAGACATATTAATTGTTCCACAATTAAAAGTAACGAAGTTAAACAAAGTCACAGTTGACAATTTTCATTACTCACCTTTAGCGTGAACAGCAGCACTGTACTCACAATAGATAATATTGTAACAAAAACGGCGTATATCAAAAACCACGAACCCCTGAAATAGAAATATGTATACATTCTAAAGTTCGCATTTTCCAAATTGGATCTTGTTAATAGCTGAATATTATTTTAGATATCATTAGTTGTTTACAATTTAAAAAACAAAATCATTTTGCAATGATTCAAAATGCTTAATTATGTCATTAGTTTCTGCACTGATTATATTTTAAAGTATTTCCACGAATAGTAACGCTTACCAGTATACCGAGTCTTTAAGCCCCATAATCCTCATGCCCTCTCGAATCTTCTTCTCTTTCTCACCGACCACGAACATCAGGAGGTATGTTATGAACTGGGACAGCGTCATCACCATGTACATGGGCATTATCACTCGGAATATCACCAGCCAGTCTCCAGTATGCTGTGGCTTCGGAAACTGACGGAGGTCTACGCGGGGTGGGGTAAAACGTGTGCCGGTGTCCATCTGGAAATTTATAATTAAAAAATTATTGATCACAATACTTGTGGAATAGTCTGCCATATTCAATTACAGAATTAATCCAAAAACTAATTAACTAGCTTTTGATATTATGCAGAAAAATCCAAGTTGACATAATTTCATCTCCAAATGAAATCACGTCCTTGGAAAATCCTTGGAAGATAGTCTTCTAGTCGTCTATTCAGTTTTTAGATTTCCAACAAGTTTTATCTTACAATGTCGAGCCTATTGTGAGTGACATAGGACTGTGTCTATATTTTCCGAAAAATGAAAAGACTTTTTCGCGGCAGCCGGTTTCTTACGAACGCTGCTTACCGATGGGAGATATATGATTAAGTCCTAGAGAAAAGTTGTAGAGCTTGATAATGCCTACAAAAAAGTCAGCGACAGCATATTATGTCTAACTTTTATACATAAGTCTAAAAAGTAGTTTTTTTATATTAAATAATTTAAATCGTTACGTCATCCCACTAATATCATAAATGTGAAAGTTTGTGAGAATGGATGGATGTTTGTTACTCTTTCACGCAAAAACTACTGAACGGTATCCCGAAAACGTACAGTGTTCCCGAGGGAAACTGTATTTACGCGGGCGGAGCCGCCGGCAACAGTTAGTACTTAATAAAAACGTCGGTATTAAAGTTAATTTTTAAACCGCACTTATAGTAGGGTACATTAGGTTAGATAAGATTAGATTAAAACCATTATTTATCAATTGTATTTTGGGCGGGTCGCTATTTATTATTAAAGCCCAATTTCACGCGGACGAAGCCGCGGGCAAAAGCTAGTAGTCAATAAGTAAATACCTTTATCTTAACGTAATCTATCAGAGTTTGCAGGGCGAGGAAGCCAGTGTAGTAATATTGCAGGACCGGACAGACGTCCTCCCTGTGCATCTCCGAGAGAGGTATCAGCTGCCCTCCTCTCGACCAGTCGGTGGACCAGTCCTTGGATGTGTCCCTCTCGCGGCATTTCGCCGGGGAGGTGTGGAGGGCGCGCGTGGATGGCGTACCGCCGTCGCGGGAGGGGTTCGTGCGTATTGTGTACCTGGAAACATGAAACAGAAAAGAAAATTACTGACGACAATTAGTGAAGTAAAACAGTTTAAAGTAACTAAGATAACAGAAGGTAAGTTTTATTCAAATTTCTTCAACGGATAATTAGCCTGGCACAAATTTGCGTAGACACGACATAGCTATAGAGTATAGATAAACTGTCTCGCTCTCGTGCTTTTATAGATTTGTTACCAAACAAACGTCGAGCTCGCTAGGC
This sequence comes from Phengaris arion, assembly GCA_963565745.1. Classification (NCBI taxonomy): domain Eukaryota; kingdom Metazoa; phylum Arthropoda; class Insecta; order Lepidoptera; family Lycaenidae; genus Phengaris; species Phengaris arion. Next base: position 26,875,842 of record OY751433.1, read on the forward strand.
TTAAAATTACTAGCCCCAGCAAAACTGACGGGCTTGTAGGTACTTTTAGGTGGTGTTTGCGAATTACCTGAGTGGTTCGCCATAAGCGCCCGGGTCGGTGTTGAAAATAACAGCTAGTGGGAAGTGCTTGGCGTCGTTGTGGTAGGCGTCGTTCAGCTCGGTGGTGTTGTTGAAGCGTATCCACTGGATAGGGTGCTGGTTCGACTCCAGCAGCATCATGTTGATGTCTTCTAGGAAACCCTGGAAGGAGGATTGTATTGTGATTTGTGTATTTTAATTATATTGTCAAAGCATGAAGAAGATGACTGTATGAAATAAGAAGTTTGTAAAACAAGAAGGGAATTGCGTGACTTCGATAGCTTTGTAAATTAATTTCCCAGAATGAGCACTTTAAAGTACGAAATCAAAGATTTCAAAACAAAAGATAGGCTATGACGTACATTTGCCAGAACAAATCATCATACAAGAAAAAGTTACGCCATCTTAGCTTTCACTATGCCCCAAATGTCAGCCATCTTCGTTTCACCATTCTTCAAATGTCAAAATGGCCCCACTTTTGGGGTTTGTACGTCACAATGTACGTCATAGCCCATCCTTAGTTTTGAAATCTTTGACGAATATATTATAAAATCGAACTTCGAAAATTTTTATTCTACATAACTATTTTTTTTATAAAACTAGGGGACAAACGAGCATACGGATCACATGATGGAAAGCGATTACCCGTCGCCCATGGACATCCGTAACATCAGAGGAGTTCCAAGTGCGTTGCCGTCCTTTTAGGAGGGTATACGCCGAATAATAAAATAATTCCCTTCTTGAAGGTTTGCAGGTCGTAATGGTCCGGAATAAAATTATGTAAGCTACTTACATTTAGATTTAAATATAGAACAAACGTTCCGGCCAATCACAGCGCTGCGTGTGGGTAAGTCACTTTTTTATGCTTGCGTGTATAGATACACTTTTATTTTTTTAGTATAGTTCCATACCGGAGTCCCATTAGCATTGCCCCAGTCGGCAACCACAGCAACCGAGTGGTTCTCCGAGATGGCGTCATGATGGATCCGCAGCATCCTGCCCGGCGTCTTCACCTCCGGGAAGTTGGGGTTCGGCACCAGCATCTTCAGGAATATCAGCACGCCAAGGGAGTATAAAGGAACTAATACTTCCTGAAAGGTACATGAGAAAAGATTTAGAAAGTTGGTTCTATTTAGCGGTTTGTAATAATAATAAAAAAGGTATTGGGGAGGAAAATCCAGTGCAGGATGACAATTAAATCAATTGATGATAAAATCACGACAGAGCGGAGAATCGCTTATGTACCTGCAACACCTGACCAGTTCTTATTTCTTAGTTCGTTATACATAAACTCCCTCCCCTTCGAAGAACCCAACGTAAGCGTGTTTTTATTGTCATCACAGGAATCGCACAGAAGTTTTCGCGTCGTCTAACTGGGCCCTAGTTCTTTTACGGCGTCTGTGATGATGATGATCGTAAACAAGACCTCCTGGCAAGAGATATACTCGATCTCTCTTCTTGAGGAACCTAGAATGCACACTTTTTTTTTCAGGACAATAATGGATAAGGACATGTTCCTTGAGGAACTCACAGCGAGGGTCTTGCGAGTATCTCTCTTCTTGAGGAATAGGATGCGAAGTTTTTTTTTCAGGACAATAATGTTAAGGAACTCACGGCGAGGGTCTTGCGAGTGTCCCTCTTCTTGAGGAGCAGGTTGCGCAGCACGGTCGCCCATAGCTGGGGCCAGAAGGCGGCAGGCGGCCGCGTGCCCATGGGGCCGCGCAGCCGACTGCCGATCGCTACACAATCCGGCTCCTTCTCGCATTTTCTATAACAAGGAAATAACTATTGAACGGCATGATAAGAAAGTAAATACACAAAAATAGAAGGTAAAGATAATAAAATAATAATATCTATGGACGCTTCACACCACGTTAATCCGGCCCCGTGGTAAGTATCCGGAGAACCTGTGTTATGGGGACCAGACATACATAATATACTGACTTAGGACTTTTATTATATTATAAGCATATGTAATACACCTGTGGCGAAGGCTAGTTCTCCTTCATAGCCTAGCCATGTATATAGGGATTTTGGATGCGGGTCTTCAAAAAGTAAGTAGGAAGTGAGGCCGATAGGAATGGAGTTATAGGAACCCCGCGCCACTGTAATAAACATCTATGTCCCAGGAGCATTGAAAGCTTTTTGTTCCCTCGGCGGGATTCGAACCCGCTAGTTCCGGCTTGAGCGCCGACGCGCTAGCTAATGAGCCACAGAGGCCGTCAAAGTTGGAGTCAGGTGAAAGTTTTTAGTTGATAAGTATACGTCATCACGTATATTTCCACGAGGCGTAGGAACTTTGAGATCAGCCTTCTTTGAAAGTAGAAAAATCAGATATTCCTTCCGTCTTTATCCTTCACTAATTAACTGAATATAATTATGTATGATTTCGATTAACTAGAAGGTCGCCCCTATGTTCGAAATTCGACTGAAATACTATTTGAATTTTAGAGTTTAAAAATTTTTAGGCTTCTTTTGCTTCCTAGATACTAATTCTTTCTAGATAATAGAAATATGTAAATTATGTCTTTATGGAATGTGAAAGAAAGATTGACAATTGTGTCAAATCAACACCTACTGTTATTATACAAACGCATGGCAGTGTGAGTGAGGTAGTGTGTGTAACTTTTTTTATTAATTTTATGTATTTTTCAGCATTATTTAAATATTAGTACCAAATTTCATACTCCACTGTTAGTAGAATTCTCGTTAAACTGTACCTACTGAAAGTTATTGCTTCACGTATTAATAAAATCATCATCATATATTACGATAATGATGATTTTATTTCAGACATTAATGGTATTAAAAATGTAAACAAAAAAGGTCATCGACTTAAGCAGGCGCACCTACGTTTACCTCTATAGCTAAAGATATAGGGGACCGGATGTGGAGCTCCGTGACCCGGCAGGTGCCCGGCGCCGAGGGGGCTGGCCCTTAATTACGTAAAGTTATCCCTGAACCCTATGGAGCCAAATGGAACCCTTGATTCACGTCCCTCAATAATGGACCGGCAACGAAGGGCAGAAGTAAATTATCTATTCGAACTTATGTTATAAAAGTAATTAATAAAATTAAAAAGCCTCCGTGGTCTAGTGGTTAGAGCTTGGCTCTCGACTCGGAGGTTGTGGGATGTGGGGAGGATATTCCAATGCGGGAATCGAACCCACGACCTCTGAGTCGAGAGTCAAGCTCTAAAGTCTAAACCACTGGACTTATAAAAGCAATTATAATTGAAATACTAGCTTTTGCCCTACGGCCCCGCCCGAGTGAACACAGTATACCACGGGAACACTGTAATTTTTCGGGATCAAAAGTAGCTTATGTGTTAATCCAGAGCTACTAATACCATACCAACATCAAAATCCGTTCAGTAAATTTTGCGTGAAAGAGTGACAGACATCCATACATACAAATTTTAATAATAAGTAGGTGTAAAAATAATAAGTTGCGGGCAATATCTAGTCTAGTCTAGTATTTTATGTATTAACTGGCTGGCTCCCGCCACTTCGTTTGCGTAGGACTAACGGAAACGGAAGACTAAGATAAAATAGTCTATGCCATACTTTATAAGATCAGCTATCTGCCAGTGAAAGTTCCATGAAAATCGGTCCAGCCGTTTCAGAGATTAGACAAACAAATCATGAAAAATTGATTTTATTGTAAGTACCGTATATACTTTCATATGCACTAAGTGATAAGCTGTTAATTTTTAACTGCAAACAGACACTTAAATTTTTTTTATTTGTATGTATAGACAAGGTTCCAATTAAAAATATCATATTTTATAAGGCACTTATTGGATCTGGATTAGATTCTGAAACACTTAACACAAATTTCGCATCTCGATCATCTGTTCTAGGTCAACTTTATACATATTTATAATGTATAGTTTATTAGGGAGTACAAAGTTTTAAATTCGAAATTCAGAACACGAATGGAACGTCCTGAAATAATAAAATGAAGCTATTGTTTGAAGGTATTCCCCCACAGACTGAATGTAGGTCAAACATTATTATATATATATATATATATTATTACATTTTATTTGCAATAATTCATTACGCAAATTATACATCGTGAACTCCGATCTATCCAATCGACCACGCATTTCGTCCAGCTCGGCCTTCATGATGTTGAATTTATTCAGAAGGCTGGAGACATTGACGTTGTCCGCAGTACTGCCGGCAGTCTGTGCAGCTTTTTAGCCACAAACACCGGCACGTCCGCTGTGTTCGTCCGCTTGAGCAGGGAGATGATGTCCTGCAAGCCTTCGTCGCTCCCATCTCTCATTTGAGACGTCATCTGCGCGGTCTTACCGAGCATCAGCTTGCTCTTGCAGATCTCCTCGCTGGCGTAGGTCGACTTTTAGAGCTGCACGATGCTGTCCTCGTCCATGGCGTTGATGACGTGTTGTATGAACGCCAGCAGATCGTTAGCTACGAGCGCCACGATAACGTGCAACGGCTGTGAGCCGTGCGACTCGCGAAATATTATAAGGCTCTCAGTATGTTTTTAAGTAAACTCCATGGGAAATCTGTATTGTTAGCGAATGAAACTTTAAAAATATTTGAATATTGGACTGCTTGTTTACAAGTAGGTAATCGTAAACAAGCAGCTTAATATTATATTTATAGTTTCATTCGCTAACAATACAGCTTTCCTATGGAGTGGAATACTTATAGAAAAATAAAAAAACAACAGCCCCAAAGCAAAGCCTTGAGTTACTCCAGCCGCGGTCCACTATGTTATATTTTATCTAAAGCCTTGGTTGTTAAAACACGGCTAACACAGCTGCTGTAAATTTTAAAAATTAAGGGACGTATAACTAGGAGTAAATACGGGCTTTTATTCAGTTTAGTTTGGAAGTTGCCTATTATCCCGTTAGTTACTAAACGTAAACTTTTTTAATAGGCCAGATGACTGATTTTTTTACTACTAAAATGAATAGTACACTCAAATATGAGAAAGTTTTCAGAAGAAACAGTATTTCAAAAATCAATATTTTCAAACAGAATGATTTGTTTATAGAATTACGCAAATCTCGTGAAAACGCTCCATACAATAGTCGCCATAGAAGTTACGTCTTTTGTTCCTAAAGCCAGGGGGGTGTCACTACGCCGTTCCGCCGCCGAGCTACAAGTACATACCGAGACTCCCCAACGTTGGGGCGATACAGTGGTTGCCGCTTGCCACGCACTGACCGGCCGCGCCGTGGCGCACGCGCGCGCCTCTTACGCAGTACGACTCACTTTACGTCGCAAACGCGTGTTATATTTCAATTGGGAAAAATATGTATCCAAAAAAATACTGTATTGCAGCCGATTGTCGGAACAATGAAAAAAAAAAAGCAATTGTCAGTTTTTCCCGGTTCAGGCAAGTGAGATAGATAGCGAATGGTACGATAATCATTACTCATTTATATCTACTGTCATGGTACCTAAGTCTATAACAATAATTATTAAATATACACACAAAAGTTTTATATTATATGCTTATTTAAAATAGGTGGTAGGTAGCTGCATATACATACATATAATCCATACCTACATCAAAAGAAAATCACGTGTCGTGTCTGTGTAAACTGATTTATATGTTCGGTATTCATTTACCTAATAGGTACATAGGTATAACAGTTTCCGCTTGTATACCTTGCGTGGTATTTATGTTCGGTCGGTATGTTGTATGGTATCTATATAATATGTATTATATCGTTATTATATATTATATCGTCGTCTAGTATAAATCTGATAGTATAATCTAAGATATTTAATTAAAGTATTGACAAGTGACAACCCTATTTTCGGAATATCTGACAAGGTGTGGAATAATGTCGACCTTCGCGCGGCGCCAGAGAGCTTAATTTCGGCTGCTCGCGTGCAGTCCGTTTGTTAATAATAATTATATAGGCACATAAAAAGGCGGCATTTGTGAAGATCAAAACAGGGAGACTTCTGTACCTTGTACTATTATCTATTCTGTGCTAAAGCTATGATAGAATGTATGTATGTCATGTGAGAAGTATGTGTGTCGCAGGAACATTCATTGCTAATGAAGAAAATAAACGCATCTCCGAAATTTGTGCGTTTAAGTTCCTACAAGATGTAAGTAAACATATGATGAAGGTTTTTGTACTAATTAATATACTTAGCAAAAATATTGATGTTTTTGTCATTTTTACATCAATACGAAAAGACACACACATTTTTTTTTACATTTATCAAGTAGTTGTATTTATACCTCAATACTTATAATTGTTTTAGGTGTTTTTTATGTAAATTTCTTAATCTAGCTGATTTTTGTTTTGCTCTGATCTAGGCCAGTTTTTTTTCTATAAGTATCGAATACGTCATTAAATTCCCTGGCTACCTGCCATGGAAGTTCTTCATTCGTGTCTCATCTGATCCTCAGACCAAATAAAAAAGTGAAGACAGAGCTTTGTGAAACAAAAACAGAGGTATTTTATGCGTGTAGACTAACACTACATGCATGAAAAAGCACACACCGCGACAGGCCGTCTAACAAGGTGAGGCTTAGTTTCGTTACATGTGTGCGCGTGTCACTGTTTAATAATACGGCGAGTAGTAGTTTGGACCGGCCGGGGCCTCAATGCTAGTGTGTGGTTCGCAGAATTATGTCTTCACATTTTTATTTCGTCTGAGATCTGATCATATTATATCGACAGGAATTTACCGGCTGAGCGGCTTCGGTGAAATAGCCAGTAGCCACTTACTTTTTTGGTAAGATCCTGAACTCTAAATGTAATCATTTTTAAGAAACGAGCGTCAAATGTTTGAGGTGTCTGTCTGTGTGTCTGCCCGTGGCATCGTAGCTCCCAAACGAATGATGGAGAACCGATTTTGATCTAGTTTTTTTGTTTGAAAGCTAACATGATCGAGAGTGTTGTTGGCTATAATTCATCATCATCAGCTCGCTCGCTGCTTTACAATTCGGGGGTTACTTAAACAGCTAATTTTTTTTTCAATTAGGAAAGTTGATCCCATAATAAAAGTTGCTTATATTCAAGATTATATTCACTCCTGAATGTTTGGACACACACTGGAAAATTACCGCGTATAGTTTTTTCTACACCATAATCAAACAAATACAAATATTAAGTAACTGGCCACTTGAGTGAACCCACATTTTTTCACATTCCAATTTCCAACTCTTCAAGAGCCCATTATTAAAGCAGCTTGTAAAAGAGTTATACGTGACGATGTTGAGTTCATTAAAAAATACTTCTCCTTTGTTCGTCGCCACTTGTTTTGTCTCCGAGTTCACAAACAGACTGACAAATCTACTTTAAACGTACACATTTTCGGAGTAAAGAGCCGTCGCGTGGTACCCAAACATATTTGTTTGATTCATAAATAAGTGATTTCACTATACGAGATATATTGTTTTTTCTCAATTGCTCAGATACAATTTCAAATCTATAATTTGAGTTTTATTTTTACCGATAAGACCCGTGCACGAGCTGAGAAATACCACGACTTCGGAGAAAAGAGACTTAGGGCCTGTTACACTAGCTGAAGCCACTGATAAGTGTCAGATAGCTCAATAGTATGTTTTGTCCTTGTCAGAAATAAACAGACGGACAGACGGTCGGACGGACAGTGTAGGCTTAGTAATAGGAGCCTTAAGCCAAGTTGCCATCGCTAATTACGAGGACGAAGTTCGAAAACAAAAATACATGGGATTTGACATGAGCACCGCTATGTGATAAGTATAGCTATGTCGCTTGTCGATGCTTGTGTCTCATCCCAAACATTATTGTTTACGAACTTTGTCGTCGTAATTAGCTATGGAAATTTGGTTAAATGCTAAGGTTAAGGTTCTGTTTTTACCCTTTGGTAAGGTGCATTGGCGCGGGATTCCTATAACTCCATTCCTTACGACTTCACTTACCACTTACCTTTTGAAGACCTTCAACCTATACCTATTAATAGGCTAGGGCTTACCTATGAAGGAGAATCATCCTTTGCCACTGGTGAGGTGTAGTCTGTAGTGTGTACTGTGACTACATTCTAAGAAGTATCTCACACATTATAGACACCGACTTCTAGATTTTGGGTTAGACATCTAGATCGTTTATGTCGCTGTGTACCTGTGTGTAAATTACCTTAATTTGGGGCACGTGCAAGATGGAGATTATGGCCCGCCCAGCTGACGTCAGAGCCCAGTGGTCGATGGTCGATGGAAGGTCGCTAGGCTGACGGCACTTTGTAACTTTCTTGGAATCTCGGGGTGAATAGAAAATTGGGTGGAATATTTTTTATGTATTTAGTGGGCTTAAATCGAGGCATATAATATACAACAATAAGTAGCCTATGTCCTACTCGACCCGTGGTCTACTCCATATATGTGCCAAATTTCGTCAAAACCGCTTTTGCAGTTTCGGAGCCTATTTAATGCAAACATTGTTTGTTTGCATTAAATATTAACAAATCTTTTCTCTTTATAATATAAGGTACCTATATGTTGACTATAGATAATAATAATAATATCTATGGACGCTTCCACACTACGTCAATCTGGTACCAGATAACGGAAACATATTTAATACTTTTAAACGATACACATATTTAGGATTTTTATTATACTATACATATATTTAATACACACCCAACACCCAGGAACACAGATAAACTTTTTGCCCCTTCGGCGGGATTCTGACCCGCGACCTCCGGCTTAAGCGCCGACGCGCTAACCACTGAGCCACAGAGGTCGTGGCTGACGATAAAAAATTGACAAAATCGAGGCCTTCATACAAAAAGCCCATAAAATTGTCACCACAATTCCCGCCGGCGCTGCCGAGGTCGATGCTGATTTATGTTGTAATGTCAAGGAAATGGTGGGCTTCGACGTCGTTACAAATGGCGCAGCGAACAGAATTAGAATCTTAATTATATCTATTTTATTAACTTGCTTTTGCCCAGGAGTCTACGTGGCGTGGGCTTAAGGGACAGCTCACACTGAGAAGCGACACGACGCGGCGCTGTATATTTAGGAAATCGATTCAAAATTGAACTCATTCACTTCCCAAGAAGATGCACATTACATTTACAAGAGCGGCACCGCCTGAAGCAGCTCGAAATTAGAAGTCTTGATGCTTGCAATTAAATTAATGTATATTTTTTAGTATAGCGAGTGAAGTTCAATTTGAATAGCTACATCTTAAAAATGCAGCGCCGCGTCGGGTCGCATCTCAGTGTGATCTGACGATTAGTTTACTATAGTCATCTTAGAAAGTCGTTTACTCTTCTCTTTATCTTTCTATCTTTTAACTCAACAACAAATATTATTTTATTTTATTAGCAGTGAAGCTAAAAAATATCAAGCAAACATAATATTTTGCTTTTCTTCAACAAACTAATCGCACGACTAATAAGCGACTTGTCGATCAACTTGTGAAGCGTAAAATCGGTCACCTAAACTTTACCTGTGACATGTTCCCGTCTGTTAATGTGCCCTAATTTTCACCCTCAAAGGGACGACAGCTAGGTACTTCCTGACGGGCCCTACCGCGCCCTTCGATACTATCGACCGTGTCTGGTCAAAACTTAGTTATCAATTTACCTCAGTGACTAACGCCACATGTTGGAATAAAACTTTGGTGCAGCCATATCTAAGCCGCTGTCTTTAATAGTTATGTAATTTTTTTATGTGTTAAAATTATAACACAACACACCCAACTTTACCATCTTACTATAAATTACAATCGAAAGGACTTTGGGAATTTTACTACGAAAACTTTATTCTGGACATTAGGCGTTAAAAGCTGTAAACGACGGCGCACTAAATTTAATTAGGCTGGGCTTAGTCAATATTTAGATAGGTCCAGGTCCCTTAAAAAGAGTAGTACCATCGAAGGTCGTAAAACTGTTTTATCGGACTTATGTAAATGGGACTTTGGAATTTTCGATTCTAGAATCTTGCAGAGTTCGAATTTCTAGCTCTACCGGGCTGCGTAGTGCTGCGCCTTGCAATGAAATGTGTATCTTCTTGAGTAGCGAATAAAGGTCAATTTTAAATCGCTATCTTAAAAAATTTTTTTATTTTATTTTTTTATTTTTATTAAATAAGGGGGCAAACGAGCAAACGGGTCACCTGATGGTAAGCAACTACCGTTGCCCATGGACACTCGCAACATCAGAAGAGCTGCAGGTGCGTTGCCGGCCTTTTAAGAGGGAATACGCTCTCTTCTTGAAGGTTTGCAGGTCGTATAGGTCCGGAAATACTGCTGGTGACAGTTCGTTCCAGAGTTTTACAGTGCGCGGCAGAAAGTTACGCGAAAAGCGCACGGTGGAAGACTGCCACTCATCAAGGTGATGAGGATGGTATGTTTTTCGCGTGGGACGATGGCGAAAAGTTGCAGGTGGTATGATTCCGAACAATTCCTCAGAGCACTCCCCGTGATACAACCGATAGAGGATGCAGAGTGAAGCTACATCTCGGCGTAATTCCAAGGGGTCCAAGCTGTTTGAAACACTATGGCACTCAACAACTCGAGCGGCCCTTCGTTGGATACGATCCAGAGGGAGCAGTTGGTGTTTTGGCGCCCCTGCCACTCCATATGAGGCAGAACCTGCGCCTTGTAGAGTTGTAGGCGTTGGTCCGGACTGAAGTACTGTCTCGCTCTGTTAAGAACACCAAGCTTCTTCGAGGCTAATTTGGCCTTACCCTCTAGATGATATCGGAACTGGACTTCGCTCGATATGTTGACGCCAAGTATCTCAATGCTAGGGGAGATGGTTAAAGATGTGCCCTCGAAACGAGGATATACGACCATTGGTGACTTTTTAGTGGTGAACGCGCACACTTGTGTCTTGGCGGGGTTGAATTGGACTAAGTTACGTCTACCCCATTCAGAGACTTTCTCCAATAATTCTCTATTTTAGACACAAGTTCGTTTCGACTCTCAATGACATTTAGCCGAGAAATATTGGGGGAGCCGGTATATACAGCATCACCTGTACTATCATCCGCATAGCAATGAATGCCGTTGGTCTGTAACATGTCATTGATATGCAGTATGAATAGGGTAGGCGATAGCACACAGCCCTGAGGGACACCAGCATCAACAGACTGAGTTTCCGAGCATTCGCCGTCAACTACGACCTTTATGCTTCTATCTGCTAAGAAACTAGTGACCCACTTACATAATTTCTCGGGCAGCCCGTATGATGGAAGCTTTGATAGCAGCGCTTTATGCCAAACCCGATCAAAGGCCTTCGCAATGTCCAAACTAACAGCCAATGCCTCTCCCTTCGACTCATTTGCCTGAGCCCAACGATGAGTTAGGTACGCCAAGAGATCACCAGCCGAGCGACCCTTACGGAACCCGTATTGTTTGTCGCTTAGTAATCCCTGGCCGTCCAAGTATCGAAGAAGCTGGCTATTGATAATGGATTCCATTATCTTCGAGAAGAGAGAGGTTATAGCGATTGGTCTGTAGTTGGAAGGATTTGAGCGATCACCTTTTTTGGGGATCGGGTGCACTAAGGCTGTCTTCCAAGAAGCCGGGACGATGCCAGAAGAGTAGGAGAACCGAAATAGACGCGTCATGACCGGAGCCAACTCTGGAGCACACTTTTTCAACACAATAGGAGGGATTCCGTCAGGCCCACTCGACTTTTGGATATCAAGGGAACGGAGGGCTTTTCGCACTGAGCGCTGATGAAACCGAATATCCGACATGATGCTCGTGCATCGCGGTATGGTCGGCGGTTTCTGCCCCCCGTCATCCAGGGTCGAGTTTGACGCAAAGAGCTTGCCCAGAAGATCGGCTTTGTCCTTTGCGTCCTGGGCCAACGATCCATTTCCTACGTGTAGGGATGGTAGGGTTGGCTTGCAGAAATTTCCTTCAATAGCTTTGGCCAGAGACCAGAATGCACGGGTTCCCGAGGGGAGGCGCTCAAGTCTCTTACCAATTCTATTGACGTGCTGTTTCTTTGCCCGAGTGATCTCTTTCTTCAGGGACCTAGAGGCAAGGTTGTACTCCTTTTTATATGTGCTGGTTTTTAAATCCCGAGCAGACACTGAATTGGCCCAGGATTGGTAAGCCTCCTGCTTCCGGCGAGAATCTTTTTTGGGGGATGAACTAAACCAGGGACGAAATCTGCCGCCAGTTGGCACTACAGAGGACGGAATGAAAAGTTCCATCCCTTGCATCACCACATCGGCAACAGAGTTGGCAGTGTTGTCGAGATCATCCGGCGAGAAGCACACGTTCACCCAAGGATTGGATGCAAAAAACGACCGCATCCTATCCCAGTCTGCCGACTTGTAGTGCCACACACGACGGTATTTAACAGCACGCTGTCGTAACACCGTCGTAAGTGGCACAGAACTCCTAACAAGGCAGTGATCCGATGTACCAAGTGGTGCGATTACGGATATTTGGTAGCCGTCAGGATTTGAAGTCAGCAGAAGGTCCAACAAGGAAGGATTCTGACCATCCACATCTGGGATTCGCGTAGGCGTAGTGACCAGTTGTGTCAAGTCGTTCGCAAGGGCAAAATTGCAGACAGATCTCCCCGCATAATCAGTTTTACTGGAATTGAGCCAGTCGGCGTGGTGGGCATTAAAGTCGCCAAGTATTATAATCTCTACGGATGGGATCTGCCGCTGCACAAAATCTGAAGCAGCTTGCAGGTGTTCCAAGAGTCGGTCCGTCTCGGGGTCACCACTATGGGACCTATATAGGCACGCATAGACGCGAGGGTGGTCGTCGCAATCTATGCGGAGCCATAACGTTGACAGGTCCCTGTCCTCAAGATTGCTGAGGCGGCGAGAGCTGATATCATCTCTGACATACACACACACTCCAGCTTTGGGCAGAAAGGAGTGCTCGAGAGAATAACCTGGGTGGGAAAGGTATGATGTGTCACTCGGAGATGATATCTGCGTCTCGGTTAAAAAGAGCAAAGCCGGCTTTGCCGTCTCAAGGTGGTAATGGACGGCATTAAGGTTGGAGTGTAATCCCCTGATATTATAAAAGTCCATGTTTAATATCGAGGGGGGTGCCAGCGCAGTTTTGCCCTCCCCAGAATACGAGGGGCAGCCCGGACGTCCACGTTCAGTTCCAGGGGTTCCTGAGCATGGACGTCCAGAGAGGGATTCTCCAACGCAGTTGGTACCCTCCTGGGGTAACAAATTGCTTTTCAACTGCGGCATTTCTAGGGGGGTAGGGGATTGGGCCTCCGGTAAACTCACTCACTCGGCGAAACACAGCGCAAGCGCTGTTTCACGCCGGTTTTCTGTGAGCCTGTGGTATTTCTCCGGTCGAGCCGGCTATAACATTGAGCTCGTAACACTGCGGGCTCCAGGGCTGTCACATAAAACTTATATTAATAAATCCTAGTTCGTACTACTATTTTATAAATGTGAAAGTTTGTGAGGATGGATGGATGTTTGTGACACTTTCATGCAAAAACTAAACTACTGAACGGATTTTGATGACTTTGGTAGTAGTTTAGGCTCTGGCTACATTTAATAATGTGTTCACAGAGTTATAGAAAATCTGTGTAATATTATTTACACAGACTTTCTATACTTAATATTATAAAGAGAAAACATTTGTTTGTTTGTTTGTATGCATTGAATAGGCTCCGTAACTACCGGACCGGCATTGATGAAATATGGCTTAGATATTGATTAAACTTCGGGACATACATAGGCTACTTTTTATCGCGGAAGAATGTTCTGGTGGGATGACCTTTTTGCGCGCGAAGTCCCGGATAACGTCTCGTATGCTACAAAAGTATTATAGGCACAAGAACAGCTATGATTGATGTTTTTGCTATGCTATGAGTGTATGTGACAGAAACGTGTTGACGTTAGCTAGTATGTAAACAAGTATTCAAAGGTTACCCATTAGGTCCTATACCTAATACCTTTGGCAAGCAAACCTTGCACTTTGTCCTAACGAATGAAGCTGTAGTTAACACGTTTCATTGCGAGATCGTCGCCGAACTCTTGCAATGAAACTTGTATATTATTGTGCAATACGCAAGAATATACACGTTTCAGTTAATAAAGTTCAATTTTGAATAGCTGTCTAAAGAATGCAGCGCCGCGTCCCGTCTCGTCGCGGTTTGAATTGCCGATATTCATAACACAGTAAAAATGCACTAAAAATATCGGTTGTCTGTAAAGTCGGTTTACTCACGATAGTTGAACGTGACAACGTCAACAACAACAACAACAATATTAATAATAATAATAATAAATAAAATAATAATAATAATAATAATAATAATAATAATAATAATAATAATAATAATAATAATAATAATAATAATAATAATAATAATAATAATAATAATAATAAAATCGTGCGTGCAGCCGGCTCCATCGAATTATAAGACGTTATCACGTCAAAAGTATGATATAAAACTTATTTTCTGAAAAATTCCCCTTTAAAATTCGTCTAAAATTTTAACTATTTCTCTACTACAATCTTCATCGTTTTGAAGTCGGTACCGGCCCGAACAACATCCTGATAAAACAATATTTTATAGAACTTACGTTCAACTTTGTTGGTACCGACTTCAAAATTATGAAGACCGAGTAAAGAAATAAATAAAATTTTAGACGAATTTTAAAGCGGAATTTTTCAGAAAATAAATTTTACGTCATACTTTTTTGTGAATTTTTACTTTGGAAGTCGGTTTTCATTTTTTGTTTCAAAATAATAATTTTTCTCTTGTTAGTTATATTATTATTAACACATTTTAAGAAAAATATAAATATAAACAAGCCTCCCCTCACTCTCTCAGCCTTTCTCACTCTCTCGCCAAAACAAACTCAAGCGTTATTTTATGCTAGTTTTCTGAGAGGCCGTGGTATTTCCCCAAATAAGCATTACCGATCTGTGGACCTACTAAACAATCACCTGCCATGATCATGCTATTGAAGAGATACTATATTATTAGGTAATTATTATTTTTCATTGTAATAGTCGACGGAAAAAATGTAGCAGTAAGCATTAAATAAATATATTATAGTGATGATGATGATGATCACGAATAAAATTTTAGCAATAGCAAAATTTCAAAGACATCGATATCGGTGCACAAAACTCTGATGAATAGTTGGTACCTATGTCATCATAATAATATATTGGTGTTTTTTGTGAAGATGGTGGTGATGATGATGATGATTACTGTAAGTGGTATGATGGCGTATGCCCACAGTTCTTTAAACGACGCTCGGTACAAAATGTTACTTTTTGGTAACATATGCTTGGAATGCTTCAGAAAAAGTCAAAATTGACTATATGGACGCTATATAAATTTCGAAGAGTACTCTCGATTTAACGTGGATCATCAGGTCTCCACTTTGGTGACTAAGGGACAAATTTCAAATTATAGCCTTTACAACAACAGAACAATTTTTCAAATAGGTTTACATACAGCAAAGTAATGGCTAACGTTCAAAGATATCCGTGTCGGTGTAAAATACTATCAGAAGTAGGTACTTATTATATCATCATAATGTGATGATGTATGGTGTGATGATGATGACTACCGTAATTGACATAGTAACATATTCCTAAAGTTCTTTAAACAACGCCGAATTCCCCAAACATGTATCTATAAGCAGTCAGGAGTTCTGTTCAGTACTTTTGGATCCAGGGTATACCTTGGAGCAAAATCTTAGTTTTTGGTAGTATATGCTTGGGTTACTTCAGAAAAAGTTAAAATCACTGTGTGTGTCCATATAAATTTTGAGGAGTTCCCTCGATTCCTTATGTATCCCATCATCAGGTTTGGTTTGGTTTCACCACTTTGGTGAAAACGGGACCAATTCGGGGTTGTATCCTTTACATCAAAACAAGAATTTTGAAAATCGTTCCACAGACGGCGGAATTATCGTTGAACATACAAAAAAAAACACTCAAATGCATAACCGCCTCCTTTTTTTGGTAGGCGGATAAAAATATTTATACGATTTAGCCCCGATTTCATCAAACTAATTTAAACGCGCTTATCGCTAAACTCGGATTTGATTTCTCTCTCTCATTCAATGTTAGAACGTGATAGACAGATCTTAAACCGATGCTCATCGTTAAACGTCGTTCAATACTTTGGTGAAATTGGGGCTAATTAGCTAATCGATATTCCTTCGATTCCTTCGATTCGTTGATCTTTTGAAAATGCACCTTAAACACTGAGGACACTGATTATTATTATTAGCAATGTTATAGCTAATCCCACTAATATTATAAATGTGAAAGTTTGTGAGAATGGATGAATGGATGCATCACAGACGGCGAAGGCGCTACAATATTTTATGTTAAGATAGAATATCGCTTGCTATTAGTTTGTATTATCTATCATTTGCGATAGATTGATGTATTTCTAAGCATTATTAAAAAAATATATATTAACTATCCGCAGACCTTACTCCTTATAAACTTCAACCGTGCCGAATATCAAACTCCTCCTTAGTGGTCAGTGGAGTATCCTACTAACACTATAAAAGTGAAAGTTTGTGAGGATGGATGGATGTTTGGATGGATGAATGTTTGGTACTCTTTCACGCAAAAACTACTGAACGGATTTCGATAAAATTTGGTATGATAGTAGTTTAGGCTCTGAACTAAAACATAGGCTACTTTTTATCCCGGAATAGTACACTGTACAGTGTCTATAATATTTTTTGAGTTCAGCGGTCATGTTTAAAGAGTTTTACAGGTTAACGAAACTTCATTTTACCCATAACCGCCTCACACTTGACTGGATTGTGACAAACAGATAATCCGACCTCGAAGTGGTTCATAGTCACGTAAAACGCTACAAATGACTGTACCTAACAAATAGAAAGTTATTCGCGTGTCAACCGTCTGCCGCAAACTCCGTGGGGGTCGCTGAGCGCTGCGGTATTCCGAGACACGCAGAGTTTTGGTGACGGCTCCTTCGCTTCCCCACTACGGGTTAATGCTATCTAACAACTTCCTACTAATCCTACTAAAATATTAAAAATGTGAAAGTTTCTGAGGATGGATGGATGGATGGATGTTTGTTACTCTTTCACGCAAAAACTACTGAACGGATTTAGAACGGATTTTGAAATTTGGTATGGTAATAGGTTAAGCTCTGGATAGCTAGCGTGGCGGAGCCAAAGGCAAAAGCTAGTACTATTAATAATCTGAAAGTTAATGAAGATGACTCCGCCCGCGTAAATACAGCATCCACGGAAACACTGTACATTTTCGGGATAAAAAGTAGCCTATGTGTTAATACAGAGCCTAAACTACTATCATGCCATGCAATTTCATCGAAATCCGTTCAGTAGTTTTTGCGTGAAAGAGTAACAAACATCCATCCATCCTCACAAACTTTCACATTTATAGTGTTAGTAGGATACTCCACTGACCACTACAAGAGACTACTGCGGGTTGATATTTAAGTGTTTTGCAAGTTGTAATAGTCATCAACGTCATTATTATATTAATACGTGAAGCAAAAAGTTTGAGTACAGTTTTACGAGAGTTGTGCTAACGGAGGAGTATGATATTCGGCACGGTTAAAGTTTATAATGAGTAAGGTCTGAGGAAAGTTTATATTTTTTTTAAATAATGCTTAGAAATACATCGATCTATCGTAAATGATAGTTAATGCAAACTAATAGCAAGCGATATTATATCTTAACATAAAATATTGTAGCGCCTTCGCCGTCTGTGTTGCCATGTGAACAAATGTGTGGGATTTGACATTAGACATCGAAAGCGACATTATGTCACATGTCACTTAGCGATGTCTTATGTCAAATTTCATACATTTTTGATTTCGAACTTCGCCGTCGAAATTATCGAATGTATCTTGACTAAAGGCTCTGCTGTAGTAACAACAGTTGAGTTACTCATTTCATTAATCGACTTCCAAAAAAGGAGGTGGTTATAAATTACACTGGCCTGCAAAAAAATAATTCTCTCCTTAATTTTTTTTAATGCGTCATAGCATCGTAGTGGGTGTTGGAGCACCGCAATTTACCAAATACATACAGCACATATATTTTTAAAATAAAGCTCATTTCTTTTTATCACTTCCATCGATTTCCATAATTTTCTGTCTTAATATAAAATTCGTAGACTACACCCAAAATCCTAAACGAAAATATATAATATGAACTTTGTGTAAAACTCCAAAATATATCGATAATAGTGTAGAACCAATGGAATTAATATTTTAAACAATTGAAAGACAAGCGCATTTAAGTACAAAAATAAAAATCTTTTTAGACACTTTCCTACTTTCTCTAACGACTCGCCAAAATTTATTTTGTATCTAAAGATACTGTGTTATGATTTTAATGCATAAAACGAATTAAAGTATTTATATTTAACGGTATAGGTAGAATTAAAAAATCCTTAATTTGTGATATTTTGGAAATAAAATGCATAATATCACAAAATCTAGATGTGACAAAAAAATTGGTCAACAGGAACAGATTCAGAGCATTGAAATCTTCATATTTAAAACATAAATTTTAGAAGGATGATTTGGTTGCAGACCAGTGTCATCACAGGATGCTTTCGTAGTAGCCGCTACGGCCTACGAGCACCCGTAGCGCTGCTACGAGACTATATATACCCGGGTCCTGAGGTGTTTTGTCGGTAGTTTATCTATTCAATAGCGCTTTTGATTGTTAAACGCGTTTGCGGTTTGCCTCATACAATCAAAAGCGCTATTGAATAGACAAACTACCAACAAAGTTGTTTTTCACACTTGACCGCGACACACGTTTCATTGCAAGAGCGGCGCCGCGGTACGCATGTCGATGTAGCTCGAAAGTTGAACTCTTTATCTTCTTTTGTAGTGAATAAGGTTCAATTTTGAATCACTATCTTTAAAATGCAGCGCCGTGTCGCGACTCGGAGTGAACTGACGCTAATAACCATCTATGCAACAGTCAAAGGCTTTAGGATCAGTTCACCCCGCGACGATATGATTCGACGCGGCGCTGCATTTTTAAGATACCTATTCAAAATTGAACTGTATTCACTACACAAAAAGATACACACATAATATGACATCAGTCACATGCGCTGTGCAGCTCCGCGACAAACGTGTATCTTCATGCGTAATAAATAAAGTTCACTTTTGAATAGCTATCTTAAAAATGCAGCGATGTGACGCGTTTCGTTTCGTTTCGGTGTGAATTGACCCTTAGTGTAGCGTAAAGAAAACGCCGCGTGTGGTAAGTTTATTATACTAACGTCCGAATACTGAAACGATAGTAAAGTCAAGTGACGCTCAAGTCACATGCTGTCCTTGTCGTTTCGGCTAGCAGAGACAGCGACAGCCTGCGAATAGGAGGGCTCCTAATTTTGATTGGCATTTCAGTTTTTCAGCCATTCGGCCGTAAACTTGTAAATTCAGTTTCATTTTACTCGCTGACCATAGTTTCTGTAACTTATCCAAAAAATTTAATCATCAGAAATCAATAGCCTGCGACCGCAAGTTGAGATTATATCGATATCGTTATAAGTTTCCCGGGATATGATACCGGGAACTGGAGCGCCAGCGGGACTCTCGGGTTCCCGGCCTTAATTTACTGCACTAGTTGGAGTAACCGGGTTTACTTGCTCTGTGATTTCCTCTCATTAGGAAGACTGGATCACAGATTGCTAAACTATTTAGTACGGAACATAGATGAGTTTTTTTTGTCTTTGTAACGCAATTGACTGAAATACCAGGCCCGCCAAACTACCCTTATATTCTTACTGGACTGAGATCCCAGGCCCGCCAAATTACCCTTATATTCTTCCTGGACTGAGACCCCAGGTCCGCCAAATTACCCTTACATTCTTACTGGACTGAGATCCCAGGCCCGTCAAACTACCCTTATATTCTTACTGGACTGATATCCCAGGCCCGCCAAACTACACTTACATTCTTACTGGACTGAGTTCCCAGGCCCGCCTGACTACCTTTATATTCTAACTGGACTTCGATCCTAGGCCCGCCAAACTACCCTAATACTCTTACTGGACTGAGATCCCAGGCCCGTCAAACTACTCTTATATTCTTACTGGACTGAGATCCCAGGCCCGCGAAACTTCCCTTATATTCTTTCTGATAATATGTATATCATATTGTAGTATGAGTGTATGCGATGAACGTGTACATACCCGCTAGTTTGTGCGGTGGGCCAATTCCCAGGTACAGGGCCCCAAAGGTACAAAAAAACTTAATAAATTTATTACAACCTTTGAAATAATTATGAAGCTCGGGCGGATCTCTATATATATACCCGTATGTATACCGCTATATATATATATATATGTAATATGTTGTTTATTGAAACAAAACTTAAGTTGTTGCTCTGTAAAGAGAAATTTATTCTTTTATGACAAATCATATTTCATTTTAGCAAACACCACTTACTCTATTTACTTAATCTAAAAGATTTACATAAAAATATTTACTAACCTGTAAAGAGAAACAACATTAAAAGCTACTGCTTCAACTATGATCTCTTTAAATCACAAATTATTTAAATTTCTGATAAACCTCGTTATCGTTTCTAAATTCTAATGTACAAAGCCAGAGATAATTTCTAGGATGAACATAGTGCAGAGTGCTGTCACCATAGATAATGCTTCGATTTATACGTCAAAGGTAATGTGCGGGAAACTTAAATTAACTGAAGATTCTATGAGCTTCATTTACATCTCCCCCCCCCCCAGGTTCTCAAAATTCTTCCGGTACCGGTATAAGTTTTGTAATGTGAAACAAGTTTGATTCGAACTTTTTGTAACCTGTATTAATTTTAAAAATTGAGTTAGATAATTTTTCCAAAATTTTGAAAGGTCCAATTTTTAATTCGTCTAATTTTCTCCTATTTAATCTATTACCGTTTTCCACATATACAGAGTCTCCTACTTTTAATTGGATACTTTTTCTATTTTTATCAAATAGTTGCTTATTATAATTGTGTGAATTTATAGTTCTTTCCAAAGCTGTTTTCCTATCTTGTAATAAATCCCTCTGTGTTTTATGTTCTTTCAACTCGTCTGGTAAGATGTTTATCACTTTTCCTTCCATTAAATATGTTGGGGAATATCCTGTCACAGTGTGTTCAGTTTCATTATATTTTTGGGTACACTTATGAGCGATAGTTGTCCAGGCTATTTTATCGGTTTTTTCATTAATTGCACATCTTATCTTGTTGACTAATGTCTGGTTTAACCGTTCATTTAAGCCATTTGAAAAAGGTGCATTGACTGCAGTGAAAATGACAGGTATGTTCTCTTTCTTCAAAAAACTTTTAAATCCTTTCGAATTTATGCCCGGGTATTGATCCGATAGAATCATTCCAATTTTATTTTCAGGTATAACTTTTTTTACGAGCTTTATAAAATCGTCTGCGTTTTGGGTTTTTGATGTCACTATGTGGGCATATCTGGTGAAATGGTCTACCAAAAGATGTAGATATGTTTTTGTAGAGCGGGAGCCACCAAATCCACCGATGGTATCTATAGAGACGATTTCAAAGGGGTAAGTAGCAGGACCCAGATGAGACATTAATCCATATTTAAATTTAGTTCTAGATTTATTTTTTATACATATTTCACAATTATCACAGATTTTTTTTATATTATGTATTAAATTCTTTGCTGTATAGAATGGTTTGATTTTATTTTCTGTTTGTTTCACTCCTATATGGCAGTATGTACAATGTACATTTTTTATTACTTTTCTACTAAATTCCTCAGTGAGTAAAATTTTTTCTTTTTTTCCTACCCTTTTAAAGTATATTTTATCCTTTAATATTAGTTTATTTTTATATAGTTTTATGTCTTCATTATTCTCTTGATCGTTTTGGATGTCTTCTAGTTTAATAAAATTTACAATTTTTAAAATTTCTTCCTGGTTTACATGTGATTCTAATACTGGGTTTCTACTCAAACTGTCTGCTTCCAAATTGTCCTTTCCGGGTGAATATATTACTTCAAAATTAAATTGTGACAAGTAATATGTAAGGTCTCCTAATTCTTCGTCTGTTCTTGCCTTAATATTTAGTTTTTCTAGGGGTTTATGGTCTGAAAAAACTTTAAATTTTTTTCCTATCAGCCAATGTTGCCAATATTTTAGCGCTTCTTTAATTGCTAAGCATTCTAAATAAATAGCTTTTTTTCGTTTCTGACTGTCATTTAATTTCCTCGAAAAATATGCACATGGTTTTTCTTCTCCATTTTCTTGTGGTTGTTTCAAAATAGCCCCTATACCCTGTATACTTGCATCTGTATAAATATGTATAGGTAAATGCGGATCAAAGATTTCTAAAATAGGTCTTGAGCAAAGCAATTTCTTTATTGTATCAAAAGTATCTTGACATTTTTCTGTCCAGATAAATCTTTGGTCTTTTCTTAACAAATTATGTAGAGGATCTAATAAGATTGATAAATTTGGTATATATTTTCCATAGAAATTTATTTTACCTAAAAACTGTCTAATATTTTTCTTTGTTTTTGGGACAGGAAAATCTTTAATGGCTATTAAATTATCCTTAAGTGGAGTAACTGTATTGTTTTTTATTATGTGGCCCAAGTATTTTACAGAATCCTGTGCAAAATTGCATTTAGAGAATTTCAATCTAAAGCCCTCCTTTGAAATTGCTTCTAATAGCAACGATAAGTGTTTAATGTGTTCGTTGAACGTCTGGGAAAATACTAAAATGTCATCAATGAAATTTACTGTAAAATTTGATAATTTGTGTTTTCTAATAATGCTAGTTAAAATTCTTTGAAAAATTGCAGGTGAGGTTTTTAAGCCGAATGGTAGACAAGTCCACTGAAAATGATTTTCTTGAGTAACAAATGCTGTTTTCTTTCTATCTTCTACTTTTAAAGGTATAGACCAGAATGCGGAATTGATATCCAATGTTGAGAAAAATTTACAATTTCTTGTTTTTATCATTATATCTTCGATAAGGGGAAATGGTTGTGACTGAGGAATCACTATTTTATTCAAGTCCCGAAAATCTACACATAGTCTAGATTTTCTTCCTTCGTCTTTTTTATAGGCTAATGTTACAGGAGCAGCAAAAGGGCTGTAAGATTCTTCAATTAATTTCTTTTTTAATAATTTTGAAACTTGCTGCTCTATTTCTTTTTTGTCCTCAAAACTGCATCTATATGGTCTTTTGCTACAATATGAATCTACTAATAAATCTATATGTGCCTCATAACCTTTCACTAAGCCTACATCATATTTATCCTTTGCAAATAGTGACTTATATTTCTGAATTAATCCATCTATTTTTGATTGTTGCTGAGTGTCTAAATGATTTACTGAGATGTTGAAGTTTGTAACTTCCACATGTTCATTAAAGTTAACCTTACATTTATCATTCATGTTTAAATTATCTTTCACTGTTATTTCCTTAAGATTATTTTCCTTAATGAAATAGTGTTTGTTTTCAATTTTATCACCTGTGAAGCCAGGAATATTTTCATTCTGTTGTTTCATTATTTCGGTTAGTTTTTGTGTTATTTCTAAGTTTTCATTTTGAATTAGTTGAAAAGATTTTATACAATCCAATCCAATTAAAAAATCATAGTCAAAATTTTGTTCGTCTATGACAAAAACATTTACATTTTTTTCTATTTGAAAAATCTTTATTTTCAATGTCACTATTCCTATAGATTTTTTTACACCATTAATCGTTTTTAAGTTTGCTTTACTATTAATGTTGTTGTTTGGTGTGTTTTTTAAGGACAACAATCTTGAGTTAATTATACTAACATTTGATCCTGAATCGTAGACACCGAACGTTTCAACTGAATCATTTATAATTAACTTGATTTTGATTAATGGTGGAATTATTAGTTTTTTGGGTCTATTTCATGTAAACTCATTTCTAATTCAGAATTATTGACACTCCTAATTAACTCTTTTTTTGAGCGATCATTATCTTTATTTTTGAACCAACACACAGATTCTGAATGATACCGAGTTCCTTTCTTTTCTTTTTCACATATTCTGCATGGTCGGTCTTTGAAACTTTTTTCTTTTATTTTATTTTCCGAATCGATTACTTTTTTATCCACAATCCTTTTATTAATTATTAAATGTTCTAAGCCCCGAATACTACTAAACAAATCCTCAGTGTCTTTCAATTTATTTCTATCAATTTCATCTGCAATAAAATTAGGTAGCCCAGTTACAATTAAATCGATTAAAGTAGGTTTATCGATTAATTTATTTATTTCTAATAAAAGCCTCTCTTTTTTGAGAGCATATTCCAATAATGAACCCTGTCTATACTTAAACAAAAAAGCATACCTTATTGGTGACCAGCCTTTGTTCACATATGTTTCACAAAATTTATTTTTCCAAACACACCATTCAGAATTTATTGAATATTTTATAAGCATAGAGTTATACCAATCTTGACAAGAATCCTCCAAAAATAACCGAAAT
Organism: Phengaris arion; assembly: GCA_963565745.1. Taxonomy (NCBI): domain Eukaryota; kingdom Metazoa; phylum Arthropoda; class Insecta; order Lepidoptera; family Lycaenidae; genus Phengaris; species Phengaris arion. The sequence goes on from OY751433.1 coordinate 26,900,363, forward strand.
ATTTGTATCTTTTGAATATCTTCATTTACACCTATACGTGTACATTCAGTTTCAAAGATATTCATCCATTGTGTTACACTTGATGTTTTTTTTGTGAATTTTTCTAAGACAAACTTTTCAGATAAGTTCTTCACATTAGATTGTTTAGATTCCTTCTTCAATTCAGCAAAACTTTCCAGAATTTTTGTAAAAGTTTCTGTTGAAGTTTCATTCGTAAAAACCTGTTGTGTTTTTGATGTAATTTCCTCCAGTAAATATCCCTTGAACTGCATATTTCCATCTTCGTCCAAATAAGTATCACGTAATTCGGGTGTTACTGAAATCCATACTAGTCTTTTTTCATGTCTTCTTTGTAGTGTAGCTTTTACTTTTTGAAAAGTTTGAGTTTTTATCAACTCAGTATGTAGCCTTATCGGTTGCAATTGTTCCGGAATTAAGAACACGTTTTTATCGGCATCCATAATTGAGGTTATGTAGATCACATTTGTCTTTGGGTCTTCACCCGATTTTACAACAAATTCAAATTTTAACTTCTCCATTGTTTACAACAGCTATAAATAATGTTGTTTTGTAATATGTTGTTTATTGAAACAAAACTTAAGTTGTTGCTCTGTAAAGAGAAATTTATTCTTTTATGACAAATCATATTTCATTTTAGCAAACACCACTTACTCTATTTACTTAATCTAAAAGATTTACATAAAAATATTTACTAACCTGTAAAGAGAAACAACATTAAAAGCTACTGCTTCAACTATGATCTCTTTAAATCACAAATTATTTAAATTTCTGATAAACCTCGTTATCGTTTCTAAATTCTAATGTACAAAGCCAGAGATAATTTCTAGGATGAACATAGTGCAGAGTGCTGTCACCATAGATAATGCTTCGATTTATACGTCAAAGGTAATGTGCGGGAAACTTAAATTAACTGAAGATTCTATGAGCTTCATTTACATATATATATATATATATATATATATATATATATATATATATATATATATATATATTGTATATATATATATATATATATATATATATATATATATATATATATATATATATATATATATATATATATAACCTAGTATTTTCTTGCCCTAATCTGTAAGTTATAACCACAGTCTTTACTTCTCATCTATTTGTCAGTTATGTTTTGTCTGATTTTATACTGACGGTAATGAAAAATCACAGTATAAACATGTTATATATTAATACGTGAAAAAAATCTTTGAGTACAGTTTTACGAGAATTGGGCGAATGGAGGAGTCTGAAATTTGGTACAGTTACAGTTTATGTGGGAGAAGGTGTGCAGAATGCTAATATATTTTTAAAGTAATGCTACAAAATACATAAAATTAATAAAAATAAAGTTACACACACTACCTCACTCACACGACCAAAGGGGGACCCCCTTTGGTCTGGTTGTTGTAAAATCGCATCCCTTCGAACCTGTGTACAATCAATAAGAGAGCTTTACATAAGCGCAGACATGGCGTCGCCAGCCGCCGCTGTTGGCACGCCGCCCGCGCCCACTGACTTATATTGAAGATTACACAAATTAGCTCTTTACACGTAGAGGTTATTTTGTAAACAACATTATTTGGTTGAGACTTTAAATTTATCAAGGATTTAGTAAAAAAACAGACTTAAAAACTTATATTTAAGTTTTTTTTTTGTATGTTCAACGATTACTCCGCCGTCTGTGGACAGACTTTAAAAAAAAAATGTATGTAAAGGGTATAATGCCAAATTAATCTTTTTGACATCAAAGTGGTGACCTGATGATGGGTCAATGAAGAATCGAGGGAACTCCTCGAAATTTATATGGATATATAATTATATACGTTGATGCAAATCTTAGTTTTTGGTAGCATATGATTACTTTAGAAAAAGACGAAATCACCATATATATATGCTACCAAAAAATAAGATTTTGCATCAAGGTATACCCTGAATACAAAAGTACTGAACAGAACTCCTGACTCCTTATTGATACATGTTTGGGGATTTCGGTGTTGTTTAAAGAACTGCAAGCTGATGCTCACATTATGATGATATAATAGGTACTTCTGATAGTATTTTTCACCGACACGGATATCTTTGAATATTAGTTATTATTTGCCGTTTGTGAGCATATTTGCAAAATTCTTTCATTGCTGCAGTGGTTATAATTCGAAATTTGTCCCTTAGTCACCAAAGTGGTAACCTGATGATGGGATTCATCATGAATCGAGGGAATTCTTCGAAATTTATATGGACACATATAGTGATTTGGACTATTTATGAAGTAGTCCAAGCATATGCTATCAAAAAGTAAACTTTTGTACCAAGGTATACTATTATACTTTTATACCCTGGATCCAAAAGTACTGAACAGAACTCCTGAGTCCTTATAGATACATGTTTGGGGATTCCGGCGTTGTTTAAAGAACTGCGTGCATATGCCATCATACCACTTACAGTAATCAGCATCATCATCACCACCATCTTCACACGAAACACCAACATATTAGGATGACATAGGTACTCATTACTCTGAGCTTTATGCACTGATATCAATGTCCTTTTAAATTTTGCTATTGCCAAAATTATGTTCGTAATCATCGCTAACACTATATTTAATGCTTACTGCTACATTTTTTACCGCCGACTACTACAATAGATATTAATAATTATTTAATAATATAGTATCTAATCATAATCATCACTGGTGATTGTTTATTAGGTACACAGATCGGTAATGCTTATTTGGGGAAATACCACTGCCTCTCAGAAAACTGACATAAAATAACGCTTGAGTTTGTTTTGTCGGAAAAAGTTTAAAAGAGTGAGAATAGCGGAGGCTTTTTTGTATTTATGACTTTCTTAAAATGTGTTAATAATAATATCTATTAGGTCATTACATATGAAATTGGCGTTTTATAAAGGAGGAACATAAAGTCGATTTTTTTAAAACAGCATATATTTATTTAATCAAAGTATCCATAATATATAATATATTATAATCCATAATATCCATTGCTATCTATGGACTTTTGCCATCTCATTGGTAGTTCATCGATTCCTTTACTGAAAAAACCATTCGGACAGGAATCAATAAAATCTTTGAAGGTGCTTTGGAGTGCCCCATCGGAGTTGAATTTTTTCCCTTGCTCTTGAAAAATTTCTAAAAAAGTTATCCGAATTTCTAAAAAAATGGTTATTTGTTGGAGCAAGGTCCGGGAAGTACGGTGGATGTCTTGGACATTCCAATTGAAGCTCCTCTAATTTGGTAGCCGTCTGTTGTGCAGTGTGTGGTCTAGCGTTGTCCTGAAGCAGCAGTGGCCTAGAGCGAATGACCAACCTCGCTTGTTTAGCAGCCAGCTTTTCCATTATGATTTGCAGTTGCTGGCAATAGACATCTGCCATAATCGTCTGGCCGGATTTAAGAAAGCTATAGTAAACGACACCGGCACTAGTCCACCAAAAACTCACAACCAAACCAAAACGCACTGTGTTTTTTTTGCGACACCGCCGCCATACACATCATTTATCCTTTGAGCCGTTTCTGCAGCACTGGTGCCACGGTGGAATTCGTACTCGAAAATAATACGATATTTCAAGTTTTCCATTTTGTAAATAGAGTGACGCAAAGGAAAAACCAAAAGAGGAAAAAAACAAATGAATTACGGTTTTCGAAACACAAATGCGTGAGTAAATAGCGGTATAAATTTGAAATTGGAATTCGTAACCAAAGAAGATATTATATTTGAGATCAAAGTGGCCAGTACGACAAAACGCCAATTTCATATGTAAGGACCTGTATGTATTCTATATGTCTATCCATATTATATATAAGGCAAAGCTGATTGACTTTTGTATCTACGGACAGGCCAAACCCTTAAGGCTAGAAATTTTAAATTTTGCACACGTATTTCTCATATGACGCATACACTAAGGAAGGATTTTTCAAAATTCAACTCCCAAGGGGGTAAAATAGAAGATTTAAGTTTGTATGAAACTTTTTATTCCTTGGAAAAATTTGCATGAAAATTCGTATGAATTGAGTATGGAAAAAATAATGAGTTACGTATTTCAGCGTTTTCTAAAATTCAGCTAAATGGGTAGGGGATGAAAGTTAGAAAAAAAAAAGTTAGAAACCTAATTTCACGCAGGCAAAGCCGCGGGCAAATAAGGCTAGTAATAAATATAACTATTAAAATTAAAATAAAAAAAAAACAACTTCCAAAGTAAAAATGCACAAAAAAGTGTGAAATAAAACTTAGTTTCTGAATAATTTCCCTTTTAAATTCGGCTAAAATTAATGGTCAGTAATAAAGATTAGTAATATAATTGTTAATGATTAATAATAGATAAAAGTAGGTATGAAACAAATTTTCACAGATATTTTTTTTTTGATAATTTTTTACTGTTTGAAATGTTTACATTAGTATGAAATTTCTATCGCATTGGGGAAAACCTGTAATGATATAAATAATTATGGCAAATAAATAAAATAAAAATAAACTATTTCTCTACTCAATCTTCATAACTTTGAAGTCGGTACCAGCCCAAACAACATCCTGATAAAAACAATATTTTATAAAGCTCGAGTTCAAGTTTGCTGGTACCGACTTCAAAATTATGAAGATTGTGTAGAGAAATAGTTAACATTTTAGCCGAATTTAGCTGGGGAATTATTCAGAAAATCAGTTTTATTTCACACTTTTTCGTGCATTTTTACCTTGGAAATCGGTTTAATTTTTGTTTAGCAATGAAACGAGCAATGGAAAGGTTTTTTACCCGAGTATTTTAAAGCGTTTATAAAGTTGTTTTATTTAACAGATTTTCCTGTAAGACAATCTATATACAGCGAAAAGTATTTTTTACGTATTTTCTCGGCTTTCTTCTTCTATAACATGCATGTAAATATATTAAATAAATAATATTATAAACCTCCTCTTAAATCTTTCTATCTTTTGATGAGAATATTTGAATCCACTGTGCACTTTAAGATAATATCTAAATTATTTAAGGATATAAGGAACCTAAAAATTATAAAATATTATTATCTTTTTTGTGGCCTCTTTTCAGTGGAAATTGCTGTGATTGAAACATTTTTGCAACCTTAGATGCTTTAAATAGTTCTCAAGTAAATCGTTGTATGGGATCTCGCCAATGCTCTATAATAAATAATAGATTTTGTTGCAAAATATTTCACGGTAAATTTATGTGCGTTTCTGCTAACACGTGTTGATACATGTGTTTTGTTCGAATGCGTTTTCTGTGCGGGTGTGTTCACACGAGCGCGACACAGCGCTCTGATCGCACTGCGCCCGAGCAGCGCTCGCGACAAGACTCAACCGTATTTAATGATACAAAATGGTCATAATTGGGTCAGACTTTCAATATTTACTCTGCGCGTTCGCGACGCGATTTCGGCTCTACGCGATCAGCGTCATCTGAACGCGCCCTGACGTGGCGCGCGTTTGTCGGAAGCAAACACGTGATACGTGTATAGGGGTTTCCATTCCTACAGTTCAACTTTATTATAAATGGCTCAGACAACCGCCGTGCCTATACGAGCGTCGTACATATGAGAGCGACCGAAGATGTATGGAAAACGAAATATCCAGAAAGCCATTAAGGACGTAGTACCACTGTATTATTATAAAAATCCAGTGATAAAACACCTCTTTACTTTACGACTTTGTCGAATTCGATCGTGTAATATATTAAAATTAATGTAAAATATTTATTTAAGTGGAAATAGTGCAAGAAGTCCTGTGTGTTATTACTATAAAACACCTCAATCGAACTTGATATTGTACAATCTCAATGATACTGCATATCTTTAAAGGCAGAGCAACATCTATAAATGGCGTCAAATATCCTTTGTCGTCCCTTGTGAAAAGTTTGCATTTTCTCACTTGTTTTTGTTTTTGAATTCGATAATTACGATAGCTCTATACTTAAACACAATATAAAGAACTTTAAGTAAACAAAGGGTATTTAAATTTCTTCAAAAATACATAATATAGAACGCTTAGAATAGAAAATAACAACAAAAATTGTAGTTATTAACTTGATTCTACATGAAATAGGTATCGTTATTATGCGAAAACAAAAAAAAGACGTGTGGCACTCGGGGACTGCCGCGGTAAAGACGTGTGGCACTCGGGGACTGCCGCGGTAAAGACGTGTGGCACTCGGGGACTGCCGCGGTAAAGACGTGTGGCACTCGGGGACTGCCGCGGTATAGACGTGTGGCACTCGGGGACTGCCGCGGTAAAGACGTGTGGCACTCGGGGACTGCCGCGGTAAAGACGTGTGGCACTCGGGGACTGCCGCGGTAAAGACGTGTGGCACTCGGGGACTGCCGCGGTAAAGACGTGTGGCACTCGGGGACTGCCGCGGTAAAGACGTGTGGCACTCGGGGACTGCCGCGGTAAAGACGTGTGGCACTCGGGGACTGCCGCGGTATAGACGTGTGGCACTCGGGGACTGCCGCGGTAAAGACGTGTGGCACTCGGGGACTGCCGCGGTAAAGCTATTGCATAAAATTTAGGTTATCTTTATTATATTAGTAGTAGCAGTATTATATTTTCAATTCAAAATTAATACTGCATTTGTGATAATAATAAAATGTATGTATATAGAGTACTCACTCATTTTCTTTCACTATTTTTTCGTGACTTTCTTCATTAATAATAAATGCACTTTGTTCATTCATATTCAAAACTCTTTATACACAAATTTTACAAGTACAGCTATTCACTGTTGTACATAAATACCTATACACCTATATACTTTCTCATAAACAGCTGCTTATGTATTCGTCCGATTTCGGAGCAGCTCGTCTCGATTCGTGCGAGTTTCGTAGAGTCGTACAATACGTCTAATCGCACGCACACAACGCCGTGTCGAAGACTGCCGAACTGAAACGACGTTAGACGATGCACGGAGCGTGAGGTTTTTTCGTTACGGAATTTCTGGATTCGGTCCCCGCGCTCAAGGCCCGCGATAGAAGCTATGCAATAGCTTAACAACTTTACGATAGGGTAATTTATTTACGTTTTAGGAGCAACCTGATATGTGCTTTCTATTTACATGCTAACTATAGAAAGTAGAAACACTATCTATATAGAAATACATCATAAGAAACAATTTACCAAAAATTATTATTAGAGGGGCTAGCACGAACAATTGGCAAGTACGTATTCGTCACTTTTTCGAATGTCAATTGTATAGGCGCTGTTATATTTTTCATACATGTCTCTCTCGAGTTCTTTACGAATATACGTACTTGTAAACTATTATTGGTAGCCCCCCGCAGGTATCTGACTATCTGAAGGTCGATTTTGCTTATTAAATCCTGCAACACAGTTACCATTCAGTCCCGATATGTTAAAGCTGCAAAATAGTATTCTCATAAACGTCAAACCAATGACAAACCCGTTTTGATAGATCCAAACATTAAAGAATCAGTTACAAATGATATCAAGATATTTATAATTAAATTATTAAAGTAAAGTGAACTTATACTTTCACTTTACTTTAATAATTTCATGACGAGAATGTTCTGATAAAATCGTGACGCCTCGAAAGAAGATTGTTCTAAAATTAAGCTTTAATTTATCAAGGATTGCCCTCTGAAGGGATTCCCTTCCAATATTTGAAGTGTCTATATAAAATCTAAAGGATAAAGAATGAGGGGTCCTCATTATTAAAAAAAATATACAAATAAGCAGATTTTGTGATAATAATCCTCTAGAAAAGTTTTAATGAAACCTTTCGATTATGGGTTTATTTTATTAATAATCTAATGATGCAGTTTTAATTTTGTCAAATTCGGGTTCGCAACTCCTTTCAGCATTTTTCGCTATTCCTTTTAGTTAGCGATTTTGTCTACCCCGTTTCCATGCCCACTTGAATAATTCACCCAGTACATGCTCGACAACTGCAAGCCGGTTTTTATTCCCACTATTTACTTATTTTAATTTCACTTTTTATCATTTAATTATCTTTATTCTACTGTAATATACGTAAAAATCATTTCAAAGGCTGTAAGAAAAGTTAGTACAATTTCTACCTAGCTTTGGCGCCCTGTACCCGAGGCCAAGTCTCACCGTGCAAAATAGCGGGTATGCTATGAACTTACGTTCATTGTAAACACCAATACTACAATATAATATATATTTTACCAGTAAGAATATAATGGTAGTCAAGCGGGCCTGGGATCTGAGTCTATAAGCTTAATGTGGTTAACAGGTCTATGGGGCACAGCGGTGTTACAAAGTCAGCGTGCTCGGCCGACCGCCAGCAGTCAGCACCCCATAAACTCCTCACACTGCTGCAGAGTGCTGAGCCCTGCAAAGCAACTGAAGTTCGTCGGGTTTTACATTTGTGTAGAATCGCGTACGTAGGATTCCGTACCATTATATCAATAAGTAGCTGTTGCCCGCGGCTCCGCCTGCGTAAATAGTATCCCTCGGGAACAATATACTTTTTCGGGATAAAAAGTAGCCTATGTTTTATTTAATCCAGAGCCTAAACTACGTGTAGTTGAGTAATAAATTTTATTTAAATAAGTAGTATAATGTTAAAAGCTAAAATTAACTAAAATCTATTCAAAATATTTACAAACTATAAAAGTAGGTAAGTACTAAAAAATAATAACTACTCCAAAGCTTAAAATGCTACAAAACAAAGAAATCTCCCAGGTCGTCGGTCGGAGAAGGCTCAAAGAGTTTCCTCGCTGGATTGCGATACTTATTCTCTGGGCCAGGTGCCGGCTCTGGCTCTGGGGTCTCGGGTGGCCTCAATGAGTTTTTTGGAGATTTCTCTCAAAAGTTTGTGCGCACCCAGACCCCATGTACCTAGGGTTTCAACCACAAACGGTTCAAATATGATCCCCACTAAGGTTCTCATATTTGCGCCGCTTGAGGTTTTCCGCCTGATTGGCGGCCGCACCTGCAGAACTCGAGGTGCCCTGGACATGGGACGGAGCAAGTGTATTGACGCAAGTAGCGTCCCATACAAGAGCCCGTCCCACTCTGCAAGGTACCAGGGTCATACCGTCTGGTCTCTTACCATCGTCGCGCGCCAAGCCAGAGGGTTCCAGCACAGCTGGCACTCCGGCGGTGACAAGAGCCCGACGGATGAGATCGTTCAGGCAGTAATTTCGGGAGATGCGGCCGGCGCTTCGTTGACAGGACAGCCCGTGGTGACCGAGGCTGTCCACGTTTGCACCATAAACACAGCGATGGGGGACGACGTGGGGGATGCCAAGACGCAGGGGAGTGGCTAACCGGAAAGCTGTGCGATCCAGCAATCTGCCCGTATTGGGTGACGGTAATGCTTGTAGCCAAAGGCCCGACTCCCACTTCTCCGCAGCTAAGATGCGAGCCTGCTCCACAGGACTGGAGACGTATTAAGAAGATTATTCCGTACCAGTCTGCAGAATTGCTCGTCCCAGAGCCTTTGGGAAAAAGTATTGTCAGGCAATTCGCTACAAGCACTAGTTGTGCTCCAGACGTCCTTGGCCTCGTCCAGAAAGGGAACTGTATTGGAGTAGGATGGGTGATGTAGTATTTAGGAGATAAAAAAAGTAAGTAGTAGTAGTAGTAGTAGTTGTAGTTTTGGTTTAGTAATTAGATACATCTAAAAAGTACAAAAAAGTTTAATTTTTTTCACTAAATTAATAAACAAAACCTACATCATTAGTTTACTTACATCATGTACAAAAACATTCATTATGGTAAGTGTGAACTTAACGCACGAATATCGGAGATATTTACAAATATGTTCCTGCGGCCTTATAATTCATACACTTTAACCTAGGCGTGACGTCACAGCTAGGTACGACTTTAGGAGCGTGTTCACGAGACTTGCGAAACTTTTGTATACAAATCGCGGTACCTTTGAAAATATTGACTTTTGATATACTGTTTCTTCCGAGAAGTTACTCATATTTTAGAGTACTATTCATTTATGTAATTAAAAAATTGACATCTAGCCTAATAAAATTCAATATAGAACATTTGTTTGAAATGAGCAAAAGGCGTATATTTTCCGAAAGGCAACGTAAATATGGACTGAAAGTTCAAAAAGTACATTAATCAGTTTGTAAATTAATAAGTTCCATGACTAAAAAATCGGCCTAGTGCGTGTCGCGCCACGCCTAGAATGGGGACTAGGGTTCCGTTTCCGTAGTTATCTCCTTTCGTTATTTTTGTACGAAAATGTCCAAGAATCTGAATTTCACAAGTGGGCCAATAACTCCTGAACTAACAAAGTTATCTGAGCCGTGATAGTCACATGGACTAGCATCGTGAATTTTACAGATTTTAGGGGATGCTCCATTTAACAAAATGCGCTTTAAAATTGAATATTTCGGAAACGGATACTTCAATGAAAAAATCGTCTTAGCGGCCTCTCAATGTTTTAAAAGACCAATCTACTGGTCGCACACGCACACTATGGAATGGACGCGAGAGAAAAGATCATTCTTACTTCACGTGTTGGGGCGTTGGGGTACACAAAAAAAAATATCTATAGCGATTTTATTTTAGCGTGGTAAATACATGTGTCCATGCAAAATTTCATCTTTCTAGAACTAAGCGTTTTGGCGGTAAGCCGAAGACTGACGGACGGATGGATGGACGGATGGAGGGACGGACATGACGAAACAATAAGGGTTTTAAAACGTGAACTACGGAACCCCTTAAAAGGAAAGGTATGATTGTTTGTTTATTTGTATGTTTGTTTGCTATGAATAGGCTCCAAAACTACAATACCGATTTAGGTAAAAGTTGGTACTGATATAGAGTAGACCACGGGGAAGGACATAAGCTACTTTTTATCGTGTCAAAATGTACGGTTCCCACGAGATTTTTTATTGAACGAGTTTCCGAATAATTATAATAAACCTTTTCAGTTATTGGTGAGCCAGACGTCCTGAGTGTAAGCTATATTGGAAGACATATATTTGAATTGAGAATTTCTAGTGATTCCTTTTGTAATTAAAAGTCGTGGAGTCGTGGAGCTTTCAAAGGTTTCGCTGAAGGTAAGCTTTAATAAGTCTTTATCGTTTAATAGCGTTTCATCAATTACAATATTTTAATACGCAGACTGTAGAGTTTGATTATTCAGCGAAAATTTTCTATTTAAATATTGTTTATTTCCACGAATATTTTAAGAGCTTTAATAATAATTGTGTATTGTCGTCAACATATGTTAAAAACTGTTGGAAAGTTACGAGATCAAGAACTCTAAAGGCCCCCACAGACGAGAGGGCGATCGTTTCAGTTAGAACGGATTCGAGCACATACACGGAAAAAATCGCATCCGACCCAAATAACGTCATTTCGGCCTGAACGGATTCCAGCACACACACGGAAAAATCGCATCAGTTCGTTCTGGTTTGCCGCGAGCTACGGTCGTGTTTAATAATTGCGTTATAATTAAACACCGCGAAAACTCACTTCGCTTGTACACGATACACGCCCGCACGGCCGCGGCTCTGGCGAGAATTGAAGCAATTTGTTACACATGGTCACACACACACATCATACACACACACACATCATACACACACACACACACACACACACATCATACACATCAGTCCGGATGGACTGAACGGACCATGTGTGTGACAGAAAACAGTGGTTTTTGGGGGCTTTAGGGATTCCTAAGTTTATTAGGTTTTTTTGATAGTTTTCAGTATTGTTATAGTATTTTTAAGTAGAAATCGACGCGAGTTTAGTAGTTTCGCAAAAACAGAGCTGGCAACACTGGAACGAATCGCTTCAGTTCATCCGGCCGACTGATGCGATCTCGAAATTGCACACAGACGATAGGATTTTGCATCCGTTTAGGCCGAACTGAAGAAAAAACCGGACCGTATATGGGGCCACTTATAGTTTCGCTCTGTCCGTCCGTCTGTTTGTCCATTGACCTATTCTGACTGTCTTACCTATTTTATGGGTAAACTTAAATATTGTGTATAATTTTTATAAATGGCATTGTAACATAATAAAAAATACCCTTTTTAAGAGTTTGGCTCTCCATACATGTGAAGTGCGATTCTAGCCCATCGTGTGGGTTATAGTAAAAAGTTAAACACACAATTTAGGTCCGGTTTAGGTTGGGTTAGGTTAACAAAACCTATCACAATTACCTTGAGGCCTAAATACCCAAGCTGGAGGTTAGATAGTTTACCTGTACTCTACTCTTATGCTAGCCACACACGTAACGATATACCTGACAGGTTTGTATGCACAGGTACACCTAGTACTCCTTACGCGGGTTAGTAGTGTCAACTCGAGATAAAAGCACACGGGTATAAAAAAAACGTGTGCGTCTCGGGACGCCTGACAGGAGGGATAACCTAAAAGCGTCTGTCCGAAGTACGGGTAGCGCTGTGGGTTAGAGTGAGAGAGGAGGAGCCTGCCTGCCGCTGCCGCATGCGTGAGAGAAAGGGAAGCCAGACAGACTGGCGCCGTAACGCGTTACGTAACGAAATGGTTTTCCCTCCCATAAGAAGTTATCACTTCAATATTGAACATAGACTCGTTCTCAGCACACGTTTTAAAGTTTTAAATCTGATTAAATATAAATTTATTCGTATTGGCGTGGTGACGCGTTACCATGGAGCAAATCCTACTCCTATCATAAATGTTGAAGTTTGTGAGTATAAATGTATGGATGAATGAATGGTTGTTACTCTTTCACGCAAAAACTACTGAACGGATTTTGGTTAAAGTTGGTATGGTAAGGTCTGGATTAACATGTAGGCTCCTGTTTATCCCGAAAAAGTTGAGTGTTCTCGTGGGATACTGTATTTACGCGGGCGGAGCCGCGGGCAAAAGATAGGATATATCTATATCTGCTCCATGCGCGTTACATCTATCTCGCCTTTACCATGAAATTGTCTCCAACAGGAAGGAAATAATCAGCATATCTTAGTCATTAAACGCAGATGTTTGAACGCGATGTGTAAATTGGCACCGTCAGAGTCACTATGTAATGTGATGACGGAAGCTATACTATAATTTTTTTATGCGTCCTTTTTTATAGTGTTAAGGATATTACTAATAGCTATTTCATCAAAACACAGCCACAGATTATTAAAAACCTTAAAGGGCGTCACAGCCGGCGAAGATACCTACTATAATATTATTTTATCTTTAAATGCCTGGATATATTAAATACAGTACGTAATATTATAGTATCTTCGCCGTCTGTGTGCCCGTCCTTACTGAACTGTTACGCGCTCAGAGACACATTTTATGGCGTAGGCACGCGCCAAGAAAAAAATATCCAAAATTCACCCCATATGGTTATATGTTTCTCGTAAGTTTGCAGAGCGTACGGTGCAGCTAATGTCCCTCGGCAATATTCGTTTCTCTATGGAAATGACAGATGATGAAAAATAATTATGATTTACGAAAGACATTAGCAACGTGGTTTTCCTGTTATGGTGTTTGAACATCGCAGAATTCTACTTAATCTGACACAATGATTATTTTAGGCTCATGCCTGTTTCACAATCTTCTAATAAGTGTCGGATAGCTTGTTCTGAAGTTTTGGCGCTGCTTACTTTATATTGAGCGAGAGAGACAAAACATGCAAATAAGCTATCTGAAACTTATCAGTTAATTGTGGATTTTGTCAGATTAAGCAGAATTTTTCTATTTTAGCAGAACTAAAACTATAGAACTCAATTTTAGAGATTGTGATTTAGCAGATTGTGTCGCAGATTTAAAAATATATTAGTTTTTAGCAGAATGTTATAAAATCTCCAGATTTGGCGGAACATTAAAAAATCATGTATTTTTCGCGCTACAATTGTTAAATAATTCTATTAAACTTACATAACATCAGATTATTCTTTTTCTAATACAATGTCTGTCTAGTGGTCATTTAGTGGTTGTCGAACTTAGTCAGTCAGTTCAAGTTTAATGTACACGTAAATATGAAAACAACTCGGTAAAAATAAAAAGAAATATGAGCAGACCATCGGGTCAAGTGGAAGAAAAACCATTTTTATCTTAGTTAACAAAATCCTTTGGATTGTTCTCGGTGTCCGTATGGTATAAGTACCCTGCCCCGTGGTAGTTATATATAGATCTCGAAAACCAAAGCCAAAAGGTAATGATTTTTGCAGTCTATATAATTATGTTTGTTCCATCGTAGCGCCTAAGCTACTCGTACTTATCCGATTTTAATAAATGAGGCGTCAATAGATTCGTAATAATGTCTCGGGTAACATAGGCCACATAATTTGCTTAATTGGTTATAAGTCTTTAACTTTTGATTATTATTATATCACACAGATTAATTATTATTAAAACTAGTTTGTTTTTTAGTTATTTTAACTTGTTGTACATTTTATTTCACATCAAAACCTACACATCACACATTCGTCAATACAGTACTAGGAGAAGTATACTACTAATATACTAATAATATACTAATAATAATATACTAAATAATAATATACTACTACTACTCGTATATGTACTACGATTATACTATAAAAAGTCGCCCACACTGAAGATTTCCTAATATAACCCAATATAATACTACCCACGAATAGAGAACTCACGTCCAAGAAGATGTTTGTGAGTTTCATACTACGTGTATGTTTGGGAGTTTTTGCAGTTTTTGACAAAATGTTATCGCGTATTCGGTATTTGTAAGAAATTTTCTTCTTAAAAACGTGATACCTACATAATCTTACTACCATTATAAATTTGATAGTTTGTGAGGATCGATGGATGTTATGGATGGATTTCGATTAAATTTGGTATGGTAATGTTCCTGTGGGAATTTACGCGGGCGGAGCCGCGGGCAAAATCTATAGTTAAAAAATATTTTGAATACGAGAGGAATCCACGAGTGTTCAGTAATAATCAGTGTTCACTGTTCATGCTTATAGGTATCTTAACAGTCTGTTCTTGAGAGAGACAATCAGAACAGAGACAATCTTGTATAATATTTCGGTAGGATAGGTTCGGTAAAATCAACTACGGATATTTTTATATATAGTTTATTATTATTTATGTATAGACGTTTAGGCAGAGAAATAATTGTCATACTCGAAAATAAAATCTTCCTTTATACGAGGGCGGCACTGAAAATTTCGGGAATCAAGGAAGTGACACAACATTACTATTTAAAAATATATTTATTGCTTTTCGAATTATTCTCCGCGAAATTTGACACATTTTTCCATACGATGGAATCACGAATATATACGAATACATACGAATCATTGAAGCAACCATTCCATTCGGAAGTTGGGGTCTCCAAAATGGCCGTTTTGTAGGTGTCCACAGCTTCTTCAGGTGATGAAAGTCTCTGACCACGCAATTTATTCTTTATTTTAGGGAAAGTATAGAAATCATTAGGGCTTAGGTCGAGGCTGTACGGCGGATGGGCTAATAATTCTATGATTTCTTGCTCTAAAAACTCTTTTGTTCTGTGCGCGGTGTGAGAACTCGCATTGTCGTGATGGAGGATGATGCGGCGGTTGCAGTTCTCTTTACGGAGTTCAGAAACGACCTGTGGCAAACAAATGTTAGCATACCATTCTGCATTAACCGTTCTTTGTCCCTCAAGAGGAATAGTCGCAACATGGCCGGTTTTGGAGACAAACGTGGCCACCATTTTTTTTGCAACACTCCGTGAACGAACAATTTTTTTTGGCTTTAACTCATTTTCGAACACCCAAACTCGTGACTGGTTTTTTGTTTCAGGTTCGTACGCGTATATCCAGGATTCGTCACCTGATACGATGTTGTATACAGCATTTGAGGATTGAGGATGATCGGATGGAATCTTTCGAGAGTTCTGACGCACCAAGTAACGCGAGCCGCTTTTTGCTCTTCACAGAGCAAATGCGGTATCCATCGGGAAAACATCTTTTTTACACCTAATTGTTCATGCAAGATTATTTGTATTTGACTCATGCCAATGTCTAAAGTTGCCTGAATTTCGCGGTATGTCACATGTCGATCTTCCTCAATCAGCTTACGCACAGCATCAACGTTTTCTTGGGTGACTGCAGTTTTTGGACGACCTTGACGGGGATCATCACTGAGCTTGACACGTCCACGTTGAAATTCAGCAAACCAGCGATAAATTGTGGTTTTGGATGGGGCTTCATCACCAAATGCAGAAATCATCCGGTCAACACACTGTTTTTGTGTTAAACCACTTCGAAAGTCATTATAAATCATCGCTCTAGAATTTTCTCGAGTCAATTCCATTTTCTCAACGACTAAACAAGTTTGACAAGACCTTGTGACAAGACCGAGAATCTTTTTTTAAATAAATAAACGGTATACGATTTTTAAAACCAAGGAGTTTTAAATTAAAAAGATTTTAATATGACAGGAACAGTGGAAATATTCCATTCCCGATACTTTTAGTGCAGCCTATGTATGGGCGAGTTTGCGTTGAGCGGAGATTCTTCCATTATTTTTTACTTTGAGTATATTATTACTACATACACACAATACATACAATATTTTTTTTGTCTTGTTTTTTGTCTTTGTTTTTTGTAGATCCTATACCCAAAATATGCGTAGTTAGTTTTACAAGACCTTATATAATCGTAATCTCGGCAACGGCTGCAAATATTTTTTTTAATGAAATTTAGTATGCATGGAGTTTCGGGGGAAAAAAATCGGTCTAGCTAGGTTTTATCCCTGGGAAACTGCGCCTTTTTAAGTAATATATGTTTTTCCTTTCGTCGTGCAACAAATATATCAATAATTTCGACTCTATAATGTCAGTCCGATTGGCAGTTTTTGCGTGGGTTCGAACCCCGGTAAAATATTTTTGTGATCCTTTTTATTTTTTTAAATCTTCTAGGGCTCAAGAGAAATTATGTCTGTATTACAAGTTGCGATGAATAAGAGTAGCGACAATGTAAAGTGTTGAAAACATGCATTGGAACTTTCATAGAGATTAGCTCAGACCAAATAAGAAAGAGCTTTGTGAAACTAAAACTGAAGGCGTTTTTTACCCGATCACGGCGAAGCCAAAAGGAAGGGTAATGATTTTGGCAGTCTATGTATATATGTATGTATGTATGTCTGTTCCACCGTAGCGCCTAAGCTACTGATCCCATTTTATTGAATGAGGTGTCTATAGATTCGTTATAATAACCCGGGTAATATAGGCTAGGTATATAATTTCCGTAGTCGAGTTGCCGTAGTTATATAAAAGTTGTAGGTAGTTATTATGTATCTAGTGCTCGTGTAGCAATGCACTACATACATAAAAACAACACACTGCGACTCACCCTACCGGTAACTGGGAAGGCGTAGTTTATATATGTGTGCGTGACACTGTGTAACTACACGGCGAGGCGTAGCTTAGACCGGCCTCACTGTGTGGTTCGCAGAACTCTGTCTTCATTTTTTAAAAGAGAGCTTAAAGTAGTGCAGTTCTAGGATATAATTGATTTTATGTTATTCTGAGGATTTTAATATTTCCCCAGAAAATAACTATCGGCACTAATATTTATTAATTTTCCTAATGTTTTATAATGTCGTTTTGAATTATTCATAAATTATTGATGAATTTTCAATTGTTCATAAAGACATACACCTTCGGGCGGATTTAACACTCGCCTGAAACGAATACAATACTGGCAATACTGGTTTGATATAAAGCCTCATTTGTTTTTTCTTTTTTAATTTCATATGTTCCATTTTCGAAGTGCACTTACGTTAGCTGTTCGGTGCTGGCCGGCGTACAGCGTCCATCGTCCCGCGCCAGCACTCCATTCGGGCCACTCATGCAACACAATTACACTACACTTCGACACAAGAAAACACAGCACACTAGCACTGCAACATTATTGTTATAACTTTAGATAACGTAAATGGAATGTAGGATTTTACTAATGAGACGCGAGGCGCGCTGCCCGAGCGACCGCCATGTTTGACGATGGTTTCGCGCGCGCGCCAAACTCAGCGCGGTGTTGCTCATTTATTTTATTGCAAGTTTGTGGGGAGTCGTAAAAGTGAATTATATTTAATAATAAAAATTATATTTTATGTAATTGTTTAGTTTATGTAATTGTTCATTATTTAATAAATTATACCGAGACATAATGACATTTTAATGATTAATCTACCACAAGATTCTTGTAAAAATAGTAAAAATAGATAAAATAGAGAAAATAGACATAGCGATGCTTATGTCAAATCTCATACATTTTTGTTTTCGAACTTTGTCGTCGTAATTATGGCATCTTGGCTAAAGGTTCACATGGCTAAAGGGCCAGGGCCTTTAGTCAAGATGCATTCGATTATTTCGACCGCGAAGTTCGAAAACAAAATGTATGGGATTTGACATAAGGCATCGCAAGCGACATGTCACTTAGCGACGACTTATGTCAAATCCCATACATTTTTGATTTCGAACTTCGCCGTCGAAATTATCGAATGCATCTTGACTAAAGGCCCTGTTCTTATTTTAATAGCTATACGATACTTGAAATAGAAAATTCGTTACATTTAACCACATATCCCATACAATAAAATACACCTAATTTCCAATTCTTCCCAAAATGAAATTCAAGGTAATCTCACTTTTATTCTGGCAACACCGTCGCGCATGTGCAGATGATCGCGCAGCGCGCTGGCACTGCAATACGGCGTCGTAGTACTAGGGAGTTGCGTGGCTCTATTTTTATATTCGCTAGGTCTTGACTCTTGACTCACAATAACACAAATGCGGCAAAAAAACCAATGACTCTATTCTTTAAATGTCATTAAAGACGTAATTCATGTTTTCCACCAGTTTTCGGTACCGTCAGTTGCTGTTCCTCGATTTAATATTCGATCTAATCGAGGAACCTCGATTGGTACCGTCATTCATCAAATACACTTTCTTCTTCGTACGTACAGTTTGGCAAAAAAGAGTATGACGCGGTGATATAATAAATTTCATTCCAATTTCCAATACAATAAAAATAAAAGATGATACAATCAAAAATGTTTAGGTTTCTGTTGTCACCGCGTCATACTCTTTTTTGCCAAGCTGTACGTCGTCCACTATACAGTATAGAAGAGGGTCAAGTGTCAACATTGTCGACATCTTCTCGCCTCTGAGTGTCTGTAATTTATGTGTAATGATACTTTCTATTCCACTATATAGTATGTACACTATGATTTTTCCTAATTAATTCGACATCATTATTAACTGTCTTCTAACAGATAAGCTGTGCGATTAACAACTTTATAAAATAATTCATTAATACGTATTCATTATGTACTTACAGGATGGTAAATTTGGTACTTAACAAAGAAAACACACAAAATAATCAAAAATATAAAACTTTATTACAGATTAAAAGTTTATTCTTCTTTCTCTTCTGTTTCTCCATTTTCATTCGATTCTTCAGATTTGGACTCACTGGACTTTGACTCGCTTGATTCTTCTGATTCTGGCGCGACGGTGGTTGCTTCCTCAGACTCCTCAGGAGCGGTGGTCGTCGGATCAACCTCCTCTTCGGACTCTGGTGCAGGTGTAGGTTCTGCTGGGACCCAGTCGAAGTCGATGCCAGTTACTTCCAAGTACCAGTCGTGATAGTGGCCGGGGCGGATGAAACCTGCAACATGATTTACATGAGTATTTAGATGTAAATTGTAACATCAACTAAGTGTAATAGGTATTAGGCCTTCGTGATCGTTAATAGGGAATATGCATAGTTTTTTAATTGGCGTTTCGAAAAGTACACAATAAGCTGGGAAATATTGTCCTTGCAATGGCAAATCTACGATCAGCTGTTGACGAAATACAGATATAACAAAAGTGAAATCGTTGGAGAACATTCGAAATGAGAGATACACAAGATTATGCACAGGTGACGTCACAGCAGGTGAAAATGTATGAAGATAAATACAATGTTGATTACATTAGCAAAAAATGTCACCAATAACATAAGGATTTAAACAGTCATTTTCGTTTTTCAATCATAAAAAAAATCAAGACGTCATCACAACGATGAGGAGAAAAAACTCAACATAGTCACAACGTAGACTCGGACCGCTATAAGGTTTGTCGTGACTAGTGAGTCAACTATAATTATAATAATACGACATACATCCAGACACATTATCTGTACATAAATTATACTGTTTTAGTAATGATTTCCGCATTTGCACGCCTTGCAATTATAAATCATGATGGCCTTATGAGAAGTATAGATATATTATTTTAAAGCGGCAAAATGAACGGGCGAAAACAATTTTTATAAATTTAATATAAATTGTGTCAGATATTATGTCATATGGATCCGCTTTAAACCCTAACCCTTAAAGCTTATAAACGCATCTGGCAGCCTTATGTTAGGGCTTATAATCTAATAAATAGGTTGTTTTATTCTGCCTAAAGCGTACTCTGTTTAAGGCAGGATAAAATATCGGGGATCTATGTTGTTCATTCTAATGAAAATCCATGGCTTATAAAATATTGGTGTATGAATTATGATATATTTAGTTTTATAAATAAAAAAAACGGAAAAAAACACGTCTGTTGTATAATAGGAGCCCCACTTATGTCCTTTAAATTTATCTTTTCTGTTCTACTATGTGTTGTTCTACATCCTGGTGACAGACAGAAAGACAGACGGACAGCGGAGTATTAGTAATAGGGTCCCGTTTTACCCTTTGGGTACGGAACCCTAAAAATGGCAAATGAGAAGTCGTATCGCCTATGGTAAGAGAGTGGAATGGATGGAACCTACAAGTACCTACGCCCCAGAGTAGAAACTATAATAATATATAATACTCATATTATACTTACGTACAGAGAAACAGCTTTTATAGAATATATCGATACAAATCGATCCAAATTTGAAAATTTTGACGTCCCCTTCAACGGCCCACAATTTTTTTTTATTTTTTTTTTATTATACTTTATGCACACAATATGGTGCAGAGTTGGGCTTAATGCCTTGTGGCGTTTTCTACCAGCCAACCAATGCGTGATGCAGAGACAGTGTGAGGTAGATGCATAATATTAAAAGGAAACATACATTTAGACATTTTAGTATATGTAAAATATATAAATTTATCCACGCACTCGTGGACACACCGTATTTTAGTAGTGCAATCAAATCGAAAGCTAACTATGTAGCTGTTTATCTGTTCCACTTTCTTTAATCTGTGCCTACGTACGATTCAAACCCCTCAACACACCTTTTACGGTTTACCTACACATATGGCATAACACAAGTCACAACGCCGTTATTTCACGCCGATTTTCTATGACGCAGTGTTCCTTCGTTAGTGCCAAGCATATAGCCACTAGCTAGCTATGCCTTTCCAAGTATTCTTTAGTATGTCAATGACAAGTGCATCAGGAGAACCCGTAGAAGCCTGACATTTGATTTGTGTAAGTCTGGATGAATCGGAAGCCATACCGTAACATCATTGGACCAGCTTATGTTAAACTACTTAGTGGGTAGGTATATTACATTGTTCTTATATTATATTATACTAGCGAAATCACACGACTTTGTCTACGATAGTCATACATACTAACCTAACCTACCAAGATTGAAGATAGTCAAAAGTTAAAAACTATAACTCGGGATTACGTCGCTAGTCTGTTTTGTCTTGATGTGCGCGCCCGCATACATACAAAACGGAAGCCGACAATCGTCAGTCACTAGTCAGACTGAGTCAGACTTGTCGCCGTGCAGAGGGCTTAGCTAACATGCCATCTTTAATTATAATAACGATATTCGAAATTTAAAATATATGGGATTGACATAACGTTCGATAAGTGACTTAGTGCGCGATATGTCAATAATAAACTATACATTTTTGATTTCTAACTTCGTCACCTTAATTAGCGATGGCGTCTTGGCTAAAGGGCTTGTGGTTATGAGATAGTTTCGCCTATCAACGTTTCGTTTCAAGTGTGCGCTTGACGCTCATGGATCCTTAGCTATGATTATAAATCCAGCATAAAACTGTGGCGACACTCACCAGCGGGGAAGTCAGTGTGGCAGCCTGAGCTGGACACGAAGGAGGAGATGCCGACCTGCGTGATCTGGCCGTCATCGTCCACCACTACTAGTGGGCCGCCGCTGTCACCCTGGGTGGAAAGATGTTTGTTATGTCCAAAGTTCAGATAGTGTCTTTCCACTGGGGCGGCTCATGCGCCTCCTTGGATGTGAGGCTGCTGGTCTTTAGATTCATACACAAATAAAACGTTCTTAATCGATGGATGAGGCGACCATTTCCATCTCTCAGCCACTTGTACTCGCTTTTCACCGCAGCCTCCCCGTGACACGCGTCGTAACTGTTGTCAGTCTGTCGGAAACTTTATGTATACAAGTAGTAATATAATAATAATATCTATGGACGCTTCACACCACGTCGATCTGACCCCGTGCTAAGTATCCGAAGAACTTGTGTTACAGGTACCAGAAAACGGGAACCATATTTAATAGTTGAATACTACACATATATTCAAGATTTTTATTATAATATACACATATTTAATACACATGCAGGAATACAGATAAACTATTTTTGCTTCCTTTTTGTTCCTTCGGCGGGAATCGAGCCCGCGACCCCCGGCTTGAGCACCAACGCGCTGAAATTGTTTGCATAAAAAAATTGTGGCCCTTTAAAAACTCTAAAATGTTGTAAATTGTAATTTTTGACTTTTCCAAGTACCAACTTAAAAGGTTGCCGACCCCTGCACTAGGGCAATAGAAGTTCGGATGGCGCTGTTGCGGCTTAGACATGAAAGTCGTCTTAGGGTCGAGTTATCATAATTCATAGTAAATAACAATGAATAACATCAGAGACGAGAATCATATACGTGGTGGGACGTAGGATAATTGGAAAATTTGGATCTTTTCCAAAATCCTAGGATCTGTACTAGGAATATGGGAAACTTGAGGAATATGGGAAACTTGAGTACTGAGTGCGTTTAGAGCACCTCTATTCAGATTGGTCAAAAATCAGCAAGGTATAGTTCTATAGACTTTAGACAGCCAATTAGCGCGCACGACATAATATAAAGCGTCAGAGATTTTTCGCTATAATCCGGCTCTTTGCAATAATCCTAAAATTTTCGCAAATATCCTACGAGGGCGGGTCAATAAGTCCGTGACTTTTGGAATAAAACACAGATTTTTTGATAAATAAATCATTTTATTTTTCAACGTGGTCCCCCTTGAGCTCTATACACTTTGTCCAACGCTTCTCCAATTTTTTTATCCCTTCTAAAAAATATGATTTGTCGAGGTCCTTAAAATAGGCCTTTGTTTGCGAGATGACTTCATCATTGGAGTCAAATCTTTTTCCACCGAGCCATTTTTTCAGGTTTGGGAACAAGAAGTAGTCACTCGGAGCCAAATCTTGAGAATAGGGTGGATGTGGGAGCAATTCATAGCCCAATTCATGGATTTTTGCCATGGCAACTGCACATGTGTGCACCCTTGCATTGTCTTAGTGAAAAAGAACTTTTTTCTTGGCCAAATGAGGTCGGTTTTTTTTCAAATCCTCATTGAAGTGGTCCAATGAGTTGGCATAATATTCCCCATTAATTGTTCTTCCCTTTTGAAGATAGTCAATGTGGATTATCCCACGTGCATCCCAAAAAACAGTCGCCATAACTTTATTGGCTGACAAACCCACCTTGGCCTTCTTTGGCGCCGATTCACCCTTAGAAACACACTGTTTTGACTGTTGTTTGGTCTCTGGTGTATTGTGATGGATCCATGTTTCGTCCACGGTTAAAAAACTCCTCCATATTGTGATTAAACAACGCCAAACCTTCCTGTGAAGTTGTTACACGATTGCGTTTGTGGTCGACTGTGAGCAAACGCGGCACCCATTTTGCGGAAAGCTTTCTCATGCCCAAGTGATCATTCAAAATTGAAACCACTGAGCCATGCGAGATGTCTATGGCTTCCACAATCTCTTGCACTTTCAATCTTCGGTCGGCCAACACCATATCGTGAATTTTTTAGATTGTTTCGGGTGTAGAGACCTCAACTGGGCGTCCAGGACGTTCGGCATCTTCAGTGCTTGTACGGCCACAACGAAATTCATTAAACCACTTTTTTACCATTGAAATCGATGGTGCAGAGTCCCCATAGTATTTATCAAGCTTAGCCTTGGTCTCGGTAATGGTTTTTTTTCGCAAAAAATAATGCTTAATAAGCACACGAAATTCACTTTTTTCCATTGTTTCCTTAAGTTACTGGATAGTCTGATAAAGATAGCTGTAAAACACAAACTAACTGACGCAGCAAGTTCAAATTTTGATAGGAGTCAACTGACAGATGCCTGTTGACAGGAGTAGTGTTGCTTTTTCAGTAAGGAGGTTAGAAATTCAAAAAGTCACGGACTTATTGACCCGCCTTAGTAATTTTTCTAATTATCCTTGCTGAATAAGGCTAGGACCGTCGGACGTCCGTTTCAGATAGGCACACTTTTAACCCAGATCTCTGTCATTTACTTTCCTCATTTATCTTACTCACCTCACGACTGATTCCGGAGTACAAATCTACATATTACGGATACAATGACAAGTGACATAAAAGGCTCTTCAGTGGAGTAATGATGATGACGAATGACGTCATTACCTGGCAGGTGGACTGGCTGGAGACGTTGTAGGCGCTGGCGCATACGGTGGAGTCGATGATGATAGAGCTGCCGCCGTACAGCGCGCTGCATCGCTCGTTGGCCTCGCCGGTCAGGTACACCCAGTTCATGATCTCGGGGGACGCACCTAGACAAACCCAAAATAACTGTTAAGAACACTATCCGGGGCTTAAGTTAATCCGTAAGTTGACAAAATCAATACGAACTAATAAAGGACTTTTTACTGGCCTTTTATGCCTGTTCTTAGTACGAGGGCGGGTCAATAAGTCCGTGACTTTTGGAATAAAACACAGATTTTTTGATAAATAAATCATTTTATTTTTCAAAGTAGTCCCCCTTGAGCTCTATACACTTTGTCCAACGCTTCTCCAATTTTTTTATCCCTTCCAAAAAATATGATTTGTCGAGGTCCTCAAAATAGGCCTTTGTTTGCGAGATGACTTCATCATTGGAGTCAAATCTTTTTCCACCGAGCCATTTTTTCAGGTTTGGGAACAAGAAGTAGTCACTCGAAGCCAAATCTTGAGAATAGGGTGGATGTGGGAGCAATTCATAGCCCAATTCATGGATTTTTGCCATGGCAACTGCACATGTGTGCACCCTTGCATTGTCTTGGTGAAAAAGAACTTTTTTCTTGGCCAAATGAGGTCGGTTTTGTTTTCAAATCCTCATTGAAGCGGTCCAATAAGTTGGCATAATATTCCCCATTAATTGTTCTTCCCTTTTGAAGATAGTCAATGTGGATTATCCCACGTGCATCCCAAAAAACAGTCGCCATAACTTTATTGGCTGACAAACCCACCTTGGCCTTCTTTGGCGCCGATTCACCCTTAGAAACACACTGTTTTGACTGTTGTTTGGTCTCTGGTGTGTTGTGATGGATCCATGTTTCGTCCACGGTTAAAAAACTCCTCCATATTGTGATTAAACAACGCCAAACCTTCCTGTGAAGTTGTAACACGATTGCGTTTGTGGTCGACTGTGAGCAAACGCGGCACCCATCTTGCGGAAAGCTTTCTCATGCCCAAGTGATCATTCAAAATTGAAACCACTGAGCCATGCGAGATGCCTATGGCTTCCACAATCTCTTGAACTTTTAATCTTCGGTCGGCCAACACCATATCGTGAATTTTTTCGATTGTTTCGGGTGTAGAGACCTCAACTGGGCGTCCAGGACGTTCGGCATCTTCAGTGCTTGTACGGCCACAACGAAATTCAGTGACCACTTTTTTACCATTGAAATCGATGGTGCAGAGTCCCCATAGTATTTATCACGCTTAGCCTTGGTCTCGGTAATGGTTTTTTTTCGCAAAAAATAATGCTTAATAAGCACACGAAATTTCCATTGTTTCCTTAAGTTACTGGATAGTCTGATAAAGATAGCTGTAAAACACAAACTAACTGACGCAGCAAGTTCAAATTTTGATAGGAGTCAACTGACAGATGCCTGTTGACAGGAGTAGTGTTGCTTTTTCAGTAAGGAGGTTAGAAATTCAAAAAGTCACGGACTTATTGACCCGCCTTAGTAATTTCGAGGATTATTCTCTTCATCTTACTAAAGTTCTGTTAGGTCTGGTAATTATAGGCTAAATTCTAATGATAATTACCGCCAGACCAAGTCACGCCCCAGCCGCTGGCCATGAGCTGGCTGCCCTCGTAGTTGCGGTTCTTGTTCAGGCTGTTCTGCATCCTCACGGGCTGGATGACGTCTGAAATGGTATGATCATAATGAATAAGCATTTAACAATTTTATTCAACCCTAACTTCACATGGTGGCTACCAATTGGTCGGTAAAAGGTTGTTTGAATTATTTCTAAGGAAGACAAGAGGTTTTAATAGAATTAGCAACAATTTTGAGGGATGCAGCGTTATTATCTTATTTACTAACTACTAAGCGAATGAATTTATACCCAAATATAATAAAGATAAGTTTTTTTTAGCTTTTATATTTCTTTTTTATAGAATCGAAATATGAAGAATGTATTCATTTTAGTTTCAGAGCGAATGTATACTATAACCCAGAACCTCAAGTCTCGTGTTTACAGTAGACTTACATTTTACTTTGATTGTATTACAAGTGAAGAGACTTGTTATCATAAACTGATATTGTGACGTTTGGACCAATCAGGAGGCGTTAGACGCTGCTTTAACGTTTACGAGAATACAGGTTTGACAGTTTTTGCGTGTCAGGACATGATTGACGGGATATTATCGCAGGTTTTATTTAGCAGAATTGACCCTCATATCTGCGCAATATCTGCGATCTTGATCTGCGTGGGCCTACACTTGCGCAGATCTGGGTTACAGTTAACCCTGGGTTAACTATCACGTTAGGTATCTCTCTCGTTTTTCGTATTTATGAAAGAGAGGGCATGATATATTTTAACCCAAGGTTAACTTTGACCCAGATCTGTGCAAGTGGGCCTTAAAGTCATGAAGCTCAGGTACTTACTTTTGCTTTTTCATGAAATTTGAAAGGAATGAACGGATCGCTGCAAAGCGATTACCATTGCACCTGCCGCCTGTCATACCAGAGGAGTTACAATTGTTTTTTGTTTTTGTTACCAATGTACTCAATGGACGCGGTTTAACTTGATCAAGAAATATACAAAATTTGAATTTGAATTTTCGTAAATATTATCGGTTAGATCCCGTTTGTATTTTCTGGCTGTCCCCCTCGTGCGTGCACGTTTTGACGCGAACGGGAATGAGTCAGCGCGTGGAGTGTGAACCGAAACGGGATTATATCAAAAATAGTTATGAGAATTGGGCTTTAGACCCATATGACGAGCGGCTGGACTGCACTCTGCATCGCCTCGTTGTAGAACGGATGGTTGTAATACTCCGTGGTGTCGAAGATGGCTCACAGACGCCTGCTATAAGAGTGGAGTTACAAGTGCTCACTATTGTACTCGATGACGTGGTTAAACTTGATCAGGCCTATGTCGTGCGGCTGGACTATGCTCTGCATCGCTTCGTTGTACAGCGGGTGGTTGTAGTACTCCGTGCTCTCGAAGATGGCCCACGGACGGGTTAAGTTGGTCACGCCAGCTCGGATGACCATGGTGACACGACTGAGGACAAAGTCATAAAACATTAGAAGGGTTTTCTACTGAATGTCATTTTTAGGGCTTCGTACCCAAAGGGCACCAGTTTCATGGACCGTGATAGCTGGACAGTTCAAATTTTCTCAGAAGATGTATTTCTATTGCCGCTATAACAAAAAATACTAAAAAAGAATAAAGTAAATATTTAAGTTGCCATACTACAAACGTTATGTTTTTCCCTTTTGTACGGAACCCTTCGTGCGCCTGTCCTCGCACTTGGTCGGTTTATAGGCAATTGGGGAATGACATGAACTTGCATATTCAAAAAAGAAGGTTCTGGATTAAATTTTTAGAAGTAGAAGAATTTAGTCGGCTGCGTCGTGACTCAGTCTTAAGCCAAGTCGTCATCGATAATTACGAAGAAGATAACAAAAATATACGGAATTTAACATAAGCATCGCTATGTCACTTAAGCGGCTTACTCACCGTCCAGCCTGGAAATCCAATGTCGCGGCCTTGAAGCCGACTTGTAGGCATAAATGATTGCCAATTATGGCGATAATAATAAGTAATAAAACTAGATTTGCAGGCTCGACGCTATAGCGATGTTTTTATCAAATCCCATGCTTACATTTTTGTTTTCAAACTTCGTAGTTGTAATTGGCGATGGCAACTTGGCTAAAGGCTCCGGCTCCTACGGCTGTCGGCACGGGTCTTTGACTTTAGTCATTAGTGCACGAAGTGCTTGTATATGAATACAATTGAGAAAACTTTATTAACTGCATCGAATTTAAATATGTCGGGATTTGATACCTACTTACCCCCTCTTACACAACGGATAACTTAAACAACGTTGCTGTCTGTGTCTGATGCGTTGGAAGTGTCACATGATAGAAAAAGATAGAAGAGCGTTGTTTAAGTTATCCGTTGTGTTAATATTTTTATTAGTAAGGGGGATAGATTATAAGATTAAACTATATAATCTAGTTGCTATAACTCACGAGGCGGTGCAGTGAGCGGCGGTCAGCGCCCACTCGCGGTGTATGATGGTGGCCCCGCAGGCGGACACGCCGCCGATGGAGTTAACCATGCGCAGCGACAGCTGGTACGGGATCTGGCCCTCCTCCGCCTCCCAGCCGGACACGATACGAGCGCCGCTGAGACCTGGGATAACAGCAGACTGGTTTTGTATCGAGAGATTCGTTTGCACTTAAGAACGATTATTCCGAGGTTAAAACAAGCCGTTGACAAAATTACAAAGGCATTTTGATTTTAACGTGGCCTCAACGAACTCAACGGACTAGAATAACAATGCAATTTTTTTTCAGTAGACGTACGTCGCGTATCGTCGCGGTGTGAACTGACCATGGAGCTTGATATGGACTAAATTGGAAACTATAATGCTTCCAATTTAAATGACACTTATCCACCGCGCTATAAAGAAATACATTAATTTGGTCGAATTCTTTTCTTTTTTGGTTTACATTTAGATAAAATCGGAACTGAGTATAGTGGTAGTTGGTACTGAATCATATCCGGCTCTATGTAGAGAAAAGGCAAAACAAACTTCAATTGATTTCTGGTTTCCTTAAAATCATGTAATATTTGTTACTTATATAATATACTGAGAAGGAAAGTACCTCGCACATCTTCTGGGAATGCGAAGCGGGATGCGTCTTGGAAGGCCTGAAATAGAATAAAACAAATATTTTTTTAAGTAATCCCCGAATCGTCAAGCAGTTAGCGAGCTGATGATGATGAATTATAGCTAATAACACCTTCGATCTTGACAACTTTCAAACAAAAAAAAATCTAGATCGACGCGACGGACAGACGTCAAACTTATAACACCCCTCTGTTTACGTCGGGGGTTAAAATTTAAAAAACAAAATATTACTCATTCAAATAATCCAATGAATTAAGACCTATATAATATAATCCGAGTATTTAGCGACCCTAACTATCTTTTCTCGAAACATTTCGCGGCTTTTTATGCCCCCATATTTTCGTTTGTAATAAAGCTAGCAGTCTGAATTTTTGTCACGGAGATATCATCAGCGGCACACGCTAATGTTTTAAATTTCATAAAAATAGTGTGTATTTTGAGATATTAAGCGGCAAAAACGTGATTTTTAAAGATATGGATATAATTATGGAGGTAGGGAGAGTAGGGAGAGTAGGGAGAGTAAGCATAATTCAAAACATACTTCTAGCAGACTTAGAAATTTCTAATTTGCTGTCAGGCTAGGTTATTAGGCTCCACATATAAATTGAAAATATAGAAAAAGTAAAGATTCTGAAAAAAAATTCATTTTAGAATTTTTAACTTTACGAAAATGTACAAATACAAATTCACTGATAACTTTGTAATCCTTATTTATATAACAAACCTCATAAATTGAAAAGTTGTAGGTTATTTTAGGTTCGAATAGATGCTTCGGGACGTATGGGCCGACTCGACCTAATGAATAAAACGGATAGAGATTCGAGAACGCACTTGTAGATCATCTAGTGTTGTGGGTGTCCACGGCCATTAATCATTTTATTTATAGAATACATCTAGAAACAAGCAAATGGACCGCCTGATGATAAGCAATTACTCCCGCATATCCGCAACACCGTAGTAATTCTAAGAGCGTTCACGGTCAAAACCCTCAATTCCTACAAAAAGAAATGAGATCTCACAAAAACATTGGGCGTGGTCTCTACGTAGGAAATACTTGGGATTTTATTCACTTAATGTTTTTGTTGGAAATTATATTATCTTGCTCAATGGACGAAAAACGGACATACCAAAACTATCGCTTTGAGTTAAAAATAATTCGATAATCAAAACGTGAACTTATCACAAGCGGAATGAAATAATCTCGGCCGTCATCAGGAATCAGGATTAGCGCGGCCTTCTGTACGATAATCTAATTAATAGTTCTACTTTGTACATTTTTAGGTATTTGCTGTGTCGTGAATACGGTCGAGGATATATTATTATATTAAAAAGTAACATAGTTCTGAGATCGTCAATGTTACTACTTATATCCTTGTACCAAATAAAAATGAAGATGTTTTGCGAACCACACAGTGAGGCCGGTCTAAACTACGCCTCGCTGCGTAATGACTAATTACACAGTGTCACGCACACACTTGTAAGGCGAGCTGACGCGATGTGTATAGTTAGGATTCATTTTTTGTTTGGCAAAGTTCTGGCTTCACTTTTGACGTTATAACGTCTTATAATTCGATGGAGCCGGCTGCACGCACGAAAAAACATGAATCATGCGTTACCTGTTACTGTTACCAGTTACCAGCGTTACCTCGCTAAATATGACGCATTGCCGGTACCTCAGCTAGCCGCGCCTTAGGTATGTGAGCGGTGGGACGGAGAGGCGGGGGTGCTTGATGTTATTACTCAGTTCGGCGACGGACTTCGCGGCGGCAACACGCCTACCTAAGGCGCGGCCAATTAGTTCCGCGCGACATGACGTTGTCACGTTCAACTATCGTCAGTAAACCGACTTTACAGACAACCTATTTTTTATTTGGTCTGAACTCTGAGCTTATATCATAGAGTAGAATATAATATATTAACTTACGTAATGAGAAACAGCTTTCATAGAACGAGCAAAATCGATCCAAATTTGAAAATTTTCACATCAACGACCCACAATTTTTCCACGCAGTCGTGGATACACCGTAACCAAACCGTAGTAGTGCAATCAAATCGAAAGCGAACTATGTAGCTGTTCCTCTTTCTTTAATCTATGATTATATCCCGAAGGTAAGAAAAATAATAGGCATTAAGTATAACACATTGAATACATGTGGGGACACTAATTTAGCATACCAGATATTGCCCGCCACTTTGTACGCGCAAAAAGAAATCCTGCGGGAAGTGTAGGTACATTTTAATGAGGTAAAAAGTTGTTAATCCAGGGTCTAAACTACTACCGTTGCAAATTTAATTAAAATCCGTTCAGTAGTAAAGTTGCGTTAAAGAGTTACAAACTTCCACACATCTATACATCCATTCTTACAAACTTTTGCGTTTATAATATTAGTGAGGAAGTAGGATTAGGTACATTAAAGAGAGAGCTTAGGACTTGGGCTGTCCGAGATTGTGGTTTACCGATGTTTCAAGAATTTAAAACCGATTCTAGTGCTGCGTGTTTCATGGGCGCCCATTTAAGCGATCCGTATTTTTTTTTATATTCCACAGAGGCAATAAACTTAGGGCCTGTTTCATAATTTACTGATAATTACATATTAAGAGCCATATTACAAATCTGCACTCAGCGAGATTTGAAGCGCTCCCGACATTTCGCATTTTTGTAGTTGTATTTATCGTTTTTATTGAAATAGGTTAATAAATTCATGCTTTAAAATTATAAAATCTTTATTCCTCACGAAGTAACAATTGTTGTGGTATAAATTATGCTTAGTAATATTATCGTAGATAGGAGTAATTCACACTTAACTTAAAGCGATTTTCGAAGTTTTTTTTGGCTTAGAATAAGATTTTTTTTCTATATTAAATCAAAGATATTTCAAAATTCTAAGGCCGCTACGAACTATACGACTATATGGGAGATAACATTCTCATTGTATCACTCACATTTTATGAAAATCTTTCTCTGCAATTTTGGGTTTAATTAAAAAGTTAAGCAAAATTTACAGAAAGCGAGGCCGCTACGAACTAGGCCAATAGCTATTCTGCACTATTCAATATGTCAAAATTATTAATATAGGTATTATTGTTTCTGAGATCAAGAACGCCATAATTGGCTATTTTACGCAAAAATCACAGTCGAGATGTAATAGGTATGCCTCTTATGTGTCAGATACCATAATTGGGATGGAAAGAGCAATGTTGAATTATGTCTGGTGAATATAATTCGTAACGATGTCATTCGCCAGAGAACTAAAGTCACCGACATTGCTCGACGAATTAGCACGCTGAAGTGGACGTGGGCCGGCCATGACTGCAGACGGACAGACGGTCGATGGCGCAGACAAGTGTTAGAGTGGAGACCACGATTAGGCAAACGTAGTGTAGGACGTCCTGCGGCACGATGGACCGACGATTGAAGGTGGCTGGCAGCGGATGAATGAGGGCTGCCCAAGATCGGGATGGTTGGCGCGCATTAGGGGAGGCCTACGCTTAGCAGTGGACGGCGATCGGCCGATGATGATGACCTTATTTACATGTTTTGTCTCCGTCGCTCGTAATCATTTATCTGTGATTGCTCCATATAAATTAATTAGCAACAAAACTTCCGAATAAGCTATCCGACACTTAGAAGATTGTAAAACAGGCACTTAGGTATATAATTTATGAACTAACTAAACTTCCTGCTAAACGCCTGCTAGTTTTGAAGAGATAAGATCATTGGATAGCAAATTTTGTGAACGGTATTATGTTAATAATTAATTGTTTTCGTAGTTTAATCCGCGTGTTATCTGATAATAGTTTTGTAATCAATACTCAATGAACTGGTGTCACTGTTGAAAATAGCATATTATATCTGAGACCTAGCTTATGCCCGCGGCGGCTTCGCTCGCGTAAATAGAGTGTCCCACGGGAACACTCTATTTCGACTTAAAAGCTTAAACTACCATCATACTAAATTTCATCGAAATCCATTCTATTTTGCGTGAAAGAGTAACAAACATCCATCCATCCATCCATTATCACAGACTGTCACATTTATAATAAAGTTGTAGGATAGGATTAGACGTCCAAGAGAGTTTCTTTAAATCTTACTAGTCCTGTGGTTGTTCAATTCTACTAAAAACTAAACTTTACCATGCGAGTGCTTGGTGGCATAACCATGCTTGACAGTTGACACGAATTGGCCGGCTCGACTGGATAGTTGCAGATAATAATAATATCTTAGTGGTTAGCGTGTCGGCGCTTAAGCCGTAAAATACATATATATAGTTTAATAAGACGCTTGCTTCCACACCACGTCAATCTGGTCCTGTACTAAGTATCCGAGGAACTTGTGTCACAGGTACCAGACAACGGAAATATATTTAATACTTTTATACTATACAGTATACAGTATAAGTACACATAATTATGTATTCAAGATTTTTATTAAACTACTAAGGCGGGTCAATAAGTCCGTGACTTTTTGAATTTCTAACCTCCTTACTGAAAAAGCAACACTACTCCTGTCAACAGGCATCTGTCAGTTAACTCCTATCAAAATTTGAACTTGCTGCGTCAGTTAGTTTGTGTTTTACAGCTATCTTTATCAGACTATCCAGTAACTTAAGGAAACAATGGAAAAAAGTGAATTTCGTGTGCTTATTAAGCATTATTTTTTGCGAAAAAAAACCATTACCGAGACCAAGGCTAAGCTTGATAAATACTATGGGGACTCTGCACCATCGATTTCAATGGTAAAAAGCGGTTTACTGAATTTCGTTGTGGCCGTACAAGCACTGAAGATGCCGAACGTCCTGGACGCCCAGTTGAGGTCTCTACACCCGAAACAATCGAAAAAATTCATGATATGGTGTGGGCCGACCGAAGATTGAAAGTGCAAGAGATTGTGGAAGCCATAGGCATCTCGCATGGCTCAGTAGTTTCAATTTTGAATGATCACTTGGGCATGAGAAAGCTTTCCGCAAGATGGGTGCCGCGTTTGCTCACAGTCGACCACAAACGCAATCGTGTAACAACTTCACAGGAAGGTTTGGCGTTGCTTAATCACAATATGGAGGAGTTTTTTAACCGTGGACGAAACATGGATCCATCACAACACACCAGAGACCAAACAACAGTCAAAACAGTGTGTTTCTAAGGGTGAATCGGCGCCAAAGAAGGCCAAGGTGGGTTTGTCAGCCAATAAAGTTATGGCGACTGTTTTTTGGGATGCATGTGGGATAATCCACATTGACTATCTTCAAAAGGGAAGAACAATTAATGGGGAATATTATGCCAACTTATTGGACCGCTTCGATGAGGATTTGAAAAGAAAACTACCTCATTTGGCCAAGAAAAAAGTTCTTTTTCACCAAGACAATGTAAGGATGCACACATGTGCAGTTGCCATGGCAAAAATCCATGAAGTGGGCTATGAATTGCTCCCACATCCACCCTATTCTTAAGATTTGGCTCCGAGTGACTACTTCTTGTTCCCAAACCTGAAAAAATGGCTCGGTGGAAAAAGATTTGACTCCAATGATGAAGTCATCTCGCAAACAAAGGCCTATTTTGAGGACCTCGACAAATCATATTTTTTGGAAGGGATAAAAAAAATTGGAGAAGCGTTGGACAAAGTGTATAGAGCTCAAGGGGGACTACGTTGAAAAATAAAATTATTTATTTATCAAAAAATCTGTGTTTTATTCCAAAAGTCACGGATTTATTGACCCGCCCTCGTATACATATGTATTTTACGGCTTAAGCGCCGACGCGCTAACCACTGAGCCACAGAGGTCGTCGTAAATACCACGATCTCATATAAAACCGGAGTGAAATAGGTAACGCTTGAGTTGTGTTTCGTCGAGTGATTGACAGTATCCCCCCGACTAACTAAACCGACGACGCACATGTAACTAGTCTCTGACGTCAATGGGAGGTAGTTAATAGTAATCGCTTACTATCAGGCGATTCTTTGCCCGTTTGCCTGTCACAATCAAAAGCTCTCTTTATCAAAGCTCAAAAGTGAATCTGAAGACACCAACAAAGAAAAGTTTATTTACCAAAGCCCCGGACACAGCCACTAAAAATAGGAGCACCCCAAAAGTCGCCATTGTAACTACTGATCTAACACAAAACGTAATTAATTACATCGATTTAGATTTTAGAGAATTAATTGATAAGTTCCAGATTAACTGATAATAGATAATCGAGAATGATAGCTGACACAAAATCTTATCGACTTTATTTGGGGAATTATTAGCACTAAGTACTGACATAGGTTCAAAGATTTCAAAACTAAAGATAGGCTATGACGTACATTTAACAGAACAAATCTTCATACAAAAAAAGTTACGCCATCTTGGTTTTCACCATACTTCAAATGTCAGCCATCTTGATTTCACCATACTTCAAATGTCAAAATGGCCCCAAAAACTCCAAAAGTTTTTCCCTTTTAAGTTTTTGCCTCAACACGCCTCGTGTATAATATATAAGGTCTGGTAAAATTAATTACCTAAATTGGGCCCAAAATATCCGTAATTGATATTACCAAACCTTATACGTCTATGCTTAGGTTAGACTTATTCAAGAGATTATTTCAAATTAGGTAAGTAGTTGTAGGTACATGGAGTAGTACATAGAGGAATTATTACTATTGGACCATGGTAGCTATAAAAAAGAATCAACATTAACTTACAATAGTTACTTCATTGTTATAAGGCTCCTATCTATTAGCGATAAATT
Organism: Phengaris arion; assembly: GCA_963565745.1. Lineage (NCBI taxonomy): Eukaryota > Metazoa > Arthropoda > Insecta > Lepidoptera > Lycaenidae > Phengaris > Phengaris arion. The sequence continues at coordinate 26,936,449 of OY751433.1, forward strand.
CGCAATTACTGAAGTCTGAATGAATTTTCATGCGGTTTTCGGTATTAATAGATAATATATTTCAATATAAAATTCACTGAAAAAGGAAATCTACATAGCCCTATCTCCACAAACCAATCGGTCTCGGTTATTTCGGTTCTTAATGAGTAATATTGGTAGAATATTAACCATTAAATATTCGTTAGTGTGCAAAAGTGTGGGCAAGTGGTACAACTTCTAAAAACGTGCTATTTTGTGTTTCCCGCCAAAACTCCCTAGGAACTTTTAGTAAAGCTTCTACCACTTTACTGAATCGACTGACATAACTCATGGACTGCACTGACTATTTATTTGGACATTGACTAGACTTTAGACTTGACGATTTAGGAATATGGTGTTGAAAATTGAAACGAAAGTTCTGTTCCCCGCCTTTTTAACTTGACACTGGCAAATGGTTATAAGCCAATGCCATATATAAATAATAAAAAATAAAATAAAGGCGGACGTTATGTCAATGTCACATACCGACAATCGACGATCGAGTATCGACGTTTATAAATTTATTTTCAGTTTTTCTTTGCTTTTCAACGTTTGTGATAGATTTCTATTAAAATAGTACATTGTGAAAATTTCTTGAAAATTTATGTAAAGCAAGAGTTCAAGATGAGTACTTGGCCAGAAGTCATTACAGCGAAGTCTGAAAATAGACACGAAATAAAATTGGCGGGCGCAGTTATCTCGAAACGCATTTCAGAAAGTGGTTTAGACAAATCTATATTCCAATTAACTAGTATTAACTTGCTTAATATAAGTGATACATGTCTAACAACGATTCCCGATGAAATCAAAAATCTCAACAACCTACAATCTCTCTTGCTGTACGGTAACAAAATCACAGATTTCAATCAAAACATAACCTCTTTGCCGAAATTAAAAGTGCTCGACTTATCACGGAATCAGATAAAAGCGATTCCGGACACCTTAAATAATATGAAAGAGTTGACTAGTATCAATTTTAGTTCCAATGAAATACAAGAGATGCCGAAAATGTCGTCATTTCCTAATTTAATTATTGTAGACCTATCTAATAACAAATTATCCGAGTTTTTGAACACTGAGGGTGCCGATTTGCCACATTTAACCGATTTAAAAATAAAGGGGAATGAAATAGAATCCATACCAAGTCACATAGCCAAGACTTTGCCAGCATTGAAGAACTTTGATATTGGTGATAACAAATTAAAGACAATCCCAGGGGAACTCGCATCTTTAACTAAATTAAAAGGTAATTAAAAATAATTCAAATAACATTGTACAATATTTTAATTAATTAAAAAAAGGTGTTCATATCATAAAGTTAACATTTATTGTACAATATTTACACAAGTTTGTCTCAATGCCACATACAGTAAATTCATAAAGAAAAACAGGCTAGACAAACTTTAAATTATATAATTCACACACAGCAGCTTAATTAGCTGCTAGTGTGCTTACATATATAATAATAGTAATAACTATCATTATAGATTTGTCAAAAGGTAATTCATGACTTATTAATCCTTATAAGCTGTAAAATAAATAATACCTTACCCTGTTTGTTTACAGAACTGAATCTCAAGGGAAATAAATTGGCTGACAAGAGGCTGATGAAGCTCGTAGACCAGTGCCGCACAAAACAAGTGGTGGACTACATAAGAGAGCATTGTCCAAAATCTGATAGCTCCCAACCCTCTGCCAAGGGCAAGGGTAAAAAAGGCAAGAAACAGGAAGAACCCCAGCCTGATGATTTCAACGATCTGTGCCATTCGTTAAAAATACTTCATGTAGAAGACGATGTAATGAAAGTAAAAGTCGTTGAGAGTGAGATCAGTAGTGTACGCCCATTTATATTGTCTTGTATCATCAAAGATCTGACATTTGATGAGCCATTGTTCAAGAAGTTTATACAGATGCAAACTAAATTGCATGATACAGTCTGTGATAAGAGGAACACGGCGACCATTGCGACACATGATTTAAGTAAAATACCTCCAGGTAAGTTTACAAGAATCTAAGATTTTTTTTATAAATATTTTCCGATTGCATAAGTACTTTGCTTTTCATACTCTTGACTTGATTTTTGTACAAAGAGCAAACTTTAGTAAAAATTGCATATTTCATATTACAGGTGACTTATTATACACTGCCAAACCTCCATCAAAACTGAGAATAGTGCCTTTGTCTCGTTCCAAGCCCTACACCGGTGAACAGCTGTTCCAGCAGCTCACTGCGGAAGCTGAAGCCTTGAGAAAAGAAAAGAAGAGGAATGTATACTCTGGTATACACAAGTAAGTAGCGGCTGCTTTCTAGCAGTTGAGTATTTTGTTTTCTCTTTTCCCTATTGCAATTTGATTGCAATTTATTATAAATGCTACTTATTGTAGGAATTTGGATATCTTACAAAGAATATGAGGCTCACAATTTTGTAATATTATTTTATATTTTCAGATATTTATACCTTTTGGAAGGCAAAGCCAAGTACTCCTGCCTTGAAGACCCAACTGGCAAGGTCATCAGCTTCCCACCAATAACAAATTCGGACGATACTAAGGTAAGCTTTTCAATTTCCAAGCCTTTTATTGCCAATTGTATCTACATAAAAACCTATCTAGTTTAAAGGTTAGCTGTAATGGCCACAAATATGTTTAAAAAATAATACTGAACTAAAAAAATTAACTAAGTTATATAACTGTGATGAGTAACAAATGGGTACTAATAAGATCTGCGAGCAGAGGAGTGATTATTAGCTTTAAATTGAGTAGTTATTGTTTAAAATAGTTAAAGTGCCAATGTGGTTCATTTTATTTTATTCTTAGATGTCACAAACAAGTACCGCAATGCTAGTCGAAGTCACCTCCCATGCATCTCTCGGAGCGTGTAAAACTGTGCTGGACAAGCTAATTCAGGAGTGCCTTCTGCTGGGCATCGGAGATGAACCGGACTCGGATTATCATACACTCACCGTGCAACAGGTATTATAGATAAAATACTATCATATTTCTTAGCACCATATAGAATGCCTACTATGCATCTGGTAGAAATGCTTGTAAAAATGCAATAAATGACAAAATTTTCTGTTTTACTTTTCATTATTATTATGCTAGCCTGTTGTGTACCACTGCTGGGCTTTGCCTCCCCTCTTTTCCTCCATAAATCGCGATCCTTCGCTATGGTCGACCAGTCCTTATCAAAGGCATCTAATTCGTTGCGCCACCTTTTTTTGGGTCTGCCTCTGTTCCGCCGACCAGTCTATCTTTCTGTGTGCATGCAAGACACATGCCCCGCCCAACACCATTTTAAGCTGGCAGCTTCATTCCCACGTCAGTCAGTCCCGTTTTGGAGCGCATGTCTTGGATTCGATCGATCCTCTTGACACCTAAAATGCTACGCTCCATGGCCCGTTGACAGACCCCATCTTAGATTTTTGTGACGCGGTCAAAGACCAAGACTGTGCACCGTAGGACAGGATGTGTGTGCACCATGCACCGACATTATAATTTTTATTTTTATTACTTTTTTTTTGTATATTTTTAATATGGCAACCTAGACACTGCAGATTTTAAGGGGATAGAGTTTACTTCTGTAAAGACAAAGTTTAGTACAGGAGTTTATAGCTCCATACACACTTTAAATCTAAATATTTATTAGTTAATGTTTTAGTATCACGTTTTTCTTTTCAGGTAAAAATTGTTGATTTAGAAGGTAATTTAAAAGCAGTGTACCCATCCAGAACCGACTGTTCTTATGACACAAGCATCAGGGTACTACGCTTACCGAAGAAATAGAAGTCACTCTTGTTATAAGTATTCTCTATTAACAGTAATAATTGTACTTTTAAATACTTAATGATGAGGATTTTGCTACATTGGATATACGAGAGAATGTTTGTTTTGTATACTAGCTTTTCTATTTAATGCTACATAAATGACATTGCTTTATAAGGAACAAATAACTAGATTTTTACACAAAAATTTAGTATATTAAAATCCTAAATGTATTGTTTGTGATAATACATAAATATAAATGTAATGTTAATTCTATGATACCTTGAAGCCTACTGCCTAGTAATATAAATATTGTTATAATCTGTTTATCTAAATACATACAGCAGCATAAAATGTACAAAATTTTTAAATATATTTTTATAATAAGAAGTGTTATCACGTCATATGATAGAATCAAAACGCAGTTGTTATTTTTGTTTTTCTTTTCGATTTTTTTTTGCGTTATTAAAACATTTTTTCTAAGTATTATTTTCTTTTTTTTTGTGAACATTGAACTATCAATTTATAAGGGAAATTATTGAAAAACAATATCGCGGCGTTTACTGATCGAAACTAATCATTTGATTACAATGTTGTCTTGCAGTCAATAATAGTTTCTGATATGGCAGTATAGGTGGTGAATCTAAGCATCTTCTTCTCTTTAAAATGGTCTCCCTTGAGGAATAGCCAGTGTCAGACAAGATAAAAAAAAGACTTTCCTGCCGGTAACGATAACTTTGCGCAAAAGTAGGGCTTTGTGAAAGTACAATAGATACAATAGTTAAAATCTCGTAATGAAATAAATTTACATTATATTATATCTTCTTATTACCTGAAACAACGGGTTAAAAACAAAGTATTAGTTAGTAAAGACATTAATCTACAGTTTAATGTTATTATGGTTAAAAAAATTACACAGAACGTCAACAAAGGGGGTATGAACTATGGACTAAAGACAAAGGGATTGAAAATCAGGAGGACGAGGTAGATAAGGGGAAAGTGAATCGTATAATGAGGAGAGAAGATTTGGGCAGCTGAAAAAAAATGCTCCAGAGATACAGTACTAAATGCGTCAGAAAATCAAAATAAAATATTAGTACAACAAGCATTTCACAAGGGACTCTTCCTAAGTAGCCCAAGATCTAATTCTTTCAATGACAAATTGATGCTACCAAAAACTAAAGATCAAGATGCAAATAGGTAAAAGCACATAAATATCGATCTCACACAAGAACCCTCCGATTCATGGAAAGAAGTAAATGGAAGAAAACGCCTCAGAGAAGGTCTAGAAAGTAAGAATAATCAAACACAAAAGCAGTCTAAACTCAGCACCTATTGGTTGAGCCAACCTATCAAAACTTCGAAAAGATTCGCTACTCTATAACTGGAAGACGAAATAAACAGCGCAGAAAACAAGACAAATAACACAGCAAACGATCCCAAACCCCCTCCAATACTCGTGGACAAAGTAGAAAACCTAAAAACCTTACAAATATTACATAATGAAACTTCGAAATAAAAGTATTAAATGGTGGTAGAGTTAAAATTCAAATAAAAACGCCTGATACCTTTAAAGAGATAGTAAAACAACTAGAAGCTAAAGCAACTGAATTCGACACGTACCGACCAAAACAAGAGCTATCTTTTAAAGTGGTCCTGAAGAATATACACCCATCAACTGAAACAGAAGACATTCATACAGCTCTATAAGAAATTGGACACGACACCCTAAATATATGTAATGTCAAACACAGAATGATAAAAAGCCTCTGCTTATGTTTATTGTCGAAGTAACCCCAAAAAGCAAAAATAAACAAATATATGATGTCCAAAGTATCCATAACAATCGGAAAAAATTTGAACCACCAAGACCAGTCCGCACCATACCCCACTGTGCTAACTGTCAGCAATATGGACATACCAAAAGTTATTGCCGTCGAACACCAAAGTCCATCAAATGCGCCGGAAATCAAAGAACTGTATATTGTACACGAAAAGAAAGATCTTCATCTGTGAAATGTGTATTGTGCGATGGTAGGCACCCGGCAAATTATAAGGGCTGTATTGTATACAAAGAATTACAAAATAAAAAGTTCCCACCATTACCCAATAAGACATTAAAACACCAAGAAAACAGCCAAAATAGGACAGTTACAAAAGTACAAGAAAATGAAAACGCTCAACAAAGTAAAAAAAACCTACGCAGATACTGCTAAAACCAGACAAAAAGAAAATACTTTCATCGCACAAAATAATTCGACCCAATCCAGCGAAATGAAAGAACTGTTAGAAATGTTCAAACAAATTATGAACCAAATGCATGGAATGTTCTAATCTACTTACTTTAATGACCGTAATGCTTCGAGCATTCAATCGGCTCAAATTAATCCTCCTATATATAAGTCCTATAGTCCTATAGTGGAATGCCAACGGCTTGACAAAAGACTTCCTAGAAGAAAAAATGTTTCTTACAATAAATGACGTTGATGTATTATGAGAAATACCTATTATATCATCATTATGTCATGATTTATTGTGTGATGATGGTGGTGATGATGATGATTACTTTAATGGACAAAGTGGCTTCTGCTTGCAGTTATTTAAGCAACGCCGAAATTTCCAAACATGTATCCTTATAGAAGGAGGAGTTCTGTTCAGTACTTTTGGATCCGGGGTATACCTTGGTGTAAAATCTTACTTTTTGGTAGCATATGCTTGGGTTACTTCAGAAAAAGTAGAAATCACTTTGTGTCCATATAAATTTTGAGGAGTTCCCTCGATTCCTCATGGATGCCATCATCAGATCACCACTTTTGTGAAAACGGGACCAACTTCGAAGTATACTTTACATCAAAAAAATATTTTGAAAATCGGTCCATAAACGGCAGATATCGTTACGTTCAAAGATATGTGTCGGTGTAAAATATTATTAGTCTCAGAAACCCACTTTACAACCAAGACATATTTTAATATTCCAAACTACAAAATCTACCAAACAATGCATTCAGATGGTACAGCACACGGTGGTTCAGCCATGCTAACATGGTTATTGAAGATCGTATTGGTGCTTTGGTAATATCAGCCGTATATATATTCTTTTTTTGATGTATTGGGTATGATCCGAAGTTGGTCTCGTTGTCACCAAAGCGGTGACCTGATAATGGTATCCATGAGGAATCGAGGGAACTCCTCGAAATTTATATGGACACACATAGTGATTTTGACTTTTTCTGAAGTAACCCAAGCATATGCTACCAAAAATTAAGATTCTGCACCAAGGTATAATACCCTGAATCCAAAAGCACTGAACAGAACTCCTTAGTCTTTAAATATACGCCTTTGGAAACTTCGACATTGTTTAAAGAACTGCAAGCATATACCACTACGTAACTTACAGTAATCATCATCATCATCTTATATACAATTGTACATTCGATCGTTTATTTTAATCGTTCTTAAAATGTATTATTAATAATTTAACAAATATCACTAAAAAAGGAGAAATTATTATCATTTTTAAACAAAAAATCAAACCGACTTCCAAGGTAAAAGTACACAAAAAAATATGAAATAAAATTTATTTTCTAAATAATTCCCCTTTTATTTTATACTTGCTGTCAGTAGTATCAGCTAACGGATGGATGGATGGATGAATCTGACATGCGCTATGGACAGACAGAGTCTTATATAAAAAAAAAATTTTTTTTTTCAAAACGGTCAATGAAAAATACATGGAAGGAGTACTAAAATCGAAGCCGAAAGCAGCTATCTGTCTCAACAAACATCAATGGCAAAAACCAATAAGAGTGAAAGAAAAAATCGTGATGAAATTTTTTGAACTTTGGTGTTACGCCTTTGGTGATCTTTTGGTATTTTTACGACGTTTGAATTACGACTTTATGGCACTCCTAATAAGTGTTAGCATGTGAGGTAAGGAATTATATAATTATGTTTCTTTTCTTACTAACAGCCGGGTATCTTTATCAATAACACTATGGTTAATAATCTGAGTGGGAAACGATGCGAGTTTAGTAGTTTCGCAAAAACAGAGTTGGCAACACTTAATACTTATTTTGACAGTGACATTAGCAATTTGCAATGTTTGAACTTGTTCTATGTTGTTGTTGTTGAATTTCAACATTCTGTGTTTTTAAATTTAAAAAAACTCTTGTAATGATACTGTGGATATAATAAAATCATGAGGCGCAGCTTAGCGCCGAGCCAAGTTGGCTCTAGTGATAATGTTTTCAAGAGTCCTCTGTTAAATTCGGCTAAAAGGAAGAAGCGCGAGTGTGCTCGAATACCACTGGCCCAAAAATCTCTTTCTCAAACTTTATCCGCCTCCGATCATGAAAATTTAATAAAGCATATTCTAAGCAAGCCATTCAAGGTACCCATACCCAATTACGTATCCTCGTACTGCAGCAAAAGCCTAGGTTTGAAAAGGACTCAAGTAAGACGAGCACTCCACGATCCAGACGAACCGAACGCTTTAATTTTGTACAGACCGCCGTATATTCCCGAACATGAGAGGATGAAAATGAACCCCAACGACATCAGGGTTGCAGTAGTTGTAGATCCAGTCCTAGGGAACATACTGAGACCACATCAGAGAGAGGGAGTCAAGTTTATGTATGACTGTGTCACCGGGAAACAAATTGAAAATGCCTATGGATGTATCATGGCTGACGAAATGGGCTTAGGTAAGACTTTACAGTGTATCTCATTGCTATGGACACTACTACGTCAGGGACCGGAATGTAAACCGACAATATGTAAAGCTATCATAGTGTGTCCCAGCAGTCTAGTGAAGAATTGGTACAATGAAATACAAAAGTGGTTAGGACAAAGAATAAACGCCTTGCCCATGGACGGAGGTTCTAAAGCTGACATTACACTTAAGTTGCAACAGTTTATGAATACCTTCACCTCTGTCAGGGTGGCAACACCAGTCCTGATTATATCATACGAGACATTTAGAATATATTCAAACATTTTGCATGCCTCTGAAGTGGGTTTAGTGCTATGTGATGAAGGCCACAGGCTGAAAAATAGTGAGAATCAAACATATCAAGCATTGATGGGCCTAAAAGCTAGGAGAAGAATACTCATATCAGGTACACCTATACAAAATGATTTAACGGAGTATTTCAGTTTAGTTCACTTTGTCAATGAAGGTATATTGGGCACGGCTCAGGAATTCAAAAAGAGGTATGAAAATCCTATTCTAAAAGGACAAGATGCCCTGGCATCTGCAAAGGAAAGAGAACGAGCTCAGGAATGCCTTCAAACTCTCACATCTATTGTCAATAAATGTATGATACGCAGAACAAGCAACTTGCTCACTAAATACTTGCCTGTTAAGTTTGAACAAGTCATCTGCGTTAAAATGACACCACTCCAGACTCAAATATACAAAAACTTTATCAACTCTGACTCTATTAGGAACAAGTTTAATGGATCTGGTGACAAGAACACGCTCAGTGCTCTGTCAAGTATCACAACACTGAAGAAGCTCTGTAATCACCCAGATCTAGTGTATGATAAAATAATAGAGAGATCTGAAGGGTTTGAGAAGGCAAAAGATCTGCTACCGAGCAACTATGACATAAAGGATGTGAAACCTGAATACTCTGGCAAACTTATGATTCTCGATTGCATATTGGCCAATCTAAAAACTAATACAGATGATAAAATTGTGCTCGTGTCAAATTATACACAAACCCTTGATTTGTTTGAAAAATTATGTAGAAAAAGGTGCTATCAATATGTCAGATTAGATGGATCTATGACCATAAAGAAAAGAGCTAAAGTTGTCGCAAGTTTCAATGAGAAAGATTCCAAAGAGTGGATATTTATGCTCAGTTCCAAAGCTGGGGGCTGCGGTTTGAATCTCATAGGTGCCAACCGCTTGATCATGTTTGATCCAGACTGGAATCCAGCCAATGATGATCAAGCCATGGCCAGAGTTTGGAGAGATGGCCAAAAGAAACCGTGCTACATTTACAGGCTTCTTGCAACTGGTACAATTGAAGAGAAGATATTCCAACGTCAGGCCCACAAGAAAGCATTAAGTGACACTGTTGTTGATCAAAATGAGGAATCTATGAGACACTTTACATCAGAAGACCTTAAAGATTTATTCCTTTTAGAAGAGAACACACTATCAGACACTCACAGCAAATTTAAATGTAAAAGATGCGTTAACAACATACAAGTGACTCTCCCTCCGGAAAATTCAGATTGTACATCAGATTTATCCAACTGGTACCACTGTGCTGACAAGAAAAGTTTGGCTGATCTGGTTTTGAAGCAATGCTGGGATTTGGCTAAGACAATTTCATTTGTTTTCCACCATCGTTCAGCTAAAACGGAGAGCCAAATTGCAGAAGAAAAGGAGAATATTCCAAAACCGAAGAAAATTAAATTAAGTATTGATGAAGATTATTCTGAACCTGATGATAGTGCAGATGAAGATTATGAATAATATAGATTATAGCATTATTATGATAAGTTTGAAATATTTCATTTTGTTAAGTATGTATTCTAATTTTTGTAATGTCCATTGCCAAACAGGTTTTGTTGAACAATATTAACATAGTGATTTTTTTTCACTACTTTTTAAATTGTGTTCTAAAGACTAAAGTAATATCAATTGGCCAATACGGCCATAAAGCTTCTAAGAAGCAAAATTTCTTTTACTAGTTATTTCAAGCAACAATCAAGAAAAAAGTATTTATTATGTTATTAAAATTAAGTTAATTAGTTCTATTGTAAATAATGTTTATGGAGATTACTTTTTATATTATTGGTAAAATAAAAAAGAGAATAACAAAAGAATATGATTTTATTACAACACATCCCCAAAATAACATTTAAAAGATATAAATAATTTGTAAATATGTAAATAATATGGTATGCATATAATTGTATTTAACTGGAACAGCTTAATTTAAGTCCGTACGACCAACTCGGTGGTTGAGCCGAATAACCTAGCTTTTCTGCTTCATTATTAATTTCATATGGTTTCTCGAAAATTTTCAGTAACAATCTCACCTGAAAACCAAAAGGTTTATTAAAACATTTTGTTCTTTTAAAGAACATTAGTTAGATTCATCTTCACAATTATTATATTAAGATTATTTTAGAAGTTATTATATAATATATGAGAGTGAAGCCAATACAGAAATTACATAAATTTCTGTATCTGTATTAATATCTCTCTCAACCCGGCGTCATTGAGATAGAAAATACTTACGGTCATTGAGGTGGGTTACCCATGTTTTCAATGCATGATATACTTACCTACTCATGGTTTTTGAATTTATATGTGATTTATTATAGTTTATAGGCAAAATAGTACTTATTTAAGGGCAACAAAACTTAAAAAAAGAACAGATATTTAAATTTTAACCAAGTTAATCAACTTCTACATAAACTCAACACAAAAGTTTAAAAAACGATATGTCCTGAGTTAAGTCATTTAACAAAGCTATTAATTAGTCTTTTTATTTACAAATGGCACTTTTATAAACCTAAATAAAATATCTTTGGAAAAAAGGAAGAAAAAACTAATCTGAATCGTTTAGTCAATCACTGCAAAAAAATATGATGCCTTCTGGGAAAACATATTTAGAGCAATCGTGGTAAGTGTGTTTAGTTTCACGATATTTTCGTGCAGTTGGTATAGTTTATGGGCATTAGTTACCTTTGAATAAGGTTCTTCACGAACAAATTGCCGAATTCTTTTGCGGGCAAACGATTCACATCCTTGCATATTTTCAAATGCACACTAACCAAAGCAAGACCCAATTTCTTCAAAAAATGGTGTCTTAATTCAGATTATTTACTATTGATTCGTATATATTATCAAACTATTAATTCCAGACATAGGTAATTAAAATAGCGTAAAAACTGTCACGATCCATCTTTTACAATTACGGCTCACATCACATGTGGCTTTTCAATTTATTTTAAACAGTTCATAGTTAACGAAACGTATGAAATGTATTGACGTACCTACACATTTTAAAACTATGAGTACCTATATCATGCATTGAAAACATAGGTATCGTTGCCTTTCTCTTTCACCAGATCCAACGTATGTTTTTATCAATATAATTTAGTTCAAATACCTTTAAAAAAAATAAAAATAAATACCAAAACACGATCAAATATATATTAATAATTAATATTAAAGAAATGGCGCAAAATTGTAACGTTATTTACTTGTGAGGATGGGTCAAAATTACCTTTTTATAACTTGCACGCTTGTAGCTTCCGAGGCAGCAACCGCTTTACTGATTTTATGTCAAAAACATGTAGATTAGAGTGTTAGCTCCAGCTACTGAGAAAAGCAGCAACAATACACGCGAGCTTTTAATTATATCGAGTACCAAAAACATGGCGGTTAAATTTGACCCAACCTCAATGACGCCGGGTTAAGCAAGGCGAATATATTACACTAAAACCAATTTGCTAATGGTTTTGACAAACTTCTTTTTTCTATAGAAATTATCAGACTGTCAAAAACCTTTTTGAACATGGTGTTTTTGACAGTGGACAGTTGACATTTTTACCTGTACCTGAATGTTTACATTGTTAAAACTCGGGCCAGCCCGGCTATTCACAATGCGTAAATGGTAACTTCCCTGCCTGGTTTTCGAACCCAAGTCGAATGGGAATTCCGAATACTGCCCCGCAGGATAGGATAATAGATTTACAAATACTAGGTATCTAGACTTGATTCGTTCAAGATTATTTTAACTAATTTGAGCATATAAATATAATCTTAATGTTTTTACCTTGGCAAAGTCGTTCTTCTCAGCATCAGCGATGGCTTCCTGCAGAATCCAATTTCTAGGTACATAGATGGGGTTCAGTCTGCACATCGTGGCGCGCCGTTGTTCCTCACTAACTGAAAAATTTGATAATATTTAACTTTTTATTTAATAATGACTTATTTTAACAAAAATAAAAGCAGTGTGTTTAGCATGCTATTCGCACAAAAAACCGCTCGCGACCCAAGACAAATGTTCAATTAATAATAATGAGCAAATAAAAACCGGCCAAGTGCGAGTAGGACTCGCGCACGAAGGGTTCCGTACAAAAAACCACGTTTGTTGTATGGGAGCACCACTTAAATATTTATTTTATTCTGAGAGACGGACGGAAAACGAAGCCTTAGTAATAGTCCTGTTTTACCCTTTGGGTAAAGAACCCTAAAAGGAAAAGTGTGCGAAATACGTTGTCAAACAGCACATAAACTTACTCTACCAAATTTGTAACTACAAGTTGTGGACACACATACAAATAAAATTAATGTTATTTGGGTTTTTTTTAATATTTTTTGAAATCTAGTTTTTTACAGAGGCTTTTACACTTAAGTGTTGATGCCAGCCTCATAGGTTCAGTCATTGTTCCTACACAAGGGACATATCCATACAATATTTTGCTTGCCTCTGGGGACAACGGCTCAGAAAGGATACAATTGATCTGTCCGTTGTGCAGGCGACCCAAGTCTCCTAAAATCCTAGACCTCAAATCTATTGAGTTTATATTATATTATGCTGTTTGGCAAGTTATTTCGCCTTGGCACCAACCACCCGCATCACTGAGCCGCTGACGGTACTTGTCCACCCAGCTTTCCCAGTCCTTAGCCTGGCTTATCTTGGCCAGCGACCACTTGGCCTGTAGCGCGCTGCTGTCAGTCAGATCGTCGATATCAACCTGTAATGAGAACCTCCTCTTTAGGGTTCCGTAATAATCAAGGAACCCTTATAGTTTCGCTCTGTCTGTCCGTCTGTCTGTCCTCGCTTTTAGCTTATTTAATTATGATATATTCATAATTGATGGATAAAGTTAAAGATTGTGTATAAATCTGGGTTCCGAAATCATAAAATAATAATAATTTTACATTTTAGGGGTGGCTGCATATATGTGAAGTGGGGGATAAAAAATTTGTTCTACCCCATCGTATCGTATCGTTGAATATGTCTTAAAATAAAGGCAAGGTTTCATAAATGATTTTTTTACAAAGTCAACCATTTTCGAGTAATCGGCCTCCAAAGTAAGTGGTTTATAAGTATATGTTGAACTTTTGAAGTAATTCAAAAGAAACCTATTGCGCGTACATAGTTACGGAACCCTCCTTAGACCTGTCCTGACATGCTCTTGGTTAGGTTATTTTGAAGTCGGTTAAAAAATAAGTAGACACAATACGGTCTAAAATTTCAAAGAAATGTAAATAACCATAAGTACTGTTATATTATAAAATATTTCAGCATTTGTTTACATTTGTCATATCCAATCAAATTTAACCATTAATGTTATTGATTATGTAAGAATAAAATACAATTTATATTTACGCAATACTAGTGTAAACAGACGCGACGCACCTCCGGCGGTGCCGCACGAAATCCGTACAAATCCTTGTGCAGCGGCGCCGAAGCTGCGGCACGTGTGTACGCACTCTGCTCTCGTATAATTGTTTTTGCAAATAATACTTAATGTTAGTATGTTAAAAAGTTTTCGGCATTTGAAATGCAAAATTGGCAAAAAGGATGAAATGCCGCATTTCATGCTTTTTGCCAATTTTGCCTGTCTTTGGCAAACAAATCCTCCCACACGCACACCTCCCCCATCTGCCGGAAGGTGGCGGTGAAATCCGAAGTAGTTAGCTGCATCATCATCATCAGGTCGCCCACCAGCTTGATGTCCCCCTCCCGTGTGTCCGTCAGTCCCAACTTCCCTAGGTAGGTCTGTCTGAAAATAATCATTATCTATATATTAGGTTTATACTTATGAAATTGCCGTTTTGTATGAAAAAAATTAAACGATTTTTTTTCATGTATACTTTTTATTTGTATTAATCGAAGTAATCACCCATGCAATCAATGCATCTTTGCCAACGAAGTGGCAGTTTATTGATGCCCTTCTTAAATAAATCAGCTGGACGGGAGGCAACAAATTCTTCAAAGGCATTTTGTACTGCCTCTCGGGTTTTGAATTTTTTTCCCGCCAAGAAGTTATCCACATTCTGGAAAAAGTAGTAGTCTGTAGGCGCAAGGTCTGGTGAGTAGGGCGGATGACGGATAGCTTCCAACCCCAGTTCCTGCAACTTGGAGATCGTCTGCTGTGCAGTATGAGGTCGCGCGTTGTCGTGCAGGAGCAGCGGAGACGAGCGATTGACCAATACTGGTTGGAGATGTGCCAGCTTCTCTATCATTGTGTTATTTGTGTGTGGACCATTGAACCACATGTTCTATATGAATTATTACCGAAGAGATGTACGGTGGCATGCCACCGTACATCTCTTACCCCATGGGGTAAGAGGACCAAGCGCATGGCACTGGACCGGCCATACTCCATCTTACCCTCTCTGAGTATGAAATATGCGCAGTATGAACTGGGGAGACAACTATATATTGAGGTGTTACTACTCGATAAACGTAAAAAATATAATATTTTATGTTTAGTTTAGTAATTAGATAAAAAATAAATAAAACTATTATTTTTTTCAGAATTATAAAACAAAGTTTTGTTTTCTGAACGTTAAACAAATAAAAGAAAAGGATCACAATTACAACCTATGTACATTTAAAAATATAAAAAAGTCTATTTTCTTGCTAAATTAGTCATAAACCCACATCATTAGTTTACTTACATCATATACAAAAACATTCATTTCAATAAGTATGAATTTAAACGCACAAATTTCGGAGATATTTAGAAATATTATGTTTCTGCGGCCTTATACTTCATACACTTTTACCTAATAATGACGTCACAGTTAGGTACGACTTTTGTATGGAGCGATTTCACGAGACTCGCGAAATGTTGTTAAAAAAATTAGCTGTACCTATGAAAATATTGATTTTTAGTATACTATTTCTTCCCAGAACTTACTCATATTTAGGAGTTCTCTAGTATAATATCTTATCAGTATACTAAAAATCAGCCGTGTAGCCTATTGTGTATAAATTATTACCCTTACAAAATCTTATCACCGACATAGTCCTCGAGCCCCGCTACGATCTCCCTGACGCTGGCCGCCTGCTCCTCCGTCAGTACTGGTGAGAGCGCCTCCGCGAATTTCTCCAAGTTCCATATCACTATCTGAAATCAACAATGATATTATAAGAATAAGAAACATTTATTTGCAGTTCTACTAAAAACTAAAAATAATAATTAAGCTTATATTTAAATATAATAAGAAAAATACATAAATGAAAAACGTCTAAAACTAAAACAGCGTAGGTAGCCGCAAATTGGATCAAGCTCGGCATTGCTGGCACATCTTGGTATGTCCAGCACCGGTCTTCCGCTTGACCCATTCCGTGACCTCACAACCGCCCAAACACTTACACACTACTTTAAACAAAAATAATAAAAAAAAGATAATTAAAAAATAAACAATAAATCTGTAACAAGTGTCAAATGTCTTGATTCCTGACCAAAATCGCAATAAAATTTATATTGTACATTCAAGAATTTTAGTCTTTAATTATTTGAAAATTAATGTGAAATGTGAATACTACCCATAACCCAACACCAAAGAAAATATTTTATGAAAACCACTAATTAAGGATGCCAATCGAATCAGTAACATTTTTATCTAATACAGGAAGCAAAGTGCAAAACAAGTATCTAACCTGAGACATACATCTATAATACACTTATATCATGTCGCAAGCTTTCCTGTGCTTTCTGTTCGCGTAAAATAAATTGTCGGAGTTGCTTTTTAAAAGAAGCTAGACTTTTTAGATTTCTAATCGGCGGCGGTATGTTATTCCAGCATTTGGATGCCGAATAACGAAAGCTGCCCCTGAACGACGCTGTATGATGTTTCTCGATGGCTAGCTGGACAGAACATTGCCTTGACCCACAAGACCTAAGGCTAGCAGTTCTTGAGAGTTTATCTAGTTTAGAGAGTATATCTAGGCTCCCTATATTTTAATACGTCAAACAAAAGACAAGCAAGATGAAGTTTTCGCCGATGCTTCATTTTCAACATAAAATGCTCATTTAAGAAGGGGGTCACATGGCTTCTAGGTGGGATATCAAAACAGTAACGGGCACAGGCATTCTGAACTCTTTGTATGAGCTTTTTAGTTCCAGATGTTAAACGTGGACCAAAAACAACATCTGTATAGGACTTTGACAGCACCAAAGACTCTAAAGACGAACACGCATTTCCACTGACAGAAACGGTCTCACTCTGTGTAGTATCTTCAGTCTGTAAATGGAGTTGTTGACTAGGCTAGTTATATGTTCTTGGAACCGCAGATTACAATCAAGCAAAAGACCCAGATTACGTGCCGCATAAATGCGTTCAATTGGTTCACCCATTAAGTTTACGTCACTTGTTAGGCTCAGATGTTTGAGTTGATTAATGGAGCCACAGGTTAAGTATTTGGATTTAGCAGGATTAAGACACAAGCTGTTTTTTTGGGCCCACAGCATTATACGATTAAGGTCCTCATTGAGCAAAGCAACTGCTTTTTCTATATCACTTGGCCTACAAGATATATAAATTTGGGTATCATCAGCGTAGAAGTGAAATTTACAGTGTCTAATATGGGTTCTTAAATCTGCTATGTATAAAATGAATAATATTGGTCCCAAAATAGAACCCTGTGGTACTCCATTTTCAACATCCAACCAGTCAGATAACAAGAAGGACCCGTCACTAAGGGAGAGCTGCACACGCTGGCGACGATCACTGAGGTAGCTATTAAATCATTTCAATGTTGCATCATCAAATCCGTAGTATCTTAGTTTTGATAATAGGATATTTATATTTATTGTGTCGAAATCCCTGGAAAAGTCCAATAGGACAAGTAGGGTACAATGACCTCTATCTTGAGAAGTTAAAATATTGTCAGTGACATCAAGTAGTGCAGTCACAGTACTCCGACCCTTCCTAAAGCCAGATTGTGTCTCAGGTAACAAATTATTATTTTCCAGGTAGCCTGTAAGTTGCTCACACACCACCTTTTCCAGTATTTTTGAGAAGCAAGGCAAGATACTTATAGGCCTGAGAGCTTTTATCTCAATAGGATTGGTGATTTTAGGTAGAGGCCTCACTACAGACTGCTTCCAGAGAAGGGGGTAAACACCAGTCCGGATAGAAGTATTTATGATACATTTAATTACATCTAAGGAATTTGGCAGAGATAATAACAACATGTCTAAACCGATGCCATCAGAACCAACAGCTTTGGATTTTAATATTTTTATAGTTTTGACTAGTGTATTGGTGGATACTGTCTCAAGGTGGAAGGTACTGTCACAAAATTTATGGAATTCAAAAAATGTAATATAAGATAGTTGAGTGATTGGAACCGTAGGTGTTTCTAAGAAATGTTTATTAATTAGATTTGGGTTATTAAATTGTGAAGGTAGATAATTTTCATGTTTACTTAAAATAGTTTTCTTTATATTTTTCCACAGCTGTTTAGGTTCTTTTATTTTATGATTAATATTGTGTTTAAAGTATGCAACTTTTTCATTATACAGTGACTTATTTACTAGAGTTTTTAGGCTTTTATAATATTCCCTTTTACTTTGTAATTTTGTTTTATGATAGTCCTGCAATGCTCTATCCCGCAGTCATTAATTTGATGGTGTCTGTAATCCAAGGGTAAGAGCATGTTTTTATACGGACAGTTCTTACCGGTGCATGTACGTCAAAAAGTTCCAATATTTGTGTATTAAAGCTATTCACCATTGCATTGACATCACTTAAAAGACAGCATGCTATCCCAGTTTATAGCCTGTAAGTCAGTGTTAAAGCTGTCCAAATCTATGTGCTTGATAGGTCTATACGTTATAGAGTAAGGTTTAAATCTTTCTCTGTTTATATTAAATTCGCAGCCAATCAGACAGTGGCCAAATAAGGAACCAACATGTTCAATAAATATGTTTTTAGCCGTAAGATTGGAACTAATTGTGTCGATCAATGTCTGGCTGGACTGTGTGAAGTGAGTTGGCGAAGTAATTAATTGATTTAAGCCCAGGCACCGCAGAAAAGTTAAAAGTTTATTTGATTTTGATCCATCAGGATATAAGAGATTTATATTAAAATCACCAGTCAAAATTATGTGGTCATGGCTGGGCATTGCATTAATAACATCTGTAAGAGCGTCTAGAAAAGTGTCAATATCAAGCCATGGGGGTCGGTAAGCAGTACCAATTACTAGCCTTCTACCATTTAAAGATATCTTAAGCCACATATGTTCAACATCTTTATATAGTGGGTCAATGGGTGGTGCAAGGGTCCGTGCAGTTATGCCTTTTCTAATATAAAATCCAACTCCTCCCCCACGCGAACGTATCTCTCGAGGTCGTGGCTTATGGCAAAGTCGGTATCCCATGACGTTGGGGGCACGACCGTACTCCCCTGTTTTATTAAGTTTAATTGAGAATAGATTAGGATTATTATATGATTCGATTAGCAACAAGCATACACCATACAAAATTAAAACACACCAAAAGTGAAAAAAGTAACAATTACTGGCTAAAACATTATATACAGATAGAGTGACATAACGTAAACTAGCGCACTGACCGTCAAACACTAGTGGTCTTTAAAACCCGGTCAACGTCGGCAGTCGATCGAATGAGGTGCACCGGTTTACCATCTCCCTGCCGCGCAAAAATACGCCCTCTTTTTGTCCACGAGTATCGCCAGTTGAGACGACGACACTCCTCGCGGACTTTATGAAAGAGCTGACGATTATAGCGCGTCAACCGCTCATTGATGTACACCCGCTGTGGCGCCCCGGCAACGCCGAGGTCGGTGCTGGTGAGCGTGCGGCGAACCCGCGCCGCGCGCAGCAACTCGTCTCGCAGCTGGCGGCGGGCCAACCGCACCACCAATTGCCGCGCTCGTTTGGGCTCATCAACACCGCTCTCACTACTGCGTCCCACACGTTCAACAAAAACAATATCTGCAGGTGCCAGGGTTACTCCGGGTTTAGAGGCCAACACAGCGACGGCGTGCACCGCATTCTCTCCTGTAGGCTCCGGGACGTTTCCAATGTCTAGGTCCGTGGATAGTCCCTCCTGGTCTCTATCGTTGAGCTCCGCCTTCAATTGCTCGACCGTTCTCTCCAATTCAACAACCATATTCGATGGTTCGGATCCTGAAACCTGCTCCACTGCGTCAATTCTACGCTCGTCGGAGATAAGACGCTCATGAATATTTGAGAGTGGACTCCGGAGTTCAGACAAATCGACTTACGATATTGGCGAATCTCTGCCATATAGTCCGCGAGCTCGCGTCGCATCTCCCTGATTTCCGAGCTCATATCTATAGTAAGAGAGGTGTGCAATGAAGAGCCACTGCATATACCTCTAATTGGTGTTGAGCTGTTGTCCCCCCTTTTAGCCTTTTTTTACATTCAGGACAAACCCAGTCTTTTATTATAGCAGCCGCATCAGGGACCCCGACGCACCCCTTATGGTAAATACTGGGACAGATGGTACAACTAGCGGCACCTATCGGCGAAAGGAATTTACCACACACCCCGCACTTGCTCATGTCCGTTTCGTCGATATAGATGTTCACGACAAAAGCTAGATGGCGCCTATACGCCAATAATGTAGTACCCAATTCAACACTAGGTGGTGCTTTGAGCTATTAATACAATTATTTGCCAAGCTGTTAATGTTTGCCGGTACCCACTTTTAGTAATTATTAGTTATAGATTCCACTTCACAAAATGCTGATTATTATCAATGCAATGAACAGGCGCATAAAGTAGAAAACATTCACACACACTAGTTGCACTTTAACGAACAAATTAGTTTTCCCCAAAAATCGTAATTCGCGCGCAATTAATTATTAATTAAATCAAGTAAACGGACGAGCGTATAAGTTCGTTCGGCCGTCTGTGACGTCACTCATTATGACAGTATCGTTAACCTTTCCATACATACTAACACATTTTTTACGTAGTAATTAAGTAATTTTTTATGCCGGATTTCCCCGAAGCCGTGATATCCGGGACCGGGCACAATAGTGTGAACGTACATAGACAATAATTATTGCTTACTTGTGGCTGCTTGTCAAACGCGTATCGGCCCATGTCGTCGGAGGAGTTGGGCACGAAGCTGTCGTAGTAGTGGTCCATGAACCCGTACGGTCCGTAGTCTATGGTCAGGCCCAAAAGGCTGATGTTATCCGTATTCAGCACGCCGTGCGTGAAGCCCACACCTGTAACACATTAGTGTTAGACGACCCCTGTGGCTCTGTGGTTAGCGCGTCGGCGTTTAAGCCGAAAGTCGCGGGTTCGAATCCCGCCGACGGGCCAGAAGGTTTTCATTGTTTCTGGATCTTGGATGTATATTATTTATATATATTAAAATATATATGTATAGTTTAATAAAAATCTTAAATATGTGTATAGTATAAAAGTATTAAATATATTTCCATTGTCTGGTACCTGTGATACAAGTTCCTCGGATACTTAGTACAGGACTAGATTTACTTTTGCGTTAATTTTGCAGTGTATCACGCGTACATGTGTCAAAATTGACCAATGACGTATAAACGGTGTTCACTATATCCAATTATAGTAAGCTATTTTGACATAATATGTACGCATGATTCATTGCAAACTTGACGCGTTAGATTTAAATGTACAATGCACGGAAGAAGGATATACATGGAAGTAAGACTAAAATCGAAGCCATAGGCAGCTATTTGTGTCGCAAATCATCAAAGGCAAAAACCCAGAAGAGTGAAAGAGAAAGCCATCTCCATGTCATTTTTTTTTAAGGTTGGCTCTGGTTTTTTTATAAGGTTTTCGCAAGTTGGCGTTGGAGTCCAATTTTACGACGTTAGAATTACGACTTTATAGCGCTACAATTAAGTGACATTTTAAATTGATAGCAATTTACTGTCTCAATGTTGGTAACTGAAGTGCTGACAGCTAATGTCATTTGTAACAAGCTCTCAATTGAGAAGTAAAAAGCTAATTTTTATTTTATTTATATATGTACTGTATATTATGTAGGGCCTAATAACAAAAAAAGGCTAAGAAACATTGGCTTTGTATATTATTCTGCTTTTATACTAGTAATTACAACTTGTATCTGTATGAGGTACCCTTGAAGTCATTGCGTTAGTCATTCCCTGCACTGTACGTCATCAACTATTCACTGAACATCTGCTGCTACTCCATGACTCTGACGTTGGCAACTCCTATTACAGGGAAGGCTATGCCAAAAGAAGACAAAGCTAATATAATATTATTTATTTACTTAAGTAGTACTATATAGTAAAATAATTAAGTTACTTATGATAAGATTAGCATTTTTTTCTTTATTTTGTTTTTTATCGACATAAAATGTCGACTAGGGACATCACTGGCGCACGGCTATATTTACATGTGAAGTTGCTGTCAACTGCTATCATACAACTTGTGACCAACTTCAGACAGATCAGTGTACAAACTCGAGCCACCTTCAAAAATTGTATGTAACGAACAATTAGATATCTCTTTCTTCCTCATTGGCATGTGTCGTATAGGGGGATAAAGTACGATATATGATTTTCCTCTTGCTAATAGCCGGGTCTCTATGCTATGTTATTGCTCTGAGGTATAATGTATTTAACAAGTATTTTAAAAACCTTTTCGAGCTTTAGATTTAACTTTTAATATATTTTACTAACAAGTAAAAATAATATTATTACGGGATTATGGTCCGATATTCGGAGTAAAACGCCAATTTCCTCTCGAGGGAGTTTATTCACTGCGAATTTCCACACCAACACAGGTCTGGTCTTCCAACACGCCGGAATATCCAAATCGTAAGGCTTCGTGATCGTAATTCGTAGCCGGAGTCGCAGAGAGTAGTCGCACTATTCACTTTAGCTATCGCTTCAAATTAACTCGAAGAACTGAACTGCGGCGTTCGGCGGCGGCCTCTTCATATACCGACGATACTGTTACTAGAATGTTCGCGGCGTAGAACTTTCTAGATCTTTCTACATACAATAGTCTAGAACTTTCGAGTCGGGGTGGGAATGGAACAGTGCACGTTCGAGTACGTTCTAGTACTTTCCATGCTAGAAGCTTCTAGAACACTCCACACATTCGAGCGCCGCGGCCGTAACATACTATAGAACACTCTACAAATTGAATCGACGTAACAATACCTTGCCATGCGGCGACCATGTCCAGATTCCTGTGCGCCACCTCAGAGAACCACTTCACGTACTTGTCGTCGCCCGATGTGTGTGGAAAATGGTGCTGAAAAAATAAACGAGGTATTTACTATAATGTGGCGAGCACCTATGCAAGTTGGCTCACCCGTTTCAACGCAGCACCGAGATCACGCCACTTTACGTCATATGGTCTGATGTCGCTATGCATTGCGTAAGCCACGCCCACTGCAATATGGCCGCACGCACATCTATTGTATACGCATAGCGGCCATATTGCGGGCGCCCTACTCCCGCGCAACGACGGTCAAGCGGGAGTTGTAATTATTATTAATTATTTATTTTATATAAATAGTGTAACTTGTTTGTGGTTGGATTATTCGCTATTTTTCGCTAGCTCATTTCGCTTGATCTTAAATATTGTAAATTGTGAATATAACAGTATTTCTTTTTTGCATCTTTTATTTCAAATCTGTAAAGTTAAATAAAGTAAATTAAATTTGGAAGAATTTCTAGTTAGGCATAATTAATTGTCGTTAGCGGTTAGGTATCCCTAGCCGCTACACTGGTGACCCCGACTGAACACGCCTCCTTCGGTTCATCATCAGCATCATCACAGGCGACCCCGGTAGAAAAATGATGGATGAAGGTACGGTACCTACCGCTGCCCCCGCCGCTGCACCTGGAGCTGCTAAGGAAGGGCTACAAGAAGCGTGCCGGGTTGGAGTACGAACACCAGCATTCAACCCGGAGGACCCTATGCTATGGTTTGCACACTTGGAAGGTCAGTTCGTTTTATCAAATATTACCGCGGACTCCACCAAATTCTACTTCGTCCTATCGCAACTGGACCCTCAGCATACAATGGAAGTTCGGGACCTGGTCATTTCTCCACCAGCTTCAGGCAAGTACGAGAAGTTGAAGACCGAGCTGATCAAAAGATTGTCAGCATCACAGGAGCGGAAAATTAAGCAGTTCTTTTTGCATGAGGAGCTTGGCGATAGGAAGCCATCGCAATTTCTCCGCTACCTGCAGCAGTTAGCCGGTCCGACAGTACCTGAGGAGATTATACGCACAATATGGTCAAGTAGACTTCCAACCAACTTGCAAACCATAGTCGCATCACAGGTTGATATGAGCCTCGAGAACGTCGCTGAGCTAGCGGACAGAATAAACGACATCGTGACAGTGAACGGGCAAGTAGCTGGCACGAGTGCCCCCCCGATGACAACCAGTTCTCCTGCTTCTGCAGTAGAATTGTTAACTCGGACAGTAGCAGATTTGAGTAGGAAGTTGGAGGCAATGAGCATGGAACTACGCGATCGCCAGCGCTCCCGATCCAGAGGTCCTTGGAGGTCACGTTTTCGTTCCAGATCTCGCTCGCAGTCCAGAGATCGCCCCTTTTGCTGGTACCACTACCGATTTGGCGACCGAGCATTGAAATGCACACAGCCTTGCAGCTACAAAAAGAAGTCTGGCAAATCGGGAAATGCCACAGGCAGCCATTAGTGGCGGCGAACGACTGCCTAGCTATAACGAGCCGCCTGTTCATCACGGACCGCAAAACAAAGGTACAATACCTAGTAGATACAGGTTCAGACCTGTGTGTATTTCCGCGATCTGATGTACGGGAGCCACGCATCAAAACCAAGTACGAATTGTTCGCTGCAAATGGGACAGTTATAGCAACATATGGTTACCTGCCGCTGACTTTGGATTTAGGCCTTCGTCGTGCATTCACTTGGCGATTTACAGTAGCAGACGTCTCCAAACCAATTATCGGTGTCGATTTTCTAGGTTTCTATAACCTGCTTGTTGATTGCCGCCACCAGCGTTTGATCGACGGCGTCACTTCAATCACAGTTGCCGCACCTTGTCAAGCGTCTGAAAATATTTCATCGGTCCGCACAACCCTGGAGAACACGGATTATGATCGCCTTCTGAGGGAGTTCCCCGATATTACGCGACCTGCTGGTAGACCAGGTACTCCTAAGCACAGCACAGTGCATCATATTCGCACTACTCCAGGTCCGCCGATATCCAGTAGACCCCGCCGACTAGATCCTGAGCGGATGAAAATCGCCAAACAGGAATTTGACGAGATGCTGCTCAGTGGCACAGCGCGCAGGTCAGAGAGCGCTTGGTCTTCACCGCTACATCTAGTGCGCAAGAAGGACGACAGTTGGCGACCATGTGGGGATTACAGGGCGTTGAATGCTCGTACAATTCCAGACCGGTACCCCATCAGGCACGTCCAAGACTTCGCCGACCAACTAGTAGGTAATACAATTTTTTCTACTGTGGACTTGGTCAAAGCCTACAATCAGATCCCAGTCGCCGAGGAGGATATACCAAAGACAGCGATAACAACACCCTTCGGGTTGTACGAATTCCCGTACATGACTTTCGGACTTCGTAACGCCGCGCAGACCTTTCAACGATTCATGGATGAGGTCCTGCGAGGGTTAGATTTTTGCTACGGGTACCTGGATGATATTTTGGTCTTTAGTCGCGATAATATCCAGCATCAGGAACATTTGAAGATGCTTTTCAGCAGGCTAGCGGAGTATGGAGTCCTCATCAACACCAACAAATGCTCTTTCGGTCAGACTGAGGTAAAGTTTCTTGGGTACAGAGTTGCCACCGCAGGTATACAGCCACTCGACAACAAAGTGCAGGCAATTTTGGACTTCCCAGCACCCAAGACTATTAAGGAGTTGAGACGATTCCTGGGGATGATAAATTTTTATCGGCGCTTCTTGCCTTTCGCGGCTTCACTGCAGGCACCTCTTAACAACCTTTTGGCAGGACCGAAAGTCAAAGGTTCGCACCCAGTCACCATGACGCCGGAGTTGCAAGAAGCTTTCGACAAATGTAAACAGAGTCTTTCACAGGCAGCGCTCTTGGTACATCCAGACCCTCAGGCGGAACTGTCAATACAAACCGACGCTTCTGACTCTGCAATCGGAGCCGTCCTACAACAAAGGAAGGATCAAGAATGGCTGCCGCTCGCTTTCTTCTCCAGGAAGCTGAGGCCATGTCAGAAGAAGTACAGTCCGTACGATCGAGAGCTCCTGGCTATTTATGAAGCGATCAGGTATTTTCGATACATGGTTGAAGCAAGAACCTTCTCGGTACTAACCGACCATAAGCCACTGACTTTCGCTTTCGCTTCACCTCGTGAGAACTGTTCTCCTCGTCAGTTCCGATATTTGGACTACATAAGCCAGTTCACCACTGACATCAGATTTGTGGCCGGTAACGACAACGTGGTAGCAGATACTCTGTCGCGTATTAATGAAGTTTGTCTGCCCCTAGATTACCATTCTCTGACCCGAGAACAAGAAGCCGACGCCGAGTTGCAGGATCTTCTCCGAAATGGCTCAAGTCTCAAGCTGGAGAAAATAAGGATACCAGAGTCGAGGAGATACAGGTGTCGAGGTATATTGCGACACCGCTGCAGGTACACGCCCTTTTCTAACCAAGTCATTCCGTAAGCAGGTTTTTGACTCTCTTCATGGCCTGAGTCATCCAGGTGTGAAGGGAACAGTCCGCCTTATATCAGAAAGGTTCGTCTGGCCTGGAGTACGCAGGGAATGTCGACAATGGGCTAAGGAATGTCAGTCGTGCCAGAGAAGCAAAGTGACGAGGCATACTAAAGCGCCTCTTTCAGCATTTAACGCACAGTCAGCACGCTTCCGCCACATTCACCTAGACATAGTTGGTCCCTTACCTTTGTCTTCTGGCTTCAGGTACTGCCTCACAGTCGTCGACCGAGTCACGCGTTGGCCTGAGGCGTACCCGCTCCAGGACATCACTGCGGAGACCTGCGCAGCCGCCATAACCTCTGGGTGGATCGCGCGGTTTGGTTGCCCCGAGCACATCACCACCGATCGTGGCAGGCAGTTCGAGTCGCACACCTTCAAAGAACTCGCCGCCCTAATCGGGGCCTCTCATCACCTAACCACTGCTTATCATCCCGCAGCTAACGGCCTGGTGGAGCGCTTACATCGCCAGCTCAAGGCCGCCATCACCTGTCACGCTACAACGAGTTGGACCGAAGTGCTGCCCTGGGTGCTTCTTGGCATCCGCAGCGCATGGAAGGAAGACCTTCAGGCATCAGCAGCAGAACTCGTCTTCGGTGAACCACTTCGGTTGCCTGGGCAGTTCTTCACTTCTACTTCCGACGAGTCGGTGGACATGAGCAGTTTAATCAGCAGGCTTCGCTCCCATATGAACAAGCTGACACCACAACCCACGTCTTGGCACACTAGTTCGACCCGACCGTTCTATGTGCCTCAAGGCCTAGATAAAGCAACCCATGTCTTCCTACGTCAGGGTCCAGCACGAAGACCACTTGAAGCCCCGTACCTCGGACCATACAAGGTACTTCAACGGGACCAGAAGACAGTGGACATTGAAGTAAAGGGAAAGACACAGAAGGTCACGATAGACCGTGTGAAGCCAGCATTCGTCGCGAGAGAGACGCCAACCACGACCCTTGAACGCCAACCGATTGAAGACCAAAGCACGGTCAAGAAGACTAGAAGTGGGCGCACTGTCCGATTTCCGGATTACTTTCGCCCGTAGTCACGGTCTCACCGGGGGAGTAGTGTGGCGAGCACCTATGCATGTTGGCTCACCCGTTTCAACGCAGCACCGAGATCACGCCACTTTACGTCATATGGTCTGATGTCGCTATGCATTGCGTAAGCCACGCCCACTGCAATATGGCCGCACGCACATCTATTGTATACGCATAGCGGCCATATTGCGGGCGCCCTACTCCCGCGCAACGACGGTCAAGCGGGAGTTGTAATTATTATTAATTATTTATTTTATATAAATAGTGTAACTTGTTTGTGGTTGGATTATTCGCTATTTTTCGCTAGCTCATTTCGCTTGATCTTAAATATTGTAAATTGTGAATATAACAGTATTTCTTTTTTGCATCTTTTATTTCAAATCTGTAAAGTTAAATAAAGTAAATTAAATTTGGAAGAATTTCTAGTTAGGCATAATTAATTGTCGTTAGCGGTTAGGTATCCCTAGCCGCTACACTGGTGACCCCGACTGAACACGCCTCCTTCGGTTCATCATCAGCATCATCACAGGCGACCCCGGTAGAAAAATGATGGATGAAGGTACGGTACCTACCGCTGCCCCCGCCGCTGCACCTGGAGCTGCTAAGGAAGGGCTACAAGAAGCGTGCCGGGTTGGAGTACGAACACCAGCATTCAACCCGGAGGACCCTATGCTATGGTTTGCACACTTGGAAGGTCAGTTCGTTTTATCAAATATTACCGCGGACTCCACCAAATTCTACTTCGTCCTATCGCAACTGGACCCTCAGCATACAATGGAAGTTCGGGACCTGGTCATTTCTCCACCAGCTTCAGGCAAGTACGAGAAGTTGAAGACCGAGCTGATCAAAAGATTGTCAGCATCACAGGAGCGGAAAATTAAGCAGTTCTTTTTGCATGAGGAGCTTGGCGATAGGAAGCCATCGCAATTTCTCCGCTACCTGCAGCAGTTAGCCGGTCCGACAGTACCTGAGGAGATTATACGCACAATATGGTCAAGTAGACTTCCAACCAACTTGCAAACCATAGTCGCATCACAGGTTGATATGAGCCTCGAGAACGTCGCTGAGCTAGCGGACAGAATAAACGACATCGTGACAGTGAACGGGCAAGTAGCTGGCACGAGTGCCCCCCCGATGACAACCAGTTCTCCTGCTTCTGCAGTAGAATTGTTAACTCGGACAGTAGCAGATTTGAGTAGGAAGTTGGAGGCAATGAGCATGGAACTACGCGATCGCCAGCGCTCCCGATCCAGAGGTCCTTGGAGGTCACGTTTTCGTTCCAGATCTCGCTCGCAGTCCAGAGATCGCCCCTTTTGCTGGTACCACTACCGATTTGGCGACCGAGCATTGAAATGCACACAGCCTTGCAGCTACAAAAAGAAGTCTGGCAAATCGGGAAATGCCACAGGCAGCCATTAGTGGCGGCGAACGACTGCCTAGCTATAACGAGCCGCCTGTTCATCACGGACCGCAAAACAAAGGTACAATACCTAGTAGATACAGGTTCAGACCTGTGTGTATTTCCGCGATCTGATGTACGGGAGCCACGCATCAAAACCAAGTACGAATTGTTCGCTGCAAATGGGACAGTTATAGCAACATATGGTTACCTGCCGCTGACTTTGGATTTAGGCCTTCGTCGTGCATTCACTTGGCGATTTACAGTAGCAGACGTCTCCAAACCAATTATCGGTGTCGATTTTCTAGGTTTCTATAACCTGCTTGTTGATTGCCGCCACCAGCGTTTGATCGACGGCGTCACTTCAATCACAGTTGCCGCACCTTGTCAAGCGTCTGAAAATATTTCATCGGTCCGCACAACCCTGGAGAACACGGATTATGATCGCCTTCTGAGGGAGTTCCCCGATATTACGCGACCTGCTGGTAGACCAGGTACTCCTAAGCACAGCACAGTGCATCATATTCGCACTACTCCAGGTCCGCCGATATCCAGTAGACCCCGCCGACTAGATCCTGAGCGGATGAAAATCGCCAAACAGGAATTTGACGAGATGCTGCTCAGTGGCACAGCGCGCAGGTCAGAGAGCGCTTGGTCTTCACCGCTACATCTAGTGCGCAAGAAGGACGACAGTTGGCGACCATGTGGGGATTACAGGGCGTTGAATGCTCGTACAATTCCAGACCGGTACCCCATCAGGCACGTCCAAGACTTCGCCGACCAACTAGTAGGTAATACAATTTTTTCTACTGTGGACTTGGTCAAAGCCTACAATCAGATCCCAGTCGCCGAGGAGGATATACCAAAGACAGCGATAACAACACCCTTCGGGTTGTACGAATTCCCGTACATGACTTTCGGACTTCGTAACGCCGCGCAGACCTTTCAACGATTCATGGATGAGGTCCTGCGAGGGTTAGATTTTTGCTACGGGTACCTGGATGATATTTTGGTCTTTAGTCGCGATAA
Source organism: Phengaris arion (assembly GCA_963565745.1). Lineage (NCBI taxonomy): Eukaryota > Metazoa > Arthropoda > Insecta > Lepidoptera > Lycaenidae > Phengaris > Phengaris arion. The sequence continues at coordinate 26,966,418 of OY751433.1, forward strand.
TATCCAGCATCAGGAACATTTGAAGATGCTTTTCAGCAGGCTAGCGGAGTATGGAGTCCTCATCAACACCAACAAATGCTCTTTCGGTCAGACTGAGGTAAAGTTTCTTGGGTACAGAGTTGCCACCGCAGGTATACAGCCACTCGACAACAAAGTGCAGGCAATTTTGGACTTCCCAGCACCCAAGACTATTAAGGAGTTGAGACGATTCCTGGGGATGATAAATTTTTATCGGCGCTTCTTGCCTTTCGCGGCTTCACTGCAGGCACCTCTTAACAACCTTTTGGCAGGACCGAAAGTCAAAGGTTCGCACCCAGTCACCATGACGCCGGAGTTGCAAGAAGCTTTCGACAAATGTAAACAGAGTCTTTCACAGGCAGCGCTCTTGGTACATCCAGACCCTCAGGCGGAACTGTCAATACAAACCGACGCTTCTGACTCTGCAATCGGAGCCGTCCTACAACAAAGGAAGGATCAAGAATGGCTGCCGCTCGCTTTCTTCTCCAGGAAGCTGAGGCCATGTCAGAAGAAGTACAGTCCGTACGATCGAGAGCTCCTGGCTATTTATGAAGCGATCAGGTATTTTCGATACATGGTTGAAGCAAGAACCTTCTCGGTACTAACCGACCATAAGCCACTGACTTTCGCTTTCGCTTCACCTCGTGAGAACTGTTCTCCTCGTCAGTTCCGATATTTGGACTACATAAGCCAGTTCACCACTGACATCAGATTTGTGGCCGGTAACGACAACGTGGTAGCAGATACTCTGTCGCGTATTAATGAAGTTTGTCTGCCCCTAGATTACCATTCTCTGACCCGAGAACAAGAAGCCGACGCCGAGTTGCAGGATCTTCTCCGAAATGGCTCAAGTCTCAAGCTGGAGAAAATAAGGATACCAGAGTCGAGGAGATACAGGTGTCGAGGTATATTGCGACACCGCTGCAGGTACACGCCCTTTTCTAACCAAGTCATTCCGTAAGCAGGTTTTTGACTCTCTTCATGGCCTGAGTCATCCAGGTGTGAAGGGAACAGTCCGCCTTATATCAGAAAGGTTCGTCTGGCCTGGAGTACGCAGGGAATGTCGACAATGGGCTAAGGAATGTCAGTCGTGCCAGAGAAGCAAAGTGACGAGGCATACTAAAGCGCCTCTTTCAGCATTTAACGCACAGTCAGCACGCTTCCGCCACATTCACCTAGACATAGTTGGTCCCTTACCTTTGTCTTCTGGCTTCAGGTACTGCCTCACAGTCGTCGACCGAGTCACGCGTTGGCCTGAGGCGTACCCGCTCCAGGACATCACTGCGGAGACCTGCGCAGCCGCCATAACCTCTGGGTGGATCGCGCGGTTTGGTTGCCCCGAGCACATCACCACCGATCGTGGCAGGCAGTTCGAGTCGCACACCTTCAAAGAACTCGCCGCCCTAATCGGGGCCTCTCATCACCTAACCACTGCTTATCATCCCGCAGCTAACGGCCTGGTGGAGCGCTTACATCGCCAGCTCAAGGCCGCCATCACCTGTCACGCTACAACGAGTTGGACCGAAGTGCTGCCCTGGGTGCTTCTTGGCATCCGCAGCGCATGGAAGGAAGACCTTCAGGCATCAGCAGCAGAACTCGTCTTCGGTGAACCACTTCGGTTGCCTGGGCAGTTCTTCACTTCTACTTCCGACGAGTCGGTGGACATGAGCAGTTTAATCAGCAGGCTTCGCTCCCATATGAACAAGCTGACACCACAACCCACGTCTTGGCACACTAGTTCGACCCGACCGTTCTATGTGCCTCAAGGCCTAGATAAAGCAACCCATGTCTTCCTACGTCAGGGTCCAGCACGAAGACCACTTGAAGCCCCGTACCTCGGACCATACAAGGTACTTCAACGGGACCAGAAGACAGTGGACATTGAAGTAAAGGGAAAGACACAGAAGGTCACGATAGACCGTGTGAAGCCAGCATTCGTCGCGAGAGAGACGCCAACCACGACCCTTGAACGCCAACCGATTGAAGACCAAAGCACGGTCAAGAAGACTAGAAGTGGGCGCACTGTCCGATTTCCGGATTACTTTCGCCCGTAGTCACGGTCTCACCGGGGGAGTAGTGTGGCGAGCACCTATGCATGTTGGCTCACCCGTTTCAACGCAGCACCGAGATCACGCCACTTTACGTCATATGGTCTGATGTCGCTATGCATTGCGTAAGCCACGCCCACTGCAATATGGCCGCACGCACATCTATTGTATACGCATAGCGGCCATATTGCGGGCGCCCTACTCCCGCGCAACGACGGTCAAGCGGGAGTTGTAATTATTATTAATTATTTATTTTATATAAATAGTGTAACTTGTTTGTGGTTGGATTATTCGCTATTTTTCGCTAGCTCATTTCGCTTGATCTTAAATATTGTAAATTGTGAATATAACAGTATTTCTTTTTTGCATCTTTTATTTCAAATCTGTAAAGTTAAATAAAGTAAATTAAATTTGGAAGAATTTCTAGTTAGGCATAATTAATTGTCGTTAGCGGTTAGGTATCCCTAGCCGCTACAATAAAAAATCTAAGTAGTCGTAATTAATTATAACAAAAATAAGGGTCAGTTCACATCGCGACGATACGCGACGCTACCCAGTGCTGCATTTTTAAGATAGCTATTCAAAATTTAACTTTATTCACTATGCAAAAATATACACGTTTCATATGACATCAGTCATACACTGCACGTGCGCTGTGCTGCGCGGTGCAACTTACAATGAAATGGGAATCTTTTGTAATGAATAATGTTCAATTTTGAATAGCTATCTTAAAAATGCAACACCATGTCGCGTATCGTTTCGGTGTGTATTGACCCTTAGTCCAAAAATGCGTGTAATTCGTCATAGACTTCACTTAGCGTAACGAATTTCTATAACAGCTGTACGTCTCGTCGCTCGCTGTACAACAAGTCGCCGTACCTCGATGATGAAGTCCGCCAGCCGCCGCATCAGCTCTGTCTCGTGCCGCTTGTACAGTATCTCCAGCGAGCCGAGGCGGTACCAGGCGGGCGCGAGACGCAGCACCGCGGCCGCGCGCTCCTGCCGCGCGTGCCCGCTGTACGTCTTGTCGCGCCACACTTTATGCTCGTCGCTCACTGGACATTAAAATACTTAAGCCTTTTCATCCGTAATTGCATGATTTATACAGTACTCTCCGAGCGATGTAACCACTCTTGAAATACTGTAGTGCCTGGGACAGGCGGTTTTAAATTACGTATGGTTGCCCAAGCACAAACGGCTTCCTCACAACACACGTCAGCCTAGTTCAGAGGACCAGACGTACTGACCAGTCAGTCAGTATGTCTGGGGCCAACCATGTGAGGGTTTCCTCACGATGTTTTCCTTCACCGTTGGAGCGTGTATATAATGTACTTGAGATCTGAAAAAGTCTCATCGGTACATCGCACAACCTGGGAATCGAACCTACACTCTCTCGAGTGCGAATCAAACGGTCAACCCACTAGGCCACGGAGCGCTCCACTGGACAACATAGTTATAACTTATAATGGACACAATGTATCCAAAATCGTGATGTATCTGAATATAAAGCAAACTGGCGGTGCTCAGCTAACCCAAACTATGTCCCCCAATATTGTTATTATCATGATTTTTATGAGGAAATAAGTATGAGATCTTACCCACCAGCGCTCCGGCCCGGGTGGTGGGGACGCCGAGGTGGTAGCAGGCCTCGCTGGCTACCATCTCTCGTACTGACGACCGCAGAACCGCGCGTCCGTCGCCGAACCGCGAGTATGGTGTCTCCCCCGAACCCTTGAGCTGGGGCTGCCAGCTTTCGCCTTTACTGTAAAAAAAAAACAAGCCATCTATAATAATATTACGACGACGACATCTGTGGCTCAGTGGTTAGTGCGTTGGCACTCAAGCCGGAGGTCACGGGATCGAATCCCGCCAGGGAACAAAAAAGTTTTGTGTTCCTGGCTCATGGATGTGTATTATATAATAAAAATCTTAAATATAAGTATAGTAGTGTCCGACCGAATGTTCGGTTTCGGTCGAGTTTCGACAAAAAAAACGTCTTACATACTATGTCCTAGCGCGCGGTTTGAGCTGGGGAAAATGCGCTATCGACATGCCAGATAATACTGTCGGCCCCGCGCATTTACACGTTCGGTTCGGAGCGTGGCGCTGTAAGGCTTACGAGCTGTTTGCCTAGTGATTTGCCTAATTCGATTAAAAACTAATTCGCTGTTCAACTAAATCTTATAAGGCGTAAATGGCGTTATGCCTAAAATGTTGTACATAGATATTCTATTTTCACATAACTGTGGGAGACCCATGCTACATGGTTAGTGAGGCTAACGCTCGTTTTACCTACTCGTTTTGCCTACTTTACCTTTAATTTGACGTAGGCATAACGTAATGCCAAGCGTAAAGGATTTCAGACACTTACATCATATTATATTATAATATAGTTCTTTTACAATAAACAATAGTAAATATAGTGCTATTTGGTAAGGAACAAGTTTTATAGTTAATTTTGTATTGGGATCGATCATGGATCACACCCCACACACTTCTTGTTACGTTTCTCCATCACACTTCCGACGCGGTGAAAGATAAAAAAAATAAAGACTGACTGATTTTATTATTTAATATAATGTTATGTTCTAATTACTTTTAAAATACCATTTGCTGTGAGTATGTGGTGACGTGTTCTTTGATTTTAATAAGATATTAATTCAATAATAGACTTTTCTTGTGGTTTAAGCATTGTTTATGCTGATTATTATAATTATTGATTTTAGTTATACTTTTAGTGGGTCCAAGTTATCTAATGTCATGATCAGAGGCTTAGCATGTGCTATAACTTAACTTCAATTTGTTTTGCACTAGTGAGAACTTGTTATTGGCTTTTCGCTTTATAATATGTATATTTATTGTTATATTTTATATGCTGTTAGTATTCCGAATAAAATAAAATAATTACGTTTTCTTTATTTTTTCCTCAAAATGTGATCCTTGTATGATGTTTCGGTTTCGGCCGAAACTGAGACAGTTTTCGAAATAAGTTTTCGGTTTCGGTCGTAAAAACCAGTTTCGGTCGACAACTAAAGTGTAGTACAGGGTGGGCCATAAATTTTTGCACATTTGAAACATGAATAAAAATAAAACTACTAATATTATTTTATTGATGATTTATTTAACGTAATAAACATTTAAAGCAATTTATTTTTTAAAAATGACATCATCGAGATGTGCCCCGTCTCGTCGCTGGCACTCCTGCAATCGACTACGTAAACTTTGGAAAACTCGTTGACACACGCTGCGAGGAATCGCGGCTATCTCCTCGTGGATGTTTTCTTTCAATTGGGATATGGTCGTTGGTTTATTATGGTAAACTCGACTCTTCAGATATCCCCACAAGAAAAAATCGCAAGGTGTAAGGTCTGGGCTTCTTGGAGGCCATGGAATATCACCTCTGCGAGAAATTAATTTGGTGGGAGACATTTCTTTGATCACCGGTAAAGTCACATTTGACGTATGGCATGTTGCTCCATCTTGTTGCATCCAAGTCCTGCTGTTGTATCCTTCAAATTCATGTAACTGTGGTGTCAAAAACCGATTATGCCTTTAGCCGATATGGCAGCCCATACAGTCGTTTTAGGTGAATGAAGGGGCTTTTGGTGTTTAAGGCGAGGGTTTTCCGTGCTCCAGTACCGGCAATTGTGCTTATTTACGTGCCCATTGATGTGAAAATGGGCCTCGTCCGTAAACAATACATTCTCAAGGCTAGAGAATCGCTCCAGCATAGTGTCAGCCAATAACTTACGTTGAATGTAATCGTTTGGCTTCATCTCCTGCACAATTTGAAGCTTATACGGGTGTAGTTTAAGGTCCAAATGCAAAATTCGCCGCAGACTAGTTCTTGGTATTGCTAGAGCCGCCGAACGCTTACGCGAAGATGAATGATGATGGATCGTTCCGTACGGAAATTTCAACTTCCCGAATGTTCTCTTCGCTTCTTCTTGAACGTGGCCGCCCTGTTTGTTTAATATTGGTTGTCGATCCTGTTTGCTCGAACTTGTTGACCCAAGCTTTAATTAAATTAACACTTGGACACTCACTTATACGCTGTAATCCGTATTCAATTCTAAATAGCCGTCGTACAGTAACGTAGGAGTCGTTGTTTTTGTAAAACATTTTTACACAAAAAGCACGCTGTTTTCCCGTGACCGCTCCATCGTGACTAAAATTGCATAAAGCGGCGCATCATTCCCCGTACCCCGCGCGCCCCTCCCTGTAACGGTTTTTGAGAAATCGAGTGTTGCCATTTGCAAAAATTTATGGCCCACCTGTATAAAGTGTTAAAAATATTTCCGTTGTCTGGTGCCCGTAACACAAGTTCTTCGAGATCTTACCAGGGGACCAGATTGACGTGATATGTAAGCGTCTATAGATATTATTATTATTAAAACAGGAAAGATTTGTTTGCATTAAATAGGTACCGAAACTACAGGCCGATTTTAATGAAATTTGGCACAGCTATTGAGAAACCCACGGGGACAGGGTAGGACATAGGCTACTTATATCTCCAAAAAGTTCCCGCAGGTTTCTGTATTTACACGGGCGTAGGCGCGGGAAACATCTTTTTTCTACACCATACTTTTAAATTAAAATTATACCAAATGTTTACATGTCATGACAACTTCAATAACATTGAAAGCCTTTTTAGGTAACAATAAACTCTATTACTGAACAAAACGCTAAAGAGTTTCGAAAGAACATAGAATCAGCTGATCTATTGAAATCGGCAATCTCGCTGTTCTTTGCACGTTCAAATTACTATGGCCCCTAAAACAATACTATACAGGCTTTGTGTCAAAAAAATGTTTATTAGTCTTATAATATATGTATACACAGTGTCTACTTTTTTATTAGTAAGGCCGTCAATGTACAAGTCAATATTAATACAAACTATTTATAGCAACCATTCAATGTACATATATACAAAACTGCAACATAGAATATATTATTACAAATTATAATACTGAGATATTGCTGATTTCACCTGTTGACGTATTCCCCAAGAACATGTGCTCGTCCATCACCAAGTTGATCAGACCAAAACCCAAACTGATATCCACCATACCTGTAAAAATATGAACCAATACTATAACACAGGTCTGCGATGAAAAAGTTTTTTGCATAATTTCAAGTCCAATGTATTGATATTAACCTAAATATTGCAAATTTAAGCTTTATTTTAATGTATCACGTCACTTTTTTTTACTCAAACACAACTTTCACTTAAGGGACCTTGTATCAGGAAAATTATCAAGGCTGTAAAGTTTGAAAAAGTGAAGACAACATTGCAAATGCTTGGAAAAAAGTTGTTTTTAAGTTTTTAGGTAATAGAAAAGATGCTGACTATAAAAATTCTGTTCTAGAAATAAATGCCTATAAGAATTAATACTGTACCTAATAGGAGTTCTAAAATTCACCTTCTGATGTGTATATAATGATTGACTGATTATTTCAGAATAAATTTTGGCGGCTACAGTGAGGAACAAGATGAATGATTCCATTACGATATAAAAGATAATATGGAAAAGAAGTGTCAAGGTCGTTGGGACGATAAATCATTGCTGGATGTTGCACAAAATTGAAGCAAAAATTCATAAAAGAAAACCAACAAAATGTAGTTTTTAATAAAAGACATTATTATCGGTTGTTACGTTTAAATATACCATTGTGATTTAGGTGTCTTGGTAGCTCCAGCCGTATTAAAACATTAAAAAATATTCCTAAATGATTTATTATTTATTTCATCAAATGTTTGCTCCATACATCTTAATCAAAAAAATATATACTATCTTTAACTTGTAAACTTGACGTGGTACATGAAATATTACAGTTTTATATTACATTTAGAACATTTACAAGGAATGAACACATTGTTCGATGAAAACTTTTGGAAACACTGAGCTTTTACAATCTCACCTGTGACAAACGGTAAGTCCACCTTCTACTGCAAATTTCCCAGCTACAAAGTCTATAAACTCTTCTGTTTCTGCAACCTTTGGATCCAGATCTAAGATGTCAGCAAGGGCAGTTTCTGATGCACAAACGAGGTGCAATTTGCCTGCCAGTGGCTCTGTAGGTACCTGAGAAATTAATTGAATATCACACACGAGTTAAAGGACCAGTTACTTTAGAATAGGGTTGCCAACCGTCCTGTTTTCCCAGGACATGTCCTAGTATTTGCAGTGTCCTGGGGTGTCCTTGATAGTTTAAAAGCAGCATCCTGGCTTTTAAAGCACCATGTTATGGTCTTGTATTTTAAAACTCGCGTACCACCCTTACAATTTTTCTTTCTAATTTAATTTTATTTAAATACTTTTATGAAAATTAAATGCATATTAGCATTAAATGTATTTCATTGAACCTATTTTCACTACAGACTGATTTAATGGTTGCAACTTTTTCACTGCGTCCTGTTTTTAAACTGGATTGTCCTGGTATTTGTAACTTCAAGTCCTAGTTTTTTAAATTTGGGGTTGGCAACCCTACTTTAGAATAATTTGCTAAACTATAAATAGTAGACGCAGAAAAGTGATTATGGGGCCAGTATAATATACTTATATACTTACTTTAGAAAATACAGCATTCTTCACAGCAACCGGTACGTTGTACTCTGGATTATCGTCAATAGGTAGTTGGGCGTAAGAAGGTGGATGTTTAAACTTCCAATCTTTTAGATTCGCAATTTTCGCTGTCGCAGTAGACATCTCTGCGTACTGTTTGTAAAGCGCGGCAGTAACAAGTAAACTTCGTCTCATTGGGTTCAAGAATCATCAATTTATCATGTTTAAAGGTAAAACATCTAATAATTATTCGTCACTAATATTTTGTTTTGAAAATTGAAATTTAATTTTGAAGTTCGAGTAAATAAATTTCACAATGTTTTATGGATAAAGATGATCATTTTTTGTTTGTTTTAATTTGCTTTTTACCTACATTATATTAAAGTTGAAAATTGATAATCAAATTTATTCATATGATTGGATTGATTGGTGACATTTTGTAATTTGTAAACAAGAATTTGACGTTGACATTTAGTTCTTTTAAATTCGGTATTCTTTATATAAGCATAAACAATTTTTATACTTTTTTTAAACAAAAAAAATCGGTGATTAGGTAGAACAGCTAACATTTGTGGCATATGCCCATTGAGGTGGCTGGGCAGAATATCCTCGAGACTCCGCTTCTACTTGGGTTACATAAGGATTTCTTAACACTTCTAATAGAATTCGCACCTGTAATATTATAATCATAAGTACTATCATCATATTAACATAATAATACGACGTAACAAATTCAATAATTCAAAAAAGTTCCTTAAAAAACGTACCTTCTCATAATTATTACTTTCCGCATCATCGATAGCTTCCTCCAAAAGCCAGTTGCGAGGGACATATACAGGGTTTACGGACAACATTCTTCTACGTCTTTCCAGTTCGAAGGTGTCCAACATAGAAATTGTTACTAAAATCATAATTTTATTTGATGTTCGTTAATCGTGGTCTGTGTAATTAACTTTAAGCAGGTACATTTGTAGATTCTGATACCTGATTCTTTTTGGATACGGTCTCGGTACTGCTCCACCCATACACCATAAAACGAATGACTCGAGAGTCGTTTCAAAGACCACTTCTCTTCCAATTTTACTGGATTTAACAATTCACTTGGATCAAGCTGTTTTAAACGAATGTTGTGTATAAATAAACAGAGTTCGTAAATGAATAACAATCACAGCATTAATAGTTTGTACTACTAGTAACCTGCCTCTGCTAGCTGTCTGAAAGTGGCTGTAAAATCAGCCCCAGTACGCTGCATCATATCCAATAGCTTTTCTAAGAGTTGGTCGTCATCCCAACGTTCTTCTTTTAAACCAATTTTCAATAGAAATGTCGCTCTACAAATAAAATTCTTTGTAAAGAACTTGATCGTAAGTAAAAAACTTTCTTCTGAAACGTCGTTATTTTACCGAACATAATTAAGTCTTTGCGTAACTCAATAAGTACTTATCTTACAATATTTTACTTTTGCAGTACGCGTCGAATGTTTTAACGATCTGGGACAAGTGAGTCTGCTGCTCTAATGAAAGCAAGGATTGAAAGGTTTTAGCCAACTCGTAGATATTCCAAATAACCACCTGAAAAACGTAGCATAAAACAAAAAAATATTAAGGGCAAAATATAATACAAATTCCAAAAAACTTACATCAGGCTGCTTCATGAAGGCATATCTTCCATGTTTATCTGAGCTGTTAGCAACGAAACCCTCATCATAGCAATCAATAAAGCCAAATGGTCCAAAGCCTAGGGAGAGACCGAGTAGACTCATGTTGTCGGTGTTCAAAAGACCATGCGTGAACCCTAGACCTACATAAAAGATAGAGCAGGAAGGATTAAAAATACTTAATCGTAGTAAGTATAGGTCTTTTGAGTAGGTACCGTACTTTAAAAATTATCTTACCTTGCCACTTCACTACGAGATCAAGACTCCTTTGAGATATCTCAGAAAATAGCCTCAAATATCTGTTGTCATCTGATATATGAATATCAGGGAAATGTTCCTGGAAACGTAGGATTTTCATTACGACAATATCCGTTCATTGGTCGCAACTAGCTAATTATTAAAATGTAGTACCTAATACTTACCTGTATGACAAAGTCAGCAAGTTGTCTCAGAACTTGCAACTCTCCACACTTAGCTAGAATCTCGAAAGATCCAAATCTAAGCCAACTTGGAGACAGTCTCAATGTTACTGATGCTCTCTCACGCTGCGGTGCACCTGTATAGAACTTATCTCGAACCACAGTGTCGTCACTCACTAAAACAATTATATTTTTAAAATAAGGGAGAGTATACATGTACCATAATATTTTGCAACTAAAGACCACGTTCCATCAGCAACATACCTGCTACAACAGCAGTTCTTATGGTCGGAACACCAAGATGATGTAAAGCCTCTGAAACTATCATCTCTCGAATACTAGAGCGAAGAACGGTTCTGCCGTCGAAAACTCGCGAGAAAGGTGTTGGTCCGAGACCTTTCAGCTGTACCTGCCATCGTTTGCCCACTCTGCAGTAATAATGTGGTTAAATTCGCTTATAGCTTATGTATGTTACGTACTTCACAGAAGTATAATAAGTCTTGTAATGAATTGGGTTAAATACCTGTTCACATATTCACCAATAATATGTGCTCTACCATCACCGAGCTGACCAACCCACATTCCGTATTGGTGTCCTCCATATCTGAAATAAAGCGTCAAATACGAGAGCTAAGTAGGTACTTTTATATCACTCCTGAAATATAAACTATACCTGCTTGTTATGGGTCTACTTAAAACCTACCGATGTGCTACCGGTACAGCACCTTTAGGAAACTTCCTCCCACTTAGAAACTCCATGAAATCTCTCTGAGAAGCTATATCAGGAAGCATGTCTAGTATATCTGTGAGAGCATCTTCGGAAACGCACACTAAACGAATATTGGAATTGAAGGTGCGAGGAACCGCCTGGTAAATTTAAAACTCATATTAGTACTGTTTTATAATTAATACGGTATAATAATAATATATATAATATATTAATAGTGGCAGTGTTAAAATTCACGTTTGTTTTTAAAGTAAACACAGCAATGTAACTTGCATATTTTTTTAAATATAATATTTTATGTAGTACCTACTTAATCACTAATTTACAAACCTCTACGAATACAACGTTTTGTATTTTTTGTGCTGGTTCATAATTTATATTAACGGGCAATGTCATATATTTTGGAAAACGGTTAAAACTCCATTCAACTAAAAATTTTTTCATTTTCAACGATCCTAAATCCATTCTTTTTTATTTTGTTGTCAACCAAAAAATGTAGTAAATTATACCTAATATTTTTGAAAAAAACGTATTCAAATACTAAGTGTAAAAGAATCCAAAGAAATAAAATAAATTAGAAAAATTGGAATTTGAACTTTTGTACAGCAAAGAATTTGAAAGAGGTTGGAAAGAGGCAGAAGTTGACGTGGAAGCCTCAAGGCCTTCTAGGAAGAAGAATAAAACATGGAAGGGGTCAAAGATGTACTATCTAATAAAATCTAAGCCAGAAGCTAGACAGAGAGCTGTGAGATAGAAACTATCCGTCTCACAAACATCAATGGCAAAATATGTCTTGCTGTCGTTTTCATAAGGTTGTCACGACGCGGCGTTCGTGATACTTTAGAGTCCAATTTTATGGAGTTGGAATTACGACGTTAGGGCACTAATAATAAGTGTTAGCATGTGTGACTGATTAGAAACGATATTTAATGTTTCTTCTTTATCTAATAGCCGGGTCTTTTGTGGGTCTTGTAGCTAAAGTTACATAAATACATCTTTGGTTATTATAGGTTAATATAGTTATGTTGCCACGTCTATACATAGATAATTAATTTTGTATGTATCTATGTATTTTTGTTTTGCTTCAGAGAGTTCTGTTTACAAATACCGCGTGATATACCAATTTGTTTTGTCAGTTAACAAGGTTACTTGTCAAATCGATACTTTTTATTTGAAGGTTAGCATATAAAATATCTTCTGAAAAGTTGGTTCATGTAAAATATTGATAGGACAAAATATTTATCATCTGTATTGTGGAATTGCATGACAGTACGTTCCCACGAGCATTTTTTAGTGGTCGCCACAGAAAAAACTTTACTGTAAATAGAACTCTGCAATAGGCATGTTGCCTAAAAATATTTTTTTTGTCTATTCGATGAATTTTTAATCGCGTCAATCTAAATACCTATTTCTTTTAGATTTATGTATCTTTAATCAACAATTTTAAAATTTAATTTATAAAAATGTGATATAACACACTAGGCAACATCCCTATAATGCAATAGAGCTGAAAATCGTGTAGAGTTGTCAAACTCGTGGGTGCGAGAGCGAACATACCAACATAATAGGCTACTTGACCTTGTTTTTTTTATGTCCTAAACGCCTCATAATTGTTTCATTACACACAAAAAATAATATTACATTATTTTGAAACCTAAAATCCTACAAAAAAATATTTTAAAAATACACTTTATAATCTGTGGTGTGAATTATCTGTGCGACGTCATACTAGTACTATTTGTAATCTGTGCTATAATCCGTGGTAGTAAAAATGTCGGTGTTACGTTCCGTTTGACGTTTTGACCTATACTAGGTTGTTACAAACTTTATACTGGCCTCTTCTTGTTTAGGCTGGGACTATATGCTCCGGAATCTGGAACGCCGATGAAAATTCAGAGCCTTCAAAATAGTTCTCTGCGCTAATACAATAGAGTTAAAAATCAAGCACATGAGTGTCGAGTCAAATGTCAATGTCATATTTGACAGATTGACACCGGACACTGATTTTCAACTCTATTGTTTTAGCGCAAAGTTCTATTTTCAATACTCAGGATTTTCTACGGCCTTCCGGATTCCGGTGCATATAGTCCCAGCCTTAAAGCGCCATACTCTCCGTCCAGCCTACAAATCCAATATCGCGGCCTTAAAGCGGACTTGTAGGCAATGATTGACATTATTGACATTAATGACGGCCATTAGTACCAGTGTTGGATTTGCAGGCTGGACGGTGAGAAAGTCGTTTTCCAGCATCTGCTGTCTGCATGACAATCAACATCACTCTGCAAAGAAATCGTAAAGAAAACTGCCTTTTGGGGTTTGTGTCAAATCAGAATGTCATAAAATCTTTGACTTCTATATATGATTCTAAATTAAAAATAAAATATAACCTAATTTTAGATTTAAAAAGTCAACAAAGGCGTGATATAAATAAATTAACAAATAAACTGGTGGGGATTTTAAAGTGGTACCGTTAGTGAATATGTCCGCTTATACAGAAGAGTACTTGAAAGAAAAATTGACCAAGGAATTGGACGCCGTTCATGTTGTGAGTATTGGCTGTCAAATTGTATTAACACGTCTGCGCTTATGTACCGATTTAATAATATGAACAAATTAGTAGTACGTTTTATATTTTGATTATTAAGATGGGTAGACGAGCTAATCCCGATAAGTTCCTCGTTACCAAAGACGCTTTAATGCCTGGTATATTTTTGGCATTGTTGGTGCGATGGTGCGTTGCCTCCTATCCCTATTCGGGTTATCAGAAGCCCCCGATGTACGGAGATTACGAGGCACAGAGGCATTGGCAGGAGATCACTTTGCACACGCCCGTAGATACTTGGTACAAAAACACTTCTCAGAATGACCTGCAATATTGGGGCCTGGACTACCCACCGCTGACAGCGTATCACAGCCTACTGATGGGACTCGTGGCAGACTGGCTCGACCCTGAGTCTGTTCGACTGTTCGCGTCGAGAGGCTACGAGACTGATAGTCACAAAACATTTATGCGGTGGACTGTGTTCTTGAGTGATTTGTATTTCTTTGTGACCTCTGTGCTGTGTTTGTGTATCGAGCTCGAGAGATCGCGGCACAAGGATGATAAGAATGTGTTCAAGCGCACAGACATTGCTACAACTCTGTTTTTACTGTACCCAGGGATAATATTAGTAGATCATGGCCACTTCCAGTACAACTGTGTCTCCTTAGGCCTTTTTTTATGGGCAACCTTCTTTTTAATAGGCATAGAAATGGATATATTATGCACAATACTATTTGTACTCGCGCTAAACTATAAGCAGATGGAGTTGTATCATGCACTGCCATTCTTTTTCTATTTGTTACGGACATGTTTTTTTGTTCAGCCCAAGCGCAAGTACTACAATATTGCCACGAAGTTTATAAAACTAGGTATAACTGTTGTAACTACATTTATGTTAGTCTGGAATCCTCTGTTCTCATCATGGGAATACATCCTCCAAGTTATACACAGACTGTTCCCATTGATGCGAGGAGTTTTTGAGGACAAAGTTTCAAATGTATGGTGCTCCGTAAATATCTTTATAAAACTTAAAAATGTGTACACAAATGATGAGATGGTTAGAATGTGTTTACTGACAACAATGATGACTGCAATGATATCTTGCTTAGATCTTTTCTTTAGATTTAATAAGAAGAAATTTGTTTTATCATGTATAAATGTGTCTTTAGCTTTTTTCCTATTTTCCTTTCAAGTACATGAAAAGTCAATATTGCTTGCGGCGATACCTGTCGCTTTACACTTTCCTGAAGACCCGTTTATGTGCTTCTGGTTTTTAATAGTCTCAACCTTTAGTATGCTGCCCCTACTTCTTAAGGATGGTTTATTAATACCATTTATTTGCACAAGTTTGGTGTACACAGGGTTTTATAGTATTGCTTTACAACTAGCAGTTCCTAGTTCAGGTTTACTGACATTTTTCAGTGCTAAAACAGTTTACAAAGCAATAAACATTAATCATAATTCTGTGTACTTAAAGTTTCTGAGCACAATATTCTTTTTCTCCCTGCAAGGAATGTTTTGGTTAGCATTTGGTACTTTGTTTGTTAAACCTCCGGAAAGATATCCAGACTCATTCCCTGTACTGATATCTTTGTTTTCATGCGCACATTTTGTATTTTTCTTTGTATATTTTAATTATAGTCAATTATCACTGCCGACATGTTTAACTGTTGTATTTAAACATAAGAAAAATTGATCTTATAGTTTGTCTAGTAGTCACATTCCAAATAAAATAGCTTACTGTTTTATATTTGAGTTTTCTTTTTATACATTACACCTTTACAAAAACATTTTAATGGGATATGCAATATGGTAGGCACCATTTGATAGCAAATACCTGCACAGTGATTGATATTTTTCAGTAAAAATAACATTAAGCCTAAAGTAATGGATGTGAATAGTAAAATAATTATAAAATGTCTCAAATAGAATAAGAAGTAAGTATTATTTGAACTCTGAAGTTATTGTAACTAGCATTTTATATTTAAATGTAAGACACATATTTTGCTCTCTCGCAAAGAAAATTGCTCTTATAGTTGAAATTATCATGCACTGTGAAATCCATGGTTGATTTACAGCCACCAGTGCCACCACACATCTTTCTTAGTTGCTGGTTTCTAATTCCCCTTACTAATAAAAATATTTACACAGGGCATAAGCTATACAATGTTTTGTCCTTGTCTTGCAAGCGATTTTACCAACGTATCAGACATGGACGTAACATTGTATAGCTTATCCATTGTGTTAATATTTTTATTAGCAAGGGGGTTAATGTAGGAGATGTTGTGATGATGTGCTGTTGTGCTGTTTTATCGCAGGAGGTAGTGGACGAGAGCGACGGCTGCGGCGGCAAGTTCTCGGTGCTGGTGGTGTCTGACAAGTTCCAGGGGAAACCGCCTCTCGCACGACACAGGTTCGTGTGAGACCAAGGGTCTAAATCACATTCAAAATGTTCAATTTACTGAATGACTCGTAGTCCAGTGTCAGCGAATGTTGCGTGTGACAACCCATTATATTGTTCTCTTTGTAAAAGTTTGAATTCGATTGTATCAGAGCAGAAAGCAGCTCTCCAGACGAGTCGCGGTGCTGATTGCTAAAGAAAGAAAAAAACTACGTTCCTTTCGATTAATTAGTGAAGGAATTGTAATAAAATTTTATTTTTTTAAGTTATAATAATATTTTTTTATTATTAACAAATATAATGTAATATAAACTTAATCATTAGGCTCAATTTTAGTAATAATTGAGACAGAGAGAGAGAGACAGACAGAGAAACACGCGCACGCCGCACGGCTTACAACTAAGCAAAAAGTGTCGTTACAACTTTTAGTCTTAATTTTTTCCGTCTAGCCCCCTTTCGCAACGCGCGATAAGGAACTTCGTTCCAAAAACTTTAATAGTGGTGTACTGTACCTATATACTTTCGTAAGTCATAATAAAGTACTTGTGGTATAAAAACCTGGTATTACCATAATAATAGTAAATAAGAATGTAAGTTATGTAAATGCGAGCTCGGAAGTAACTGTTATTATCATAACATAGTAAACACGCCAGCGAGGGTACATATTTTCTCGATTCAATAACAGAGTCTGAGGTGCGCGGGCGCTTCGTTTCAAATGTATTTAGAATGTCCTGTTTCTTATAAAATGTTTAATAATCTATACAATGTACATATGTAACAAACATAAAATGAATAGTTGATTTTATAAGTACCTACTATCTTAAGCTACTTTTGTCTTAGTGTTCCATTTAAAAAAAAATAGGCTTCCGCAATCCGTTTCCATAGTCCGACGCAAACTACTGAAGTTGGGGGTACCAGCAAGTTAGTAATATTTTTTGTGGGCGTATCAATGTCCGTCTGATGGGAAAAGAAACATTGGACGTATAATGATTAATGTATAAATTACAATACCTTTTTATGGGTATGCTTATATGTTAATATTTACCTAAGTATGTAATTCTAAGTATGTAATTCTACTATTGTTTAACATCATTGCAGGCTAGTTAACTCAGTACTGCAGGAGGAGTTGAAGAGCATACACGCGTTCTCCCAAAAGACTCTGACGGTAGACCAATGGAAATCCCAGTAGATCAGTAGACCAGTGGACAAGATGGCGTGCGTGCGAGTGTCTGCCCCGGGAAAAGTGATCTTGCATGGAGAACATGCGGTGATGTTTGGCAAATTGGCCATAGCAGGCAGTCTGGGGCTACGCTCGTCTGTGCAGATCAAGGTACAGTCTAGTCGCTTCTTATTTATTAAAACTTGATAAAATTAAAACGGAGTTATAATGAGTTACCTTGATATTCTTTGAATATTTCGAAAAAAGTGGAAACATTATTTGTTTAAAAGTACTTGATAATTAAAAAACAAAACGACGTGTTAATTAGAACTAGCACAAAACGCCGCTGTAAGTTAATTCTGCCAGGATTCCTTGGCCATGATGGCTCTGTAGTCTGTACACGGTGTTATAACTTATGATAACTCCCCACAGCGATTTCGGTGACGGTGGCCGGTTTCATTGAAACCATGCCAGTTACGCAGGAGTAATTTTATAGTACACAAGTGTGTGCGCAGTACACAAGAGCACTCTCTCTTCCATTACTCTCGATACCCAGTGGGACAGATAACGGACACGACTGGCGAGAGATCAGGCACAGGTCCGACTTTTTACATGCCTATCCGACGCATGGATAATCTTTCTTGTCGGTCTATCAGGTGATCAGCCTGGATTGTCCTAACCAAACTTGGAAACAAAATTTTTCGTTCTTCCAATGCGGGAATCGAACCCACGACCTCCGAGTCGAGAGCCAAGCTCTAACCATCAGACCACGGAGGCTGTTAATAACAGAAAAGCCATTTTTAAGGCAACAAAAATACTATAGCGATATTTTTTTTTCATTAAACAAGCAAATCTTGTAAATATAATCGGAATCTTGGAAACGACTACAAGTGTTCCCATGAAATTTAGTATGCATTGCAGTTTTAGGGGAGAAAAGTCGATCTTGCTAGGTCTTATGCCTGGAAACTGCCTTTTTTCTAAGATATGTATTGTATATATGTTTTCTTTCATCGCGTAAGTTGAAGAGTGATTTCGATTTCTAAATGTCAAATCTGTTTGGCGGCTCGGTGAGCGTTGGAGTTTTTGCGGTGTTGGCAAATTGATGTCTCGGATCCCAGTCAAACGCATATTTTTGTGATTCTTTTTCTTTTATATTTTATTTTTTATTATTCTATCGTTCTACTAAAACCCAGATACTTTTACATTAAATACGATATTTATCAATTTCAGGAACTTGAAAGTGTATCCACACTACACATCGCATTCACATCGGTGGAGCTCTCGACTACGGTGCAACAGCAAGCCATCAATACACTACTGCAACATTCGTCATCATCGTGGAAGGCACCGCATACCTACCAGCACGACATCCAAATGGAAACCACAGACAAGTTCCTTATAGAAAACATACCAGAGTATCATACCCTGAACAACTACCAGAAGAATGCTCTGAGAAGTTTCTTCCATCTTCTTTCTGGTATTCTCAGTGGTATAGTTCTGGATAAGGGTTTGGATATAGAAGTTGGCAGTGAACTAACTATTGGCGCTGGTACGGGCAGCTCTGCGTCTTTCGCTGTCTGCCTAGCCGGGGGTCTCCTACAGCTGGCTAAAATGAAAAGCGGCTGTGCGAATAAGGACTTTAGTGCGCAAGACAAAGAGCTGATTTCCGCCTGGGCGTACAACTCGGAGAAAATCATGCATGGAGCTCCTTCAGGTTTAAATTTGTTTTATGTATTACATGTTATTTACTTGTGAATTTTGAACGAAATAACTTAATTTGCTCAACGAATGCAGGAATGTAATAAGATTTCGATAATTTTCACTAAATTCAAGACTGTTTTATCGGTGCAATCATAATATTTTAACAATATCTTTACATTTACTCTATAAAGTATTGTTGCTTAGTTGAAATTACCACAAGTGTCTTATATAAAATTAGTTTAGCCTTTTATTGATCACGGTCTAAAGTCGTATCTTCTAACTATATTTGTATGTATCTAATAATTAAAAGAACCGCAACATATTACTAAGAATTTTTTTTTGTCCTGTCTTTGTGCGAATGAAATATGTTTGTATATCTCCAGGTATAGACAATGCTACGGCCACATTCGGTTCCCTCGTCTCACTTATCAAGGGTCAACCGCCGATCCACCTGTCCCTGAGTTTGGACTTGCGCGTGTTGCTCGTCAATACGGGAGTCAGTAGAGAGACGCGCGCGGTGGCGGCGCGGGTGGCTGAGCGGAGGGGCTGGGCGGGGAGAGCGATAGAAAAGACGATTGATGCTATTGGTTGCGTCGCGGAGGATGCTGCAGCGGTAAGTGAGAAAGATAGATAGATAGAGGGCGAGAGAGATAGATAGAGGGCAAGAGAGAGAGAGATAGTAAGCTAGAGGATGGGCTGGACGGGGGAAGCGATACAAAAGGCGGTGGAGACGGTAGTAGCTGCGTCGTAGAGGACGCTGTTGCGGTGAGTGTGTCTGTGAGAGAGAAAGAGAGCGGGATAAATAGAGAAGGAAATGCCGCTCACGCTGTAGCAATGCTACATGCAAATCAGATTGTTGAAAATTTTTTATCTTGATCGTAGATTCTGAAGTATTTGTCTGTGGCTACGTCTGAGGCAGAGTCATATGAAGGCTACAAGCGTTTATCGGTAAGTGAAATAATCAACTTTCTGTTCCTCACTATGTGTATCTCATTTTTACCCGACTACGGCGAAGCCACTTGACACACAGAGACTTTCTTAAAAAGTCGTGTATGAAGCCTTGCCTTTATTTTAAAATACCTATTTAACAATATCACACACGATGGGGTAGAATGAAAAAATATTTTTCATCCCCAGTTTACAGTTCACATGTATGGAGTGTGTGGACACCTAATATGTAAAATTATTATTATTTTACGACGCCAAAATCGACATCTATACACAGGCTTCACCTATACCAAATTTCATCCATTTATATTCATAATTACAGAAGCTAGAACACACTAACAATAAATAAAATAACAAACAAATACTATTGGCGAAAAATGAAAAAAAAAATGGCGCCTGTGATATTATTGATTTCAAGTGTTTTGATTACTTATCAAAATTATTGCAAAAATATGTGAAAAATACGAAATAAAAAAACAATTCAAAAAACTATTACCCGATTACGTAAAAAAGGGGTCTAAAAAGGCCGAAACAAGATAATAATAGGTCTTTACCTATGAAATTGCCGTTCTGCAGTACTGGCCATTTCAAATCAAAATAATTTTTGTTTGGCTAAGAATTGTAATTTACAATTAATTTTATTTTAAAAACATGGAATTCTTTTTCCAAAAGTAGTTATTTGTTTATTGATTAGTGTTACATTTTCATCGCATTTCTATCTTTTTCGTCATCATGGATACGTTAAAAATTCGAGTAATTATGGAATATGAGTACCGTCGTGGCAGCAACGCGGCACAAGCGGCACGCAACATCAACGACGTTTACGGAGCTAACACTATATACAAACCAACGCACCACCTGTTGTTGGTTTGCTCGCTTCCGTTCTGGAAATTTCGACCTGAAAAATGAACCTCGCGGTCGTCCGCAGACTTAGGTCGACAATGATGCGATCGAGCGATTGTGGAAGCTGATGATTCACAATCTACGGCTGAATTAGCAGCAGCTTTCGACGTTAGCGTCAAAACAATATTGGTCCATTTGCGTCAAATTGGCAAGGTAAAAAAGCTTGACAAATGGGTGCCCCACGAACTCAATGATCGCCAGCGCGAAGTACGCGTCGAGACGTGCCTTGCACTGCTCAATAGACACATAAATGAAGGAATTTTGCACCGCATTGCTACCTGCGATGAAAAATGGATTCTGTTTGATAACCGCAAGTGCTCAGCAAGTTGGTTGGATCCTTGTTCAGCACCTAAACAATGCCCTAAACGAAAACTTACCCCTAGAAAAGTGATGGTCACTGATTGGTGGTCTAGCGCCGGTGTGATTCATCACAACTTCTTACCAAGCGGGGTGAACATTTCTGCAGATGTGTACTGTGAAGAACTGAACACAATGATGGAGAAGCTGGCACATCTCCTACCAGCATTGGTCAATCGCTCGTCTCAGCTGCTTCTGCACGACAACGCGCGACCTCATACTGCACAGCAGACGGTCTCCATGTTGCAAGAACTGGGGTTGGAAGCTCTTCGTCATCCGCCCTACTCACCAGACCTTGCGCCTACAGACTACTATTTTTCCCAGAATTTGGATAACTTCTTGGCGGGAAAAAAATTCAATACCCGAGAGGCAGTACAAAATGCCTTTGAAGAATTTGTTGCCTCCTGTCCAGCTGATTTCTTTAAGAAGGGCATCAATAAACTGCCACTGCGTTGGCAAAGATGCATTGATTACATGGGTGATTACTTCGATTAATACAAATAAAAAATACACGAAAAAAGTTCGTTTAAATTTTTTCATACAAAACGGCAATTTCATAGGTAAAGACCTAATAATTCGGGTAGAAATTACATAGGTACAAAAATGGTCAAGGTAGAGCCGTGGTCGCACCTACTTTATAAGGTATGGCATAGTCGATGTCAAATAGCAGCTGTCTGTGTCTTGGGGTATGCATTTGTGTGACGAATATACGCGTTTTCTGGAAACTTATCTAGGACTTAGGATCAGCTTACACCTAGCACCACGCGACGCATCTTGCTGTGAACTGACGCTTAGATGCCATTAGTGGGTGCGACCACGGCTCTACCTTGACCATTTTTGTACCTATGCATTTCTGGATTTCTATCTGAAATATTATCTTTTTTCCGCCTTTTAAGGCATCAGTACGTCGTAAAAATAGGCTTCTTTAAAAAAATGTTTGAGACGAATGGATACATTTTAGTGCAGCAAAAAAAAATATTATGTTAATCTTGATCATATTTGTAAGGGGACCTACGTTTTCACAAGACGTTTTCTGAAAATTTTCTTGATAAAAAAATCATAAAATAACCATTAAAATAGATATTCTTGGAGTGAAATTTATTACAGTTTCGTAAAACATAATAGAAGGAAGGGAATTGTCGTTTTTATTTTTCGATTGGAAAAATATATTAGTTAGGATTAATTTATTTCAATGTTAGGTAATTCGGACGAGTCGAATGAAACATCGCGAAATGGCGACCAGTCATTTCATATCTATGGAAATTCGAATCCGACAGTACCGGCTTAGGCCTATTGTTATGGAAACGTAGGTATGTCATTTTTTCCGCTTTTTTCTGCTCAAAAATTATTCGAATTTATTGTGGAAAGTCCGTTCAAAGTTATTTTACCTCGGACTTGACCTTTATGCCGACGACATAAGGATCTTAGTTTGTCGTGTTTTTTCTTTCGTCGTATTATAATCTTATACTAATAAGATACGAGTAATTTCGCCATCTTATGTCAGTTACCCGAGCGCAGCTACGTCGGCCATTGGCATTTTGCGTTGTTGACCAATTAGTATCGGTTTCGAATCCCGGTCAGACGATTTTTTAAAACTATTTTTCTTTCTTCTTCTTTTATAATTTTAATTTTTTTCTCGCACTAACTCCGGGCAATGCTCTTAGGTATAGTATATTGTTGAAAGCGGTTTACACTGATATACCTAATTATTTATTTTATTATTAGTTTCACTAAGTTGTTGTAGATATTAGTGTATATTATAAAAAAAGATAAAGAAGAAAATATGAATAGGTAAAGAAAATAATTGTATTCTATAAGGCTATTGGATATGAAATTTTATTGTACGTATTGTATAAAATCAGGCGACAAAATTTAGCTTCGTGCTACGCGAACGAAGTTGCGGGCAAAAGCAAGCTTAGATTTTGTAACCGCTGAAAAATTATGCGAAATATAAAATGTTGAAATGTCGTCTTAGAATGAAACGTCAATGTGTGTATTGTGTATTGTGTATGTTGTAGTGCGTATGTTCCGCAGTACTGCGACCGCATATTGTAATAATATTAGTTTTGCATTTTATTATTTAAACCATCCATGAAAAAGGCACAAGTTGTATTTATGTCGTAAATATTAGTGCAGATTGTAAAAAAATGGGTAACAAAAAATACGGAGAGCATTGCTTGCAAAAATATGAAAATATGTAGCGATATATTATTACCTATTTATTTTAAAGACATTAAAAATAATAAATATATTAATTTGTAATGAGATTTGAACCTAGACGCTACGCTTTGCCCCAGGCCTGTCGAAATTACGCTTTTGTACATTATGGACACACATTGACGTAATTCGCGCTAAGCACTGCGCAGTCACGGGGGCCGGGCGGCGCGTCCCCCACTCATCTTCTTCACCCCTTCGAATACTTCATAGTTGTTTGTTAAGACCCCTTTTTTACGTAGTCGGGTAATAGTTTTTTTAACTTTTTTTTTTTGAGCATTAACAATGTTCTAAACATTTGAAAATAATTTATAGAAGTTTAATGGACCCGCGAAGTCTTAGTGACTCCTCAGGTGATGCGAGTGGCCTAGGTGCATTTCATCAGATATTTTGTTGTTTTTTTTTATAAACAAAACAAAACCTTTTATAAACAAAACACCCATGTTGTTGCAGACCCTGTGGGATATGAACCACTGCCTGCTGGCGGCGTTGGGCGTGTCGCACCCCGCGCTGGAGGCAGTACGCACCGCCGCGGCGCGACACCGCCTCGTGGCCAAGCTGACCGGGGCCGGCGGAGGCGGGTTAGTGACCATCATTGTACTGTACCAGATGCGCGATATCTCTTAAATCCTTAATTTACGAGAGGAACAGTGTTATTCATTCAATAATTTAACCCCGCCATTGTCTAGCAGTCAGTGAGCTGATGATGATGAGATGATGAGCACCATCCCGATCACGACACATAAAACATAAAAACTTGATCAAAATCGATTCCTCCGTTTTGGAGCTACGATGCCACAGACGGACATACACATAGATCAAACTTATAACACCTTACTGTTTTGCGTCCGGGGTTAAAAATCCGACATTATTCCCACAATCGTAATTTACTTTTCGAGATTCAAAATAAAAAAATTAAAATCAAAAAAGTTTTTTCTCCATATAGGTTACAAAGCAACGCTTATGGAATTGTATAATATATACGTGATGCCTACCACCGGTCCGGAAACTAACCCGGCGAGAAGAACCGGCGTAAGAAACTCGTACGGGGCCATCTTTTAGCAAAAAGATGGAAAATTTTTATTTTAAAAAATATATATTTTTACAATATGTAAGCTTAGTCTATATAATATTAACAAGACCGTGCAGGTGGCCATCCTATTCCCATAGTGTGCGATCGTCAATTAAGTCATTGACCTTATAATAAGTTTTAGCACACAAACGTTCTTTAACTACTTTTAATGGAAAGATTTTGAACGTGTTCTGGGATATTGTATAGGCATTTTAGTTATAGTTATAGTTATAGATAACATTGACCTTTAAAGCATTTGCTTACTTTACTTACTCTGATCACTGGTATATCTAGCTTGTGCTTGTTTCTAGTGTTTCTACAGTGATTGCCGAATATTCTTTCTAACATATAATACATTATCCAAAATGTATTGAGAAGCGACGGTCAGAATACCTATTTCTTTAAACTTTTCTTTCAGAGATTCAAAAGGGGACATTTTGTAAATTGAACGTATTGCTCGCTTCTGCAGCACAAATATTGTATTAATGTCGGCGGCATTTCCCCATAAAAGGATGCCGTAAGACATTCTACTATGAAAGTAACTAAAATAAACTAGTCGCGCCGTGTCTTCGTCAGAAATTTCTCTAATTTTTCTGACTGCATATGCTGCAGAACTGAGCCTGTCTGCAAGATTAGCAATATGAGGACCCCACTGTAATTTACTATCTAGTGTTATACCTAGAAGGCTCCATGGCCTAGTGGGTAGACCGTTTGATCTATCTCGCGAATCGCACAACTCTGATTTGGATTTTAGGAGTGAGTTTTCTTGAATCTCGGTCAACTCCATATTTTGTAAGTGTATTGGAGCATTTTGTACATAACATTTTGTAGGAGTAGCAAATAAACTGAAACAGTCTTCCATGTTTTTGAAGTCGCTAAATCTGTTCGAAAATTGTTCCGACAGTAACTTGAGTTCTTCAGCATATTGAGCATAAGCAATATTTTCATACGCGGAGAGCGTGTTGAAATGGTAACTGTTACCAGACAGCATCTGTGACTCCCACAAGCGTAGTTTGGTCTGAAACGCTTTCAAATGGCTGTACAAATCATTTACTAACTGTCTTTGTTTTTGAAGTTTCAAATTTAAATCATTCAAATAGCCTGTAAGATTGACGAAGATAAGATTAACGACCAGAAATGCTAAGTCACATATCCATTTTGGGTCACTTAATTCAGTGGTTTAACTTTTATTTTCATAAAGTCTGCTATCTCATTTCTAAGCTCGTAAAACCGTTTCAACATTTTTCTTTTGCTCAGCCATCTGACTTCACAATAATATGTTACGTCGTTATATTCAGCTGATATTTCATCCAAAAACGCCTTGAACTGACGATGGTTAATCCCTCGCGATCGAATAAAGTTGATGGTTTTACTACCACATTCATAACATTCTGGAGTCGAATGGACTTAGAACACAAGTTCTGTTGGTGGATAATGCAATGAAGCACTATCAAATCATCTTTTTGCACATTTAATTCTGTTGCTTTTTCATTCAAAATTCCGATGAAACCTTTACGTAAGCAGACTATAGAAGGTGCACTATCAGTGCATACTCCAATTCCTCAGTAACAGTGAACTCCTTATCAACACCTCGAATAAATATAGCCAGTTGAGCCGTGTCAGACAAATCGGTGCTCTCGTCTAATGCTATGGAAAATGATTCAAAACCAGCCATACGGTCAGTCAATGTTGTTTTTATATCATTAGCCAAACAAACAAATTTTTTCAAATTCTTTTTTCTTTTCAGGACACAAAATACCGCAAACTTCTAACACACTCTTTGATAAATTCTCCTTCGGCAAATGGTTTTAATGCCTTTGCTAATTTGAGCTTACTATAAAACTAGCTTTCACAACATTATCAAGTTGTGTTCTTTGTTTATGAAACATTTGTTGCTGTTTTTCCAAATTTGCGGTAAGCTTCTGGAAGTTGTCTGTTCTTAATTGTCCTGTCAGTGAGTGCAGCGTAGCTTGCTTAGTTGAGTAATGCCTCTTTATATTGAATTCTTTCATTACTGAAATGGATTCATTACACAGCAAACAAATAGGCTTACCATTGTGCAAGATAAAAAAGAATTCTTCAGTCCATTTTTCTTGAAACTGGCGACCCTCTGTATCTACTTTTCGTTTCTTTCCACCAGACATCATTTTTGTTTACTTTTCGTTCAATAAACTTATTAACAAACTATAGTTAGTAACCACTCAAGATGCACACAAAGTCACAAAGCAAGTCGACGGCTCGAGCAGTTCGCTAGGATATCGCTTGTCCAAGTTAACACCTCGGTAGCTCAAATAGAACTGAACTAACGTTCGGGCCATCCACCCGCTTAATATATAGGCAAAATGAAGGAATAATCTGGAATAAACTATTTTAGAATAATTGAGAAGTAATAAATCTTTTGATGTGTCGCCCGTGAGGCGGCAAACCTCAAAGAATTTGATCGAGCAAGCCGAGTGGCGGCGATTATCAAAGAGTGAGGCGGCAAACTTCATAGGATTTGATGTTTGCCGCCTCACTGTCACTCCCCTGAGTATAAGTACCTAATGTAATATGTTTTTAATTGGGTTTTTTCAAAATGTTTTGCGGGCCGGATCATATCTTACAGCGGGCCGGATCCGGCCCGCGGGCTGGTTGTTGCCCATTTATGCTGTATATTGTCTCTGAATAGTTTTACAGTAGCTGCAGGTGAGGACTTTAATTTTTTTGCGTTGAGACCGGAATGTTAGCAAAAAACTTTTCGAAGATTTACTTTTTTTTTTTCGTATTTTCAGATACGCAATAGTCCTTGTGCCACCGACGACAGAGGAATCTTCGCTTGAGGCGTTGAAAACAGATCTAACAGCGCAGGGTTTCGAAGTAACAGACACGACGCTTGGCGGCCGCGGGGTAACTCTAGACGAGTGCTGTTAGTGGTGCAACATCGAAATACACTTAGTGTTGCCACATCCAAATACACTTACTGCCGAATACTGAAATTAAGAGCTCTCCTATTCAGTCTCTGCTATACGAAATTACAAAGATAGCATGTGACTTGAGCGTTTCGGTATTCGGCAATCAAATGCTTATAAAAAGTTGTCATAAAAAAACAACAAAATTGTAAGTAACCACCGTCGGTGTCAAGCAATAAGCGAGCTGATGATGATGAATTATATAGCTAAGAATACTCTCGATCTCGTCTGTTTTCGTCGGGGGGTTAAAAATGGGAGGTTTTAGGTAATGGTGCATTTATTACTTCATAAAATAATGGAGAACTATTAATAATTTAATTCACGGTAGGTTTTATTGATAAAATAAGTGACGGTAGTGTGGACACTCGCCGCCGTCAATACTTAACGTTTAGTTTAAGTTTAGTTTTATTGCTTTTTTAACTGTTACACCTGACAGGTATGCTTGATCTGACTAGTGTGGAAACCTGATTGTGCAACATACACGCACCGGTTAACGTGTACAACTCAACTGTACAGGCGAACCTGTCAGGTATACCGTTACGTGTATGGCTAGAATTACATTCAATTGAATATATTATACACAATTGTTTTTAAATAAATCATTACTTTTTAAATATATTACTCTATTTATTTATAGCATTAAGTATACCATCGTTTTTCACACAGCTTATAATCTTTTGTTATACTTACCAGTTACCAGTCTGTTGACAACTTTATTGTCTTTGGTAATGAAACTAACATGGTTAATTATTATTTTATTATACTTATAACGATACAATATTATAAATTATTTATAAATACAAATAATACTGAACCAAAACAACAGTAAGCCGCCAAAATAATTTACTAAAATAAAATATAATTCGATTAAAATATGGTCCATAATTATTATCACATTTTTACTATCTATACAAACAAACATAAAAATTTGCGTCTCCGTCTGGAAATAAGATCATCGTAACAACAATGCCTTTACTTTTTTAATTTAAAAAATACTCTGTTCAGATGCTATTTATCCAAACGTAAATATAAATACAACGTACTCTCTAACGGTGCCGAATGAAATGTCACTTATTTACCGAGCAATAAAGATAAATGAATATATAATATATGAAAACACTTTATTGCGCACCAAAATATAAAATCAAATAATGCAGTTACTAAAAATTGGCACAAAAGGCGGTCTTATCGCTACAAGCGATTTCTATCAGACAACCTTGTTAAATTTGGAAAAAGATTTGTAAGTAACTCTAAAATATTTGTTAGATACTCTGTCGTTTTTTTACATTTAGAATAAATGGGATCTGTAACCCAAGCAGGAAAATTTTGCGACTAGTAACGTGTTGGAACAAAAATTCTATGAATATCGTAACAGTCCCTCTAGCGCACAAATAAGTAACTAAATCGCGCGCAGCGACCGTTTTGAATAGCTTCGTTGAGTATGTAACTCATACATAGGTACTCATGACATGACGTATGACTTGAAAATTTTATATGAAGATAGCGAGCTGGAACAATAATTTAACGGGCGGTTTAGTCACGTATAGTTTAGTAAATAGTACGTTGAACGTACATTTTTATTAGCGCAAATAAAATTCTCTTTTGAATATAAATAAAAACTGCCAAATCAAAGACTGGAACAACGAACGAACGAACAACTGAAGGAAAAATTCCGTTCGGGCGGATTAATAATCCAAAAGGGACAATACCCTTCTTGGCAAATGGGTAATAAAAGAAGGAAACGAAAGCTAGCTGGTGGTGGTATCAAAAGCCTTCTCCTGTCCCGGTGTTTCTTTCTCCTGTGACGAAGAAACACCGTAAACCGTACTCCATATACTCACACAATGTCAACGAATTGATTGAGAAGACAACACTATTTTGTCAATCCATATGTCATACCTTTCATTCGTTCATTCTTTACGCATTGGCATTATATTAATGTGTTCACGATACGACGACGAAAGTGCTTTGTGCTAAGTCCCTACATCTTATGGCGTATTCCCTCTCGATGTAATGTAACGATTGCTTCAAATGTTCCTGCTTGGTCTACTGAACAGAGTACATACTACTTTTAAAAGATTAAACATTTCATAGGGCAAACATTCTAGATTCTTAGTGCAAGGCCTTGAGGAAATTGGGGTATGTTTTTGTCCAGCAGTAGGACAGCTAAAGGTACTAAAAAGTGCAAGCCATTGACTCCATTCTTGCACCAAAATAGTTTAGGCTTTGCCAATATTTAGTGACGGAGTAAGAAGAAAGATTTTGGTTATGGAGTATTGAGAAGTTTAGAGGCTAAACTACCTCTAAAATTAAAATACCAAGCAATAAAAATAATTCAACAATGTATAAATAAATAATTTCTGAAATCTATAAGATAAGAAGGGATACTAATCGCACATTTTTTATTTGAATTATCTTCCCGTCCCCCATTAATAACTTGCTTAGCCATGTCCCTGAGTATTGTGCTATATTTGGAGCTAGTTTGGTGCAGTTCTAAATTGTGTTTCCAAAATAATAGTAATCTCTAAGTACTTATATTCAGCTATAAAAATAATACTTTAAATCATAATACTTTGCGTTTGATACTGGAATAAAAACTTATGTTATGCAACAATAATTATTCTAGCATCGGTAAAAAGCCTTTGAATGCTTATTTAATAACAATATTATTTCTTCTTCTTTGTTATAAATCATTGTAATTAAATTTTATACTTAAGTGACAACATTATTTGGCTTTTTAAAGTTATGTTTTTTAATAAGTGTCTACCATAGATAAATTATTGGTCTCGGCGCTCGTCAAGCGCCGCGACTAATCATTTATCTATGGTGTCTACAACAAATGCTACAGAAAATGGACAGTAAGCAGTTTTAAACTTTTGATAACATATTTTGTATAATTACTTATTTTAATAAGTATATTTTTATTTACAGTAGTTTCACATTTCATTTATGCTGCATGTAATATTAATAAATAATGTAAAATACCTATCGAAGTGGAAAAAACGCAAGAAGTTCTGTGAATAGATACACTTAATATTTAGTTGGGGGCAACACTAGTTCACTAGATATTGCCCCCGACTGCGTGCGCGCAAAAGGAAATCTCGCTGGTACCGTACATTTGCCGCGTAAAATTAGCCTATGTCCTTAAATTCGTGGTCTACTCTATATCTGTGCCAAATTTCATCAAAATTGGTCGATATGTTTTGGAGCCTATTCAATGTAAACAAACAAACATACAAACAAATAAATCTTTCCTCTTTTAATAATTTTATATACTTATTTAACGATAAAGATGAACATAGACAAGTTAACATTTTACATTTGATGAGAGTACGGAATGAAACTTGTTAATAATCGCAGATACTATAATACAATTAATAATGTAAAAAAAAAACATTCGCAGTTTGCAACAAAACAATACCACCTTTGGTAAATAACAACCATTAATATTATATTCCGATGTCATTTCTTACTATGAAACTGTTGCCAGTAAATTTCTATAAAAATCTACACTTTGATTCCTTTAAAAAGAACAAAAAATAAATATTTAAAAAAGTAATAATACTTGGTATGATGAAACTTATAACTACGTCTACCGCTACAATAAAAACGTATCAAATTAATCTAATAATAAATAAGAGTATTCTATTTTTCATATCTATTAGTTTTGTGATCTATTAATTAACAATAAGTTTTTTAACGTAATGTCGCAAGTATTTGCCGTCTAATAATTTTTATTTCTTTTGTAGCTGCCTCCTATTCAGTAAATCTAATTCTATATTTACTATCACGTTGGACTAAACTGTATTTTAAAAAACTTTAAAAAAAACCATAGACATTTTTCTAGAATTCGAATTTCGAAAATAATTCTGGTATTATTATAAAATCACGATATTAGAATATTATGTCCAACGGATAAAATTAGTTGAACACTATATGAGTGAATAATATAGGCACTATACTGGTATGAGACTCACTACATGAAAGAACACACAAATTCTAGTACAATTTGAGATAATTTGAAAGCACTCTGTGCCAGTGATACTTGCAAAGTCAAAGGAGGATGGGCAGAATGTATTTGGGTCATAGACGTATAAATTATGGACGAGACATGTCCAAGCAAAAACTGTATCTACTTAAATGATACTATAAATATAATATAAAGATATAAGATAAAAGAACTTTTGTGGTTCTTAGTGCCATTTTGACATTTGAGGTATGGTGAAATTAAGATGGCTGAAATTTCAGGTATGGCGACATCAAGATGGCGTAACTTTTTCTTGTATGAAGATTTGTTCTGTCAAATGTAGGCCTATCTTTAGTTTTGAAATCTTTAATTTGGGTAGGTATTATTGAGCTGACTAAAATTTACTATAACGCCAGAATCCAAATCTTCGCCTGTTAAAATAAAATTCAGCATTAAAAATACCAACAAATTCTACCTACATTCGTCCAAAATATACAAGCAATTTATGAAAACACTACGATATTGTTCAGTTTGCCGCATTGTATTACTTCACAGAAATTGTTTCTTATTAGCAACACTATCGAATTGTGTAGTAAAACAGCGTGTGATTTTTTTCATTAGCTTGCTTTATTACACCGGTTTTCTATGAGGCCGTGTTATTTTCCGGTCGGTCTCGCCCATTTGTGCCGAGGCATTGCTCTCCTACGCATGCCCATCCTCCATTGAAGCGATTCTCGTCTATAGAAATTTAAATTAGTAAAAGTTTTGTTCGATAGTTATGTACATAAACAAATTTTGTTAATACTTAAATAAAATTAAGATTTTTAAAAGAATATGGCGATTAAGTAATGGACTAAGCATGTTTTACCGTAATGCGACACCAGCGCCGCCTATTCACTTAGACGTTATTATTTATCATTGGAAAGATCATATTTTATTTTATAAATATTATCTTACATAAAATAGCTCAACCAATCAAATCCAAAATCTTTACAAGACCATTAAAATGTTTCTAACCCCACTTTATCGCTTATCACCTAGCTCAATCTTTTCAAAAGGCGAATGTATTTTAATCTACACTACATATTTGATAGAATAAGCTCTCTAAATCAGCAAATGTGTAATTTACTTTATATCTACTTTATATTTATTATGGAATATCTATTGGATATCATTTTCATATCACAATTACCTTGAAAGATTCTATGATTTCTACTTTTGGCAGAAAAAATACTGTTAATACTTCTTGGGCCGGCAATTGTTTTAAATAACAACGTTTTTATTTTACGGCACTCGTAAATGTTCTAAGTCTTCACTTAATTTATTATACAGAAATTTTAATTATTATAGGTGTCTCTGACATTATGCATTAAAAAATATAATAGTCATTTTTCATCATGTGACCAATTTACCCGATTCTATGCATCATTCTCCGTGAACCAAAAAACTTTTGTGAAACACACCTGTCAACATATTGAAGGCCGTTTGGAGCGCGTTCGCGCCAAAACTGACCATAGACAAGAACACACTTTTCGTGTTACGCCAGCAGAGTCAAAGGCGTTCGACTCATAAAGTCTTTAGGACGTCCCATAGGAAGACTAGTCGTTCCCTCAGGACGAGCAGCAGCATGTTCTACAACTGGTAGCCAGGTCGAACCTGGTGGTTGTTTTCGGCGTCCGGCTGCTGGATCAGCGGCGGACTGAGCGGGTCCTCGCTGGAGGTCACTGTTGTTGAGGGGGTCAAGTCTGAAAAGTTTCGACGAAGATTATACCAGCAATACAAAAAAAACTTGCCTTGTTCTGTTTTACGAAACTAAATCGAAATGTCATTCATGTTAAATCTTCATGATTGCTAAATCAGATCAGCCCAGCTATTCTTAGTGCTGCTGCAATAAAAATAAAGCGCCCTCAGTGCAGGTTTTTATTTCCCGGTCCAGGCTTCCAATCACACGTCAGAGAAGCTGCAAGTTGTGGAGCCGTTATGTGAATTTAATCAGACTTTCAACTCGATTATAGACTCGATAATAAGGACCGGCACCGAGACAAACGACTACATACGGATTGTATGTAGCGTTTAATTGTCTCAACCCCTTTCTATACCTTCGTTCTCCTCCTCCTCGGCGAGCCACTTCTGTATGTCGGCGTTGTACATGCGCCGCTGCAGCACCTCCTTCGTGCGCGGCCGCGTGCCGATAAACGTCACTTGCATCTGAAGCACGAAATAGATGGTTTGCTAAATGAAATATCGGAACTTGCGTATCGATTACATATTATTTACCCTTTAAAATCGAATTTATTATTCTTTTTCAATCTTTATTTTGGGTTAGAAATTTTCTATTGTCCTTTTGTGTGAAAAAATTCCGTACAGTTTTAAATTTCGAACACGTTTTTTTCTTCCGGCAGCCAGTGCAGAGATCACCAATTCGGGTCAATCTTCGGAAAAAGCGGAAAGTCATAGATTTGCTTTCTCTTTCACTCTTATGGGTTTTTGTTATTAATGTTTTGTGAGACAGAAAGCTGCTTAC
Source organism: Phengaris arion (assembly GCA_963565745.1). Lineage (NCBI taxonomy): Eukaryota > Metazoa > Arthropoda > Insecta > Lepidoptera > Lycaenidae > Phengaris > Phengaris arion. Next base: position 27,000,589 of record OY751433.1, read on the forward strand.
GGCTTCGATTTTAGTGCTCCTTCCATGTATATTCTTTTTCCAAGATTCCCCCTGATCACGATTATGGGGAGGGGAGGATGGGTTCTCTACGGCCGATTTTCAAACGCTACTTAAATTATCCCTCTAAATCACAAGAAGTCAATGCCTTTGCTTGACGGAATGACAAGGGCGCAACAGTGTGACGTGACATGTATGTGCCTCTTAATTGGTTGAAGTACTCACCCCGGGTGGCAGGTAGGTCCGCAGCTCATCGGCTAGGTCCCCGCTGGCGCCGAGCCGCTGCACCTCCTCCCAGCTCGTGTGCACCTCCTCGTGCAGCAGCTTCTCCTCTGAGGAATATTCAAGCTTGAATTTTAAACTTCTATTTTTATGATTTGAAATCGATTAAACGAAAAAGCGATAAACAGCAAAAATTTGGAAAAAATGAAATTAAAATCATTGTCATCCTATTTCTACAGAAGATTCCAATGAATTGGTGACGCGGAGAGTGCGTTGTGGAACCCGAAACCCGCGCGACTAATCGAGCACCTTTAGATTTTACGCAGGAACTGTAGGGTGAACTTAATTCATGATTTCTTTAAATATTTTTCTATTTACAAATACTTGACGCATACACTTAATACGGTAGATTCGGCTGTAGGAACATTACATCAATTTTTTTAGTAAAAAATCACCCAGTAATAGTGTACCACTTTATGAAAAGAAATAGCACGATTGAACCAAGACTCAACCGCAGCATGAACAGATAACATTTAATTTAATCTTACCGTCCCGCTTGGTGGTGCTCCGCTTGTACTGTATGCGGAAGCGGAAGGCCTCCAGCACGCTCGCAACCACGATCGTCAGCACTACCATGGTGAACAGGTAGAACACCTGCGGGCCGGGTGATGATGTTTATTACATCACATAATTAACAAAACAAAAACCAACATCAACACATGTAAACAAAAACTCTTAAAATGTAAAAATGCTGTAAATAATATTATATAATTTTCGATTGCTTTTTGAAGCCGCTATCTTGAAGCTGACGTGGTTACAGTGAGTCCACCTGGAGAGTACACCCATTTTAACAAATAAAGATTGGAGCAGCAATCCCGGAAAATATTAACAAATCCATCCATCGTTTTGAGGTCGGTCTGTTAAGAAGGTCGCTACTATATTATGAGTTACAATTTTTACTTCATTTGAACAAATTATGAAATCGTTTCTTTGGAAACCAGACACAACATTAACGATTCCTTACAAATGAGAAACTTTGAAGAACTACTTCAACTATTCATCTACGTTTCGTACGAATGTTGCTCAGCAACTTTTAATAACAACGTCAAATTAAAGATATTTCATTATTATTAACCTTTGGAAACAGAGATATAATATCGCAATGTTCCAGCTCGACCAAAAAACATTTAAACACAAATGAAGTGACCGCAACGACTGCAGACGTGGTTGAACTACGTATTATCTGTTTTGTATCAATATCCGGAATCCATCTTGAGTCAAGCACCTGTCTTTTCGCCCACAAGCCCGCGCTTTTGGTTGCCTCCCCGCCAGAGCCCCTCTACTCACCTCTTACCACTACCTCCTATGATCTCACTTTGGAGGGGACTGAGTGTTGGTTCATCATTATAGCGTCGTTTGTCACGCCGTTCACAAGTCTTACTTGTTTTTATGTTTAAATTTTATTTTCTTTTCATTTTAATAATTTAAAGTAAAATAATAATAAAAATTTAGTTTAGTTTTTCAATAATTAAACTTAAAATTTAAAGTTGCCTCTCCGTTAAAATCATGGAAGATCAAGAATTACGTAATAAAATACTCGTAATTGTGAAATGGCGAGCGGTGCTAATGAAGTTGATAATTCTCGAAAGCGCGTTCACTCTGTTTCACCGGATGTAGTTTGTGATCAAAGTGAATCGTCTAATAGTGAAAGTGATTCTTCAAGCCATAGCTCAGCTAAAAGAGCAAGAAGACAACCGGATACTGTGAGTACTGCACATTTCGAATTTTTATCGCAACAAGTTGCATATTTAACGGATCTTATTGCAAAAAATTGCGAAGTTACTAATAATTCGAACGCTATTAATGCATGCATCGAAAAACCCACTACTTCAAATGATTTATTGTTACGACGCCCGGAAGGCGTTAAAAATAACCAGCTTAGTATACTTTCTGAAATAAGTACAACTGTTAAAGATCCAATTTATCAAAAAGCAGACGATTCATTCTTGGAAAAATTAAATCAATTACAACGCTTTAAATGTAACGATTGGTATGCAATTCGTTTACTGATGCACAAAAGAAATATTTAGCTACCCCCGGTTTTATCGAACTTAGCGTAAATGATGAATTGAAGCAATTTGAATCAAATATGTTAAAAGACGATTCACGTTCATATTTATTAGAGCGTTCATTTGCTGGATTAACGAATGCTATCCTTCAGCAAAAACAAGCATTGCAAAATACTTTACAAGATTTAGTCTATTGGGCTAGTGACTCAAAAAATTCATTAACACCTAATTCGTTGTTTAATAAAATAGAAGCATCTTTTTCTAAAGAGTTTACGTATAGTAATATATCAGATGACATTTTGCAAATAGTATGTGGTAGGCGAGCCGATTTTATAAATTTGCGCCGGGATAGCTTGCTCCGCCATATACCCGAGGAATATCATCGCGACGTTTTACATAAGATTCCCCCTAGCTCAGAATACTTATTTAATGAAGAGTCCGTACAAAATTACCTTCAAAAAATAGGGGGGGCGAAGAAATTAATTATATCCTCTAGGCCAACTGCGTTACCCAATACTAAAGAAATTTTTTACCGAAATCAACGGCCGTCTACTAGCAAGCAAAAAGGTAAGAAAAGTCAGTCTAAATCTTCATTCAGAAATAAACATCACCAATGACTTGCGGACATTTCGAGGCGGCTGTCTGAAGCATTTTCAAAGTACTTGGAGCAATTTGGGTGCACCAAAGAAAATATGTCAACTTCTGAACGGTGTCCGAATTCCATTTATTATAAAGCCGCCTCTAATTTTCCCGAGTACATTGGTAATGCAGTTTTACCGAACCAAAACATCAGTAAATATGACAGCGCAAATACAAGATATGTTAGAGTCAGGGGTCCTGGAACAAGCAGAGCAAAACCCCAGTTACCTTTCGAAGTTCTTTTTGGTCCCGAAACCGGATGGAACACCCCGTCCAATCTTCAACCTAAAACGACTGAACCAATTTATAGACATACAACCGTTCCAACTCTTCAACCACTTCCGGGTGCCAACATTTTTACAGCATCTAGATTGGATGGTCAAATTAGACCTAAGTCAGGCTTATTTTCATGTTCCTATATTGAAAACACACCGCCGCTTTTTACGGATGAACTATCATCCAGATTCTCATCAGCATCAGCTGTTGGAAATGACCTGCTTACCTTTCGGCCTTTCCTCGGCACCCAGAACATTCGCTTCGATTACCAATTGGGTAGCCGAATTTTTAAGGACCCACGGTATACGTTGTGTAGTGTATCTCGACGACTTCCTTTTCGCTCACCAATCGAAATCCCAACTCCAAAAGGACATTGCATTCGCAATAAAGATAATGCAAATTTTGGGCTGGTCAATCAATTTCAGAAAATCCGTTCTAGCTCCGACACAATGTTTAGAGTTTCTCGGCATAACATGGGACACAAAACGCAACGCAAAGTCCTTGTCCGAGATGAAGTGCCTATCGCTACGCAGGGTAGTTCAAAAACAGCTTGGAACAGGCAAATGGTCCCTCAAACAGTATAATGGGGAGACTCAATTTTGCAACTTTCGTAACCCAAAGGGGTCGGCTTTATTGTCGAACGATACAATATTTCAGTCGGCAACTTCCCAAGCATCACCCATATCGCCTAGTAAGTATTCCACAGCCCGTTCGTGTAGAAATGCTGTGGTGGACAAAAGCAGTGGGAGGTTCTATGCCGATACATATGAGCGCAACGACACACCTACTGACCACAGACGCATCCGACATCGGTTGGGGAGCGCAGATGGACGACACGATAATAACAGGCTCGTGGACGAAACAACAGCAATCGTTGCATGTGAACCGAAAAGAAATGTTTGCGGTTTACGGAACAATCGTACACGAACAGCTTCCACTTCGAAATGCCCAGATACTGCTTCAAACAGACAATCGGACAGTGGTGTCTTACATAAACAAAGAGGGAGGAACAAAATCCAAGAGGCTCCTGAAACAGACCCAACAACTTCTATCACTCCTAGACAAACTGAATGTGCATTTAGTAGCTCAATATTTTCCCGGAAGATTCAATTGCGAAGTGGACGCTCTATCTCGTCAGAAGGTTTGTCCCGAATGGCATCTGACAGCTACAGCAACCACAGCGATATTTCAAATGTGGGGCACCCCGGAGATAGATCTTTTTGCGTCCAAAACAGCACATGTCGTACAGAGGTATGTATCAATAGACATATTAGACGAAAAAGCATATCTACACAACGCATTTTGTCACCAGTGGCAGTACGGATTAGCATGGCTCTTCCCTCCACCGAGCCTGATCCCCAGGGTACTACAACACTTGAACCAGGCGCAGGGACATTACATATTGATAGCCCCCAGATGGAACAAAGTGTTTTGGCAGGCCGATGTTCGCCACCGTGCTCTTCGGCCTCCGTACACGATTCCAGACTTGCCACGTGTTCTCCTGGATACGAGAGCAGGAACTCACCCTCCACAAGTTCAAGACCTACAGCTGGAGGCTTGGCTAATTTTGGGTGGCAAGAAGTGTTGACAGACTGGACAGAAGATGAACAAAAGTTGCTAATGTCGAGTTGGTGATCTTCAACAATAAAGACATACAGACCTGCGTGGGACAGATGGAAGAAATGGTGTGAGTCTCGTTCTATAAATTTCAAGTATCCTAATGCTGATCAAGTTGCACGTTATCTTGCTTATCTACATTGTGACATAGGTCTCTCATATAAAACTATTTTAGTTCACAAATCGGTAATATCCACTTTTACGCATTTAACATTTAACATCTAACATTGATTTATCTTCAAATTTCTTTATTAAGCACATTCTTAAAGCTATATCAGTAGCACGCGAAACACCATCTAAACCACCTATATGGAATCCTAAACAATTGTTAATTCATTAAGGTGTATACAATTTAGATGAAAATAATTTATATCAAGTGTCACGACATACAGCTACACTTTTACTCCTAGCTTCTGGCCGCAGGGTTCACGACCTCACTGGTACGCGTAGATAATCAAAGCTTAATTGATGATGGTAGTACAATCATATTGTGGCCTGCATTTGGATCGAAAACTGATAGTTGCAATTATAGACAGTCGGGATGGTGGCTAAAAGAACATCCTATTAAGAGGTTAAATGTAATTTTCTGGATAAGGCGTTTGATAGAGTTAGGTGCGGATCGTAGACAAAATACAAAACACTTATTTATTACCGCTAGGGGTGATGTCAAACCTGCCTCTCGGACTGTTATAGGGAATTGGGTTAAATCTCTTTTAAGTGAAGCTGGAATCGAGGCTACTCCCGGTTCAGTACGGTCAGCAGTAGCTTCCCTCAATTTTGTTGAAAATTTCCCTATAGATCAAATTCTTAAAACTGGTAATTGGAGATCTGTTCACACTTTTAGAAATTATTACCAAAAAGAATTAGTTGATTGTAATAATGTAAATCAGTCATTGTCATTATCTAATTATTTTAATCCTGTAAATTGATTTTGTTTTATACTTTTAAGTACTTATAATAATATTAATAAAAAGAAAATCATACTTGATACCTTGGCGTTTCTCTATTTTAACACATTATAGCGTCTTTAGCTTTACAACACCAGGTGATACCAAACAAATCACTCAAGATGGATTCCGGATATTGATACAAAACAGATAATAGAGAGTTTTACCTAAAAATAAAACTTACCTATTATCTTTTCATCAATATCCGGAATCCAGGTAATGGCTACCTGGTGCATCATGAGTTCTATAATGATGAACCAACACTCAGTCCCCTCCAAAGTGAGATCATAGGAGGTAGTAGTAAGAGGTGAGTAGAGGGGGCCCTGGCGGGGAGGCCAACCAAAAGCGCGGGCTTGTGGGCGAAAAGACAGGTGCTTGACTCAAGATGGATTCCGGATATTGATGAAAAGATAATAGGTAAGTTTTATTTTTAGGTAAAACTCTCTATTTACAAGTGAGAATGTGTGCGTGCGCACGATTCAACGATGCGTTAAGCGATTTTCATATTATGCCTGGTCGAGCGGCAACTTGTTCGATAGTACATAGAATGCACATTGAAGCTGGGACTATATGATCCGGAATCCGTAAGGCGGGGAAAATTTAGAGCACTGAAAATAGAACTCTGCGCTAGTAGAATAGAGCTGAAAATCGAATACACAAGTGTCGAGTAAAATGTCAATGTTACATACTCGACACTTCGATTTTGAACTCTATTGTTTAAGCGATGAGTTCTATTATCAGTGCTCTGTATTTTGCCGCGCCCCAGATTTAAACTTACCATATTATGAAATACAATAAATATTTGATGGTTTGATAGAAAAGATGTTTAAAAAATTGTACTTATTTCAGTAGTCCTCACCATAAAGTACAGTCGAGTGAACTGGCCCGCGACGGCGGCGTACGCGTTCATCAGTATGAACCAGTTGTTGACCACCGTCAGCTCGAACAGCGTCACGCCGCTCGTGAGGATGTTCTCGAAGTTGTTGAGGTAGTAGTAGCCGAGCGGCGTGGAGGCGTTGGCGCTGAACTTGTAGAAGTCCTCCACGGTGGTGTTACTGGCAAAACGTAAAGTAATTTATGTTTTATTTTTATTTTATCTATAATATGTATAATTTATTATTATATGTATATATGAATAATTTATCATATACATATTATATTATTACACACACACGCACACACACACAACATAGTGTACACGCTGATGCATCCTTTAGTGTCTAAGTAATATACGTATTTACCTAATTGTCCTTTATTAAAATTATATATTTCTTGTTTATTACTATAACTTTTTACTATTGGTTAACGCATTTATAGATTGTTTAATAAATTTATTGGATCAATTTATAAAAACTTCAATGTTTGTAACATGCGAATAACTGTTATTGGCTGAATTTTTTTTTAAGGAAATTGGTGGGGAGAGCTTAGGACCAGGAGACGGGCATAGGATAGGATTAAGTGCCCCGCCGAGTCTATCTGTCTGTATGTTCGCGATAGTCTCAAAAACTACTGAAAGGATTTTCATGCCGTTTACATTTACCGACAGAGTGGTTCCTTAGGAAGGTTTAGGTCGATAATAATTTGTTAAGGTTTTGTGGAAATTGTTTGATTTATAGCGATAGTTCTTGAAGGTGTCGGAAAAAACCTAGCCGTCTGGGAACTTTTATCGAAAACACTGCCTAACCTAAAACCAGTTGGAGATAAATTACAAAACAATGTATTGTGGGATTGTTTCTCTTTTATAGATCTATAAAAAAGTCCACGATGGCATAGATATGTCTATCTTTTATGGATAGGTTACTATTTCTGAGGAAGTTTAAAAAATGATCAGAAATAATGTGGTATTTTCAGAAGCTATTTAGACAGATATAATTTAATTATCATTGTACCTAAATAATTATATCTAGGAGATATTTTAAAATTAAAAAGTATATATTTTTACTCTGTGCTATTACTATATTGTAAAAGTTAACGAAGTTTTTTGCCATGAACACTCTCGCACTCGGGCGAAGTTGCGGGCAAAAGCTAGTTTACAATAATTATAATACGTACTTTTGATTAGAATAAGAATGATGGCTGTTGTTATTCCAAATAAAATAATAAAAAAAAACAAGAGGTTGAATGTACTATTTAAAAGAAGGAGAAGATGTAAAAGGTCCATTGAATTAGGCGCCTTACTCACCGTCCAGCCTGCAAATCCAGCCACCCAGTACTTATTGCCATCATTAGTGTCAATAATTTTTAATTGTTGTCTACAAGTCCGCTTCAAGTCCACGGCATTGGATTTGCAGGCTGGACCGTGAGTAAGACACTTTAGATGTAGCTAGAACCTCACAGTATGTATAGCATAGAGACCCGGCTATTAGTGAGAGAAGAAACATTATATCGTCCCTTATACCAAATGCTAACACTTATTATGATTGCAATGAAGTAGTAATTCCAAAGTCGTTAAAAAGGAAACCAAAAGATCACCAAAGGTGTGACAACCTTAGAATAAAACGTAAAGACATTAATTTGCTTTCTCTTTCACTCTTATGGGTCTATGTTTTGTGAGACAGACGGCTTACAGCTTCGATTTCAGTACTCCTTCCATGTATTATTCTTCTTCCAAGGCTAGAACAATTGAAAGCGTTCGCACATAGCTGTAGGAGTAGGACTCTTTCAACCGTTTTAATAAAAGTTCTCTATTTTTATCTCTTCTCGCAACATCTTACCGCCGGCTTTCTACATTCACACAGCATGCGTCAGCTGCCGGCTCAGGTATACTCACACGCAGCAGTTCCGCAGGTCGTACGCGGAGAAGAGCTCCATGCCGACGATGGAGAAGAAGTAGTAGACGACGAGCATGACACAGCCGGCGCTGGACATGAGCGGCGACAGCAGCACCAGCGTGCCAAACACGTCGCGGTACCGCTTCTTGAGTTTGTACAGTCGCATCAGTCTGTGGGCATAGACAATAGATTGTTTTTGCTGCATGGCCTCGTTTGCACAAATGTACTTCAGGTATCCATTCACACGGCAGCGCTTTTTAAAACACGGCGTTCGTGTAAAAAGATAACTAGTTAAATACATATTATTTTGTTCTATTTTACGCGCATTAAAAGAGCTCTCGTGCCAAAGAGAAGAGAAGAGAAAGAGTCTGTGGACCATAGATAATTATTAATTTTTTGACGCATCAGTCTAGGGACCATAATCAATAGCATGGAGTATAGAGTAAAGGAGTACCATCTCCATACATTAAAAGTGTCCGTAAAATAGCGTTAAATAGGGGGCGCTACAGACGCAAGGGTGTAAAGCGACAAAATTTAAACGGATAATTAAATCATAGCATCTTCGGTTTTATATTTATAAATATTTTCGACTATACGAGTAATTAGAATTTTCAATCTATTAAAGTTGTCAAAAATTTTAAATAACTAAACTCACCTCACTTTACTTCATCTCTTATTGCTAACTTTATAGCACACACCCTTGCCACTCTAGCGCCATTATGGCCAGTTTTGGAACTATTATTTAATTACTTTTGTCGGACACTTTTTAGCTTTTCTGCCTTAGAGAGATTGTCCTCCTTACCTCTATTCTCCATGATCAACAGTTACTTTTTGCCGCGCTATGACGATACAAGTCCGAAAGATTTTTCAAAATGTATAGTATCGTAAGGAAACTGGGGTCCAAAGTTTAAGCGGGACATAACTAAATTATCCTAAACTAATGACCTGTACCGTGCGACGTGAGCCTCACCTGAGTGGGCGGAATATAACTACGATGAACATGCCCGGCGCGATCGTGAGCAGCACCGCGCCCATCAGCGCTAGCAGCGTCGCGCTTAAGTCGAAAACGTTCCAGCCGCTCTCCAGGTACGCGCTTAGACCCTGTGCTGTGATCCGCAACGCCGCTTCTACCAGGAACACTAGGTACAACGGAAATATAATTCGGTTTGCATACGGTATATTCAATTTTGGTATTTTTTAAATATGAAAGAAATTGTTTCTCCTGCTCAAATGACCAAAATTGAGGCTCCATTTACCTCACATACACGTAATACTCGTAAATAAACCAATCATACTCACAAACAAGGAACAGCCACGTATCCCACGAGGCGCAGAGCAGGCGCGCGCTGTCCTGCAGGTTGCCGGCCGCCTCGCACACGCGTAATATCATCGACACACCGTTGCCGACTATAAGTGCGACTGAAATCGACGATCAGTAAGTATCAATGTCAGTGAAGACATTAACATCCTAAGACAAAGCAGAAGAAAGTAAAAACATAACGAAGCGGTCTTGAGTCTTGTGGCTTTAATATAGTTATATCTTTTGCTATAAAAAAATGCTTTATTTCTTTCTTAAAACTGACCATAGACCATATTCCTTTTGTCTTCAAATAACATTTAACGTTAATTTTTCTATTTCCACAAGTGAAGTTCTTCAAAATGGTTGTAAAAATTATTTGGTGATGATGATTGATAGTCGATACGATCTACGTCACTCACAGACTAGATACTCGAAGTACGGCCAGCGGAGCGCGGCAGCTGCGGCGCGGCCCACGGGCTCGAGTGGACCGGCGCCGTACCAGGGTGCGCGCGCGGCCTGCGGCGCCCACCGCAGCGCCAGCGCCTCGTACACCGCCGCGAACTCCGCGCGCGACAGCCCACCCGTGTTGGATGCGTTCAGCTGCTTGAACATCAGGTACACGTCCAGACCGCCTGCCGACAGAGATTAGATTACACAAGGGAACTAATTTGAACCTTTTTTACAACTGAAAAATAGAACTTGTTTCGGATTACAATTAAAAACTGAAAATAAAATTGTTGTAACAGGTCTAAATTTACAGGTAAAGCCATAATTTACTATAAGAGCTAGGCGAACAGTAATTTAAATAATGGATATAAATTATTATAACTATAAAAAACTTCATCATGCCGCTTTTGACAGTCGGTGTGTGCACTCATCGTAAGTTTTTTTTTCCAAACGCGATAAAAGGAGTAAAACTCTAAAAATACTCATTTATTTATTTATGTCCATGGCACAGAGCACCGCCGTCTGTCACCTAAATCCAGCTATATGCTCACTGTAGTGTGGCGCGTAGTGCCTCATGAGGCCGGCGAAGTGTCTTAGGCGCACAGCTCGCGGCGCGCGGCGCGACACCAGCAGGCGGAACGCGCGTTTGGCGGCGCCTCGTCGGTGCAGCAGCAGCGCTCGACACTTCTCACGCTCTATGCGAGTGAACGCCTCGTACACCACCGCCAACATCTGAAAACATTAATGGATTCACTTTAAGCTGTCAGATATGAAAGAAGGAGCAGAAGAAATAAACATGTTTGAATTTGAAATGATAGTATAGCATACACACATTAAAATTATTAGGTAATGGTGATTAGAATAGAATTGTATCGTTTATTTCGGTAATTTGTAGTTACAAAGTTGGTACGTATATTAAGTATGGTTTCGAATTATTTTATCCTTCATATAATATCTATTATTTAAGAAATATCAATGACGTCTTAGCTGTAAACTCACCAAATTCATGAGCACATACAGCACGGTGATGATGTACAGTATGAAGAACACAGCGTACCACTTCGACTTGGCGTATGACGGCATCATCACGTCCGGAAAACTGTGAACCAACGATTAAGTGATGTACTATGTATCATACAATATATATGAATATAATATTATACATAGCCGGAGGTAGACAATCTATCAGAAAATAAATATATATTTTAAGTTCTATTCACCATAAAAACAATTCAACTAGTGGGCTATATTGTCTATGGTTGGATACGCCATTTTGAAATATCTGTCAATAATAATTTAGAATATTTTAAAAATATTAGGTACATTATTTTAATGGATAAGTATACCTGTTATTATGTAATCTATATTAGTATTATAAAGAGGAAAGATTTGTTTGTATGTTTGTTTGTTTGTATTGAACAGGCTGCAAAACTACTAAACCGATTTTGATGAAATTTGGCACAAATATAGAGACAGGCTACATTTTATTTTTGCGCGTACGAAGTCGCGGGCAACATGTAGTGATAAATAATTCATTTATTCCAATTTCCAAATAAAAACTACCACTACACTCCAGTGGCGTGGGGTTCCTATGACTCCATTCCTAACTGTTTCACTTACCACTCACCTTTTGAAGACCTTCATCCAAAACCCTACCTATTACACAGGCTAGGCTTCCCTATGAAGGAGAACCAGTCTTCGCCACTGCTACACTAAAAAAAAATAGCACTCACTTGGCAGTTGTAAGCAGCACGAACATGCTGACGAATGAGTCACTGATGGTCTTGAAGTGTCCGTTGTCGATGTGCTCCGAGAACAGGTAGTAGCCGAGGAGCGAATACGTCGCCACGAAGAACATAAGCAGACCTAAAAAAATTAAGAGGAGTCCTTATAAAACATAATATCAATGTGGTTTAGTTCTCCTAGTCACAAAGTGAGGCGCTGATGTGTCATCCACATAAGGCTGGGACTATAATAATAATATCTATGGACGCTTCACACCAGGTCAATCTGGACCTGTGCTAAGTATCCGAAGAACTTGTGTTACAGGTACCAGAAAACGGGAAGTATATTTAATATTTTTATACTATACATATATTTAAGATTTTTATTATATTATACACATCCATGACCCAGGAACACAGAAAAACTTTTTTGTTCCTTCGGCGGGATTCGAACCCGCGACCCCCGGCTTGAGCACTATGATCTATATGATCCGGAATCCGTAAGGCCAGGGTAAATTCAGAGCATTGAAAATAGAACTCTGCGCTAATACAATGGACTTCAAAATGGAAGTGTCGACTCTTAAGGTATGGCTCATGTTTTTTCGAAACATTACACAGAAAACATGAAACAAAAACATTTGTTTTCATACACAAGCTGTCTGTCAAATGTTTTTGATTGATACAAAACATTTTATATAGACAAGATCATGAGTTCCGATGAGCAAGACGAAAGCACTCGCAGTTTTAGCGATTGCAGATGCAGAATCTAGGATAAAATACAGGGGGTCTAAAATGGCCACTTTAGGTGTTTCATATATTTTTTTCAACTCATATTATGTGCGCCGTTTTACGTATTTCTATTGAAAACTGTCAAAATTGATGTTTTCTACTATAATTAAATCAGATGACTCATGTAGCCATTTTTTCATTACACGATTTTTGTATGGAAAAAAATATGTGAAATATCTAGTGGCCTTTTAAGACCCCCAGATTTCGAGTCAGATCATATTTACTGATCCGTAATTTTAGTATATATCAGGAGTTACGAATAGAAGACCGATTTGGGATTGATAAATAATATCTTCCGTATTTGTATGTTTAATGGTCATGTGAGTGTGAGTGGTGTAACAGTTGATAAGAAATGAAACATTCCTTCCCCTCTCTACCCGCTCTACCCGCGCGGGGAATGTTTTCCGTCCGTCTCGGAAGACAAAAACATTGTGTATTCCTAAACAAATGTGTACAGCCACGCCCCAATGTTTCCATGTTTTGTGTAATGTTTCAGAAGAAACTGGCGCAGGAGACGCGCCTTTAGATGATACTGACATTTGACTCGACACGTGTGTGTTCGATTTTCAGCTCTATTGTATTAGCGCAGACTTTTCAGCTCATCTATTAACAATTCTTCATATACTGATTGCATTGAGCTGAAAGTTAGCAAAATTCTCACTCAAACTCTTTTTCTTTTGACTAAGGGTCAGATCACACCGAGACGCGACGCGGCACGCAATTTTTAAAAGCGATACAGTTTTCGACTTCTGAAATAGTCTGATTTACATTAATTTTGATTTGTTTTATTTTCATTAATTTATACACATTTATAAAAACATTATTTTTTCATCATCGGCTCTGAGCTCACCAAGCATGTCCAATATGGGTGGCAGAGACTGCAGTATCTGGCGTATGAAGCGCCGCACGCCGCCGCAGTGCCGCGTGTCCACCAGGAATATGGGGCGGAGCGCCCGCGTGACGCGCACGTGTGAGGACTGCCGGCACACCACCACCACCGCCTCCAGCACCATGATGAGGAGAGTTATGCCCTGGGGATAGAGAGAATAGAATAGAAGCATAATTCTGGGCGGCAAAATACAAGGACCTTGTACTATAAATAATATTATTATGATTTTAGGTGTCCTATATATATATATATATATATATATATATATATATATATATATACCCAGAGAGTAAATCTTATATAAGGTTATTCAAAATTAATTACGGATATTTAAACGTATAGGTAGAAAAAAGTACATAGCGTTGGGACTAACTAAAGCGTTGAGGTCATTAACCACACAGAGGTTAATGACTCAAGACTCAAGGAACCCTTATAGTTTTCATCTTCTTCTGTAGCATAGAAAAAATTGAAATGTTTATGTGCAGTAAGTACATATATAGTTCCTTTGTAGGTCATTGTAGTTACCACTTGTTAGGTCCGTGAGTTGTAAAATGTAATGGTTAGTTTTGAAGACTAGTAGGTATATTATAGCAAGAGCTCCGTGGCCTAGTGGGTAGATTCGCACTCGAGAGAGTGCAGGTTCGATTCCCAGGTTGTAGCGTGTACCAATGAGACTTTTTCAGATCTCAAGTACATTATACGGCCGCTCTAACGGTGAAGGAAAACATCGTGAGGAAACTCGCACATGGTTGGCCCCAGACGTATAGACCAGTCATTCCTCTGGACTAGGCTGACTGTGTTGTGAGAACGCCGTGTGTGCTTGGGCAACCTAGTATAAATCATCCAATAACGGATGAAAAGGCCTAAGGTATATTATAATATTAGTGTGATCTTTTCGCGTTCGGAAAATCACCTACAAATTAGGGGCCACCTACCTTGAGCATGGTCCTCTTGTGCTTTAAGATGGTCCCCCAGCCGATCCACTTGAGCTTGAGGTGCAGCTCCACCGCAATCACCGACAGTGCCAGCAGCTCGATCGTGCCGTGCGCCCACACCGGTAGCTGGAACACAGGTTTGTGTGAGACCATGATGGCAGTCGAGCCATTCGTACCGAACCGTAGGTAATTACTTAGTGTGAACCTTCGTAAGCGTAAGAAATAAATCTTTGTAGGGAATTTGATTTCCCACAATTTTAATGAAGATGCTAGGAGGCAAAAAAAACGAGATATTCTTAAAAAACTGATCATAATTAAATAATCTTACACGTTAGCATGTGTCATGTGTGACTTTTGAGACAACTAAATGCTCCCCGGTGTAATCCTTATCTCATTGTAAATACCTATTCGCAGCGAGCGCGCGTTCGGTAGGTGTAGGTTACCTACTTACAACCTACGTGATTCTTAATACTCTTACCATGTCTTCATTAGTTAATATTTAATCATGAAACTTGTCAAAAACTTCCTTGTAAATTATATTTTAGGGATATATAGCTTAAAATTAGAATTTTAAAATTTCGTCGCCCAACATTTCAATTTGGAGTCAATCATCCGGTAATTCATATTATTAATTTTTAAAAGTTCATCTCTCCGAATCTGATTAATTTTTTACACAAATGACCTCTTGTTTTTTTTAAACAGTCCAGGAATACACTGTAAAAATGTCATTAGAAAAGAGCAACTAACTGTAGAAGTAACATCGAGTTGAACACGGAAAAATTAAAAATAATTATTTCGCGATTTTCACGAAAAGTGCATTTTTTTCGATGACGCTGTTCATATTCGGATTCAGCGAGCAAAAATTCGTATGATATCATGTACTTTAGCCAGTCAACTCACCGTGGTCGGTTCACCTTGTTTTTTTGGCTCATTTCATACTCGCCTATAAAGCTTAGGAAATCTACCGTTACTAATGTATATGAAACATAAAAATCTTTAGAATTTTACGATTAGGATGGTTCGAGACTTATACTTTTCGAGATGTAGACCTCTTACGATCTAGAGTCTAGACCCAAATTCGAAACCTGACTGAGCATAAAACCGTCTTAGTCCGAGACATCTTCCTTTGAGGGTACTTCTCACTCACCTCGAAGGCCGGCACCGCGGGGTCCTCGGTGAAGGCGAGCAGGATGAGCACGAGCGATGCCAGCAGGTCCAGGCCGTGGTACCAGGGGTTGTGCACGCGCAGGTACGCCGGCAGCTCCTCCGGGCTGGATGGGTGCGAGTCGAATTTCTCGTTGTTTAGACCTTCCTGAAAAAATAATAACAATCTATATAAGCTGAAGTTACTCGCACGATCGCCACTCGTGCGCGACGCTGTTGCAACTCGAGCGCTGAGCGAGCGCGTGTAGTTTATTTATAAACACACCGGCATATTTAGCGGAACACAAAAGAAAGGTCCATAATTAAAAAAATATGGTTTTATTTTAAAATCTACTTACTACACTTCTTTTGTTATTTAAAGTTTCATTTGTTTTACTTAAAATGAGATCACATTAAGAACAGATTTTGCGAGTAAAGGCTATTTGTGAAAAATTGTACATTTTTGAACTTTTCATGTAACCGGGAAAAGTGAAAATTAATATTATTAATTAAATTAGAAAAATGGTGATTAATATCGCGTATTTCCTCCACGTGCTTTTATTAAAGTTTCTACCCGTCTAGGCATACTGAGAATGATGTTATCGATGGTCTCCTGGGATAGTCTCCGCCATTCCTCAACTACGGCGATTCGCAGTTCACCCACGTTGGCAGGAGCTGGAATTCTGGACTTAACTTTTCTTTTCAGCAAGTCCCAAACGTGCTCTATAAACGCCGATTCATATCCGGTGATCTCGCCGGCCACTCCATAACAGTGATATTCATATCATTAAAATAAGCTTGAGTTACCCGAGCGGTATGCGGCCGAGCATTATCCTGCATAAAAACAAAATCGTCACCGATATATGGGGCAAACGGTACGACATTTTCTTCTAAAACTTCTCTGATATAGCGGTCTGCAGTCAGACTCCCTCTGTCGATCACTACCAAGTCTGTGCAAGCTCCCAAACAAATGCCCGCCCAAACCATTATTGATCCACCACCGTATGCAACTGTAGTTTCAAAAATTTGTCTGAATGTATGGTTCTCCTTTGTGTCTGTATATTCTTTGCCTGCCGTCAATTTGATTTAAGAGAATTCTGCACTCATCACTAAACAACACCTTACTCCATTGGTCCGCGTTCCAAAGTCGATGTTCCTGAGCAAAAGTTAACCTGTTTCTACGATAATTTACCTCGAGCCTTGGAGCCTTGGCGGGCACAAATGAACCCAAATCAGCTACCTTCGAACCTTCTTCGTACCGTACGCTCACTTACAGTTACACCCCGCACTGCTTCTAACTCATGTCGGGCTTGGACGGCCGTCAAACGGGGGTTCCTACGTACACGAAGCCGAATGAAACGATCATCCCTACTCGAAGTGAGTCTTTTTCTGCCTTGTCCTGCTCTTCTCACATAAGTACCGGTCTCCCTGAACCGTTGGATACTGCGATGGATCGTTGAAACTGGTCGACGAAGATCTCTGGATATCACTCTGTAGGTTTGACCATTTCTTCGCATTTCGAGTGCCCTGGCAATCTCCGTTGGAGCTAAGTCAGGCATATTTCAGTCCTCAACTCCAAAAAGATTAAAAATTAAAAAAAAAAACTACCAAAAAACAGTATTTCAATGAAATTTTAAATCAAACTCAGAAGGAAGAAATACTCGAAGTTCGCTCCAGATAAGGTGTATTTGAATAAAATTAAAACAATTGCATAAAATGGGATGTTCAGTTGTTTTCTTAATTTGAAAATATTTCTTTTTAAATTAAATGACGTATAAACCAGCCAGCAACCCTATATGATACTGATATCAAACCTTTATTTTATGTTCCGCTAAATATGCCGGTGTGTGTATATATATTGAGGTATTTTAAGATAAATTTATATTGCAAATGTTAAGTATTTAATAGCAATGTTTTTATTTTAAACAGGGGGCGACGCACGCGTTTGCTCGTGAATATGCTCTAATATACATCTTTTGCGACTGCACTCTAGTTTTGAGTCAACTGTGTTATAGGACCAACTCGCATCTGCCGTCTCATCTGACATCAACCATTTCAAGGACAACTGCATAGTTGTCCTTAATACGGTTGATGTCTTACACCTCCTAGACAAGGCCCTATAGTTGACTAATCGATTTCTGATAGTCTTCTGATAGTTGTATCCACTCTTGTTACTCCAACTTACCTCCAGATATATGGCGGCCTCATGGTAGTTCATCTCCCAGTGCTCGTCCTCGGACACCTGCAGGCCAGTGTGCAGCGAGGAACGGCTGCCCAGGTCCAGGCCGTCGCCGCCGCCATCGCCTGTACGGTTGTCTGCGGAGTGACGTCATTCTTTTTTACATATGTTTCATCTTCGTCCCTGAAAACTCAATAATTTCCTCAAAAAATTAAGCATTTACCACTTCAGTACCGACTACCGAGTAACCACTATGGTACGGTCCACTCCCCAGCATCAGCAGGGTCTCCTCATTATGAAGAGGACTACAGGATGTAGTCTACCACGCTTGCCTACTCCAGGTTGGTTTGTATCTAGCGAGTCTTTAGTTCTTTAGTTTTTGGAGTAAAATTAAGTTATAAGAACTTATGAAGGTACTTACCTGTAACGCAACTAAAGCTACCTTGATAAGTAATGCATGTGAACAAAACTCATTTTTAATGTTCTATACTTATGCATTTTTTTATAAAATAGGTATATTATATTTAGGTAATACGTGACGTGAGGAATTTAAATGTGAATTTCCATTCATATTTAACTTCCTCACGTCACGAATTTCTACAAAACGTAAAGTAATAGTAGTAATTTATATTTATTAGTGATTGTCACGAAGATATTTTCTCATTATTGTCTCAAATGACCTTGCCTGTGATTTTTACTGAACCGTAAAGATTTCACGTCCGCTGTTACGAAATACTTACAGAAGAATTTCTAAATTTTCATCTTTATTTATTTTGATTAGGTACACCATTTTCAGGTATTATGACGCCATTATGTCCGATTGTGTTATTGTTATCAGATTATTAGACTGACTTGCTGATTCGATTGACTGCTAATTCAATAAAATTTATCTAGGGCCGATAACTGAGACAATACATACATACGACAATACGACCACCTGGTAAAGTACGGTAACAAACATAATATAAACTGTCACAGCAGTAAGCAAACTATATTGACACAGTTTAGCACGTGTTGACAAAAGTAGTCATTCAAAAATAAGTGTTTACTTATCCGGTAACATTTTAAATCTTATGCCTACTTGAAACGAGACGTTCTTGTATATATATATAATTGGTATCTCGGCAACAGCTACAAGTATTACCATGAAATTTAGTATGTAGGGAGTTTTGGGGGAGAAAAATCGATACCTACGTTTGATTTTTGCATTGTTTAGAAATTCGGAATGTGGCGGATTCGAATCTCGGCAAGATAAATATTTTTGTTATTTTTTTTATATTTGTTATTTCTTTTATATTTTTTTATTTATTTTCAATTATTTTATCGTTTTACTAAAACTCGCTCGAGCAAAGCTCAGTCTCCCAGGTACTTATTTTAACATAAGTAACTTGAATTTCTTAAAATTAATAATTTCTTGGTCCTTCGAGCAGTTGATATTATCAGCTGCCAATGGGCATTACCCGACTACGGCGAAGCCAAAAGGAAGGGTAATGGTTTTGGCATTCTATGTTTGTATGTATGTATGACTCTTCCATCGTAGCGGCTAAACTACATAAATGAGGTGTCAATTACAATATTACGGGAGAGTATACGTTATGCCGTGATATTTTGGTTTTTGTCGTAGGGATAATAAGACAACTACAAGTATAATTAATGAAATTCTACAAAAACTACAAGCATTTGTTGAGATATCGTAGAACTTTAGGTTAACTGTATTCAATCTAAAGTTGTAAAAATATTGTTAGCTAATCAAGAAAAAAAAATAGGCCATAAATTATATAGTTACTTAACACAAAAATAATACTTACATGGTAATATTTTTTTGACCCCATAAATAAGAAAAATAATCATAGGTCACTAAGACAAAAAAAATATGGCATTGTCCTCGGGAGATCGTTTTACGTAATAAGTGAATGGCCCCTAAGAAAATGCTAACTTTGAAGCTATTACGGAATTACGTACAACGATTCTCGGAATTAGCTCACGAGCAAAATTCTATGACGGAAAAAACAAGGGTTTAGAAAAATAAAGATTATTTCTTTAAAATAGAAGCCACGAGGCAAAATAATATTCTATGTCCATCATAAGAGAACAGTCTTCAAAATAAAACAGTTTCCATGTCTAGTACCTACTTTAGTTTTTTTATCTTTCCTCAAAAATGTACTTTTATGTTGTCATATTTTTTTTTTTTCTTATAAATTCCTGTAAGCTATGTCTCACATTTTTAACTTCAAAATCCTAATAAAGCTCACTGAATACAACTTACATGATTTCAATTTGTACCATTGATCCTTGAGCGTGTCATAAATGATTGTTGATATTTTCACAACTTTAGTCATTTTAAACTATCTTCCTGTCGGCATCTCAGCAGATGACTGAATGTGTGTTTACTTATCACACTGATAAGATTGTGATCATTGTCATTTGTCAAGTATCTCACAGTAGTCTGGTTTATATCCTATTACTCTACTGTTTGTTTGTTAAAGTTTCACGCAAAAACTACTAAACAGATTTTGATGAAATTTGATATGGTAGTAGTTTAGGCTCTGGATTAAAACATGCTACTTTTTATCCTGAAAAGTTACAGTGTTCCCGTGGGACACTTTATTTACATGAGCGAAGCTGTGGACAAAAGCTAGTTAAATAATAAAAACTTAATTTTTTAAGAAACAAAATTACTCTTATTAGTAATGATAACATATTTGTGTTTCACAGAAGAAGAACATAATACACTTTTAGAGCTCGTGGCCTAGTGGGTAGACATTTGATTCGCACTCGAGAGAGTGCAGGTTCGATTCCCAGGTTGTGGCGTGTACCAATGAGACATTTTCAGACCTCGAGTACATTATAAGGACGCTCTAACGGTGAAGGAAAACATTGTGATGAAACGCAGACATGGTTTGCCTCAGACTAATGGACCAGTCATTCCTCTGGACTAGGCTGACTGTGTTGTGAGAATGCCGTATGTGCTTGGACAACCATACAACATTTAAAAAAATAAAAAATAATGCTCGTCGCAGGCACTACAGTATTTCATGAGTGGTTACTTCGCTCATATTATACTGTATAAATCATCCAATAACGGATGAAAAGACCTAAGTTAATACACTTTCCAAATTATTAATAATTGATAATAATTATAGCCTAACACCATTTAAAGTTCATGTGGGATGAAAGTATACCCAAAAGTTCCACTTCTTAGATCCCAATTAGTTTTAATGATGTAAAGCAGTAAGTGTTATAACTATATTTTGTTAAAATGTTAATTGAAAAAATCTAGAAAGAAAGCAAAAGGTAAACAGAGAAAGTTAATATTTATGACAAATATTGAAAAAAATCTTTACCTATATTTTGTTTCATATATTAATTAAAATACACTTGTCTATTACAAGTACTACACTTATATTATAATAGAAGTAGGTTCTATTATTATAGATAATTACCTCTTATTAATATTCAATAGTCATTATATTAGCACTGGTAATTTTACATAAGGCCCCCATGTTTCTATTACAGCTATGTATGTCATGCTTATCATACATAACATTTGTGCATTATGTTTGTTCATGATTTAACTAAGAAGTAAACATTTTCCTATCTTATCACTTTTGAAGCAAATACTCTTTTAAATTGGTAAAGCCTGACTTGAAAAATGAAAAATTTAGAAGAATATTTTGTTCAATACAGAAAAATTTTGTTCCAGTATAATACAATACAGCAATCTTTCTATTAAATATACAAGCCTAATATCCCTCTCTAACTGTATCTAATTGTAACTGCATTTAGCTAGTTAGGGTTACAGAATTATACATCCGTATAAATCTCTGCAAGTATTTGGGCATGACACAAAACTTAGTAGGTATATGCAATCTAAAAGAAAAATAAAAGTCTAGGTGGGCAAGAAGCATACATCCATGCAAAATATACAATTTATGGCTGTATATTAAATTAGGTCGAGGGCATAGAATAAAATATACGCTGTCGAGGGTTTATATAAAAGTTGTTAGATCTAGGTTAATACTATAAGTTTGTGTGAGTCATAGCTATATTTACGTAGATGCTTCTAATATGGGAATAATGTTAAGCGGTTTTGCTACAAGATGTAGGACGTTCATAGGAGGGAAATGAAACAAATGTTATAAGAAAAAAAATAATGTATTGTTAACAACAAAAGCGTATAGGTGCACTGCAACTACTGTGCGTGGAAAAAACAGTTTTAATTAGTTACTTGTAACGTTCGATCCGTAATTATTGATGCTGGCGTTTGCGAGATCATCACTAAACCTTTTGTAACCATCATTCGGCGACGACGGGCTCCTCAAAGAAGCCATTTCCAAATACTAAATCTATTTTTTTCTCATTGAAGCGAAATGACTGATGATCTAGACATTGACATTGACACACAACAAATGTTTTTTTTTTTTGAAGATTTAATGGCCTGGTAACAAGACCTTTAAGCCAAGTCTTATATTTTAGAGGTGCTTCTTTTAAATATACACTTTAAATAGTTCCCATAGTACTTTTTATATATTTGCATAACGCACTATAACACTTTTTATTTTGGAGCAAATCACACAATAATTGGCGGCGGGAGGTATCACTGACTTCCAACAACAAATGTTAAAGCAATGCATAAACAATTGTAGTTTTTTTTAACAGTTTCTTGATTATTTGGAAATAGCCAGTTGAAAAACATACTCTGACCCTTAGCTTTCACCCATCTTTTATCGTTACTAAGTCGCTTTAGTACAATAATAAAGGATCACAGTCCAGCCTTCACAAACGATTCACCGAAGCGAAAATTTAAAAAATCCGATTATTTGTGTCGGCTAAATAATGATTAGTGTTAGCCTGTTTTGTTTTAAGTTTTATATTAACATTATTACGATATTATTAGTAAATATTCTCAGCAAAAAAATTACAATGTTAAATATAACGTAATGTTATATTATTATTTATTATTGTAATGACATGACTCATGGTCTGTACTGACTATAAATTTGGACTTTGACTAGACTTTAGACTTGACGATAAAGGAATACGGTGTTGAAAATTGAAACGAAAGTTCTATTTCCCGCCTTTATAGCTTGACACTGGCAAATGGTTATAAGCCGATGCCGTATATAAATAAAAAAAAAAGAATGATGATGATACATAGACAATATTTATGTCAAGTCAGCTAATGTCAAGTTACTAACTGTCAAACTCTTTTTCTTGATCCCGGTTCTAATGTGAGTTGGTTTTATTTTTATGGAAAATAAATCCAATTGAATACCAGTGATTTCAAATATTTTAACTGAATTTTTTTACAGAAATAAATCTTTATTAAATAGGCTAATCAATTAGTGCCTTATTTTGAGTTTATGTGAAGTAAGAACTAATCTACAATATTCGAAAGTTTGACGTGCGACAAAGTTTGTGATATTTGTGAACACGGTGTCTTTGTAAATTATAAAATTGCAAAAGTAGTTCATAAGAATTTGATGAGTTTTTGCATTAGTGTGGAATCTATTTATTCATAGTACCTATAAAATTCTCCAAGATATAACCTACGTTCCATCAGGTGGTATGTTCAGTTGTTTTGAGGTTGTAAACGTAATTTTGTTTCTGTAGATGGCTCCACCACAGCCCAAGGCGGCGGCTAAGGCCTCCACGGCCCCCGCTGGCGGAGTCCAGAAGGCGAAGGTTGGCAAACCGAGGAATTATGACTTAGGCAATGGAGTACTTCGTTTCTCCAAAACCAAGATGTTCCACAAAAAGGTAACCTTAAAATCGTATCGTCGTTTTTATAATTGATCTTAGAATAATGCAAATGTAAACGATCTCTTTTATAAATAAATTAAAGTTAATTGTTAATAATTATTATTGTCACTTTTTTCTATTATTATTTTACCTAGTTGGAATGTTAATTTAATGTTTGGATAAACTATGTTCTCAACATTGAATAGTCTACAGTTAAAGTATATGAAAATGCTGTTAAATTGTAGACAGTGGTTTTATTTTGTCTTACTACAATTTTCAGGCTAAATACAAGTTTGTTGGCAAGAAACACCCCAAAGCATCCAAAGCCAAGAAGCAGACCCACGTTGTGAAGCCGATTGGTGGTGAAAAGAACGGAGGCACCCGCTCAGTGCTCATCCGCCGCAGGAAGTCCTTCTTCCCAACTCAGGACAAGTTAGTCAAATTATTTTATAAATATCTATAGGTACTATTATTATAAAGAGGTTTAGTTTGTGAGGTATTCATCGGATTTTTAATATTCTTTTACTAATAGAAACCCTACATAATTTGTGAGTGTCATAGGCTATAAATTATTTATATATTGTTTAAACCCCATTTTACCGCAAGCTATTAAAATTCTTTATGGGAAATACCACAAGATGATTTTTTTAACAAAATTAAGTTTTTTGTAGCTGCCATGATATAATATTATTCTGAGGTCTACAACTTATTTTATTTATCTTAATAAAGTATGTCAATAAAACAAGTTAAACCAACTTTACATGATAAAATAAATGTATTCTTATTGTATCATGCTGTGTGATTATGCCTTAATTTAGTTAATGAACTATAAAGACAAACCCCCATACTAATAAAAATATTTACACTATGGATAAGCTATACAATGTTTGTCCTTGTCTGTCAAGCGACATGTCCAACTTATCAGACAAGGTCAAAACATTGTATAGCTAATCCATTGTGACATTACAAGTTTGCCCCAAAGTGTCTAGTAAATGTTAAGCAAATGAAATCTTCCATTTCACCTCATACTATAAACAAGACAATCTTGTTTGTATTATATAATTTATATATAATCAGAATCTCTGCATCGGCTGCAAGTATTACCATGAAATTTAGTATGGGTGTTTTGGTGGAGAAAAATCGATCTAGTGCATTATTAAGAAACATTTGTTTTTTGTCATGCAACAATATATAAATAATTTCGACTATTATGTCCGTCTGATTGGCAGCTTGGTATGTTTAAGTATGTACATTTTTTGTGTTGTTCAGAAATTTGGAATATGGTATGTTTGAATCCCTGTCAGACAAATATTTTCGTGTTTTTTTTATTTTTATTAGAACTCTGAGCGAAGCTCGATTACCCAGGTACTCATCTTTAACTGCACACAAGTCAATAGGGTAGTATGTAAAATATTTAGTTTAATCTATATATTCTGAAGTATTGAGGTGTGGTTGAGGTAGATATATTAAAACATGTAAAATGTTATTTAAAAGTTAGAATAAGTTAAAATTATCTACTGTCAAAACCATTCATAATTACATAGTTTACTTTCATAAACTACAAAACTTATAAATTAAATTACATTAGTTTATAAACTTAATAGCAATAATTTCGGAGTTATTGGCAAATATGTTCTTGCAACCTACATATTTCATACGACTGCAGGAACGTTTTTTCGTTTTCGTATGGAGCGTTTCTACGAGACTTGCGAAGTTCTGTATAACAAATCTATATGCCTTTGAAAATATTTTAAATATACCGTTTCTTGTGAGAAGTTACTCATATTTTTAAGGGTACTCTTGTTTTATGCTATAAAAAATTTACTTGACAATCCTATTCCAGGATCAAAACTCGCCCGCACCACAAGACGTTCAGCAAGCACGTGAGAAGGACACGGGCTAACCTCACCCCCGGCACGGTCTGTATCCTGCTGGCCGGCAGACACGCTGGCAAGCGCGTCATACTGGTTGGTGTCCTGCCCAGCGGACTGTTGCTCGTCACTGGACCTTTCGCTGTGAGTAACCTTTTTATTTCATATCTTATGGTACAATCTAGGAATTTTGATCCTTTAGTAGGTTAATTTTTTTATTATAATTATGATATGATATTTAACTTTGGTGTGTGTTATTTACAATTGTTTTGTGAAAAACACACCACATACATCTAAAAGTAAGTCGTCATTAAGATAAAAACAAATTATGAGAATGATCTACCCACTAACTTCTATATTGTAATAACTCTTATAATATTATGTCAAAAAATGTTATGACATAAGACACAGGCAGTCCAAACGAATAAAAAGCAGTAATTAGCACGATCTGCAGTCCAAACCACTTATATCCCACCGCGATTAGGAACGCAGTCCAATGCTTTCTCTGAACTGTACATGTGCTGGGCGCTACTATTAATAACAGCGCATCACATCTGAACATGTTGGTTTGGAGCGTCGACTTCTACTGACTGCCAAACTTAAAATTTATAACATTCCACGCACTAGGCCAAAACTGCAGTCTAAACTCTTGAAAACACATTTGCATGCATACTTTGTCATGTATTTCATAGTGAACTTATTCACCCTGTTTGCATTGTTTGTATTTTGCCGCCTACTATTGATAAATATTTCTCAAGAGTGCAGAAAAAAAATTTGGTGATTTGTGTGTATTTATACCTTGCTTTTAATCATCCTATCTATTGGTGAAAACCACTTTAAAATATGTCGAGTTTTTTTAAGATTTTAAGTGTTAACTTCAAATTTATTACATTGTATATAAGTAGTAACTACATAATACAATTTTAATGGGACTGAATTTATTTTTCTAGTATATAATATTACTTTCTACTAAAGCATTACAAAATATAACATACATTTTTCAGTTCAACTCCTGCCCGCTCAGACGTATCCCTCAGAGATACGTGATCGGCACCAGCACCAAGCTGGACCTCGGTGACTTCAAGCTGCCTGCACACTTAGATGATGCTTACTTCAAGAAGAACAAGAAGAGCACCAAGCGCAGTGTCAAGCGCAAGGAGGGTGAAGACATCTTCGCCACCAAGAAAGAAGTAAGCCTCCAAAAATTAACTTTTTGCCCCTATGAAAATCGCGAAATTTTCATATACCGATTACCGAATTTCATATGCTGTGCACATTTTGAACAGAGGGGTTTTTATTTAGAAAAAATACCTTTTTTGTAACAAAATTATGTAGTATATAGTGCTTAAGTATTTATCCTTAAGTATTTATTTTATCTACCCACTTGCTATAACTAAAGTGGTAAAAGGTCTGAACAACATCTTCAGACTACATTACCAAGTATTTTTAGCCAACTTCCAAAGAGGAGGCGGGCAGTATACAGTACAATAATTTTTTTTTTGTTGCTCCATATCCATTACTTGCTGTTGTATGTGTTGCTTTGTATGAAATTGTATGAGATAAAATGCACTACTCGGCAGCGGAACTACGCGATGCGGCACACCATAGCGGTATAATAAATAAATAAATATTTATTATACCGCAAATGGTATCACTACTACTTACTAGGGACGCGTCGATTCGCTCCGGTGCCGCGTAGTGCGGTTTAACCTTAATCGGCAAAAGCGTGACATGCAGAGTGAATGTTAGATATCTAGTAACTGATAAAAGTGACTAGATACCAAACAGATACGTAGTAAACAAATTGTACTGTTGGTCTTAACTACTAACATTTTTAATTTTTGTTTTTCAGAAATACGTTCCATCCGAGCAACGCAAGGCTGACCAGAAATTGGTAGACGATGCCATCATCAAGGCGATCGGCAAGCGCACAGACAAGAAGATCCTGCGGGGATACCTCAAGGCCGCCTTCGGTCTGCGCTCCAGCCAGCACGCTCACAGGCTGCGATTCTAGATAAGCTATAAACACCAATAAAAATCTGACAAAATTACTTCTTTTATTTAGAAATGCCACAGTTTAGTTACAATAACACAATTATTTCTTTAACATAGTTAAACTAGAATTATAGACGACACAATTCATTTTGTGCATAAATTTAGAAAACAATGACTCATCTAAAATACTAATATAAAGAGTATGAATATGTTTGTTTGTTTGAATTGAATAAGCTCCGAAACGACTTTGATGATTGTTGGCACAAATATAGACAACAGGGCAGGACATAGGCTACTTTATTGCGGAAAAATTTTCGGTTCCGAGGAGATTTCCTTTTGCGCTCATGAAGTCGTGGGCAACATCTAGTATTAAAATATACTACAAGTTGGGCGTGATAATTTTTTAATATTACACATGCAAAACCACTACAACTTAGCCCAGGCCATAGTATCTTGAACATGCATATAAAGCGGCTTTCAGACTACGCTATAATATAATAGTATATAGCTCATAGCACAATAATATCGCGCACCATACGTTGTTATGGACACGGTCACACTGTACTGTACTATATATTATTGGCTTACTATACGCTATAAAATGATGCGATACACCGAGTTCATGCTGTGCTTTACGCGCGCCGCCCTCTTCCTCCTCCCTCACCCCCGGCCGTCCTGCAAGCGAAACGAGGGACAACCATACTGAGCTTGCTATATAGGTACTATAAATTCTTGCGATAATGTTGCGTAATGTGCACGCCATGCTATATGGCCTATACATATCATTAGGTCCTTCTTTGCTATACTATATAACTAAATAGTATAGCGTAGTCTGAAATGAGTTTTAGGATCTTTATAAAACTTCGAACGATTCATTATTGTATGCGTTATGAACAATTTGTATCAACATGTTTGCTACTTGTATTTGAGGTATTGCGGGCGTGCCCGCGCGGATGGCGACGGCCGCACGCGCGCGCCCACACGCTCGCGCCACTCCGCCTCCAGACGCGCGTATACGCCACCTGCAGGACAGATAATATGTCCTTATAGAAACCTTAAATATATAGGTATCTTAATTTTGAAAAGAAATCTACAATTCAATATTTGGCTTATGGCATACAATGTCCTCACTTATGATACGCACCAAAAACAATACATATTGCAAAACGCCAAACTTTAGATTGGAGAATATATTTGTGTGTGTGTGTGAAATCTTGTGTCGTATTCGGTGAGAATACATTCGTGTTTGTGTGGACTACGTACAATATCGACAAAGTTTCTAAACATTTTCCTTTGTACTTCTCTGGACGACTCAAAATATTTCAACACAGGATTTGACCGAAACGACGCGATTTTCACCCTTAGGCATTAATTATAGGGTCACCATCTTGGAAAATAAACTTCAAGATGGCAGATTGGTGCTTGTACGTACCTGGCGGCGCTACAGGGCGCGCGCGTGCGTGTCGGCGTGCGAGCGCGTGTCGCATGCGCGCGGCGGCACTCTCCTCGTAGCGGCGCTGCGCGTCCTGGTTGCTGCGTGCCGACGCCGCGCCGCCCCACACCCGCGCGGCGCACGCGCCCGCGCCGCGCGCCCGCCCGCGACGTCCGCTGAGAATTACCGCACTTTTTTATGTGTATAATATGTGGATAGTGCATCGCCTTATTTATCTCGGGCAAGACGACTTTTTGTGATACTTTAATTACGTTGCGATTCTGGATATCTTATATACAAACGTTCCTATCAATAATCGTGAATGTTTTGCACAAAACACTCTCGTTCGACTCGGGAGTCAAGATGCCGTATTAGTTGCGGAATAAAGGCGCGGCAATTTAAATGTAGTAGCCGATCAACTTACGAGGCCTTTTGGGGCGGCAGCGGCGGGCGCGCGCGCGGCGCGTCCTCCTCACTGCGCGCGCTGCTGTCGGAGCTGTCCTCGCAGCTGTCCGTGCTGTCGCCGCCCTCCACTACCCCCGCACCTGGCTTCGCATGCGATACTAACGTGAGTATAGTTTCCACAATACAAATGTACTTACTTAGCTATCAATGCTTAACTAGAGAATAAAGTTAATTTTTTTTAAATAAAACAATGAGAAGTTAAAGTAATTAAAGAGTTTTATACCTACCTTACAATATGTAACTAGAAAATGATAAATGAGATTTTAAATTACAAACTCGGAAGTGAAAATATAATAATTTGCCTTGAGACTACAATGAAACAACATACTATTTTTCTTGAGCCTCTACACTGATACCTCAGTAGCTCAGTCTTAACTAAAACTATCAACAACTTATTACAGAATACAGTATCAACTTTCACTACGGGTGTGCAGTATGCTGGTCCAAGTCCAATTCAACTGTCAGTACCTATGTAACATGATATTGGGAGTTTATCAATATTTATACTTCGTTTTAATTCAATTTAAACTAAACGTAAACACAGATTACATTTGGACCAAATTATTGTGTAATTGTATTTCTATATTGCACGGTAAACTAAAATTGCATGGTGAGCGATATTGAAATTGCTACTAGCGTTTAGATCAGGGTTTCTCAAAATTACTCCTACAATTGTCTCAATTTGCGACACGAAACAGTTCACATCACAGTAATATTAAAAAATATTTCTTTTGACACTATTTGTTACCTTTTATTGATATAAAAAACTTTATTTCTTCAACTGTCAACTTTATTATTTTCTAGGGGTGGGGTGGTTTAATTTAATTAGTTAGTTAAGAAACTTTAACAGGGGTTCCTAGAGCCAAAAGTTTGAGAAACCCTGGTTTAGATTACATCGGATCTGGGCTGAGTGTATACCTGGTGGCGGCTGGGCGGGCGCGCGGGGTGGGGCCGGCGCTCGGGGGAGGGCGGGGCGGGCGGCGCGGGGAGGGACAGGGCGGAGCGCGCCGCCAGCGGCGAGCCGGGCCGTGCCTCCGCTGTGCGTGTGTAGTGGGTACAGTCGTGTTCGTGTACTATTTATAGTGGTTGCTTGTGACTTAAATGGGATTTTTTGATGACTGTACTGCTGTTTATTTAGGTACATAGTTACTAGGTATTTATCAAGGATATACTTTAGCGTCGAGCTATCGCCACTAGCGGTACCTAATCTCCGTTTCATTATTTACACTAATTTCGGAACTTTACACTAATTCTGTAAATATAAACAAAGTCAGTTGAAATATATACACCTGGGAACTCAAAATAAATATAAATTTTGATTGAAATTAAAAACCAAAATAAACCTATTTATCTTTTGGGTTACCAATGAGATTTTGCTACGTGAGTGTTGCCAATGTGAAGAGCGTATTTACAGCAGATATATGTATGTAGCTACACCAGGATCTCTTTAATCCGAACTCTGAAAATTCATCCCCCGTTCGGATTCGTGGAGCGTTCGGATTATAGTAGGTATATAGAATCTATATGCCATGACTTAAAAATATGTAACCGTGGAGAGGCACGAGCGACGCAATAGCAATACAAAATGGCGGACGAGTAACAGAAACAAACGCACACTATACGTACACAACTTTTGATGAGCAACTGACGAGACGAGCGAGACGGCGCGGCGATGGAAGAAGTGGGCGGCGATACGATGTTCGGTTTACAGAGGTGTTCCGGATAAGAAGGGGTTCGGATTAAAGAAGCCCTGCTGTATAACTAGAATTGTTGCGCTACGACAGGATGACTTTTAACACCTACTGTTATTATTCTTTATTACAGTTATCTCAGTAATACAAGGTGTTGGTCCTTCCAACGCCATTATTAATTAAATCAATTACGTTACTTATTGCTTACTATTTTAACTGAAAAGCGTTATCTCGCGTTGGTTTTCTATAAGGCCATCATATGATTACCAACTACGGTCGAGCAGATGTGACGGACGAGGCACACCCGTCACATGGTTCGGCTACGGTTCAATCTGACCACAATGACGTTAAATTAACCCTTGGGTCTTCAGGAAAAGCGATTGCTGACATTATGACGTCATAATGTCACTCACGGTTGAACTTGTTGTTGTTGGTGAACAGGCGGCCCAGCAGACCGAGTGTTTGCCTCGGAGGGGCCAGCTGGATGCCCTCCCACCAGAACACCTCTTTGCAGTGCACGCGGCCACTGGAGTCGTCGCCTGAATCTGTAGACATATTATAACACTTGGACTAAGGCTGGTATTGTATGAACCTTTATCCGACGGGCCGGGGGAAATTCAGAGCACTGTAAATATAATTCTGCGCTAGTAATATAGAGTTGCAAATGGAAGTGTCGAGTATGACTCGTATGACTCGACACTTGTGTGTTCGATTTTCAGCTCTATTGTAATAATTAGCGCAGAGTTCTATTTTCAATGTTTTGAATTTTCCCCGGCCCGTCGGATTCCGATTCATATAGTCCCAACTCCCAGCCTAAGTACTGGAAATGAGGTTCATAGGCGCCCCGTGCACAGTCAATCTAGATCAAAATCATTGATCGCTGGATTTCAAAATGTCTATCTAGATATTTTGTGATCAGATCCATCAATGCTATACTTAGTTATTAATCTGAGAATCCGACAATGTCAGCCTACGAATGTTGAGTGCAGGACAAATTTCCCTACTGCAGTAGTAGCAGTGATTACAATGACCGCATTTACCTACTTGAATTATAATCATCGAATCACGTATCGACACTGAAAAAATATTCAACTAGAATTCACTATAAAATAATTGAGTAAGTACTTAGGTACCTCTCGCCACGATCCTCGTGAGTCTATCCGGCAGCATCAGCTGCGGGGGCCGCATTGCGATGTGCTCCCGGAACCTCGTCGCCAGTGCCAGCACACCGCTCTCCGCACAACCGCGCTCGTGGGGCAAGTGCGCGCGGAACTGGCAACCCTGGAAATGGGGACAACCTTAAGTAAAGACAGTAGCATCATGTAGTAAGCGTGAGAAGTTAGAAGTACCGTGTGATAACCTTGATTAGAGATAACGCACTAATGGGGCACTGAACTAACAGCCCCGTAGATGGTTCAGGGCCTTTAGTCAAGGTGCATTCGATAATTTCGACGGCGAAGTTCAAAAACAAAATGTATGAGATTTGACATAGGTACCTAAGGCATCGCAAGCGACATGTCATTTTCGATACATTTTTGATTTCGAAGTTCGCCGTCGAAATTATCGAATGCATTTTGACAAAAGGCTCTGAGCAGTGAAGTGGCAAGTGCGCATGGAACTGAGTACTGACAGATGCTGAACCTTATGGATGATGTTAGGTACCGTGTTCCTGGTGATGGTCTCGAAGCGGTACGCACGCTCGCCGCAGCACGCGTGCCGGCCGGTCGCCAGCGCGCCGCCCTCCGCCGCCGGCTCGTGGTACGAGCACCAGTCCATCTGGTAAGTTAACAATGGGAGCTATAATATGCGTTGTTATATACCAGTTCTTCGTGTGCCAAAGCCCACCACACATAATACATAATATCCATTTTCCACTACGGCAATTTGGAAAAACTAGATTTGCTGAATCTCTAATGACTTACACATTGTCTAATTGGACTTTTTGTTGCCCGAGTTAAGGATGATTCCTTAACTCTTGAAGAATATTCAGAGCAAAACATGATATTTTGGGGGTAAGTAGGTCCTGTGTATCCAGGTACAACAGTATACAATTCCTTATATCCTCAGTTCAGTCTAAAACTGTTATTTTTTTACGTTGTTGAGAAAATACTAGAAGCGAAATCAAGACGTGTTTATAGTGAGCGAGAGCGTTCTGCTAGACATTCACACTTAAAGCAGGATACTCTATTCTAGCCATTAGAAACATACCTGATACACCGGGAAGTAGCTATCGCACAGCTGGCACTGCAGGAAGTGGCAGTCGGCCCACAGGCGCCAGTAGACGCGTCGCCACGACCGCAGCTCGCTGTACAGCCACGATATGTACTCGTTCAGGCTCCACGACAGATCCCTGTACAGAGACAAGTGAGTGGGTAATTATTAAGTCCAGGCTGGGACTATAATGCTCCGCAATCCGGAACGTCGGTGAAAATACTGAGGACTGAAAACAGAACTCTGCGCCAATACAATGGAGTTGAAGATGGAAGTTTCGAGTGTCGAGCCGTCATCATACATGACATACATTGACTCGACACTTATGTGTTCGATTTTCAACTATATTGTATTAGCGCAAAGTTTTAATTTTACTTCTCTGAATTTTACCTGGCCATACGGATTCCGGACAACATAGTGCCAGCCTTAAATCTTACAGATAATAATCGGTAAAATCTTCGTAGGTGAAAACTCCCAAAGTAACAAATCAAGATGACTTCTTCAAGATATTCATGCTGTTATCGTCAATGACAAATATTGTGAAATCCGCCTAAATTCATTTGTGGAATGTTTTCATACTGTCCATACATGTACTGATGGCTGGCTCTCTCGAAAAAAAAAAGGTTTGAGGGTAAAACAGAGACTCACTTGGCGTGCGTGGAGACGACGTTGCCGCGGCGGTCGACCCTCATGTTGGTGGGCTGGCACGGCACCTTCTCCGCGATGTGGCGGCCCAGCAGCTTGTTGCATCTGAAGAATTATCACACTAGCATCCTCATTGCCGGTGCAAGGGTCACCCTGCTAGCATAATTTTATGAAGTCTACTAAGTATGGGTTAGCAGACTTCATAATATTATGTAGACAGTAAGTAGACTCAAGAATATTTCACGGGATTTGTTTAGTAAATTGGACAGGTTTTTTGTTTAAATTTAAACTATAGGCATTAACTACTCTCGCAAAGTATAAACGGTAGGAATACATTTTGAAATAATCATCGTTTATAAAAAAATATACCTACAAATTGAATTAGAAATGAAAAGCCATTCTACCATTATTAAAAAGTCATTTATTCTTAGCTAATTAATCAGTCTCAAAGTTGAACATAATTCATTATTAAAAAAAAAACAATAACAAAAAAAACATTCGAAAATCCATCTTACCTTACCCCAGTGGATAATAGGTCTTTACCTATGAAATTGCCGTTCTGCAGTACTGGCCATTTCGAATCAAAATATTTTTTGTTTGGCTAAGAATTCTAATTTCAAAAACTTTTATTTTAGAAACATGGAATTCTTTTTCCAAAAGTAGTCATTTGTTTATTGATTAGTGTTACATTTTTATCGCATTTCAATCTTTATCGTCATCATGGATACGTTAAAAATTCGAGTAATTATGAGTACCGTCGTGGCAGCAACGCGGCACAAGCGGCACGCAACATCAACGACGTTTACGGAGCTAACACTACAAACCAACGCACCACCTTGTATTGGTTTGCTCGCTTCCGTTCTGGATATTTCGACCTGAAAAATGAACCTCGCGGTCGTCCGAAGACTTTGGTCAACAATGACGAATTAAAGGCGATTGTGGAAGCTGATGATACACAATCTACGGCTGAATTCATGGGCGTACCCAGGATTTCAGCTAGGGGGGGGGGCAGCTCATACCTGTTTCGAGAAGATCGTCAGAGACCGCAGGAACTGGGGTTGGAAGCTCTCCATCATCCGCCCTACTCACCAGGCCTTGCGCCTACAGACTACTACTTTTTTTCCAGAATTTGGATAACTTTTTGGCGGGAAAAAACTTCAATACCCTTTGAAGAATTTGTTGCCTCCCGTCCAGCTGATTTCTTTAAGAAGGGCATCAATAAACTGCCACGCACACGCACAACGCTTGTGACTTTAGTTTGAAAAAAGTTTATTTGAAAACCATTTTTTGGTAGCACAATTTTAAACAAACATTCGTAGTTTTGCTTTGAATTCAAAGCAAAACTACGAATTTTTTTAAGTTTTAAAAACGTTTTGGCGCATTGAAAACGGACGGGTCGCTGTGTGTTCGCGGGGGAATCTATTGGTGTGGTTGTTGCTGTCAATCGTCGGCTAATCACAGAGTATGATCAATATCTATCAACTACAATCTATATATCAACGGCTATGCCACCTCAGACCACTTTCCCCCACTCATTTTAACCAAGAATTACAGATGTTACAGTTGAAGAACCTAAACGTAAATAATTTATTCTCAAACACCCTTATTAATAAAAATATTTACGCCACAGATACGCTAATCCACGCTGCTGTCTTTGTCTGTCAAGTGGCTTTTCCAATGTATCAGAAAAAGACGGCAACATGGATTAAGTAGCGTACCTACTTATCCTTGGTGTAAATATACAATTATTTTTATTAATGAGGAGGTATCAGCAAATACTTACTTGCTGCACTTGAAGATCGTGGCGAGCGTGGCGTAGTGTCCCCTCAGCGTCTCCGGCACGGGTTCTCCCAGGGACATGATCATCTTGCAGTACAGACGCGACTGGATCTTGTCCTTCCTGTCCTTTATCTCTTCTAACTCCGCGTTAGTG
The DNA here is from genome assembly GCA_963565745.1 of Phengaris arion. Taxonomy (NCBI): domain Eukaryota; kingdom Metazoa; phylum Arthropoda; class Insecta; order Lepidoptera; family Lycaenidae; genus Phengaris; species Phengaris arion. The sequence goes on from OY751433.1 coordinate 27,036,518, forward strand.
TACATTGCTGCCAATCTGTAAATGTTGGTAAAAAAATAAACCGAACTTAACAGAAATAAATAGTGAAACGACGCATAAGTAAATGCAAGTAACTACTACATATATCAATATATGTCTCCAACCTACTTCAGACCGGCCTCTAGTCAAGATGCATTCGATAATTCCGACGGCAAACTTCGAGAAAATGTATGGGATTTGACATATTGTCGCTTGCGATACCTTATGTCAAATCCCATACATTTTGTTTTCGAACTTCGCCGTCGAAATTATCGAATGCATCTTGACTAAAGGCCCCGAACGTTAGAATAAGTCGCTGACTTTAGTCTTCGTGACATGTTTATGTAGGTATTGCTCCTGCCTACAATTAGACTACGTTACTACTTATTGCTAATGATCCATCTTCACCGAGAACTTACTATTTGGTTAAATAAATCGTGTAGGAACAATTTCTACTTGGTAAAATATTGCGGTACTTATCTAGTACCTTCGTCTCGACAACACTTTAACTAAGTGACTAATAGATAGTTAACTAGTAATTAATAACAGTAGGACATAATATTATGTACCTGGTGAGCAGCACGTCGTTGAGGCAGGCGAGGTTGGTGAAGGTCTTGACGATGTTGTTCATGTGCGCGTGGCAGTAGCTCAGGCAGTCGTGCAGCAGCGGCTCCATCTGACAGTGAAACAGGAATTATGGATAGGGATTAACTAGTACAGCTTAGCAAAAAGAGTGCAAAAAGCAAAAGTGACGCAGTGACAGCAGGAACTAGAAACATTTTCGACTGTATCATCTCTCTGTCACCACGTCATACTCTTTTTTGTCAAGCTGTAGATAGTTACCCAACCATACGGACTGTCCACACGTCCAAGGCACGACGTCGCCAATGTGAAATGGTGCGGTGTCGCGGCACGGTGCGTTGGCACAACGTGCAAATGCACGTAGCCGTAAAAATGCACGTCACGACGCCGGATCGCCGTGACATGTAAAATTCCAGTAACTTACATTTTAAGCAGTTCACGACGCGGCAACGACACCGCGATATACGCCGTTTCCTTACAGCATTCATCCAACCCAATCCAATCCAATTGATTGGTTCACTTAATGCTCTAAGGCCGTTCACATTGACGACGTCGCGTCGTGATGTGGACGCGAGGTCAGGTCATGCCCTATACTTATTTGGAGAAAACATTATTATATATAAGTATTGTATTAAAATTTTAATTTTTACACGAGCCTTAATATAGTTTCCTATCTTAAGTTTTACTTAGTGATCTAGTTGACCTGCAAGAAGGAGGCCGACACCAGGATCGGAACCACGTTGTTGGGGTCCAGCAGCGGCCAGTCGGCCACGAGGATGGAGTCTCGTTTCACCCACCGCATCAGCCAGTCGAAGATCTAGGAAATATACAAGATTTCGCTCTTCAAAAGTGAAACATCGAAGTTATTTCAAAGCACCTAAGTGTTTTTGGCACGTCAACACTTACTGTGCCAAATGCCAATTTACAACATTTAAAAAAATCGATATTTTCCTTTTGCCAGGCGTCCCGCGAAACGGTTTATTAGCATAATCATAGAATAGATAGTATTTGTATTTGGTAGTGCTAAGATACTTAGCTCACAACAAGTCTGCAAATTGTTTAAAGCAGAACAATAAATAATAGGTACTTACCTAAATGAAATTTGGTTCTTTTTAGGTTTTAGATATTATTTTTTTACAAAATACGGAAATGCGTATCTTATATTACATATACATAATACATAATATTGCCTGGATATCACAATGCACAGAAATGTCCATGTCTTCCAATCTCTGCCCTGCGGTGACGTCAGCGAAGTATCCCATTTTATTTATCAGCAGCTTTTGAGGGCATCTGAAGTCTTTCTTCAGGCCTTTCACTTCGTCACATACGTGGATTTCGACATCGCCGCTAAAAAAGATGTATAAAAGTTATTCCGATACCGGGAATCGAACCCGAGCCTCCTGGGTGAGAGCCAGGTATCCTAGCCACTAGACCATATCGGACATATGTATTTGGTCGAAATAGTAATAGTAATATTTGGTCGAAATACTAATAAAAATTAGTGAAAAAAATTGTTGGATTACTTTGATTAATTATAATATAATAGCATCTATGTTGGATTATGTACTTACTCTTGCTTCTGATTAGCTTTTTCTTGTGCCGTCGCGACCGATGATTTGCGCCTACCCAGACGATCTTTCGATTCCTTTTCATTTACAAATGCTGTTGTTGACAAATAAAATTTTAGAAAATTGCTGTTAAAAAAATGGTAAGAACTTTTTGACGTTTTTCTTACCTCCAAAACTTGCTGGTTTTTTCACTTCAGCCAATGTGCTTGGAGTTTTTTTTATTATGGGAGTATACGCACTAGTCGTTTTTATAGGTTTCTTGTAACCGACTAGGTACGGCAATATTGAGTCCAGAATACCTTCGTTTATGACCTAGGACATATCAGCATCTAAGTACCTACGTATTTTGTATTATTTAAGTAGCTACCAACCGCAAGATTCCTTATTTTGAACAATAGCTTACATCATTTAGTTTACAATTTAGATTGGCTTCTGTCCACACTCCTAGCATCTCAACTTTTACTTCAGACGGGAAGGATTTTCTTCGTCCTTTATCTGAAATAATTATTTATGTAAGTATGTTTTTTAAAATCCATAATAGTATACCTAGTCTATGCCAGCGCGGCGCGGCACCCACGATTTACGAAGGCACACAAGAGAGCATGCAGGGTGCGTTATGTCGACTACCTTCAATTTCACTACAACTCGAACGTTTCCTCGTCCACACTTCATTTTTTTTCTTTTCCAGAACAAGTGTTGTATCGCTTTTACTTGAAATAGCCTTTTGGTCGTTGAAAGCCGTTTGGTTCAAAAGTTCTCGTTCTTTCGGTTCTAGCATGTGGTTTATAACGGTTAATTTCGTCAGCTCTTCCCAGTCAATTTTGGTTGCATCTTCGTCGCCTTCCAAGTGTTCGTACACTTGGTAGGCTGTTTTCATGAAATCAAAAAAGTCCTTCACAGTTATCACTTCCGCCAACGAGCTAGGTTTCGGGGGGTGCTGCGGCGAGGATTCAGACTTCTTTGGAGTCTTTAACATAAACATTGATGATGAATCAGGGTCTGGGTTTGGATCTGCCATTTTCAAGGTGAATGCATGCGCTTGTTTTAAGTAAATTTTTATATCGATCTAATAAACACCTTGGAAACTTCATTGATTATGGAAACTTTAAAAGAAATCACATAGGTCTATTATCTGATTTTGTAATTTATTATTTAAGATTCAATTGACAAAAACAATCTTTGGTAAACATACTGAACCTAGAAAATCAAAGAAAATGTAACTATGCTTCGTACTAGTAAATTACGATTTTCGTGTCATCAATGTCAAGGAAGTATGAGTTTATTCTTTGTGCTCATTCCCCTTATTTCAGGTGATCAAGCTATTTCTTTTATTATCAAATCCCCCTGTAGGTACCAGAAGGTTGTCGCAATGAAAACCAAAGATATTTTAAAATACATTGGTACTAATTACGGCAAAAATGGCATTTAATTTATCTACGAATCTTGTGTGGGGATGATAAGAGTAAAAATAATTTGTCTATGGCGTGATGTGTCAAATTATCAATTGTCAAATCAACATTTTCGTATATTTTGTTGTCCTAAAAAGTTATTTAGAATGTATCTAGCTATATTTTATTATGGAAAGTTACCAAGCCGAACATGAAAAGAATATATGGTTCCCTGACACTTTTTGGAGGACTCCACAAAGAGCCGTACCAGGCAGACCTCGTCAGAAGCTCCAACGAAACGAGGTTATGTCGGGGTCATCATATCAACAATTCCAGGCGTCCGTGAACGACGCCTGGGATCTGGGGGATGACGAAATCATTTCCGGAATCGCCGAGACCAGAATATCGAAAGCCATATCGCAAACAGCTGCTTTAAACGTAATAAACTCGCATCGTAATAGCACTAAGAACGTAAACAAAAGTGACGTCAAAGTGGAACGGGAGAACATTAAGCCGAAAGATGAAGTTGTGGCGGTGAAAAAGAATGAAATTAGGAAATTGGGTGGAGCTGGCAGCGCGGGCCCGCTGCGCCACTACCCGGGGCGGCCGCGGCCTGTCAAGTTATCGGCGCTTACTTCCCGGGAGGAGAGCAGCGAGTCTAAGCTGGAGAGGTTCCAGCAAGTTCTAGAAAACTCCGTGCTAGACCTGGACGAGCTAAAACAGCTCAGCTGGTCTGGTATCCCAACTAAGGTACAAATATCACTGTGGAACTTTGTCCTACATTTACCACTGAACTTAGTACTTACTTATAGAGCTCCATAGCCTAGTGGAGACCGTTTGATTCGCACCCGAGAGAGGGAAGGTTCGATTCCCAGGTTGTGGTGTGTACCAATGAGACTTTTTCATATCTCAAGTACATTATACGGACACTCAAACGGTGAAGGAAAACATCGTGAGGAAATCCGCACATGGTTGGCCCCAGACGTATTGACTAGTATTCCTCTGGACTAGGCTGACTGTGTTGTGAGAATGCAGTATGTGCTTAGGCAACCATACAACATTTAAACCAACTGTCTCAGGCACTACAGTATTTCATGAGTGCTTACTTCGCTCGGAGAATATTGTAAAAATCATCCAATAACGGATGAAAAAGGCCTGAGTTATTAGTATTGACTTTACAAGCCTTACTATATTTTATTCATATATTTCTAAAAAACTGTTGTTACCAAAGTATGTAGTGTCACACACCAAGATTTGTCGCAGCATTAAACAACACTGTCATTCCTTGTAGATGTACAAGCCCTAGCGCTCTGCTCGGCTACGTAGGTAATAATTTCAATGACACGGCTGTGTTCCGCTACTGTAGATTATTTATATTGTGATTTTTTTTGATGGTCCGGTACCCGGTTGCGTCCTAGTAAATGGGAAACGCCGAACTAACTTTTCGGGAGAAATCCCATACAGTAATTAATTTTTATAGGCTAGAGCAGTCACATGGCGTCTCTTATCAGGCTACCTTCCTGCCAACTCAGAACGTCGTGCTGAGACATTGGAGCGGAAACGTGCTGACTACAAACACTTGGTCAGGCAATACTATGATGCCGAGAGAGAGGAAGATACGTACAGACAGATACACATAGACATACCGAGAATGAGTCCGCTTGTTGCTCTTTTCCAACAGATTACTGTTCAGGTAATTTTTGTCATTTATAAATAATAATAATAATAATAAATATCGATGGACGCTTCACACCACGTCAATCTGGCCCCGTACTAAGTATCCGAGGAACTTGTGTTACAGGTACCAGAAAACAGGAAGTATATTTAATACTTTTATACTATACATATTATATTTAAGATTTTTATTATATTATACACATATTTAATACACGTCCATGACCCTGGAACACAGAAAAAGTTTTGTTCCTTCGGCGGGATTCGAACCGGCGACCACCGGCTTGAGCACCAACACGCTGAACCACTGAGCCATAGAGGTCGTCATAAGAAACAAGACATTTAGAAATGAATTATTTTTATTTAGCATTTTTGAGAATTAGGGCACGTTTATATGACCATGCGGTGACTGCACAAATGCTGACCGCCTGTTTTCATTCATAGCAAATTGAGCTTTAATGACTAGGCCACATACAGATTCTTAACAATAACCCAACCGCGCCCCAACTGCGCTTGTTGGGCGATTGTTATTAGTTTGTATGTTGTGCCCTAGTTGATAATGCTCAATTTGCTATAAATGAAAATAGGCGTTCGCCTTTCGTGCCTCTTCTAACTGGGCCTTTAATTAGAGTGGTTCACAATCTACTGATACATGTCAGATAGCTTATTTTCATGTTTTGTCTCTGTCAATCAATATCAAATTTGAGTAATTAGAATCAAAACTTCTGAATATGCTATCCAACACTTATTATTATTAGAAGATTGTAACAGACCGCTAAAGATTTAAACTATGCTATTCAGCATTCTTAAGAATGAGAAGACTTAAAGAAGCTATTAATATATCCATGAACTGTGTTTATGCACTAGTTTTGCTAGTAGCTTCAATACCAGGCATAGCTTTAAATACTTGACTTATTTTGACATTTTTCAAGCAGAACAATGCAGGCTGATAAAAATTTCAGGTCATGTTTGAAAGAATCCTCTACATATGGGCCATAAGACATCCAGCGTCAGGCTACGTCCAAGGCATCAACGACCTGGTCACACCCTTTTTCATGGTCTTCCTACAAGAAGCAGCTCCTGGGAAGGAACTGGATAACTTTCCCCTGGACAGCCTGACCCAGGAACAACGAGACATTATCGAGGCTGACTCCTTCTGGTGCTTATCAAAGTTTTTAGATAGTATTCAAGATAATTATATATTTGCACAGCTTGGTATCCAATATAAGGTATGTTTTATTTGTTTTCTTTGCTTGTTGTCTCTAAAAATTTAAATTCCTCACCTGCAGCTGCTGTAAAACAACTCAGACAATGTAAAGGAATGTGATGTCAATTTTAATCTTAAAGAAATTGACCCCAGAGATATTATTAACACCTTTAAGTTGCTGAATATTAAAAATACTGCTGATTTTTGGGGCATGTCTACAAAAGTTATTAAATCAATAATTTACATTGTAGCTCCTTATCTAGCGATAATATTCAATTAATGTATAAAAAGTGGTGTTTTCCCTGACTAAGGCCTGTATTAATAAACCATTCTCAAACTCGTTCTCAAGACCTTTCTTGGCTGAGACAGTCTCAAGTAACAATTAGCTTCTCAAGATGGTCTTTAATTCATAGTACGATCTCAAGACCATCTCAGTTGATAATGTTATTGACATCACTTACTCAACTTTTAAGCCTCATCTACACGACAAAGAACGAATAAAATAACGTTTCGTTTACACTTCTACAAAAGACGGATTTATTGATTATACATTCCTTCAATATTTCTTTTTAAAAATGTAATATTTAATAATATAAATAGAAAAAAAAGTTTAGTCTGTATTTTGTATATTGAAAAAACTGATTTTCATTAATTTTTACGTAGATATTAATATTTAATGTCTAGCATATTAATATCCATATTTTTTTAACAACTACGTAAAACGGAATGTGGATCATTGCCATTCGAAAAAAGTTCTTCTTCTTATTCTTTAAAGTGGCTCCTTAGTGATTCGCCATGTGTTTGTTGACGAAAACTCTGCCTTATGAGTGGGTTTTATGAATAAACAAGGGCACGGTGTACAGGAGGAAGTGTTGAATAATCTAAAATCTAGAACAGACAAATTTAGGGCCAGTACCACAGTATGTACATAAACTTTCAGTAAAAGGAGTATTTACAAAACACAGAACAGATTTAAGGTTGATAGGGCGAGGAATTGTTGGAGGGAGGGATCATATAATGGGGATTGTTTTTTGGGCAGCGAAAAAAAGTTCTGCTGTCAAATCAAGTCAATTAATATAAATCAAATAGGTAATTCGTTTAATATAAATAAATAAATAAATATATTTTATTTAATTTTTAATTATAAATAAATAAATAAAATCGAAAATATTTCTACAAATACTCGACATTGGCAGAATGGTGTAAAACCTTTGCAACTGCGATTACCAAAGAAAAAAAAGAGTAAGTATCAATAAGCGTCTTTTTTTATAACTTTATTTTGTGTTGAGTATGTAGTGTAAATTCTGAGTTTGTTTAATCATAAGTATTTAGATTTTAATTTAAATAATTATAACACACCCAAAAACACCACAAATAATAATGTACTGTATCCCATATCCCAAGCAAGCCGTTCTCAAGTCAAGGTTTGACTGTACCCACGAAACCGCGTCTCAAGTAACAGTTTGACAGCCATGACATCGTACTTGAGTAACGAGTCTCGTTTATTAATACGTTCGCACGCACTTGATACGCCGTACCTACAGCTGTACTTAAGTACGGTCTATTAATTAAAACAACATATTAAGTACTTTCTTGAGAATTGTCTTAGAGATAAGAACGCTTTATTAATACGGGCCTTAATGAAGCATAGCAAGTTAATAACCCTTATTCAAAGCTAGAAATAAATCTGATCCGTCAAATTACAGGCCTATATCGATTCTACGGACCTAAAATATTTGAAAACAATATTTTAACACAGTTATTAGTGCATTTTAATATAAATTATTTATAACATAATAATAAATACGGTTTTACTAAGGGTCGATCCACAACGGATGCTGCATAGGTCTCTTTGTATTGTCTTTGAAGCTTGGGAGGGCTTACAGGTGAATTTGGTGTGTTTTGCGACCTCTCCAAGGCCTTTGATTGTGTTGAGCATGCTACATTGATCAGAAAATTGCACTACTGGTATTCGGGACTCTGCACTCAAAACTTTTGAATTCTTACCTTAAAAAATAGAATAGGTAGAGTAGAATAGAATAGGTTGGAGATATATAGCAAAAGGTCCACTGGGACTAAAATAGAATTAGAATGGATCCACAGGGATCCATTTTAGGCCTATTTCTTTTTCTCATCTAGATAAATGACTTACCTTGTCTTGTTAAAGATAATGAGAGTATTTTTGCCGATGACACTTCACTAATTTTTAATGTGAAGCGACACCATTCAGATTACGACGAGGTAAATAGTGCTCTCTCGAAAATAGTACATTGGTTTAATGTTAACAACTTACTTTTAAATTCAAATGTTTAAATTTTACTTTGCCCAATGTTAGGCAAGTACAAACCAATATACTATTAAATTGTGAGAAAATGAACTTAGTGGACACCGCTGTGTTTCTAGGTATAACACTAGATAGTAAATTACAGTGGGGTCCTCATATTGCTAATCTTGCAGATAGGCTCAGTTCTGTAGCATATGCAGTCAGAAAAATTAGAGAAATTTCTGACGAAGACACGGCGCGACTAGTTTATTTTAGTTACTTTCATAGTAGAATGTCTTACGGCATCCTTTTATGGGGAAATGCTGTCGACATTAATACAATATTTGTGCTGCAGAAGCGAGCAATACATTCAATTTACAAAATGTCCCCTTTTGAATCTCTGAAAGAAAAGTTTCAAGAAATAGGTATTCTGACCGTCGCTTCTCAATACATTTTGGATAATGTATTATATGTTAGAAAGAATATTCGGCAATCACTATAGAAACACTAGAAATAAGCACAAGCTAGATATACCAGTGATCAGAGTAAGTAAAGTAAGTAAATCCTTTAAAGGTCAATGTTATAGAGTAAAATGCCTATACAATAGAATCCCAGAACACGTTCAAAATCTTTCCATTAATAAATTTATAAAAGTAATTAAAGAACGTTTGTGTGCTAAAACTTATTATATTAACTTATCAATGACTTTATTGACGATCGCACACTATGGAAATAGGATGGCCACCTGCACGACCGCTTCTATGTACTATATTATGTATCTGTCTTGTTAATATTATATAGACTAAGTTTACATATTGTAAAAATATATATTTTTAAAAAATATATTTTTTTTATCTTTTTGCTAAAAGATGGCCCCGTGTGAGTTTCTTACGCCGGGTCAGTTCCCGAACCGGTGGTACGCATCACGTAGGACAATTCCATAAGCGTTGCTTTGTAACCTATATGGAAATAAAACTTTAGATTTTTTGATTTGATTATCTTCTCATCAATCAATAATTTATTTCACAGAATGTGGCTAACAATAGTGGATACAATAGGTACATTAGTTCATACACATCCTACCATAACAATGGTGTGTGAATATGTCAACAAGTAATTATTATGATTAAATATAGAAAATACAAATTCAATTAGTTACATATTAGTCAATTTTAATGTTAATACAAATATTAAAAGTCAATTTTTTTTTCAAAATGTTACGTTTTCAAGGTAGTTATAGAAATATCAAAATAATCTTAAATTATTACAAGCAATTAAAATCATCAAATAGTAAAATTTATAATCATAATAATAATAAATAATAAAAATACACAGTCAAAAAATTTGGTTGACAATATTTTAATACCTATATTTAAAAAAAAATACATGTCTAAAATTTAAATTAAGAAAAAAAAAACAAATAATTACATTCAAGTCATTGTTTAATGTAATTACATAATTATAATAATAAAATCACGGATTTTTTTTTTTTTGGGGTAGGTACGTAGGTACACGTAAAGTGTGGATGATTTTTTTTCTCGCGTCTACCCCATAGTGTAAGGTATCATTAGATTGGTATTTTATAAACATTGGTATGTGGTTAGGTTAGGTTAATAATAGGTTAATTTTAAATTTAATTTTTAATTTTACATAGGTTGCTAATACGATTTTTTGATTTAGGTATCTGTTTGCGAGATCTTCAATTTTAAAGCGCTTTTGTTTGTTAAAATAGAGCGTCTCTCTAAGCTAAACGGTTGGCTCGAAAAATCTGACTAAATTCATGATGGTAGCCCATGTGATGAAAAAAACATACTATATTGGCTTTTATAACTTTGTTAGTTCATGAGTAAAATGCGCTTCCTTGGAAAGGTTTTTACGAAATAATATTATCTAAACTGTATCAATATTATACAGTTTATATATATAATGGTACAGATAATGATGACCAAGTATTACTTGCGTCTTCGGCCGAGGAGTTGCAGGAGATGGTAACTGCTATGAGTGGAGCTTTTGTTAGAAAGGGAATGAAGATGAATGTAAAGAAGACGAAAGTGATGGTGTTTGAAAGAGATGAGGCAGTGACAGACTACAATATCGTGATTGGAGATGAACAAATTGAACAGGTGATTGAGTTTGTGTATCTAGGATGAAAGTTTACAAGAGATGGAAAGTGTGAGAGTGATATTGAAAGAAGAGTGAATGCAGGAAACAGGGTGAATGGAGCTTTGCACTCCTTTATGAACAGTCGGAAGGTGTCTAACAAGGCTCGTTTGGCTGTGCGGGTGTGGTGTTGATTCCGACACTCATGTACGGAAGTGAAAGTTGGGTATGGCAGAAGAAACATGAAAGCAGAATAAATGCAGTTGAGATGAGAGCGTTAAGAAATATGATAGGAGTTAAACTGAGTGACAGGATAAGAAATAGTGAGATAAGAAAACTTTGTGGTCTGAAAGATGTAGTGACAAAAATTGAGAAAGGTATGCTGAGATGGTTTGGCCATGTCGAGAGAATGAATGAAGAACGATTGACGAAAAAAGTGTATAAGGCGAGTGTGAATAGAAGTGTTGGAAGGGGTAGACCTAGGCGGACGTTTCGAGACCAAATTGGGGATGTCTTGAAAAAAGGCCAGGTCAAGAGTACCCTAAACCGAAGAGCATGTATGAAGGGAATAATGAAAGTGGACGAAGCGAAACAAATATGTAAGGATCGTAGCAAGTGGAAAGAAGTGGTCTCTGCCTACCCCTACGGGAAAGAGGCGTGAGGCGTGAGGCGTGGCGTGAGGCGTGGCGTGAGGCGTATGTATGTATAATGGTACGGAACCCTACGTGCGCGAGTCCGACTCGCTCTTGGCCTGTTTTAATATTTTTGAAATTGTGAAAATAAAGAACTTAGTACCTTGGTAGCCGAGCTATGCTCGGAGTTTTGATATATTAAAAAAAGGAAAAGAATAAATAAGATTTATCTGATCTGGATTCGAACCCACCACATTCCGAATTATCGAACAAAGCAGAAAATATACAGACACATACCAAACTGCCAATCGGACTGAGATAATAGAGTCGAAATTACTGATATATTTTTGCACGACGAAAGGAAAAATATAAATAGCTTTAAAATGCGCAGTTTCCCACGGATAAGACCTAGCTAGATCGATTTTTTTCCCACAAAACATACTAAATTTCACGGTAATAATTGTAGCCGTTTTCGAGAAACCGATTATATACATACAAAATTGTCTCGTTTAAAGTATAAGATTAAATTATTACCTCGCAACCTTCAAGATGTTAACGCTCAATTACCTTATCTCTTATCACTGATAATAATTAGAGGATTATGTAAACCTCACGTAAATCAACATCATAAGGATTCGGCTTCATTTAAAGCCTTTTTAGGGTTCCGCAATACTCAAGGAACCCTTATAGTTTCGCTCTGTCCATCCGTCTCTCTGTCCGCGCTTCTAGCTTCAGTAATTATTTATATAAATAGATGAATTAATTTAGTATATTTAAAGACTGTGTATAGATCTTGGTTTTGGCGTCATAAAATAACAATAATTTTACATTTTAGGGGTGGCTCTCCAATCTTCATTCATGTGAAGTGTGGATGAAAAATATTTTTCATTATACCCCGTTGTGTTGGTTATCGTTTAATAAGTATTTTAAAATAAAGGCAAAGTTTAATACATGACTTTTTTACAATGTCAACTATTTTCGAGTAATCGGCCTCCAAAGTGGTTTATAAGTTGGTCCCCACTGGCATTTCTAAACTATAGGAGATATAAACTTGTAAGTTTCCATGCTGATAGATCATGCTAAAAACTCTTTAGGAAAATTATTTTGAGCGAATCAGACTATCACTTTTCAAGTAATTCAAAGAAAACCTAATGCGCATTGATAGTTACGGAACCCCCCTTAGACATGGCCTGACATGCTCTTGCTTAGGTTATTGTTTCTACCCTCAACTCAAGTATAAACTTAATTTGAAAATTGACTCTTCCAATTCTAGGTGAACCAGCTAAAAGAACTAATAAGACGTATAGACCTGCCACTACACGAGCACCTGCAGAATCATGGCGTGGACTATCTGCAGTTCTCGTTCCGCTGGATGAACAACCTTCTCACCCGCGAGATTCCTCTGCCGTGCACCATCAGGCTGTGGGACACCTACCTCGCGGAGTCGGACGGCTTTGCCACCTTCCAGCTGTACGTGTGTGCTGCCTTCCTGCTTCACTGGCGCGAGAGGCTGATGCTCGAGCTGGACTTCCAAGGCCTCATGATACTACTCCAGAACGTCCCGACTCAAAACTGGACGGACTCCAATATAAGTATGCTCGTAGCTGAGGCGTATAGACTGAAGTTTGCTTTCGCAGATGCTCCGAATCATCTCCACAATGCGGGCAAGTCTGACAGATGACCCGACACCTATACTTTAGGATGACCTGGATTTTGAACTACAGTTTTGAACTAGATAATGAAATATGACATGATTGAAATTAAACTTGAACTGGATTTGTATTAGCAAAGTTTGGGCTATAAATTCGAGGTCCAGTAAATACATTCGGATTAAAAATATGAATCATCGATGTTATGGAAATCTGCAACCGTAACCGAAATGAGCGTGTATCCGAAAAAAAGTACTATTTGAAACCGTAACCGCATCCGATAGAACAGCTTTGGATAGTTTCGGAAATAGACGGAGCTAAATAATATTTACTACTACATGTTTTGTTAGGATGACCTGTTTACTGAACTCTAGTTTTGAACTAGATAATGAAATGTGAAATGATTGAAATAAAACTTGAACTGGATTTGAATTAGCAAAGTTTGGGCTATAAATTTGAGAACCATTAAAATAGTTTTATATTAAAAATATGAATCAGTTATGTAATGGAGCTCTGTAACTCCAAAGTGGTGGATAATTAAACAAAAAGTTCTTAAAAAAGTCTGGTTATTCAACATAAGCAATAAAGCACGCTTATCGTTTAGTAAAAACGCATTTCCAAAGTGATAAGCATGCTTGATTAATTTTCGCGGTAACAGTTGCTTTTGCGTTACATTCATCCGAAATTATACCTTATTTGTATTACTGGTTAGTTCGATTGTTGTTTGTTTATCCTTTCGTTTGAAAATTAACCGTACCGGTTTTTTTGTTCATCAGAAATAATACCTTATTTGCAATAATTGCAGTGTGAAGTACGAAGGGAATTTCATCGATTGTTAAAACTTTTAACTTTTTGCTTTTCGTTTAAATTTTCACTTCTAGTTAATAGCAACTACAACATAAAACGAAAAGTTAGAAGCTTATAAAAACGTTTTGCCGTTGAAAGTGAAAAAAAGCTTTTTAAGTAAAAAGCGCTTTTTGCATGCTTATTAAAAAACGTGCAACGTTTAAACGTTTATAATTTTTAAGCCGTTTTTTCCATCTCTATCTGTAACCGTAACTATCGGATATCAAAAATAAAAAACTATCCGTAACCGTAATCGAATCAGATATAAAAGTTTTGGATAATTTCGGATACAGGCGTAACATAAATGAGACTTGTTATGACATATTTATTTAATTTGCCGTCCAAGCCGATTCACCAGTTTTTTAGGCTAAATGATTATCTAAACTTGTAATATTGGTATTTCACTTACATTCGTCATTTTCCTAATATCCGTAACCAGAGTTATCCGAAACTAACGGATAATTCGAAATATTTAATATCCGTAACCGAAACCGATATAATTTAATTCCTATATCCGTATCCAGATCCAAAATGTCATATCCTTAACATCTCTGCTAGAGTTTCCTTTATATGTTGAAAACACAGATTTTTGACTTGTGCGCGTAATATTGTGGCGATTTGTACAAGCGTGAAGTAATATTTTAACGGCATGTATTTAAACTTGCGACAAAACAATTATATAATGGATGTGAAAAATTACTCCTCTACACTGTACAAAATTTTAATTTAAATTTTTCTCGGTTTTGGGGGGGTGTTGATACAAAAATATCATTAATTTTGAAATTTCAAAATGGTGGATATTTATTATTCGAAATATTGATATGGGTTTCGTTTACCAAGTTTTGGGGGTGTTGGATACGAAAATGACATTCATTTTGAAATTCCAAGATGGCGGACATATTTCATTTTATAAAAATTTATATGCGTTTCCTTTTGTAGGTGCGGATTACAAAAAATAGTAAATATATATTTATTTGTAAAATTGATATGGGTGTCGTCTTCGAGGTTTTTAGGGGTGCTGAATACAAATATGATATTCACTTTGAATTTGAAAGATAGCGGACATTTATTTTTAACAAAATGAATCTAGGTGTCCTTTTCTAGGCTAAGGGGGATATTAATTACAAAAAAAAAAATTGTAATTTAAAAATGGCGGATGAATTTTAAATACTGTGAAATTCTTCTACCTCAGAAACTGCGTCCTAATGAAAAAATAATGAAAATTTGCTCCCCCTTATTATCTCTGCAAATACATATTTTTTCTATAATTCCAAAAAAATTTAACATAGCTACATAATATTGATAATGGGATAATAATCATCAATCCTAATCAGATTCCCCAAGAAATTTTTAAATTGGTACTCATGTCATTTTTATGAAGAATGAAAATTCTCCATTTTGGAAATTGAAATTGGAACATTTTTTTAATGAGCAACCCCAGAATCCTGGAAAGGACACCCGTATTAATTTTAAATAAAAAATGGACGTCATTTTAGTATTTCAAAATAGATTTAATTTTCATATTAGTCAGAACCCCAAAAAACCTTGAAAATGACACTCATAACAAAGGAAAACAAACTCCAACAGTATCCAAAAATGCTATTCCGTAGCCTGTAAATTGAATTTTTAGCAGCCATTAATTTATCAACCCAATCTGGTTTTATAGGTGCTTACATCGTTTGATGGTCGCCAACTCGGAAGTTAAGTCGCCAACTTACAAATTTCGATGCCAGTTTGGATTAAATTTCGCCACCTTTTTTCTGCCGATTTTTGAATTTGTTGTCTCCTGAGTGCTTTCGCTAGTTTAGTAATTTAGTCGCCTACATATTAATTCGCTGACAAAGTCAGTATGCTCTTGTGCAGTCGCCAACTTATTTTTTATTCGCAAGATTAATTAAATCCCTATTTTAACCCCCTTATTAATAAAAATATTTATACAGTGTACAAGCTATACAATGTTTTGTCTTTGTCCGATACGTCGGAAAAGTCACTTGACAGATATATTGATAGCTTTTTAATTTTGTGTAATAAGTATATTCAAACAGCTAAAAGACTTGCTGTGCTCCATTTTAACTACACCTATTTTATATATTTCAATTTCAATAAGAATAAAACATTTTTTCTACCGAGTAAAAGTAAAGTATTTTGTAATAACATCGTAATACAGAAATGTAAAAAGTTTTTGTTTATGTCAATAATACAGTTATTATATAGTATAATATAGTTGTATGATTCGAAGTAATATTATATACTGTATGTAATTTAATTGTATTATGTTATCCACCCAGTAAACATTGGTCTACAGTCAGTTGGAGTTATCTGTGTGGCCTGTTGAGGAAAATATATATAAATTTTTTGTTTTCCTTGATACCCGTAACACAAGTTCAATTTAGCACGGGATTATATTGACTTAATATTTATATAATATTAATTATGTACTAAAACTGTTATGTATATTTTTTTAAGTGTGTATGCCTGAATAAATAATTCGAATTTGAATTCTTGATCAGACTGTATGACTTGGGTCACTTCACACCGAGACGCAACGCGATGTTACGCTGCGCGCACTTTTTAATAGGGATGAAAAATCGAAATGGTGTGCGGCGTATCGCGACAGCGCGATGCATATATGCGTCACGAACTGACGACGAACGACGAACTGCGAACTGACCCTAATAATTTGTATTGTAAAATGAATGTGAATGTTAGTATATAAATTTTATGGTGTAGGTATTTTTGGCTAAAGGCTAAGAAAATGGTTAACATAAATAAAAAAAAAACTATACAAGTAAAGTTGAAGTTGATAATGGAACAGAAAAGTCTATAACCTTATTTCAAAAATAATTGTGGGAAGGCTGATGCTTCCAACAATGAGAAAGAGAAAAATTATTAAAAAGAGAAGTGTTTCGACTGAGTTTTATTCAAGGGATTGTGAAATAATTTTGGCGAGTCTACATAGAAAATTAAGATTAAGAGAGGCATATTTTCCTTCCATTCGCGTTCAGAAAATAGAAATGCGTTGTTGCTGTTAATCGGCCTGTTTCGGAAAAAACAAATGCATTGTAATACTGTCATTTGGCCTGGTTCGGAAAAAATAAATGCGATGCAATACTTTCAATCGGCCTGATCCGGGAAAAAGAAATACGTTGTTACTATGTATCGGCCTGGTCCGGAAAAATAATTAGAAAACGCTCTTATGCTGATGACATAAGATCGTGCCTCTCACATCGTGTCGTATCGCATAATATAATTGATTGATTGAACATACTACTTTCTTAACGCGAATTTTACTGTAATACATATAAGTTTCAAATATACTCGTAAACATAATTTTGTTCTAGCACAATATATTATTTATGTTTGATTTTTGGCGGCTGATGTTTGTGAAAAACTAAAAAGATCTCACGATTCAAATGGTATGTCAAATGTTATTATATGTACAGTGTACACAGATTATAGGAGGTATTTAGCAATAAATGTATTTTAATTTATTTTTTAACGATCATCGATCGAATCAACGCTTGTTTAAAATAACTACCTACCGACATAGATTTATAAACATGGTTGTGTAAAAAATATGAAAAAAATATGTGTACTGGCAAATGAGGAAAAAAAATAAAAATATGTAATTTAAATTTTGAATAATAAGGACGCGTTTGCAAAATGTAATGTTTGCCAGCGGCCGAGTAGAAACTAACACGAAATGTTTTGTGCAATAAACTCAGGCAGTGACCAAATAAAATAAACCTTATTGCCACGCATTATGAATCATGCACAATAGCAAAACACGTGAAAAAAACGAGTTTATATTTTTTCCAAATCAATTTTTAATATTGTTGGATTATTTTAAAGCCAATTTTAAGGTGATTGTATCCTCTATCTTTGAGTACTTTTAAAACTGTGTTTTCATAGACGTATATGTTATAGACGAGGCATGTTGAGGTGAAAACTGTCTCCACTTTTGGAGATTTTGGGGCCATTTTGACATTTGAAGTATGGTGAAAACCAAGATGGCGTAAATTTTTCTTGTATGAAGATTTGTTCTGTCAAATATCCAATCGAAGATTGGCTATGACGTACATGAAGATATAAAACATTTGTTTGTTTTAGACAAAAAAAATGTACATTAGAACGGAAAAAAAAGATCCTAAACACAACCTCTTTTTGTTAGGGTGAAGAGGTTCTGGAAAATTGTATTTTATATTTTCAATTTCAATTTTTATAATGGTTTTTACTATTTTACAGATAAATAACTACTCTTACAACAATTGTTACTAAGAGAATACGCTTTTTGTAACATTTGTTAGTTTTATTACATTTGGTTTCATTTGGTCGCAAATTCGACCGAAAGACAGCTAATTTATGTCAAACTTGTAAACGCGTAATCAAAATATGTCAGCTTCGAATGTTGGAACCCACTGAAATTGGACCCGATTCGTATTCTAGCGAAATAGTTTTGAGTAGACACTAGACACGCAACACGCGTAACTTCGGGATACGCGTGTGATGTTTCCAGCAAAGATTTCAAAGCTAAGGATGGGCTATGGCTTTCATTTGACAGAACAAATCTTCATACAAGAAAAAGTTACGCTATCTTCGCCGTAACTCAAATGTCAAAATGGGGGACATTTTGACATTTGAGTTATCCCTAATTAATAGCCCTAAAAGTGGGGACATTTAAGTGGAGACGAGTATTTTTGCCTCGACATGCCTCGTTTATAATATATACGTCTATGGTTATCAGTTGTAACTTTTAAGACGCATATTATAAAATATGTAGATAGGTATCCTGAGGATTTTCTAAAGAGGAACCGTAACTGCAGTGGTTCGAGTTATGGGACTTTTATATGTAAAGTGGAGTACAGGCCTAAATATAAGGTTCAAAGTCGTCAAGCAAGACGCGCACGTGTAAATTTACCTTGATGTACAATAAAAACAATATTTAAGTGTTTGATTATGAAATTTGTATTTTTTTTGTCACAGAATTACATTAAAAAGTGTT
Source organism: Phengaris arion (assembly GCA_963565745.1). NCBI lineage: Eukaryota > Metazoa > Arthropoda > Insecta > Lepidoptera > Lycaenidae > Phengaris > Phengaris arion. The sequence goes on from OY751433.1 coordinate 27,055,429, forward strand.
TTTATTGTATGTTGAAGGTCTTGTTTCGGTTTAGGTATATATTTTATTATTATGTAACAATAAATTAGTTTATATTGTAATCACACTTAATTTTACGCGTATATTCGCCTTAAATAAATATATTATAAAGTGGGTGCCTACATTTTATTTAATCTTTATCGCGCAGTGAATATAATTATTTAAATGCAGTATTTATGTTCTAGACGTCTTCACTTTGTTTTGTGCCCCAAAGAGTCGACATAGTGGTTAGGCCGACTTCGGTCTTCCTCCGGATAATAGCTACAAATAACTATGGTTCTTTCGCGTTAAGAATACGGTGAATGCGTAGGTACATATGTCAAATTGTCTTACTTTAATTGGTTATTGTGAACACGGCATTTGCGTCATTGGTCAATTTTAACGTATGTACCCACGCGGTCTTAACGCGAATACACTAGGCCCGGGTTATTTCATTAGAGTTAGCCGGGCATAAGTCTCAAGCGCTTAAAGTTAGTATATTATTTCGCAGGGACCTACCTGACATTATATACTAGCTTTTTCTCGCGGCTCCGCCCGCGTAAATGTAATATCGGGGAGCCCACGGGAATACTGCACCTTTTCGGGATAAAAAGTAACCTATGTTTTCATACAGAGCCTACACTACTTCCATACCAAATTTCATCGAAATCCGTTCTGTAGTTTTTGCGTGAAAGAGTAACCAACATCCATCCATCCATCCTCAATAACTTTCACATTTATAATAGTAGTAGGATTTGGCATCACAATGTATTTGTTGTTATGTAACTAGCTCTAGATGGAAAAATATAGCCATATGATATATCAGCTATATTATAAGTATCCATTATCCTTAGAATTTATTAAAATAAATACCAACAAAATATAGCTCAAATAAAAATGTTTGTATGTAGGTACGATGTTTTCGACATTAGTAGGCGTTATGATTTTTTACGGTTGAATATACTGTCAGGATACTTCTATAGGTATAAGATTTGACGGCCCCTGTGGCTCAGTGGTTAGCGCTTCGGCGCTCAAGCCGAAGGTCGCGGGTTTGAATCCCCCACCGAGGGCACAAAAAGTTTTCTATGTTCCTGGGCCATGGACGTGTATCGTAAATCTCTGTATAATATAATAAAAATCTTAAATATATTATGTATAGTACAAAATATTACGGTTGTCTGGTACCCGTAACACACGTTCTTCGGATAGTTAGTACGGGACCCGGGGGCCAGATTGACGTGGTGTGTGGCATCCACAGATATTATATCATATTGCTGTGACCTGGGACTGAACAGAAAAGTCAGTAGTCTACGTCTATTACAAAGTACAAGCGTATAGATTCAACCATGATTCAACATTGGCCCCGCTGCCCGCAGCCCACTGCACCTGCGCGGCTCCTGACCTTGGCCGAGACACTGACAGAATGGAGTAAACAAAGCAAAATCCACTATTGACCTAAAGAAAAGTATTCGTTCTGATAAAATAATGCAAAGTGAAAACAATAAAACTAGCGCAAGGCATTGATTTGTCTAGAAATATTACGTCTATGTAAAAAAAGTGCAGCTTAATTGTCAAACAGAGGAAATGGTAGTTTTTGAAGGTAAATACTTAGGTAATTAACAGATTTTACACTCCACAGTAAGCTTTTGCTAAACGAATAATTAAGTTTGCTTGCATGGAATACTTACAATGAAAATTGCAAAATGTGTTTTTTTGCTGAAACTGGATTTTGTTTTTACCGCTTATTTCCTGCATAAAACATACCTATAGGCTCTTTTACCATTATTTTACTGATCAATAGTCAATATTTTCAAAGGTACAGCGATTTGTATACAAAATTTTGCAAGTCTCGTGAAAACGCTCCATACATAAGTCGTACCTAGCCGTGACGTCACGCCTAGGTTAATGTGTATGAAGTATACCTACGGCCGCAGGAACATATTTCTAAATATCTCCGATATTTGTGCGTTTAAGTTGATACTTACCATAATGTATAATTTGTAGGTATATGATGTGAGTAAACTAATGATGTAAGGTAGTTTTGTTTAACTACTAATTTAGCAAAAAAATAAACTTTTTTGTACTTTTTAGATGTATCTAATTAATAAACTACACATAAAATATTATATATTTTTACATTTGCCAAGTAGTAATGTCTAAATATTTCTGAGTATATTAATGATGTAGATGTAGTCATCTCCCCTATTGTTTATTAAGTAGGTACACCACTAAAAGCTAACGGCCGCACTCGAGCCGCACTCAGACCAATGTAATGCTCACCTAAATATGGACATTATTTCACAATCTCTACTAAGTAGCTACTTATGTAGGTAAGCATTAAATGCTAATTAAATGTTTCTGAGTTTTTAACCGACCTCCAAAAAAAGGAGGTGGTTATATTAAATATTGAATGCCTATTGAGTATTGCTACATTTTTCCGCCGACTAAGTACTACAATAGATTAGATTATAATAATAATTTATTAATATTGTATCTAATTAATGTCATCACTGGTGATTATTTATTCGGTCCACAGATCGGTAATGCTTATTTGGGTGAATACCACGGCCTCTCAGAAATCCGGCAGAAAATAACGTTTGAGTTTGTTTTACCGGAGGCGTGAGGGGAACCTTAGTCGTTAAGGGGTCTAAGTACCTACTTTAAAAGTCCGGGAACGTTTATTATGTAACTTCTTTGAAACTCGCCTTTAAAAAGTTAATTTGACGAGTGAGTATACAATACCAGACGCCTAAGGAGGAGGGGCTGCTTTAAAGATCGGGAACGCCTACTCTACTTGTACCTACTCTGGTAATCCAGCGTAATAAGCGCATAAATGAAATGTTTTGTTTGTTTAATAATATTAGGTCTATACCTATGAAATTGCCGTTTTGTATGAAAATTTAAACGATTTTTTTTCATGTATTTTTTATTTCTATTAATCGAACCCATGCAATCAATGCATCTTTGCCAACGCAGTGGCAGTTTATTGATGCCCTTCTTAAAGAAATCAGCTGGACGGGAGGCAACAAATTCTTCAAAGGCATTTTGTACTGCCTCTCGGGTAAGTATTTAATTTTTTTCCCGCCAAGAAGTTATCCAAATTCTGGAAAAAGTAGTAGTCTGTAGGCGCAAGGTCTGGTGAGTAGGGCGGACGACGGAGAGCTTCCAACCCCAGTTCTTGCAACTTGGAGACCGTCTGATGTGCAGTATGAGGTCGCACGTTGTCGTGCAGGAGCAGCGGAGACGAGCGATTGACCAATGCTGGTTGGAGATGTGCCAGCTTATCCATCATTGTGTTCAGTTCTTCACAGTACACATCTGCAGTAATGCTCACCCCGTTTGGTAAGAAGCTGTGATGAATCACACCGGCGCTAGACCACCAAACAGTGACCATCACTTTTCTAGGGGTAAGTTTTCGTTTAGGGCATTGTTTAGGTGCTGAACCAGGATCCAATCAACTTGCTGATACTTGATTGTTGATGACTACTTGTTGATTTTATGACCAGTACTTAATTATTTTCAAAATTTCGGTTTCCAGAACAACAATACGCAAAAATTTTGGCTCGCTCGCTATTGATTACACGAAGTATATTTATACATTTTAATCATAAATTTTACTGTAAGTTTTGCAGTTTAGAGCTAGGCTCTAAACTGCAAAACTCGGAAGTCGCGGGTTCGATTCCCGCATTGGAACAACAAAAAATGTTGTTTCCAAGTTTGGTTAGACAATGCAGGCTGATCACCTGATTGTCTAATAAGAAAGATGATCCATGCGTCAGATGGGCATGAAAAAAGTCGGACCTAAAATCGGAAAATACGGCTCCATTGTTTACATAAACACTATCTTTTTATTGTAGAGTTTACAGATTATGTTATAATGTTTTATAAAATTGGAACAGGTCAAATATTAAAAAAAATGTCTGCCTCGCTCCGATCTGCTGATGATTTTGGTACACATTCTTACAACGTGCGTAAACTCTTCAATAGGAATATAATATAAAATTTGAACTCCGCTGCTGATTTTAGATCAGTTTTTTAAAGTGACATTCGTCATCCGTATCAGATACAATAATTAAACTAAATAAAAAATTCCTTAATTTAGGTAGATTGCTATTGCTAGCAATTTTCTCTCTTTTGTTAACTTTTACCCTGGGGCTGGGGGGCCCCAATTTTTTTTTGATATGGGGCTCGCTATGCCACTGGTTCCGTACCACTATATCAACAATTTACATGTCTTACTGTGTGTTTCCAAGTTAGGCATATTTATCCTGCCGAGCCGACCCATTCGTGCCGAACCAAGGCCCTCATATTTTAATAGGTGAGTGATGATAATGAGGACATGATTTTTAAATTTAAACGTTAGCTGTTGCTATCTGTAGTGCAGCGCGGACTTTCCGGAATCGTATCCTGTGGCGATAATAACATTTTGAACCTAGGGAGGGGCATTGTTGTGATTAATTTATTAATTTATACTGGTGGTCGCCCTCTGGTGGAAATTCGCCGTTTAATAAATAATTTAATTTTAAGTTTGTTTAACGTAAACGTTGTGACACATTATCAAACGTCAACAAAATTGTAAGCTATCAAACGCACGGTAGTGTGTGTTAAGTCTGCGACTATAATGTCCGGAATCCGTAAGGCCGGGTAAAATTCAGAGCACTGAAAATAGAATTTTGGATTAATACAATAATGTTAATACATACCAATGTCAAGGTCAAATCTTACAACTCTACACTCATGTGTTCGATTTTCAACTCTATTGTATTAGTAAATTTTTAATGCTCTGAATTTTCTCTGGCCTCACGAATTCCGGTAAAGCGCTTAATTTTATTATTTTATATAATTTTTCAAATTATGAAGGAGTTTATTTAAATTCAACATTTTCTTTAAGTTTGCCATATACCATTTCCAGTTATTACTTTCCAGAAATTGTTCCTTTAATAGTAACACTATCGAATCGTGCAATAATACAGGTGATTTTTTTTAAAAATTTCGACGATAAAAAAAAATGAGCTGCTAAAACCGTTATATGATGTATGCATTGATTTAATATACTCTGGATTCACTATCACAAAAAGTTACTGGAAAAGTGTCCTCAGAGTACATGTCAGTTTCTTTTTAAATTTTCCATGACGTTTGCTTTGCTTTACAATTATAGACTTTAATCCTTAGAATACATTGCTGAATATTGACTGACATCATAATGTACACCTAATAAAAAAATATTTGAAAGACAGAGTATTGGTGGAGTCGTTATACGATTTTATTTATTTGTTCTGTCATCGGGTTTTTACCCGCGACGGAACGGTTTGGGGTGAATTGTTTGTCGCATTATCTCCAAAAGTACTAGTTCGATTTTGATGCGGTTTGCAGTGATGGGTTCGGGTTTGATAGGTACATATTCATAGGTAGGTGTTACGTTAACAGCCTATCAGGGGGCGCTGCAGTAAAAATTTGTTTGTGCAAAATCAAAACTACTAGTCCGCTTTTGATCCGGTTTTCAGGAGTTATAATTATATAAATATAATAATAAAAATAGCTAAGCTGATTGACTGATGTATCAATGCACAGGTTAGAAGTTTTAAATTTTGCACATGTATATCTCATATGACCTAGGCACCCACTAAGGAAGGGCTTATCAAAATTCATCTCCCAAGGAGGTGAAATGGGGGATAAAAGTTTGTATAAAACTTTTTATTCCTTGGACATATTTGCATGACATTTCGTATGAATTGAGTACGAAAAAATAAAGAGTTAGGTATTTCAGCGTTTTCTAAAATTCAGCCCCTAGGAGGGTAAAATAGGGGATGAAAATTTTAAAATTTTCGTCCTCTTAATTATCATATAGCGAAGCTGCGGTCAAATATTAGTTACTATTAAATAAACTTTATCGACATGAATCACCACCTAGCTATGCTCTCTAAAAAGTTTGAATTCAAGGTCAATTCAAGTGCCCGGCGTGGTGTAGTGGGTATAACTAGCTGTTGCCCGCGGCTCCGCCCGCCTACATATAGTATACGACGGTAATAATGTACTTTTTCGGGATAAAAAGTATCCTATGTTTTAATCCACAGCTTAAACTACTACCATACCAAATTTCATCGAAATCCGTTCTATAGTTTTTTTGTGAAAAAGTAACAATCATCCATCCATCCAGATTATAGCCTATGTCACGCACAAATAACGTAGCCTTCTATTGGTAAAAGAATTTTCAAAATCGGTTCAGTAGATCCCGAGATTACCATTACAACCTCACAAACTTTACCTCCTTATAATATTAGTATAGAAGTATATTTTCATTAATAAAAGTCAGCAAGCATCTCTATTCATTTACAATGTTACTCTGTTCCGAAGAGCTGGTTACCATGGAGACACCATGTTATCTCGTACTCACTTGCACCCACTATGAACTTCACGCGAGAAACAGAGACAGTAATTGCGTCCTTGTTGTATTATAATAATACGATGTATTTAAATTTTTAAATATTTACGTTGAATAACATTTTAATGAAGTTTTAAGACATATTTAGCTATAAACGCATTAAAATATCAAATATTGAATAATTACTTACCGAAATTAAGATATTGCTATATTAGCTGAACGTTTACGTAGGTATTACCTGGTCATTGATGTATATTAATACCAGGAGGAATAAGTGAGAAGTTCTAATATGGTCGTAGCGGCTGGGCACCTCGCCCTGGGCGCGGAAAGATCGGAACATAGAGTGAAGGAGTATAAAGACTGTAATTGAAAGAGTAAACGATATAAATTGAATAGTCTAGAAACAAACACGATAAGTAAATATAATTGTAAAAGTAAAATTGCACAATAAACTTATGTAACAAAAATGAATGTAATAGTAAATATAGATTTTAGCAGAATGTACAGATAGAGTAGATAAGATTCTGGGAAAGTAAGAAAGGAAACGAATGTAACAGTTAGACATAATATAAATTAAAAAAGAGAAATGTAAAGGTAAAAGAAAAAATGAAATGTGAATCTATAAAAGAGAAATGTAAATGCAAAAGAGAAAAATAGTGTGAAGTAAATGTTAAAGTAGTGACTAACATAAATGAAATGTATAATTTAAGCAAGAAAATAGAGTTGTAGATGTAAGCAAGAAAATGTAACAAAGAGAAAGAGTTAGAAGAAATGTGACATAAAGAAGTAAAAAATTGTAAATGAATAATTAATGTAAAGTTAAATATAGTTTAAAATAGCAAAAAAGGAAATGTAAAAGAAGCAAGATATAAGGAAATGTATTAATAATAAATAATTGTAAATGTTAAAAATTAAAAAAGTAAAAAATTGTCCTGACTCATGGTTGGAGGAACAAGCAGGCCCAGAAATGGGCCTTTAAAAAAAATAAAAAAAATATGGTCGTAGCGCTAACTCATGTTAAGCAGCGCCGGTCATGGTCATACGCCTAATACCTACTAACGTTTTCCTATTCAAAAGATTTTCGAAATCATTAAAGCACGACGACGAAGAAATCCTTGCTTATAATATTATAAACGCGAAAGTTTTATGTATGGATGCTCGTTACTCTTTCACGTAAAAACAACTGAACGGATTTGGATAAAATTTGATGTGGTTGTAGTTTAGTCTCTGGATTAACACATATGCTACTTTTATTCGCAGCAAAAGTACGGTTCTCTTCTTTTTCGCATGCGAAGTCGTGGCTAACTTCTGGACTATACTAATATTATAAAGAGGTAAAGTTTGTTTCTTTGTGAGTTTGTGACTTTCCGAGATTGTAAGGGGTAATCTCTTGATCTACTTCAACCGATTTTTTAAATTCTTTTACCAATAGAAAGCCACATTATTTGTGAGTGTCATAGGCTAAGTATACAGGGTGGCCAAAAAGTCATGGATCAAACGAAACAGGGAGATAAAGGAGGTAATTTCCAACAAAAAATCTTTCTTCAGCATGGCTATAACTTCATTGCACGAAAAGATATGAACTATTTTTGTTTTTTCAATGTAAGTACCGAGTTTTTTTACAATTTAATCAGTAAAAAGTTAAAATTATTAAAAATAATAAAAAAAAGCTGTTGTATTATGACTCGATTTTGTATCAATACTACAAAAAATGTATTGCAGCTCTTGGTATCAAACTTAACGAGCAATTAATGTTTTTCCGTAAATTTTCATGCGTTTCAAAAAATTACTTCTCACTTTAAGAGCACCATTTGAAAAAAAAAACCTATTACGGAAAGGTGAACCTGTATTATAAAATCTTGCCGGTTTAATGCTGATTAAAATGAGGTACGTGAGGTGAGGTAATCTTTTTTCACATCAAGGTGCAAATTTCATAAAATGATAAATTCAAAGGAAAAATTAGATTTTTTCTCATGCATATTACATAGTAATTTCAGAAGCCATTATGAAATAAAAACAACGATTATGCCTAAGTACTTTTATTAAATACAAATTTTTACATTAAATGTTCAAAGTTCCTACCTCTGACCATAACGCACAATCTGCACCGCCTAATAAAATTTGCTCGTAATCGGCGGAATGCACCTCTGTTATTTTGAATTTGTAACTTAGCAAACTCGAGCTTTTGTCGTAGTTCTTGTTCGGTGTTATTCTCTCCATGATACACTATTTCTTTAAAATAACCCCAAACAAAAAAGTCCATGGGATTAAGGTCGGGCGACCGGGGTATACCGGCCATGCAATAGATCCACCTCGACCAATCCACCGGTTAGGGAAACGCTCGTTCAAATGTTCTCGAACTGCTTTAGTGCCTCCTTTATCTCCCTGTTTCGTTTGATCCACGACTTTTTGGCCAGCCTGTATATTAACCCGAATAATGTTAAGTCTATTCCGTGGTAGTCGGATTTGCAGAATAAATAGAAAGTAACCTAACCAAGAGCATGTCAGGACATGTCTATCTAAGGAGCTTTCCGTAACTATCAATGCGCCAGTGGCTAAGGGTCTAAAGAACTCCATTCTTATCAGCTTTCAGTTTACCTCATGAAGACCTCCAACCAAAACTAGTATATTGAAAACAATAATATCTTATACAAGTCAGGTCAGATAAGCGATAGTGCGATGTAGACCGACTCAAGCAACATCTATGTACTGCACGTTGCAACTTTGACACGAATATTTGAATCACAGATCTCTTTAAAACCCGATATATTCGGAGTAATGGTGGGAAATCATAGGAACCTTATCTCGTTAGATATTAAGCTAAAATTCAAATTTGTTTTTAATAGCCGGTTGGCCAACTAAATAACAATATTATTAATATGATTTGTCCGATGACAGTTCGAAGTAATTAAGGGCTATTTTTCTGTGACATTAACCCGCTATTTTGTAGCTTTCACCAATGTGGAGCCGTTATTAGATAATATCACGTGCATCATGAGACGAATGAATTTTTAAAAGTAGCTCGGCGATACCTTAGCCGTCGTCCTTGGATGTAAAATCATGTTATTACGTTAATAATAAATATTGTTCAACTATTATTTTTGAAATTATATTGAGCAAGTGAGAAGTGATAAATCTAATTCGTGTTAAAGTTTTAAGTAATACGTGTTTATGTACTTATATGTGAATATTCAATGTGAGACTACTTGTGTTGTGTTTATTGTTGGTGATAAATCGTTTGAATAAATTGACTTTTACGGTAAGCGGAAAGTTGGATACGTACCTACTATCAATTGTAATTTGTAGTTATCATAATAATAGACGATCATAATACATAATAAATATTATTATGTAATAGGTGGTAGTACCGTGGAAGTATTTCAATATTATGATTATCTTACAATAGTTTATTAATACACAGGAAAACGTTTTATTATTATGTTACTATTTTGTATTTTGAATTATACCTAATTGTAGATATAAGAATACCGTATATATAACTATAGGAATAGGAACCGTAGGTATAACTATAAGATTAGTTACCTGAGTATTTACAATTTCTCTCGGACACGACACAACTCTTGTAACGACCTTGATATTCATACATAATATGGTGCAAATTTTACTTAAAAAAAAACTTGCACAACTCACCTCTAGCGACCTTCCCTCTGAAGTAAAACCACCCTTCGCAATTTTCTTTTAATTACTAAAACTACTATACAAATTAAAAGAGTTTTAAGCATGATCTATCGGTATAGATACTTACAAGTTTCTATCTCCTACAGTTTAGAAATGCCAGGGGGAGGACCAACTTATAAACCACTTTGGAGGCCGATTACTCGAAAATGGTCGACTTTGTAAAAAAGTCATGTATAAAACCTTGCCTTTATTTTAAAGACCTATTGAGTGACGTATCACTTAATATGTATTTTAAAATAAAGACAAGGTTTTAAATATGATTCAGGATGGGGTAGAATGAAAATATATTTTTCATCCCCACTTCACATGTATGGAGAGCCACACCTAAAATATAAAATTATTCTTATTTTAAAATGCCAAAACCGAGATCTATATACAATCTATAACTATACCAAATTTCACCCATTTATATTCAAAATTAATGAAGCTAGAAGCGCGGACAGACTGACAGACAGACGGACGGACAGAGCGAAACTATAAGGTTTCCTTATGTATTACGGGGCCCGTAAAAAACAAGTTTAAGAAACGCTAACGATAAGGCATATCGATAAGATATTTATTATTGAGTTATAGAAAAAAGTTTTAAAATTTGATAGTGCCTGCAAAACGGCCAGCGACAGTATACTTAAGTCACAAAAAGGTGATAGTAGTAGATAGAAAGATATTATAATATTTATTATAATATTGTATTAAAAGATAATATGTCATATTATCAACAATTATGATTTTTTAAACAAATAAGATAATTTATCGTCTCTTAAGTATTTAAAACATGAGATCTTTTCCTTTCACTGCACATAATTTGGACTAATGGTTGAAGAGGTACGGTTGGAGTTGGAACTAGGGCAGAGTTCTATTTTCAATGCTCTGAATTTTCCCCGGCCTACCGGATTCCGGACAGTACAGTCCCAGCCTAAGGTCGTGTTAGCTAGCGTGAGCGGGTCAATACGCACACTTTCCCGGCCTACCGGATTCCGGACAATATAGTCCCAGCCTAAGGTCGTGTTAGCTAGCGTGAGCGGGTCAATATGCACACTTTCCCGGCCTACCGGATTCCGGACAATATAGTCCCAGCCTAAGGTCGTGTTAGCTACCGTGAGCGGGTCAATACGCACACTTTCCCGGCCTACCGGATTCCGGACAATATAGTCCCCGCCTAAGGTTGTGTTAGCTAGCGTGAGCGGGTCAATACGCACACTTTCCCGGCCTACCGGATTCCGGACAATATAGTCCCCGCCTAAGGTTGTGTTAGCTAGCGTGAGCGGGTCAATACGCACACTTTCCCGGCCTACCGGATTCCGGACAGTATAGTCCCAGCCTAAGGTCGTGTTAGCTAGCGTGAGCGGGTCAAAACGCACACTTTCCCGACCTACCGGATTCCGGACAATATTGTCCCAGCCTAAGGCCGTGTTAGCTACCGTGAGCGGGTCAATACGCACACTTTCCCGGCCTACCGGATTCTTTCTGACCCCCGCTGAGTCTGTCTGTCTGTATGTTCACTTTTTCCGCAGCTTCGCCTGCGTTCGTAGGAGTGTTCGTGGCAAAAAGCTTCTTTTGCAAATATACCTACTGCAATATAATAATAGCATAGAGTAAAAATATATAAATGCATACCTACGTAATAGTTTTTTATTATAAATTTATTATAAAGTATATACATATTTTTACTCTGTGCTATTACTATGTTGCAGTGGCTAAGTACATTTGCTGAAGAAGTTATTTGCCACGAACACTCTCCCACGCGGGCGAAGCTGCGGGCTATTATCAATATAAATGTCTGTGTCTAGTTTTCGGTCTTGGAATCATAAAACAATATTTTTATATCTTAGGGCTTGCTTTCCATACATGTGAAGTTGGGGTGAAAACATTTTTTTCACTCTACCCGATCGTGTCCCTGGACCCCAGGTTTTATACACGACTTTTTTAGAAAGTCAACTATTTTCGTGTAATCGGCCACCAAAGTAATTTATAAGTTGGCATTTCTAAAATATAATAGATAGATAGAGACTTGTAAGTTTCCACGCTGATAGGTCACCCTAAAAACTCTTAACGAAAAGTTTTTTAAGCTAAATCGGACAATAACTTTTGGAGTTATTTAAATAATAACTAAATATTGCGCGTTGATAGCTACGGAACCCTATTGAGACATTCTCTTGGTTAGGTTATTTTTAGTTTATTTAACAGAACTGTGCATGGGCACATCACCAGCCAGTCTCGTAATCGCTCTTGTTTTCCCTCCACACGCAGCCATACCCGCCTAATTAGCAGCTGTGCTCGCGGCTTTCCTTGTAGATAACAACGATTTAAATACATACTCCCGTGCCACTGGACGCGCTGTGTGCTGTTGAAACTGTGAGTGAGGCTGGTCCTGGTGAGTTGTTCTGCCTCATGTACGTGGCAATCAAGCAGATGGTATACGACGTTGCAAGTTGGCAACTGCGAAGTTGGAAGGATGGTAAGGCATCGCCCATAGACACAATCGCCTTTACAATTGGTTGACTATTTAAACTGGGATTAAATTCCATATCGCTTGACTGTTTTCTAATCGTTTACTGCACAAAAGTTTTGTTGTAATTAATTTAAGAGTACATATTTTGTGGACAGTAGGTTAGCTGGTTAGTGACATTTGCTTGTTGTCTTATCCCGTAGGCCGTAAAGCCGTGACTCTGCAGTAAAGCATCCACAGATTCTTATATAGATTGTCAAACTGTTGTTAATAATTAGGTATCGTAGCCATATTTTATTTATAATGCTCAACACCTACAAAAGTGAAAATTGACGACATTTTATAATCAAGATGGCGCGGCGCTCTCTAGTAATAAAATTATTTTATTGTAGGTAGAGTTAAAGCATAAAATGATAAAGGATATAAAAATACCTTGAAGTTTTAGCTAGCATATTTAATAATCTAGCTTATGTAAAATTTACCTAATGCTTATTACAAAGTTTAAAACCTAGCTTTCTATATGTTATGGATAGAACAGCAGAGTCAGAACGGATAAACGTACAGTACGTAAATTAAGGTTCTGCAAATTGCTATTCAAAGAAGCACGGAGAGGCAAGAGAATTCAAGAGAACTGAAGAAAGAGAGAAAAGAATAGAAGAGAAGTAACTTGTGCCGGCTGCGGCTCATCGCGAGGCAGTTTGCTTGACACGATGCCAGCTGCCTAGCGAAGGGCAACACTCGGTAGGGTTTTCGACTAGCTGCTCGAACGTTCTGGAACGAATTTGTGGTGGTTTTTAAGAAGTCACTGACACATCATTTGTTTAGGTACAAATGTTTGTGAGTTTAGTAGACGTGTTCATTAGTCATTGTTCATTTTTTCAATTTCCTTTAAAATTTTTAGACACTCAAATTGTGTAGATTCAGTGTGTTTCTTAGTGTCCTATTTTTCGTAGTCATTTTGAAAACGTACGTAACGTAACGTCAGATTTACCTGGGCCTAGCACAATAAAGCTGAAATTCGAAGTGTCAAGTGTCAAATGTCAGATTTGACAGCTGTACACAATTTTCAGCCCTATTGTAATAGCGCACAGTTCTATTTGCAGTGCAGTTTTTTCTGTCGCGACCACGAAAAACGCTCGTGGGAACGTAGCCTTAGTGTTACTTAGCTGCTTCGTTGTAACTTCTGCGTTATACTCTTTGCTAGGGCACGTAATATAACGGTTGGTAAAATAAATTACAGGAATATTGCGCATTTATAGACGTTTAGTCAGATTTTTTTATCGAAATAAAAAACTAATTAAAACTAGTAATTAAACGAATCTTTGCCACACAGCTGATTTTAAAACAAAAGTTTTTACTGTTTATTGAAAAAGGGGTTTCAAATCGACTGTGAGGTGAATCAGCTGATAGTGTGTGGTCAATGGACCCAGCGGCGAAGATTCGTTTCCTTACTAGATATATTTTGTCAACTTTCAAAAGACATTAGATTTTTGACGCGCTGTTTAAAAACGTGGTGACCACAACCAAAAACACTATTAGAATGTACAATTTTCATTTACATTTAATTTCCTGTAATTATTAAGTATTTAAAGTAAAAGAAAGAAAGAAGTAAAAGAAGTAAATTCAGTTTCATGAAAAAGCGGAGATAATCAATAAATTATTAAAAAAAATTTATAATATGAATATTCGTTGAAATTAGTTACAATAGGTTCCACAGTATTTTATTCCACTTCCTGAAGTTATGCGACATCTAACCTAATTTAATCTTTGGTCGTCGCGGCTATTCCTTAGTAAAATTCTTCATGTCCTTTTTAGGGTTCCATACCTAAAGTGTAAAACGGGGCCCGTCTGTCACCAGACTGTATCTCATGAAACGTGGTAGTTAGACAGTTGAAATTTTCACAGATGATGTATTTCTGTTGCCGCTATAACAACAAATACTAAAACCTGAATAAACTAAATATTTGAGGGGGGCACCCATACAACAAACGCGATTTTTAGCCGTCTGGTACGGGACCCTCCGTGCGCGGGTCCGACTCGCATTTGGCCGCTCTTTCCGCCTAAACGTCTTTGCTTAAGCAGTAGATCATGTGCCCAAATTCTTTGTAATTGATTTTAGAAAACTTTATATAGATTGACTGTGGATAGGATAATCTCTCGTCTCTACAGTAAAATTGTTTTACTTGTGTGTATAAATTAATAGCTGCGCAATTAACCTTGCGTTTCCCTGCTCTGCTACGGCACAGGGACTTGGGCTGGGACCATATGATCCGGAATCCTGGAATATTCAGAGCACTGAAAATAGAACTCTGCACTAATACAAAAGAGTTGAAAATCGAAGTGTCGAGTGTCGAGCTGTCATTTATGACATTGACTTTTGACTCGACACTTGTATGTCAATTTTCTGAATTTTCCCTGTGTGCGGAGTTTAAGATTTTGTCACTACGTAAGTAGTGACAAAATCTGTGAAGAAGAAGAAGAAAGTGAAGAAGTTAACTAGAATTTGTATGGCTTCGAACTAGTTACCATTGTTTGCCACTAGGGGCGCTGTTTCGATGCCATACAAATTGTAGATAACATCTTCACGGTGAGTAGTGACAAAACTAGCACACAGCATACTGGTCTTACGGATACCAGATCATATAATGTCGGCCTTAGGCTGGGACTATATCCACTATATAGGCTCCAGATCCGAAACGCCGGTAAAAATTCAGAGCACTGAAAATAGAACTCTGCACTAACACAATAGAGTTAAAAATTGCAGTGTTGAGTGTCGAGCTGTCGTATATAAGGTCCGATAAAATCAATTACGAGTATTTTTGGCATATGATCTACTGCTTATTTAGAGATGTTTAGACGGGAAAATAATTGTCATACTCGAAAGAAAAGTCTTCCTTTATATGGGCGAGTTTGCGTTGAGCGGAGAGTTACCCATACATGAGATGATTTTTTTACTTTCAGTATTTACAATACATGTTTGCCTAAACGTCTTTATAATAAGCAGTAGATCATATACCCAAAGTAACCGTAATTGATTTTACCAAACCTTCTATATGACATTGACATTTGACTCGTCACTCAAGTGTTCGATTTTCAACTCAATTGTATTAGCGCAGAGTTCTATTTTCAATGCTCAGAATTACGGATTCCGGACAATATAGTCCCTTAGATTAAGTCAGGGCTGAGTGGGGCAGATCTGTGGGCTGTGGCTCATCACAAGGCAGTTGGCTGGTGCCCGCTAGCTGCCTTGTGAAGTGCAGCACTCGACAGTGAACGACATCGATGGAGGACACCATTCATTTATGTTATTGTGTTTATGTTGCATCTTTGTTATTATTTTCTTTTTGTATTTTTGTTTTTGTTGCATATAAATTTTGTAAAAACCCCAATTCTCGTAATTCACTTACGACCGAATACTGAATAGTAAAATTATAATAGTTAAATAAAGTGACGCTTAAGTCACATGACGTTTCGCCTAGAAGAGACAGCGACAGCCGGTGAACACGAGGGCTCCTTATTTGAATTACCCTTTCAGTATTCGGCCATTACACTTTCGTTTCACTTTGATTGAATTAAAAATGGATCGTCTTGATATAATAAACTGATGTTTAGAGTTTGGACCAATCAAAGCGGGGTTGAAGTTGGTTTGACGTTTATGAGAATACCATTTAGCAGTTTTAAGTTTCAACATATCGGGACTGGATTGTAATTTGTAAATGTATTATTGCAGGATTTAAATAGTATTTTAATTAGGATTTAATTAGCAGAAATTTCTCGAACGAAATGTATGTTATGTGACACCAATTGCAATATTAATTTATTATGAGTTTTTGTTTTGTAAAAGCAACAAGCAAATGTCCACAAATACTTACATATACATTTACACAGTGTGGGGTTCATGTACAGATCCGGTGACAGACTTTTGAACATTATCACCAAGCGATAAGGTCGAAAAGTGGTACATCGGATCAGTCGTCGACCGTACATTGTACAGTCGCAGATTTGACCATTCCTGGCGAGGCGGGAGGAATGAAGTAAGTGAAGGCGTAAATACTGGCGGGTAGGACAAACTGCTTGTTGCCTTTATAAATTACTACTTTTATTTTATATTTTGTTTTGTCGTTTGTTGATGATTACTTTACTAACTCAGGGAGTTTTATCAATTTTAACATTTAGCAGGTAGACGGCGTAGATTATTATGTATTTTATCGTTGTAATTGACAAAATATATACACGCATAAGTCATTTTTTTGATTGACTTTTCGAAAAGTAGTAGGCCAGGAAATATTGTCTTTGCAATGGCATATCAACGGTCAACCGTTGACGAAATACAGTCGATACATTCAAAACGAAAACATTCGGATATGGAACATATCGACGTTAACAATCGGGACCGTAATCGGTAACGGAAGCCGGATTTTTGAAGATGTCCCGACTTTTCGAGTGTTAAAATCGTGATGTTCCCTGATAGAATGTTAATTAAATGGCCATTAAATAGCTAATTAGTAATTGCAGATTCTTGGAGACATAAAAAACGCTCAATTACTAGATAATTAATTCGTTCCGAATAAGGTTTCGCTGAGGTAATGATGCTAAGCGACTCTACCGTGCGTTTACCTAAATTAATTTATAGGTTATTTATGAATTGGGCTATGAATTGCTCCCACATCCACCCTATTCTCCAGATTTGGCTCCGAGTGACTACTTCTTGTTCCCAAACCTGAAAAAATGTGAAAAAAGATTTGACTCCAATGATGAAGTCATCTCGCAAACAAAGGCCTATTTTGAGGACCTCGACAAATCATATTTTTTGGAAGGGATAAAAAAATTGGAGAAGCGTTGGACAAAGTGTATAGAGCTCAAGGGGGACTACGTTGAAAAATAAAATGATTTATTTATCAAAAAATCTGTGTTTTATTCCAAAAGTCACGGACTTATTGACCCGCCCTCGTAATTCTGAGCGCTGAAAATAATATTTAAAAAAAGGCTATAACAGTTATACTAACAACATGTTAGAATTATATGTAGTCACCTCTCATTGTCTGCTTTTGTAGTATAAGTCAGCCTCAAATTTGTATGTTCACCGTTACGGGTATAATATATATAGGGAAAGAATAGCAAAATGACAAATTATAGAAAGTGTGAGTGATTTAGGTTAATAAAAAATAGACAGTTATTAGAACAGAGTAGGGAAATAAGCCAGTATAGACAGATTGAAGTATTAAACACATATACCTGCATATAACTGCATAGTGACACTAGTAAGATTTTACTAACTAAAATTTGAGGATGCTTTTATACAAGTGTGATGAATGTATAGTGTGACACGGTAAGTGTGTATCTGCGCTTGTTGTTATATCCTCAACTTCACTTCCACTGTATGTCAAGCTAAGCGAGAAATTGACATTGAGAAATTGTGAATATTGGACGTGGATGACAGGATGAGCAATGTGTTGTGGAGATGTTGTCGGTGTTATTTAGCCGATGGTGACTACTATAACGGCAAATTAACACAATACTCCCCGGGAATAGCAGACTGCTATTCTATTTATTATTATTTATATTATTTATATTAGTTCTGCAGCTTCAATTTTAATTCGCCCAGTCGTTATTTGTCAGTTTGCAGCAGATCTTCACTTGTAGATCTACTACTTCACTAGTTTTGCCGAACACTGCTAAGTTTTACAATAATTTAACACTTTAACGATTCAGTTCCTATTAATTTACAATCAATTTTATGCATTAAAACTATTTATAATTAATTTTCCAAATCATCCATCCCGGGTTTCTGTGAGGCCGTGGTATTTACCCGGCCCGTTTTTGCCTCTACGTAAGCGTGGCTCTACCACAATTAAAGTTATTTACACTTGTTTGTGTTGTTGTAAGTTACCTGACCAGCTGAATCTAGCTAGTATTGGATTAGTTTTAATTCTGTCCCAGGTGATCTACGATAGAGAACCAGTCGTACTTCGCAGAGAAGAAATAAAAGTGAACGATTTACCAGATACAACTACAACTGATTATACAGAGTGATGAGTGCGAAATGTGTATGTTTATTCGTTGTATGTATGTGTGTAGGTATGTGGGGTAATAAACTCCAGACCCGCTTCCCTTGAACGTGGAAGAAGGTAGAAGGTCATTTCACTAGTAAATTAAATACTTAGCGTTATTTATTTTGTCGTGGTCACTGGTCGGGCAGGAGGCAGGGCCGCCGGCCGTAGCACACTATAGTCGAAGTTCAAAAAGTCGATTCTGCTTTTTCATTGCATTCCATGCATTTGTCGATTTGTTTTAAATCAACAAAATTCTTATATCTTCCGAAAGGCATAAATATGGATCGAAAAATGCAAAAAGTACAGTAATCAGTTGCATAATTTATTTATGTATTTATTTATTTATATTTAGTATACAGACAGGTTACAGTCATTACATAGTAATACAAACATAATCTTAATTCTAGGCTAGACAGCAGCCCAAAAACAGTATACATAACATAATTATTATAAAGTTGTTACTAAAATTAAACTAATAAAAAGAATTAACATAATTAAACAACATATTAACATACTAAAAACAACATTTAACATAATTAAAAAGTCACAGGACTAAAAAGGAAAAAAAAATACAAGACTAAAATGAAAAAAAAATGGGATTTGACATAAGCATCGCTAAGTGCATATGCATCGTGCTATGTTAGCTAACGTCCGAAATTAATAATGAATCCTAATCTAATTTTAGCTATCCGAGATCAAGATTTCAATACATTTCAACGATCCTAGGATTAACTTTATGTCAATTTTTGTTTCAGAATCTGAGATTGAAGTCAATCTAAGATTTTAGATACGTTATTAATTTCGTGCATGACTGACATTAGCTAAATCACTTAGCGATGCTTATGTCAAATCCCATACATAATTGTTTTCAATCTTTGTCGTCGTAACTAGCGATGGCGACTTGGCAAAAGGCTCTGGATAAGTGAGTCCATTGTCTAGGTCTCTAGGATACCTTTCATTATGACAAAATGTACGGTTCTAATAGGACAGATACATTTCTACGCGAACGAAGCCGCTGACAGCATCTAGCTATAGCAAATAAGCAAATAACAACGAATTTTTTTTAAATATTTTTTAAGACTGACCATCATTTGCCCTAAGGGCAGTTAACTTCAGGGCCACCGGGATTCCTGTGGAAAATTACATCCACTGTACACGCCTACTGAATTGTCATCATCTATCATCCTCAATTTTACAATGCACAATGCCACTCAAATTGGCTCAAAAAATAACGAGCTTAAGCTGAATAAATTTTATCCGTTCCTTCGTTTCTCGTTTTAAATGAGATCTATGATTTGAAATATGAAATTTAATAGTAGGTATGCGCATGACTCAGTGGCCTTTGACGTCCTTTGTGGCTCGGTCGTTAGCACGTTGGCACTTAAGCCGGAGGTCGCGGGTTCGAATCCCGCCAGGGAACAAAAAAGTTTTCTGTGTTCCCGGGTCATGGATGTATATTATATACGTGTATTATTTAAAATCAAAAGCTTAAATATAATTATAGTATAAAAAGTATTTAATGTTAAATATTTCCGTTGTCAGGTACCCGTAACACAAGTTCTTCGAGTAGGTACTTACCACGAATACCACGGGACGGGCGACGGATTATTATAGGTACATAGTTGTGGGAAGATGGATGCCCCAAAGGGAGATCTCCGACCGGTCGAGGTACTGTCTAGAGTGTAGAATCTTGACGATGCCAGAAATCCTTTGGGTGTTGGCGTTAGGCGTGCACCGGCTTCCTAAAGCAATGCTCCTGGCCTCAGACCCAGTGCCAACTACCAGGCAACTTGGTAGTTGGTACAATATCTTATATCGGCAAAGTTCCTGCTCGGCCAATATCTAAACATTTTCCTTTGCGTTGGAACGCCTCAAAATATTTAAACACAAAGGAAGTGGCTGCAACGATTGCAGACGTGGTCGAACTATGTATTTACACGAGACTCGAGTATGTGTGTCGAGTGTTCAACGGTTAAGCGATTTTTATCCTATGCCTGGTCGAGCGGCAACTTGTTCGATAGTACATAATACATATCAAGAAAATTGGTCTGACCATATTAGTAAGTGGACTAATACATAGAACTTTACTTGGTCACAGCTTTACGCCAGTACCTACATAGTGCTATAACGCGAAGGTGTCACAGTCATGAGGCTTTGTACTAGCTCCATGGTCACAACAGATCCACTTGGGTTGCGGTGACGTCAGGGCTAGATTATGACCTGCCTTCGATGAACACAAAAAAAAACCTAAATACTGCTTACTGTAGGTACTGAGCCTTTTGCCAAGTCGCTATCGCTAATTACGACGACGAAGTTCTAAAACAAAATTGTATGGGATTTGATGCTTAATTCTTATGGTATTAAGCATCGCTATGTCACATGATTATGTCAAATTCCATAAATTTTTGTTTTCGAACTTCGTCGTCGTAATTAGCGATGGCGACATGGCCAAAGGCTCGTTGTCCGTTACTATTCGATAGTCCCGTAGCTGGCGTACTTCCAGCTATCGGCTGCCAATAACTATTGGAACACAATTGGTAGGTCAATAATGTAGCTCCTGGTAGAAATTGGAATAAATTATCGTACCTACAAATTAAATTAAATTAAATTCCGTTTTTTCAGGCTGCATAGGCCCATGTTATAAACATATTATACACATTACAAACAACCTTATAGACTAACATACATATGTCATATATTTAATAAACTAATACTAATACTAACACTAACACTAAACACGTATTGTCTGCGACGTGGGTGGCGAAGTGTTCGGAAGTCGTCCTCTAAATCTTCTGTTGACGACTTCAATCGGCCAGAACTCCTCCTTCTCGAAGGTCGGTAAATGATGGGTTAGATTCATAGACTCCTACCACAAAGGAACTAAAATTCACTTTATAACGAGATTCCAACGCTCGACCCTCAAGGCGATGTTGGTTCTGCTTCTGATGTAGTCCACGATCTGCTCGACCGTCGTAGACCAATGCAGTCTGGACACGTACAGCGGTGTCGCGGAAGTCTCACACCGCAACAGCTGCTCGGGTCCGCTCGGTGCGGTTTCGCGATGGTTGCTGACGACGGGTTTCTTCTTCTTCCTTTCGACTTCGATGAACCCGTCATCATCGCACGTTCGGTCCTTTTTAGAAAGAGGACGCTCGTTTGTAGGGGCCTCGTTCTTCCCTTTGTTTCGAACGCAGGGGAGGTGGTGGGAGGACGCAAGCGGTGAATCTTGCGTAACTCAGCACCGGCTCCTTCGCGGGCGGGGAGCGGGCGGCTGGGGCGGCAGCTACGATGATCGTTGACCTGTCGGATAATGCTGACGGGCAAAACCTGACCGCCTGCGCGTCTCGACGACGAGTTTCGTTTGCTGCATCAGGTAACCTACATATTAAATTAACACTTTTTTATCTGTGATATTTCACTACGTAGATCACTTATGGTAGACTCTGGTGCCTGCAATCTACCTTGAACTTCGGCCAGTTCTTCCTTCAGGAGATTGATGTCCTTCAGCAGGCTAACGACGTTGACGTGGTCCAGTGTCACTGCTTCACTGTCAGCTTATGCAGTTTTTTCTGGCACTTCATCCAGATCCATCTTCAGCAGGGAGATAATGTCCTACACGCTTTTTTCCGTTCCATCTCTTCGTCGCGATGGGATGTTCGCGCTCTAGCCAAGCATTTCGTACAGCAAATGCTTGCCTTTGCTAATCTCCTCGCTGGTGAAGGAAGACTTGCAGATCTGCATTATGCTGAACTCGTCCATGGTGTAGATGGCATGCTGGATAAACGCCAGCAACATTCACAAAAATATCAATTAAATAATTATTAATATATTTTGCTGCATGTGTAAAACGCGGAGCGCGACCATTCGCTATCTCGACACATTACAAAGATACGGAGTCTAGCAGCCGAATACTGAAACGCTAAAAAAAGAGCCCTCCTATTCGCTGTCTCTGCTAGCCGAAAGCCGAGATCCGAATTGGTTCATCCGTTTGGGAGATACGATATCACGTCACGGAAAGATGTAGACAGACACACAGGCAAACACGTCAAACTTATAACACGAGGGGTGTTAGATGTGTCGTTAAATAGAGATTCTTGGAGATCGACCCCGTACATTGAGAAGACAAAATGTCCCCACTTTTGGTAACAATAGTGGTACTAGTTAAAGATGATGATTACTCCTTTTAGGGCCCGCGTACATTCACTGCATAATATTTTTGTAATTTCATCGCCTAACGTCTTAGTTAGTTTTACCACTAAACCTTCGCGTAAAGACATTATTACTCAGTTTTACTAATAAACCCTTTCAAAAATGTCATCATTATGACTGTGTGACGATGAACGTTGATTACCCCCAAAAGAATGCACTATTACACACTTCATAATAATATGTACTACACAGTTTATGACTATTACTACAATGAATACGTTAATAACTATATAATTATCACCGCACATACTTAAACACAATTAATAATGATCAATACATTTTATCATTATAAATGGCATGTTATTATTACAGTAATATCTCTTGTAAAATGTCATACCAGTATGACTTAATCAATAGAGCATCTATGAATACTAGTAACGTATGGTCAATATGTTACAGGTACCTTAACGCTGAAACTATTGCTCTTTTCTTTATAATACTAAATTAAGGCCTATTCACACCGAAAAGAAATGATACGCGACATGGGACAACATTTTGACGTGATAACGTCTTATAATTTGATGGAGCCGGCTGCACGCACGAAAAAACATGACTCATGCGTTACCTGTTACCAGCGTTACCTCGCTAAATATGACGCATTGCCGTTACCTCAGCTAGCCGCGCCTTAGGTATGTGAGCGGTGGGACGGAGAGGCGCTTGATGTTATTACTCAGTTCGGCGCCGGACTTCGCGGCGGCAACACGCCTACCTAAGGCGCGGCCATTTAGTTCCGCGCGCACTACGAGGGCGGCACTGAAAATTTCGGGAATTAAGGAAGTGACACAACATTACTATTTAAAAATGTATTTATTGCTTTTCGAAGTATTCTCCGCGAAATTTGACACATTTTTCCATACGATGGAACCAATCATTGAAGCAACCATTCCATTCGGAAGTTGGGGTCTCCAAAATGGCCGTTTTGTAGGCGTCCACAGCTTCTTCAGGTGATGAAAATCTCTGACCACGCAATTTATTCTTTATTTTAGGGAAAGTATAGAAATCATTAGGGCTTAGGTCGGGGCTGTACGGCGGATGGTCTAATAATTCTATGATTTCTTGCTCTAAAAACTCTTTTGTTCTGTGCGCGGTGTGAGAACTCGCATTGTCGTGATGGAGGATGATGCGGCGGTTGCAGTTCTCTTTACGGAGTTCAGAAACGACCTGTGGCAAACAAATGTTAGCATACCATTCTGCATTAACCGTTCTTTATCCCTTAAGAGGAATAGTCGCAACATGGCCGGTTTTGGAGACAAACGTGGCCACCATTATTTTTGCAACACTCCGTGAACGAACAATTTTTGTTGGCTTTTGGGTTGGAACACCCAAACTCGTGATTGGTTTTTTGTTTCGGGTTCGTACGCGTATATCCAGGATTCGTCACCTAATACGATGTTGTATACAGCATTTGAGGATCCTGCGTGGAATCTTTCGAGAGTTCTGACGCACCAAGTAACGCGAGCCGCTTTTTGCTCTTCACACAGCAAATGCGGTATCCATCGGGAAAACAACTTTTTTACTCCTAATTGTTCATGCAAGATTATTTGTATTTGACTCATGCCAATGTCTAAAGTTGCCTGAATTTCACGGTATGCCACATGTCGATCTTCCTCAATCAGCTTACGCACAGCATCAACGTTTTCTTGGGTGATTGCAGTTTTTGGACGACCTTGACGGGGATCATCACTGAGCTAGTCACGTCCACGTTGAAATTCAGCAAACCAGCGATAAATTGTGGTTTTGGATGGGGCTTCATCACCAAATGCAGAAATCATCCGGTCAACACATTGTTTTTGTGTTAAACCGCTTCGAAAGTCGTAATAAATCATCGCTCTAGAATTTTCTCGAGTCAATTCCATTTTCTCAACGACTAAACAAGTTTGAAAAGACCTTGTGACAAGACCGAGAATCTTTTTTTAAATAAATAAACGGTATTCGATTTTTAAAACCAAGGAGTTTTAAATTAAAAAGATTTTAATATGACAGGAACAGTGGAAATATTCCATTCCCGATACTTTTAGTGCAGCCCTCGTATAAACATGACGTTGTCACGTTCAACTATCGTCAGTAAACCGACATTACAGACAACCGATTTTTAACATAGCTATTAAAAATTTAACTTTATTTATTACACAAGAAGATACACGTTTCATTGTAAGATATATCGAATGTCAGGTTGCACCGGGCTGCACAGCGCAATGCACATAATATATGACAGCTCGACATTCGACACTTCGATTTTCAACTCTATTATTAGAATTAGCGCAGTTTCTATTTTCAGTGCCCTGAATTTTCCCCGGCCTTCTGAATTCCGGACAATATAGTCCCAGCATAACTTTCAACATATTGTGCAACATGACGTGCACCAAATGTTGCCTAGTGGATACGAGGCTTTATAATAATGATATAAGGACAGACGAACGTCAGAAGCATTTTAATGCATATAGGTTTATCGCACGATTGTGTTAAAAAAATATTTCAAGGCTAGGCATAAATAATGTATGAAGACCCACTATACAGGATACCTACAGCATGAGAAAATTGAAGATTCATTTCCCTTCAGAACCCGGAAATTATTATTACGGCTATTTTACTACTTAGTTATTTATAAAAATAATGCTATTTAGTTGTTTAGCAGTGTTTTGACTGAGAATATATTTTAAAATTAGCATACGTGCGCATTGTGCGGTGTGCCTTGCGGAACGCCTGGGAATCGGGAGCAAGTTCACGCGGACAAAACGTCGTTAACGGTATGGAACGGCGCACACTACATGCCAATTTCGTGTACTTAAACACGAGTATAACGAAGTCGTAAAAAATTCAGCATACAATTATATAATAATATCTATATGGACGCTTCCACACCACGTCAATCTGGTCCTGTATTGAGTGTCCGAAGAACTTGTATCACAGGTACCCGCGGATATATTATCCAGGGAACCCTTGTAGTTTCGCTCTGTCCATCCGTCTGTCCGCTCTTCTAACTTTCGTAATTATGTAAATAATAATAAATATAAGTTTGGTATATCTCGTTTTTGGCATAAAATAATATTAATTTTATACTTGCTCTGTCAGTTTGGGTCTGTGGACATGGAAATTTGTGTTTCATTTTACCCGATCGTGTAGGGTATTGTCGAATGGGTCTTTTTAAATTAAGGCAAGGTTTCATACATTACTTTTTTAAAATGTCAAACATTTTCAAGAAATCGGCCTCCAAAGTGGTGGCATTTCTAAATTATGATACTTAGAAAATTTCAATTTTTCATGCTGATAGACCATGCTAAATACTTTTTAGGAAAAGTATTTTGAATGAAATCGGACTGTTACTTTGAAGTAATTTACATAAGAAGTAATTTATATTACGCGTTGATGATTACGGAACCCTCCTTAGACATGTCCTGACATGCTCTTAGTTAGGTTATTATATAATAAGACTCTTACATATAAAATGGATTGTAATTCCTACAGATATATCTACCTACAATCTAGATACATCCTGTAGCACAAGACAGCCAGTAGAGTGTAGAGCACAGAGTAGAAAAAATATATACTTACGTACAGAGAAACAGCTTCCATAGAACGACCCACATTATTTGACGTCCCCTTCAACGGCCTACAATTTTTCCACGCAATCGTGGACACACCGTATGTTTGTAGTAGAGCCGAAACAAGAGTGTAAGAGAGTGTGAGAGAAACAAGAGTGAGTTTGTATAACACCCTGTACCAACACCTGTATCTTGGTACAGGATGTTATACAAACTCACTCTACAAGTAGTGTACTCTACAGTGAGTAAGTATACATTATTTTATGCTAGCTGTCCCGACACACGTTGTTCTGCCTTAACTATAAACTGAAATTTCTCTCTTCTTAGAGTTCCTTTATACATTTTTTTATTTATATTTATTTAGGTAACAAACAGCCATTTACAATCATTAATAAACTTTGTAACTACAACTCTTATAGTTTCACTTCTGTACGTCCGTCTGTCGGTCTGTCTGTCTGTCTGTCCGCGCTTCTAGCTTCTGTAATTATGAATATAAATGCATGAAATTTGGTATAGTTATAGATTGTGTATAGATCTCGGTTTTGGAATCATTCCACACATCAATAAAATAATAATAATTTTATATTTTAGTGGTGGCTCTCCATAAAATAGTAGAATGAAAAATATTTTTTCATTATACCCCATCGTGTGGGGTATCCTTGAATAGGTATTTTAAAATAAAGGCAAGGTTTCATACATGACTTTTTTGCAACGTCAACCATTTTTGAGTAATCAGCCTCCAAAGTGCTGGTATGTTGGTCCCTGGCGTTTCTAAACTATGAGACTTAGAAATTTGCAATTTTACACGATGATAGATCATGCTAAATACTCTATAGGAAAATTATTTTGACCGAAATCGGACAGTAACTTTTGAAGTAATATGAAAAAACCTATGACGCGTTTATAGGTGCGAAACCCTCCTTAGACATCCATAGGCTCTTGGTTATTTAAAATTTCAGCCGTTCTTGAGATCTATCGAGACATTGGAATTGAAATCCATTTTTATATACTTATAAGATTATACACCCTGTATCTCTAGACTCCATACAACAAGTTCCCACGGCAATCCACGCACCCGGTCCTCACCTGCTCAGTCAGTTCGCAACCACCGCGCCGCCGACACCACCCACACCCTGAGTGCCGCAGCTGTAGAACACATCGGAGTCATGTACCGGTCAGGATTTCTTATAATATTATTTTGTCCGCCGTCTACTATGTCTAGACTCTAGCCTTCGAAAGTCTTCGATGTCTTGAAGTCTTTTTTGTGGTAGAAAAATATTCGTGCCGTAGCATTATTCCTTTTTCACCCGACACGGCGAAGCCAGAGGGAAGGGTAATGATTTTGGCAGTCTATGTATGTATATACGTATGTTTGCTCCATCGTAGCTCCTAAACTTAACTCCGCAGCTTACTACTAATGTCCGTAGATTATTATGTCATACATAAAATATTATATTGTTTTACATTTATAAAGTTTTAATACCTCAATATTTCTGAATATATCAATCAATTAACTCAATATTTTACATATAGTCATCATCCCCGTTCATCATCATCCGCTCGCTAATTGCTTGACAGTTCGGGGGTTACTTAAAAATTTTAATTTTGTTTATGTCAGCACGTACCGACTCAGCTCAAATAATTTTATAATTAAAGAGATTGTAATAATTGAAAATTTAAAGTTACTTTTTTGTGTATTTCGAATATGTCTCTATATATTATTTTATTTATGCCCGAAATGCCAATTAGGTATGGTAGGCAAATAAGTATTGTTATTATTTACTTACTAGCGAGTAATCTGATTAAAATAACTAGAAATTACATACTTTGTAAAAGTACTTTTTAAATCAGTGAAATTATTTAATTTAGTAACGGTTTAGTAA
The DNA here is from genome assembly GCA_963565745.1 of Phengaris arion. Classification (NCBI taxonomy): domain Eukaryota; kingdom Metazoa; phylum Arthropoda; class Insecta; order Lepidoptera; family Lycaenidae; genus Phengaris; species Phengaris arion. The sequence goes on from OY751433.1 coordinate 27,083,640, forward strand.
TAGAAAAACCTAATAAAACCTAGAATAGATTACAAAACTCCACTGTGCGTGACGTTATCTTAAATCTAGTTACGCTTCGGTGTTTAGTGTTATATAGTAGCAGAGCATTGTCCTACGAATTATATTATAATATCACTATAGGTTATAGACCGTCTATATATTATAGACGAGGCATGTCGAGGCAAAAAGTGTCCAGTGCCCACATTTAAACTGCCTGCCTACTTCGGGGTTGAGGCAGTTGAGGTTTGACATTTAATTTTGTCATCTTGACATTTGCTTCCACAGTTTTCTCGGTCAGCTTTATTTGATATCTATATATTAATACGTGAAGCGAAAACTTTAAGTAAGTACAGTTTTACGAGAATTGTGCGTACGGATGAGAGTGAAATTTGGCACAAACGAGTATTTGAATTGTGAAAACTATATCGATTTATGGTAGATTTATTATTGTCAATCCCTATGAGTTTTGACGTTCGGTTTTATCGTTAAAATACATGAGTGAAGTTTAATTTTTCGTAATTTTAATGGAACTGGACTAATATTCTTTTTTTAATTTATAACTTATAATTAATATCGCTACCTCAGTTAGCTCACACTACCTACCGTGCGTTTTTTTATTTAAATTTAAATATACAGCTTATAACCATTTGCCAGTGTTAAGTTAAAAAGGCGGGAAATATATTTTTCCTTATTAATTTTCAACACTGTATTTCTAAATCGTCAATTCCAAAGTCTAGTCAAAGTCCAAATAAATAGTCAGTGCAGTCAAGTCAGTCGATTCAGTAAAGTGGTACAGCCTTTACTGAAAGTTCCTAGGGAGTTTCAGTAAAGTGGTGGAGCCTTTACTGAAAGTTCCTATGGAGTGTTGGAGGGAATACAAAATAGCACGTTTTTTGAAGTTGTACCACTTGCACACACTTGTGCTCGCTACAAATATTGACCCTCTTACTAATAAAAAGATTTACACAATGGATAACATAAACAACGTTGCTGTCTTTGTCTGTTAAGTGACTTTTGCAACGCATCAGACAAAGACAGCAACGTTGTTTATGTTATCCGTTGTCTAAATCTTTTTATTTGTAAGGGGGTAGATAGTTAATTTTCTACCAATATTACACATTAAGAAGCGAAATAACACAAATATAAGGAAGAAATACAAAAACTTGTGGTTTTCGCCACCCATTGAATTCCCCGGCAAAAGTCCAACCGTGCATTTGATATTTTTTAACCGACTTCTAAAGCGCTTTTACACAAAAGTGGTGACCTGATGATGATATCCATAAGGAATTGATGGAACTCTTTGAAAAACTTTTTTAGAATTAACCCAAGCATATGCTACCAAAAAGTAAGTTGTACCAAGGTATACCCTGGATCCAAAAGCACTGAACAGAACACCTCAGTCTTTAAATATACGCGTTTGGAAATTTTGACATTGTTTAAAGAACTGCAAGAAAGAACTGCAACTGAAATTTTACCCAATTCTCTACCCAATCTTCAAAATTTTGAAGTGGGTACCAGCCAACTTGAACGTGTGTTCTATTTTAAATATTGTTTTATCAGGATGTTCTTCGGGCTGGTACCGACTTCAAAATTTTGAAGATTGAGTAGAGAAACAGTTAAAATTTCAGCCAAATTTAAAAGCGGAATTATTTAGAAAATAAGTTTTATTTCATACTTTTTTGTGCATTTTTACTTTGGAAGTCGGTTAAATATTTATACACGTTGACGGTTGTCAATCTGTCACAATTTTTTTTTTACTTTTTTTAAAGAGGCAAAATAATAAATAAGACTGTATATGTTTCAATATAAACAATAATATAGTTGTCTCTCACATAATCGCGCGCGATACGCGACATCGCATAACGTGAAAACGCTCTAATACGTGAAACAAAAATCACGTTTTCACGGTTTTGGACCTATTTTAATTGCCATCCTCACGGTCCAGTCTGCAAATCCCTGATGGGTTTGTTAATAATTGAAATTTAAGGGGGCGGCAAAATATGTGATCTAAACATTTTTTTCATACAGAAATAAAAAAAAACATTATTTGCATACAAAAAAAAAACTATTCTCGAAAATTTAACAAAAATATTTTAGTTCCAACGTCTGAATACAAAGCGATCTGTAAACTATACTTTTGCGGTAATATACGATACAAGATATTCTAAAAGCGTTTCAATATTATAAAATACAATTCAAATTAAATATTTTTTAGATGAGAGCGGCGGGCAGCGGTGGGTTCTTTTGGTATTGAGAAGATATGCGCTCTGCAGATTTGTACGGTGTGTAACTGTGTGTCATTTGTTTTGGGCCATAGGGATTTATCCAATAGAAACCTGCAAAATTAGATAACATAATACTGTTATTTCTAATACTTAGTAGTATTTGAAATAATCAAATATTGCGCTGTTGCTTATTCCAAGGAATAAAACCTTTCAGATAGGTATTTGTTACAAATTAGACAAGAATAATTGAAAAAAAAAATGTATTTATCCAATTTTATCCTGAGGAATTAGAGAAATTTTCGCTCGCTCGCTCCACTCGCTTTCAACGTACAAAACATAATGTTATCATTATAATATATTTTGCGTTGTGGTTTTTATTAAATAATACACCATTCATAGCTATTTGGTACAAATTTTCAGGACTACCGGGACCAGGACAATTGTAAAGTTCTCGAAGAACTTGTATTACTTTAATGCTTTTATACTGGACATAGTATATTTAGGATTTTTATTATATTATACACAAAATATTATTTAATACGCATCCACGATCCAGGAACACAGAAACCTTTTTGTTCCTTCGGCGGGATTCGAACCCGCGTCCTCCGACTTGAGTGCCGACGCGCTAACCACTGAGCCACAGAGGTCGTGATCGTCGTCAAATCACTGTGTAAAACGTAACTAACGTCATTTCAAACGAGTTGTATCACGAGAGTAGCATGGGCACTTGACGTTTCTCATAAAAATGTTTACACTACACTCATGGGTACACTGTAGGTATGTGTATTGCGTACATTTTACCTTTTTGTTCCATGGTTCACAACACCATTCCCCATCACGTGAGCTAAATACTTTAATCAGGCCTCTTTTTATAAGCTTCAGATTCCAATGGTTTTTGTATATTTACAACTCATTGTTTATCTAGTAACTATACTTAGCTAGAACTAACAGATGAACGTTTGAAGGCATAAATGTCACCCTAGACTTAATACAATTAAATTAATATTATATCTTGCAATTTCCCGCAACATAAATGCTATGGATTTTCACAAAGAAACGCCTGTATGTTGTACAGTTTTAATGGTGTTATTGTAGTTATATTTAACTGAGCACAGAGCACAGAGTAGAAAATATTAATAATTCTTACGTAATGTAAAACAGCTTTTACGATCCAAATCGATCCAAATTTGAAAATGTTGACGTCCCATTCAACAATACACAGTTTTTCCACACAATCGAGGACACACCGTAAAGTAGTAGTGCAATCAAATCGAAAGCTAATTATGTAGCTGTTTATCTGATCCTCTTTCTTCAATCTCTGGGGTGAGTGAAGAGTCGAGGTAATGGAAGCGCGACGACGTTCTTGGAATGATGACTTATGCTGGGCCTATTTGCTCCGGAATCCGGAAGGCCGTAGAAAGATCTGAGCATAGAAAATAGAACTCTGAGTTAATACAATAGAGTTGAAAGTCGAACACATGAGTGTAAAGTCAAATGTCAATGTCATATAAGTATGACAGCTCGACACTGGAAACTTCTATTTTCAACTCTATTGTATTAGTGCAAAGTTCTAATGAGAATTGTATAAAAATCTGTAAAAATCATGACAGTGTCCATACAAGTTTTATTCAATAACGTTACGTTAACGCCGCTGTCAAATGTTCCTGCTAGGCCCGCTGGTCGCTAAATCACGTGCTTACTCCATATATTTTGATCTTTAAGAACTTCGTCCCTGTTATGATCACATACATTTTATTATTTCGAATTTCATTATCGTTTCTAAGTTATCACTTTGTCTAAGAGCCCAGAGGGCTTAGCCAACATACCATCATAAATGACGACCTTCGAAATTGAAAATATATGGTATTGTCATAACGTTCGCTAAGTGACATAGCGCGCGATACGTCAATACCATATATTTTTGATTTCTAACGTTTAGTCATCGTAATTAGCGATGGCATCTTGAATAAAGGGCGAGAACGGCACCTGTCGCAGCAAAATGTGCTGGGGTCAAATTAGTAATAATTTTGACCCCGATGTCAACAAATTCAATAGGTGTGTTTTAAAAAAAATTGCACAAGGAGATCTAAATCTGCCCACCTGCCTGGCGCCTCGCGGCTTATTGGTTTCTCAATTAATAACCTGTACTTATGTCATAAATAGATTTAAACTCAACCCGTGTAATTGTTATTCATCGCGTGTCTACCGTAGTACCTCCATCATTGTTCAGAACAATCGCAGGTTTTTGTCGGCGCCGGTGACATACTAATGTTACTAATGTATCTGTCGCTTACAGTGTCAATTGATTACAATCTGCTTCCCTAGAACGTCGACATAACTCGCGTGCGACAGTGCTCTCTAGCGAGACTCGCGCCAATATAGCGTCTGCGTGCTAACTCCTGACGTTCTCCGAGAGAGTTTTATCTTAATGTCGAGTCTACAGGTGGTCCTGTATGAAGACAGCAGATATCAGGACGTGAAGTTAACAAGTGATAGAAATCCTTTTTCATTATTATTATTATTATTATTGTGAGCTGGATGCGAAGTCCTTTGCTCTCCTCCTGAATAAGCAGCGTTACTAACTCTCAAAAATATTTCTCCCTAAACTTGACTGAAAAACTCCCCAAAATCGCAACAATTACCTACTTGAAAATCCCTCAAATTTTTTCGTACGATTAGGAATGCTATAAATAGTACATAAATTAATTAATAACCACAAGAAATAATGATAAAATTCGGTAATTTATACATTTAAATATAGGGTTTTGACTTTTAAATCGCCTATCGATTTCGAAGTTCAATATAGTAATTAAATGAAAACTACGAACTATAGAAAATAACTCTAAAATATACTTAAATCTTCGCCCTAAAAGCTTCCTATACATATTAAGGAGGAAAATACTCAAAAGCAAACAAACACGGACAAGAACTAAGAGTAACAGAGTTTTGTCACCTCTGTGTGTTCGATCCTTGGGCAAGCCGCAAGCCTCTAACGTGAAACGGTCAAAAGTCAAATACTGTATTTTTTTAAAATTGTCTATACTTACGTACACTATATACGTACTTACGTACAGAGCGACAGCTTTCATAGAACAATCCAAATCGATAAAAATTTGAAAATGTTGACGGCTTCTTTTCTCTCTTCTTCTTCTTCTTTCAGGCTTCAACGGTCCACAATTTTTCCACACAATCGAGGACATAGGGTATGCTTGTAGTAGTGGAAAGTGAAAGCTAACTATATAGCTGTTTTATCTGTTATACTAGCTGGTGCCCGTAACTTCGTTTGCGTATAACTAACGTAAACGGAACCTAATTTTTTCAAACGGAATTACGGAACCCTAAGATAAAAGTAACCTAAATTACTCCTTATAACCGATGTTATAAGGAGTGCTATCTGCCAGTGAAAGTCCTGTGAAAATCGGTCCAGCTTTTTCAGAGATTATCCGGAACCAACAGACAAACAGACCAGACGGACCAGACAGACGGACAGATAAAAATTTTAAGGATAGATCTTTTATTGTGAGTAGTGTTAGTAGTGTTAGTGATAAGCTGTTAATTTAAAATTACAAACAGATACTTCAATTGTATATCCCCACAGGACAGGCATTGCCCAGTGTAGGGATTAGGGAATGAAGAACCGGTGCTCTTCTTGAGTCCCGGGATTTTCGGGATAACTTATTGAAGGAACCGGGAGAACCGGGGCTTTCGGGACTTTTGGGTATTTTTTTCACCTACTGCTGGTATTTTTATTTTTATAGGTCTTTAGTATTTGTGTATGTACTATGTACTATGTACGTAGGTAATGAAAACTACATAGTATTAATTAAAGATATATATTTTTTTAAATCAACGAAAACATAACTATTTACTATTCTTTGAAAAAAAATCAACAAAAGAAAACAACAAGTCAAATCAGCATTTAACGCTCGATATTATTATAAATTATATACCAATATCAATCAACAAAAACATAGTAACTTTCCATAAATCAAAATAAAACATAAATCCTTTTCTTAATTCTAATATAAACCAAGTCATCATCAGCATTCAGCAGTTATCATATTACTGAGTGAGACGCTTATCTTTAAGGAATATAAAATTATAAAATATGAAAAAGTAATAAAGGAATGAAATTAACAAAATTATATGATAACGTTCAATAATCAATTCTTCAGTCTTGCTCATTATAATGGGTTCTTAAAAAAATAAGTGCGTCTAAGCTTTTATCACTTAAGCGTGATCTTATTTTGTTGCACAGTAATCCTGCTGCAGAGAATATCCTCTCGGGCTCCACGCTGGTCGGAGGGATCGTCAGAAGGTGATCATAAGCTAACGACAGAAAACGGCCACGATCACCACCATTCTCAAAAAGAGCCATTTCAATTATAATTGTAGTGTTTAAATCTTCTTGATCGTTTCGAACTCGTACATTTTTGGTAGTATTCAGTATTTCAGTATTGAGCTCATCTTTTTTGGTTAATATAGCATCTCTGTGCAGATCATTATGTTCTGGATTTTGTGATGAAGGCTCTTCAGGTAGATGCACAGCTATCGAAGAAACGCTATTTGTGCGTGTTAATAATTCAACAATGTGGCTGCGCATTTCATCGCTGTCTGGTCTTGGGAATATGTCGTCTTGCACAGTTGTAAAATATACGTCTGGGTTGTGCAAATATTGTAGGACTGTCGTTTCTAGTACACGGCGTGCAGAATATCTCTCTTTCAGGTACGTGGTCATTTTTGTGCTTATAAATGTGTTGATAGCAGACAATTTTTTCAGCCCGAATTTGACAGCTACATCAGCAGTTAGCAGCGTAGCATTTCTGCAGCAGAGTGCTTCTAATACTGCTTTAATAATGTCAAGAACCTCGCATAGTTGTTTCATGGTCGTCCAGTCATCTTCGGTGAATGTAATATCTGACTTAACATCAATGAGTGCCTTTGCTATGCAATTTTTTAATTTCAGAAATCTCTCCAGCATATTCGCAAGGCTACCCCAACGTGTCTTGCAATCATTGGTTAAAGAATATTCTTTGTTAAAATCAGCAACAACATATTTTTGCAGAATATCATCATTTTTGGTAGGTGACTTTCTGAATAATTTAACCACAGTTTTAACTTTCTTCAGAAGGTTTTGGTACTCAAATTGTTGTTCGTTGTGACCTGATGGAGAAGGACGTGGATTTTCAACTTGCAAACTGTCGGTTTCGTCATCATCAGTGTCGTTGTCGGATCGAGCATTAACATCATTTGTGTTGTTGTTATATCTTCTGGCTAATTCTGAGATGGGAAGATCGTCGTCTTCATCATCTGATTCTACCGGTGCTGCAGGAATCTCTTCTATATTTTTTGTATAGAAGACATCATTAATTGCCAGCTGAAGAGCATGCGCAATGCATTTCTGATGGCATGACTTGAGCATTTTACCAAATTTGATCATCATGCTGCACCCGTCCGTTGTTGCAGCTACTATATCTTTTTCTAGTGACACTCCAAATTTTTCTAATTTCAGTCTTATTTCTTCAACGCACTTTTTAGCTGGTAAAGAACCGTAGATTCTTATTAGCCCCAAGTTTTTAAATTTATTGTTGCCTGAAAAATGCTTCGAGTGCAGGTTTAAGCTAGTGTATCGTCTATTTCTAATAGACGTCCATTCGTCCAAGGATATTGAGAATTTGTGGTTGTCTTTTAACAGTCTCTGAATCTCGTCAATTAGTGATTGCTTTTTTTTATCAGCCTGTTTTATCACAATATTTTTGATAGCCGTAGCAGACTTAGGCAAATTATGACCGTAGTTTTGAAATAGCTTCCTCATATCTTTAGATTCCGCAAATGTTCGAAACGGACATCCGTCTTTAGCTGTCATACGCGAAACCATAACTTCCATTGAAGGATTTTCTTCCGATTCATAATAGTCGGTCATTTTAAGCTTCTTTTTGGGTATTCTATCCACAGCATTGTCTATTCTTTGACTAACTGGTTCCCCTGTAACTGTAGCAAGACTTTTATGATGTACGTTTTTAATATGCTTTATTAAGCCACCTGTGCTACCACCAACACACTTCAAAACTCTTTGGCACAATTTACATTTAGCATTATTTTTGTCTTTGGCGCGCAGAAAGTAATGCCAAACGGAGGACTGATCGCTGGATTTTGTAGCCACTTCTTCAAAATCCATATTTGTTACCTTCAAATCCCGTGTAGGTAAGGTAGGTATCTAAAACAACAAAAATATTTAAATTTACTACTTACAGGTATAGGTAGGTATAATATAAATATAAATAATAATATAAATCTCTATCGTAAAAATATTAATAAAAAAATATCTATTTATTTTGTTTTTAGTATTTGTTTGTTATAGTGGCAACAGAAATACATAATCTGTGAAAATTTCAACTCTCTAGCAGCTAGCTATTACCATTCTTGAGTTACAGCCTGGAGAGTGCCGAGTGGAGACAGACGGACAGACGGACAGACATCGAAGTCTCTGTAATAGGGTCCCGTTTTTACCCTTTGGGTACGGAACCCTAAAAAGGACATCATTTATCATAACAAATCCAAGAATCCAATCTACGGATAAATAAAATTACTAATTACTAACCTAAATAATAATGGAATTTTTAAATGATCTCTCATCTGTCAAACGCTCAAAATAGGAGTTGTCGTAATACGTTATACGACCTAATATATTATGTAAACAATAAGCCAGCTTATATTATTTCTCTCCTTGTTACACTTCTTACAACGTAAACAATAAAACAGAGATGCAAATAAAAGCCGCCAACACATTAGTGTGAGCCGATATTTCAACTGTAAACATAAACCATTTTTGGTAATGATTTTTAATGAGAGTAAATATAAATTTAAAAAATTTCGAAAATGGCGTGATAGTTAAACGATCCATCGATCGCGGATTCTTGGAAATCTATTGTTTACCTATTGTTATAGCGGTCGCATGCGACCGCTCGGGGCTTGATAGGTATTAGGTGACGTCTATGAAGGTAAACGCATTCGCATATAGTTATTTATTAAACCGCAAGTGTTGAAACTAATATTTAGCCTAGTATGAACTAGTACTTACCATGGAATCAGTTTAACATGAATGATTCACATAGTGTTGTATGTGAGTACTTAGTGTGATGTCAAAGTTTGTCGAATAAACGTTTATTTATTTATTTATTTAAACCGTTAAATTGTAAATTAGGTAGGAAGGGATCTTATTTTACCATCAAAGTAGGTATAGGCACTTTGTTTTAACCTCGCGCCTTAATGAGTATTCAATCAAATGTACTTAACTAACTTACCTTATTATTGAATATTGATGCAAGTTGCCTGTTTTCTTTCACATAAAAATCACTCACAACACGACAATTTGACGACAGCTAAGACACATAATATTTTGATTTTACCTACGAAATGCCGGCAATCGACTGAGCAGAGATCTGGACGGCGGCGTGGCGCGGCGCGGCTGCACGGTTGCGGAGCGGGAGGGGTGGACGAATCGCTCGCGCGTATTTTGATTTTATTACTTTTTACTTTAATGGTTTATCTACTTTTTTATTATAAAGAGGAAAGATTTTTTGTATGTATGTAATCGATAAACTCCGAACTTCTGAAACGATTACTAAAAATATATTTTATCACGGGAAAACGCCTTATTCTGACGGGAAAACGGGCAGCAGTAGCAAGCACCGGGTAAACCGATCAGCGAACTACTATCTACACTAAGGCTGGGTATTACAAAGAGGGAAGATTTGTTATTTGTAGGTATTCTAGGTATGTAATCGATAAACTCAAAAACTACTGATTATATTTTAAAAATTCTTTCACCACTAAAACGCTAAAACATTTAAGTAGTAAGTAACAAAGGATATTTTTGACCTCATTCGCTCGAAAAAACGAGCAGCAGCGGGTGAAACCTCAAGGCGAACCTCTAGTTTAAAATAAAATCTTAGAAGAAACCTTTTATTGTGATATCTGAATGGGGAAACTCAAATTCTTAACTTCAGTTTATACTTTTCAACTAAGTCCCGAAGGTCCCGAAAGTCCCGGGACGAGGTTTGACCGTCCCGGTTCTTTAGTCTATACAAAAGTCCCGGGACTTCCCGGGATTTTCGGGACCGGGATTTCCCGGGACCATTCCCTAGTAGGGATCCGGTATTACTTTCTGGAAAAAAAATTTCGTAAATAATAAATAAATAAAGGATTGTGTGGTTTTATGAAACCACGGTAAAAGTGAAACTTAATAACAAAATAGCGTGGAGCACTGGCACAAATGAGTACTAGTCTATACACTACACGGCCAGTTGATGCGAACTATAGGCGCCGCCATATTGGCCTCGGCTGCTCTGACGAGCGCTTTTCACTCTATCCCTACGACCGTCACGCGACATGCAACACACAGACGAAAAAGTTTGAGACGATGTAATAAAAGTTTCACTTTAATATTTGTATTTGTATTTATTTGTATAGATAAGATGCTAGCGAAAGCTGATCATTCACTAACTAATAGCTACTATGCTTGAACAATAGCGGGGTGGTCGAGGCTGCATACATAATGATCTTAATTCTTATGTAATGTACCGTCGCTTACATCCGCGCTGTGCCACTCCGAACCTATTGCCGTAGTGTTAAGGTGTAATGTGGTACATCACGTATGTCGGCGTCTGCGCATTGTAACGAGTAAATATGATTAACATAAAAAAACCTCGTTTTATGTAGTCAATGGTCAACAGGCAAAGCCAAAACAAACGTCCACCATTGTCAATATTTGTGGTAGTTAATAGAATGAGGCGTTACTTTGCGGAAGTAGCATAGCATACAATTTCATTAATATTATATCTAGCAATATCCCGCGGAAAAATACCCACAACCTGCAAGCAATGTGTGAACTGTGGGTGCACGCATCCTGCATGGTGGTGAATATTTGAGGTTCTAATACTGCGTTAGAGTTTCCAAAACAAATAATTTATTACTGACAAGGAATCAATAGGTTTCTAATCAAGCTGCCGTGTTTAGAGTTTAGTTCAAAAATATAATTCAAGCCCATAACTAACAAAAAAACCCTTAAATTACCACATTTTATAAGCAAATATTAATAATAATATCTATAGACGCTTCACACCACATCAATCTGGCCCCGTGCTAAGTATCCGAAGAACTTGTGTTACAGGTACTAGAAAACGGGACGTATATTTAATACTTTAAACACTATACATATATTTAAGATTTTTATTATATTATACACATATTTAATACACATCCATGACCCAGGAACACAGAAAAACTATTTTTGTTCCTTCGGCGGGATTCGAACCCGCGGACCCCGGCTTGAGCACCAACGCGCTGAACCACTGAGCCACAGAGGTCGTCTATTATATACATATATATATATTGTGGACTCAGTGACCAGTGTAACCCAAAAAATTGAAAATGTTCATCAATTATTTGTTTTTAGTTTTTAGTAGGTATCAGTACAGTAATAACGAATGAGGTCTAAATGTGACCACATTTCCACATTGAGGCAATTCCTCAAAATAGTTATATAACCAGATGACTAATTTGAAAATATTTCCTGCTAGACGTTTAGTTGGCAAACTATAAACAATTATATTTATCCTTGTTATGAACATTGTCCACGAATGCAACAAAATGAAAAATAATTTAACTAAACTGTAATTGTCCGAGGAAAAGAGTTCATATTATATGATGTAATTTTATGGTACCAAGTTCAAAGAACAAATTAACATAATATTGCAATTAGCTACTAGCTGTGAGCTTTAGATATATTATACAAAAAATACAAGTGCCGTTTTAATGAGGTTATTTTTTTCATACAAAATACAACTTTTTGCTTTCAAGTTTCGTCACATAAAACAGGAAAATACTTATTGTTGCTAAATACTAAATAGGTTTGAACTATCCCATTGTTCATGAAGTATGCTTTGAAAGACTAAAACTAATTTCGGATCATTTCGGACAATATTTTCCCCCAATAAAAGGAAAAAATAGTTATATTAACATTGAACATTCATTACAACTTTAGCTTTCTGGAAACTTCTGTATATTATTGGCAATTTATCTAGAACTAGCTGTTCTCCATGACTTGGTCTCATAAATCAGGATAAATCGGATGATCTATCTGTAAGATATCCCAAGGGATACCATGGGATTCTATAAAAATTAAAAATATGTCTGACACAAGTCGACGATGGCCTGTATCAAATAATGTTAGTTCTGAAAAATCAAATCAAATACAAATAAATTAATTGAAGTGTCTGTTTGTAATTTCAAATTAAGAGCTTTATACTAAAGGCATCCACACAAAAAAGTCAAATTTTAAAACTTTTGTCTTTCTGTCTGTTTGTTAGTTCCGGTTAATATCTGAAACGGCTGGACCCACTTTGACCGGTCTTACGCTGGCAGATAACTGATGTTATAAGAAGTATTTTAGCCTACTTTTATCTTAGGGTTCCGCAGGATTCCGTTTCCATTAGTTCCATTAGTAGAATAAGAATCACGGTCATTACGTCCCTGCTTTGGCACGGGCCTCTACTGTCTACCAGTATCTGGATACCAGGGGTTCCTAAACTTATTTTATGGAACCCCATATCTTTGGGTGGATGCCTATACCACAGAACCCACTTTGGGAATCCCTGCTCTACACAACCAGAATAGGCTGTAGTTTATAGTCGTTTCAGCCTGGTGAGTGGTGACGTCCACTGTTGGCCTTAGGCTTCCCCCATAGATTCCAGTGCGACCGGTCGCTCGCGGCCTGTATCCACCGACTGCCTGCGATGCCTGCCTGCCTGATTTTTCTCAGCGTATAGTGTATCACGCTACTACATATACATATATGTGACACGCTCCGGCTCGGTAGACTTCACAGGTCTACGAAGAATTTGCTCCACAAACAACGTTAACCAAATCTTCTCTCCTTCCAGAACATTCATCACCATCGCGCTATTGTGCACCGTGGCTGCACAGGAGACCACAACCCTCACCTACGTCAAGATACCTCCGGTAGACCAGAACACCGACCCCACGTCACGAGAAGACCTGCCACTTAATGTCCCGGTCTCATTGGACAACTTGGAAGACGAACTCACCACAGACCAAGTAGAAGTAACCACCGAGGTAGTAGCCACTACGAAAAAACCGGTTACCACAACCAGAAAGTTCCAGAGGAAACCTTTCAGATCGAACCCAAGGTTTATATCCAAGTTGAGCTACTACAATAATGAGGAAGACCCAACGAATAATGTCATAGAGAAGTTTTCGAAAAGAACATACAAAAGCAAGTGCAGGTGTGCGAAGATCTGGAACTGTCCGAAGCTGCAGATCTCGGTGCCGAGGTGTCCGAACGAGTATTTCATGTGTTGTTTTTAAAAATAGAGACTGCTCTAGATATTGTATAGGATACCTATAATAAATAGAACTATTGTTATTAGGCGTTCATTTACACAGGAAAATCATTCCTTCATCGGTCGGTAAGCGGGTAATGGGTATTATAAATAGGACTGAGTAGGAAAGGATTTTCACTTGTAAAAAATCGTTTAGTAAAATGTTAGTTGTCTTTATTTAAAAATACCTATTTGATGATACCCCAAACGATGGGAAACAAAAAAACTTTTTCATCCCCACTTCAAATGTATGAAGAGCCACCAGTAAAATACAAAATTATTATTATTTTATGATGCCAAAACAGAGATCTATTTATATTCGTAATTACAGAAGCTAGAAGGGTGGGCTGATAAACAGACAGACAGACGGACGGATAGAGCGCCCAAGGAGTCCTTATAGTTTCATAAGGGCTCCTTGAGTATTACGGAATCCTAAAAATGAGATTGTACGACTAAAGTATGGTCAATCTGTATTGTTTTTTTAATTTCTACTGATAAAAACACCTCGAAGTAACTTCCGGCAAGGATGTGACGACAAAAACACATTAAACACATATGTAGTAGTGAATCGGAACGTTTCTGTAAGTAAATTGTTCATGACATCTTAAAAGTTATTTATGTTAAAACGTCAACCGGAACGTAACACCGCCGCCATTCAAATATTACAAATAGTAGGTACTAGTATGACGTCTCAGCACAGATATATATATGTTTATATATCTGTATCCAAATAGTGTTTTTAAAAAGTGTATTTTTATAATATATTATAGGTTTCAAAATAATGTGATACAAATTTTTGTGTGTAATGAAACAATTATGAAGCGTGTATGACATAAATAAAAACAAGGTCAAGTAGCCTATTAGACTGGGACCATATGATCCGGAATCCGGAAGGCCGTAGAAAATTCTGAGCATTGAAAAGAGAACTCTACAAATCGTTGAAAATGGAACACATGAGTGTCGAGTTAAATGTCACTGTCTTATATGACAGCTCGACACTAGAAACTTCCATTTTCAACTTTATTGTATTATCACAGAGTATTCATGCTCTGAATTTTCACCGGCGTTCCGGATTCCAGAGCATATAGCCTAGTCCCAGCCTTAGAGTCTGGCAAGCGAAAGTTGAATCTGAGAAATGGCGGCAAAGAAAAATGAGTTACTTGATATTTAATTAATTAGTACTAACATGCTAAATGAAATGTGAAGTAAATGTTTTTTACTCTTTCAAGAAAAAACCACAGAATTATTGTCAAATTGTCTTTGAAGGTCGTATAGAGTTGGCAAGATAAAAGTTTGCATATAACTCAGGTTCATCTTTGGTTTGCCCGACTCTAGTGAGTGTTAATAATAATTGTTTGCCATATAAAAATAAAGATAACATATTATAAATAAATGCTAAGTAAAATGTTATAAATTATTTTAATTTACAATATACGAAGGAGCGAATAAATGAATAAACTTATTAATCGAAATATAAATTTAAAGTACCAGCATAATATTTATAAATTCTTTTATTCACTTAAAGCATTGAGGCATAAGTACCTTACATAAAACATACCTAATATACTCTTTAACAATTTATTCATAAAATTATTTAAACGATTACAGTTCATTAGCGTTTGTCCATTCAAGTTTGTGTGCAAATGCCAAAATAGACGAATGACGCTTGTTCAAATGAACTAATTTATGTAAGCCATTTTGACATTTGCATGGATTACTCACTGAACGCAACGAAACATAGAGCGAATAACTACAGTTTCCTCGTCACCCTCTGTGAAGTGTTGTTTCAAAAGTATCTGACAAGGACAGCAATATTTACTAACTAATAGGTCGTTTATATAGGTACATATTCTTATTTTGACGTGATAACGTCTTATATATAGATGAACGCCGGCTGCACGCGCGTAAATTGTCACGTTCCGCCTGAGCCGAGCGTGCAAGCGAGAGCGTGGAACAAGCGATAGAGAGGCACGACCGGCCTAAGCGTTCGGCTTGTGATGACGTTATCACGTAAAATTATCGTCCGTAAACCGACTTAACAGCCAACCATATTTTTATTAGTAAAGTTTAAATCTTTTTATATTGAAAATAAGCATTGGCCATTCACAAATTTTTCAATTAATATATTTAAAACAAAATTTTAGGAAATTAAAACTACTAAAAGTAAATTATGTGCGACCGATAATATATTTCAATTATATATAAAAATATATACCAAATAACCATTTGATGATTATATCTAGTAACAAAATTGTGATGACCGTTACAAAATATCACAGATAATATTATCAGCTGTGATGTGTAATCTTATCTTGTAGAAATGCACAGAAAATTAGTCGACTGTGAAATGTCGTTCGATCATATTAACTTTCATATAAAAATGCAAAAGAAACAAATTTAAGATACGTGAAACTTAGAATAACTTATCAAGTAATAAAAATGGATGAATTTATAGCCACTCACGACTAAAGCGGCATAGCCGGACTGAATGTGAAAAAACCGCACTGAGGATTTCATTTTTTACTGTAGCAAAATTACGAAAGACTGAAATATGTGATTGCACAAATCTCAAAGATTTTTATTTATTGACATTTTAATTTAGGTTCGTGAATTTTTCCGCAATATGGCGAGGTGTTTTATTTTCCTGGTCAGGCTATACCACTTTTTTTTACTTATGGTAAGTTGGGTAAGGGAATGAGTTTTTAAACGGCATAAAATAAAACAATATTCTGTTTGATCCACTAATATCACGTTGGAACTTAAATAATAGGCTACTTAACTCATACTTAATTGTAGACATCGAATGAGATGGATAATTAATATTTTTTACTTTTTAATTTGAACTGATGAAAACACTGTCGGCCATAAAGTGACGTAATAAGATATTTACACAATTAAACGTCATTGTTGTCATTTATCATTAATAAATATTGGGACGAAAGATATACATACAGAAACAGAAAAATAAAAATAAATTATTGTCTTTTTTTCTCCTTTAATTTCAAAAATTTGGAAAATACCCGATTGCGAATATTTATGAAAATATCTTGTATACGTAAAAAAAGTTATTATTTTCTCTACTTACTGAAAAAAGCAAAAAATCACAAATTTTGCCCTGAATCCTGTTTACTGCTCTGTCGAGCTAATGATTTACTTATAGAATTAGATTAAAATCATATTTCGCGTTTTGTAATTTGTGTGCATAGCGCGCCGAGCTGTCAAGTGGTTGTTTACATTTGGTATGACGTCAGAGCACAGATAGTAATCGCGTATTTTAATAATGTTTTGAAGGTTTTAGGTTAAGTTTAAAATTATTGCATTTTTTTAGTGTAATGGAACAATTATTAATCGATGAGGAAATTAATAAAATGGTCAAGTAGCCTATTGTGTGTGGCATTAGTGAGCAATATATATAAACTATAATATTATACTTATGTAATATAAATACCAAGAATTGTAACAAATTAAACAAATTAAACTATTGACGGATTTTACCAATTCACAAAAAGAAAAACATAAACCGATTTACATATTTTAGCGACATCTAGAGCCATTTGAAAGTAAATGTTTTTGTCAGTTTTCTCTATAACAAGGAGTATGAACAAAATCATTTGGCTAAGCCAATGCACATAAAATATTTTGGCACTCTCTACAAATAAAGTCTTAAATTGTTTACCTTGGAAGACCTTAGTCAGGGAAAAGTAGCCTGGACTCTCTTTCGCATCTGACCTGAAATAAATAATAGCAACATCTATAAAACTCAACTTCTCAAGCCTTATTTACCTGCTTAATATTGTATGGTATAAAACTTTTTCATTACTCCGTCCGTCCGTTTGAGATAAATAAAATGTTGTCAATAAGAAATATTGTACTTTATTACGGCCGAGACACACATTAAACTTGTAATCGAACTAAAACTATCTAACAAACTCTACTATTCTAGCATTGATAGGTTCACCATGTAGGTATACTTAGATAACTAAATAATCTATGTGGCCTATGTTACCCGGGCCATTATAACGAATCTATTGACACCAAAATTCATTAAAATCAAATCAGTAGTTTAGGCGCTATGATGGAACATACATACATAGACTGCCAAAATGATTACCGTTCCTTCTAGCTTCGCCGTTGTCGGGTAATAAATATTATTATATTGTCTGACGGTGTCAAATAGTATATGAAAGTATATTCCTCTTAATACGGAGAGAAAAATAAAGTATATAACTTTCTCGGTTACATTTATTTCGAGAACACTACGCAAATCTGAAAAATCTGAAGGTCGATTCTGTTAATTTAAATCCTGCAATAATATAGTTACGATCCAGTCCCGATATGTTAAAACTGCAAAATGGTATTCTCATAAACGACAAACAAACGTCAAACGCGTTTTCCGCTTCTACATGCTTGGTGTTTCCTGCAAATAGCGAACACATCACACGGTTCTGTAGTTTTACTCCGTCCGTCCGTCTATTCGTTCGTTCGTCTGTTTGTCCATTTCTGATAATTTGCGCAATCATGTATATAAATGCATAGGTGTAGTTGAATATTGCTATAGATTCTACTGTTGCCTTCAAAGGAGATAATAATAATATCTATGGACGGTTTCACACAACGTCAATCTGGCCTTGTGCTAAGTTCTCGAGGAACTTGTGTTACGGGTAGTAGACAATGGAAATATACAATTTTTTAAATACTTTTATACTATCTATACACATATTTAAGATTTTTATTATATTGTACCTTTAATGCTCTAAGTATTATACACATCCATAGCCCAGGAATACAGAAAGCTGTTTGTCTGAGTCAAATATTTTAATTAAAACCGTGTAAAAACTTACTTAGCTGGGAATAAATAAAAAAACAATATTGTGTTACTTATAAAATGTAAACTGTTTTATTAGGAGCATACTTATTAGACGTCAATACAAAATCCTTATAAAACAATATTTTATAGAGCTCACGTTCAAGTTGGCTGGTACCGACTTTAAAAGTAGTTAAAATTTTAGCCGAATTTAAAAGGGGAATTATTTAGAAAATAAGTTTTGTTTCATACTTTTATGTGCATTTTTACTTTGAAAGTAGGTTTTAATTTTTTGTTTAAAAATAATATTTATTCTCTTTTTAGTTCAATTATAATCTATATTATTATGATGACATTGATATCGGTGCACAAAACTCTGATGAGTAGTGAGTACCTATGTCATAATAATACTATGTTGATGTTTCTTGTGAAGATGGTGGTGATGATGATGATTACTGTAAGTGGTATGATGTGTTTGCAGTTCTTTAAACAACGCCGGATTGTCCAAACATGTACCTATAAGGAGTCAGGATTTCTGTTCAGTACTTTTGGATCCAGGGTATACCTTGTACAAAAGCTTACTTTTATGCATATGCTTAGACTACTTCAGAAAAAGTCGAAATCACCATATGGGTATAATATAAATTTCGAGGAGTTCCCTCGATTCCTCATGGATTCCATCATCAGGCCACCACTTTGGTGAAAACGAGACCATCTTGGGATTATACCCTTTACATCAAAACAAGAATTTTGAAAATCGGTCCACAGAAGGCAGAATTATCGTTGAACATACAAAAAAAAAACAGCCGAACCGCCTCAGTTTTTTTGAAGTCGGTTAATTAAAAATCTATATTTACATAAAATGACTTAATGGAAAGTTGGAAATTTTTTACGGCCGATTCGCTGTCATTCGGCAATGACGAACCACGTAAAGCTTAATGAGAGCTGTTTTCTTCTTTTCCAAAAGAAAATTGACAATCGTTATTAAATGATGTTGTTAGTTGTAGTATCTTGTACCTGGGTAACGACTTTGCTTGAATTCGAATCACATTCCGAATTTTCGAACAAATAAAAAATTATACAGACGCGCACCGAGCTGCCAATCCCTGACATAATACTTAAGGCCATTTCTGAGAAACCGATTATATATATATATATATATATATATATATATATATATATATATATATATATATATATATATATATATATATATATATATATATATATATATATATATATAAAAGGTATAAGATATTCCGTGTATAAGTAGAAGTATTCTTCCTGAAGGATACCGTATATTTTCGGGTGTCTCCCCAATATATTAGGTCCTTACATATGAAATTGGCGTTTTGCAGTACTGACCATTTTGATCTTTTGAAATATATCTTTGGTTAGGAATCCAATTTCAAATTAATATCGCTATTTACTCATGCATTTGTGTTTCAAAAACCGTAATTCATTTATTTTTTCCTCTTTTGGTTTTTTCTTTGCGTCACTCTGTTTACAAAATGGAAAACTTGAAATATCGTATTATTTTCGAGTACGAGTTCTACCGTGGCACCAGTGCTGCAGAAACGGATCGAAGGATTAATGATGTGTATGGCGGCGTGTCGCAAAAGAAAACACAGTGCGTTTTTAGTTCCAATGTTTTCGTTCTGGAAATTTCGACCTGCAGAACAAGCCCCGTGGACGGCCGGAGACCAAAGTTGATAATGAGGAATTGAAGGCTTTTGTGGAAGCGGATCCATCGCAAACAACGTCCGAGTTAGCTGGAGTCTGCGTTGGTGATAAAACTGTTTTAATCCACTTAAAGCAAATTGGGAAGGTGAAAAAGCTTGAAAGGTGGGTACCTCATGAATTGAGTGCAGTAAATTGACAAACGCTCGTCGACTCATCCGGCACAATAATTAAGGGTTTTTAAATCGAACCATTACCTGTGATGAAAAGTGGATCCTGTACGATAATCGGAAACGCTCATCGCAATGGCTGAACCCTGGCGAACCCGCCAAATCCTGCTCCAAGCGAAAATTTACTCAAAAAAGTTACTTGTGAGCGTTTGGTGGACTAGTGCCGGTGTCGTTCACTACAACTTTCTTAAATCTGGCCAGATGATTACGGCAGATGTCTATTGCCAGCAACCGCAAATCATGATGGAAAAGCTAGCTGCTAAACAACCGAGGTTGGTCATTCGCTCTAGGCCACTGCTTCTTCAGGACAACGCTAGACCACACACTGCACAACAGACGGCTACCAAATTTTTTTTCGAAATTTGGATAACTTATTGCAAGGGAAAAAATTCAACTCCGAAGGGGCAGTCCAAAGCGCCTTCAAAGATTTTATTGATTCCTGTCCGAATTGTTTTTTTAGTAAAGGAAACAATGAACTACCTATGAGATGGCAAAAGTGCATAGATATCAATGGTATATACTTTGATTAAATAAATATATTATGTTTAAAAAAAAATCGACTTTATGTTCCTCCATTACAAAACGCGAATTTCATATGTAATGACCTAATATTAAGGAGTTAAGCTACAGTCAGGTCATACTATCTACTAATAAATCTTTAATACACCCCAGCACATTAAAAGGAATAAAGATTACTTCGATAGGTTGGCACCGAGGATGAAACGGGCCTTGGTCCTCGTCTTGGTGAAGCCGACCCTGAGCGCGCGCCGTGACACGCGTACTTACTCATCATGAAAAACACTCTTACGAGACAAATATTGTTTTTTTTTGCTTCAGCTTAAGAGTTCTGCTTACAAATATATATTTTTAAATTTGTGAGTAAGGACGGTCACTTGTCAAATGGAATGTCTTTTTAAGTGAAAGTTTGCATATAAAATGTCTTCTGAAAAATTGGTTCCGGAAAAATATTGACAGGACAAAACTTTTAATCACACTGTACAATGAAATATCATAACAGGACGTTTTCACTAGCGTTTTTAGTGCAAAAATCTGCACTGTAAATAGAACTCTGCGTTACTGCAATAAAGCTGAAAATCGTGTAGAGTTGTCATATTTCGTGGGTGCGACGGCGAACATGCCAAGATATTTCAATTTATCTATATAATACTAAGGCGGGTCAATAAGTCCGTGACTTTTTGAATTTCTAACCTCCTTACTGAAAAAGCAACACTACTCCTGTCAACAGGCATCTGTCAGTTGACTCCTATCAAAATTTGAACTTGCTGCGTCAGTAGTTTGTGTTTTACAGCTATCTTTATCAGACTATCCAGTAACTTAAGGAAACAATGGAAAAAAGTGAATTTCGTGTGCTTATTAAGCATTATTTTTTGCGAAAAAAAACCATTACCGAGACCAAGGCTAAGCTTGATAAATACTATGGGGACTGCACCATCGATTTCAATGGTAAAAAAGTGGTTTACTGAATTTCGTTGTGGCCGTACAAGCACTGAAGATGCCGAACGTCCTGGACGCCCAGTTGAGGTCTCTACACCCGAAACAATCGAAAAAAATCACGATATGGTGCTGGCCGACCGAAGATTGAAAGTGCAAGAGATTGTGGAAGCCATAGGCATCTCGCATGGCTCAGTGGTTTCAATTTTGAATGATCACTTGGGCATGAGAAAGCTTTCCGCAAGATGGGTGCCGCGTTTGCTCACAGTCGACCACAAACGCAATCGTGTAACAACTTCACAGGAAGGTTTGGCGTTGTTTAATCACAATATGGAGTTTTTTAACCGTGGACGAAACATGGATCCATCACAATATACCAGAGACCAAATAACAGTCAAAACAGTGTGTTTCTAAGGGTGAATCGGCGCCAAAGAAGGCCAAGGTGGGTTTGTCAGCCAATAAAGTTATGGCGACTGTTTTTTGGGATGCACGTGGGATAATCCACATTGACTATCTTCAAAAGGGAAGAACAATTAATGGGGAATATTATGCCAACTTATTGGACCGCTTCAATGAGGATTTGAAAAAAAACCGACCTCATTTGGCCAAGAAAAAAGTTCTTTTTCACTAAGACAATGCAAGGGTGCACACATGTGCAGTTGCCATGGCAAAAATCCATGAATTGGGCTATGAATTGCTCCCACATCCACACTATTCTCAAGATTTGGCTCCGAGTGACTACTTCTTGTTCCCAAACCTGAAAAAATAGCTCGGTGGAAAAAGATTTGACTCCAATGATGAAGTCATCTCGCAAACAAAGGCCTATTTTGAGGACCTCGACAAATCATATTTTTTGGAAGGGATAAAAAATTGGAGAAGCGTTGGACAAAGTGTATAGAGCTCAAGGGGGACTACGTTGAAAAATAAAATGATTTATTTATCAAAAAATCTGTGTTTTATTCCAAAAGTCACGGACTTATTGACCCGCCCTCGTATTATCAATTTTATTTATAATTCAATAAAAGTGTCAGTTAATATCGAGAATTGTGATTCTGGGGTGTGATTGGTAAAATGATTTAACCATTTTAACTTTAATCTCGACGATTTGACATCAGTGACATATTTCAATTCAATTTCGTGAATTTTCCGCAACATGGCGAGATTTTTTTATACTTCTGGTCAGGCTACGTATTATTTTTCGTACCTGGTGCTCGGCGATGAGCTCGATGGGCAGGGACTGCGTGCAGAACTCGCACGGGATCACCGGATCCCCCGCGCCCGTCACGTCACCGGCGCTGGAGACAGCAGCGACACCAGCGCCGGTGACATTAGCGGTGTCATCACCGGCCGCAGTGACGGCAGCGGTGACGTCGCCGGCGGCTGTGAACCGGCGCGGCGCCACCACCGGCCGTAGTTGGGCCAAGTCCGGCCGGCACCCGGTCTAGAATAAAATGAAACTTGTTAGTTGTAACCACGGAGCAGATATAAACCTCTCTATATCTGCTCCATACTCAGGAGGTAGCATAAGCAACTGTGCACTGTGATTTCTACTCGGTCCTGACGTCATCACAATGGGCGTGACCTAAATCAATGTACTGTCAGCGTTAGTACTGTGCACACCTCTGTGATTTCGATAACTTTTTGTTCTTTTCGAATTTCTAAGAAGAAAAGGATGAAGTGTTGTGTCTTATGTTGAAAAATTACTCTGATGCTATGGAGGGTATTACATTTTATGTGATACACCCTCCATAGCATATTTATTATCTCGGCTATCTTTGCGAATATAATAAAAGTAAAAATGCAGATATTCTTGTATTTTCTTCTAGATCACTTTAGCAGACTATTTGCTCGAGGTGCAAAAAAAAACATTGGTCAGCCACATTCCGTGTGACATTTCCGTCTCACCTGGTGTATGACGAGGTCGTGTAGCGGCACCAGCTCGTCGCAGAACTCGCACGGCAGCGCCACCTCGTCGTCCGCGCCCGCGTCCGCCACCGCCTGCGCCGCCGCTACCGCTTGTGCGTTGGGTCGTCGGCCACGCGCACTGCGAATAAAAACCGTGTGTTTGTTCTTATATACGGACGTAAAAAGCTTTCGGTGTGTGCCTATAATATATCGCCAAAGTTATCGCTCGACCAGTTTCTAAACATTTTCCTTTGCACTAGGGCGCCTCAAAATATTTAAACACTAAGTAAGTGACCGTAACGACTGCAGACGTGATTGAACTACATGTTTACACGTGCGTATGTGTGCGTGCGTAGGATTCAATCTTCATCTTATGCCCTCTCGAGGAGCAACTTGTGCGATGGTACATCATACACAAGTATTTTTACCAAACGCGACTAACAACGTCCTTGTGTGCATTGCACATCTCTATCTACTTGCTATCCTATCTCCTCTACTTACATCCACAATTATAGGTTTGCTGGAAGAGATCTCTTAAAGAGATAAGTACGCCGATGTATTGTTATAACTTTCAAATGTGTCTTTGTTAATGTCAACGTGATGAATAAAAAAAAATAACATAAAAAAAGTAAAACTTAAATTACTGTTTATGACGTGTGTCAAAGTGAAAAGGAAATAAGAACTAACGTATTGCTGATTTCAGAAACTGGATTCTGGTTGTATGGCGCTGTAACCTGAAAATATTCAAGTCAGATATTAGGTTTAACTCACTTTCTCACAAGTAAAGGACATCCATATCTGTAATACGGTAGATGACATGTAAAATATATTTAAGTTTAATTTATGTCTACTCAAGATATATAGAGGATTACAACTTGATAAATTTAAAAAATATATCTACAAAATTACAAAAAAAGTTTTTTTTTTTATTATTAAGTAGTACACCTACATCATTAGTTTATTTACATCGTATACAAAACATTCAATGAAGTATGAACGCACGAATATCGGAGATAAGCAATTATGTTCTCGCGATCCACAGGTTTCATTTAATTTTACGAACGTTTGACGTCACAGCTTACGGCGACTTTTGTTGCGTTTTCACGAGACTCGTGAGATCTCGAGAACTCTATAAACAAATCGACTTTTGAAAATATTAATTTTCAATATGCTGTTTCTTCTGAGAGCTTGCTTTTTAGAGTACCATTCGATTATGAAATAAAAAATTTGAAATCTGCCGGTTATTTAACCAAAGAAACCGCTTTGAGTTGAATTCTAGGAAACATATTATGTCCAACAATTTACCCCGGCATACCGTTTTAAAATTCTTTCACCTAGCATTAATGGACATGGGTTTATTCATCTAAGCATTATTTAATGTAACAAATCGAAATAACGAAATGGCCTTTAGCAATATGATACACAAGCTTTGTCGCGCGACTTTGTCTGCGTGGCAAATCTATCCATTGCACACCGGTGGGGTATGTATTTCGAAATAATTTTCATACAATCTTTTAACCCATATTTTACACCCTCAGATGGTGAATTGTAATAAAACCTGAAAGACGTATTTAATTAAATGTATTTAAGAGCATGAATCACAATTTTCAACGAAATCAGTGAAGATTTAAAGATTTTTCATACAAACATTCTACCCCTATTTCACCCTTTTAAGGGTAAAATTTTTCAAAATCCCCTCTTAGTGCGCGTCTACGTTGTAAATTAAAACTACAGTCCAAATTTCACGTTTCTAATATTAGCGGTTACAGCTGTGCAATCGTCTATACGTCAATCAGTCAGTGGGGATATCTCCTTTTATATGCATAGATACCTCATTCAAACCCCGTCTCAGCTCTCTCAGCGAGGACTTGATCTGACTGAACCGGTCTTCGGTCAGCTCGTCACTCAGCTGCAGCGTCCTGAACCGTTCCCCAAACTCCTCCGGAGTCATGGGTACGAAGTTTTTGAGACTATCTCTCTGTCTGTCTAACTCCGCTTGATTTATGGGAGCCCAGCCTAGGAAGGAAATTATTTATTACTAGCTGTCGCCCACATTCACATTTATAATAGTAGTAGGATTTGCCACACTTTTTACACAGCATGAAACACATCACATACATGGATTTACAAATAGCAAATACACCTCCAAAGAAGGTATAAAGTTAAATAAAATATCTCAAATCATATCTAACATTTAATAAAATGTATAAACAAGAAAAACATTAGCCCATACTTGAAATCACGGGACACGGGACCTCTTGCAATGTGCAGGCTTGGGGAGTCCAATCAAAGATGTTGTGCTCACGAATAACGTTTATTAACTACTCCTTTAATCCACTTACATTACAATATATAGGGAGGTCATACACACACTACACTCTGATAAAATGTGTAGCGCAAAAAATGAACTCAAATCACGTGTCATCCCAAAATAATGCGCAATTTCATGTGGTCGGATTATAATTGAGCCTCTGACAAAGAATATGTAAGTACTACTAACGTATACCTCTGACACAAATGTTTGCCACATTTGAGTCTGCACTATTTCACGTGGTCGGATTATAATTGAGCCTCTGACAAAGAATATGTAAGTACTACTAACGTATACCTCTGACACAAATGTTTGCCACATTTGAGTCTGCACTATTTTAAAGTAAATTTAACACTTATTTTTTTGATCTCCCTTTTTGTGCTGTTTACATATTTCTATTGGTGACCCACATTTAAGTAAACCTTGTTAACTCGCCTAAAGCTTGACCCGCGTAGACATCGGGAGTTTTCCACACGCGGCCCTGGAGTATATTCTTGTAGCTCTTATCTTCAACCTCTCTGTTCTGTAGCGCGTCCATTTTAAGTAATTTGTCACGCTTCTCTGCCGCACTCAGTACTGGAGGTAGCCCTAGGAATTAGAGAAATAAATTTTGACAATGAAGATGAATAAGAATGATGAAGACAAACTTCATTCGATTTTGTAAAATAAGAATGGCTCAAAATCGACCTCTGAGGTACTCCCACCAATTTAAACAAAATTTATGTGTATTTCACGATCGCATTGATGGAGTTCAGGGGGCCTAGCAGGAACGTAACGTTATCGAATGAAATTCGTAAGGGCGTTGTCATGATTTTGACAGGATTTCATACAATTCTCATTCGATAATGTAACGTTTACGCCGCTGTCAAATGTTCCTGCTAGGCCCACCGTAATATCTCTTTCGCTGCGGTAGAATTGGTAGTACTAGTAGGAGCCACATATGATATAGGGAGAACTCGACCGAGTTCTAGCATTTTCATCTTCATTAGCGCGATCTTGAATTTGTACGCAGTGTGTTAGGTACCGCCTGTGCGTATGTTTATAGAAATAAAAGTTTTTTTAAATTTATAAATAGCTTAGCAACTAACTCTTTATGAATTTTCCTACATGATGACCTACCTCTGGTTAGGCCGAGACTAACTAACCGGGAGAGAAGAAACGGCGTACGAAACTCGCGCAGGGCCACATTTTAGCAAAAAGAATGGAAAATTGTTCTTTTAAATAAAAATATGTTACCAAGTTATAACTTAAAATAAATTACAAATCATAAGAGTACATCATTCAAATAAACGTTTATTTATTTATTTAGTGATGTTATAACCCGAGGGATTTCTTATTTTTGGGCTTTATAGATACATATATTAATTAAGCTCACCTTTTATCTATTATTTTTAGGGTTCCGTAATAGTACAAGGAACCCTTATCATTTAGCTCTGTCTGTCCTCCCCTGCTAACTTAACTAACGCTAACTGCGGACAGACAGACGGACGGTCAGAGCGAAACTATAAGGGTTCCTTGTAGTATTACGGAATTACCGAAAAATGGGACTAAATGTTTTTTAATTTAATATATGTGTGAGATACCTTGTGCGAGGTTGATATCTGTCTGTTCGGCCCTCTCAAGTTTGTCTCGGTCTCGTCTCTGCTCCGCGCGCTGGGCGGGCAGGCTGCTGGGGGCGGGCGGAGGAGGCGCAGGCCGCTTCTTCACCGCGCCTCGAGACCTGGCGAGAGTCCCAGAGTGAAAGAGACTTTTAAGGGCACAGTGGCGACATCAGCGGCTGTATGGCCAAATTGGTATCGTCACCAGATGAGAGACCCTTACCATACACTGCATGCATAATAATTTACGTACATATTACTGTTGGCGCCATTATAAGTTGACATAAAAGCTTTGCAGCAGAAAAGCTACAAAAATTAATATGGCTCTATTTTCAATGCCATACTTAATAAATTCTATACTAGACTTTGAGATATTTATATTTTTTGTAATTCTGTAAAATTTTATCATACCTATAAGTATACAATTGTATTTTAATTATTACGTAAGTAGTAAGCATTATGAAAGTCATACCATAAATTCTTAGACACCTTATCTGGTGCCTCTCCAGCTTTATTCACTTGCGGCTGATCATTTGTTCTCTTGATTCTAGGTATAGCGCCATTAGAAGACCCTGGTCTGATTAATTCATTCTCGATTGTTCTAGGTTCTCTGTAGCTTGATGTAGTAGGCACAGGAGTCCATACAATGTGATTAGGTGGTTGGTGATTTACAGGATTTGACTGGCCAAATTCCCGTTGCATACAGTTGAGATTAGTATTTTTGGATGTCGATGGCTCCGGGTTCAGTGTCTTGCTATTACTGGTACCATTTGTTAAGCGGTTGCCCAATGGTTTTACTACATTAGTTTTCTTAATCGGTTCTGGATCTGATATGACAAATTTCAATTTTTTTGAATCGATTTTCATATGTAAATTTGTTCATAATCAAATACGGATATTAAGGGAATATAATCTACTGCTTATTTAAAGACTTTTAGGAAGAAGAATATTTAAAAAATTGAAAAAAAAAAATATTATACTTAATAAAATTACATTGCGCTCTCTGAGGGTTTGATGTCATTAACCTCATAGAAACAGCTGATTTAAACGGGAAGCAAAGACTTTGCCAAAATAACATTAATACAATCAGATGTGTGAGGTAAATGACCTGAACAGCGACGTAAAGAGCGTACTGTAATTTTATTTAGTATTATTTTTTAGATTTTTAAATTATTTTTCTGTCCAAACGTCTTTACATAAGCAGGAGATCATACGCCCAAAATATCCGTAATTGACTTTGAACAGCCTTATATATTATACTAGCAATAAGCACACGTTAGATATACCGAAGATCAAGCTTAACAAAGTAAGTAAATCTTTTAAAGGTCAATTTAAGTATATTGTAAGCGCTTATACAATAAAATCCCATAAAATGTACAAAATCTTTCCTTTAAAGTATGGAGAGTAATGAAAATTAGACATAAACATTTGTAACCAACTGTCGTGGACCGTGACAGTCACGGAATATAAAACACAGGAGGAAAGGGCATGTGGGCGTGGCCCGCGTGCCATAGTTAAGGACAGCGAGTCTTAACTTGCCTCAGTTGCTTCGTGGTTGATTACGTATTGTGACGTGTACTGCCGGTGATTTTCATTCAGTTCTTAATAATGACTCGATCCATCCTTGAGTGCAAAAACAATAGTAGTACTAAGAACTTACTACGAGCAGGTGTTTCTTATCGTCGGTAAGTCGTTATTTAATTTTTATTTAATAAATAATCTTTCAGACAATCCTCTAACCATTTAAATAAAATATTAGTGAAAATTAAGAATGACAGTCTAAAATTGTATGGCCTAGTCTGCATGTGCCATCTTGTGTCGAGTAGTACAAACGGAAATTATGCACGGGCGCGGGTGGAATGAACATTAGGGTTGCGACTTGTGATATCATCGATTTATTAATCTTACTAATATTAGAAAATGTAAAAGTTTGTGAGGATGGATGGATGGACGTTTGTTACTCTTTCACGCAAAACGGAATTCGATGAAATTGGGTATGGTAGTAGGTTAGGCTCTGGATTAAAACATATGCTACTTTTTATCCCGAAAAAGTACAGTACTCCCGTGGGATACTATATTTAAGTTTATTTATGCTAGTTTTAGATACAATTGTTATTTTAACTAAAATGAAAATAGTTATCTATACTTCTATATTTATAATAATATAATGAAGCTTAACCCCCTCACTAATAAAAATATTTATACAACAGATAACCAATACAACGTTGTAGCCTTTGTCTGATAAGTTGGAAAACTCACTTGACAGACAAAGACGGCGACGATGTTCAAGTTATCCATTGTGTGAACAATTTTATTAGTAAGGGAGTATGGGTTTAAACTACGTTCCTACGAGCGTTTATTAGTGGTTGCGACAGAAAAAACTGCATTTTAAATAGAACTGTGTAAATCGTGTAGAGTTGTCAAATCTGACATTTGACACTTCGATTTCTAGCTCTATTGTATTGGCCCAGAGTTCTATTTACAGTGCAGTTTTATTCTGACGCGACCTCAAAAAAACTCTGGTGGGTAGAGGCCCTAAAGAAGCTACTGTTTCAAACTGAAAAAAAAAAAAATGTGTTGGACAGTCCATTTAGTCGCAAACATTATATTATCATTAATTATCTGCCAAATTCACAGTATACTCATGTGCAGGCGCAAACTAATTATTTGTTTGTACGATCAATAATAATTATAACCCTTTTACATATTACGAGTACATTGATTGATTTTAGAATCAATCGATTTTCCAGCATCACTAACATTAATCCCATCCCTATTTGAGTAGCTAGGTGTAACGTTTATGTTAAAACATTCTAGAAAAAAACAAGTACAACATCTGAACAAAAACTAACTAAATATAAAAAGTTTACTAGCCTAATACTATCAAGAAGATATTTAATATCTATATTGTACTATATTTCTTATTTTATTTATTTAGCATACGAGGTAGCTTAGACGACATATTTAGTCTTCGCTGTAAAAAGTAGCTTGCAAGAAATTAGAAAATGTTTAAAATGGGTGCAGATTGGAGAGAAGATATTAAGCTTTAGGTTTAATAGTAAGGTGCAACTTTCAAGAGTGGCATGTAGCGTTCAACATGTGAACTAAGTAGTCAGAGATAGTCGAAAGCACGTCGAAGGAATGCTGATAAAAGTCACAAATGTGTAATTATGGCGTTATGGTTGTTTTTTGGGTGATTCTTAATAGTCGTTATTATATTGTGATTTCGAGAAATTATTATGGTTAATTTTCATACATTACAAAAACGTTATTTTTCTGTCTAAGCTTAATATGAAATTTCTAATGGAAAGTGTGCAGTTTTTGCACTTGATTACACTAGACTCTTAAAAGAATAACTCACCATCATCAAGTCGCAGGAAACCGTGATTGGAGTCTATGTGCAGCTGCTTATATCGATGCATGACCCACTCTCCGCAGTCCGAGCACTGCTCCGTGCGAGCTCCGCAGTACCTCTCGTGCCCCGGCAGCTCCCCTCTCCGGAGATCCAGGTCGCAGAACCTGGAAGAAACATAAAAACACTTTTTATGCATGAATGTAAAAAGTTATGCTACTCTGAAGTAAGTTTTCACGAAAACTTCAGAGACTAACTTCATCATGTCGCTTTTTAGTTAGGGATGTGCGCACATCGTAAAAATTTTACTTTCGTATATTTTCCGAACACGACAATAGAAATATAACTTAAAAAGCAACAACAATCAATCAATCACGCCTTTTTATTCAAGCACGATGTTAATCATTATTATTTTTATTCCAGCTGTTCTGCTTGTTTGCCTTGAAGGCAAAAGGCCTCCTCCAGAGCTTTCCATTGTTCCCTGTTCCTCCTCAGTCTAGTCCAAGTAGTCCCTGCCACGGAATTTATCTCATCAGCCCATCTCTTGAATTGTCTTCCTTTCTTCCTTTTGCCTTTTCTCGGGTACCAATCAAGTATGTAATATGTAATATAAGTATGTAATATATTTTACTTCATTTTTCTATGCCTCTTAGTAAATGACCGGTCCATTTCCATTTTAATCTTTTAACTTTGACTGTCACATCTTCTATTCCAGTACTTTTTCCGAGTGTTTCGTTCCTTACTTTGTCTATTCTTTTTTTGTTTAGCATATTTCGTTCAATCGCCCTCTGACACACTTCCAATTGTTTAGTTTGAGATTTGGCTAAAGACCACGTTTGACACCCGTAAGTGAGGACGGGAAGGATGCCTGTGTTGTATAGTTTCTTTTTTATCTGGATGACGATTTCTTTGTTTTTCATTACTTCCTTGAGGGACCAATAACTCTTCCATGCATTTCCTATACGCGTGTCTAACTCTTTTTGCTAAATATCAGTTGGAGAAATTAATCGTCCGAGGTAAGTGTATTCATTCACATAGTTTGATATTTATGTTATTCAAGTCATGTAAAGGGTGAATTTCCCAGTTCGTCATCGCTTTGGTTTTGTCTGTGTTGATGGTAAGGCCCACCTTTTTGCTCTCCAGTTCAAGAATCATAATCTGAAGCTATTCCGCTGACTGTGCAAATAATATTATATCATCTGTGAATCTCAAGTTTGATAATATTTCGCCATTTATAGTCAGTCCACAATTTTCCCAGCTGATATTTCGGAACACTTGTTCTAGCACAGCCGAGAAAAAACTCGCCGTTCGATGTTTATTTCAGTGCCATTGCCTTTCTAACTTAATTTTTTCTTTGCTGGTTTTGTATATGTTTCTTATCGTCCTTATATATTTTGGTACCACACCTTGATGTTTCAGTGCCTGCCATATATCATTGTGATTGAGAGAGTCGAAGGCCTTGCTGTAGTCAACAAAACAGCAGTAGAATGGGATGTTGAATTCCTTGCTTTTCTCCAGTATTTGTTTTACCACTAGTATATGGTCCAGTGTAGCATAGCCACTGCGGAGCCCAGCTTGCTCTCTTGGTTGATTTTCGTCGAGGCTTCTTGTTATTCGTTGCAGGATTACTTTAGCAAATATTTTATATATGTTGGACACCAGACTAATAAGTGTCCAACATATATAAGTAAGGACTGATTCAGACCACTGTTTTGGAATCCCTTCCTTTTCCAGGATTTCGTTAAACATGTTTGTGAGTACTGGGGTGATATCCAGCAGTAAATCATAATGACTTGGTCAGAACTTGGAGCTTTGTCTATTTTTTGTGTCTCAATTGCCTTTTCTACTTCTCTTTTCAGTGTGTTTGGGATGTCATTTTCTTTTGATTTGTTTTCTTCGTATGTTTGTGTGGTTTCTATGGTTTCCTCTGGACGATTTTTGTATAAGTCTCTATAGTATTTATTATATCTGGTCTTATCGTTCTGTGTTTCCATTTGGAGTCCTGGAGTCCAGCTTTCTTAATGCGTCCTGTCTTGGCTATATATTTTTGATTAGTCCTAGTCTTCTGTATTGCCTTTCTTTCCTTATGTTGCTTAGTCAAGCAAGGAAATAAAGGATGCTTATTTCCTTTCTTGTGTCTTTTGTTTTCTAGTCCAATTAGTTTAGCTCTAGAGTCCAAGTTGTCTTGTTTTATCAGATATGTTCTTATTAACTTTGCTATGTTTTGCCGTATTGTTTACTTTCTTCATTGTTAGCACTTCTTGAAGGTTCCTATCGTCCTAGGTGACGTCAGTCTTGAATGTTTGATGTTTTGTTTGTCTTTTCATTGAGAAGTCTGCAAGTTCTGTTCTAATATAATCAACGTTCGGTGTGTCACTAGATTGAAGAGACTTGAGCATGAAAGGTCTGTTATTTATTTTTTTGGTGTTGTCGATTCTTAATTTTGCCATAACTATCCTATGGTTGCTGTTGAAATTATTGAGTGTTGTGCAAACTTCAAAACACATACTTCTATTTGTGGGGATAAAGTCAATTTCAGTTTTGTAACGACCGTCAGGAGATATCCATGTCCATTTCTTTTCTTTCTGCTTCGCGTATATTCGCGTATGTAAGGGTATTTAGAATTATAAGGTTATTCTCATATAAAAATTCCAGTAATTTTACTCTGATGTAAACTGATGTAACTCCAGTGCTGTATGGTCCCATTATAGTTTCTTCCCCATCTCTTCTGTAACCCAGTTAGGCATTCAAATCTCTCATAACAATAAAATTTTATGAGTATGATCTTTTATACATGAGTTTAGTTGTGTGTAAAAAGCTTCTCTTTCATAGTTACTTGATTGCTCCGTGGGTGAGTATAATTTTAGTATTGACCACTCTTTGTAGGGGGGATATATTACGTTCTCAAGATTGCAATGCGATTTGAAATACATATGATTTCGGTTATGTGTTTTTTTAGATTGCTTTTTAAGATGAAACCTGTTCCGTGTCTGCCAGGATTTTCTCCCTTGTAGTACAGTATGAATTCGCCATAATCCTCAAATTTTTTCCTTGTTTGCGTACTTCACTTAACCCAATGATTGACTACTTTACATTTTTTAATGCTGTCATTAGTTCTAATAGGTTTTCATCCAATCTTAATGACAATACGTTTTCAGTTGCTAAAAACATCTGTTTTTAGCACTCAGTTATTCCTTTGGTGCTTGGGGAGCTTAGGTAGCTGAGGTTTTCTGGAGGGCAGTAGTCAATTTCCCCCATGGTGACCAGCCAGCTTGGGGATATCTTACTGAATTTAATTTGTTTTTGTGTTGCTTGATCTTGTTGTTTTCTTTCTTTCCTTAAAATTTTAGTCTCGTATATTTTCCAAACACGACAATAGAAATATAACTTAAAAGGCAACAACAAGCAGACAATAAATAAAATGGGAAATTTTAATCGGCATATTATGCTGTGCACCTGCAAGTTTTCATGGTGTGGGCGCAGGAGTCACGGATGTGGTCCTCTAAGTCTGTTCCACAAATACTTTCACCGCACTCTTTACAGGGCACTGAAAGTAAAATTTTAAAATATTAAACAACACCAGAATTTTACACCGTAAAATTTCTATACTTCTCAACTATGGATGGGCATTGAGATAAAAAAGGCAAGGGTAGAACTCCCAGTTGCCACTTCGCTTTAGTTTTGGTGCTATGTGGAATCAAGCTTCAGTGATTTTTGAAGCCCTACAATAAAAAAAAATCTGAAATGATCATGCCATAAATTAAATCTTGTATTATATCAGATAGCCTGAAATTTTCACAGATGAAGTATTTCTGTTGCCGCTATAACAACAAATACTAAAATCAGAATAAAATAAATATTTAACGATACAACGAACATGATTTTTTTGGCGTTTTCTGCCTGCTATTAATAAAGACAAGAGGTAGATGCTTGAATTATTCCCTGAAATTATACAATTATAAATAAATAATAAAAACAAAATAAAAAGTATAGAAATATACTTCTGTAGTGCAAAAAAACTTGTGCATTTTTTATTTTGAAATACAAATTAATTGTTGTATGTTTCAAAATCCACATGGACTGAGACAAGAATGAAACTGTACCAAAGAATATATCACTGGTTCAATTCAAAAGTACCACAAGTATCAAAAATGTTTTAATTGCAAAAATACAATTGTAATAGTTCATATTTTTATATTTGTAGCTGTAACTGGATCATACCACGCTAGCGCTACAGTCTTCAGGCTAGACAGAGACGCACTGATGCACTGCCTTGCATCCCGCTCACACGCCGCTCGTGCTATCGTGCTATCTTCCTTTTTCACCGCAAGACAAGGATGCAACATTATGCTATCTACCCCTTTCGGCGGTGTAATACTTCATATGTCCACCTACGCTTAAAACCCCTAATTTTGTACATATGTCCATACATGTTATCCAATGTAAATGTAAAATGATATATGTACAAATCCCAATCCCTAAACCTTATATAAGCGCTAGGACTTACACACGCGACTTTGAGCTGAGGGAAGTAGGTACATAGGTACATAACGTGAGGGCTGGAGACAACTGGGACTGACCTTTTTGCTGAGCTGGTGGTTCTGGATCTGGGCGGAGGTTTCTTCACACACAGCTGTAGCGGCGATAGTCCGCTTATCGTTCGCCGCCGAATTTGGGTTACTATTGACGGGCACAAATAAATATGCGCACACGCGTTCGCGTCCACTAGGATTCGGGATGAGCTGAAAAAACGTCCTGCGCACGAGAGGTACAAAAGGCAAGTCCTTACGTCACTCTCTCCCAGCGTCTTCTAGCGTTCGGCCATAATCGGGTCGCTTCGTAAACCGCTCGTGAACGGCCAATCTGAATGTTCTATATGATCATTATATGCGTCGCGTTTTGGCGCAAACACTATACATCCCTATTCCAAATATTGTGTGTTTCACTATTCACTCTGAAGAATTCTGCAAGTGGTGCACAATACTGCCACAGTGGTGACCCCGAATAAGAAACATAGGCATCAAGAAAAATGTCCGAAAGCAGTGAAACCGCCAACATGCAAACTCAAGAAAAGGCCACACACGAACTAGGAGCCATCGCCATAAGCCTGCGTGTACCACTACCATTCTGGCGCGATCGTCCCAGATTGTGGTTTGTCAGCTTTGAAGCCGCGACCCACGACTTGTAGAAGAGCCAAGCTCAACTCTCTCAGATGGTAATTGCGCAGCTGGACAAGCAAGATGTCGAATAGATTACCGACCTACTGTACAGCCCGCCGACCGAGAACCAGTACAAAATTTTAAAAGAACGTCTTATCTCCGTATATGAAGAAAGCGAAGGACGTCAGTTCCAGAAACTACTACAAGAAATGGAACTCGCTGAACAGAGGCCAACTCAGTAACCCCGCCGTATGCGCAATCTGGCAAGAGATAAAGTACCTGATTCAACGCTACGTCTTATGTGGATAAATCATCTTCCAGAACACGTCCGTTCCGTTCTCGTAGTGAGCGACACTATAAGCAAGACCGCCGCTCTCGACGAACTAGCCGATAAAATGCTTGAACAAAACCAAGAAATCTCCGCCGTTGCTTCAACTTCGTCATCAACAGCTCCAACAAGTCGAGATCAAAAACTTCTAGAGGTGACAAAGCAGTTAACAAACGAAATCGAAATCGAGCTCAAGACGTCGCAAAACTACTGCGGAGAACGCTCACCGTACAGATCAAGCCGTCCTTATCGCTACCATTCACGCGATAGAGACAACAAGCAAAAGCGCATGCCATCTCGCTCACGCAAACGGTAAAGCACCCCATCGCCGTGCTGTTTTTATTATCGTCGCTTCAGAAACAACGCAAGAAGATGTACTAATCCCTGTACATTCAAAGAATGTACAAGTCAAGAACAAGTCGGAAAACTAGAGAGAACGTTAGCTGTGGCGGAATCTAATGTATCAAACCAATCTTACCGCCTTTTTATCACAAATAAGAGAACAAGGCTACAATTTTTGGTTGATACAGGCGCCAACATTAGCGTCATACCAAGAACAAGAGGATCTACGGTTCAATATCTTCCATTCAAGTTATATTCCGCCAACAACACTACCATAGCAACATACGGCGAGAAGACGCTCGAACTCGACCTAAACTTAAGAAGACCATACAAGTGGAAATTCGTCGTAGCAGATGTCCCCGAGCCAATCTTGGGAGCCGATTTTCTCAATATCCACAACCTAATAGACGATTTAAAAACCCGTCGACTAATAGACAACATTACCAACCTCACCGTAGCAGCTTCAGCAACCAACACGAAGATCCCTACTATAAGAAGCATCGACCAGCATCAGTCGTACCACGACATCCTGGCCGACTACTCCGGTACAATTCGTCTTTCCGCTATGAAACTCAACAGCAAGCATACCGTAGAACACGTCATAGATATCATTAGACCGCCATCTACTCTCGATCAAGACCATTACCGCCACACAGATACAACGAGGTGAAGAATGAATTCATCAATGATGCAACAAGGATTACGCCAACCAAGCAAAAGTCCTTGGGCAAGCCCACTGGACGTCGTACCCAAGAAAAATGGCGATCTGCGCATTTGTGGTGACTATCGACGATTAAACTCTGTCACTACACCCGACCATCCATTCCACGACTGCGCGACTTCACCAACCAGCTGTCTTCAAAGGTCATTTTCTCAACCATTGACCTCAACCGCGCGTATCAACAGATCCCCATCACTGAAAAGGACATCGAGAAAACTGCTATTACCACGCCATCGCCGCAGCCAGTCAAGCTCCACTCAACTCATTTCTACACAACTGCAAGAGGAAAGACAAAACAGTAATTCAGTGGACCGAAGAGACAAACCAAGCTTTCATGAAGTGCAAACAAAGCATTCAAGAAGCCGCAATACTCGCTCATCCACATCATTCTGCCCCGCTCGCACTCATGTGCGACGCTTCTAATACATGCGCGGGAGCTGTCTTACAACAACATACGAACAACCGACGGCAACCGCTTGGATACTTTTCGAAAAAATTCTCCGACACACAGATGAAGTATCGTGCATTCGATCGTGAGCTAAATGCAATCTACATGGCTATCAAGCTCTTCCGGAAAATATTCGAAGGAAAAGGAAATATATCTTATAATATATACGGACCACAAACCGCTCACCTACGTTTTCACGAACATCAATAGCAACAATGAAGTAGCGAGAAGAGCTCGTCAAATACTATTCATCGCCGAATTTACAACACATCAGTGGGTTCGATAATGTCGTGGCCGACGCGCTGTCGCGCGTCGACGCGATATCAGTTGTTACTTCATTCCATTACGAACAATTTGCCGACGCGCATGAAAAGGACAGCGCTATACAATACTTAATTATACAACAACATCTTCACATAAAGTTACCTTGCCGTCATCAAAGAAGCGAATATACTATGAAGGCTCTACTTCATGCATTCCTCCATACCAGAAGCACTTCGTCGAAAAGCATTCAACGACGTCCACGAAATCAGTCATCCTGGTATATGAACAACACGCAAATTAATTCAAGAACGCTACTTTTGGCCTGAAATGAACATCAATGTCGGAAAATGGGCGAAAAACTGCATAGCTTGTCAATAAGCGAAAATACAGCGCCACACATCAAGTGCTATATCTACGTTCCCGCCATCAACAGATTGTTTCTCTCACATACATATTTACATCGTCGGGCCTCTACCTTCGTAGGTCAATGTCACGTCGGCCACTATCACTACCGAAGTGACAGAGGTCAGCACTGAGCCCGCGAACCCAGCGGTGTATCCGCCAATGTACCTGGCGGATCTCACGTATCCGTGGTCTCCCGTACCCATATCATTGCGTGTTATAAGCCCCCGGATTCGTGTTTAGATATCCTGGAGATATCTCCATCCATCACAAGCTCCTATCAGAGGAGCCGACTGTGATTGCCGGAGATCTAAACTGCAAGCATTCCGGGTGGGGCTCGCGTGCGCCTAATGCGGATGGAAATCGTCTGTTCGCTGACGCCGAGAGGGCCGGTTACTCTGTGGTGGGCACATACGCCTCCACTCACTGACCCGAAAACCCTCTCCACTCACCCGACGTTCTAGATGTGGCCATAATCCACAACCTCCCGGGTGACCTACAACAAGAAGTCCTAGACGAGGCCCACAACTCAGACCACCTCCCGGTACTGGCCTTCATACGAGTCACTCCTGCGAGCGTACCCCCTCTCCCTCCTCACCCTGCCCGAGATTGGGAAGCTTTTTCCATGCAGCTGCATGAGCACACGCCTAACTTTTCGGTCGATTCTACAGAGGTCGTCGAAGAGATGACTCTGCAGATCACCGAGGTGATCTCTGCGTTGGATGCGGACACACAGCCGCCCATCCGCCGTCAGTACAAAAAGCCCATGCCCCGTACCCAACCTCATTGCCGAGAAGAAGCGGCTGCGTCGACAGTGGCAGTACACCAGGGGCATCTGGTCACGTTAAAAAATCAGTTAAACCACCTCAACGCAGAGGTAAGGAAACAGTTGCAACGCCGCAGACTGGACCCAGCGCATCCAAGAAGCAGTGGAGGACTGGTCATCCCTCCATCGCTTTGATTTGATTTAAATCTAAGACAGTATTTTAATTATTATAATATATATTTTTTAAATTGTACAATAATAATAAAAATCTATGGATCGTCTTCTCACCACATCAATCTGGCCCTGTGCTAAGTATCCGAAGAACTTGTGTTACAGGTACAAAAAAAAGGGAAAGTATACTTTGATAATATGCATATATTTAAGATTTTTATTATATTATAAGCATATTTAATACACATCCATGACCCAGGAACACAGAAAAACAATATTGTTCCTTCGGCGCGATTCAAACCCTCGACCTCCGGCATGAGCACCAACTTGCTGAACCACTGAGCCACAAAGGTCGTCAAATTATTATATTCACTTATGCCACCTTATTGCCTATATATGCTATATGCCTTATTCCACATTTAGTATATTTCAAGCAATTTTTTTTATATTCAAAAGTAACCTCTTACCTACGTATTTAGGTTATTATGTAAATACTAAGAAAATTTAATGGTACTTAAAAATACTCTTCCAATGATGTATAATATGTATATATTAGATATAGAACAAAAAAGTATGGGACAAAAAAGGTATTTGATTACCTCTCCTGTAAAAAAGGGTAATTTTGATTTGTGGTAGTTATGAATTGAAGCAGGGATATATTACTAATGTAAAGAATCGTCATTCCACCAATTTACTCAAATGACAGCTTGTGGCTGGGCGAATGCGGAGGCGGGCAATGATGAACTTTTTCCCAGCCTGGACTATGGCTCACGGGGTAGCCGCTGGTCGTTTAGTGCTTTGACATAATGGACAATATAATTTCATAATAACTATGATAATTTGTCTGACGCGACATTTTAAAAATATTTTGGTGTCAACCTTAAGCTTACGTCAACATCGCTGACATGCGCTGGTGCTCGAGCTGTCATTTGTAGAGAGTGTCGCCCCTGTGACTGTACTGTATTCAATATAGGTATTCAAAAAATTTCTATTTTCAAACCTACAACTTTAATTCCACTTACAAAGTTTATGAAGTTTCTCATGGTGGTCATCCAGCTCACCCAATGGCACAGGTTCCTTACAGACATGACACACTTTGATATTCCTAGCACAATGGACGGTGTGTATGTTGTAATTCCTGGATGGTATTTCACGTTTACTGAAACATATTGGTTCATGTTGGTATAGTTTATATTACATTACTGTAGCATATTCATTTCACTACTACAATTCCAATAATTATATTTTATTATGTCTAAAACTATCTAAAAATCTTGAAAAATTAATTCATTGCGTATACGTTGCGTATACACTAGATAATATTTTGAAACGGCAAGTAACAAACTGTGTGTGTAAGTAGAATAAGAAGTCATGATTTATTAAATTTATTTCTATTTTTGAAGATGAAGCTATCATCAAATTCACGCAATTGTTCGAAATACAAACAACAGCAACAACTGTTTCCAAGTCGCACGAGATCTGCTCCATTTATCCAAAAATAAACGGTTAATGTAATGTTAAAAATAGAACTGTGGTTATTGACAATGTTTGTTAGCATTGTCCCTCCAGACTTACCAGTTCGGACAGGTTTTTGTTCCTTCCTCCTCCATTTCTATAGCCAATTTGAAGCCGATAAATGCAGTTGAAACTCGAGATCGTTCAAAAACAATTCATGCACACAATAACAACTTCAGTAATCGGATATAATGATATAACTGTGAACAAGTCAGACTTTTTATTTGCTTGTACCATAGAAGCTCTTGAAATGTTTGAGCCTTTGAAGTAATTGCTACTTAGCGTTACCTACATTATCAACCACATTTAATATGCATTTTTACAATGTAAACAATATAATGATATGTTTTTATTAAACAATAAAAACCAAAACTTTGAATCAAATGGTAATTCCCGCAAAATTGACAATGACAATGACTTCTTATTTTTTTTTTAATTTAAATATATGGCGCGGCTTAAACTATTTGTCTGTGCCAAGTTAAAAAGGCGGGAAATATAATTTTTGTTTCAATTTTCAACACCGTATTCCTAAATCGTCAAGTCTAAGGTCTAGTCAAAGTCCAAATAGATAGTCAGTGCAGTTAATGAGTCAAGTCAGTCGATTCAGTAAAGTGGTAGAAAGAAGCTTTACTGAAAGTTCCTAGGGAGTTTTGGAGAAAACACATACTTTGTGCACGTTTTTTGAAGTTGTCCCACTTGCCCACACTTGTGTACGTCAATGAATATTTAATGGTTAATATTCTACCAATATTACACATTAATAACCGCATTAACACAAATTTATGAAAATTATACAAAATCCACAACGTCACCTATTGAATTCTCCGGCAAAACTCAGGATAGTAGTTTAAACTATAATATCGTAGTTTGTATCGATTAAAGTCTTAGAGTCTAAGACTTTAATCGATACAAACTTGGATGCTCTAAAACTTAGAGCATCCAACCAAACGGAGACGAAATGACAGCTAATTTCTATGCCAAAAGTCTGCCACTTTCTGCGGACGAGGAACACTCACTAATTGTGATTATATAGTGATTATACACTAATGCATTTACAATCACGTCGTTACGCACGCACACGAAAATATTGTCAAACCCAAACCTAAATTATACGCACACATGTACAAACACACAGCCTGTCAGTGTGTCATTTTTATTCAAGCAACGCTAATGCTTGACACTATCGATAGTTAAATATCGATGAGTTCAGCTAATAATAATAGGGTACTTTCCATGGTGAATAAAATAGTACGAAATGTGATGAATATAAAAATATAGACAGAAATAAACATTAATTAATATATTAATTTGAAGTGATTTTTCTTCGTAATACTATACCCCATGGGAATACTGTACTTTTTCGGGATAAAAAGTAGTCTATGTTTTAATTTAAGTAATTGAAATCCGTTCAGTAGTTTTTGCATGAAACATCCTCACAAACTTTCACATTTATAATAGTAGTAGAACTTTTAATTTTGATTAAAATTTTAACCATTTCCTAGGAGCTCTATCTACTTAAAAACTGTGTTTTATTATAATGAGTGCGTGATAAGCCTTTTAAGTTTTTAAATTATTTCTGAGGGCAACACAGACGGCGAGGATACTATAATATTTTATGTTAAGATGAAATGTCGCTTGCTATACAGTTTGTTTGAACTATCAAAGACGGCTAAGATAATACACATTTTCATATTACGTACTATTTAATATGAATATGAAATAAAATATATCGAGGCATCTTATTATAACAAATTACACTATCCTTGACGTCTGTGACGTCTTTACGTGACAACGACAACGTTATGTTCTTCAACTTCATAAAATCTTTATTTGAAATGTATTACAAAAATTATGTACAACAATAATAATTTTGGAAACACGAGTTTTCTTTGAGACAAATAATTTAAACTGATTTTTGTTTTACTACAATATTTAATTTACAATTTCGTATAATGCTATAGTAAATACGTATTAAAATATCTCCTCTTGTTATCCGCCTTTACTATAAAATATGAAGCTGTCGTACGTTTAGTCCACGAAACATTATTTGCACAACCTCGAATCCAGACATCCCGAATCGTTGTATCCTTAAGAAATCTGAAAAATTAATAGTCAGAATAACATACTGATAAAGTCACTATCGATATTTTTTGTGCTGCCTCAGACCTCATTTTTCTGCAGTGTGGCTTGTTTATAAATTAAAAATGCATAATAGGCTATTCTACATTTTTTTCAAATATCTTTTAAAATGTTTGTACCAATTCGATAGTCAACTGATATTTTTATTTCCTGGAAATAATATCTCTAGAAGCAAAGAAAAAAAATGATTTAAATTTAAACAATAAACATTTACGCCAAAACGATAGCCAACTTTATCGTGACATCATTAAAACAGAAACAAATAAATGTCATATTATGTGTGTGTGTACATGAACTTTAGATTTAACTTTCGCTGTTGTTTATTCGATTTGATTAAGTTCTTATGAAATCACTTACAAGAAAAATATGGTAGCTGGTGTTTTCGGCCACGTGACATATATATAATAAAACTACACTTTTATTTTCGAAATTATAAATTAGCATATTTGTAGTACAAAATAGTGTTGTATTCGTATTTCTTATGATCCTATTTCAGCATAAGTTTATCCGCACATATTTTATTGTAATAAAGAATAACGAATTTAAACAAGTTTGATATTATAATTAAATAATTATTGGAACGAAGTTCCTTAAGGCGCGATGCGGAGGGATAAAAAAAAAAAGGAAAAAAAAACCCTTTTTTCCCTAGCCGGGAAAAAA
This sequence comes from Phengaris arion, assembly GCA_963565745.1. Taxonomy (NCBI): domain Eukaryota; kingdom Metazoa; phylum Arthropoda; class Insecta; order Lepidoptera; family Lycaenidae; genus Phengaris; species Phengaris arion. The sequence goes on from OY751433.1 coordinate 27,127,514, forward strand.
CGTCCGTAACGTAAGATTTTTGATTTTTATGTATAGCCTTTATTATTTTCTTTATACCTCGAATACTTTAAACTTAAAATTAATATTTTTATAATAAGGAACTTCGTTTCTATCTGGTGTCCCACGAAACCACACGGCTTTTTTAAAATAATTTGTAATTTTTTTATATGTTAAGTGACCTAAGATTATGAAGAAAAACAAAATTGCAAATAGTGTACTAAATAGTTATTTATGTTTCTTTATTTTGAAACAGTATTATCAAGAACGAATATGAAATATAATTTTTTATAAATTACTACTTTTAAATATTACCCTAAGTTAGGATCATGTACGATACAGTGGCGACACTTAATGACCGATATTTTTTTTTCGAATTTTTGCTTAAATATTGTATTATTTGTTGATATTTAGACAAAATAATACTTACAAATGGAAAGTAACGTTGTCCTTTTGTTTATTAGAAGTTTCCGATCTCTTTTTACGGTAACACAGCAATTTGGCATTTTTAGCTCCGATTCGTCTCGCCTCACTGAGATTTGTGGAAAACGTCAATAACTCGCGGCAACTAAGTATAATATTATATATTAACTTTATTATTATAGTTTTATTTAAAAACTTGATAGTTAACTTTTCGTGAACCGCCCCATAGCACCATAATTATCATTAACTGTTTGTTTTTACAATAGAAAACCAGAACAAAGAATTTCTATCACTTTTGTGTCCACAACCGAATTAAAAACTTTAGCAGGCTTTTGACAACTTTGACACATAAAAATTGTTGCCAGATGTATAATATTGATTAGTTCCCAAATAATGAATTTCCACTCTTTTGTGTCGCACTGTACATCATCACTGTACATTACATACATCAGTTCGACGCTTAACGGTTTTATTAATTTAGATAGTCTAACGCTCGAAAGGTTAACTTGTGTTGGTGCTAATCTTTTGTCTTTGTCCGTAAAGGTGAAAAAAATGTATTAAAAGGTATATTAATTTTGGCATTTGACAATTGTAAGTTGACACTTGGGACTTTGAAGTTTGACTTGACACTGACATTAGTATTTATTTGTTTGCCATTGTTGTTTTGGCGTCTTTCTCTTAAAATTTTAATCCGTTTCAATCTCTGATTTTGTAGTAATTTAATTGAGTTTTGGTGTAAATATTTCAAACACAAACATATAAAATGTCGATCGGTGTGCCTATTAAAGTGCTGCATGAAGCCGAAGGACATTTAGTAACATTGGAAACAAATACCGGCGAAGTTTACCGCGGGAAGCTAATTGAGGCCGAAGATAACATGAATTGCCAAATGACTTTGGTTACAGTAACATACAGGGACGGCCGCGTAGCACAACTAGAAAATGTATACATTAGGGGGTCTAAAATTCGTTTCCTAATACTACCGGATATGCTGAAGAATGCTCCTATGTTTAAGCGTCAAGGGAATAAACCGTCCGCAGGACGCGGTAAAAGTGCTATATTACGAGCCCAGGGTAAGTCATTGTATTCCATTTGAATTAACTTACCATTAAAATTATAACTTCTGTAATATCAGAGTTATTGTTTGTAAACAAACAGTTCTTGTGCCTAGCCTCACCATCTTTTATCTTTTTAACCAAAAATATAATGTTTGTACAATACTGTACTGGGTTTTAATGTTTTAAATCCTAAAAATGTTGGCTATGAGATTTTACAGATTTTAAAATATATTTAAGTAGGTTGTAAAAATTTTTAAAGAATAATTATTTTACCTTTAAAACTAGAAGTTGCAAGCGCTGTTTTGACAATAGAAATGGTTTAAAAATGTATTTACTAACTAGCTTATTCACTAATCATTTGCAATTGTAATTTCAGCTGCTGGTCGGGGCCGAGCAGGTGGAAGAGGCGGAGGTCATCGTGGTGGCTGGCAGGGTGGCTCTGGACCCTCTCGGAGATAGACTTACTGTGATCAATTTAATTGAGTACAGAACTTGTGGTATTGTTGCCATTTTTTTGGATTTATTTTATTTGGACATGGAGGCATTCCATGTAAGTAATTAAAACTACAGTAAGACCATCACTAATGTTTTTTAGGTATTGTTGTTTTTCACACATCTGTCATTGCCACAAGGAAACAAAGATTACCGAGGGTCATCAAGAAATTAGTTGTACTGCACATTACAATAACTTGGTTTGTCAACTGCACAATGTCCTTAGTCAATTTGTTTTTAATAAGGAAATTACTGACATGAAAAACTTTCATTCCCAAAAGACATTTAGAATATGGTTGTACTATAAGGTGCTTGATTCATTATAATGAGAAATAGTAATGTCACTAAATAGTTACATACCACAAGTTTTTGTTCTCATTTGAGTGTATTATATTTAATTAAGTCACACTCTTGATATCTGTGTGTTTGTATGGACTAGGAATGTTTAGTCTGAGTGTAATTTGCTGTAATAAACTTATGTCAAAGTTTTATTTTCGTTTATTGAGTGTTAGATTACAGACAACCCTTAGATTTTCACCCCTCATCTTTATACACAACAGAACATATGACTAAGGATGGGACTATATGCTCCAGAACCCTGAACTCTGGTGAAAATTCAGAGCACTGAAAATTGAACTTTGCATTAATACAATAGATAATGAATTGCTAATAGTAATTTGTGTTAATACAACAAAAAATGGTCTATGAATATAAAATAGAAGTGTTGAGTGTCAAGCTGTCATATTATATGACATTGACATTTGACTTGACACTTATGTGTTCAATTTTCAACTCTATTGTATTAGTGCAGAGTTCTAATTTCAATGCTCAGAATTTTACGGCCGTCCCAGCCTGAGGTAGATAGGTAATATAGGGGTCAAAATATATTTTTTTACTTTGAGTTCTTAGTTTTAATTGTCATAATGGATAATGATATCTAATCTGAAGCAATATTTTTACTTTTCAGAAGAATAATATCAGTAGGTATTTGTAAGAAAGTTGATGTTTTAGTAGGTTGATGTTTTATGACCACAAGAAACACCACTTTCATTCATAGCAAATTGATTTTTATTGTCTAGGCCACAACGCTCACCCAACCGGTTGGTTATTTGTTTGTATGATGTGACCTAGTCAATAAAGCTCAATTTGCTGTCAGGAAACAGGTACTCTAACTGGGCTGTAAGTGGCTTGGATGTGCTGAGAATAAATGAATAAACAAGGTATGGATTAGTTTATATTTTCGTATCAGACTCATTTCTTACATGTTCAAAAAACTAATAATAAATAAAAATAAAAAACTAATATAAAACATTGAAATTGACACATAATTATTCCTCAGATAAAAGTTATCTGACGACTGAAAACTCAGCCCATGAAATAAAAAACTATACATACAAGAACCAGAAAAAGGCAATTAGAGGCAAAGTACTCAAGCATGTTACATGTAACATACTATTATTTACATATATACTTAAAAACAAAAACATTCAGAAAAATTATTTACTACCCACGTAAAGTAAGACATAGTTTAGGGAGACAAAAAAAAATTAAATAAAAAAAGAAGTATCCAGTATGTATGAATCAGCCACCGCAGCCGAAATTGATAAAATTAATAACATGATTTTGAAATCAGCTGTGATGTTGTTTACCTCACAGCTGATTTCGACAATTTGATTTCTAAATCAAATCACCTGAATTTTTAAATCACATACATATTAAGCACCTATTAATATCCTAGGAAGTATAGAGAAACTTGCATAAAGTGAAAGTAATTTAAAAAAACCTAACTAAACTAGCACCTATCGATTCCACCATCGTACTTAATTCTTAGGCCTTAATTAAAGCCTTAACAGAGAACATTATAGCATTAATAAACTATAGGCCTTAATAGAGAATTGAAGTTGATCATGTACTTGCAATATTAATTCATAGTTTCTGTAGCAGATGCAAATACAATAAACACCTCCACCTTACTAATAAAAATATTTACACAACGACTAAGCTATACAATGTTTAGTCCTTGTCTGATGTGTTGGAAAAGTCACTTGACAGACAAGAACCCAACATTGTATAGCTCATCCATTGTGTAAGTATTAGTAAGGGGGTTAGGCTTAAGATTAGAGCCCCCTAATATAGGCCTCACACCATCCAATCTATCGTGCAATCGGCTTGATCAGTTCGTTTGGATCAAGTATCATTGACTGTGCATGGGTGTGGATTGGCTTGATCTATACTATTTATATTATCAATTTGGAACTGAGGGCCTAGCAGGAACATTGGAAGACAGCGGCGCAAACCTAACGTTATCGAATGACATTTGTATGGGCGCTGTCATGATTTTCCCAGATTTTCATACAATTCTTAATTAATAGCGTTACGATTACGCCGCTGTCAAATGTCCCTGCTAGGCCCACTGTTGCTTACAAAATCATCAATTTGGATAATATATTAGTACATGATAATGTATAGATAGGTTTTATTTTGAGTATAGTTTCTGCAGTAAGCTATCCAATTTTATCTAAGATGTATTTACAAATTTAACTAATAATTACAATTTTTGAACTAATCACTTACAGCGATGTAATTTATATCGACATTGCGTCTCTTACATAAGGCTCATTTTACACAAAGTGGCAGCAGCTTAGGGTCAGCTGACACAGCACCGTGACGCGGCGCGCACTTTTTAAGATAGTGATTTCAAATCGAACTTTATTAACTACACAAAAAGATACACGTTACGTTAAAAGAGCGGCGTCGCGCTGCGTAGCTCACTATTCGAACACTTGCAATGAAACGTAAATCTTATTGTGTAGTAAATAAAGTTAAATGTTGAATCGCTATTTTTAATAAACGGCCCACTGTCGCGTGCTGGTGTGACCCGACGCTTAATTATTGGCAGTTTTTACTCGGATCATAATATATATTATGTGTATTGTGTATCAACACTATCCTGATTTACTAATACGTTGCTTGTAGCCTATACTGGTAGTAGTTTTAGCCTAGCTGCCACTCTCCTAACTTGTTTACAAAACTGCCACAAAATGCCACTTTGTGAATTAGTCTTACAACTTCGACTGAGCACCAAGTCCAACATCAGTTCTCATCTATTTGACCGCTTCCTTCTCTGTGTGTCTGACTGGTGTTTTGGTCCGGCCGGCCCCGCTGAGCTCGCGGTACAGTCGCTGTGCTGGCAGCTCCACCAGCAGCGCAAGTGGCACTGCCAGCGTGTACGACATTACCGATACGCCGAAAAATTCGAAGAACTGAAAAATACGTGCTAATATTACCAGAAATGCTGAGATAATGTATTCTCCAAATCACTTACTCAAACAGTAAAGGTCTGTCACGCTGGAACCCGAAAAATATTTTTATTGAGCTACACCAATAGATGGCCTTAGGGTCAGTTCAGACCGCAACGATACTTGAAGAAACCAGTGACTGTTCGCTGCACATCGCATAGCCGCAAAGCGCATTTGACAGCAGTACGCCGTGAGGTGCCGCGCGTGCAGCCGAACGTGGCGACACCAAAAAACCTCTTTGGTTTCATTATGACGTTTCTTTGACGGCGGGCGGCGACCTCAGGCTGCGTCTCGCGGCGTCGAGCTATTTCGCGCCGCTCATCATGTGAGTGACGGCGCGCATATACCGCTGCGTATCAATGCACCGCTCTGCGCCGTGAGGTGCTATACTTGGTGCGCTACTTGATGCAATGTATTATGAATTGTCACAATGAAATATATGGTATCTTTTCGTGTAGTGAATAATCAATAAAGTTTAATTTTGAATGAATATTTTAAAAAATGCATCCCGCGCAGCGCCGCGTCGCGTTGTGGTCTGAGCTGACCCGTTAGAAGCATCTAATGCTCTTTGCATTCAAATATCTACTTAATAAGTAAGTACTCACCAATCTGCTCCCGTCTCCGAGTCAAGAATGTGTTGATGGGCGACACTATATTATCGTGCTACCCAACCAAACAAACCACACCAAACGAACCAAATGCAGATAATATTATGCTCTAGTTGTGTACTCACGAACTGGAAGCGATCGATCTGCGCGGGGCCCAGGCTGGCGCCGAGCATGGCCTTGTTGATGGGCACGTGCAGCAGAAGCGCGCCGAACGACAGCCGCGCCAGCACCGCGCCGCCGGACAGCACGCGCCGAATCGTCGCTGGGAGTAGATAATAGCTGGTTATAGCTTATACACCTACATCCAAGTTTATGCGTGTGGTCCTTATTATTATTATTTTTTTTTTCTCTTGTTCCCCCAACCATTAGCCGGGACAATTGTTTGCTTTATTTTTTACATACTTTTCTTACATTTTCTACATTACATTTCTCTTTTTTACTTATTACATTATTTCTATTTATACATTTATATCTTTTAACATTTTATTAACTAGTAACTTTACATTAATTATTTATTTTCAATTTTTGCACATTTTCTTCTAAATTCTTTCCCTTTGTTACATTTTCTTGCTTACATTTATACATTTCCTTTACATTACCTTTACATTTGTCACTACATTAACATTTACTTTACAATACTTTTCTCTTTTGCCTTTACATTTCTCTTTTTTAGATCCACATTTCATTTTTCTTTTATCTTTACATTTCTCTTTTCTAATTTATATGTCTAGCTGTTAAATTCATTTCCTATTCCTATCATATTCTACATTTTTCTTTATACTTATTTACATTATTTCTATATATTTACTTATCCATTACATTTTTCTTTTCTGTTTATAGATTTATATCTTTTAACATCTTTGCATTTCTTTGTTGATTTATATTCGAGCCTATTCTTACATTCCTTCACACTCCATCCTCACATTAAATTTCTGTTTAAGTCTATTCCGTATTAATTACAATTTCAATTTCCTTCTTTGTCCACTCCTCCAGGTCGAAGTGTCCGCCCCGACATACGTATGCTCAGGATTTATACTACATATAAATCCCTTGCATACTTTGTGAGAGTCCATGGCGCGCGCGTATGCATATAGTGCCAGTTTTTGGTTACTATGACTATGTATGCTAACTTATGCTTACCATAATCATACATATGCCTAGGTCCCTCCAACAGTGTCGTACTGTCCACCCGTTTTTTATTTCTATTGGTGTTATTAGTGCAATTTAATATCATCCAATTAGATTCTGACAGCACTGACACTATTGTTCTTCTGGACTATATGCAACTGTCGCACGCGCCATAGCATCCCACTTCTGCCGGACCGGGCACTCCGCACTGAACGCGTTGTGTTCCACATTTCCATTTCCAACCCTTTCGCAGTTAATGCAGCGTGGTTTACCACCGGACATACGGTCCGGCACCGAGACTGGTGATGCGTCCCGGAGCAATGGCTGCACCTTTCCTCGGCGGTACTGCAGAATCGCCTCCCATGTCCGTACCCTAAACAGCTCGAGCACTGTATTAGGGGGGACTGGTCGGCGACCCGAACACGCTGCATGTCTATATACAGCTGACCCGCCTTGGTAAGGCACAGCCACATCCCCGGCGACACAGTCATCACCACGTGCTCGGTGCCCTCATCTTTTCCACGCTTCCTATACTTAACTTTCATCCTGTCCTCATCCCCGCCCAGGATATGCTGTATGAGGTGCTTGTTTTGGGTTCTTATGGCGTCATAAATGTCTTTATCTGCGCTTGACTTAAGCACCCCATACAGCACAACCTGTGGATCCTTGTTATCTATTCCCTGTACTTCTAATTTACTTCCGCTTTTTTCTATTTTTTCTCTAACCTATTACTCAAGCCTATAATGACTTTCCTATCTTTCCCTTTTCGAATCCTATCTATTTTTATTCCTTCTTTCTTTGCCTCTATAATTGCTCCTATTTTCGTCACTATCTCTGTTCCTGACATAAAGTTCTCCTTATCCGTTACCACTAAAGAGTGGAGGGTCACGCGCCTCGGCTCCGGCGGCGTGGTTTCCCCTCCGCCACCGGCCACCGCCGCATAAGTCGCGGGTCTTGGTACTCCCGGGGCCCTGGCCCCCCACTCTTCGACGGCCCTAGTTAAGTTTTCCTTATTTTCTTTTATCGAGTCCTGATTTATCATTCTAATTTCATCTACCCTACTATTTATCTCCCCTTTTATATCCCTACATTCGTTTATAACATCCTGATTTAGTTTGTTTATCTCTTTCAATTTATTACTTGTGTCCTTTCTTATGTCCTGACTTCTTTTACCCCACTTATCAATTCGACTGCCCTATTTAAGTTCTCTTTACTTTCCTTTGCCAATTCCTGATTTATCTGTTTTATTTTATCTACCTTATTGTTTATCTCCCCTTTTATTCCCTTACTTTCCTTTATAATATCTTGGTTTAACTTATTAATCTCTTTAAATTTATTACTTGTTTCCTCTTTTATTCCCTAACTTAACTCTTTTACCCCCTTTATTAATTCGACCGTCCTGTTTAAATTTTCCTTACTCTCTTTTGCTGATTTTTGACTTATCTGTCTGATTTCCTCTATCCTACTATTTAACTCCCCTTTTATATCCTTACATTCCTTTATAACGTCTCAATTTGAGTTATTTATTTCTTTAATTTTATTGTTTACCTCCTCTTTTATTTCCTGGCTTAACTCTTTTACCCCATTTATCAGCTCGAGTGTTTTAATGCTATATCTGTTATTTTCGCTCAACACGCCTTCACCTATTGTTCTTACCGCTTTTTCTACCAACCTTGTTTGCCTGCAATTTATTTCCGTTAAGTGCTCTTTTAAACTATCCATCCTCTCATCCATCATCTCTTTCATCCTTCTATACACTTCTGCAATTTATTTCTTGCATTCGCTGCTTTTTGTTTCCATTTCACACTGTTCATCCATACCGCCTATTTTCCTACTTTCCTTTCTACTTAATAACGCAACCTTCCCTATATGGTCAGAAATCTTAGTGAGATTATTTGCTAAACCAGACTTTAACTCGCTTCTCATGTTCCTAGTCTGGTTCAGCAAATATATACTGTTCCTAACCGTATGGGAAGTTTCGGCCAGAAGGGCGTCGAGGGAGCTGTTAGGGTTTTGGGGGGTGTCTATTCCTATTTGGCTACTGCGCCGGCTACTATCTCCGCTACTCCTACTGCCTGCGGATCCCGGCTGTGGTCCTTATTAAATACACGTGCATTTCACAAGCAACAGTTATTTTTATTTTTAGTTGTACTTTTTTACATATAAAATAATGTGGTAAATGGGTAATAAATAGGTAAGGTCTATTAGCCGATCAATCCATGTACCTACAGCAGTAGACGGCAAGAGGCTGATGATAAAGAAACAAGCGGCTGGCATAGAGAAAACATTTGCAGTCGTGTCGTCATATAGCCCTCATGACCAGAATCAAATTGGTGGCAAAACTAGCAGGCTATGAGGTGCCAATACTAGTGTCTGATTGACCTAAGGCCTAAATGTTTATGGGAAATTAGCGATTTATCGCTAAAGATGTCACCACTTTTTGTACCAACATGTAAATAACAATTAAGGTAGTATCTATCAGAAGCCAGCAGCTGTATTGCTACAACAAGTAGACATCACTTACAATCAACCCCCTGTATAGCGCCGAACATGCCGAGCGCAGCCAGCGCGCCAAACACCGGCCGCTCGAAGGCCGCCAGCAGCGCCGCCCCCAGCCGCGGCGGCGGGCCCGGCGCCAGCAGCCGCGGGGACAGCGCCGCCCACACCACGATCAGCGGGATCGCCACCACTGACGCCCAGCTGAACACCTGCGGGAAAAATATAGGCAAGTTAGATTAGTTTTGGCAACAAGCAATCCTTTAGTTATTTACCTAAAGTTTTGATTAGCGGAATTAAACTAACAGTTTTAGACCAGCTGTTTCTCATGTTTTGTTATGTATTGATTTGATTTTGATAAAACCTAGTGTCGCCAGTACCGACCGAGGTAAAGCCAAGTTTAAAGTCGGTAGCCCTACTAATTTAAAATCTTGTGTATTTAACTGCTTTGCGATGTTTTTTTGTAAATATTCAAGAGATGGCGCTGTTTGTATGTCCGGTTGCCTAGACAAGAGATTCTATAGATATATGATTTCTAATAATAATTACAATATAAATAATATTGTACAATATAGCTTCTGTAAGGGAAGATGTGGCAGTGAAATAATATTATAATAATTTTTTGTTTTATTTTTGCAACAAAGTATTCTGCATGTTAATGTAGTTGGCTACAACAACTTCGATTTTGTTAGATAAGAGAAATATTTATGACACGTTGGTTACGCTCGGCGGCTGGAACAGATAGGCCTTCCTGTTATAGCCTAAGATAAAGTGCAGTCGTTATGCGCTGTAATTGCATTATTATGCTATGAAATTAATAGCATACATTGTCGGTGCAACTGTAAACAGGAGTATATACTCTCAGGTTGGTATCGACCAAAGAAATCGTAGGTATTTTGAATACCTGTAGGTAATTTAACCAAGGCTGGGGCTATATTGTCCGAAATCCGTAAGGCCAGAGAAAATTTAGAGCACTGAAAATATAACTCAGCGCTAATACAATAGCGCTGAAGATCTTCTTCTTCTTCTTATTTAAAATAGTGCGCAGAAGATCGAACCCAAGAGTGTCAAGTCAAATTGAACAAAATTGATTTTCAACTCTAATAAACATCACTCTGACGCTGGCAACTCCTATTACAAGGAAGGCTATGCCAAAAGAAGAAGACGAGAACTCTAATAAATTAAAGCAGATTTCTATTTTCAATGCTCTGAATTTTCACCGGCTTTCCGGATTTCGGACAATATGAGTCCCAACCCCAAGCCTATAAAGCGTCAAAAGCAGACTTTATCAGTGACGCTTCGTGGTCTTAAGCTCGGAGATCCCTGGATTACTCAGGCGACCAGGTTAATTAGAGGCCGCGGTTTTTTACATAGCCCTTACAGGCTACGGCTGAATACTGAAACGCTGATTAAATTAAGCGGCACTCAAATCACGGGATGCCTTGTTAATTATGTATAGCGCCGGTAGTCCAAACCGTGGACGCATCTTTAGTCGTAGTTAGCACGAATGCTCGATCCGCGGTCTAAACCGCCGAGATCCCTCCGCGGTTTGGAACGCGGTTTGAACTATACGTGAGCAGGGCATCTGCCAGAGACAGTGACAGCATGTAATTAGGAGATAACTAATTTTAATTCAGTATTCAGCGGATAGTCATCCGGCTGAGCTATCTGGGTAACATATCTACTTGATTTGATTGACTTTTATATCAAGGTGGTGTGGCGTTGTTGATGATGTCGACGCATTAATGTAGAGTGCAGTTGCATTAGACACGGCAAGATAATTGTTGCACAACCAGTAACCACTGATCTCCGCAAGGCCTAACCTCGCTCTGCTAAATTAGAAACTTGTAATATACCTAAGCTTTACTTTAAGAGATAACTATCAAAAACTAATGATGGTAGGAAAAAAACTGAGTACATATTTAAAATGAGCGACACGATTTAGTTTACGAATTAAATTATTTAATTAATTACGTAAAAGACAGTCACAATTTGTGACTCCCAAAATTCCAGTAAACAAAAAAAGAGTTTGATTTTGTTGAACAGTGTTTTATATAGGAAAAGTTACATCATTATTATTGTAAAGTAATAACACAGGTAAAACATGTAATATTTATTTGCTAGATATTTACAAACACCATGGCAACGGCCATCGGTGTCACAGATAATATATATATATAGCAGCTCTCCCCCGCTATTCCAGTAATTGAATGCCTGGCGCAGGCAAAAGCTGCTCCAGGTGCCGGCGCCAGACTGTACCAGCATCAGTTCGGACCTCATAGTGTAGCCCAGTCGGCCCAGGCGACGTACAATAGTCCCGAATTCCCATCTCTGATTTGCGTAGGCTCTAGTCTGGACCCGGTCGCCCGGCGTGAACGCCTTAACAGCAGGTATGCCGGGGTCGGTCCTTGTCGTAGACGACGGCGGTTTGCGAAGCATCGCGTGAAGCGATGTTCTTACGTCGCGACCAAACATCAATTAGTACGGGCTTTGTCCGTCGGCTTTGGGGGAACGTCTCAGTCGAGTCTTCACTATTGTTAATTTATTAAATATATCACCTTCCTCCGCCTCCATTGCGCGTAATGCCTTCTTTATAGTCTGTACGTAGCGTTCTGCTTGATTGTTGGTTGTTGGATGGTAGGGAGCCGACGTCTTATATACCACTCCGCATCTATTTAGAAAGCTCGTAAATTGTTCTGAGACAAATTGACGTCCATTGTCTGATACGAGTGTATATGGGATGCCAAATGCTGAGAACAGTTCTTTGAGCTTGTTGATACACCAGGAACTTGTTGTATTTTTGGTTGGAAATATTACAACCCATTTTGTAAATGCGTCCACGATTATAAAGAGCTGTTGTCCCTGGATCGGTCCAGCAAAATCAACGTGCAGTCTTTGCCAAGGTCCCATCGGTTGTTCCCAATGATGTATCGGAGTTTTTGGAGGTTCGTATTATTAAAAATCTTTGATTATGATTTCAGGTCTTATTTCCAAAACGTTGATTTGGGCGCGTTGGAAGGTGCAGTGTTGGTCTTCATAGGTTTCATTTACCGTTTCTACCGGAAATCTTGACAGATAGTCGGCGGTGCAGTGTTTTGACGCAGCTCTGTATTCTATGTCATAGTCAAATCCTGATAAAAAAATGTGCGAAATGAAATATCCGCATGGTGCACCTCCATCTTCCATCCCCATCAGACACTTCCAGCCTTAAGGCTAAGGAGGTAAGCGGCTTATGGTGTGTCACTAGTGTAAATTTCCGTCCGTAGCAATAAGGGAAAAATTTCTTAATACCCCAATATATAGCTGTGGCTTCCTTGTCTATTTGGCTATATTTCTTTTCACTTGCTAATGTTCTCGAAGCGAATGCTATGGGTCTTACTGACCCGTCTGGAAATCTGTGAGATAGTACCGCCCTAATCCGGTAGGTGAGGCGTCAGTAGCTATTATCAATTGCTTATTCGGGTCGAAATGAGTAAGAACTCTATTGCTGGCATTTTCCTTTTTTATAACATTAATACTTATCTCGCATTTTGAAGTCCAGTGAAATTTATTTTCTTTTTTTAGTAATTCATTTAATGGGCTTGTGACAGTTGACAAGTTGGGAGTGAATTTATTGTAATAGTTGGCCATTCCGAGGATGGTTCGAAGTATATTGATATTTTCAGGTATTTTTGTAATAAGTATTGCTTTTATTTTATCTTTATTCTTATGTAAACCATCTTTGGCTATTATGTGTCCTAGATAATTGATACTATGTTGGAAGAATTAACATTCATCTCTTTTTACTTGTAGATTACTCTCTTTTAGTTTTTGTAGGACTTGGTTCCGTCGTATTAGGAGTTGTTCTTCTGTGGACCACTGTGTAATAATATCATCGAAAAAGCATCTAACGCCATCTAATCCCTGAAGTGGTTGGTCCATGAATTTTTGCCAAAGGCTTGGGGCTACTTTAACCCCGAACATTAAACGATTTACTTTGTACGTTCCTTTGTGTGTACTCAAGGTTTGCAGGGCCACGCTTTCATCGTCCATTACCTTGTTGAGGTATGCTTGGGTAATGTCTAAGGTGTAGAAGTATTTACCTCTGTTCATTTCGGCAAATATGTCGTCGATTATAGGGATAGGGTATTGTTCATGTTTTATTACCTTGTTTAGGGTTACCTTGTAGTCGGCACATAAACGTATATTTCCGTTTGATTTCACGATGGGGACGATCGGTGTACCCTCATCTGAATGATCAATTTTTGTAATTTGTAAATTTATTAAAAATTTAATTAGTAAATTTGTAAAAAAGTAGAGAAGGGGTTCTCTACTAAGTCGATCTATTTCCTTATCAACTGCCATTGCCTTCTCCTTTAAGGCATAAGGGATGCGTTGCGGTTTGATGAAAATAGGTCGCACGTTTTTTTTAGGTTCAAATGGGCTTTGTAGTTGGGTATTTCTCCTAAATCAGATTTAAATACAGTATCTGCGTATTCTTTTAGAAGTTTTTCGAGTTTCAGAATAGAAGTGTGTATTACTCGTATGTCTGCTAGTTTAACTGTGACTTCTTTCATCCAACTTCTACCAAATATTGGATCTACGTCTTGATTAATAATGTATAGTTTTCCGTTAAAGTTTTGATTTTTATAGGAGCATTTTACATAAGTCACTTCCGCAGGCTTCAAAACTTCCCCTGTGTAGGTTCTGAATTTCATGTCTGTTTTAAAAATGTTTGTTTGAATTTTTTATTCCTTGTAGAGCTTGTACGATATAGAAGCCAGATTGGCTCCTGTGTCAAATTCCATATTAACTAGTTTGTTCTCTATTTTAATCGGAATCATGTATTTTTCAGAAATTTCCTCTTTGATAAGGTGTATGTCGTACAGGCTTTCTTCACTACTTAAGTTATCCTCTACTTGGTTCGTACGAGTATGTGTGTTTCTTTGAAGGCAGATGCGTGCCAAATGTCCAGTTTTTTTTGCATTTTAAACTCATAGTTTTCTTGGCACCACACTCGTTTGAATGGTGATCGTCTTTTCCACATCGATAGCATTTTCCTCTTAAGTCCATTATTGTTATAGGTGATCTTCGCTTTTTACTGTATTCCGTTAAAGTGGATGGCCGAGAATATCTCGATTGCTTGCTAGTCAATGCTATGGTGTTTGTATTGAATGGTCTATGTAAGTCCTGTGACACGTTACTATTTTCGTGTTTTACCATTTACATCGATGAGGCGATTTGAATCAGCTTTGCAAAGGGTGGAGTGTCTCTTTCTTGTAATAGTTCTTATGTCACTATCTCTCAAACCTCGAATAAACTGAAGTGATAGAAAACTTTCCAATGTAGATTTCTTACAGTTTTGGCATTTAAATTCGCAATTTAGGGACAATTTCTTTAGTTCTGCAGCGTATATGGCGGTGGTTTCATTTTATTGCTGTTGTCGGGATATAAATCGATGTTGTAGCGCCCATGTGCTCGGTTTTGGGTCTAGATACTCGTCTAGTAGTCTGTTAATTCTTTAAAATTCATGTTGATCGGTTCTTCTGGAGAGCAGAGGTCGGAGAGTTTCTCATGAAGTATGGGCGGTAATGCCGAAAGTAATGAGTATACTTTTAATTTTGCGTCTGTAATGTTGTTCAACAGGAAATATACAGTTAAGCGATGTGTAAAATTTTTAAATGTTTCGTTTTCTTGTAAAGTTTGAAAGTTAATTTTCGGTCTGGATTCTGCTTGAGTGTAAGCGCTTAATTGTGATCTTGATATTTGTGTCGAGGCCATAGTTTTTTCACTTTGGTCTGGCATATTTAACAATTTTGTTTTTAGTAGTTTGAATTTCTCTTCAATTTCGTACCTGGCTTCCGTTTCGTTTTCAAATTCTTCATCTGGTATTTCAGATTAAATTTTTTCTTGTAATTCTCGAAATGACTGCAGGTTTTTTTGAAGGCATTGAAGTCTCGTTTGGGTTTCCGCGTATGATAGAATTTCGTGAGCGTTGACGTAAATTTCCAATCTTGTTAGTTGGGCGCATGCTGCTGTCGACATCGTCGCCAGATATTGTGAAGTAATAACACAATTAAAACATGTAATATTTATTTGCTAGATTGCCACCATGGCAACGGCCATCGGTTTCACAGATTCATTGATATGTAAACAAATAGTGAAAGATTTGCCGCATGGCGTCGTTTACATTTATAAAAAAATATATGCGGCACTTTGTTAATAATCTTGTCTAAACAAAATATTGTTAGTTTAAATACTACAAGGTAAAAATGAGCTACACTTAATATATTCAGCTTTGTAGCTTTCAGCAATTAGTTAAGTATTATGCTATTTCATAGATCACACAAGCTTACAACTAGACTAGTTTTCTTACTATCCGATCCGAATTCGGACCGGAAAACGCTCTTACGATATGTGATCGGTGTTCGATGAGACATCGGTGTACGGGTACGATATGTCATTAGTGCGTTTTCCTATTATCCGATATCCGATATCGGACCGATAATGACAAAAGACAATAAGTAAGTAGTTACCTGGGAGACCGAGCATTACTCGGAGTTTTAGTATAACGATAAAAAAAATAAAGAAAAATATCACAAAAATATTCGTCTGCCAGGGATTATTATCTGATTTATTATTATTATTATTATTATTATTATTATTATTATTATTATCTGACCTGAGACCAATTCGTAAACAACAAATTACTATTTTACTCGGTCCGATATCGGATCGGATAATGGGAAAACGCTCTTATGTGTAGGCGTGAGATGCGAGACTTTCTAGCTACCTAGTGGGTTGCCTCACTGCGGATGTCCCACTGGTGGTGCAACCCACAAGGCAATTAAAATAATTGCATCCCACCGCTATGCCTGTGGTTATAATACTTATTACGTACAATAACTTTGCAGGAGATTGTTGGGTTCATTTTTAAAAATAATTTCTATGCATTTCTAAGACATGGGTACACCTACTTGAGCATACCTTATTCAGTTTTTGTTAAATAACCAAGCCAAGAGCGTGTCAGGCCATGAATAGAATATAGTTCCGTAGTCACCCATTTAATACTAACTATACCTATTCTCTTATTAATACGTTATCCTTGTACAGATATTTTCAAGCAAGCGCAAGCGCATTTTACAAGTTAGGCATCTATAACTCATGAACTAACGAAGTTATCTGAGCCGTTATAGTTTTCCTTTAAAGTTCATACACATGGACTACCATCATGATTGTTTACAGATTTTTCGAGACAGCCGGTTAGATTTTAGTGGGGGACATGACAAAACTATAAGGGTTCCGAGACGCGAACTACGGAGCCCTAAACTACTATGATTCTGGAAATAACGGTAGGTAGCGAAATTTAAAACGTCAGGTATTAAAACGCTTCCATTAAACGTAAATTGTTTGCATCACAAGCTTCAATTTGATGAGTAGGTAACAAAATATTCTTTATGAAAATACGCGATGACATTTTCACTCTCCTATATTTTAAATAACGGCCATTGTGTAATGTCCTACATCGAACAATCTGGGCCCAGTTTATCTAGTTTATCGGTTACAATAATCTCCTGGCGACCAGACGGCTGGCTGCGGCTTGCGAAACCGCTCGTGCAGTAAATATTATTGTTTATTAACCTATTTAGACGTAGAAAGCTCTGTGCGTGTTGTAACTTGTAACAGATAACCGGGGATATTAAGCTAGCCATACATTGCCAAACCTGTGGGCCTAGCAGGAACATTTGACAGCTGCGTAGACGTAACGTTAACGAACGAGAATTGTATGAAAATCTGTCAAAATCATTACTTTTAGGTAGATACTTTTAGGTAGATACTTTTAGGTAAAAAGGCGAAATCACCATATTCATTCATTCAATTCATTCAATCACAATATTATGGTGATTTCGAAATTTATATAGACACATATTATGTGTCTATATAAATTTCGAGGAGTTCCCTCGATTCCTCATGGATCCCATCATCATCAGGTCACCACTTTGGTGAAAACGGGACGGTATATATATACGAGTATATATATACAGCCTAATGCATAACCACCTCCTTTTTTTGGAAGTCGGTTAAAAAGTAGCCTGTGCGAGTTCATCATCCAGAGCTGACCAGGTAGAAATAATGTAAGTAGATGTAATATAATATAGTACCTATAATAGGAGTAGGAATTAGGATACAATGCCTCAATACCAGACCAAGTAAATGACTACTTGTCTAGGCCTAGCTATTGTAAGAAACTATTTGTCTAGGAGCGCCATGATGTGGAGTAAGTAGTTGACATTATTGTAAGACTATTTGACATTGAATTAAGATAACGTTTCTACTTTAGCTGTCAAAAGAGGCCATTTTGTGAGCTCATGCTCGGAAAGAAAAGAAATTTTGTTTGTCATAACGACGATGCGTCGACATTGCTGCCTTACAACAAGACCTATTTTGCTCCGAATGGTAATAATGTTTCTTCAATCTGTAATTTTGTCGATTCTTCGGTGTTTCTAGGCATTCGCATTTCGCATGCTAAGCCTGCAGTTAGATACAATGTAAGTATGTATTAAGTACATAGTAATGCAGTTGACTTCAGTGATTGTTTTCCATTGGAAAGTTCCATACAAAGTCTGACGGCCATGGACCTATTGCTGGTACATTATTATAATGTATGTGAGGATGTGCTTTATACTTTGTAACTAATTTATAACGATCAATAAAAGTTACAATGTACTGTCGCGAATACTTGCGGTGCATCATTTTTTAACCTTATTGCCATAGTAATAAATTCGGTTTGTGGTATTTTCTTCGCCGGGTTTGTGGGTGCCGGTACCACAATTTCAAGATACTATCTAGTATGTAATTAATACCGTATCTCCCACAATTACAAATTTTATATGGCCAATTAAATGCACTATCTTAGTAGATATAATTTAACTTCTTAAGTGTTCAAAAGTAGAAAGTTAGGGCCAAAAAAAAGGTAAAATCGGGAAACAGAAGTTGTTACAGTAAACGTGGTAATTTCTCTTATATTCGAAGGTAACGAATAAATAAAGGAGTTAAGTAGCCTTCAGTGAGTGCTTCCTTGTTAATTATGAAAATCTTTTCAATGGAGTTATAATTACTATAATCTAATTTATATATTATCACGTAATGGGTGTCGACACCAGGAAAAGTGTCTTGAATACTATGCTTAAGTATGTACCTATATATAATATATATCCTATATCTAACTATAACCTGCCGTAAATCATAATAGAATGAAAAGAGTTGATCAAAAAACATATTTATGACAAACATTACTCATGATGAAGATATTTGGAGTGTGTGTTTGATATGAAAGCTTATACCAGGACGAGAGCTCGTATATTTTTCGAGAATTGTCATTTTTTATTGCAAACACATAACTTGTACAGTACAAAATAATTCTCAATTTCTATATCTGCCACGCATTACTCTTATTAGTTTTGAAGTAAACATCTTTAGCGATGTTGAGAGTGAAATTTAAAGGTCGCGTCATGACTCACGTCACGACACGATTTTGGATATATCGCTATCGATGTAACGCCATCTGTCGGAAGCTACTTATACTTACTACATAACAACTTAACTTTTTAAGTACGGCTCAAAACACAGGCACGCTGAAAATATTTTTGGATTTTATATGATGCATGAAGTTTCACATCTGCCACGTGTACTCTGTACACGTGATGTAAATTTTTTTAATACAATTTCCTCACCTTATTCTGCGTCAGGTCTACATGGGAACCCCGGAGCGCGTGGTGGCCGTGCGCTAGCAACAGCCCCGTGAGCGTGGCAACAGCGTTACCCAGTGGCGACTGGTACAGCCAGTTGAACGACGCATCCCCGCTATACTGCACCCGCACCGCCCTGGACAGAAGTTCTAGTATAGTTTATACAAAACCAGAGGTTAGGTTAGGTTAGGTTGGTCCTAGATTCTGCGGATTCGTCATTTCGCAGAAAGGTGCCACGGGCCGGACAGAGAGTTCGATCCATCCTCTGTTGGAAGCTAGAAGCGCGGACAGACAGACAGACGGACGGACAGAGCGAAACTTTCCTTATGTATTACGGAACCCGAAAAAGATTCCTTAATAGGGTTTTGATCAATAATATAAAATGGGAAAATAGTGGCCCATTTTCAGATCAGTTCCAATTTCATTTTTCATTTTTCTTCAGTTACGAGGGCGGGTCAATAAGTCCGTGACTTTTGGAATAAAACACAGATTTTTTGATAAATAAATCATTTTATTTTTCAACGTAGTCCCCCGTGAGCTCTATACACTTTGTCCAACGCTTCTCCAATTTTTTTATCCCTGCCAAAAAATATGATTTGTCGAGGTCCTCAAAATAGGCCTTTGTTTGCGAGATGACTTCATCATTGGAGTCAAATCTTTTTCCACCGAGCCATTTTTTCAGGTTTGGGAACAAGAAGTAGTCACTCGGAGCCAAATCTTGAGAATAGGGTGGATGTGGGAGCAATTCATAGCCCAATTCATGGATTTTTGCCATGGCAACTGCACATGTGTGCACCCTTGCATTGTCTTAGTGAAAAAGAAATTTTTTCTTGGCCAAATGAGGTCGGTTTTTTTTCAAATCCTCATTGAAGCGGTCCAATAAGTTGGCATAATATTCCCCATTAATTGTTCTTCCCTTTTGAAGATAGTCAATGTGGATTATCCCACGTGCATCC
The DNA here is from genome assembly GCA_963565745.1 of Phengaris arion. Classification (NCBI taxonomy): domain Eukaryota; kingdom Metazoa; phylum Arthropoda; class Insecta; order Lepidoptera; family Lycaenidae; genus Phengaris; species Phengaris arion. The sequence goes on from OY751433.1 coordinate 27,147,699, forward strand.
CAAAAAACAGTCGCCATAACTTTATTGACTGACAAACAAACCTTGGCCTTCTTTGGCGCCGATTCACCCTTAGAAACACACTGTTTTGACTGTTGTTTGGTCTCTGGTGTATTGTGATGGATCCATGTTTCGTCCACGGTTAAAAAACTCCTCCATATTGTGATTAAACAACGCCAAACCTTCCTGTGAAGTTGTTACACGATTGCGTTTGTGGTCGACTGTGAGCAAACGCGGCACCCATCTTGCGGAAAGCTTTCTCATGCCCAAGTGATCATTCAAAATTGAAACCACTGAGCCATGCGAGATGCCTATGGCTTCCACAATCTCTTGCACTTTCAATCTTCGGTCGGCCAACACCATATCGTGAATTTTTTCGATTGTTTCGGGTGTAGAGACCTCAACTGGGCGTCCAGGACGTTCGGCATCTTCAGTGCTTGTAAGGCCACAACGAAATTCAGTAAACCACTTTTTTACCATTGAAATCGATGGTGCAGAGTCCCCATAGTATTTATCAAGCTTAGCCTTGGTCTCGGTAATGGTTTTTTTTCGCAAAAAATAATGCTTAATAAGCACACGAAATTTCCATTGTTTCCTTAAGTTACTGGATAGTCTGATAAAGATAGCTGTAAAACACAAACTAACTGACGCAGCAAGTTCAAATTTTGATAGGAGTCAACTGACAGATGCCTGTTGACAGGAGTAGTGTTGCTTTTTCAGTAAGGAGGTTAGAAATTCAAAAAGTCACGGACTTATTGACCCGCCTTAGTAAATTTCGATAACCCTCGTAGCGGCCAGCCGGATCCCAGAGCCGGCGTAATCTCAAAGAGTTAGCATTGCCATCCAGCGAGATAACTTTGAGCCCAACAGGCACTCTGCCTGATGGGGACGACCTACAGGTTTTGTTCTATTTAAACTGTTATACTATTATTTTTATATTTGTGAATAAAATTGATTCTAAAACCAAAATACTATTTTTATCATTTTCTTAACAAATATTTTAATGTCATTTATTTAGTATTTACCGTGAAATAAAGAAATATAATGACATAATAATTTTAACAGCAGATACTCATGTTTAATTTTATCGACAAAACACCTCCCTTTTGGGGTCGCAACACTCACCCCTGAGCTACAAGCCATTGAATATTTGATGTTTTGGTACCTTGGACGTACGTAGTAAGTTGGATAAAACTTAATAAATAATTTTGTTTATGACCTACACATATAAAAAGGGTCTCATTTCATAAAAACATATATTTTTTAATATTTAAAATATTTTATTTAATAATTTTCAGAAAATAATCTAATAATTAACATTTGAATCTCCAAAAAAAAACAAACAATTCAGAATTTTTTGGGGTTTTCGACCAGTTAGGATTGCGACTGTGTTTTGTCGATAAAATTAAACATTCTTAATATTTGCTGTTAAAATCTCTTAGCCTGGAAACGATGCGACAATACTCGTATTCCTTACTCGGGTCTATGCAGCACATAAGTGGGCATGAGGTTCCAGGCGTAGGCGATGGCGAACGGCACCAGCGCTGACACTGCCAGCAGGGCTAGCAGCACCGGCAAAGCGCGGCGGCCGCGCAGCAGCAGCGTCAGCAGCAGACCTGCTGCGTACAGCTGCATGTCCGCTGCTAGGTACCTGAGGGAGCAGTCACTTCATTATACTTACAACTAAGTAGTAAAAAAAAGGGTGAATAAGAGATCAATAATATTATTATGTTTATACGGCTATACTCTATATGTACCCACTCTGTTCACATCTATTATAATCTAAATTTAAACAAAAAGCTGATATTCGACTAAATTAACGTGTCATTGTATTCCTACTCGTATATAGTAGCATTATAAGCAATGGTAGCATTATAAGCGAGTATAGTCCACATTGGTGTTTCACTTAAGACCTAGTTTTATGACTGTTTGTACAAATATACCCATAAAAATATATAAATAGTAACTCTCGCTCATACACTTCCTCGCTCGTACAATATGGACGCAAAAATCTTCAAGCTCCGTCTCTACTCACCAAGTCGGTATGAGACACTTTTCACCGAAGTTGAAGTTGTTTATGTACAGCAGGTACATCCACCAGGTGCGCCGACAGACCGCGGCCTCCGCGGCCACCAGCGGCGTCCACAGCGGGCCTGCACCACCCAGCTCCCACCACGACGCCGCGAACCAGATCACCAGGAAGTAACTGGGGCTGAGTCTGTTGATAGTGATTGACGTTGACCGTTGCCATCATTTGATCGTATTACTTATAACAAAAATATAAAAACAAACTGACATGTCATTGACAATAATTGTATTGTGACTGCAACATTCCGTCATTATAATACTAAAAAATTATGAGAACACTTCCTGCTTATGAATTAGATCCCTGATAGTACAAACTGAGGAATAAGTGGCCACTGGACGTAACCGATTCCACGGGGCTGTACAGCGCCGACAGATCTGGAATACGTCTTCACAACCTTATTACCAATAAGGTCCAAAAGTGGTACACCGGATGTGGCGTCCGTACATACGATTAATGCCTGTTATTTCGATGAAAAACACATATAAGGTTAATTACAAAACATTATTTTAATAACTACATAAAACTTACCTGATAAATCTGTTGAGCATGGTCTTGAAGAACGTTGTGACCGGTCGCTCGTTCTCTCGCAGCACCTTCTGCGCCATGAGGTACGCGCTCATGATGAAGAACACCTGCACCACCAGCGTGCTGTTGGTGAGCAACAGCACGTCGCCAGACCGCCGCTTCTGTACGATCATCAGTCTGTGTCAGTCTACTGGTAGATATTGGCCTCTCATATGGCATAATATCTCAATCAAGCCAAAACAGTTTGGGTGTTCCATTTGTTTCATCGTTTTTAGAATCCAGAGAATATTATACAGAGTAAAATTAATCTGATGTGTAAGTGTAACAGTGTGATGTCTTTTGAGCAGCGGTGCTTCCTACAGCTTTAACAGGAAACCACACCTTACCTGTTCATAGAACTTCGTATCCGATATATACGACAGCGTGGCGAGCCATCCCACGTGCTCGATGATGATGCACAGCATACAAAAGAAGCGGAGGCCGTCGAGGAAGCGGAGGTCCGGGTCACCCACCTGCGCCGGTGCCGTCAGCGACCGCCACGACCGGGGCACTGACCAGGACAGGGCCCAGCCTATACCTGGAGAGAGGTGAAAGTGTTTTAGCTCCAAATCGCAATCGATGAGATTAAGCATGAGATAATGGTGTCATAAAAGCCAGGGTAAGGACAATGAAAAATGGCAGTTTAACTAAGAAGTTAGCTTAAGGTTGGGTTAGGAATAAAACAATCTTCTCATCAATACGTTATCAAGAGAAGAAAATATGCCTGGACTAGGTACTGTCTTACTACCATCGCTAGCAGAAACTTTATTTCTCTATGATCATAGTGTCATTCTGAAGTTTATCCACTTTTCTCCCTCTATCCTTTGCTTACCTTGTTTAGTCTCCTCAGCCAGCGTCAGATCCAGTACAGTGCTGACGGTGGCCAGCAACAGCAACAGGGCCACCAGCACCGCCAGCGCTCCGGCGCCGGGCGGCGCCTCTGGCGCCTCGCCCTGCGTGCAGTAGTCCACGCGATACAGGCGCGAAGATAGGTTATACTCGGCCATGGTGCTTGCGTTCACGCATGACGCAAACCTAGTAGAGGAGATGGTTTAGACTCTAGATGATGATACCAGTCGAAAGCTGATGCAAAATGGTTTAGCTAGATTAACCTACATAACTCCTAACCCAATTAAATCCAAACACCAGAAAAGAACCCACAATATACAGTTTGAAAACCGCTGGATCATGATTATAAAATTACTACAGACTACATACTTAGTTATTTAAATAACGCCATAAAAAGTTTAATTATAAACAATTTAAAAGAAAATGGCCATAAAACGATTTAGCAATTGGGAAATAGGCAAGCAAAGTTTTTGTTGGCATTTGTCGCTGTCGGTCTAACTGCCTTCCTTAACGAGTTCCATAGCAACTCGGTTGCACAACCATGGGACGACGGATGTACTATGTCTACAGATGCTTATAAACATTTACAGCTAGCTAGCATTTTGATGCCCAATCACGATGTTATTATGTTAACATTTCAATGATCCATCTGTGGGATATTGGTGGCAAAGCCCCAAAAGGTGATCTCCGACCGAGCGAGGTGGTATGTTCGGTCAGGCCGAAGCCTACTTGTATCAGATATTGTATATATACCGCCGATCTTAGAAAACTTCGATAGCGCGATTCAGGATTGTGGCGCTATTTGGTCCGCCACAATCGATTATACTCGTAATAAGAGAACACGTGCAGAATAAGTGTTGGAATAATTTAGGGCTCGAAAGCTCGCATATATTTACGATCTAACATGGACACGACAAAGTAGAAGGGCTGTTTCTAATAGCTATCGGCAGATACTTTAATTAAGAGGCACTCAAGTCACTTGCTCTCCTTGGTTCTCTGCCAAGCAGAGAAATGACAGCCTTGTTTTAGGGCCCCTTAGCCTTAGGCCTTAGAACTATAAGTGAGATTTGGGCCGTAAGCCAGCCTTTTGCATATAGATTTTTTGTTATTGCTGATTCGGTACCTACCTGATATTATGCTTGCACCTATATACTATAAACTAAGCACGAATGTTTATCATGTCTACGTGCCAGGCGTGCGTGGCGTGCGGGGGGCGCAGCTGGGGGTCAGGCACACGTCGCGGTGCAGGCGCGTGGGGCTGAAGTGCTGCCCCAGGCTGAGATGTACCTACCAGGCGTGAGTGGCGTGCGTGGCGTGCGGGAAGGTGTGCGGCGCCGGGGGCGCGCAGCTGCGGGTCATGCACACGCCGCGGTGCAGGCGCGTGTGGTTGAAGTGCTGCACCCAGTCGGAGGAGTAGGCCTGGAATGAGAGTACTGGTCAATTTCGAAAAATTTAATCATATTCTATTTTCTACGAAATTAGAGCTAATTTACTATTTGTATGACAACAGCGCGGTGGCCGCCCGATGGCCATACATCGCCGTCGCCGACAGATCCACCGAACCACTTTTCGATTTTATTACTATGGGCGAGGCGTAAAAACTGCATTGTATCGCTAAAAATGGCGTCACATTGCAATAAAATATACAAGAATTGTACGACGTCCGAATTACGGTCCAAATTTACGGTTTGTCGACGACTGTTCACTGTTAAAGCGGCGCGCGGTTCCAAATGTACTCAGGTGGTCGCGCTGCTGCCGCTTAGATATTGAAGGCAGACCCAGCCTAACACAGGTGATTTAGTCGAACAATAAAATAATTTAAAAAAAGAAAAACATAAAGGAAAAAAAAGAATCACAAATATAATTATTTATCTGGATTCGAACCCACCACATTCCGAATTTCCAAACAATGCAAAACTATACGCAGGTACGCATACCAACCTGTCAATCAGACTGACTGAGTAAGAGGGTCGAAATTATTAATATATTGTTGCACGACGAAATAAAAAAAACATAATATATTGCTTAAAAATGCGCATTTTCTAAGGGATAAGACCTAGCTAGAACGATTTTTCTCCAACATAACTCCTGCATACTAAATTTTATGGTAATACTTGTAGCCGTTGTCGAGATACCGATTATATATATACCAGATTGTCTCGTTTAATGTCTAAGATACAATAACTACGACAGTCCAGATTGAAACTTGGTAACCAACAACATAGACTTATAGATTATGAATACCTACTTGTATAACTCATTTACGGACACGGCATGTTTTAGTACAACATTTCTTAAGATAGGAATTAAAATAAGTTCTGCAACTGGTCTTACATCCACAGGCTAGGGCTTTTCTAGGGCTTTGATGGAGAACCAGCCTTCGCAACTGTTTCATACCATTTAATTTGAGTCCATTTTTAACACTACAGTGTTCGAGCATCATGCTGTAAGAGCCGAACCACGTAAAATCACTCCGAGATCTAGTTTGGCGTCGCGTTCTGATTGACTCGCGCCATCCATATTCATGCACACTTCACACAAACACACTTTATTGGTGTATAATATAGAGCCCCAACATAATATGTAAGATCTTTTCCATAAAACTTGTAAATAATGTCCCATTAATATTATTTGAACAAATTTTTTGCGTTTTGTTTTAGCGTGGATTTAAATGTAAAATTGTAATATTTCCATCGGTTTTTTAATGTCGTTATGGCGTGTTCAGATGACACGCGCACTCGCTGAGATGGTGGTGTGGAGGCGACGTGACGTGAAACATGCTTGGGCGAAGCTTAGAGCGGCCATTGCCAATAATTCCAATGTTTCTAAAGAGGGAGAATTTTTTCGTGACGCGCGCGCTGTTTCGCGCCCATAAATTTCGCGCTCGTGTGAACACGCCCTTACCATTCGTGACTTAACCTTTTATTGTATTGTATTAACTTTCATTCATATGGTGTTACATTCAATACAATTAAATGTGTATTGAAGTCGTGATGTTCGTGTTTCTATTCTTTGAACAACTTAACAAGATAAATTGTTCTGTGTCTTTTAATGATGTCTGAAATACTAATAGTAGGAAAAGGTTTGAAAGTGCCAGTGAAAAGGCCGTGCAAAATTCAGGACACTGAAAATAGAACTCTGGTCTAATACAGTAGAGTTGAAAATCGAACACAAGTGTCGAGTTGTCAGATTTGACTCAGAATTTTCTACGGCCTTCCGAATTCCGTGCAACATATTTTCAGCCTTAGGTTCGAATAATAAACTTCCAATGTCGTTAAAAATCTTAGTTGCTGTCATCTACACTGTATATGTATGTATCTGTTCTCAGTTATAACGACACTGAAGGGACCTATTATTTATGGGCGTAATAGCCGATAATGGATGTTACCGATATTAAAATATTAATATTGTGCCATGTCAGATCTCAAAATTATGTCGCAATATCCGATTAGTAGTTATTACTGATGCCGATAAACAGGGTGTTCATTGATTTAACTCGGTTCATTGTGTCTAAAATGTTTAAGTACGTTAGTAATATACAGTGTGTGTCGTATCGAGGTTAAGATATTTAAACAGCAGATAATAGGATTAATTTTATTGACAAAAATAAAATTAAGCCTATAATCTGCTGTTTAAAACCTTCGAATGGCTTGGCAACTTATTGTGTATTTTAATGTCATTAATGAATATCTTATCGTATATACGTTTATAAATATCAAATCTACATTGCGGCATAAGAAATTTAAATTTATATCTTGGTAGGGCAGTTCTTCGAATTATTCGAAAGTTAAATAAAAAGAAATCTGAACAAAATTTTAAAATGTACGTATTAACGTATATACGATATGATATTCATTAATGACATTAAAATACACAATAAGTTGCCAAACCATTTGAAGGTTTTAAACAGCAGATAATAGGATTAATTTTATTGACAAAAATAAAATTAAAATACATTTATAAATATCAAATCTACATTGGGGCATAGGAAATTTAAATTTATTTCTTGGTAGGGCAGTTTTTCGACTTTCATTTGCGCTTAATGTAAAGTATTCTGGATTTTGTTTCATAAAAACATTAGCATCCCCTAAGTACATACATGGCAATGGTAAAATGTGTTTTTTTTAAATAAGCCTTTGCAACCATCTAATGACCACGCGCCGCATATCGTTCTAACGCATTTTTTTGTACTCTAAAAGCTTTGCCAAATTCAACTGAGTTGTCCCATAACAGAAGGCCGAATGACAGCACAGAGGTTACATAAGCATTGTAAACATTTAAATCTGCTTCAACAGACACCAACAATCGTATTTTTTTTATCACGTTGACGAATTTTTCTAGTTTATTGCATACGTATTATATAATTTCCATTTTCTAATCGTAATTACCAATCGTAACGTTTGTCAATTATTAATACTAAAAATTTGGTGGAGTCCACAATTTAAATTTTTGTACTATCATAATGTATGTCCAGATCTGCTGTTTGGGTCTTAAAATGTCCGAATTGTATCATTTTACTCTTGTTTAGGTTTACTAAAAAAAATTATATTTTCGAACCATTTTAAAATTTTGTTCAGATTTCTTTTTATTTAACTTTTGAATAATGTTTAGTTTTATATTTAGTACTCATTACTAGAATATTACATAAAAATGAATGAATTAAAATAAGTAAATTATTATCTAAACTATAAATATAAGTATAAGTTTTTATCTGAAAGCCACATTGACATCCATAATATATTATCTTCATCGTGCAAACGAAGAAATACTTGAAATATTTCATAGACAATTGTTAATAATAAAAAAAATTATTAAAGTATAAGTTATTGTCTAAATGAAAAATAAAAAAGGGCTATAGGTAAAAAACTGAATCTAGGTCGGAGGCTGCGGGCATAGTACCAACGGGTTTTACATATAATTACTAAAGTTGTATCATCTGTAAAATTTTCTGATCAACGGCATTGGGAAGATCATTGATATATAGAACAGAAATGGCCGTTGGATACTTATGTATATTCTTTGGTTTTGGTAATACAGACGCCTCTGATATTAAAGTTTGATAGAAACCGGCTACCTACTGTAGCCGGTTTCTATCAATTAATGGTAAATTTTGTGATTACATAACTATTATATCAAAACTCCGATGTGAATGGGGACAAGACTATAATAATTCAAGACAGTATTATACGACGATAAGAAAGTATTATAATAAATCAAGTCAGAGCAGGACAAACTAAGAAAAAACTGTGTAAAATATAAGAATCCTCGAGATAAACTAGAGTATCATATTCTCAGAGACCGCTTTCAGAAATTATACAAAAAAATCCTATAACGATTATAAAAACAAGCTGGAATGTAACATACACACTAACCCCAAATCTTTTTGGCGTTTTATTAAGAATAAGAGGAAAGGCCGTTCACCCATACCATCACAAAGGTTTCTCGGTCAGGTAAGCGCTAGTACCGGATCAAATATCGCAAATCTCTTCGCTAATCATTTTTCCTTCTTGTATACTATAGAAAACTCTTATGCCATTGACTAGTGGCATAAGAGTGCCCAGAACGAAGGCGACTGCCTATCGTCGAACGCTACCAATTTTCTGGGCAATGTACATATCTCATACTCTGAGGTCCGTACGAAGATCACACGCATGGATATAAATAAATTTGCCGGTCCAGACGGAATCCCACCGCTACTAATTAAAAAATACTGCGAAAACCTAGCCCTTTCTCTCTCCATGATTTTCAATCGCTCCCTGTCAACTGGAAAATTTCCGACAACCTGGAAAAGAGCCCGGGTTACACCCATACACACAAAAGGCGACGAAAGTAGCGTTACTAATTACAGATCAATATCTATCCTTTCGTGTTTTTCCAAGATCTTCGAATCGACTGTATGCCCATATATCACGCTACATATAGACCCCAACTTGAGTGACTTCCAACATGGGTTTCGAAAGGGGCAATCTACCGAAACAAACCTATTTTTTACATCACACTTGTCACATGATGTAGATAAGGGGCTTCAGGTGGGCGTAGTCTATACTGACTTCACTAATGCCTTCGACAAGGCCTCTCACGCTCGTTTACTGCAAAAGCTTGAGGCGAGCGGAATTCATGGCTCTTTGCTCAAATGGTTCTCTTCATACCTTGAGAGAAGGACGCAGCTTGTCTGTGTTCGCGGTTATATGTCTACTGTCTGTCTCTACGAGGCAGAGTCTGGTGTACCCCAAGGAACCCACCTGGGTCCTATTCTATTCTCTCATTTTATAAAGGACATCTCTCGCTCTATTAAGCACTGCCGATACTCGTTGTTCGCCGATGACCTTAAACTATATAAGACAGTACGATCTCACTTAGATACTTTACTTTTGCAAGAAGATATTAACAGCCTTAATGAGTGGTGCTTAATTAATAAGATACTATTAAATGCAAAAAAATGCTATCACATTAAATTTATCAGGAAAAAATGTCCATTTCCCTCTTATTACATCCTGGAGAACTCCATACTTGAGGAGGTAACTGAAATCCTTGACCTAGGCATGATCCTGGATTCTAAACTGAAGTTCACTTCCCATATTGAATGTGTTGTAAAAAAGTCAGCTCAGATGAAGGGCTTTATTAATCGCAACTCATCGGGCTTCCATCACAGCACGAAAATCCTCTTATTTAACTATCTGGTACGCAGCCACCTAGAATACGTCAGTTCGATATGGAACCCAACATACGCCGTTCATTCACAAAGGATCGAATGTATCCAAAGGTCCTTCACCAGACGCCTCGCATACAGCTGTCAGGAATTTCGCATAGGTGTCCATACGAGCTACGGCTGGACTACTTAAGGATGTCCAACTTAAGGACAAGGTGAACAATACACGACATGCTCCTATTACATAAAATAGTTAACGGCCTTACCTCTTGTTGTGATCACCTAAATCTTTTCTCCTTGGCTGTCCTATACAATTTACCTCGGAAGCCGATGACCAATACCCTTAGCTGGGGCTGCACAAGATATTGGTCATCGGCTTCCGAGGTAAATTGTATGGGACATTCAGAACTAATTTGGGGATGCAAGCACCAATCTCCAGAATGTGCAATTTATACAGTAACGTTTGAACGAACCTCAACAATGACATTGATATTTTCGGTATGTGCCACAACCAATTTAAAAACAAGCTAGCTTATTTTTATAAAATCAAAAAGAAGTCTAAAATTAAAAAGAATTCAAAAATGAATGATTGACGATAGTAAAAAAAATAAATTCCTATTATACATCTTCACTTCTCTGCTAATAAGTTCAATTAAATTTTATTTGTATTGCATGACACAAAAATCAATTAGGTATTTTAAGTGAACAATAATCATTACTGAATTTTGTTTCATATTATTTTATAATTAGGTTAAGTAACTATGTATTTATAATTAGTTTAGTTTAACTTAATTTGATTCTATCATTATTAATCCATTTATTTGTATAATTTTACTGTCGCTCTAATCAATATATATAGTAATTGCTGCAACGTAAATTAATTGCCCTCAATGACATGTAATTTATTTAACTATATCTTATTTTAAATTGTCAACTATCTATTCATTGCTATATCTAATATTGCTAAGTTAACATTATGATTCACATGTACTTTTGTCAATGTTGTGTCACCTGTAAAGGTACACGTATCAGGAATATTGTATAAATTAATTTGTAACTTGAGTGTATAATACGCTGCTGGTGTCCTTTCTTAATAAATAAATAAATAAATAATTGATTATAAATAGCGCGGTTGTATATTTAATATAGCCGCGGTATAGAAGCTAGTAGGTTTGTAGGGACCACACAAAAGTGCGTGCTTGCACTCTTGGTTCCAAGTTATTTCAATATTATATTTTCAATGTTAAGTAGCCAGTCTCGTCCTAACCTCCGATCTAAATGGTATACTAAGCTAAACGTTGTATGTCACGTAATAAGTGAAAAGACAATATAATATTATCGGGACTATATAGATAAATGAAATATCTCTCCAACATAAAGTAAGCCCCACATGGTTATTTTTAATTCTTATAATCTTTTAACTATAAAAGCTTTTCCCGGCGGTCCTGTCCACATTTATTTCTATATTATTTAAAAAACCATATGGAGACATATGGTTTTTTTTATGAAATCGACCAGGAAACGCGCAGACGGATCGCCTGATGGTAAGCGATTACCGCCGCCCAATGCACATGGACACTCGCAACACCGGCGTAATACGCTTGTAATTCCTCAGGTGTTGCCCACTTGATCTTGGTCCTTAAAATCCCCAAACGTCCTTGGGCCTCTGGTAACCTCACTCACACAACATGACACACACACACACACACAACACGATGCAAGCGTTATTTTATGCTGGTGTTCTGTGAGAGAGTCGAGCCGGTCGACCGGATAAATATAACTTTTATTTTATCCGATCAAGCCGGCCCATTTCTTGCCGAAGCATGGCTCTCCCACGTTTAAAGTTATATGCATATTACAGAAAAACCATCCTCTTAAATCACTCAGCCTACTAATATATTCTGTTCAGATCCAGTTTACGTAAACAAAAAGACAATAGTACACTTGGGCCCGTATTAATAAAGCGTTCTTATCTCTAAGACAATTCTCAAGAAAGTACTTAAGATGTTGTTTTAATTAATAGACCGTACTTAAGTACAGCTGTAGGTACGTCGTATCAAGTGAGTGCGAACGTATTAATAAACGAGACTCGTTACTCAAGTACGCTGTCATTGCTGTCAAACTGTTACTTGAGACGTGGTTTCGTGGGCACAATCAAACCTTGACTTGAAAACTTGCTTGGGAATTGGGATACAGTACATTATTATTTGTGATGTTTTTGGGTGTGTTACAATTATGTAAATTAAAAACTAAATATTTATGATTAAACAAACTCAGAATTTACACTACATACTCAACACAAAATAAAGTTATAAAAAAAAGATGCATATTGATACTTATTCTCTTTTTTTTTTGGTAATCGCGGTTGCAAAGGATTTGCACCATTCTGCCAGTGTCGAGTATTTGTAGAAATATTTTCGATTTTATTTATATATTTATATTAAACGAATTACCTATTTGATTTATATTAATTAACTTGATTTGACACTTGACAGCATAATTTGTTTTCGCTGCCCATTAACAATCCTCATTATATGATCCCTCCCTCCTACAATTCCTCGCCCTATCAACCTTAAATCTGTTCTGTGTTATGTAAATATTCCTTTTACTGAAACTTTATGTACAATACTGTGGTACTGGCCCTAAATGTTTGTGTCTGTTCTAGAATTTAGATTATATAATAGACTTCCTCCTGTACATCGTGCCCTTGCTTATTCATAAAACCCACTCATAAGGCAGAGTTTTCGTCAACACAACACATTGGCGAATCACTATGGAGCCACTTTAAAGAATAAGAAGAAGAAGAACTTTTTTCGAATGGCAATGATCCGCATTCCGTTTTACGTAGTTTTCCAAAAAATATGGATATTATTATGCTAGACAATAATAAATATTAATATCTACGTAAAAATTAATGAAAATCAGTTTTTTCAATATAAAAAATACAGACTAAACTTTTTTTGATATTTATATTATTAAATATTACATTTTAAATAGAAATATTGAAGGAATGTATAATCAATAAATTCGTTCTTTGTAGAAGTTTAAACGAAACGTTATTTTATTCGTTCTTTGTCGTGTAGATGACGCTTAAAAGTTGAGTAAGTGATCTCAATAACGTTATCAACTGAGTCGGTCTTGAGATCATACTATGAATTAAAGACTTCTTGAGAAGAATCTTGAGAAACTAATCGTTACTTGAGACTGTCTCAGCCAAGAAAGGTCTTGAGAACGAGTTTGAGAACGGTTTATTAATACGGGCCTAAATTATTAAAACAGGTTTAAAATCTGTTGCGTATGTTTATTAAATCTTAGGTAACTTAGTATAAGTATGTACTACCTACACATGTGAGAAATTTCCATTTTATACTTGTATGTAAAAATTAAGATACCCATTAACATACCCTGTGGGCTGTGACCTACAATCCGTTCAGAGTTATTTTACCTCGGAGTTTGTATGAGAGTGATCCTTATTTCGGCGGCATAAAGGTCCTGTCGGAGGCAAAATAAAGGTAAGACCGCACTAGGCGACATAGTGCGCGTAGTGCCGAGTGCGTTATATCTCATACATTTTCATACAAATAATATTTGGCCGTGTCGCGTCGCGCAACTCCGCTGCCACGTAGTTACGCCTAGGGCGGTCTCACCTTTACTCTGTATGTGGCAGATGCGGCACACAGATGCTCGCGCGCGGTGTGGTGACTGGGAACAGTTGCGTCACGTCGGATGTGCCAGATGACAGATCGGAACTGCTCGTGGTCGTATGGCTCGTATGGCCACATTCACAGATATAAGTCGTGTTCGTTTTGCTTCTTTTGTGCGCATATGCACGATCTGCACACCCGCAAGTGATAAAAGAAGTGTTGTTCTTAATTCGTATGGGATGTGAAAGATAAAGATCAAATCAAACGCATTGTCAAACAAAAAACGAGTCGTGTTCGTTTGCTTTGTTTTATGGCGCATGCGCTGTAAAATTACCTATCAAGTTGTAAACTTATATATAAATTGACAGCTAAGTAAATATTAAGCGGTTTTAATTTGTATTTTACAGCGCATACGCCAATACGGACGAGCACGACCATTGATTTTCAAATGTTTATAAATACTAGCGATGCATTACCACAGAGTAGATAACAAATATACTTACGTAAATAACATATTTTAAATCGATCCAAATTTGAACACACACACACCCACACAATCCTGGATACACCGTATGCTTGTAGTGGTGAAATCAAATCGAAAGCTACGTAGTAAGAATTGTACACCTGAGGGGAAGGACCCATTAGAGTAGGGTGCGCGCTCCCATATTTCGGCCCGTATAACCACGATCGGTTGATAGGGCCGTGTTGATGGAGGAGTTTGCTCCTCTTTCTATAATCTGTGGCATTACGCTACTTGCAATTTGGGCCTTGCGTGATATTTTCATTGTGTGAGTATTCAGTCGTGACTCGTGAGTATTAGGTTTCTTAGACCAATCTTAGTCCCCTTTTGTTGACATACCCATGAGGTTATTGTATTGTTTACATATCTAACTTTTTCGCTCGAAGTGTTTGTGGCGTGTGACGTACCTTTATTCATGCCGTTGCAATCGAACTTCGAAGTAAGCACATAATTATTGTCTAACTGACGCAGATGTTGACACACATTTGACCGCGGAGAAAGCGCTGGCCGAAATCCGGCCGAGCCAGAGATTCTAAGCCCAGTAGTCTAAACACAATTCCCGTCTATCTTATATCTTCTACCAGCGTTTGCCCGCGGCTCTGCCCGCGTAAATACAGTATCCCACGGGAGTAGACTGTGTGTTCATTCAGAGCCTAAACTACTATCTACCATATCAAATTTCATTGTAATCCTTTCAGTAGTTTTTGCGCGAAAGAGTAACAAACATCCATCCATCCACCCTCACAAACTTTCACATTAATAATATTAGGAGAATTCTTAATTCTTAGGTACTAATGTTATGATAAGATAAGACCACACAGTAGACCACGGGGACGGGTAGGACATAGGCTACATTTTATCGCGGGAAAATTTACGTTTCCCGTGGGATACTGTATTTACGCGTGCGAAGCTGCGGGCAAAATCTAGTAATAATATTAGGTCTTTACCTATGAAATTGCCGTTTTGTATGAAAAAATTTAAACGTATTTTTTTAATTTATTTTTTATTAAGCTATTGCATAGCTTCTATCGCGGGCCTTGAGCGCGGGGACCGAATCCAGAAATTCCGTAACGAAAAAACCTCACGCTCCGTGCATCGTCTAACGTCGTTTCAGTTCGGCAGTCTTCGACACGGCGTTGTGTGCGTGCGATTAGACGTATTGTACGACTCTACGAAACTCGCACGAATCGAGACGAGCTGCTCCGAAATCGGACGAATACATAAGCAGCTGTTTATGAGAAAGTATATAGGTGTATAGGTATTTATGTACAACAGTGAATAGCTGTACTTGTAAAATTTGTGTATAAAGTGTTTTGAATATGAATGAACAAAGTGCATTTATTATTAATGAAGAAAGTCACGAAAAAATAGTGAAGTGAAATGAGTGAGTACTCTATATACATACATTTTATTATTATCACAAATGCTTGCTATGCAATAGCTTTACCGCGGCAGTCCCCGAGTGCCACACGTCTTTTTTTGTATTAATCGAAGTAATCACCCACGCAATCAATATATCTTTGCCAACGCAGTGGCAGTTTATTGATGCCCTTCTTAAAGAAATCAGCTGGACGGGAGGCAACAAATTCTTCAAAGGCATTTTGTACTGCCTCTCGGATATTGAATTTTTGTCCCGTCAAGAAGTTACCCAAATTCTGGAAAAAGTAGTAGTCTGTAGACGCAAGGTCTGTTGAGTAGGGCGGATGACGGAGAGCTTCCAACCCCAGTTCTTGCAACTTGGAGACCGTCTGCTGTGCAGTATAAGGTCGCGCGTTGTCGTGCAGGAGCAGCGGAGACGATCGATTGACCAATGCTGGTTGGAGATGTGCCAGCTTCTTCATCATTGTGTTCAGTTTCATAGTACACATCTGCAGTAATGCTCACCCCATTTGATAAGAAGCTGTGATGAATCACACCGGCCCTAGACCACCAAACGGTGACCAGCACTTTTTTAGGGGTAAGTTTTCGTTTAGGGCATTGTTTAGGTGCTAAACCAGGATCCAACCAACTTGCTGAGCGCTTGCGGTTATCAAACAAAATCCATTTTTCATCGAAGGTAACAATGCGGTTCAAAATTCCTTGATTTGTGTGTCTGTTGAGCAGTGCAAGGCACGTCTCGACGCGTACTTCGCGCTGGCGATCATTGAGTTCGTGGGGCACCAATTTGTCAAGCTTTTTTACCTTGCCAATTTGACGCAAATGGACCAATATTGTTTTGACGCTAACGTCGAAAGATGCTGCTAATTCAGCAGTAGATTGTGTATCATCAGCTTCCACAATTGCCTTTAATTCGTGATTGTCGACCAAAGTCTTCGGACGACCGCGAGGTTCATTTTTCAGGTCGAAATTTCCAGAACGGAAGCGAGCAAACCAATAACAGGTGGTGCGTTGGTTTGTAGTGTTAGCTCCATAAACGTTGATGTTGCGTGCCGCTTGTGCCGCGTTGCTGCCACGACGGTACTCATATTCCATAATTACTCGAATTTTTAACGTATCCATGATGAAAAAGATTGAAATGCAATGAAAATGTAACACTAATCAATAAACAAATGACTACTTTTGGAAAAAGAATTCCATGTTTTTAAAATAAAATTAATTTGAAATTAGAACTCTTAGCCAAACAAAAATTATTTTGATTTAAAATGGCCAGTACTGCAGAACAGCAATTTCAAAGGTAAAGAGACCTATTATAAAGAGGACAGATTTGATTATTAGTTTGTATGTACCTATTGAGTAGGCTCCGCATCTACTGGACCGAGATTGATGAAATTTGGCTCGGATATAGAGTCGACCACGGGCAAGGACATAGGCTACATTTCATCGCGCCGAAACATATTCCTATTGCGCGCACGAAGTCGCAAGCGACTACAAAAATGTTTTTTTTTTTCATAAACAGTGTAAAAACCTTCATCACTAGTTTACTTACATGAATCACAGAAAAGATTTGTTATGGCAAGTGTGAACATAAGCGCACAAACTTCGGGGATGTTACAATCGCAGGTGACATTTTGCAGCAACTTACGGGATGGTGATGGCTTGTGACGGCACAATTTCAGTGACTTTTCTATGGAGCGCTTTTACGAGACTTGCAAAATTTTGTAAACAAATCGCTAAACAAATCGTACAACTATGAAAATATTGGTTTTTAGTTTACTGTTTCATCAGAAAACTTGTCATATGTTACAGTACTATTTATTTATGCAATACTTAAAAGAAATTCAGTCAAGTAATATGTGAATGTTTCATTTTTTAATTTAATATTCATTTTGGGTACCTTATATACTATCTCAGATTATAAAACAAAAGGTACTAAAATAACTTACCTACTGAATATTACTTTATATTGAGCCAGCAAATCTTGAGATTTTGGTTTCAAATCGCATTAGTTTCATTGTAAGTCCCAATTTTATCAACGCTGTTGTTGGTGTCTAAATATCGTGCCTTCTCTTTTACTAATACGAAACATAAGTGAGATAACATGATATTTAATAAACTATTAACTCTAACAGGCGTTGGTGAAAGTGGCACTCAGCTTTTAAGTAAAAATATTTTAATTTAGTATTTGCGAGGAGCCGCGGCGCGCGTTGATGTCGTTTGTACGTAACATATTTCCTGTCGCGACGTACTGCACGCTTACCTCTCGTTTATCGAGAATAGAACCGCTTACTTGGGTGTGTAATGTGTTTACCGTTTACCAGTTAAAAGTAGTTAAGTCTAAAACAAGAATTTAATCGTCTATTACCCACGATTATATAAAATTTATATATTTGACATAACTCAAACATTGAACGAATTGTGCTAAAATTTGGTTTAAACGCAGCTTTTTATGAGAAAGGATTTTTACTATTTTTTTATTAAAAAAAAAAACAACAAAATTTAGTTGGGCCACGGCATAATATATATCATTTTGTAGGAAACAGCAGATTTTTTTTTCAAGTAGGAAAGTTTATCCCATAGTAAAAGTTGTTTATATTCAAGATTATATTCACTCCTGAAAGATTGGACACTGAGTCTAAAAACAATCTCTATATTCTATAATAAAAGGATTATCCCAAATTAACCGATTGTAGAATAAAACAGCAAACGATAGTAAGAGAAAAGAAAAAGATTTGAACGTGAGCACTGTACTTTAACTTCGCATATAAGAACAGTACGTGTGTTGCATATTAGTTATAAAAAGTATCTAATGTCAATGTCTTATTGACAGATGTCACATGTGAAGCCTATCGACATAATTTGGTTAGCCAAAAGGGTATGTATAGTGTAGGCGTATCTGTGTTAAGCACCTCTCATATGTATAATGTAATAAAGATTTAATAAGTATTGCTGTATCACCACTCTAACATAAGAAGTACATGTTAGAACCAAGATGGCGGGCTCACAATACTTATGTTTTTATATTGTATAATAATCTATGGACGTTTCACACCACGTCAATCTGGCCCCGTGGTAAGTATCCGAGGAACTTGTGTTGCAGGCAACGGGAAGTATATTTAATACTTTTGTACTATACATATATTTAAGAATTTCATTAAATTATAAACATATTTAATAAACATCCATAACCTTGACATACTCTTTTTTCTCTCGGCAGGATTCGAATCACCTCCGGATTGAGTACCGACGCGCTAACTATTGAGCTACAGAGGCCATCAAAAAGTAAAGGGATGGATTGATATAAAGGCACAATATCTGAATGTTTGTCTGTAACATCACGTGTCTGTGTTTGTTAATAATGCCCAGTCAAAGAGAAGACGTCCTTGGCGCCTAGTGCTAATTATACTTTATTGACTAGGCCACAAAGTACAATCAAATGACAAAAAATCTGTACGTTATGACCTGGCCAATAGAGCTCAATTTACGGCGGCCGCATTGTGATTCTAGTGGGCATATAAACGCGCCTTTAGGGTCGTTAGCTGAGCCCTCTCACTAGGCCCTGTGCTATTCTGCTGTAATCGCACAGTTATATAAGGACCTCAGGCTAGAAACAGGCTTCCTAATGCCTTATGACGTGCATTATGTTAAATATAAATGACATAACCAAGAGCATGTCAGGACGTGTCTAAGGCGGGTTCCGCAACTATCAATGTGAAATAGGTTTTCTTAAAATCACTTCAGAAGTGACTATGTCTTAATTATCTGTGCCAAATTTAATCAAAATCGGTCCAATAGTTTCGGAGCCTATTCAATGCAAAGAAACAAACAATCAAATATGTCCTCTTTATTATTAATAAATATCTCTTGTGTTCTCAGCACGTCCCTATTACCCGACTACGGCGAAACCAAAACGAAGGGTAATGATTTTGGCAGTCCGTGTATTTTTATCTTAAGCGGTCATTTTGTAAATATTTTGTATTTCTAGGCTCGTGGTCTTATCGTCTACGGCTATGGCGTATTTTTCAAAATTAATATTTCTATTTTTTTTTCTATTACCATTGTAATTAAAAGCTATTTAAACGTTTAATAAATGTGGATCAGAAGAGATTATAGTATATCGCATTAAGTATCACGCACCTGCAGTCTACGGTAGAGCGGGTTATCCGGGGGCGCAGTCAGCTCGAAGGTGCCGAGGCAGTAGACGCCGCCCGTGGCCAGGCAGCCGGGCTGCTCCTCCAGCGAGAACAGCCGCGGCATGGAGTAGTATTCTGCATCTGTAGAGATAGTAGCAAGTTATTTTTGGGACGCAAGAAGAAATCTTGGAAACCGTACCTACATTATGCCGCGATAAAAAGTAGACTATGTTTTTCCCCGTGGTCTACTCCATGTCTGCTAAATTTCATTAAAATCGGACCAGTACTTCCAGAGCCTATTCAATACAAACAAAGAAACAAACATAGAAACAGACAAATCTTTCATGACATGACTCATGCGTTACCAAGTACCGTTACCTGTTACCGTTACCAAGTACCAGCGTTACCTCGCATTTTATTATTATTATTATTATTATTATTGTTGTTGTTGTTGTTGTTGTGGTTGTTGTTGACGTTGTCACGTTCAACTATCGTCAGTAAACCGACTTTACAGACAACCGATATTTTTTTTTCAAATAGTGATTCAAAATTCAACTCTATTAAGTACACACGAAGATTTACTTATTTTTTGAAAAGTGATATGCAATAAAGTTTGACATGTACAGTTTCAGTGTCGTGTCGAGGTTTTAACAGCAGATTTAATCTCATCGACAAAACATCGACATTTCATTTCATCCTTTAGGGGCAGCAACCCTCAACCGTGCAAAATGTACGGTTCCCGTCTGACGTTTTTGCGCGCAGAAAGTCTCGGGCAATATCTATACAATAGTCTACAATACAATCCGCCATCAATCTGTAAGTTATAAACTTGTCATATAGATTATATCAAACATTGCTATATATTTCGTCATTTATTTCCGTTTGTGAACCGGTTTGTGAATTCTCACGAACTGGGTTGGTGAACTGGGTTAACAAGGTGTACCTTGTTGCTCGTACATAATTAATATGTAAATTGTTTTTTGTAATTTTTTTTACGATTATTTCATGCCTATTCTGTTTCGATACAGTTAAACATAAATAATGTAACAGCATTGTAATAAGTTAGAATAAAAATATAATATGAATAGAATATTATTACGATCGCATTATTTTAAACTACTGATGTAATGCAACTAGCTGTTCAGTGTTCACTTCAGCTTTTATTCGCGTAGACAGACTAAAGTTATGCCCAAAAAACAAAATTAAAACTTTTAAGTAACTCCCGAATTGTCAAGCAGCGAGCGAGCTGATGATGATGAATTATAGCTAATAACGCTCTCGATTATGTCAGCTTCCAAACAAAAAAACTAGATCATAATCGGCTCATCTGTTTGGGAGCTACGATGCCACGAACAGACACACAGACAGACATACATATAGACAGACAGACAGACATGTCAAACTTATAACACCCCTCTTTTTGCGTCAGTGGTTAAAAATTAACCCATCTGATGGGAACCATATTTTAATCGGGTGGATAAAACTTTATTCATTACACAAGAAGATACAAGTCGAACGCAGCGCGTTCCGCTCTTGCAATGAATCATGTGTCTTCTTCAATTTAGACTATCTTAAATGTCGCGTCTCGGTTTAAACTGACCCTAAATTTTAAGCTCCAGCTAACTTTGTAGGTTTTTTTCCAGTAATACTGTAACAATTCAAAGTTTATAGTTATAATAAATAAATGAATCTTATATAAATAAAAAATGAATTGCAATTCCAATGTCTCGGTAAAACTCGAGAACGGCCACCAATAGGTCCACCGATTTGGCTAATTTTGGCCTTGAAATGATTGTAGAAGTTCAGGGAGGGTTTAATGGATGAGAAATGTTAAGACAGAACAACGTATGTCGGGACAACTAGTATAATAAATAATTATGTTTTTTCGAGCTCCGTAAGTTTGATTTCATTCAAATTACCTACTTGTTTTATACAAACCCTTATTATTAAGTCTGATTATTTGATTACGAATAACAGTCGATTTTATTTGACATGTGATAAATTCTATTACATAAGAAATACAGTCATTAAACAGAAAATAAAAATTAAAAATAAGTTATTGATTGTAATATTATGTATGAACATTATTAATCAGTTGGTTAAAAAAAAATATAATGACTGAAACTTTCCTTAATTTCGTTGTCTCTAATTTATCTTAATATTCCTATATTCTACAAAAAAGCTACTTCAGTGTTTACTTGTTTACTATTTAGTCCTAAGCCATTCGGTGTCCGTCTGTCCGTCCCTTATTCGATTCGAGTCGAAAGACAATAGACATAAAAATACTAGCTGACCCGACAGACGTTATTCTTTCTTAACTATGAAATGGAATATTAATATATAATAACTATGTACACCTACTAAAACATACAATTAAGGGGTATAAAAATAGTTAACAACTTATTCTCAACCTTACCTGCAAAATTTCATAAAAATCGGTCAAGCCGGAGGAGTTTTGTTACCAACATTTTTTACTAAATTTTTTTTTGTATGTTCAACGATAACTCCGCCGTCTGTTGAGAGATTTTGAAAATTATTTTTTTAATTTCAAGGGTATAATCCTATGTTGGTTCCGTTTTCACCAAAGTGGAACTCCTCGAAATTTATATGAACACATAAAGTGATTTTGACTTTTTGAAAAAGTAGATTTTGCTCCAAGGTATACCGTGGATCCAAAAGTGGAATGGAACAGAACTTCTGACTCCTTATAGATACATGTTTGGGGGTTTCGGCGTTGTTTAAAGAATTGCAAGCATATGCCATTATGGATATACAATACCTAATGTAAGCTTGGCGCTTCTTCAATTATAGATTCGATCGTTTATTTTAAACGTGCTTAAAATGTGTTAATAATATTATAATATAACAAATATGACTAAAAAGGGTTTTTTTAAACAAAAAATTAAACCGAAATCCAAACAAAAATACACAAAAAAGTATGAAATAAATATTTTTTTCTAAATAATTCCCCTTTTACATTCGGCTAAATTATAACTACTTCTCTACACAATCTTCATAATTTTGAAGTCGGTAGCAGCCAACTTAAACGTGAGCTCTACAAAATAATGATTTATCAGAATATTGTTTGGGCTGGTTAGGTACTTTTGTATTTTTATTTTGGATGTCGGTTTAATTTTTTGTTTAAAAATAATTCAAAATGGCTTGAATTTTTTTATTCCTTATACATTGGGCAATTTCCGGTACCTATACTAAAAACATGATAAAACTTCTTCTAACTAGGTATCCTAAAAATAATCGCATATCTGTTATGCAAATATACGTTTATCTGGATATAATATATGTATAGTAGTATAAGTAATGGATTGTCTGGAAGATGTCGCTTTAAGCGGCAAGACCGCCATTTTGTGCACATTTCTTTCTACATAATTTACTGTAGGTACTATTTTTATTTTTTGTACGTGTTATTATCATTTGGCCTGTGAATGAATAAACACTGAACGGAGCAATGCCACGAGCATTGAAAAGTTAACATCATCAATTAAGATGTTCGAGGCCGATCGTGTGTTTATAATTATTGATAGAAGAAGATCGGCAGGACTAAAATGGCCACATTAAGTGAATCGTCGCACATCGACATTAACATAATATCATACGATTCACATACTGTGGCCATTTTAGACCTGCTGCTATCAGCAATTGTGCAACAGGCCCTAAATATACACTTAGGGCCTGTTGCACAATTTACTGGACAGAGATCTAGGTAGCCTGACCAGGTGGTCGCGAATCGTCGCCGTGTGAACTGACCCTGAGGGTTCAGGGTCAGTTCACACGGCGACGATTCGCGAAGCGACGCGGCACTGTATTTTAAAGACAGCTTTTTAAAATTAAACTTAATTCACTACACAAGAAGATAAACGTTTCATATGAAATCAGTCATACACTGCACACGCGCTGTGCAGCGCGGAGTACCTTGACATTCGAACTCTTACAATGAAACGTGCATCTTATAGTGTAATGAATAAAGTTCAATTTACCCTTAGGACTTTTTGCAAATTCTCGTGAATTGTGACAGTGTAGCTTATTCGCATGTTTTGTCTCTGACGCTCGATACAAAGTTAACAGTGACGAAAATTCCGAATAAGCTATCCGACACTTATTAAAACACTAG
This sequence comes from Phengaris arion, assembly GCA_963565745.1. Lineage (NCBI taxonomy): Eukaryota > Metazoa > Arthropoda > Insecta > Lepidoptera > Lycaenidae > Phengaris > Phengaris arion. The sequence goes on from OY751433.1 coordinate 27,171,650, forward strand.
CTGTTGCCCGCGGCTCCACTCGCGTAAATACAGTATCCCAAAGGAACACTGTACTTTTTCGCGATAAAAAGTAGCCTATGTTTTAATCCAGAGCCTAAACTACTACCATAGCAAATTTCATGGCAATCCGTTCAGTAGTTTTTGCATAAAAGAGTAACAAACATCTATCCATCCATCCTCACAAACTTTCACATTTATTAGTAGGATTTTTTTTAGGTTTAGTAGGATTGTTAGAAGATTGTGAAACACGCCCTTTATTTTAATTTTCGTTTGCATATTGCAATCTTAATTAATTTTTAGTTCACAAATACTAACATAAAACGTGGACCATGTGGAGAGGTAAACTATAAATACATACAGCAATTTACACACATATAGGGCCATTTGGTGCGGTTTTTTTAGTAAAATTATTTTTTTAGAGTTTAAAGAAAACAGTTATTTGACTGTTATAAAATTATGTACATACTTCTTATTCAAATATTGTAAATCAATTTATTTTTAATGTTACAAAATTATTCTACTATCGATATATTTAAATTATTATAATGTAGACTTCTAATAATAAGTGTGCGCCTACAGAGACTACGATAGAGAGAACAAAAATACACCGTATTACTCGGTTTTATCGCAATTTTTCACACAATTAGATTGGCCTACTCAGATTTTATTAAATAATCACCATGGCTTCCGATCTACGTATAAAAATTTGGTGGTAAAAGTACGAGCTTTATGAAGTTGCAGTCACACGAAACGCACAATAAAGCATTCGGAAAGTAAATTAATTTTTACCGGTTATCATACATTTTGAATGTTTTTTTACTTTTAATTATTTCTAATATTCAATATAATTTGCGCCAAAATATGGCTAAACTTTATGTGCTTCTTTGAAAACTTATGATGAATGTCGAAGTATTATTTTATTCTTACAAACTATATATTCGTCTGTACGTACTTTGCAAATTATTTGCGCAAAAATACACGTATCGAGTACAAACTATAGTTTCTTATTTAAAATCCTACGTAAATATTATCATAGTACATTAAATAGGCATTGTATGACATATATGACAGTGACATTAGACGTCAGTGTGTCATCATGTAGCCGTTGGGCTGGCGGGTGTGACGAGCCAATACACCCCTGTATTTCGTACGATTAGTAAAATCGTACAAGCATGTTACACCTTTATCGCGTATTATGTAACAGAAACTACCATAAAATATACAACATTTTAAAGAATATCTCCTAATTGCACTGGAATAAATTAATGTACTGGAATAAATTAATAACTAAGCAAACAGTTAGTATGAGAAAATTGCGGGTAAAATACTAAAAAAACGTTTTTAGTATTTTTCCCGCAATTGTTCCAATATTTCTCACCATTTAAACCTACCCTGAACTTTCGTAATTATTTCAAGACCAAAATAAGCCGAATCGGTCCAGCCGTTCTGGAGTTTTAGCGAGACATTGAAATTGCCATCCATTTTTATATAGAAGACAAGAAGAAGATTATACGAACGCTTTAGCAAAATAATAATAGTATTTCCTACATAAGTATTGTATAACATACCGGTGAGATTGTATATGTCGTCCGCCGCTACCGCCACCACCACCAGCGACAGCACCAGCGCGCGCGCCGCCATGTCGACCACTGACCACCACTACAACAAGTCGCCCACCGCAGTTGCATCACCACCCTTCACGTGGTGATAGGTGGTAACAGCCACCCGTTACACGCATGCAATTTACAGGTTTTTTGAGTATATAATCTAAATCACAAACTAGCGTTTTGCCGGGATTTTTGAGCTTAAAGTTTGAATTTTTTTCTCATCCAGTAACATGATATGACATCCAAATAGTCATTCTATTTTATTAATTCATTCATTAAATCATAACAAAGAAGAAAATAGACATGAAGATGGTCCTTACGTTGACTTTTATTTTCTTAGCTTTGGTAATTGGCAATAGGTGGGAGAAAAACATGGCATCCCCGCAACAAGTCTTAAGCCTCCTATTACGAGGCTTATGTAAATTTTGCTACAGTTTAAGTACTAGGAGTCAGTTAACACCGAAACGAGACGTTTAGTTGTAAATTGACCCTTAGACTAATATTATAAAGCGGTAAAGCTTGTGAGTTTGTGAAGCTGTTGCTATCTCTGGATCTACTGTGCCGATTTTGAAAATACTTCCACTAATAAAAAGCCACATTATTTGTGATGTAGGCTATAAAATAAAAAGATATGTTGTAAATAACAATTTAACACGGGAAAAGCCGTGGGCAAAAGCAGGTTGATTTCAGAAGAAACTCTTCGTCTCTTCTAAGCATGTAGAGTTCCCTACATAGGCACATGTCTTGCCCTATGACAATACCTACAGATTATTAAAAAAGTGCTAATAATGTATTGATAATCTTATTTAAGACTTAGGAAAAATTTAACTACAAACTATAATAATTAAAATTATGATTAAAAATTATAAATCCGACTACTTAAATTAAATAGCCTACGTTACCCGGGCTATTATTACGAATCTACTGACATCTCATTCATTAATGTCAGACCAGTAGTTTAGGCGCTACGGTGGAACAACATACATACATAGACTGTCAAAATCATTACCCTTCCTTTAGGCTTATAATTCATTTATGCAATAAAAAAATGTTGTCATGCCTATTCGTTTTTTTTGGCTAGAAAAGAGATACAACAGGCTGCAAGGACGACCTCTGTGGCTCAGTGGTTAGCGGATTGGCCCTAAAGCCGGAGGTCGCGGGTTCGAATCCCGCTGGGGAACAAAAATATTTCTGTTATGAAATATGTGTATTATTTTTAAAAAATCATATGATACGTTCATAGATATGTTATTATTATCGTCCTACTAATATTATAAATGTAAAAGTTTGTGAGGATGGATGGATGTATGTTTGTTACTCTTTCACGCAAAAACTAAAAAACTAAACGGATTTTGATGAAATTTGGTATGGTAGCAGTTTAAGCTCTGGATTAAAACATAGGATACTTTTTATCCCGAAAAAGTATAGTGTTCCCGTGAGATACTGTATTAGGTCATTACATATGAAATTGGTGTTTTGTAAAGGAGGAACATAAAGTCGTTTTTTTTTAATTTTTTTTATATTTATTTAATCAATGTATATACCATTGCTATCTATGAACTTTCGCCATCTCATAGGTAGTTCATTGATTCCTTTACTAAAAGAACCATTCGGACAGGAATCAATAAAATCTTTGTAGGCGCTTTGGACTGCCCCATCGGAGTTGAATTTTTTCCCCTGCAGGTAGTTATCCAAATTTGGAAAAAAATGGTAATCTGTTAGAGCAAGATCCAGGCAGTACGGTGGATGTTAGACTTTTTAATTGAAGCTCCTCTAATTTGGTAGCCGTCTGTTGTGCAGTATGTAGTCTAGCGTTGTCCCGAAGCTGCAGTGGCCTAGAGCAAATGACCAACCTCGATTGTTTAGCATCTAGCTTTTCCATCATGATTTACAGTTGCTGGAAATAGACATCTGCCGTAATCGTCTGGCCAGATTTAAAAAAGCTGTAGTGAACAACATCGACACAAGTCCACCAAACACTCACAAGTAAGTAAAAAGTAAGTTTTTGAGTCAATTTTAGCTTGGGACAGGCTTTGGCTGGTTCGCCAGGGTTCAGCCATTGCGATGAGTGTTTCAGATTATCGTACAGGATCCACTTTTCATCACAGGCAATGATTCGATTTTAAATCTCTTTATTATTGTGCCGGTTGAGTAATGTAACGCAGCAGTCGACGCGCGTTTGTCGGTTTGGTGCACTCAATTCATGAGGTACCCACCTTTCAAGCTTTTTCACCTTCCCAATTTGGTTCAAGTGGATTAAAACAGTTTTATCACTAACACCGCGGCCTACAGCTAACTGGGATGTGGTTTGAGATGAATCCGCTTCCACAATAGCCGTAAATTCTTCATTATCAACTTTGGTCTCCGGCCGTCCACGGGGCTTGTTCTGCAGGTCGAAATTTCCAGAACGAAAACGTTGAAATTAAAAAACGCACTGTATTTTCTTTTGCGACACCGCCGCCATACACATCTTTAATCCTTCGAGCCGTTTCTGCAGCACTGGTGCCACGGTGGAACTCGTACTCGAAAATAATACGATATTTCAAGTTTTCCATTTTGTAAACAGAATGACGCAAAGAAAAAACCAAAAGAGGAAAAAACAAATGAATTATGGTTTTCGAAACACAAATGCATGAGTAAATATCGGTATAGATTTGAAATTATAATTCCTAACCAAAGAAGATATATTTGAGATCAAAGTGGCCAGTACGACAAAACATCAATTTCATAATATGTAAGGATCTAATATTTACGCGGGCGGAGCCGTGGGCAACAGTTAGTTTATTTATAATAGCTATATAGGAAAAGTTACATTGCAATTTCACACTATTTAGTTTGTAAAAATTTGTAAATTTAACGTGTTAAAATGTGAACTCACATTTGCTCCAAAAAACTTAAACGTGAATACTGAATAGCAATTATATAATTAGCGTTCAAAACAAAAGTTGCATAAGCGAGCCGCGCGCCGCGCTCCCGCAGCCCGATGCACGACTGATTAGCACCTTGTGGCTATGAGCGCAGCGGGTAGCAACGCGACGGACTGTGCTATATTATAACTATAATATTACTATCTTTTGCCTGCGGATCACGGCCGTGCTCCCACGGGAACACTGTACTTTTTGAGGATAAAAAGTAGACTATGTGTTAATCCAAAGCTCAAACTAGTACGAAAAGAAATTTTATTAAAATCCGTTTAGTAATTTTTACGCGAAGAGCTTTCACATTTATAATACCATATTTGGCCAGAGGTTCAGTCAGGTTTTCGGAGACGACACAGCACTACTACGACGCTCATGGATGTATGACAATATTCTTGCTGCGCAAGATGCAGGCGAGGGTACTATTCTCGTACTACTTAATTTCTCACGTGCATTTGATACTATCAACATTTCCTTTCTACTAGCCAAAATGAAATATTACGGTTTCGATCATATAAATTGGTTCACAACCTATTTAAATGATCGTACTAAACTTGTCGAGATAAGTAATAACTTTGATGGAACATCGTCACCTTCAGACCCGTGTGATGTAAGTAGGAGACGATTTGCAAATTTATACGCAGTTAACTCTGGATGCATTGCCTGCGGCGGTGGGTGTTATGAACAGGGACTTATCGGCTATATGTAACTGGAGCAAGGAACATGGACCTCTCATTAACCCCGTTAAGTCTCAGTTAATAATACTTGGCAGTCCGGGGATAGTCTTAAGAATTGACTGGGATACTTTACCGTCCGTGTCCATCAATGGTATAACAATACCATATAATAAGGTTGTAAAGTATCTTGGTGTGTACTTTGATGAGCATCCTGGTCTCAGCAACTGAAAGAGATTAGCAGAAAGGTTTACTCAACGTGGCACTCCCTTAAACGACTTCGGTATGTTCTGCCGGTTCCTACTAAGGTAGCCTTAGCTGAATCGTTGTTTCTCTCCGTTCTTGATTACGCGGATGTTTGCTTCATTAACTTGACCGAAGACCAACTCAACAAACTTGAGCGACTCCAGAATCTGTTTCTGAGGTTCAATCTTTGGCTTGCGCAAATTTGACCGCATATCTGAGTTCCGTAACAAGCTCAAGTGGTTACCAATTCGCTTACGCCGTAATGCTCGCGTACTTTCCTTCCTTTACTCCATCCAATTTGATCCCAACAGCCCTCAATATCTAAAGGAAACCTACTGCTTTCGTTGCTCCGACAGGCAAGAGCTGCGGGTCCTCTACAAATCTCCTTCTTGATATCCCCATCCACCACACTAAGTATTCCCACTCCTCATACCTTGTACAATACGTCCTACTCTGGAACTCTCTCCCTACCCGAATAAGACAAGCCAAAACATTCAATACTTTTAAATGCTCCCTAAAAGAGTACTACCTCAGACTGTGTCAGATGTGCATATAGTGTTATATATATTATTATTATAACGTAAATTGTTTTTATTACTTATATTGTTATTTAAGTTATTGTATATGTATTATTGTGTATGTATGTATTTATTTATTTTATTTTATGTTTATAGTATCAAGATAAATACTTTTAGCGCAATACCCCTCTCCAGCAATTTGTTCCTTTCTTTCAAAGGTTGTCTGGAAGAAATTGCTATTTAGTAATAAGACCGCCTTTGTGTACTATCGTAGTGTTTTTAGTATTTTCTATATTTGTGTGTATGTGTAACTACTGATTGTGCACAACAAAGTATATTTTCATTTCATTTCATTTCATTTCATTTAGGAGAGTACCTCAGGGATCAGTTATTGGACCAGAAGCCTTTGCATTATACTGTGTAGACATTGAACGTATTATAAAATACAGTAAATTCCACATTACCGGACGACATACAACTCTAACTATACATATCATTCAAAACAAGTTACTGTTTGTTTGTTAGCTGTTACCAAGTTGAACTACGACCTGGCTCAGATCTCGGAATGGGCTACAGCCAATGTAGTGATTGTAAATCCGGTAAAAACTAAGTATATGACATTATGCACGAAACTTGAAATCCAAAAAAATAAAATCGAAACTAAATTACGCGGATGTGGTCATAGGCCCATATTTGTTATCTAAGTAAAAAAAATATATACAAAAGATACATAATTCTTGCGCAACGTTTTGTCATAACGTCCCTCCTCGTGATCATGTGACGCCCTACATTAACGAAACGCGTTAGCTTTAAATGGTTAGTAGGAGGCAATTACATTTTGACACGCTGCTGTTTAGGGTAATAAAATTTAAAACGCTGTCTTATCTCTATAGCAAACTACAGTGGGCAGGAGATAAGCAGCTGACCATCACAACAAGTGTTTCCTCCTATTTTCTTATTAATCTTCTGCATCACACCTCCGCGTTCAGGTGTAGTTTCCGATACCAGTCGAGCAAGGTCTAGAACAATTTGCCGCCCCCAATCCGTGCACTGCAAACAATACAGGGGTTTAAGTTAAAATACAAAGCATTCATACTGCGGCAACAACTTACCTATAATTAGTCTTGTAAATGCCAATGATTGTTACTAATTTTAATATTTAAATTATTGTATAATATTTTATAGCAATTATGTAGTTATAATTTATATTTGTTTCAATATCTGTAATATATTTTTTTACTGACCAATAGCAGAGTGCAAAACCCTCAATCTTCTTCCATAAATTATTATAATTATTCTTTATATATATATTACCTACCGAAAGTGTTGTAAGCCGCAGCTACGGTGGTATATCTTCTTCTTAACAAGGTCGTTGCAAGCTGGCTGCACTAAGTTTGTAAAAAGACACCATATTTTGTTTTTCATTTGTATTATATACATATTAAGTGTATTATGTACATATTAAGATTATAATAATAGGTCTTTTCCTATGAAATTGCCGTTCTGCAGTTCTGGCCATTTAAAATTAATTTTTGTTTGGCTAAGAATTCGAATTTCAAATTAATTTTATTTTAAAAACATGGAATTCTTTTTCCAAAAGTAGTAATTTGTTTATTGATTAGTGTTACATTTTCATCGCATTTCAATCTTTTTCGTCATCATGGATACGTTAAAATTCGAGTAATTATGGAATATGAGCACCGTCGTGGCAGCAACGCGGCACAAGCGGCACGCAATATAAACGACGTTTACGGAGCTAACACTACAAACCAACGCACCACCTGTTATTGGTTTGCTCGCTTCCGTTCTGGAAATTTCGACCTGAAATATGAACCTTGCGGTCGTCCGAAGACTTTGGTCGACAATGACGAATTAAATGCGATTGTGGAAGCTAATGATACACAATCTACGGCTGAATTAGCAGCAGATTTCGACGTTAGCGTCATAACAATATTGGTCCATTTACGTCAAATTGGAATGGTAAAAAAGCTTGACAAATGGGTGCCACACGAACTCAATGATCGCCAGCGTGAAGTACGCGTCGAGACGTGCCTTGCACTGCTAACAGCCTGCTGCTAGCCTTGAACTGCCAACAGACACACAAATGAAGGAATTTTGAACCGAATTGTTACCTGCGATGAAAAATGGATTCTGTTTGATAACCGCAAGCGCTCAGCAAGTTATTTGGATCCTGGTTCAGCACCTAAACAATGCCCTAAACGAAAACTTACCCTAGAAAAGTGATGGTCACTATTTGGTAGTCTAACGCCGGTGTGATTCATCATAGCTTCTTACCGAACGGGGTGAGCATTACTGCAGATGTGTAATGTGAAGATTTGAACACAATGATTGAGAAGCTGGCACATCTCCAACCAGCATTGGTCAATCGCTCGTCTCCGCTGCTCCTGCATGACAACGCGCGACCTTATACTGCACAGCAGATGGTCTCCAAGTTGCAAGAAATGGGGTTGGAAGCTCTCCGTCATCCGCCCTACTGACCAGACCTTGCGCCTACAGACTACTACTTTTTCCAGAATTTGGATAACTTCTTGGCGGGAAAAAAATTCAATACCCGAGAGGCAGTACAAAATGCCTTTGAAGAATTTGTTGCCTCCCGTCCAGCTGATTTCTTTAAGAAGGGCATCAATAAACTGCCACTGCGTTGGCAAAGATGCATTGATTGCATGGGTGATTACTTCGATTAATACAAATAAAAAATACATTAAAAAAATTCGTTTCATTTTTTTTCACACGAAACGGCAATTCCATAGGTAAAGACCTAATATTAATAGTTGACACTTCACCACATAAGCCATTTATTACTTTATATCAATAAAAAATATTAAATCATATCAATAATGGAATTAAGTAGTTAGTTTACTGCACAGAATAAATAGGTCGCGCGCCGAGGCTGGAGCGCTGAACACGTCTCCGCGTCGCCTAACTATTATATGCGGTCACCGCGCGGTGCGTACCGTGAGAAAATTTGGTCATATCTATTGTATTGTGCTTATATTTTGCTATTTATGTATGAGTTGTCATTTATTAAGGTAATGCGAAAGAATAAATTGAGTGTTGTGTGTCGTTGTGAGATCGCAAACTTACAGGGAGCCACGGAAGATCAGGCGCCATGGCTTTGCTGCGGACGATGCCTGAGTGGCTACCCATTAAACACACACACGAAGTGGGCATTGCATAGTCATATCTAGCTACGTTAAAAAAAGAACAAAATTGATTTTATGTTGTAGTGAGTAATAATTTTAATTTTCGTGTTGTTTGTTATCCTTCTGGCTGTGTTGTAAATTCCTTTATAAAACACACCACGGAGATGTGTTTAATGAAGATATTTTATTATTTTTAATAGTAGTAGGATATATTTTAATCCTAGTGTGGAAAGTAGAATGTATGATGATAAGTACTGCAGCTTGTATTTATTTATTGAAGAACTATAGATGTAAGCCGTAGATAGACATATATCTCCGTAAAAATAGACGTAAATAAAAGGTCGAAATAAACAGTCCGTAGTACACACGAAGAAAGACAGATTTATTAACACATATATACAGGTTACAGTTTATTGCAATACACACACCAAGAGTTCTACAAACAGAAGGGATGACAGAAGAGATGATGATAAGATAGCGTATAGATATAGGTACACTATGCAACCGAAAACATTAAACGCGGCGAAGCGCTAGCCAGCAAAAAAGTGACGCGGGGCGGCAGTGGTAGCGTAAAGCGAAATGAAGAGCATAGATGATAAGTACTACGACCTGAAGAGCCCTGGTGGAGCGCGTGTCGATCTACAAGTCATATTGCCATCGCGCTCACTCGCATAGCGGGCGTGACGTAGCCGGCTATTCCGGCTATCGCTCGAACAATAGACCCGATATCGCTGCGCCTGCGCCGTGCATAGAATTATATACTAATAAAAACGGTTGTACATTTTTTGTCTGTTGAACATAAAAAATATTTTTGTTTGTAAATATATTATTTTGTAAATAATATTAAAATTATATATTAAACATAGTAAATAAGCTACTAATAATATAATAAAAGTTTATAGGTTACTACTACAGCTTATAATTTTTAAGGGTTTAAACTTTAATCAATTAACTTATTACAAGCTAATTGCGCTATATATTTTTTGATAAATTTTACTGTTGAATTTAATTCGTTCTAAATAGTCCGTCTGAACTGTAATAGTGTGTAAGCGTAAACGCATCAGGCTAGTTTTCAGCGGCAATAAGTAGCAAGTTGGCATGACCAACCACTCCTGGTGATTTTTATTGTTTCATATTTCATTATTATATTTCATTTTATGTTAGCGACTATCGAAGCTCTTTCCAAAATGTATGTTACTTCTCTCAGACGCTAGAACTGTGACTATAGTCACAACACAAATGAAAAAACAAGAACAATCACCGCAGCCCGCTGGTTTCGTGGCCTCGCGGTTACGCGACGTGGGGGCATCCAGTTTAGAGAGCGCGTAGCCGTCCGCACTGCAGCAGACACTGATGTATGCGATTATTTACTTTTACTTTATCTAGCTAATATTATACTATACTGACCTAGACAAGGATGGCCGGGTTATGATACTCTTTCATAATGCATGCGGATTGCAGACAGCAGCTATGTAGTAAGAACATCTTTAATTAATGGAGACGGATTAATAGATTAATATGGCTTAGAGTAATAAGGTTTTGTAGTGAATTGTAATTTGTATCAGAATAAGGAAATTTCACAAGTAGCGGAAACTGGGGACACTTGATACCCATTTTGTTTTTAACACAAATTTCCTACATAATATCCTGTATATCCTATTTGAAAAATGTTGGCACTGGAATAAGTAGAATTTGGCTGTAAGAATGAGAACGGCTATAAACTCTAATATATAAATGCAATAATCTGGATATAAGAATGAGAATCAAGTAAATATCAGTGAATATATACTAGTCTATCTTCTAAAATTAAATACCTATAATTAAAAGCAATCATACCAAGTGTCCCATATTTAGGTGCACTTGATTCCCCGAGGTCCTCTACACGATTATTACGCAACTTAAAAATAGTTTTAAAAGCGTTAATAAAACCTTATTTTTTTTCCTTATTAGACCAGAAGGATCTTAAAATAATAAGAATCATATATGGACGTTTGACATCACGTGACACGTCAATGCCCCGTGCCGTGTTTCCGAAGAACTTGTACGGGAAGTATATTAAATACTATGTTTTTATTTTTATATTTATTTATTTTATATTATATATATATTTATTTTATTTATACTCTATGTATTTAAGATTTTATTATAATATACAGGATGTCCGGTAATTAATGGATAACCCTGAAATGTCTGATAGTAGAACTTATGGCCGTTGAAAAAAAAATACAAAAAATAATTCATAAGTAGTACTTAAGATAAGTTTTATTTAGAGAAAAGTCAATTTTTTTAGTTTATTCTAGTTTTTTTTACACTATGACCAGATATGAATGAATTACAGCGGTTTTTTATTGTTTTGATACTATACACTAACTAGGCTGATAAATAGACCGTAAATAGTATGACTAGCTATTGCACTTTTTAAAATTTAGATTATAATATATTATTCATTTATTTTAGAAAAAAATTGCATAAATTGTTTTTTAATCGAAGTTTAAACATTTTGGGTATAAAAAAAATGTATGAAGGCATGAGTAACCAATATTTTTCAAATAATGTCGGTTTCAAGACCATTTTAAAATGGTACAATTAATCATTGTATCTACCATGAATAGCAAATTATTGCTATTAATGTAGAAAAGGAGAAAAATGTACTAAAGAAAGAAATTTGTAATTGGGAAACTTTAAGAAAATAATTGTACCTGACCATTGGGGGTTAATACAAAACAACGTTTAACATTAATAATACTTTATATTACACGTATTTACAACAAATATTCAAATTGTTGGCCTCCCACTGTTATGCAGGTCCTACATGTTCGGATAAATGATCTTCTGAGCAATCTAGTATAACGTCGATCACTTATTTTTGATGCGGCTGCTCTGACACGGCTAAACGCCTATATAAGTAGGTAGTATTTATATATATATATATATATAAATAATTCGTATTTATCTCTATTTATCAGCATAGTTAGTGTATAATATCAAAACAATAAACACTTGATTGAGGGTGGATTAATTCTCCCCGAATAAACTGCACCATAATATAATATGCTCGGGAGTAGTTCTATAATATTAACAAATTGATTGTTATATTCGATTAAGATTATCACTTTTATTTAAATTAAAAACATAGTGGACTCGTTTTATATTCAAACACATCTTAAATAATAGTTTCAAAATAAGTGTCAAATCGAAGTAAAAACTTACAAAATATATCTTTTTTCTACAGAAATCGTATTTTGTTGTCCACCATCGAAATAGTACTAGGGCCTTTTGTCAAGAGGCATTCGATAATTTCGACGGCGATGTTCGAAAACAAATAGTATGGGATTTGACATAAGGCATCGCAAGCGACATGTCACTTAACAATGACTTATGTCTAATCCCATACATTTTTGATTTCAAACTTCACCGTCGAAATTATCGAATGCATCTTGACTAAAGGCCCTGATCTGACAGTTAAGTATACTACACTAGAAAATTAGCGGCTATTTAACTACTACAAAACTAAGTATATATAGTATATTGCCGATACAGGCCTCAAGTGTCCTTTCTCGACTACTAATTTGTAAAAGAAATTAAAAATATTGGAATAACATTATATAACACTATGCCATATGTTGAACATTTTTGAGAATATCGGGTAACCAAAAACATCGGGTGGGAAATAGGTAGGTATATACTTAATGAAGAGAAATAAATTTGAACTAAAATAAAAAAGATTTTATTTGTCTTTTGACAATATCACAAAAGTTCCTAAAATTAAAAAGGTAAGGGTAATGCAGTTTGAGACACAAACTACCAAAGAGAAAAAGTTATCCAAGAGATACATTTTTCGACAGATTTCTCGTAGACTAGCTGTTGAATCTCAAAAATTTTCAGGAAAAAACTATTCATTTTCGTCGAGTGTGGGTCATGTGACTTATATTTTATTGAATGGCGCGCGGTGATTAAGTGACAATTGAAATTGGAAGCATTATAGCCGGATATATAGAACTTTGTTTGCCTACATTAAGCCTGGGACAATATTGGCCCGAATCCGGCAGGGTGGAGAAAATTCAGAGCACTGAAAATATAAGAAAATAACTCGATCGAAAATCGAACACACGAGTGTCGAGTTGTCAGATTTGACATTGACGTTTAACATAAAACTCTTGTGTTTAATTTTCAGCTCTATTGGATTATTACAGAGTTCTATTTTCAGTGCTCCGAAATTTCGCCGGCCTTCCAGGTTCCGGATCATATAGTAACCGCCTTAAGTAGTTAAGTAGGTTACATAGAATCGGATCGGAGTAGGTATAGAATATTGATATGATAAATAATCTAAAAATAAGCTTACAACTGACCTGTACAACTTAGCTATAGAATTAAGTATTCGTAATTATTTTATTTATCTTTAAGATAAGGCGTTAAGTAAAAACAAAATATAAAATTGCACTCTATCAATACTACTCGTGCTAGTTTAACTAGCAGAGAGATTGAAACAAGATATTATGAATCATCACAATTGTTTTTATGTGGTTCAGCCGCCTAGATACTAGTTGGACCACTGAATATAGTGAAACCAAAGGTTCTTTTACACGAAAATACCCTAAGGCCGGAAGTATATGCTCCGGAATCCGGAAGGCTGTAGAAAATTCTGAGCATTGAATATAGAACTTCACGCGAATACAATAGACTTGAAACAGTATGTGTTAAGTCAAATGTCAATGTCATATATGACAGCTCGACACAGTTCCATTTTCAACTCTATTTCACTAGCGCAGAGTTCTATTTTGAGTGCTCTGATATTTGGCCGGCGCGGGCGTTCCGGATTCCGGAGCATATAGTCCCATCCTAACGTAAGGCAAGACAATAAATTACTATAATATGATCAGGATATTACTATAATACTAGATGTTGTCCGCGACTTCGTGCACACAAAAGGAAATCCCACAGGAACCGTACATTATGCCGCGTAAAAAGTAGCCTATGTCCATTCCCGTGGTCTACTATACATCTGTGCCAAATTTCATCGAAATGGTCCCCCTAGTATCGGATCCTATTCAATACAAACATACAAACAAACAGACAAATCTTTCCTCTTTATAAGATTATTATGGATTAAGCTGTACCAACTTTAAAATACAAGAGACACAATGTAAATGGGATATTCCTATTTTTTCGATAGATTGAAAATTACAAATAAATTAAAACTAGTTTGGACCAGATTCAAAGATAAAAAATAAATTCTATCACTTAATAAATAATTTTCGAACAGTAGTCATTAGATATTCTGTCTTCTTCCAAACATACAATCCACTCGTCTAAACATCTGACAGTCGATTAAGATTGCACCATACCATCTCACGTATTTTGATCCCGCTGGTATTTCAAAGCATTAAACTTTCACACTGTCTATCACATATGATCAGCTGAAGAAGGCTGCGAAGGTCTTGAGGAAGGGGTACTCCAGCAGCAGCGTCATGGGTATCGCCAGCCAGTACGACCACCATAGAGTTGATAGAGCCTCCCCAGCCTGAAGAATGGAAAAATAGTCAAGTATAATCTAGCGGTTTCGTACTATAGCTTAAGAAATGAAAAAAAAAAACAGCTGTAAGCTACCTATATGTTCAGTATCAATATTCAAGCTACAAATAAACTGCGGAGGAAGTTGCATTTGATATTACTAGATTAAGGGTCAATTTACATCGCGACGATGCGTGACGCGGCGCTGCATGGTATAGCTGCAAGATAGCATAAAAATGAACCTTTTTCACTCCACATGAAGATGAGCAAGAGCGGCGCCTTCGACATTGACTTTGATGGACTTGACATGCGAACTCCTGCAAGGCAACGTGTAATCTCGTCGCATTGTGAACTGACCCTAATAGGATCTCCAAAAATTTCACAAATAGGGTACACCTTTTTAAATGCCGTCATCCCTGTCACTGGTCACCCCTGCCAATACACTCGTAGCTTAGGCTGCAGTATAGTGCTAGGTTTGCTTATATGCCCCTCACTCTTTAACGTAGAGGTTGCTACTCACGACTGAGAAGATGGAGAAGTCAGTAAGGGTGCGGCGGCTGGCCACACCAGACATGTTGATGCACCAGTGCAGGCACACCACCGACAGCATCAGCCGCCCCGACACCTGCCAGCCGCGCCACGACATAATGCGCCTGAATACGCCTGTATAAAAAACACGTAGACAATCCAAAAGTGATATGTAACACAATATTATGAGTTTGATATTGTTTTTAAACAAAAAATGATAACTAAGGGACCAATATATATATATATATATATATATATATATATATATATATATATATATATATATATATATATATATATAGTTAAAACGAGGAAACATATTATGTTGGGGATTCCTGTTGTACCTCGGCCCTATTTTTCAATTATACGTAATTTATTGTAATTTGACCTACTGTCATAAACCATGCTTGCATATTTTGGAAGGTCGGTTATTTGGCTATATCTTACCAAAATATGGGAATTGTACGTGGCATACTTATGTATCTTTAAGACGTTTAAAAAAAAGTTTTACATGTGGCCAAGTACTTGGCTAATTAATAAACGTCATATCGCTGCTGATGGTGTTAATAAGACAACACTCACTATCGACGTTATTGCAGGCGAAGAGTATGAAGACGCCGCTGAGAAAGGCGAAGACCGGTCTCTCCAGGCCGAGGTAGACCGCAGTGAACAGCGGCGACTTGTAGTCCACCAACAGGTTGCCCAGGCAGATCCACCCGATGCAAAGAGGTGCAATCATATGGTATATCCACAGCAGGAACTGCGGAAGAGAAATTAAAATTTCAGAATAATTTACATAATAATTAATAGGCAAATTAAAGTAAACTAGTCCGAGTCTGGTAATTTTTTTTTTAAGAAATGAATCAGGAAACGAGCAGACGTAAGCGATTACGGCCGCCCATGGACACTCGCAACACCAGAGGAGTTACACTTGTAGCTCCTCTGGTGTTGCGACTTGCGTTCCCAGTCATTAAAATCCCCAACCCCTTGGGCCTGCGGTAACCTGACTCACTCGGCGAAACACAACGCAAGAGTTATTTCACGCCGGTTTCCTATGAGGCCGTGGTATTTACCCGGTCGAGCCAGCCCATTTATGCCAAAACGTGGCTCTCGCACAATTGGAGAGACTATACTCCTACACGGTGAGAAACTACCTTATTTAAGAAAGCCTAAAGAGGCTTCATAAACTAATGATTACTTGCGATTACTTACGCACGAAATTAATAATCAATCTTATTCTCATTTTCGGTATCTGAGATCGAGACTTCAATATATACAACGTCCTAGGATTAACTTCACGTCAATTTACGTCAATTTTTGTTTTAGAATATAAGATTGAAGTCAATCTAATATTTTAGATACGTTATTAATTTTAGGCGTTAGTGATCATTACGCTTGCATGCATAGATCTAATTTAATCTGAACGTAAACAAAAACATTAAATTCGACAAAATTAATTAAATTAAATTAAATGCCGTTTATTTCAGGCCGCATAGGCCCATATTATAAATACCTTATAGATTAACATTACATATTACTATATATAATAAACTAACACTTTATGTGTCATTGTATTTCTTTATTGCGCGGTAAAATAACGACATTTAAATTGGTAGCAGTATGTGTTATAATATAATTGTTGGGTTTAATTGGATGTGAACGGAATATAGTAAGGGAAAAGAGTATAAGTTAAGGAATGAGAAGGAAGAGATGTTGGAGTATAACATAGGTTTGTTGGATCAATGAGGAAGGATATCACATACCCTATGTTTGGTGAGGGGGTAGTCGGTATTCTGGACGTAGTTGTGTATGTGAGCCAGCAGCAGCCCCATGAAACAGGCGGGCAAGCTGCCCCACGGCTTGATGTAGTACGCGTTGAAGGACTCCACATTTGTGAACAGACTGCGGATGTTCCTGGAGGGGCAGTAAACAAATGTTTTAAATGTAAGGCATTTTTAGTGAAATTATAACTATCTCTAATTTCATATAAAATGCCTTACATTACGCAAAAGAGCCTTTTGCCATTCAGAACCAAAAGTCTCTTTTGCGCAAGCGTTGAATTTTTTGTAATCTTTTGATCCCCGTTTTTAAGAGAATTTTAAAAAAATCTGTCGAAGTAGATGCCATTGTTATAATATCAATCAATTTCGTATCCATCGTCTTCTCTTTAGACTTTAGAGCTGAGTGTGTATATATCAGTAAGTAAACAAGCTTATTTAGTCTACCAACATGATACCCTAAGGGCTTGTTTCAAAATCTTCTAATGTCGCATAGCTTATTAGGAAGTTAAGAGGAAGAAGAAGTAAGAGAGCAAGTAATATCGAGTGAACGAGATGAAACATGCAAATAAGCTATCTGACACTTATTTATTATCTGGAACAGGCATAATAATGATTGTGTATTCAACTCGCTTCAGCGACGTAATGTGCAACTCAACCTTCCAGTCAAAGTAGCAGGCGAGGGCCATGTTCAGCATTATGAAGCCCACTGTCAGCGCCAGGAGTACGAGCATTGGCCTTCAGCGCCGATTCTCCAGTACCAGAAGCACTAGTGCCCTACATTACATCTGTTCTACTCACTCCGGCGACGTGATGTACAGAAGCACCTTCCAGTCGAAGTAGTAAGCGAGGGCCATGTTCAGCAGTATGGAGCCGATTGTCAGTGCCATGAGTACGGGCATCGGCCTCCAGCGCCGCTTCTCTAGCACCAGCAGTACAAGCGTCGCAACCACGAACAGCTGCATGTCCGCTGCCATGTACCTGTGATGGTAGATAAATGTTATTATCACTGACGTACTAATACAAGTATATAATGTTGTACTGCTTCGGACTCTAGTCCGTATGATACACATGCTGCGGGTGGTACTTTGTTTGTCTTAGCACTTTGAAATATTTCATATATTATTGTTATATTCACTATTATATATTTTAATTAAGACAGCAGACAGATCGTCTGATGCCAAGCAATGCTCATAAAAACTTGCTTTACTAGTTTAAGAGTATTCAGAAAATAGCTGTGAACTTTAACAATCACATGAATGACGCGAACGTTATTTGGCACTGCTTTTCTGTGAGGCCGAGGTTTCTTTTCGCTTTAAGTTTGCTCATTTGTGTAAAAAATCAAGACATGATTTTCTAACGATATAATGTAATGTTACCGATGATGGCAAGTTTAATTAGCAGTTGCATGTGACATAACTAGCGTAGTGGTGTTTTTCTTTTATTTTAACAAACAAACGCTTTAGATGGAATCCGAAACATTTTCACAAATGTCTTATCTTTTTGGATCCATGGAATCCATCCATGGAAGTAGAATAATAGAAGGGTGGAATATTAGCATCTTTTGGATCCATACCCTTTCTTCTTTTTGAAGTAGAATAATAGAAGGATGGAATATCAGCGGTATAATCACCAGGTCTGTAGAAGGCAGTGGTTCTTGGAGTCGAACAGGTTGTGGAGGTAGAAGGCGTGTAGCCAGAATTTGTTGCGACAGATGTCGCTCTCGGCGCCTACCATGCTGTCCCACTGGGGTCCGTCTCCAGCACGCTTCCACCATGTCCCTGCGTAGGCTACTACGCCCAGGTGGACCGGGGACAATCTGTATTCAATTTATCCTTGTTTACAACAACACAGAATGTGACAAATATTTATTTTTAATAAAAAATAAATATTTTCCCAAAAAAAATGTATTAAGTATGTAGTGTAGTGTTACAAATCGGTTAAAATCTTCATCAATATGAAGAGAATCATTTTTTAAATATAAATTTATTAAATTGTTTCACGCTATAATCAGAGCTGATGAGAATCTGTCGTGATGGTAAATAATATTCACGGTCAGTGCCTAAATGTTGACATAGCAAAGATCTAATTTGAAGTTATTGCAATAATTGATTATTATTATCTTTACCTGACGACTCTGTTGAGTAACCTCAGAGGCAGGTCAATCAGCCTTATCTTGTGCTGCTTGGCGTATATCAGCAGGCCGTACCCGTACAAGAAGTTGGACAGCACTATGAAGATTTGTATCATTGACGACCCGTTACGAATGATTATGGTCAGAGGATTGTTTAAAATCTGGGAAATGTTAAAGTTACTTGAGGATAGAAATAAGTATAACAAGGAAAAAAATATATTACTTTAGATTATGAAAAACATGAAAAAATCACAATGTTACACCTTGTACAGAAAGGACGAATACCGCGCGTAAATCACGGCAAATTTGCAACGGCTACGCCCGTAGCATCTGGGCGAAATGGCCTAGTATCTCGCCTCGTGCGTGATAGTATCTCACAGCTTTTATAAAAGTGTAATGGTTCTCTTTTTTGGGTCGATTTCACGTTTCAATGCTAGTACCTCACCAGTACCTACAAAAATGTTAAGATCGTGTGCGTGTAGTGACGCGAGGCGCAATCGTGGCGAATCTGGACATGGTTTACATAAGGAAAATATAATACCTTCTCAAAGAAGATGGGATTGCCAGAGTAGAGATAGTGGTCGATGGTGACGGTGTGAGCCACAATAACGAACAGGATCATAGTGCATCTGAAGATGAAGACGTAAAGGTTAAGCATCATAAGGTTAAGCAGGTCATATATTATGAAAAGTTGATGAATGTTGGATTGGAAGGTTGTTCATGGCCATTTTGGTAATTTAATTGAATCGTTCAACTCTTGTGTCAGGATTATATTAATATCATTAAAAATTGAAGCTCCTTTTTGATTTTGTAAAGTTGGGTGGGTTCAAAGAGGTATATTTCTCGTTTTTTCTTTATTAATGTTTTGCCGGAACCAATTCCTTTAGAAGTTATTTTGTAAAATTATTATTGTGAAATGTATTACTTAAATTAAGTATGGAAATTATCACCTAATTTGTACCGATTTGAGATCGATCGATCATTGACAGAGATAAAAATATACTACTTACGTACAGAGTTTCATAGAAATATACAAATTTTGTCAGGGTTGTCACATAAGATGAGGTAAATTAAGATAAATGTGACATTTTGGTTAATTATATATTATTAATAAATTTAATATAAATAATATCAAAACAAAAAGAATACCTCTAACATAACGTAACATTACTTTTTTAATGACATAAGAGGAAACGAGAAAACGAGCAGACGAACGACTGATGGATGAAATAATAAAAATTAGTATTTTGACAAATTATCCTCGTAGGTATTATGTACGGTCGCCGACAGATCCGATGTACCACTTTAAGACCTTTTTGCGATAGCAATAAAATCAAATAGTCGTACACCGGATCTGTCAGCGACCGTAGTAATTACCTACTAAAAAGATTTTACAAATTACTATGATAATTGTGTCTTTTTTAATTATTTTTGTTTTTTAATAGTTCTTTTACTTGTGTGACAAAATCTAAGTGTTGTTTTTTAATAGTTTATTGTTTCTTTTAATAGTGTGATAAATATATCTTATATAAAGATTTTTAAATATTCTACTGGAAAATATTCACAGGGCATTTCAAAATTATTACGTTCCCATATACGGTGAAAATTTTGACTGCCAACATTTAACTATATTTGTTTCAAGATTAAAATATTCACGAAATTTATTTTCTAACAATTCAATAAATGTCACAAAATTGTCGGAAGGAATTACTAAAAAAACCCTTATGTATTTTATAACCACATCTTTATAATGTGTGAAGAGATGATGATGGGATCTATGAGGAATCAAGGAAACTTAAAAATTAAGAAGATTAAGTAGAGAAATAGTTAAAATTTTAGCCGAATTTGAAAGGGGATTTATTTAGAAAATAAGATTTATTTCATACTTTTTTTGTGTATTTTTACTTTGGAAGTCGGTTTAATTTTTTGTTTTTCTATTGTTATTCATACACACAGTACAATACATAACCACCTTTTTGTTTGATATTATTCTTATTTAATATTCTAATATTATAAAGTTTAAAAATTCATTGGACACAAATATAATGTAAAAATATTAGTATATGTTGTCATGACAACAAACAACACACTATCACAATTTTTCAATCTCATATGACATAAAAACTCAAACACGAAATTTGAAAATTTAGACGTCCCTTCGAGAAGGCACAAGGTGTTTATCTGGTCCTAGCTTTCTTTAATCTGTGCCACCACGCTGTAATAGAAATGACATGCGAAATTTAAATGCAATACGAAGAAAATGCCAATACTTTATTCTTCGCGACTCTGTCCGCAACTGACTGTTACTCTATTTCACACAATAAAGTTAATAAAGCTTGTTAAAAAAATTGCTTACGTATGTACAGATGAAAATATAGTAGGTACCTATATTTGGTTCTTACAAGTGTTCATATTATTCTTTAGTAGGATTAACGCGGCAACAGTGGTACTGTCAGAGAATCAAGAAAAGCCATTTCTATTTATATTATAAGCTCTGTGGCTAAGATTGAACTCTGAGGATAAACATTAAAAATAACAAAACAATTACTGTCTCTTTTTTCACCACCGACTACGGCGAAGCCAAAAGAAAGGGTAATGATTTTGGCAGTCTATCTGTATGTTAGTTCCACCGTAGCGCCTAAACTGCTGATTCGATTTTAACGAATGAGGTGTCAATAGATACGTAATAATGGCCCAAGTAACATAGGCTGTAATAATTTGCGTAGTCAGTTTACAGTTTTGATTATTTTCGATTTGATAAAAGCCTTACCTGATTCCCTGTATAGGTCGCAGGGCCAGCAGGCGTTTGTCTCCGTCCTGGTAGGTGGCGGTGAAGCGAGCCCAGTTAGCGCGCACCGACCACGCCAGCAACAGCTTGCTTCCTTCAGAACAATGCAAAATATGTCGTAATATCTATATGTTGAATGGCTGCTTCTCCATTACCTGCTAGCGCCGCGCCGGGACGGCTGGTGACCACTAAAAGTCACATTGACGAGATTGTGCGAAATTATTTTTATGGTAAACTAATTCTTGTAATACATAGTTCAATATTTAAATCAATATTTTTTTAATATTCATGATTCTTTTTTGGTTATATGTTCTTGATTATATCCGCTATTTTTGGATGGTCAGGTCGTCATCATAATTATTTAATAGTGACATATGCTAAATAAATATAATAAGCTACATAGGAGCAGAAAAATATTCCTAAGCACGACCTCTTTTTGTAATTTTTTTGGTGAAGAGGTTCTGGAAAAATGTTTTTATTATAAATTTATATTGTTTTATTCACATTTTATAATGTTTATTAACCAATTTTTATACAAAGTACTTATTTCTGTACATTCTCCCCATTACAAAAAAAAATATATTACACAATGGATAAGCTATACAATGTTTTGTCCTTGTGTGTCAAGCGACTTTTCCAACGTATCAGACGAGGACAAAACATTGTTTAGCTTTTCCATTGTGTAAATATTTTTATTGGTAAGGTGGTATGTATATACATTGCGGGTTTAAACGAACTAAAAAACAATAATACTTACTGCCTTCTCCGACAGAGATCAAATCATACGTCGTCCCGAGAAAGTTAAAGAAGAGGAGCAACAGGAGAGCACCGATGAAAATCCTCTCCGGGGCGTCTGGTGGTCTCTCCGGGGTGTTCGTGTAGCAGTGGTATCTCTGCAGTCTGCCCTGGAGGTTGTGCTTCTCCAGCTGCTTCTGCACGCACTGCTCGAAGCGCCAGGTGCTGTTGACCTCGCTGGATGGGCAGCGCTCGCTCACACAGACCCCGCGGTACACGAAACTCCGGTTGAACATGTTGCTGTCGGACGAGATTTTCTGAAAAGAAAGGGTTGGTTAAGGCTTTTAAAGTATTGGGAATCAAAATACCGATATGGTGCAGGGTACTTACGGCCGAATACTGGAACGATAGTTAAATTAAGTGTCGCTCAAGTCACATGTCCTTGTCGTTTCGGCTAGCAGAGACAGCGAGAGCCTGACAATTGACATATCGACGGCGACTACGTACATTAATGTATCTGAATTATTATTTTTAAACAAAAAAATAAATCGACTTCCAAAGTAAAAATGCAAAAAAAAAGTAAAAATAAACTTATTTTCTAATTAATTTCTCTTTTAAATTTGGCTGAAATTTTAACTATTTCTCTACTCAATCTTCATAATTTTGTAGTCGGTACCAGCTTGAACAAAATCCTGATAAAACAATATCAGCCAACTTGATCGTGTGTTCTATGTTAAATATTGATGAGTAGAGAAATAGTTGAAATTTCAGCCAAATTTAAAAGAGAAATTATTTAGAAAACAAAGTTTTATTTCATACTTTCTTGTGCATTTTTACTTTGGAAGTCGGTTTAATTTTATGTTTAATAATAATAATATTTTTTCCCTTTTTAGTGATATAAATTTCGAGGAGTTCCCTCGATTCCTCATGGAGGCCATCATCAGGCCACCGCTTTGGTGACAATTAGACCAATTTCGGATTATACCCAATACATAAAAAACATACTTTTGAAAATCGGTCCATAAACGGCAGAGTAATATTCAAAGATATCCGTGTCAGTGTAAAATATTATGAGAAATACCTATTATATTATCATAATGTCATGATTTATGGTGTGATGATGGTGGTGATGATGATGATTACTTTAAAAAAAACATACCGCCGAACGTATAACCGTCTCCATTTTTTTTTGGAAACCAGTTAAAAATGCTACTTTTCAGGAGAGCGATTTAAAGTTTATTTTTCGTATAACTTTTTCCTTTATGGTTAGATTCTTATGAAAATTTGCATAAACAGTATTGTTAGGATAACAAAATTGTACATTGTATCAGAAATTCAAAATGTTGAATAGTTTTCGCGAAAGTTGAGTTACGATAGTATCTACACCACGTAAATGAGCTTGCTCTCTTAATTTTAACTGGTACTTCCAATTATTTTCTAGGAACTGCATAAACAAAAATGTATCAGATTTTCCGATTCCGATAATCTACGTTGGTATATATCAGGGATATTTTATTGTAAGTGTCACATTCAATTATTCGACTTCGTAGATTGCTTGTACATAATACTAATTTTAATGTAATAACAAGAACAAAATTTACGTAAAATATCTTTACTATCGTGGTTATTCACAGTACTTTGCTTGGCGCACTTATTTGTCGTTCTTTATTTATAAACCACTGCATTACAGTAACAGAAAATTATTCGGGAAATACGTATCTTGTTTATAATTTGGTACTGGGATAACAAACAAATTAAATAATCTTCGTTTGTTGCACGTGTTGCGAAGAGTCAAATTTATTCCTAGTGTGACAAACTTTATAATCTTTTACTGCACAAAACACAAGATCTGTAAATCTCTGTAAAGGCCAACATAATGTTTGCTACAATTAAGACTTCAAGTGCGGAAGAGGAAATCAACAAATCATTAATTGAGACCAAATCAGGATTGGTTTACTTTTATTTCTTTTATTTCATTATTCAAACCTTAATCGTCTTACTGTAAGATCCTGAAGATATATCCTGAAATTTAAACTTGATAGCTAAGTTGTAACTTAGGTAGACTAGACTGACATAAGCTTCCAACTTCCTCATTCATCAAATGCTTTAACTGTCAGCTGAACTTGTCGTTTTCTGTCAAGTAATCTTTTAAAAGTATCTTACAAATATTGATTAACTAATTCGTCGTTTAAATATTTAAAAAAAAACGGGCTTTTATATTTTATAACATGTGATCGAGTTTGATGCCTGAAACTTTAAAACTTGCTAATAAAATTTTAAAACTGTGAAAATTTAAAGGCTAAGCTTCCATCCATCATTCTTCTATTCATCACCCATCAACTCCTTCAAATTATTCCAATAAGCAGGTAAATTAAATAAATATGTAATTTAAGTTTGTTTTCATACAGAAAATTAATTTCGTCCCTATAATTAAACATAAAACTTAATTTTTACATAAGTACTTATATCGTACGAATAAAAACTGTAAAAAAATCCTCTAAAACAATCGTAAGTGTCACTTTCGATTACTATCAGAATTTCAAATACCACGTTAAGTATCGTAATTGGTAGATTCGATACATATAATACGTAAAAGAAAATCCATGTTAACTGTCGGAACTGTCACTTACGTTATTTTTGGAATATGTAAATCCATATTAACCAATCGGTTCTGCCCGATTCAATACTTTATTCAGTAACATTTTCAATCCAAGAAAAACAATATGAATGCTAATTAGTACAACATATTATTTAAGTAACTAACACTTAAAAATTATAAAAATAAATGACGAGCGTATATTGTGGCGAACACTCACGTTAGTGGCAGTTACGGCCTTGTCGCACACTCAGGCGCGCAACGTTAACTCGAGTAAGTTTACATACGTTGGTATTGGTCGGACAGACTCATATGTTACGATAAAATACGACTCTAAAAAATGCGCTTGCAATGGATTTTAAAAATCTTTGAAAACGTAATACTAAATATACCTTTATATAGACTCCAAAACAGTAATAAAAAATATTGCCATTTTGCAGTTACAATAATGTACGTAGGTCCCGTCGATATTTTTGCTTACTTATACGATTCTTATTACAACTATGTGCTATTATTTACTAATATTAATATTTCTATTCGCATGCATGTAGGTGTGAATATACGACAAGCTTGATTCTGCCATTTTGTCTATTCTTCCGTAGAAAGAAATCATTTTTACGGTGGTTATGCCAAGGTATGCCAATGATCACCTAGATTAATGGCTATGGGCCTATGCAATAGGCAACTTATGGTGAAAATATACATCAAACTATTGATATTTTATCACTAAACAATATTTAAAACCAATTTAACCAACACTTTACTATAAATTATGTATGATTTTTATAAAATATCAAAAATAAAATAATTCACGCTTGACCACGTGAACAAACGCTTAGTCGTCAAACGCGACTTCATGTTCTTGTAGTTATTCTTATTTTTTTAAATGACCTCTCTGATCCCATCATTACTGTCAGTAAACGTCATTTAAAAAAACGTATGTCACTTGTCAGTCGAAGTTTAGTGTAAGTTCTGTGCCGAATATCAGCGTTACTCATAATAATCGATAATAATAGTATAGCACCGTCGAGTCACAGTCGATAATAATAGTATAGCACCGTCGAGTCACAGTCGATAATAATAGTATAGCACCATATTATAAATTGCATTTTGAAATAGTAAAATTAGCAAAGTTAACAACAAGCATTCTAGGATTTGACATATTTAGTGTGATTTGATAGTTGACAGGTGTACAAGAATGTGACGTCACGACAACACATTGTAGTGTTTATACTGTCGTCTTCTTAAGAATGAAGAATGCTGCTAAGGAAAGGAAAGAAATTCACAGGGAATGGTCCAGATTGCAAATGTATAATATTAAGAACAATTTGACGAATTTTTCAAAAACTTGAAAAATACCCTATTACGGATGTTGTAAAAAATGGCGAAAATATAAACTTGATTGAACTGTAAGTTAATTAAATAGGTAAAGAGTTAAGTTAAAGGTTAACAGAACTTGGTTATTGTATTGAGATTTAATGCGTTTGTCGTGAATTTGTATTAACTTGACCTATATATGCGCGAGTACCATGGAAGAAGAAGAAATATATAATACAGGTATAATAATATAATACATGGAAGTCATTCCAGTCGTAGAGCTCCGTGGCTTAGTGGGACCGTTTGATACGCACTCGAGAGAGTGCAAGTTCGATTCTAAGGTTATGGCGTATACCAATGAGACTTTTTCGTATATCAAGTACATTATACGGACGCTCCAACGGTGAAGGAAAACATCGTGAGGAAACCCGCACATGGTTGGTCCCAGACGTGTTGATCAGTCATTCCTCTGGACTAGGCTGACTAGGTTGTGAGAATGCCGTATGTGCTTGGGCAACCATACGACATTTAAAAACCGACTGTCCCAGGCACTACAGTATTTCAAGAGTCAGTATTTCAAGACTTCGCTCGGAGGATACTGTATAAATCATCCAATAACGGCTGAAAAGGACTAAGTTTAAGTTTTACATAGAAGTATTTTATTAAAAGGAATAACTTTGCCGGTTTATTTTGGTGGTATTTATGATTCCTGGTACACCCAAAGGTTCAAACGGGACCCCAGTTAGTCTCAGACTGCGTTATCTGTCTGTCCGTCCGACCGTCCGTCTCTTGAACCGTGACAGCTAGGGAGTTGAAATTCTCATAGAAGGACATACTATAAAACACATACGAAAAACATATTATAATATTTCAATAGAGCTCCCATACAACAAACGTGAATTTTTTGCCGTTTTGTAAACGTTTTGTAAAAAGGTAATAACGTTTGGTCTAAGTTTTGTTTAGTTTACAATATTATTATCATAAATATTATGAAAATACAACAGCTGCCAAAAACATATATAAATCTGGATCGTTTTACTTAGACTAGAAAATAAGAAAGTTTTACCTTGATCAAGTTGAAGGTGGACGAAGGTTTCTCCGCTGTGAGCTGGAAGCTCCCCGAGCAGTACAGCCCCTGGGGGTCCCGCAGGCAGTGGTCGTAGTGGTCCAGTTCGTACAGCGCCGGCAGTCGGTGCAGGGGGTACGGGGAGTCCTCTGGAGACGAACAATTAGTTTAGGTTGGCAAATTTGGGTAGAGTTATAGTGTCTAATTAAATCTTATTTCTATACCTACATCCTAGTGACAGTCTTGAAAAACTAAAGTTAACTGGTAAAATAGAGGGAAATAAAATAAAAGTACCACGAGGCCGCAGCCCGATGCGATTGGTCTAATCAAATGCGCACCACACTCGAGTCCATCTATGATGCTCTTCGAGTGGCCGCAACCAGGAGAAACTGACGCACCATCATAAGAAAGAAGGTCATGGAAGGGCGTGGTCACGACCCTTAGACATGAGAAACACGACTGAGGGTGGAAATCCTATTATATAATCCTTGGACTCGTGCACGAAGGGTTTCAGAACCATTATCTATAATTTAATTATTTATATTTGAAGAGAACAAACAACTAAAATATATCTGTGAGTATATTTTTAACATACCTGTTGTCATTATTATTTAATATCGAGCAAAAGCGGCAAGAATCATATTTGTTGTGTGGGAGACCCCCTTAAATATTTATTTTATTCAATTTCTATTGTTGTCATATCGGCGACTAATAGTTTCTACCTTTTGGATACGGAACCCTCAAAATGAACGTGTTGCTGAGTTCTTGATATATTTTTATTTTAATTTTTCAGATGCTAGAAGCTTTAGGACCTTTTTCACAAGCTTTTATAAGTGTTGGATAGCTTATTTGGAAGTTTTTCGCTGTTTACGTTATATCGAGCGACAGAGACTATTACTGAGATTATCTGCTGTCTATCAGCGTGATGAGACCATATTACTGAGACTGCTGTCTGTCCGCGTGATGAGACCTTATTACTGAGACTGCTGTCTGTCCGCGTGATGAGACCTTATTACTGAGACTCCGCTGTCTGTCCGCGTGATGAGACCTTATTACTGAGACTTCGCTGTCTGTCCGCGTGATAAGACCTTATTACTGAAACTCCGCTGGCTGTCCGAGTGTCTGTCTATCTATCACCAGTGATAGCTAGACAGTTGACATTTTCACACTTGATGACGTATTTGTGTTGCTATATGCATATATTAAAAACATAATAAAATAAATATTAAAAGGGGTCTTCCATAAAATTTCCCTAAAATGCTTTAACGGCCTAAATATTGACTTACAAGTGTATTATAAATTAAATTTATTGTTATGAATGTATTATAATGAACATTACCGAATCAAAAGTTATAAAGTTTTATACTATAACCCGACTACGTAAATAATAATAGCTTGCGTTATTTGGGTCATTATTACGGATCTATTGATACCTAATTACTTATGAACTTACATACTTACATACATATAATACATAGACTGTCAAAATCATTATCTAGTAATCAAAAGCCATTAGCGTAGAGGGTATTCGAAAAAAAAAAACTCAGAAAAGTTGAAACTTAAACATTTAAATTTTAATAATGGTCGAATTTCAACTACAAGGCGATAACCTCCATTACGATATAACGATTATGCTGTAACAGTATACCTAAGCCTCTCTAGGCATTAAACAGGTTCATTATATTATTCTAGAACCCAATAAAATGCGAACAAGGAAAGCGATTTGTTGAAAATCGCTAACGCATCCGCTAGCGAATCCGGCTGGGCGCTGCCAAGTACCTACAGTCACGTCATAACTCATAAATATTGAAATTTTGGACATTAATTAGTTGTAATGTTTTCGATAATTATGTGACTTATAAGGCTATACCTGTATTTGGAGATTATTTAAGCTTAGTTGGTAAAATCAGTAAGCATTCACGTGCCATACACTGAGTTGCCATGCCATGCCATAAATTGAGAACCATGCGGAGTCGGAGATGGTGTGGCGAAGTAACGTAAAAATTTTCAGAGGGCCTAGAAGGTGCATTTGACAGCGGCGTCAACTTAATGTTATCCAATGAGAATTGTATGAAAATCTGTCAAAATCAAGACAGCGGCCATACAAATTTTATTCGATAAAGGTATTAATAATAATGAAACATTTAAAACATAATATATTAAAAATTTTCAAAAACGATGTAAAGCTGCTACGGCTCTTTATATAAAGAATAAAATTAAATATTCTAAAAATAAAATAAAAACTACATGGAAGGTAGCTGGTGTCCAGTTCTGTGTCCAGTCGGTAATGTCACCTGTCGTAACTCTGACGTTCTGGTTTTGAAAATAGAAAGATTCCTACTGATTTAGATTTTAGGTGCGACAGTCTTCGAAAAGTTTTTGCTGACATTCCGGTCTCAACTATAAAAAAATTACCTGCAGCTGCTGTAAAACTACTCAGAGACAATTTGATGGAATGTGACGCTAATTTTAAGTGTAAACAAATTGACTCCAGAGATATTATTAGCACATTTAAGTTGCTGAATATTAAAAATACTGCTGATCTTTGGGGTATGTCTACAAAAGTTATTTAATCAATAATTGACATCGTAGCTCCTTATCTAACGATAATATTCAATGAAAGTATAAAAAGTGGTGTTTTTTGCGACTTCTTTTGTGCCTTTGATTGTGCTAAGCATGCTACATTGATCAGAAAATTGCACCACTATGGTATACGGGACTCCGTACTCAAACTTTTGAGTTCTTACCTGAAAAATAGAACTCAAAGGGTGGAGATAAATAGTAAAAGATCCACTGGAACCAAAATATAATAAGGTGTCCCACATGGATACATTTTAGACTCATTTCTTTTTCGCATCTATATAAATGGCTTACCTTATCTTGTTAAAGTTAATTATAATGAGATAGCACTTTTTGCCGATGACACTTCACTAATTTTTAATGTGAAGCGACACCATTCAGATTACGACGAGGTAAATAGTTCTCTCTCAAAAATAGTACATTGGTTTAATGTTAACAACTTACTTTTAAATCCAAATAAAACAAAATGTTTAAAGTTTACTTTGCTCAATTTTAGGCAAGTACAAACCAATATACTATTAAATGATGAGAAAATTAACTTAGTGGAAACCACTGTTTTTCTAGGTATAACACTAGATAGTAAATTACAGTGGGTCCTCATATTGCTAATCTTGCAGATAGGCTCAGTTCTGCAGCATATGTAGTCAGAAAAATAAGAGAAATTTCTGACGAAGACACGACGCGACTAGTTTATTTTAGTAACTTTCATAGTAGAATGTCTTACGGCAATCTTTTATGAGGAAATACCGCCGACATTAATACAATATTTGTGCTGCAGAAGCGAGCAATACTTTCAATTTACAAAATAGCCCCTTTTGAATCTCTGAGAGAAAAGTTTAAAGAAATAGGTATTCTGACCGTCGCTTCTCAACACACTTTGGATAATGTATTGTATGTTAAAAAGAATATTAGTAATTTTAAAACTAAAAGCGACAATCACTGAAAAAACTGTAGAAATAAGCACAAGCTAGATATACCGGTTGTCAGACTAAGTAAAGTAAGCAAATCCTTTATAGGTCAATGTATACGCCTATGCAATAGAATCTCAGAACACGTTCAAAATCTTTCCATTAATAAATTAAAAAAAGTAGTTAAAGAACGTTTGTCTGCTAAAGCTTATTAAAGGGTCAATGATTTTATTGACTATCGCACACTATGGGAATAGGTTGTTCACCTGCACGGCTGCTTCTATGTACTATATGTATCTGACTTTTGTTAATATTATACATATAGAATTATTATTACGAATATAAGCAACTACAGACCAATAAGACTTATACCAATATTTTCAAAAATGTTTGAAAAGTGTATGTTTGAAAAATTATACAGTTTTTTCACAGCATGTAATATTAAAGCCGGAACAATTAGGATTTAGGAAAAAGACTTCAACCATACATGCTTGTTTCTCACTTATTAAAAAAATTACAGAATGTTATAATTCTAAGTCATTACTAGTAGCAATATTTTTAGACATGACAACATGACAAGAAGCATTTGACTTCGTATCACATAATATTCTACTTAATAAAGTACATGGCCAAGGTATTAGAGGAGTAGCTTCTAATGGATCGAAAGTTATCTATCAAATCGACAACAGTGTGTTGAAATAATTGATTATAGCACAATTTTCAATACAATTTGTACGTCCCCGTACTTAACAGATGATGTCGGTGTGCCACAGGGCTCTATATAAGGGTCTTTATTGTTCCTGAATTACATAAACGATCTACCAGATGCATTACCTTATTTTTAAGCTTAATAAAATGTAACTACTAACTAAATATGGACTCAGTCTGAAATAAATGCTTTATTGTTTATTATTATTATTAGAACACCAATCCATTTTATATGTGGGTGACACCACAGTACTCGTCGAAGGAAAGAATTTACTTTATATTGACGCTGATCTAAATAAAGTAATTATCAGTGCAATGAATTGAGTATAAATAACCTTAAACCTAATATATCCAAAACAAAAATTGTAAACTTTAAAAGTCGAAAACAATCACATAGCAAATTAAAAGTATGTTATGAAAATTCTGATATAGAGGTAGTAGAATCTTTTGTATTTCTTGTATCACTGTCGACAATAATTTATGTAACTGGAAAGAACATATAAACAAAATTTGTATAAAACTTGAAAGATATGTGTATAATGTGTATGTACTTAAAAATATAAAAAATACTGTAAGTACGGCGGCAGTACTCTTTTCATATCATGGTTATATCGCCTCCGTCTTACTGTACGGTTTGATTATATGGGGAAATTCGGTAGACCTAATAAGAGTATGTGTTTAGACTACAAAAGAAGTGCATTAGATGTATTTGCAGTTACATCGAACCCTGTAAACCCTTATTCAAACATAACATACTACTTCTACCCTATCTGTACATCTATGAAATGTGTTTATTCGTAAACATAAATCATTATTTTATAAATAAGTTAGAAGTAGCCACCAAGAGCTCTAGACATGAATATAAATTAGTTGTGTTACGGGTGTTGTTAAAAATAAAATAAGATTCCCCGTGACAATAAATATATTAAAAAAAAGGAAAAAAATAGGGGTCGTGGGCAGAAGGCCGTATGGTCTGGACTAGCCTCTTGGTGTCAAGGTAGGGTTAGGGGATTTAAACCACGTGGGAACTTAGCTGAGGATCCAGCTGTCTAGCACGTGGCGGATGCGAGCTAGGGCTACCACTCCTGGAAGCTTCTCCGTCACCGCTGCGTCCGTACGTCGTAGATAGATCCTCTCAATAAAAAAAATAAATCCCCGTCCAATGATCATCAGCACTCTGAACTCCAGCTAGATATAGTCCTTTTAATTGGTGCCTCGAATGCTGTAGTTGGCGGTGTTTCGTGCCCCAAACCAAGTTCCGTGATACACGGGATTAAGAATTAAAAGAAACTGGAAAAACTTCAACAATAAAAATTCTACTTCGTCTTCTAGCAGGAGGAAAAAAAGGCCCTGTCATCTCGCGACAGCCCTTATATACTCCTACTGACAATGTTTTTTTTTTTAACTGACAACTAGCGGTAATGCATAATCCAACTGCCACAATAAAGAGATATTGGAGATGAAGCTCTAGTTACAAAACCTTTGCCAATAGATGGCGTCGTCTAACATAATTTAGTTATTAAAGTTAGCAATAACAGCCAATAGATGACGCTAGGAGCGTCGTTATAAGTTATATTAATGCGTTAAAATGTAGCTATGCTACATATCCCCCCCTGTTACCGAAGGATTTTGACTGATCACAGGAAAAATCCAGAAACAGCTACAAAAGAAGTTAACTTGTTAAAAAATAAATTTGAAAAAAGAAAAAACTACGACGATGGAGGTTAAATGCTAGTCTTGTGTCTACGCGCAAACAACCGACAACCTTTCATACTACGATTCACACTATAGTCATACATCCCATACATACATCCACTTACATTATTGCATCCCGAACCAAATAATATGATCCGAGACGCCCTAACATGCGAGTATTGTTTTCCATAAAGAGGAAAACAACACAAGTCGAAGATAATAATGTACACAGCTATAACGTTATACGACAAGATAACGAACAGCGTCTGAATAAAGCGCGAAACTACTAGCCTTCCTACAATAGTTAACCAACTATTTTGATAAAATTGGTAGCTTAAGGTCTTTCAAATGCCAGGCACCAAGATCTTTGCCTTGCATGTCTTGCAGAACGTAAACTAACGGAGAACGTTTACCTACAATTTTACATTTTACAAATTTAGGAGCCAACTTTTTGCTAAAATGTTTCTCCTTGTCGCTGAGAAAATAAGTTCTCTTAAAAACTACATCACCAACGTTAAATTCAGCAGGCTTTCGTCTTAAATTATATTGAGCAGTGCTCTTAACATGAGCTTGCCAAAGACGCATCTGAACGTTGTCAAACAAAGATGACATACACCCCAAATTTTCGGCGTAGGCGTCACGAGGCGAAAACACGAGGTCTTTTATACTGTCGGTATCTAGGTAGTGAGTACCGCAAGACACTAGTTCCCTACCATAAACTAAGAAAGATGGTGTAAAACCGGTTGCCTCATTCACCGAGTTGTTGATGGCGAATTGTATTTCGGGTATATGTACATCCCATGACCTATGGTCTTCTTCCACGTAAGTCGAAATACAAGTGATAATAGTCCTATTGTAGCGTTCGACCGTATTTACCTGAGGGGTATAACGCGGTGTTAAGTAAACTTTAGGTATATTATATTTTTTAAAAAACCTATTAGTTTCGTTACTAACGAACTGAGGGCCATTATCCATTATAATAGTTTGTGGTACACCATGAACCAAGAAAACACTATCTTCTAAAATTTTAATTATAATATCGGATGTAGCACGTTTCATAGGAAAGATAAGGCAAAATTTTGAAAAGCAACAAGTTACAACTAAAATAAAATTATTACGTTTTCTAGTAGTAGGTAATGGTCCCATTATGTCAACAGAGATGACTTGAAATGGTCGTGAGCAGTCTTTAGGGCGACCCATTTCACCTAAAACTTTATGATTTTGAGACTTATACTGTAGACATTTAGAACACTTAGAAATGTAAGTGACGACATCGCGATACATATTAGGCCAAAAGTAGTTAAGTGCGAGCCGTCTATAAGTTTTAAAAATTCCCATGTGACCAGCAGTGGGCTCATCATGGTTAGCACGAATAATTTCTTCGCGAAAATCTTTAGGAACCACCTCTTTCCAAGAAAATTCAGAAGTTAAGTTATGTTTATTTTTAGAAAGCCTAAACAATCTATTATCTTTAATCGTAAAATTTGGAAAAGAAGATGGCGTGTTATTGCAACCGTTAAAAATATTAAGATACCAGGTATCAGCGCCGGTATAGTTTGTCCAAGTAGAAATTGCGTTGATGTTAACCGCTCGAGACAAAGCGTCTGGTATAACGTTATCACAGCCATTCCTATGTTTAATTTCAAAATTAAATTCGGAAAGTCTGACACACCAGCGAGCTAGCCTACCAGTGGGGTTGGACAAAGACAAGAACCATTTAAGAGCACTGTGATCAGTATAAACTGTAAACTTTTTACCGTTCTCTAAATAACAACGCCAGTGTTCTAAAGCTACTAAAACTGCTAACGTCTCACGCTCAGTAATCCCATAAACTTTCTCCTGTTTAGTTAAGGAGCGACTCATGTACGCGACAGGGTGTTCTTTTCCTTCGAACTTCTGGGTGAGCATGGCCCCAATACCATAGCTACTGGCGTCCGTATGAACCTCAAAGGGTTCATTGTAATCGGGACAGCGCAGTACTGGCGCAGAGACCAAGCTCTCCTTAAGTTTATTGAACGCCAAGTCCGCCTCAGAAGTCCACTCGAAAGGAGGGGCATTCTTACGTGTAGACGTTAGTTTATTTAAGGGCCCTGCCAGAGTACTAAAATTAGGCACAAACCTTCTGTACCAAGTGGCAGTACCAAGAAAACGTTTTACACTTTTCCTACAAGTAGGTGTAGGAAAATTTATGATCGCGGCGACCTTATCAGGATCAGTACGAAGACCGTTGCCGTCGATTACATAACCTAAATATTTAAGTTGAGACCGAAAAAATTTACACTTTTCAAATTTTACAGTCAAATTAGCTTCCTTGAGGACTTGAAGAACCCTCAAAAGAGTAGCTACGTGTTCATTATAATCCTCACTAATAATAACTATATCGTCTAAATAACAAAATGTTTTATGACCAAAGTTACCAAATAAAGCATCTACTAAACGCTGCTGCGTAGCAGGTGCATTCGTCAAACCGAAAGCCATGCGTTTAAAACGAAACATTCCGCGACCCGGAACATAAAAAGCAGTCTTATCGCGATCAGACTCATTAATAGCAGTCTGCCAGAAGCTGTTAGAAAGGTCAATAGTACTTAGGTAACGAGCGTCGCGTAAGCTGTCTAAAATTTCCGAAATGTACGGTAAACTATAAGCGTCTTTTTTAGTGACAGAGTTTAACTTACGACTATCTAAACAAAATCTAAATTCGCCAGTATTTTTCTTAGGCACCACTAATACAGGAGAGCTCCAAGCAGATTGGCACGGCTCGATGACGTCCATAGCCAACATCTCGTCAACCTGTTCAACTAAAATACGTTGTTTTTCAGGCGACATCCTATAATAACGTTGACGGATAGGTAACGCATCGCCTGTATCAATTTTATGAGTGATAAGAGAAGTTAAACCTAAACCTTTCTCTTCAAAAGAAATAGAACGAAATTGTTTTATTATGTCGTCGGCTACCGAGCGCTCAGACGAACTCAAATTTTCATAGCCGTTAATGGCCGGCTGGGTCACCTGATGAGAAGTGATTTGTTCGGTAGCCGTACTAGAATTAATAGAATTTAAATATTTAGGACAAAGTTTAAAAATACGCCAGAAGTCAATACCTAAAATGAGGTTAGAAGTAACCTGAGGTACTACGTATAATTTTAAAATATGAAATTGATCTTCAAAACGAATAGGTAAATTTATATAACCTATAGACTTTAAGCATTGACCGCCCGCGGCGAAAATTGAAATATTATTATCATCATTATTGATAGGATAGCCTAGCTCAATAATGTTTAAATGAGAATTATTACCTAACAAAGAAATGCAAGAACCCGAGTCTAAAAGACCGCGCATGCTAAAAGCGTCTATGTGTATATTGACATAAGGTCGAGAATCTAAATTGTTGTTAATACATCGGACCGTATTAATGGTGTAATATTTAAAAAATGTGCCTACAGTTTTAACCCATTGTTTCCGATCATCAAGGTCGGTATGGTTAGGTATAACACGATCCGATAAAACTAGTTTTTTGAACGATATTTACTAAGACAACGAGTACAATCGGGCCGGCGCACGCCAGGATTGCCACAGCCAAAACAAAAAATTTTCGACTTATCAGCTGTGCACTCATAATAGCTGTGCGAGTTAACCTTACAACGTAAACAAAATTTAGGGATATTCGAATGCAAACTATTAACATGATTATGTGAATGTTTAAAAGCAAAACTATTATTATTATTATTAGGTGGGTTATTAGAAAAAATATTATTCCGAAATGGTCTACTAAAAGTTTTATTAATAGTTTGTTTGTTCTCAGTTTTATTACTATTACAAGTATAAGCTAGGTCCGGTGCTAAGGTATCCGACGTTATCCTAGGCGGTTCATGATATAAAGTTAGTCGAGATTGTACATCCTCATAATTCTTACAAAGAGACTTTAGTTGTTCAATAGAGTTGACCGTAGGAGAAGAAGCCAAAATGTTTGCATAGCAAGGTTAAATGTTGTGTAATAAGATTTCCAACTTCTCACTCTCTGGGACAGGTTTAACAAGACGGTTGAACATTCCTTCCATTATAGCAATATAAATTGTAATGGTTTCTTTTTCGCCCTGAGTTCTATTACGGATTTCCGACATAAACCGATAATCAAAACTCGGTTTGTCAAAGTCACAATACAAAAGATTTAAAAGTTCTGACCAACTGTTAACGTTTTGATAAATACTTCTATACCAATGTAAGGCATCACCAGTAAAAAGATCAAACGCGTGAGAGAGAATCTTTGAATCGCTAACGTTATGCTGTGTACAGTACTCATTCACTCTAGAAATAAACGCGCGGACACAAGACTTGCCATCAAATTTAAATTTTTGTAAATCAGCTAGATTATTTTTTTCACAATGAACTGTAATATTTAAAGGAGGCATAGGTGGTGCTACAGCAGGAGCTGGCATCACGGAACAACTACTAGACCCCTTAAGTTGATGTAATAAACCCAAATAATTTTGAAATTTTTGTAAGCAACTATTATATTGTACAGCAAACGGTTCTATATTATTAGTAGAAATTCTATTAATCCTATACTCAATGTGGTTTAAATTATTCTCAGCTCTAAGCAATGAGTTACCATCGGAGTGAGAATCTAATTGTAATTTTATTTTTGTTAGGGTTTCCTCAATCCCCAACAAATCATCTTGTATAGAAAGACAAGAATCTAAAATATCTTCAGACGGGTAAAGCTCAGCTAATTTAACTATTTGCTTTCTTAACTCCACAACGGTGGAAGCTGGTGTTTCATTTCTAACCAAAACTTCATACTCCAATTCCGATTTTTGAAGAGAAAAAAATTTAATTTTCTCCGGCATAATGAAAAGTTAAGTTAAGTTGTCAGAAGTAAAATTTATTAAGAAGTTAAGTAACTAAGTAAATTCTAAAGTTTAAAAACAAATTAAGTTTTTCCAAAATAAATCAATTAATGAATTTATCAGAAGTTAAATTCAATTTTAAAAGTTAAATTACCAAGTAAATTCAAGAAAAAATTTTCACAATCCTAACAGTGAGTATATCTGTGTTGAGAAAATACAAAAATAATCAGATGTATTCTCTAAAAATACACAAAAAAATATAATTTGTAATCAGTTCTATATAAGGTATCTAACTACAAGACAAGTTCTACAGACTATATGGTACAGACCATATACAATAGGATGAAAAAATAAACAGTATAAAGTTTATTAACAATTTTTAAACTTTACACAACAAGGGTTACTTTACTAGTTTCTACACTAAGTATAATACGGCACAAAACAAACACCAATACTGGACACACAGACCCAGGAAGAGACACCAGATGCCAGACCAGACAAAACCACGTTTATGGGCGCCAATTGTTACGGGTGTTGTTAAAAATAAAATAAGATTCCCCGTGACAATAAATATATTAAAAAAAAGGAAAAAAATAGGGGTCGTGGGCAGAAGGCCGTATGGTCTGGACTAGCCTCTTGGTGTCAAGGTAGGGTTAGGGGATTTAAACCACGTGGGAACTTAGCTGAGGATCCAGCTGTCTAGCACGTGGCGGATGCGAGCTAGGGCTACCACTCCTGGAAGCTTCTCCGTCACCGCTGCGTCCGTACGTCGTAGATAGATCCTCTCAATAAAAAAAATAAATCCCCGTCCAATGATCATCAGCACTCTGAACTCCAGCTAGATATAGTCCTTTTAATTGGTGCCTCGAATGCTGTAGTTGGCGGTGTTTCGTGCCCCAAACCAAGTTCCGTGATACACGGGATTAAGAATTAAAAGAAACTGGAAAAACTTCAACAATAAAAATTCTACTTCGTCTTCTAGCAGGAGGAAAAAAAGGCCCTGTCATCTCGCGACAGCCCTTATATACTCCTACTGACAATGTTTTTTTTTTTTAACTGACAACTAGCGGTAATGCATAATCCAACTGCCACAATAAAGAGATATTGGAGATGAAGCTCTAGTTACAAAACCTTTGCCAATAGATGGCGTCGTCTAACATAATTTAGTTATTAAAGTTAGCAATAACAGCCAATAGATGACGCTAGGAGCGTCGTTATAAGTTATATTAATGCGTTAAAATGTAGCTATGCTACAGTTGTACCCAATCAAAGACTAGGCATTTGTAATAGAAATGCTTACTGTATGGCAGTGTCGATATATAAACGGCCTGATTACTTCAAAAACCTTTCTGAGAGAAAACTTCATAGAGATGGTATGATGGAGATTACATGGATGACTACTTAACAAAACATATAATACAATCAATGAATATTTTAATGATCGAATAGATATCATGTAACATTCAAACATTAAAAATGACACTACATTATATTTTAACAGATTTAACAATAAGATAATTAAATTTTTATCTTATTGTTAAATCGGACCTTTTATTTTGACGTTTATTTATAATTTTGACTACATAATAACAACCATTTCTCTAAAATAACTATGAAAAACTGAAATTAGCACACTATTTTTATGTAGTCGAATATGTCGAACTCAATAAAATATGTAAACACCTACTGTACCATATTTTTCTCAAATAAATGAATTTGTTTTTGAATAGAATATAATGTTTACATATTGTAAACATTTTTTTTAAAGAACAATTTTCCATCTTTTTGCTTAAAGCTGGCCCCGTGCGAGTTTCTTATGCCGGTTCTTCTCGCCGGGTTAGTTCCCGGACCGGTGGTAGGCATCACGTAGGGACAATTCCATAAGCGTTGCTTTGTAACCTAGATGGAAATAAAACTTTTTTGATGTTTGATTTTTTTTGGTTACGTTTACGACAGTGGCTGTCATATGTTACTGCAAATTATCGTAATACTGCACAGGGGGTGCAGTATTACGATAATTGAGCGAACGGAGGATGATGTGCAGTGCAGAATGCTAATATTTTTTAAAATAATGCTTAGGAGTATATAAAATTAATAATAAAAAAACAACAACATGCGCTATCTCGGATAACACACACTACCGTGACTTTGATGGATACTATTTTGTTACACTTTAAAGTTTGTTAATCTGTCACAACATTTCTTTTCCATTCCCAAAAGAAATAAAGATCAAACTATATTATGAATTATTATTATGAGTGATTTTCAACCACAGGGCTAGTATTTCGACTTCTAGTACTAAGTGCATTATATATATGGTATATATAGTGTATGGGTATACATGAGATGATAAACGTCTTTATAATAAGCAGTAGATCATATATCCAAAATATCCGTATTTAATTTTACCAAACCATATATTATAATAATAATACTAGTTACCCTTATAAAGTTGAAACTTAAAAATTATATGATTCACTGTGGGCGAATTTCGACTACAGGGCGACTTTTAGTTAATTCACAAGTATAAATATATTTTTACTCTGTGCTCACCTAGAGGATAGAAATATTTTGTTTGTATCAATCTGAATATTGAATGCGACGAGTCGAGCCGATCTGAGAACGTTTCTCATCAAAATTATGCATGCATGATTAAGTAATATGTTTGTTTGTATTGACATCCAAACACAAGTCCGAGGCCTCGGCGAATGACCGCAGCGATCCTATCATCATTACTCAATAATAATAGCTAGGGAGCTGGCGAGAATTTAGGTAGGTATATGATTCTATCGTCGTTGACACTAAGACGTAATATAATCTGCAACTATGTGAACTAGAGAAAAATTGTGACGAGATGTGGTAGCTCTGATTATTTAAATAAATTATTTAAAAACAAAAAAAGGAAAGTTTAAAAAAATATTATCGATTAGTATGCTGTAATTGAAGTTGGCTGATCTTGATGTTGTATAGTGGGAGTTTTTGTTAATAATTGAATATAATGTAAAAATATGTCAAAAATTGCACTTTCTCATTCTGTCGTCTTTTTAATAGTTATTTTTATGTTTATTGAGTATTTATAACATAATATTTTATTTTATATACCTAATTAATGACAGGGAACGGTACTATATATTTTTTTTCTATTTGAAATTATTTGTTTTAAATATCAGAGCTACCAGAGCTTGTCAATTTTTTTTCTAATTAACATAGTTTCAGACTACATTACGTCTTTATGCGGAATTTGCACGGTTGACTTATGCCGCACGATTTGGGCGATTTCGGACGCTCGGCAATTTTGCCAACAAAAATGATGCGTGTCCTGCCATACGGTGAGAATTGACGCATGTTAATCCCGTATAGTGCCAATGACGATGAACTCATATACCTACCTAAATTGCCACCAGCTCCCTAACTAAAAATTATTGTGAATGTAATATATTGTATTCATTCCATTTAATTATAATTGTGTGACCATATTTACTTATGAAGATTAAAATTTGTATGTATAGTATTTTTCTGTACGTTATAGTGTAATTTACTAAACTGTAATGAAAGTAAGGTATATATATACACAAAGTGCATCTTTGTTTAGTAAGGTTTTATTTGTTTAAATAGAAGAAATGTTTTGTGTTTGCGGAGGCCATATTGCATATTTCATGTGATAAGCATTGTTTATAATTTAATCGCTCCTGTTTATTTATATTTTTCTTAAAAGATTTTTCATTTTAACATTTGAAAGTGTGTACATTATACAAATAGATTCTTACTGAGTTTCTAAAATAATTGTAGTGATTTGCTCTTACAAGGCGCGTTTGTTGATTTTATAAAATGTTATTTGATTGTGAGGTTTGCGTTGATAATGTGTGTTTACTAAAAATTAAAAATAACAAGTTCTCACAATTGTCATTCAGTGAAAAGATTCAAATTTTGTCTAAAGGTAGGTGTGTACCCGAGTTACAACAATTAAACCAGCAAAAAAATCATGTAACTCGAAAATTTCATGTTAAATGTTATGAAACGCATAATTGGCTTTGTGATTGTGTACACACGATTAAATTATATTGTTTTCCTTGCATATTATTTACTAATTCTAGTACAGTGTGGACTGATTCGGGACATTCCGATTTAAATAATTTCTATTCCGCGGCCAAGAACCGATATAGTAATCTCAAGTAACCGGAACCTTGAATATGTGAAAATTGAAGCTGACTGACTGGTGGGTAGTTATAATATTTTAAAATATGCTTATTATTTTACTTATTAGAATTTCTTCCGCCGCGACGATCGATCGCTGTTTTGTCTGCGTTGCCGTAGAAGATGTACATGAATAGTAGTACATCAGACTTGCTCTGTTGGCATGGTTTCGACTTAGAGATCCGTCGCTTGGCTGTAGCTATGTTAAAAATCTATAAATGAAAAAGTTTTTGTGACCGAGTACTTCGCCGCATACCCAGTGCCATAATCCTGTGTACGCCACTGCTTATAGATACATGTTTGGGGATTCCGGTGTTGTTTAAAGACTGCATGCGTATGCCATCATACCATTTACAGTAATCATCATCATCATCACCACCATCTTCACATGAAGTATCAACATATTATTATGATGACATAGGTACTAACTACTCATCAGAGTATTGTGCACCGATATTAATGTCTTTGAAATTTTGCTATTGCCAGAATTATATTCGTGATTATCATCATCGTCACTATAGTATATTAATTAATGCTTACTGCTACATTGTTGCCGTCAACTATAACAATAGACAATAATAATTATTTAATGACATAGTATCTAATCATTATCATCACTGGTGATTCTTTAGCAGGTCCTCAGGTCGGTAATGCTTATTTGGGGAAATATCACGGCCTCTCATAAAACTGGCATGAAATAACGCTTGAGTTTGTTTTGCCGAGAGAGTGAGAATAGCGGAGGCTTTTTGTATTTATAACTTTCGTAAAATATATTCATAATAAAATAGATAATAAATTTAACTAAAAAGAGAAAAAATATTATTTTTAAACAAAAAATTAAAACCAACTTCCAAAGTAAAAATGCATAAAAAAGTATGAAATAAAACTTATTTTCTAAATAATTCCCCTTTTAAATTCGGCTAAAATTTTAACTATTTCTCTACTCAATCTTCTTGATTTTGAAGTCGGTATCAGCCCAAACAATATCCTACAATATTTTATAAATTTGCTGGCTTAGTCGAATTTAAACTGTTCTTTTTCACTTGTCACTTCAATGTCAAACAAAACAAAAATATGTAATTCCATCAAACGAGCTTCAAACAAACTGTTCAAACTAGCTTTGTAAACGAAACGATCAAATGAGGGTTTTTATATTCGTGACATCTGACAGCTTTTTGACACGACAAAGACGGTCGGGCTACCAAGCGCCGCCTGGCGACAGAAAAAGAGTCGACAATTATTATTGACCGTTTTTGATACAACTTACGCTACCAGATGACGCTTTGTGTGCATTGGGTCTGCCTCCTAGCGGCAGAAAAAATATCAAACACCCTCATTGGTTTGACTCAAATCAAAATTCACGAGTTTGC
Organism: Phengaris arion; assembly: GCA_963565745.1. Taxonomy (NCBI): domain Eukaryota; kingdom Metazoa; phylum Arthropoda; class Insecta; order Lepidoptera; family Lycaenidae; genus Phengaris; species Phengaris arion. Next base: position 27,215,532 of record OY751433.1, read on the forward strand.
GTCAAACGATCATCTCATCATCATCATCACCTTTACACACAAAATAAATTAAAAAACGGTTGAATAGAGACGTAGAGTAGAATATTCATATTTCGCCGAACGCCGTTCCCCGATAGTCTTTTAGTATAAGCAGTGAGGCAAGATAATGTTATTGTGACCTGCTATACAAACAATGCTAACCGTCAGTTCACATTTTGATTCGTTATCTTAAAAAAATGCCGCGCCGCGTCGCGTTTCGGTGTGAGCGGCCGCGGCGGAGAGGCGGTAGATAATAACTACAATTTTTATAAAAAACTATACCCGACTACTTAAAACTATACCCGACTACTTAAAACTATATCCGACTACTTATATTATATAGCCTATGTTAACTCTGCCATGCTGGAACAGGTTACAGAGATTCGAGACCTGGGCGTGGTATTTGACTCCAAGCTCAATTTCAAGTCACACATAGATATGTGTGTCAAAAAAGCGTATAGAATGTTAGGATTTCTTAAAAGAAACACTACAGGATTTTCAAGTATTAAGCCTAAAATTATTCTATATAACTCATTGGTTCGTAGCAATTTGGAGTTTTCATCAGTAGTTTGGGGCTCCAGATATATTTCCCACTCCATGCGCATAGAAAGTGTCCAACGAGCATTCACGAGACATCTCGCGTTCCACTCTCCTGGTATTTCTCATCGTGCTACTTATGATTTACGCTTAAAGCACTTTAAAATGATGACACTCCACAGTCGCCGAATGATGATTAATATAATTTTCCTAAAAAAGATATTATCCGGAATTTTTGACTGCGACAACCTGCTTCGTTATATAAAATTAAATGTCCCGTATCACTATCCTCGTTATCCAATTACCAAAATATTCTACACTCCTAAAAGTAAAACAAACATCCTAAAATACTCTCCCTTATCTAATATCTGTACTAATTACAACCTAGCTTGCACATCTGTAAAGGACCTAGATATTTTTAACGATTCCTGTAAGAGTATAAAAAGCAAACTAACTAAATACAATATTCAAACTACTGTTTTCGGAAATTAAAACTACATTGTAATTATTATTAGACATTCAATTCATATGGGGTTTAATTGATTTTATATAAGGAATGATATTTACTGTTCTCAATGAATGCTGTACACGCCTATAATTGGCTTACACATAAGTGCATGTTTTAGTTTAAGTATATTTTTAATGTATTTCTGTGTTTTGCTGTTGGCGAGTCTAATAAAGAAATAAATAAATAAACTGGGCTATCATGACGAAACTATTGACATCTCATTTATTAAAATCGGACCAGTAGTTTAGGCGCTACGGTGGAATAAACATACCTACATACGTACATACATAGACTGCCAAAATAATTACCCTTCCTTTTGGATTCGCCGTTGTCGGCTAAAAATGGATAGGCGAAAATATAGGATGTCCGTCCGTTCCGTGGCGAGGCGAGGCGAAAAGTTGAAATTGTACACTTATAGTATTCTATTATTATATATTATTCTTGAATAGCCAGAATGAAACGCTAGTATACCCATTAACTGTGCCATATTATTATTTCGTCAAAACTATGGCTTATTTTTCAGTCTATAAATTTACAAAATATGTAATAACTAGATGTTGCCCGTGACTTTGTGTGCGCAAAAGGAAATCTCAAAGGAACCGTAAATTTTGCCGTAATAAAAAGTAGCATATGTCCTTACCCGTGGCCTATTTTATATAGCTGTAGCAAATCTCATCAAAATCGGCCCGGTAGTTTCGGAGCAGCAGCGGTAGTAAACAAACAAACTTACAAACAAACCTTTCCTCTTTATTGTATGATCTCACTTGCACAGTGATCAGTTATGTTTTTGTGGGGTATGCAGACTTATGGCGACAAAAAAAACAATACTGCAAAGAAATTATTTAAATTGCACCAAAAATGACGAACATACAGCTATTTTCATGCATGCATTAGTTCCAAAAATGCGCCCGAGAATGAAGCCAGTCGCTGTGACGTCATCTGTCGTCGTCACATCCCCTCTAAACACAACTAAAATATTTAACGTTAACAAAAACAATGCACGCAGGCACAAGCGTCAAGAATCGGAGAATGAATACTTATGCAATACCTATGAAGTATGAGTACAATCAAGCCGTTGTCGCACGGATCCCGACAGATGACGTCATCGTAACCAATTCAGCAGAAGCGCGCGTTTCAAACTAGCCATTCAGAAAATCTTTAATAAATCCACCAGTTCTTGACAGAATTTAATAATTTAAAAAATAAAATGCTCAGTAAGTTAAGACACATACGATGTACTTTGTGAAAATCAGATTTACTACTAAGTGATTGGATCCTCATTCTAGTATTTAACTTAGACTTTATATATATGTACTTTCAATTAATTATAAATGAAGCGTCTAACCAATTGAAATGGGTTTAACTTTGACGTTTATGAAGATACAATTTTACACTTTCAACACATCGAGACTGCATCACAACTGTATTATAGTAAGATTTAATTAGCAGAATCCACCTACAGAGGAGTTACAAGTGTGCTAAAACTAATAAAAACTATATCATTCGATTTAAACGTAAGTCATGCGACTGGTTTTTCTTTAGGTTAAGAGTTATTGAACTTTGTATTATGTGATCAATAAATCTTAATTAACAGTGTCGACCGTTAGATTCAGTTTTGACAGTCATTTATTTCTGTTTGATTTATATTCGTTTTTTTTGTAAAGCAGCTGTTGATATGATTTATGTGATTATATTATGTTTTTATTGCTAAGTAGATGTCGGCCGCGGCTTCGTGCGCCCAAAAGGAAATCCCGCGGCAAATTGAACCATAATTTATTTTCGTAATGCTTTTTTTTTATAATATAAATATCTAAAGTAGTAACTACTTAAAATAACATTTATTTTATAGTATTAATTAAGTTATTATTAAGTTTATACTTCCCATTTATTTTTTAAGTTTGAACTTTATTAGGGTTCTTTGGACAAAGGCTTTACCTTCTAGTGGATACGCGTAATGTGAAAGACATAGGTTACTACAGCTTGTGACTAAATTGTGTCAAACCAACACGTCCTTTGCCCAACTGTTATTATACAATCGCACGAATATAGTGTGGGTTATTAATCTGAGGTAGTGGGGTAACGTTATTTTTATTAATTTAATATATTTTTATACATTATTATTATTAAAAAAATATGGTTGTCTGTTAAGTCGGTTTACGGACAATAATTTTACGTGATAACGTCATCACAAGTCGAACGCTTAGGCCGATCGTGCCTCTCTATCGCTAGTTCCGCGCTGTCGCTTGCACGCTCGGCTCGGGCGGAACGTGACAATCAGGCGGAGCGTGACAATTGACGTGCGTGCAGCCGGCGTGCATCAATCTATAAGACATCAAAAATATTAGAGCAGTTCACTCCTCCATATAAACTTTAACTGTGCCACATTTGGTACACCTTGTCTATGTATGTATGATGTTATGTACATTTTGTACAAAACTAACGTTAGGTATAACTTGAAATTTTATCTTATTGACATGTATTTCTTATAAAAACTATTACCCGACTACGTAAATTACATAGCCAATGTTACCCGGGCCAATACGGGCCGAGCTGAAACTCGAACACACGAGTGTCAATATCAAATCTGACAACTCGACACTCATGTGTTCGAGTTTCAGCTCTATTGTACTAGTCCAGAGTTGTAACTCCAGTGCGCTGAATTTTCTCCGGCCTTCCGGATTCCGAATAATCATATATATAGTCCTAGTGTTATCCATTGTATAAAAAGGTTTTTATTAGTACGGGGAATAGTTTATAATTTATCAATACATTGTTTAAGGCCTGAGTAATAGTCGACCCTGGGTGTCAAAGTCACCGAACACGAACAATGATATTTTGTAATAATCACAACAATTATTGTTGCTTGTCAATGATTACAATAATAATTAATAATGTTATGAAGGTTCTATTACTTCGATGAAGATTTCTCATCCTACTACTATTGTATAAATAATACACGGGCAATCTACAAGCTGGCCTCCAACACTTCATTAAGAGAGAAGTTTAAGGAAACTGGAATCTTTAACTGTAGCTTCTCAGTGTGTTGTGTGTCAGTGTCAAATGTATTCTAGATTAAAAAAAATAAACCTATTCAAAAAGAAAAATGACAACCACAATAGAAATGCCCGAAATAAGCACATTATGTACCAGCGACTAGACTTAGTAAAGTAAAGATCTTATGGCCAACGTATACGATAGCATCCCAGAAAACGCTCGAAATTTTTCAATCAATAAATTAAAAAAGTATTCCAAGAACGTTTGTGTGCTAAAGATAATTATAAACTTAATCAATCAATCAACATCTTTATTCGCATAAAATATGTTATTAAAGGTGTTACGATTTAAAGTAGGTACTTATATAAATATGTAGTATGGTTGACGTTTTATTCGCATGCAAATATTACAATCGTTATATTAATAGCTTGTAATATTACATTTGAAAAACTCCATATTCATTGAAAATTCTTACTTTACATTTAAATGTTATCATTACCTAATACAGATAATTTATAATTAAAAACATTTGAAAATTCAAAGGAACATTAAAGGTCAATACTATATTATGTACTATTTCATTTAAATATTATTTAATATTTTTATGAATGATAGAACACCGTTCGAATGATGCAAGGCTACTTCTATATACAGTTGTACTCTTGTTATGTAGTTTTAGTCATAACATTGTTATATACTTTTTTTTATTTTAAAAGAATAATTTTCCATCTTTTTGATAAAAAGTGGCCCCGTGCGAGTTGCTGAGGCCGGTTCTTCTCGCCGGGCCAGTTCCCGAACCCGTGATAGGCGTCTTGTATACTGACGTTCAGAAAGTGTATAAAAGTACCAATTTTGAATAAAAAAAAATCACTTTGACTTTGAACGTTAAGGTTTCTGATGATGGATGGACGGATGTTTGTTACTCTTTTACGCAAAAACTACTCTACTGATTTTGATGAAATATTGCATGGTAGTAGTTTAGGCTCTGGATTAGCACATAGGCTACTATTTATCCCGAAAAAGTACAGTACAGTACACTGCACAGTGTTCCCGTCGTACACTGTATTTACGCGGGCGGAGCCGCGGGCAAAAGCTAGACCATACTAATGTCATAAACGCGAAAGTTTATATGTATGGATATGTGGATGTTTGTTACTCTTTAACGCAATAACTACTAAACTGATTTTATATGGTATGGTAGCAGTTTATAGACTCCGGATTAACACATAGGAACCGATTTTGATGAAATTTGGCACAAATATAGAGTAGAGTACAAGGAAGAACATAGGTTAATTTTTATCGCGGCATAATGTGCGGTTTCCGCGAGATTTAATTTTGTCGTACGAAGTCGCGGGTAGTTTGAAATAAAATGCCTTGTGGCGTAATTCAAATTCTCAAAAGCTTTATGGAATTCAGGACGGAGGGTCGTTTTTGTTCACTCTTCACGCCTGTTTGAGGTTTGAGGCTTGAATTTCATTACCCAGAACGGACTAAAGTTAATTAAATTGTCGCCCAGCATCCTTAGTCTGACTACCATATTAATGCGTTTTGTCTGCACACGAATAGACATACTGACAGATAATATAGACAAAATGACAGCTTAATTTTGTCAATCTGTCATTTTGTCTCCTCTTCTAGAAGGGAACCATTTCCACGGCGGTTATGCTAATCGTGCTGGTGCGAAATTCGAACACATTTCAGTTAGACTTGTAATAATTAAGCCACTGAGCCGAATACATAAATAACATTATAATTATATTACAAACGGGAAAAAATTGTTTGTATGCATAGTTTATAGAATCAGGTGTTACTTTGGGAAATAGCATAGCATACAATTTTATTAATATTATATGTGGCTATATCCCGCAAAAATGTACCCGCAACCTGCAAGCAAATGTGTGAACTGTAAGTGCACGCATAGGCAGTGTGGGAGGAGGGAGGTGCTTTACGCATGCTTATGCGCGCACTCACACATATGCTTGCAGGTTGTGGGTATTTTTTCGCGCGATATTGCTAGATATAATATTAATTAAATTATTTGTATGTTTGTTTGTTTACATTGAATAGGCTCCGAAACAACTGGACCGATTTTGATGAAGTTTGGCACAAATTTAGTTTAGACTACGGGGAAGGACGTAGGCTACCTTTTATCGCGCGAAATTGTACGGTTGTACGAAGTCACGGGAATATCTAGTAAATAATAATAATTGTTATGTGCGAGCTGAAGCGCCGTCGATGTCTAATTTATGGCGTGGTTAGTACTCGTCAGTAGCCGCTAACGAAGTGTTAGTTGCGGCGTGTGGAGTCATCTGTGGTTAAAGTAATACTACAAATTCTAAATGTGTCATCAGAATCTACATTTAAAGCAATATTTCTAAGCGATTCTTTCGGAGAGCTTCGAAATTCCCCGATGATACGTTTACAGACGCGCTGCAGCGCCCGCTGCCAGATAATATACACACACCGGCATATTTAGCGGAACATAAAATAAAGGTTTGATATCAGTATCATATAAGGTTGCTGGCTGGTTTATACGTCATTTAATTTAAAAAGAAATATTTTCAAATTAAGAAAACATCTGAACAACACATTTTATGCAATTGTTTAAATTTTTTTCAAATACACCTTATTTGGAGTGAACTTCGAATATTTCTTCCTTCTGAGTTTGATTTAAAATTTCATTGAAATACTGTTTTTTGTTAGTTTTTTTTTAATCGCGTATCTTTTTGGAGTTGAGGACTGAATTATGCCTGACTTAGCCCCAACGGAGATTGCCAGGGCACTCGAAATGCGAAAGAATGGTCAAACCTACAGAGTGATATCCAGAGATCTTCGTCGACCAGTTTCAACGATCTATCGCTGCGATTGGATACTGCAGCAGTATCCAACGGTTCAGGGAGACCGGTACTTATGTGAGAAGTGCAGGACAAGGCAGAAAAAGACGCACTTCGTGTAGGGATGATCGTTTCATTCGGCTTCGTGTACGTAGGAACCCCCGTTTGACGGCCGTCCAAGCCCGACATGAGTTAGAAGCAGTGCGGAGTGTAACCGTAAGTGAGCGTACGGTACGAAGAAGGTTCGAAGAAGCTGGTTTGGGTTCATTTGTGCCCGTCAAGGCTCCAAGGCTCGAGGTAAATCATCGTAGAAACAGGTTAACTTTTGCTCAGGAACATCGACTTTGGAACGCGGACCAATGGAGTAAGGTACTGTTTAGTGATGAGTGCAGAATTCTCTTAAATCAAATTGACGGCAGGCAAAGAATATACAGACGCAAAGGAGAACGATACATTCAGACAAATTTTGAAACTACAGTTGCATACGGTGGTGGATCAATAATGGTTTGGGCGGCCATTTGTTTGGGAGCTCGCACAGACTTGGTAGTGATTGACAGAGGGAGTCTGACTGCTGACCGCTATATCAGATAAGTTTTAGAAGAAAATGTTGTACCGTTTGCCCCATATATCGGTGACGACTTTGTTTGTATGCAGGACAATGCTCGGCCGCATAACGCTCGGGTAACTCAAGCTTATATTAATGATATGAATATCACTGTTATGGAGTGGCCGGCGAGATCACCGGATATAAACCCAATAGAGCACGTTTGGTACTTGCTGAAAAGAAAAGTTAAGTCCAGAATTCCAGCTCCTGCCAACGTGGGTGAACTGCAAATCACCGTAGTTGAGGAATGGCGGAGACTATCCCAGGAGACCATCGATAACATCATTTTCAGTATGCCTAGACGGGTAGAAACTTTAATAAGAGCACGTGGAGGAAATACGCGATATTAATCACCATTTTTCTAATTTAATTAATTGTTATTTTAATATTAATTTTCACTTTTCCCGGTTACATGAAAAGTTCAAAAATGTACCATTTTTCACAAATAGCAAAATCTAATTCTAAATCTAATTAAAATTTACTCGCAAAATCTGTTCTTAATGTGATCTCATTTTAAGTAAAACAAATGAAACTTTAAATAACAAAAGAAGTGTAGTAAGTAGATTTTAAAATAAAACCATATTGTTTTAATTATGGACCTTTTTTTTGTGTTCCGCTAAATATTGTGTGTTTATTCAGATTACTGTGTGTGTCTTCTCGAGGCTAGGTGAATTTTACTAGCGTAGGTTTAATTTTATCGACAAAACAACCTTCTTTTGGGGGTCGCAATCCTCACCTCGAGCTACAAGCAATTGAATATTTTATGTTTTGGTTACTACCTTGCGTTGAATAAATCTAAATAAATATTATTTTTATGACCTACGTATGTACATCAAAAGGGTTTAATTTTATTCCTAAGAATATTTTTTACATCATTAAATCATTTGTTTAATTACTTATTCAGAAAAAATCTTAAAAAATACATTTGACTAAAAAAAGTACTTTTTTTATAAATAGTTTTCAATCTAGACCGTTTTTTGAAGTTAACATTTCTATAGCCGCGTTGGGCACTTTTTGATTTTTGAATTTAACGTAACGCATTTATGTAGGGATTTTGCGTTATTGACCAATTGGTCTCGGGTTCGAATCTCGGTCAGACAAAATGTTTTTATTTCTTTTTCTTTTATAATTTCTTAATACTTCTATCGGCAGTCCCTATAGTTGCCATTATTTTTTTATTATTATTATTATTTATTTTTTTTATTTCTGATGACACTTTATACAATTTGACGTAAAATACAACACCAAATGTTTATTCCTTCTGCTGACAATCGGCTGTTGAATGTATAGAAATACCCTAAATTTCTATTATTTTGTCAAGTCCTTAAGCATTGTTGCTATGTTTTCACGAGCGTTTTTAGTGGTCGCGACCGAACTGTAAATAGAACTATGCGCTAATACAATAGAGCTGAAAATCGTCGATTGATACTTCGATTTTCAGCTCTATTTACTATACAGTTTTTCCTTTGCGATCACAAAAAAATCGGGTACAATGGCTGAGTGATTGAAGTTTGAATAGCTACCATTTATTTGGATCCCGGCATATAATGAACGGAAAGGCGTCGCATTGGCTGGCTATTTCACAACATGGCCTTGGTATAAAGACTAGATGAATTCAAGCGACTTCCCTCATGGTTTTCTAACTTTTACTATTCGTGTATTGACTCTAAGGTCGCAGCTTTGGATTGATACGGAAACTGAGACACTACATACGCATTGAACATACGATCGGAAATACTAATGGAACTGCTCGTTATTTATTTCGTTCTAATTATGAACGTGATTTATTATTATTTACTAATTTATTTATTCAATTATTCATGTTTATCGTGAACTTCGCCTGAGTTCTAATATTGGAATGGGACATTTGAGTCTGGTCAAAGGCCTTAAGGATTCTTTCATCATAATAAATATCTATGAACGCTTCACATTACGTCAATCTGGCCCCGTGGTAAATATCCGAAGAACTTGTGTTACGGGTACCGGACAACGGGAACTACGAGTATATATATTACTTTTATACTCTACATAAATTTAATATTTTTTGAGTAATAATAATAATATATTAAATAACCTTTGCCCGGCTTTGCTCACGGTATATTAGGATCAGTGCCTTTAGTCAAGATTCATTTGATAATTTCGACGGCGAAGTTCGAAATCAAAAATGTATGGGATTTGACCATAAATCATCGTTATGTGACATGTCGCTTGCGATGCCTGATGTCCAATCCCATACATTTCGTTAACAAACTTTGCCATCGAAATTTTCGAATGCACCTTGACATACACTTGTATGGACACACCGACACACCGACGACGTATTGACGACCCACTCCAGGTTCGCACGGAAAAAGAAAACAATTTCTGTCAAAACCCTACTTCTGAGGTGAATATCGCTGAGGTGGATATATCGGTAGATATAAATGATAATCAGCGTGGCAAGAGTTATTATCTGAGATAGGTTTGAAATCTGTTGGTGGGTGGGGACGATTTTTTGCATGGTCCTTTGGCGCAGATATAGAGTTGACCACGGGAAAGGACATAAGCTACTTTATATCGCGGTAAAATGTACGGTTCCGGCGTGATTTCTTAATGCGCCCTCTATGCCGCGGGGAACATTTAGTTGCACTATAATTACAATTTAAATTTTTTTCAGACATAAAAATATATACAGATAAATAATAATAATCGTGTCGCTCAAAGAGCTATGGAGAGGGCTATGCTCGGAGTCCCTCTACGTGACAGGACCATAAATGAGGAAATACGTAGTAGAACTAAAGTTACCGACATAGCCAAGCGCATTAGCGAGTTAAAGTGGCAATGGGCTGGACATATAGCCCGTAGAACCGATGCCCACTGCGGACGAAAGGTTCTCGAGTGGGGACCACGAACTGGACGTAGAAGCGTAGGACGGTCTCCCACCAGGTGGACTGACGACCTGAGAAGGCAGGGAGTCAGTGGATACAGGCCAGGTGCGACCGGTGGCTCTGGACATCTATGACCTATGTCCAGCAGTGGACGTCACCACTCACCAGGCTGAAGCGACGAAATAATAATAATACTTATTTATTTAATATATATCACGTCTGTCTAGTTCTAGGAAGTTCGTGCTAAGTCGAACTTGATAATGTTCACTACACAAAAATGTATTTAACAAATTAAAACGAGGCCAATTAGAACATAATATCTTGTATCGGAATTCGGAAAACGTTAAAGCAAAATAAACATAACACAAAATTACACTAATTATGCTGAGTGAAGGCTTTATTATTATTAAGCGACTGATATTTTCCACAGTAGTAACACAGAAAACATATAATTATACTAGCTGCAACCAACAGGCGTTGTTCTGTCCTAACTACGAACATACACCTACTACCTACTCCTACTACCTCTCTACCCAGTGGTGGATTTACACTAGGGGCAGTCAGGGCTAGTGCCCAGGGCGCCGTGCCACCCCGCAAAATTTGCATTTTGCGGGGCGGCAAAATTTGGAAAGTAAAAAAAATATTTTTAGAATTATTTTTTTACAATTATCAAAATTGCACATTATTATAATATAATTAATTCTATTAATTATTAATTTTTTATTTCTTGTTGAAATGAGTTAAAAACTACTAACGTTTTACAATGACTGCAAATAGTCTCAAAAGATTGGCTATTCTATGCATAGAATATGTACGTATACGTCTACTTTAACGTTTAGATTGTGAAGATTTAATCGACCCATTTACAAAGTCAGGTGTGTTTGCCTGACAAACAGATGCAATATAATCATAAGTCATCGTTAGTGCAAAATTCATGATTCTTACAAAGGTATATGATTGGCTTCGCTGGGCGCTCGGTCAATGATTTGTCTATGGATTCAATTGGAACAAAAACAAATATTTTTTTATATTATTGAAGTATACAATATATAATGAAATTTATGCAATGAGCAAGCAATTAGTTATTCTGTTAAAAAAAATAAGATAAAAAACTATAATTTTAAGTAAAATTTCTGTGATAGGGCGGCATTTTATTCAGTGTCCAGGGCGGCACTAATTTTAAATCCGGCCCTGTCTCTACTGCTACAACTCACAGGTGATGTGTAAAAGAGTTATAGAAAATTAGGGGCTATTTGTATTTTAATGGCAAATAAAAAAAAAAAAAACAAAAAACAATCGGGTGGGCCATCCTTATCACCGAGTGGTTGATGTAGTTTACGACCTATTCTTATACCTGCCGGATACACCTGCTTAATCTCATTAAAATCGGTCAATCCGTTTCAGAGGTGTTCTCTAACAAACAGTGTGACAGGAGAATGCAATAAATACTTTTTATTATTTATTTATTTATTATTAAAAAAATGAGATGTACTATGGTCCTGGGCCTCTAGTCAAGGTGCCTTCGTTAAAATTCGAAAAAATCTGTCGAATCGTCTTCTCTTTTGAGATCACGACATTTATGTCTTCACTTTGTTGTTCGAATCAATTCTGTTGTTGATCGATACAGATTTTATTACAGATTTCTTGCCAAATGGTCATAGGACACATATTTTATGCAGATTTCACAGATTACAGATAAATAGTGCAATGATCCTGGCAACACTGCGCAGAACATATAGAAGAAGAATAATTATGGAATTTTTAGTTTTTGTAAATTGTAATTTGTTAGTTTACAATTTCTTTATTTAAGCAAGTAAGAATTAGCTAGTTTGATTATTAAGTTATAAGATTCAACTACCAATAGCCACAAGAAATAGCGTGAAGTTTATAAAAGTTATTTAAAACCTGTCTTTATTTAACAGCAGCGACTCCGAAAAGTTATGCCAGTGTCCCACCGTACCCCCGCGGGGCTCGGAGGTGACAAAGGGGGTAAAGGAGAGCCGCAAGGCTGAGCCTCCTCGAACCGTCAAATATGAGAGCAGGAGGTGCGATGAGGAGGGCTTCATACTGATGGAGAGAGGAAAGATGAGGAAGCCCGCCGTCCGCGACCACCGCGGTACCGCACCCAGCGAACCCGAGCAGCGCCTACGGTGCGAAGTGCGCGCCACACCGCTGTACGTGTCCCGCCTGCACGGGTCACGAAGGTCGAGGACGTCATGGACTACATCCGAAAGAAGACATCTTTCACCTGAAGGGTCGAGTGCCTCAGTACTCTCTCTCCACAAGGTCAACTTCAGTTCCTTTGTGGTGAGAGTACCCACGTACGAGGTGGAGGAGTTCTGGTCGACGGACGTGGTCTACCGGAGATTTCATGGAAATGAAACGAAGCGCACATCACGTTGCCAAAAAAAGACAATACATGATAAACTACAGTGTGTGTGTAAGAGTGAATGTAAATAATATAGAAAATAAGATTTATATATATTGTGTATAGTATAAAATAATTGTGTGTGTGTGTGTATATATTATAAATAGTATAAAAATATATATTATCTGTTGGGTATCATACCCGTAACACAAGTTCAACTTAGCACGGGATTGGATTGACGGGATTTTTAAAATATAACTATGTATATATTAATATTGTTCTATATATATTTTTATGTGTGTCTGAATAAATTAAATTGAATTAGAAATTGAAAATTGAATTGATTTTTTTTACAGTCTTGTCAGCTAAAAAAGCCTTTAAAAACAATCACTTCATTCAACAAACAACTTAGACTTACCAGTCAATACAACTTAAGCTTGGATTTATTAAATAATATTATTCACACGGTAAAAACAATAAAGACTGCTAAGTATTGAGTAGTCTAACAAATAAATAAAAAGTAGGTGTATTTAATTAACACTCATTTCTAACAGTAAAAAAACATTCAAAATCATGAGTAGTATTCTTCATGATCATCATGAGTAGTATATTTCATGAGAAGTATTCTTGAATTCTGAAGTTCATTATAATATTATGATTATAAGTTACATTTTGTACATATGTTAAAATATCATTAAATTTTATAAAAAGTTATAAATTTTTATTACTAAATACAAATCTTTATTTCTAAGGAAGTTTCAGACAAACTTGCTTAAGAACGACATTTGCTACTATAATTTAGGTAGGTACCTAAAGGTATACACCTAAAGATTGCTTTCAGCTAGTACAGTAGTGTGTAAAGTTTACAAACTGCGATTAAACTACAAAATAAGAAATTTATATAAAAAATAAAGATTTGAATACATGAATACAATGAATTAAATACTAGGTATTGACAATAATTATGAATACTTTAGATTGAATTCTATTGACTTTTAAGCAATATTCAACGCAATAAGCGCAGATAATGACTTTTTTTTCCAATCATTAATTAAGAATTTCCAATCATTATTATTCACAAAGAACAGCTGATCAATAAAATCCGCCATATTGTTCGTAATTAGAGATAAATCCACATTCCTAGGTGTCTTGATCGTTGGGTCGGTAACGATCAGGACGACTATCTGCTAAGTGTCACTTAAGGCCTCTTGTCTAGGCATTGTATGGAGAAAAGCGTTTGAGCAATTCGCTGTTTGAGTGATTCGTTAGCCTAATCGTTCAAAATGGCTGTTTGGCTCCCATTTTTTTTAAAGATACGATTGAACATGTCATTTAACACCCACTTCTGTCAATCCCATACATTTTTTGTTAGCGATGTTCGCCGTCGATATTAGCGAATGCATCTTGACTAGACGCCCTGGTCATAACTTGCAGCCTTGGCATTTGTAAACTTCGAGTGACTAATATGCACCGGCTCAAAAAAAAAAAAAAAACCAGAGAACGAGATTGTCTCTTCAGTAATATTAGTAATATAATATTATTAATGATTTATCGAGAAAATAAAATATCGATCATTTGATAATGGTTGAAGAGTCGACTTTCAATAATAATTTCGTGTAAATAGAAAAATATAGATATTTTCTCATTTTTCCTTTTCAGGTACTATCGAACAAGTTGCTGCTCGACCAGACATACGATCAAAATCGCTATTACAAATCTGAATTCTGCGAGATTAGGTATTTGAAGCGTTCCTGACATTTCGCATTTTGTAGTAATTTTGCAGTTGTATTTATCGTTTTTATTGAAAAAGGTCAATAAATTAATGCTTTAAAATTATAAAATTATGAAGTAACAATCGTTCTGGTATAAATTTTGCTTAGTAATATTATCGCAGATAGGAGAAATTCACAGTAAACTTGAAGTGATTTTCGAAGTTTTTTTAGCTTAGAATATTTTTTTTTCTATATTAAATCAAAGATATTTCAAAATTCTAAGGCCGCTACAAACTATACGACAGTAAAGGAGATAACATTCTAATTTTATTCATTCATTTGCTTAGAACAGTAGTTCAATCCAGGAGCTCAAAAAGGTGCCTTCGGTGCATTTTATGAAAATCTTTCTCTGCAATTTTGGGTTTAATTAAAAATTTAAGCAAAATTTACAAAAAGTGAGACCGCTACGTACTAGGCCAATAGCTATTCTGCACTATTCAATATGTCAAAATTGTTAATGTATTTTTGTTTCTGAGATCAAGAACGCCATAATTGGCCATTTTACGCAAAAAAACATAGTCGAGATGTAATCTCTCTTAACAGCGCAGTTAAATCGTGCGCTCGCAAACATACTCACGACGTGTAAATACGCAGTTCAACGTCTGCTATCGTTGCGGTCACTTCCTTTGTGATTAAATATTTAAACATATTTTCCCTTGAACTAGGACCTAGTTCAAGGGAAAATATGTAAAACCGGTCGAGCAGAAACTTTCCGATATTGTACAACCAGCAAAAAAGTCTACAAGTATTGAATAGTAGATTTAATTTTAAGTCTGCAAATAAAAAAAAATCTACTTTAATTAATTATACGAGAAAAGTCCTTTTATAATCGTTTATTAAATTATATTGTCTACCTTTATTTCCCTACTATTTAATTGTACATTTGTATTTAATAATATATTAGGTCTTTACCTATGAAATTGCCGTTTTGTATGAAAAAATTTAAACGAATTTTTTTCATGTAGGTATTTTTTATTTGTATTAATCGAAGTATCAAACATGCAATCAATGCAACTTTGCCAACGCAGTGGCAGTTTATTGATGCCCTTCTTAAAGAAATCTGCTGGTTTTTGGAAATTGTTTAGGTGCTGAACCAGGATCCAACCAACTTGCTGAGCGCTTGCGGTTATCAAACAGAATCTATTTTTCATCGCAGGTAACAATGCGGTTCAAAATTCCTTCATTTGTGTGTCTGTTGAGCAGTGCAAGTCACGTCTCGACGCGTACTTCGCGCTGGTGATCATTGAGTTCGTGGGGCACCCATTTGTCAAGCTTTTTTACCTTGCCAATTTAACGCAAATTTGAACCAATTTTGTTTTGACGCTAACGTCGAAAGCTGCAGCTAATTCAGCCGCAGATTGTGTATCATCAGCTTCCACAATCGCCTTTAATTCGTCATTGTTGAGCAAAGTCTTCGGACGACCGCGAGGTTCATTTTTTAGGTCGAAATTTCCAGAACGGAAGCGAGCAAAGCAATAACAGGTGCTGCGTTGGTTTGTAGTGTTAGCTCCGTAAAGGTCGTTGATGTTGCGTGCCGCTTGTGCCGCGTTGCTGCCACGACGGTACTCATATTCCATAATTACTCGAATTTTTAACGTATCCATGATGACGAAAAAATTGAAATGCGATGAAAATGTAACACTAATCAATAAACAAATGAGTACTTTTGGAAAAGGAATTCCCTGTTTTTAAAATAAAATTAATTTGAAATCAGAATTCTTAGCCAAACAAAAATTATTTTGATTTGAAATGGCCAGTACTGCAGAACGGCAATTTAATAGGTAAATACCTATTAATATAATGTGAATATATTTTATTTTATTAATTTAATATTTTATTAATAAAGTTACTTTACTATTAATTGTAAAGTATATTATTTCAAGTAATACATAACATATTTACAAAATAAAAATAAATAACTTTATTTTGAGTAAAACCCCACTGTTATCCTATTTATTTGGGGAATTATTGTCCAGACTATAAAAATATTCTTTTCATCTTTTCTTATTATTATTTTTAGTTATTATTATTTATATTATTCTTTCTTGTGAGCCGAAATTACGCATTTTTTTAAATATTTTTAATTTTTTTTATATAACAATTAACTTCGTTGGGTGAAAATTCTGTCCTGAAAACTTATTGCATAGTCACAATTCACAAACAGTCAGTAGTGGCTTAATATAATATTTTGTAATAAAATAGCCGCCACTTTTGGAAGTCGGTTAATAAAATAAGGAGACGTCTGTATTAAGATTCTGGAGTTTATCTACTCGTAGGTATATTAATGAAGCTTTAAGCAAAATATATTTCCGAACTCATGCTTAGGGTCAGTGCACACGACGTCACACGGCGCTGCATTTTTTAAGTTAGCCATTCAAAATTGGACATCAGTCATACACTGGGCATGCGCTGTGTAGCGCGGTGCAACCTGACATTCGAAGTCTTACAATGAAAAGTGTATGTTCGTGTGTAATGAATAAAGTACAATTTTGAACAGCTATTTTAAAATTGGAGCGCCGCCTCACGTATCGTTTCGTTTCTGTGTGAATTGGCAAGAAGTGAGGTTGGCCAACCTTACTAATATTGTTAATGTGAAAGTGAGTTTGTCTGTTTGGTTGTTTCTCTATCACGTAAAAACTACTAAAGCGTTCATCATGAAGTTTGGCACAGATATAAATTAGACCTCGGAGAAGGACATAGGTAGATAAAGTAGTTATCGCGGCAAAATGCACGGTACCCGCGTGATCTCTTTTCCCGCGCATGAAGTCGCGGTCAACATCTGGCATGTAATATATATTATTAATGAAAATTGATAATATGATCTCAGGGGTACCCGAGGGACATGCTGAGTCTGTCTTGGGACCGCAACGAAATTAATTAGAAGAAAGTTATGAGGTGTATGAAGTATACCAAAATCGTTACTTAATTCCACGAACTTGGTTTAAAATATAATTTATTGATTTTTTTTATGCCTGTCGATTATGCTCACTTGTGGGCTCTTGTGCGTGTACGATATTCCGGTATCTAACTCTCACGGTAACGGTTTCAAGGTAATTTTACATTACTCGTGAATGTCAAGGCGTACATTACTTTATTACGCAATAATTTACTCCAAAACGTACAAGCAAATTTTTAAGGAAATGTTTCTACAAATGCTCTTAGGCTCCTTCTTATTTCGCAAATTTCCATTTAAAATTTTACTCCTATCAAAGAAACTACTTTAAAATTTATTAGAAAAAAATAATAATAGGGACTGACTTTACCGAGACAAACGCTGCTGCCTGCCGCCCTTTAGCCAAGACACCATCGCTAATTACGATGACGAAGCTAGAAACATAAATGTATGTTATTGACGTATGGCACTCTATGTCACTATGACATAACACACGTTATGTCATATATTTTCAATTCTGAAGATCGTTATTGTAATTAACGATGGCATGTTGGCCAAGCCCTATGTTTAGTATTAAAAGAGACACGTTAAGTTCAGCTCACACCGAAACGACGATACGCAATGCGGCCCTGCATTTTTAAAATAGCGATACAAACTTGTATCTTCTCGTGTAGTAAATAAAGTTCAATTTTCAATCGCTTTCTTAAAAATGCAGCGCCGCGCCGCATATCATCTCATTTCAGTGTGAACTGACGCTTAGAATAATTTTAATAAGTTCGTATCGCGTACGTCGAACTGCGTAGATTTAAAGTATAATATAATTTGACTTCTTTCACAATAAATAATGAATATGAATAACATTTTGTAACACCCGAACATTTATTTCAATGATACATGCATATGCAGCATGTGGTTTAGTGATGTCCGCCGGTCCGATTCGGTGCTGATCGGAGGATCTACGCGAAGGAACTAAGCGATTACCGTCGACCATGGACACTCGCAACACCAGAGGAGTTCAATCTCCAACCTCCTCAACCTTCGGTAACTTCTCTCTAACTAAACTCGGCGAAACACAACGCAAGCGTCATTTCACGCCGGTTTTCTCACACGGCCTCACAGGCCGTGGCATTTACCCGGTTGAGCCGGCCCATTTATGCCGAAGCGTGGCTCTCCCACAATTAAGTAGTCTCTCACTACTCCCACAGTAGATAGAGTCAGCAAAACCATTTTTGTATTAAATAATAATCACTGAAGAATTAAATATAATAGACAATTATATATTCATTATTACAATAATATGTACGAAAGTAAACAAAAAGTGACTAATTCATTGACATTTTTTTAATCTATAAAAAGCTCCGCTTTTTTTTCATGGTTTGTACAACAATTTCTCCAGTTGTATTTCTTTATTAATCCTTACTAATATTATAAATGTGAAAGCGTGGATGTTTGTTACTCTTTCACGCAAAAACTACTGAATGGATTTCGATGAAATTTGGTATGGTAGTAGTTAAAACTCTGAATTAAAACATAGGCTACTTTTTATCCCGAAAAAGTAGTGTTCCCGAGGGATACTGTATTTACGCGGGCGGAGCCGCGGGAAACAGCTAGTATTAAATAATTAAGTTACCACTATTATATGGATGAATGGATGTTTGTTACTCTTTCACGTAAAAACTACTAAACTTATTTTGATGAAATTTGGAATGGTAGTGGTTTAGACTCTGGATTAACTCATAGGCTACTTCTTATCCCAAATAAATAGAGTTCCCGGTGACTACTGTATTGACGCGCGCGGAGCCATGGACAAAAGCTAGGATTAAGTAACGTAATAAATTTCTATTTGGACCAGTAATGTTCCTATTTGCCAAAGCATCGACTAACACCATTCGATCCGGTCCGGTGGATCATGGTGGATCGGTCATGTTCACTAGGATATGTGTCAGTAATCAATTATATTTCAATAAAAACAATGAAAATTGTTTTAAACACTTACGGATTATGTGGCGGTGTACTTTTCTTTTTCCCAACGTCGGGAATCCGTAAGTGTTTAAAACAATGAACAATATTCGCGTAAACATAAGAAAACAATAAAAATATTTAACTCCGTTACCAGTTTCGAGATTTTTCTAGGTAGGCGGGATGAATTAATTATGGCATGTATTTAAACTTGCGACAAAAAATCATCGCTTGGGTCTGAAAAAACCAAAATATGAATACTAAATTATGAAGTTGGCGAAAGAATATAAGGAACAAACAATTTAAAATCTGGTGACTAATTATTACCAGTTTTTTTCACTGAATATTTCAAACTGGCAGATAGATATTATTTTAGCGAACAAATAACTGTCTTGCTGACAATTTGAGAGTACACATTTAATTCAAGAATATGCACACATATTTTCCTTGATGTAGGTAATTCAAAAAACATAATAAGCAGCAAAACGAGTGCACATAAAAAAAAACGTAAAGGAGCGTACAAAACTCCCATTTTTAATTTTTCTCGGAATCGGGGGGTGTAGATATTGAGTAGATTCATTTTATAATTACAAAATGGCGGACATACTTCATTTTAAAAAAATAATATGGGTGTCCTTTTGTAGGTTTCTGGGGGTGCTGATTACAAAAAAGTCATCCAGTTTGAATTTCCAAGATAGTAGATATTAAAAAAATGGATATTGGTGTCCATTTATAGGTTTCTGGAGTCACTGATTATAAAAATTCATTCTTTTTGAAATTTCAAAATGGCGAATATTCATTTTTATGTAAAATTGTATTTTATATTTTTATATTATGGTGACTGGTGAAATTTTAACTACAATATTATTATACAAACGGGTCGTTTTCTATGTTTTTAGGGGTGCTGAATACAAAAATGATATCCATTTGAATATCAAAGATAGCGGACATTTATTTAAATGAAATTAGGTTTAGGTTTAGGGGATGTTAATTACAAAAAAAATTAGTTTATATTTCAAAATGGCAGATATATTTTAATCTCAAAAATGATGCGTCCTAGTGAAAAAATAATGAAATTTCCTCTCCCTTAGTAGTTACTAACGCAACGACACCTTTTGTTCATGACGGGAGAAAAAGAAATTTGAAAATCCTAAATTTTCCGTAATTTCTATAGCTTTATATATCGTTCGTATCGCAAAGTAGGCATTGCCAATTTTTTTTCTATAATCACTTCTATCTCGGAAACGGTATGCACCGTTTCCTACTGGATAAATAATGAAGATTTCCTCCCCTTAGTAATTCTGCAACCACATATTTTCTTAACGTTGGGAGAGTAAGAAATTTGAAAATCCTGAATTTTCCAACATACATTCTATAGCTTTATACATCACATGTATCTCAAAATAGAGCATTGTCATATTTTTGTTCTATAATCGTTTTTATCTCGAAAACAGGTATTCCTACTGAAAAAATAGTCCCAAGTAACCCCGGGGCCCCGTAACCATGTATTTTCTTTATGATAAGAGTTTTTTTAAAATCCTTAATTTCCAAAATATTCTATAACTTATTAGTCAGCATCCGCAATAACTTTTAAATTAGTATTCATGTTATTTTTACGAATAGTTAAAATTCTCCATTTTGGGAATTGAAATTGGAAGACAATTTTATAATCAGCGCCCCAGAAACCTGGAAAAGGACACCCATATTAATTTTAATGAAAAAAAATACGCCATTTTGAAGTTTCAAAATGGAAAATTAAATAATTTTCATATTATTCTGCACCCCTAAAAATCTTGAAAACGACACACATACCAAAGGAAAAAGGTAGGAAAACCAACAGTATAAAAAAATGCGATTTTCCGTAGCCTACAAATAGAATTTTTAGCAGCCATTAATTTATCAACCCAATCTGATTTTATACCCGCATGCATCGTATAATAGTCACCAACTCGGAAATTAAGTCGCCAACTTATAAACAATTAAATTTCGCTACTTTTTATTTGCCGATTTTTGTATTTTTTGTCACCTGAGTGCTTTCGTCAGCTTAGTAATTTAGTCGCCAACATATTAATTCGCTGCCAAATTCAGTAATACAGTATGCTAATGTGCAGTCGCCAACTTAGTTTTTGTGTTCGCAAGATTAAATAAATCCTATTAATTATTAAGATTTTGTATCCGCCTACTAAATCACACAATTATTCTTATAATAATTAAACTTGTTAATTTTCCTCGTTTTGCGGGTAATTTAAGAGGAATTAAACAAAAAATTACTAAAACTACTAAAAAATTAAACTTTTACCTCAGACCTTGAGATTATGATAAACGAGCCAGTAGGCTGTAGCCAGTGTGAATGATTTCAACAGGTATAATTTACTATTACAGTGAGTCACTCGTCAACACTGGACAAACATTATCACTGTTATATATACTAATATTATAAAGAGGAAAAGTTTGTTTGCATTGAATAGGCTCTGCAACTATTGGACCGAGATTGATGAAATTCGGCACAGACATAGAGTGGACAACGGGGAAGGACATAGGCTACTTTCTATCGCGAAAAAAATGCACGGTTTCTGGAATTAACTTCTAAGTCGCGAACAACATCTAGTACTTAATAAACTTAAAAAAAAAACTAACTTGAGGTGTATAAATAATCGTCTAGATATTTAATACTTTTATCGGATGGATTAATTTGAATATTTTTTATGTTTTAGTAAATCTACGTTTACAAGAGTTTCATATTATTATAGTCTAGGTTCTTATCTATTATCAATAGACGAAGTTAGTGAATGGTTTTTTTGTTCTTCCGTTATGTTAAAATCTTTTTAGAAATGGACTTTGTTAAAATCTGTTCAGATCCAATTCAATCTAAGCTGAAGCAAATGTTTTTAAGCTGAATTGTCCTAAGTTTTTCAATTTCAAATTCTAGTTTTTTTGTTTTATTCGGGGGTGAAAACCCTACAGCTGGTGAAACGACACGACACGATAGGAATATTAACAGTACTTACAGAGTACAGTGCAACAAAGTCTTTAATACCATAGGCTATTAGCCTTATTTAGCCCATGAACTTGCCATGCGCCTGGCACTTTCAAGTTCAATAAAATGTTATCTTTGGTCCCCGTGGGTAATTATTGTACAGCCTCCGTGGTCTAGTGGTTAGAGCTTGGGTCTCGCCTCGAAGGTCGTGGGTTCGATTCCCGCATTGGAACAACAAAAAATGTTGTTTCCAAGTTTGGTTAGGACAATGCAGGCTGATCACCTGATTGTCTGACAAGAAAGATGATCCATGCGTCGGATGGGCATGTAAAAAGTCGGACCTGCGCCTGATCTCTCGCCAGTCGTGTCGGTTATCCGTCCCACTGGGTTACGTAGTAAAGGTAGAGAGAGTGCTCTTGAGTACTGCGCACACACTTGGACACTATAAAATTACTCTTGCGTAACTGGCCTGGTTTCAATGAAACCGGCCACCGTCGCCGAAGCCGGTGTCCCCACACCGGGAGAAAAATGTTAAAACCCCAATATCCTTTACAGTCAATTTCATTCTCATCAGCATTAGGACGGGACATACTTTAAGTGTGCGATAGTTATAGAATATGATGAAATTATTCTATTCTATAAATGCATTTACATGCATTTACATTTAGACGACCTCTGTGGCTCAGTGGTTCTGTGTTCCTTGGTAGCACGGGGCCAGATTGACGTGGTGTGAAGCGTCCATAGATATTATTATTATTATAATTATTATTATATATTTACTATTTCTTGCTAATGGTGTAGTGGGGCTGTTATTTGGACAAGTTTTAGCTTGTAGAAATAATTTTAATATTTTAATTGTAAACTGAACCGGTTGGCCGTTATAGTATGTTACTCGTAAGTACAGTCTGGCCATAAATACTGTTACAATTAAAAATAAACAAAATATTACATTCGAATTTGGAATCTGTCAATTTTATATGATTGTTCATTGGGTTTTCTCATTTTGGCGCCAATACATTGTACAATATTTTGCGATATTAAAATGGAGTGGGGTGATAAAGAGAATCGAATGGCTGTGATTGCATTACACACAGTAGGTATGGAGCCAAATGCAATTTTTAAAACTCTCCATACGCTTGGTATAGTAAAATGTTTGTGTACCGGGCTATTAATAGGTACAATGAGACTTCCTCTGTTTGTGACAGAAAAAGATCTGGCCGTCCACGTAGTGTTCGTACGAAAAAGGTGGTGAAAGCAGTGAGGGAAAGAATTTGAAAAAATCCTGTCCGAAAGCAAAATATTTTATCTCGGGAGATAAAGATAGCACCTAGAACCATGTCGCGTATTTTAAAAGATGACTTAGGACTTGCAGCCTATAAGAGACGTACTGGTCATTTCTTAACTGATAATTTAAAAAAGAATAGGGAGGTAAAATCGAAACAATTACTGAAGCGTTACGCAAAGGGAGGTAACAGATTTTTTTTTTTTTACGGATGAGATTTTTTTTACAATTGAGCAACATTTTAACAAACATAATGACCGCATTTATGCTCAAAGCTCTAAGGAAGCTTCCCAATTAGTCGACAAGAGTGCAACGTGGGCACTATCCGACTTCAGTGATGGTTTGGTGGGGTATTAGCTTTGTGAGTCACGTGAAAACGCCTCATATAAAAGTCGTAAAAACAGGTGACGCTGCTAATGTTGCGACGAAATGTATGGCCATATGCACAAAACTTCTGATATCTTCGAAGTTTGCGCATTTACGTTCATACATATCATCTTCTCGGAACCTTCACTTGCGTTTGCCTTCGCATTCTAGAAGTAATAGAACTTTCTAGAGGTCGGCTCTAGCGAAGCTAGGACTAGGAATTGTTTACTACGATTTAAATGGAGTTTCCACGTATGACAATCGTAAGTTTTTTATGGTTCAATAACATTATTATATATTATTTTTTTATTAAAATTAGTTCCAAAATTTAATCGATCATCAAAAATTAATAAAAAATTTTTTTAAACTGCTCATCATTATAGATTATATACCTGATTTAAATTGACATACACGATCGAAAATATTACAATTAATCAATGTTTTTGCTCAGGTTACAAACGTGACATTATTATCCTACTCCTATTATAAATAGGAAAGTTTGTGAGGATAGATGTATGTAAGGATGTTTGTTACCCTTTCACGTAAAAACTACGTAACGGATTTCGATGAAATTTGGATGGTAGTAGTTTAGGCTCTGGATTAAAACATAGGCTACTTTTTATCCCGAAATAGTACAGTATTCCCATGGGATACTAAATTTACGCGGGCGGAGCCGCGGGCAATGGCTAGTTATTAATAATTATTGATTTCTAAGAAACACTTGAAACAATGCACTTAACACATTTAAGGGGGCTCAACCACATCTGAAAGAACACGTAATAACACAAAGGGCTAGATGACCCTTTGGGGGCTAAACACTCACCGGCGACCCTCCAGGCGACGGCCGCGGCCGCGCACGTGAGCAGAACCGCCGCGCGCAACATAGTATTTGACACTGCGCGCGCGCACCTTCGCCGGGCTATATAAACTCCGCGCACCACAATTAGTTGATAGTTACAAAAAAAAACAAAGAAAAACTTTACCATAATATTAAGTTCGCATAGCACATGCTTTATTGTTTACTTGTGGTGTAAACAAATACATAAACTTAGGTATATAGATTATGAAATTAATCAGATTATTTTAACTGCTTTGCATGTTAAAATTTAACACAAACATAAGTTTCTATTTATATGATATTGAGACGTTAGTACCTTTTTTTTATTTTAAATATGAAATGCATTAGTTTTTGACAAGACTGGTTTTTTAATTTCTTTTAAATATACTACTATATCAGACAATGACAATGTATATTACATGTTACAAAACACAATTCGATTTCAAAGTTGGTAGAGG
The DNA here is from genome assembly GCA_963565745.1 of Phengaris arion. Classification (NCBI taxonomy): domain Eukaryota; kingdom Metazoa; phylum Arthropoda; class Insecta; order Lepidoptera; family Lycaenidae; genus Phengaris; species Phengaris arion. The sequence continues at coordinate 27,240,807 of OY751433.1, forward strand.
ATTGCTACATAGTAATAATGCCGCTATTGTGTTACCTGTGTAAATAGTGTGTTTTTATTTTTTTCTTTTAAATTATTTTTTATGTTGTGTACACAATCAATAATATTTCACCCATTCATTAATAACTTGATAGAGCAAAAATATACTGCAGCGGTGCAGCTGCAAGTTACTATTGTTGGGGCGTGCAAAAGTAAGTTGCAAATCGGGTAACAAAAATTATTCATAACAATATACCATAGAGATATACTAGTAATAATGTAGTAGCAAAAATATTGGCAAATGCAAAAAAAATCGCAATTTAAAATGAAAAATCCAAATCAGAAAATCCAAAGTATAAACATGTTTTAGATAATTTAAGTTATCTCTATATATTTTGATTGCTAATAAGTTACTAGGATATTACATAACATTGAATGGATTAAAATAACTAAATTATTATCTAAACTATAAATATAAGTATAAGTTATTGTCTAAATGAAAAATAAAAAAGGGCTATAGGCAAAAAACTGAATCTAGGTCGGAGGCTGCGGGTAGAGTACCTAGGAGGCTGGCAGCATTGCTTAATTCATGGACAGATGATTAATAATATTAGCTTTGCCAATGATATGGTGTTACTGAGCCCATCGATTAGTGCCCTTCGCAAACAGACAGTTCCAACAGATACCTGAAGAAAATTGCTATTAAACTAGAAAGTCCTATATGGAGACACTGGACTAATCTCCATATTATGTAATATAATATTAAAAGAATTTCATATTATGTACTTTCACTTTACTAACATAGTTGTAAGAACACTTGTGCAATACTAACACAACTATGGATCTATGGTCTGAAATAAAGTATTATTTAATTAAGAATTGTGTAATGTGTCGAGCTAGCGAACGGTCGCGCTCCGCGTTATACATATGCAGCAAATATTAATTATTTAATTAATATTTTGTTAATCGCGCGGCTGATTGCCGCTGCACGTGATCATGGTGCTCGTGGCCAATGAGTTGCTGGCGTTTATCCAGCATGCCATCGACACCATGGACGAGGTCAGCATAATGTAGATCTGCAAGTCTTCCTTCACCAGCGAGGAGATTTGCGAAGGCAAGCATTTAATGTACGAGACGCTCGGCCAGAGCGCGAAAATGCCATCGCTACGCAGAGATGGAACCGAAAGAAGCGTACAGGACATCATCTCCCTGCTAAAGCAGACGGATCTGGATGAAGTGCCAGCTTTTGTAGCGAAAAAACTGCATAAGCTGCCACCGGTGACACTGGACCACGTCGACGTCGTCAGCCTACTGAAGGACATCAAGTTCCTGAAGGAAGAACTGACCGAAGTTCGAGGTAGATTGCACGCATCAGAGTCTACCATAAGTGATTTAAGTAGTGAATTATCACAGTTAAAAAATGTTAATTCAATATGTAGGTCACCTGGTGCAGCAAACGTAGCTGTCCTTCATCGTCGAGGCGCGCAGGCGGTCACGTTTAGCCCGTCGCGTTATCCGACGGGTCAACGAACATCGTCGCTGCCGCCCCTGCTGCCCGCTCCGCGTCCGCGAAGGAGCCGGTGCCAAGTTACGCAAGTGTCGCAGTTTGCGTCCCCTCGCCACCTCCACCGCGTCCGAAAATCAATTACAGGGGACAGAAGAAAAAAAAAACAAAAAAAAACCATCGCGGCACCGCACCCAGAGGATCCGAGCAGCTGTTGTGGTGTGAGACTCCCCCGACACCGCTGTCCGTGTCCAAATCAAATCAAATCAAATCAAATCAAATCAAATCAAATCAAATCAAATCAAATCAAATCAAATCAAATCAAATCAAATCAAATCAAATCAAATCAAATCAAATCAAATCAAATCAAATCAAATCAAATCAAATCAAATCAAATCAAATTAACATTAACATTAACATTAACATTAACATTAACATTAACATTAACATTAACATTAACATTAACATTAACATTAACATTAACATTAACATTAACATTAACATTAACATTAACATTAACATTAACATTAACATTAACATTAACATTAACATTAACATTAACATTAACATTAACATTAACATTAACATTAACATTAACATTAACATTAACATTAACATTAACATTAACATTAACATTAACATTAACATTAACATTAACATTAACATTAACATTAACATTAACATTAACATTAACATTAACATTAACATTAACATTAACATTAACATTAACATTAACATTAACATTAACATTAACATTAACATTAACATTAACATTAACATTAACATTAACATTAACATTAACATTAACATTAACATTAACATTAACATTAACATTAACATTAACATTAACATTAACATTAACATTAACATTAACATTAACATTAACATTAACATTAACATTAACATTAACATTAACATTAACATTAACATTAACATTAACATTAACATTAACATTAACATTAACATTAACATTAACATTAACATTAACATTAACATTAACATTAACATTAACATTAACATTAACATTAACATTAACATTAACATTAACATTAACATTAACATTAACATTAACATTAACATTAACATTAACATTAACATTAACATTAACATTAACATTAACATTAACATTAACATTAACATTAACATTAACATTAACATTAACATTAACATTAACATTAACATTAACATTAACATTAACATTAACATTAACATTAACATTAACATTAACATTAACATTAACATTAACATTAACATTAACATTAACATTAACATTAACATTAACATTAACATTAACATTAACATTAACATTAACATTAACATTAACATTAACATTAACATTAACATTAACATTAACATTAACATTAACATTAACATTAACATTAACATTAACATTAACATTAACATTAACATTAACATTAACATTAACATTAACATTAACATTAACATTAACATTAACATTAACATTAACATTAACATTAACATTAACATTAACATTAACATTAACATTAACATTAACATTAACATTAACATTAACATTAACATTAACATTAACATTAACATTATACATATTTGATACATTTTTGATTTCGAACTTCGCCGTCGAAATTATCGAATGCATCTTGACAAAAGACCCAGGTTACATCGTGCGTTTTAAGATATCGAGATCTGCAGTCTAGAATAGCCATATTTAGTGAATCGTACTATGAAACAGCAACTATTGATTTCAATAGTTGCTGTTTGCCTTAACCCACACTTTCTATCCAACTTAGGCCTTTTCAAGCACACACGGCATTCTCACAACATCAGCGTCATCATCATCATCACAACGTCAGCCTAGTCCAGAGGAATGACAGGTCAACCATGTGTGGGTTTTCTAACAATGTTTTCCTTCACCGTTGGAGCGTGGGTATAATGGCACTTGAGATCTGAAAAAGTCTCATTGGTACACGCCACAACCTGGGAATCGAAACCTGCACCCTCTCGAGTGCGAATCAAACGGTCTACCCACTAGGATACGGAGCTCCATGCTAAATCAAAAAGCTTATATGGTATATATTTTTTTATATAAATTTATTTTTAACGTCACTGGTATAGGCAGTTCGGGCACCGTATGACGTTGACAGTGTTGATACACGTCACAGACACGTCACGCGTAGAGGGATTTGCGTAGGGAAACGAGATGTCTCATTCATTTACATGAAACTGAAGTTGATGGTAATTTTGTTTAATAAGTGGAGATTAAAAAGTGGAGATTGGAATCCACGTGTACGAGTGACCGAGTGAACGACCAGTAGTGCTGGCGCTATTCATGTATTTAAAAATAATAATATTATTATGTTAAAATATGTGGCATCACAAATCAGGTCCTACAAAGTTCAGACACTATCTACGCGAATAAATAAAATTGAAGTGCCTGCTTGTAATTTTAAATTAATAGCTTTGCTTAAATATAATGCATAATAAGATATTTATGTGGTACCTACACCAAAAAATTATACTTTTAAATTTAAATAATAATAAAGTCGGACAAAAATATTTTTTTGTCCGACTGTCCGACGGACATCCGTGGCTGTCTATTTGTTCTGGGTAATCTCTGAAACTGCTTTACCGATTTTTAAAGGACTTTCACTGGCAGATAGCTGATGTTATAAGGAGTAACTTAGGGTTCCGTTTATTAAAATAGGTTTCTATTTCCATTAGTGAAGTTGAGGACATCAGCTAGTCTTGTACTATAAACGAGCAATAAATAATATATTTTTCTTTCGTTGCCTTAATTGAGTTTTTGCGCTTGCTAACTGTCAAAGTGCGTGGCTCAGCGACAGATTAAAGAAAGAGGAACATATAAACAGCTACATAGCTTTCGATTTAATTGCACTATTACAAGGATACGACGTGTCCACGATTGTGTGTAAAAATAGTAAGCCGTTGAAGGGGACGTCAAAATGTTCAAATTTTGATCAATTTGGATTGTTCTATAAAAGCTGTTTCTAAGTACGTAAGTATTTATATTTTCTACTCAGTGGCTCAGCTATTTGGCAAATTGGAGTATCGTTTTTACCAATATTTTTGTGATTTTTTTTTTAATACAGGCTATCTGTTATCAAAATTTTTTTCCTACTTCTAATTACTAGGTGCCATTAGTTTAATTGTGTACTCATACTAATACTAAGAACTCACGGAGCGGTTTTGTCCCGCGCCCGCCACGGTCGTCGAACTGCGGTTCTATTTCTACACTCACGAGACCGCGGTTTTGCGCGGTCGCGCAGCCGCCGCGGTTGAGGTTATCGCCCGCAAACGTGGCGGGCGGGCGAAGATCGCAGGACGCGCGGTTGGAAAAAGGCAAATATATATTTACAATAACATTTCTGAATTTCGCCCGCCAACCGAACGCAGAGCGCGTGGGCGAAACCCGCCGAGGCTGCGGGTGACCGCGGCCCGATTCTAGAAGTCGCCCGCCGGTGCAACGACCCGCGAACAACCGCGCCCACCGCGGGCGTAAAACGCTCCGTGAGTTGTGATTTAATATTTTACATATGTCTGCATTCTATAGAAGTTGCGAGCCCGCTACCGCGACGGCGCGGGTGAAAACCGCTCCGTGAGTTATTAGCCTAACAATCATAGTAATATTTATGTATTTTTTGGTTTAAATGAACCTTCAAGACAGATGACTATTAAGCTACATTGAAGTGTTCTTAGAAATTAGAACAACGAATAAGGTTACGTATGCGCCCATAGTGCCATAGTTTCGTAGAGGCACGCTACGACGGCGTAGAGGCTCGCTACGACGGCATGCCGCAGACATACAATCGAAGTGTAACTCTTTTTGTAAACCACTGAACAGAAAACAGCTGGAAGTGCTATATGACACAATTTGAATGGAAGTCGTTTTTCGCCAAACTCACACAAATACACCGATACATAAACATCCCACTACACACAAAGAAGTCGTTTGATTGGTCGTTTATATTTTAGTAGAAACTAGCATATTTCATATATACACATCATATATGTATGATGTGTATATATCTCACCGTTAATATCGTTAGGTTGTAATATAACTAGCGAGGTAATAAAATGTCGACAGATTGTGAAATAAACATTCTGCTTACAATTTTACGCTATATTTTTTTTTAAATTATAATGTATCGAACTGAAACTCGTTAAATTGTAAAACAGAACGCAGCTCGAGTGAGTATTTGATAATATAACGAACTGAAACTCATTAAATTTACGTATTATTTTTCGTTATTTTATAATGTAAAGAAAATTATACGTAAAATTGTAAGCAGAATTTTTATTTGTCAATCTGTCGACATTTCATAATCTCGCTAGTTATATTATAATCTAACATTATTTACAATTTTACGGTCACTACATTTACTAATATTATAAAGCCTAATAATATATCACAAAGATTTGTCTGTTTGTATGTTTGTCTGCGTCATGTATATCTCTCGCCAGTCGTGTCGGTTATCTGACCCACTGGTTTACAACAGAAGGAAGAGAGAGTGATCTTGTATACTGCGCACACGCTTGGGCACTATTGAATAACTCCTGCGTATTCGGAAGGGTTTCAATGAAACCAGCCACCGCCACTGAAGTAGGTGTGGCAGGTATTATTACATAATTTTGTATGAGTGGTGACGCGCTCATTAAAATCATTATCACAATCACCGATCATGATTACAATACTTAATACTATTATAAATGTGAAAGTTTGTGAGGATGGATGTGCAGATCTTTGTTACTCGTTTTACCTACTGAAAGGAAATTGATGATATTTGGTAGTTTAAGCTCTGGATTAACGTTACTTCTCATCACTAGGGAGTACAGTGTTCCCGTGGAATACGGAATTTACGAGGGCGAAGCCGCGGGCAAAAGCTAGTTCAGTACTTTTTGCGTGAAAGGGTAACATCCATCCATCCATCAATCCATCCTCACAAACTTTCGCATTCATTAAAGTAGTAGTATAATATGAAGTACATTTTACGTCTATATAATTGTGTTTAATTCTATTGTTTCTTTAAAGTACCAAGAGTGTGGTAAATATAGAAAAGGCCAAAATATTTATCGTTTGACGCGAATGTCTTCTCACTTTATACGTGCTATTTAATCATACAGTTTCTACGTGCTAGACACTGCAAATCCCTTAAATTGATATAATCTAGTACGATAAACAAACAAAGAGCTTATGAGACAAGCATTTATGAAGCGACACAGGTTTGTAAGTTATGTGTCACAAAGAAATGTGTCGTTACATCGTAGACAATAACAGTAATTACGTAGTTGTTGCAAACAATGAAGCGCCTTGAACTTACAACGTTGCCAGTAATTGGTCACTTTACCTTAATATGAGGTTAGATTTTATGTAATTAATTATTTATGATCTCTGTGGCTCAATGGTTGAGTGTGCTCAAGCCGTGGGTCGCGGGATCGAATCCCACCAAAGGAACAAACATTTTTTCCGTTTTCCTGGGTCATGAATGTGTATTAAATACTATCTTTTGCCCGCGGCTCTGCCCACGTAAACACAGTAACCCACGGGAACACTGCATTTTTTCGGGAAAAAAGGAGCCTATGTTTTAATCCAGAGCCTAAACTACTACAATACCAAAGTTCATCTAAATCCGTTCAGCAGTTTTTGCATGAAAGAGTAACAAACATCCATACATCCATCCATCCATCCATCCTCACAAACTTTCGCATTTATAATATTAGTAGGATGTGTATAATATAAAAGTATTAAATATATTTCCGTTATCTGGTACCCGTAACACAAGTTCTTCGAGAACTTACCACGCTGTCGTCACACCGCGTCAATCTGGGCCAGATTGTGGTGTGATGCGTCCATAGATATTATTATTATTTAACTGGTCATTGCCCGCGACTATATTCGCGTAGAACGAACATTACACTTTATAGAATAGGCTTTAAGGTTTACGATTTATATTTTTACAATGCATCAACGCTTCGCAATTTTATTCACAGCTGCACACAACCATAATAATTACCTAAGGCCACTCTAAGAAAGAAGCGCCGGGGACTGTTACGATTATTATAGATTCCGTTTACAATTTTAATCTCTCAATTGGTAGAGAATCATCATTAATTAGTATCACGGCGTATCCAATAGATTCGTTGGCAAAATGGGTCACAACTCGCGTGTTAAGCGTTAACTATGAGTTTGTAACCACATCTAAAGAGAGAACCATGCTTCGGTGCGACTGGGCCGGCTCGACCACGGACCCGCAGGAAATCGGCATGCTATTGCACTCACTCGGCGAAACACAACGCGAGCACAATAACGCTCTGAGGTTCGCTTCGCGCACGAAGGGTTCCGTATGAAAAGGTAAAAAATCATGTTTTTTACATGGGAGCTCCCTTTAAATAAATATTTTATTCTGTTTTAGTACTTGTTGTACTAAACAACAATAACAGAAATACATCATCTGTAAAAAGCAAACTCTCTAGTTATCTCGGTTAAGGAGATACTGCCTGGTGACAAACAGACGGACCGAAAAGCAGCGAAGTTCAGTAATAGGGCCCCGGTATTTACGCTTTAAGTAAGGAACACAAATAATAATAAATGTTGTTTTCCTATTTTATGTAAATATTATATGGAATTAAGTGCAAAAGTCATAATAGCTGTAACAACTCGGGCGGACGTGCGATTGTGAACTTAAGAGATAAAAATTTACCAAACGCACGAGATCAGCCGCAGGGCCAGCGAATATGTTTTCTTTTTAACCGACTTCCAGAAAAGGAGGCAATGCATAATATAGTAGAGAAACACTGATAATTTGAGAGGTTCCTAAGGTCGTAAATAAACACATTTTTTACGCTTACATTGAAAAACGCTGGCTGAACCCTACGAGATAGATCAAAATAATATAATACAGTGTTGTACACCTTAAAAAGGTCTACAAAAAAATCCGCAATTGTATATGTATATTTCTTAGAGATAACCCACAATAACCATTTTTTTCCTTTACTTTTTAAGAGATTTTTCAAATTATTCAATAAGTCAAACCTTTATTTAAAAAAGGAGATAAATCATTATTAAAAAATTACCGTCCTATAACGCTTATACCCATTTTATCTAAAATATTTGAAAAGGTAATGTACAAGCGACTTATAAAGTTCGTAGAAAAACATAACATAAATAAACAACAACAGTTCGGCTTCCAAAGTAATAAAAGCACTACCACAGCAGCATCTACATTAGTACGGAATATTGTTAAATATTTAAATGATGTAAAGTCAACCATCTGCATCTTTTTTGATATGCCAAGGGCTTTTGACTTCGTGTCCCACAATGTGCTGCTAAGGAAATTGAGTAACCTGGGTATCAGAGGTCCTGCTTTGAACTGGATAGAATCATATTTATTTAATAGAGAACAATATACCGAAGTTATGACTATTACTAAAAAATATATTTTAACCGCCGTGAGATCTAAATGCAGAGTCAATAGAGTAGGAGTTCCCCAAGGCAGTGTTCTCGGTCCACTCCTGTTCTTATTCTATATCAACGATTTTCCTAACATTACGAATTATAATTCCATTTTTGCAGATGACATATCTATACTCATAAAAATGATAATAATAACACTGATATTGACATATATAATTTAATCAAAAATGTAATCATCTGGATGAAAATAATAATTTAAATATAAATTTGACAAAAACTAACTTTATTGAATTTAAAAATTATAGGACTAAACCAGGCATCTGTAGTAAAATTACGTATGAAAATGAGAGCATTGAAAAGGCCACACATACCAAGTTTCTTGGTATGTACATTAATGAGAACTTGAACTGGAAAGCCTATATAGAATCAGTCTGTAGTAAAATAAACAGATTTGTATTTGTACTTGGAAAACTTAAACAATTTGCATCGATGTATACAATCCTTTCAGCCTATCATGGATATGTGGCATGTACTCTAAGGTATGGTAGGATAATTCCACGGATGTTAACAAAGTTTTCATTGCGCAGAAAAAATGTATAAGAGCTATTTGTGGTAAGCCGCCGCATGAGTCCTGTAAACTTTACCGAGCATGTACATTTACGAACTAGTGAATTATGTAAAAAAAAAGTTATAAATCTTTTAAAAAGGCATGTGACGTATACCCTAGGAATAAGAGAAGTGTTTGACGTCATCCCGAAAAATGCATTGTATTAGAAACAATATTATGGCATGTGTATAAAAGCATAAACACACTTTTATTTCTACATACACTTCTACTACAAGTCACAAAACTATTATCTAAAATCAAAAGTTGTCTCGAGAGTTATCAAATTAATTATTACTGCTGGGTCGATTCTATGTTAATCTCAGGATGGATCAACGGTGTTCCTGAGTGCTGGAACCCATTTGTGGCTAACAGAGTAAAGCAGATTATCGATGTTGTGCCGCCCAGCAGCTGGAATTACGTCAAGTCGGAGGAGAACCCGGCAGACTGTGCTAGTCGTGGTTTAACGTGGCCTTACAGTTAAGAGATCATAAACTATGGTGGAAAGAGCCGACTTGGCTAAAAACGCTTAACACTAAAAATCTATCTAATATTCAAACAAAATTTTTCACGGATCAAGAAGTGAAAAAAACCAAAAAATTAGTGGCATCTGTATCACAAAATCAAGACGAAAACATAATAAAATCATTACTTTTTAAATACAGCTCACTAAGCAAAATTACGAGAATTTTAGCATGGGTGTATAGATTTATAAACAATAATTGTGAAACAAAGAAATAATTAACGTTGAGTGAAATAAAGCAAGCCAATATAAAAATCATTCAAAAGTGTCAGCAAGAATATTTTATTGAAGAATTACAAGATATTCAGAAAGAAAAATATGTTGCATCAAAAAGCAAGATTTGCATGCTCAACCCTATTCTCGATCAGGATCAAGTTTTAAGAGTGGGGGTCCCCCCCACTTAAACACGCTAATATTAACCTAAACATGAAACATCCCATTATCATACCGAAAACAGTCGTCTATCAGAATTAATTATCGACCAATATCATGAACTTACCTATCACGGTGGCGCTAAGCTTACATCGGGGATCATTCGACAAAAATATTGGTTAGTAGGTGGATTCAAAGTCACGAAAAAGCGTATTTACCAATGTGTTAAGTGCAGAAAGCATAGTCCCAGCCAACACTATCAAATAATGGGCGATTTGCCTACAGTAAGGGTGAATCCATCGCGGCCATTCTACCGGTAGATTATACAGGTCACGTGTTTGTTAAGGCCAACAAGGGCCGAGGTATTCTAACAATAAAAGGCTACGTGGCTATATTTGTCTGCATGGTGACTAAAGCTATACACTTGGAGTTGGTGTCAGATTTGACAACATCGTCATTTTTAGCTGCATTGCGCCGAATGACAGCTAGACGAGGAGTGCCGAAAAATATGTACAGCGATCAAGGTGGTTGTACCTTGATTGCTGTACATATTCATCGGAGCAAACAAGGTTCTACAGGAAGAATATCAACAGATATTTAGTACCTTCGAAAACACAGAATTTATCAACGAAGTAACGCGAATGGGTATCAAGTGGCATTTTAATGCCCCTTCTTGGCCCTCAGCAGGTGGTCTGTGGGAAGCTTCGGTCAAAAGTCTTAAATATCATATGAAGCGGGTGATAAGCGAACAACGACTTACTTTTGAGGAATACTCAACATTACTCTCTCAGCTCGAAGCTTGTATTAATCAGAGACCTTTATGTGCAATGACCGAGGACCCAGACGACTTAAATTGCCTCACACCATCATATTTTCTAACAAGCGGCCCTCATTTACCGTTTTACAATACCGCGACGGACTTACGTACTCGTTGGCACCAAACACAAAGATTGTTCGATGATATCTGGAAAAAGTGGCGCTTAGAATATCTTACGCAATTATCAATACGCAGCAAGTGGAGGCAACCACAAGAGAACATCAAGGTCAACGACATAGTTCTCATTCAAGACACTAATTTGCCGGCCGGAAGGTGGCCACTCGGCCGCGTCCTGCAGCTACACCCGGGAAGCGACGGATTCGTAAGGGTCGTTACGCTAAAAACAAAAAGCGGTATCATGAAACGACCGGTAGTTAAACTGTCAATACTACTAGTCAATAATCAAGAATCAAATGTAAAACAGAATGATGATATAAAGCAAGTATATCACATTACTCAACCTATCAAGAAAAATACCTATTCCTTTTCTAAATTGGTATTTACAATTTTACTTTTTATAATAACCTTATTAGCTCGATATAAATATCGAGCTCGGAAGGCTTATTTAATATTACACCGCTTCAAAATCAAAGTTTGTACTTCGACAAGGTGACAAACATGGCTCTCATTAAAGACGAGTGGCGCCTAGTCGTCTACTACGACATGAGTCCCTACTGGGAGGGCTCATTAACAGTTAGCAAGTACTTAGATTATTTACAAAACATGTATGATAGTAAACAAGACCATTCACAATGCGCAGCGATCATGTTACAACTACACTACGGCTACGAACAATTAAGTTATTATAATAATGTTATGATGAACAAGCAAACTTCGCGCACGCGACGAGGACTGATAAACGGAGTCGGAAGTGTAGCAAATTCTTTATTCGGAATTCTGGATAGTAATTTCGCTGAAAAATATGAACAAGATATACAACTCATCAAGCATAATCAAGATCACCTCGCCGCACTCTGGAAGAACCAGACCTCCATCGTCGAAGCCGAATTTAATATTTTGAAACGTACGGAGAACGTCATGAACAAGAAACATAAGCTTATCAACCTACGATTAAATCAGGTAGAACAACAATTAAACGCCACAAAGAAGGAAATCTTTGAAAATAACGATTTTATTCTCTCCGCAATAGTAGCCAACAATATATTAGCTCATCTCAAGGGCATGCAGAATACCCTATTAGACACTATGACTAACATCTACAACGGCCAACTCAGTTTACACCTCTTGACACCTGATCAACTACGCCAAGAGCTAAATACTATTTCAGGGAAAATATGAAAAGACCTATCACTGCCTTTTGAGAATATCAGTTTACCTAATATTTATCATTTACTAAAAATTAAGGCATGAATATCAAATGAATATTTATTATTTGATACTAAAATACCTCTAATCATCGAGATACCTATGAAATTCATAAAATTATTGCCGTACCACGTTTAGTAAATAACTTGATGATTAATATTAGGTCTTTACCTATGAAATTGCCGTTTTGTATGAAAAAATTTAAACTAATTTTTTCATGTATTTTTTATTTGTATTAATCAAAGTAATTACCCATGCAATCAATGCATCTTTTCCAACGCAGTAGCATATTATTGATGCTCTTCTTAAATAAATCAGCTGGACGGGAGGCAACAAATTCTTCAAAGGCATTTTGTACTGCCTCTCGGGTATTTAATTTTTTTCCCGCCAAGAAGTTATCCAAATTCTGGAAAAAGTAGTAGTCTGTAGACGCAAGGTCTGGTAAGTAGGGCAGATGACGGAGAACTTGGAACCCCGGTTCTTGCAACTTGGAGACCGTCTGCTGTGCAGTATGAGGTCGCGCGTTGTCGTGCAGGAGCAGCGGAGACGAGCGATTGACCAATGCTGGTTGGAGATGTGCCAGCTTGTGTTCAGTTGTTCACAGTACACATCTGCAATAATGCTCACCCCGTTTGGTAAGAAGCTGTGATGAATCACACCGGCGCTAGACCACCAAACAGTGACCATCACTTTTCTAGGGGTAAGTTTTCGTTTAGGGCATTGTTTAGGTGCTGAACCAGGATCCAACCAACTTGCTGAGCGCTTGCGGTTAGCAAACAGAATCCATTTTTCATCACAGGTAACAATGCGGTTCAAAATTCCTTCATTTGTGTGTTTGTTGAGCAGTGCAAGGCACGTCTCGACGCGTACTTCACGCTGGCGATCATTGAGTTCGTGGGGCACCCATTTGTCAAGCTTTTTTACCTTGCCAATTTGACGGAAATGGACCAATATTGTTTTGACGCTAACGTCGAAAGTTGCTGCTAATTCAGCCGTAGATTGTGTATCATCAGCTTCCACAATCGCCTTTAATTCGTCATTGTTGACCAAAGTCTTCAGACGACCGCGAGGTTCATTTTTCAGGTCGAAATTTCCAGAACGGAAGCCAGCAAACCAATAAAAGGTGGTGCGTTGGTTTGTAGTATTAGCTCCGTAAACGTCGATGATGTTGCGTGCCGCTTGTGCCGCGTTGCTGCTACTACGGTACTCATATTCCATAATTACTCGAATTTTTAACGTATCCATGTTGACGAAAAAGGTTGAAATGCGATAAAAATGTAACACTAATCAATAAACAAATGACTACTTTTGGAAAAAGAATTCCATGTTTTTAAAATAAAATTAATTTGAAATTAGAATTCTTAGCCAAACAAAAATTATTTTGATTTTAAATGGCCAGTACTGCAGAACGGCAATTTCATAGGTAAATACCTATTATCAAACCAGTATCTAGTTACTTAGCGATTAACCTTAAGAAAGACGCTCTCTTGCCCATGACTGAAAGTGGTTTAAAATCGTATCTGCAGCAAGAATCAGGCACTCTTTTATGTAGGAGCAGGTCTCCGGTATACGCCTTGAAGGACGACGAAGTCTCTGTGAAAAGGATGCACCCACCGGAAGATGCAGGATTTTTCAAGAACCGTGCCGGTCACAGTGGCATGAGTTAAATCAAGTCAATACATACTTTTATTTTTACTGTCAGCAACAAAACGACAAAATACTATGCGATGATCAAGTTTCATCGTTGCAGTTATTGCACTCCGGTTTATTGAGAACAAATCAAGGTTATCTACTGAAGTTCAAGGACTTTACTGTGTATACTCATAAACAAGAAATGAGTAATTTGCACATAAAAGCAAACTTAATTGTTCCAATGTTATCTCCGATAAACTACCTTTTTAATATATCGGTACCAATCCTCGGCGCTACTAGCGCAGGTGAGGAGGATGACGTCAGCCGAGCATTCAAAGCAGCTGATTCATCTGCAGAAGATAGAGGAGATGAAGCAGAATGTTCCGCTGTACGACAGCGTCAGTAGCCTCGACATTTATCATTATACTGCAACGTACATTATCGTTGTCGTGGGTATTGTTGGGACAGCTGTTTGGGGAGCGACCAGGATCCGGCGCAAGCGGTCGGCGCAGGCGGCGACGGTGCAGGCGGCGGAGCGCGCTGGGCGGGCGGCGCCGGCCACCCCGGTGGTGCCGAGGCTCCTCCTCCACGGCGGTTAGTGACAATCAGTGTATGTGTAGTGCAACTAGTGCAAGTGATAAGTGCGTTACTAAGTTTCTGCGGTATACGAGTTATCCAAATCTCGATAGTTATAGTGTTCCGTGTAAACAAGACTTTAAGCGTGTATCGTATTCTAGCGTACCTAAGCAAAACAAAGGCACGTCACCGACCTTTCGCTCTGTATACGTAATCGGTGACGATAGTGTTAAGTTTAATTCTGTTTAGATCATTAATTTGTATTTACTTACTAACAAGTGTAGGTTAAGGATAAAATGGTATCACCTTATATCATCTCATCACTATGAACATTTCTACTCTTTTCTGTGTGGGAGCATGTACGATGCAAATCGTACATCAAGCATTTTTAAGTTTAAGCCGTCAGCGGTTTGTGACACGCGCATAATTAATTAATTATTAAGTATAATTCAGTACGTTCTGATCTATCACGGCGATCGCGCGTGCTCGCACACCGGGTCATTTGATCATATCAAGGATCAATAAATCAGTTTATTTTTATTATTCGTAACTCTAGTTTCATTTCATCTCTATCAAGTAAAAGTGTGTAGAGTCAATCAAGGACGCTACATGAATTGAATTGAATCGAATCGAATCTAATCGAATATTATATTATCTATATATATATATATATATATATATATATATATATATATATATATATATATATATATATATATATATATATATATATATATATATATATATATATATATATATATATATATATATATATATATATATATATATATATATATATATATAATCCTTGGATTAACCCAAGGATAGTTGAAATGTATTGAAATCATGATCTCAGACAGCCAAAATGGGATTAAGATTGATTATTAATTTTGGGCGTTAGAAGATATCATTATTATTTATGTACGTCACGTCCAGGTGATAGGGTCCCGTTTTTCACCCATCGGGTACGAAACCCTTAAAACATTTTCAATATTGTATACAGAAGTATATTGCAGCGAGTAGAGTTATTTGCTGAAGAAGTTTTTTCTCCAAGAACAATATTGCACGCGGGGGAAGCCGTGGACAAAAGCTAGTTAAAGTATAATATTAATAACAAATAACCTCCGTCTCTGCTGGGTGTGCTTTAGGTGTTTAAATGTGTGTGAGGTGTGTCTAAACTGACGCCCACTCTCAAGGTCAGCTAACTTTATGGAGATTTTATTGAAATGGAGTATGCGCTTTTGGAGATTACCTTCCGCTTATGGCAGTAAGGTTATGTGCAAGAGGCAGTGACAGCAGTATTTAGAATCAGGTTTTACCGTTCGAGTGTGACATTTCAAGAACTTTATCCAAATAAAACAAAATGTATCTCAAAAGGTAAAGGTCAAATACCTCGTAGAATTGAGTGTTTTTTTTTTATTCTTAATTATTTTTTTGTATATAATTCTAAATAATGCCAATATAATGTTTTAGTGCTAGTGTGGCCTTACCATGAACTATTTGTTTCGATTTAGACAGAAACACATGCTTTATTTGGCGACTCGAGCTTGTCTGAGTCACGAGCATTCATATAGATGAATTTTATACAAAACTAAATGTAGCCCGCGACTTCCGAACTATACATCTTGCCGCGATAGAAAGTAGCCTTCCTGTGTCCTTCCCCGTGGTCTACTATAAGTCTGTGCTAAATTTCATCAAAATCAGTCCAGTACTTTCGGAGCCTATTCAATACAAACAAACAAATAAATAAACCATTCCTCTTTAAAATATTAGTATAGATTATGCATATGTAAACTGCACGATTATTATATACATGATATATACATGAATATTAGCTACTATTAAACAAGTTGCCGCTCGACTAGGCATATGAAGAAAATCGCCTAACATCGCCGTTGAATCGAGCGCACGCACTCACGTGTAAGTACGTAGTTCAATTACGTCTGCAGTTGGTGCGGTCACTTCTTTTGTGTTTAAATATTTGAGGTGTATGTAAGTGCATAGGAAATTGTTTAGACACAGCTTGTGTGAAAACCTCTAAAAACAACCCCAAAAAATCTTTCCCCCGAGAAAACCCACTGTAGATATTTTTTTACCTAAAGAAGACTGAACATCGTGGGCCCAAACGTTGGGCAAAAAGGCCGAATATATAGTTATGGTTTGAAAAAATCGTCATTTTTTGTAGTTAATTATAAAAAAATAAGAAAGATATTTAGGTTTCGTGATATCGCACATAATTAATCGATTTCAGTATTACAGTAAATACTTTTTGCACAAGTCATTTATAACTGTCAATTTTGTTATAGGCCGTTGTCCTCGTTGACGTTTTGACTTTTGACTCGCTCGTTTCGAGTTTCCTGCGTTTTGAACGCTTCCCTGAATGTTTTTTATTTTCATCGGCCACGGCTTCAATTAATACAGAGTCCGGGTCACAAAACTCGAAAATAGTATTTAATCTGCGACTACCGTAGAGGAAATGCAGATGTTCATAAGTACTACGCGTCTATTGTAATTGCATAGTAAGCAGACGAACTGTCGGAGCCTGCTGAGTGCTCGATGCTCATGTCATGTGTATCATAATGTTATGGTGCCTTAGCTGGACAAGGTTCTCGACATTTTAATCTTTAAAGAAGGCGAATATACTATAATATACATTCAAATTGTTCTGTTTTCTGTTTCTTATAAATGTATTCCTGTTATATCTTTATTGTTTTTAAGTCATCATAATATCTTAAGTATAGGAAAAAATAGGACAGTAAAAAATAGCATTTGAATTATATGCTCTAGGGTCAGTTCACACCGCGACGATACGCGGCGCTGTATTTTTAAGATAGCTATTCAAAATTGAACTTTATTCGCTGATTGCTATATCAAAATAATATCACACAACTTTTTTATACACTTTATTTAGATTTTTTACAATAATTTAAATAAAGTGGAAAAGTTTATAAACAAGTTGTGCGACATTAAGAACATGAATTCCCACCAAGAGCCAACAGCACACTCAATTAGGTATACAAAAAGGTACACGTTTCATTATATATCATGCAGCCTGACAACTCTTACAACGACACGTGTATCTTCTTATGTATAAAGTTCAAATCCGACTCGGATTTGGTTCACTTCGGTGGTCCACTTCGTACAAAATCCGATCGTTTGTTAGCACTATGACTATACACTGACTGCTAGCTTAGGCAATGCTCGTTTGCGCCGAAACCTTACTTACTGTATTTTCCGCGGATTTGTGTCAACATAATCTATAGTAATATATAGGAAAGTTATACATATATATATATATATTTTGATGAAATGATTGACCTGATTGAATGACCGATTTTGATGAAATTTGGCACAGATATAGAATAGACCACGGGGAATGACATAGGATTAATAGCAGCAAAACTCAAACTCAAACTGAAAAACTTTTATTTCCAAATAGGTTATTAAATAAACACAATATTGTCCTTTAAGACGTGTGCCACCGCGGCACCGGTTCGGAAACTAGCCCATTGTGAACAATGTACGGTTTCGAGGGATATTCTTTTACGCTAATGAAGTCGCGAGCAACGTCTAGTCGACAACAACATTTCATGCGGATATTCACCGAAGAACTTCCTGTACTCAAATATCTAGGCTCCAGGTCTTGAGGAATACAGGTGCCAAATACCAGCCAGTCGGGTTGCTGCAACCGAGTGTCTACCTCTTTTATTTTTAGGTTGTTCGGAGTGTTTTTGTTACTGGAACGAAGTGCCTTATGGCGCGTTGCGAATTGTATTGAGGCTAGGCGGATTGAATTGGCACGACACTTTTTGCCACTCGAAATCACAATGTAATAACGACTATTAAGAATGATACAAAAAACGACCTTATCACCTTAACAATAATGTAGAATTTTGCA
This sequence comes from Phengaris arion, assembly GCA_963565745.1. NCBI lineage: Eukaryota > Metazoa > Arthropoda > Insecta > Lepidoptera > Lycaenidae > Phengaris > Phengaris arion. Next base: position 27,259,448 of record OY751433.1, read on the forward strand.
ATTACACATTGTGACTGTTATGACTATTACATATTGTGACTAGCTAGCCGGGCCTTAGTGGGAAGGAAAAGCGCTTGATGTTATTACTCAATACGGAGCCGGACTTCGAGGCGGCAACACTGCGAGCAGCAAGCAACCCGCCCCCTCACCCCTGTCCCTACCTATGGCGCGGCCAACTAGTTCCGCGCGCACTATATATATACTTAGTTCAACTATGATTATATATGATTGGTAGGTACTTACAATAAAATGTAAATTGTTAACATTTTTCTGTCCGTCTGTCAGTCTGTGTATTTTTTCTGGCTAATCTCTGTATATATAAAAGTGAAAATAAAAGCTGTTAATTTGTATATATATATATATATATATATATATATATATATATATATATATATATATATATATATATATATATATATATATATATATATATATATATATATACATATACATATACATATATATATATATATATATATATATATGTATATGTATATATAAACGCTGAAATACGTAACTCATTCTTTTTTCCGTTCTCAATTCATACTAAATATCATGTAGTTATGGCCAAGGAATAAAAAGTTTCATACAAACAGTTTATTTGAGTTTGGGAAGGAGTATTCTTGATAGTTGAAACACTACAAAAACATCAGAATGCACTGTAAATAGAATTCCGTGCTAATACAATAGAGCTGAAAATCAAACACACGGGTGTCGTGCTGTAATAATGGTCTGCTCCAAACCAAATCGGTACGTGTGTAATCATTCTAAGTATTATTATGGTAGTTAAATTAGTACCACAGTGAAAAATTATTTAAATAAAATTACAATATCACCTCAAATATAACAATAATCATAATGTCAATTGTCAATATGTTAATAGAATATAAATTATTTATTAAAAAGATGTTAATGTTCAGAAAGTCTGGCTTTGTTATTGTATCGTATATTTATTATTTAAAGTGAGTGTTCAATTCAGGGTTCTGTAGGTTCAAATCGAGGAAAGATTGTCCCCACTTCTTATTATTCATATGAAAATTTGACTTAGTATTCGGCAGAAAATATTAGATTTTACAGTATAAATATTACGTAAACTTTACATAAGCTAATTGTTAGGTAATTAAAAAAGGTCATATATAAAACTATTTATTTGATAAATACATTACGTATTATGTAATTTTAATTTACTTATGTAAAGAAAGAATGAAGATAAAAAAAAATGATTGATGAATAATTGATGTTTACTGATAGACTATATTGAAGTCGCAAGTTGAAAAACAGTGGAAATACTTTAACATTAGCTATGTTATTTGTTATAAACCCAAGCCAGTATTCGTCAGTTGTGGCGATTTCGAGATAGCGGAAATTGCTCACAAAATATTAATAAATAATAATAATATTATCATTTCATTAGGTATTGAAGAGACAGACAGACATTGATAGTTGAAATTTTCACAGATGATGTATTTCTGTTGCCGCTGTAACAAGAAAAACTAAAAACAGAATAAAATAAGTATTTAAGGGGGCTTCCATCCTCTACAACAAACGTGATTTTTGCCGTTTTTAGGTCGATATATTATATAACGGCAACAAGTGGACGCTTCAAATATTCACTGAATATTGAGTTGTATGTTCTTTTTAAAAATAAATAATAAAGTAAGATAGAATACATAATTTAGCGAGGCTTACGAAAAACTTAATTGTTTCGCTATTTTTTGCTCGATATCCATACCAGTGATTGATATTAATACTAATAGTTGTATAGATAATAGTACAGAACCCATCGTGCGAGAGTTCGACTCGCACCTGGCCGGTATTTATTATTCTTCTTTGTTTAAAGAAACAAAAAAGCTGAGCGGAACAGCTAGTATTTTAAAACTTAGCAATTAATTATAAACACTATTAGAGGTATAAAATAATTAATGACATACGAGGAAGTTGTTAAAAAACAAAAAACAAGGCCTAATTCTTTATTATTTCACTCTGCAATAAATACTCCATTCATACATTATGTATACAGATATATTTCCTAAACACCGCCTTACTGAACTTGAAAACGGCCAGGGCCTTCTGATCCGGTGCTGAGTAATTAAAAATATGTTACAACATATATTCATTAAAATATTCATGAATGATTGACTATCGTCCCTGCGACTTTCGTGTGTAAAAATGTAGCAAATCTAGTGGGGATTTTACCGGGATGAAAAGTGGAAATATTGGAATATTATGTCAGATTAATTATATGTTGTAAATCAAATACTTATTGTGGTTGTGTTTGGTTCAGCGTGAAATAATAGTAAGCAATAATATTAATCTATCCATTCCATGGAAGAAGAATAAAATAATAAAACATTAAAGTAACTCTATAATCGAAGCCGCAAGCAGATATCTGTCTCACAAAGCATAAATGGTAAAACCCATATGAGTGAAAGATATACTAAATCCAAGTCTTTTCGCCTTTTTCTAAGGTTGTCTCGGCGTTGGTCATCCTTTAAAGTCCATTCTTACGACGTTGGAATTACGACTTTATGGCACTCATAATAAGTGTTAGCTGGCTAGCTTTATGCTGTAGTTGTAGCATGATCGGTCCATGGTTGTAGTACATGGTTTTGTACTGAAACCTTCGCGCGCAAGTCTGACTCGCACTTGGCCGGTTTTTATACTTTATTTCGATACCTCCCACGTAAGTTGATGTAACCCACAAAAATGCAATTTTGCATTTAGACTTTAGACAATAAAGCAGTTCAAAACTTAGTAATACATACTTTAGAAGTGAAAAAACAACGAAAACACTATTTTTTCGAGGAAGTTTTAGACGTAAATAGTTGTAATTTTTATAGGAGAACAGAGAATACTGAAATATTGTATAGTCCTTTACTACAACTTACGCTGGGCGCGGGGTTGGGGGAATCGTGCGGAAAATATCACTGGTATGTTTTGGTTTTATATTATTTTTGTCAAAGCAATTGATTTGATAATAATGTTTTTTAAGAAACCAACCTAAAGTATTGTATTGATTACTTACAAGAGTCATTGTTATGTGTGTCAAAAATGTTGTACTTAATACATACAACATTTTACGTTGTCGTGCGGCGCATATTAAAATGTTGTATGTAATCTCCTACATCTAATTTTATATTTACATATTATTTCACACACAATTTTATTTTTACACCTAGATGTACAAATCATCAATCTAGAATTTCGTTCAAAAAACAAAATCATCGTTCTAGAATTTTCTCGAGTCAATTCCATTTTCTCAACGACTAAACAAGTTTGACAAGACCTTGTGACAAGACCGAGAATCTTTTTTTAAATAAATAAACGGTATTCAATTTTTAAAACCCAGGAGTTTTAAATTAAAAAGATTTTAATATGACAGGAACAGTGGAAATGTTCCATTCCCGATACTTTTAGTGCAGCCTATGTAATCACTACAACGGGGCCCTTAGTCAAGATGCCTCCGTTAAAAATTCTAAAAAATCTGTCGAATCATCTTCTCTTTTGAGATACCAAAATGTATGGTTTGAATCGCAACAACGAATTGTTCAATCCTTTTTATCACTTCTTGCTTTGATTTCAACGATATTTTCGCTGTCAGTTGTGAAGTGTCAACTGTCAAATAACATCTTTTTTCAACATTTATTGATGACGTTAGGGCTTAAAACCATTTGTCAGTGTCAAGTTAAAAAGACAGGCAAATAGAATTCTCGTATAAGTTTTCAAGACCGTATTTCTAAATCGTCAAGTCTAAAGTCTAGTCAAAGTCCAAATAAATAGTCAGTGCAGCCAATGAGTCAAGTTATTCAGTAAAGTTTTACTAAAAGTTCCTAGAGAGTTTTGTATCAAATGGATTCAAATTTCAACTGTAGAAATTGAGAATAATAACAAAGTAGGCACTTATAACTTAACACAGCGGATCATTACGGTTATCAGGCTGGGACTATAATATGCTCCGAAATCCGGAACACCGGTGAAAATTCAGAGCATTGAAAGTAGAACTCTGGGCTTATACAATAGAGTTGAAAATCGAACACGTCATGATTGTTGAGTCAAATGTCAATGTCATATTATTATAATATGACAGCTCGACACTCGAAACTCCTTTTTAAACTCTATTGTATGAGCGTGTGAGATCTCGGATAATCAATTTGTTGATTTAAGTACAAATAATTATTTTAATAACATTATTAAATTAATTTATGATTAACAGTCAATCAATTTATATGATTAGTTTTAAAGTGTTATCATTTTGTTTACAAATCAACACATGTAAGTTTAAGATTCTTATACATTGATTTATACTAAGCCATTTGTATGTAAATCGTATTATTAATTAAATAATGAATTATAATGACTGTATAAACTAATAATTTATTATTAATACTTAAAAGTTGTCATTCTGCTTACAAATAATAACACATGTTCCTGTTAAGATATTTTTAGTATAGTAAATAGCTTAATTAAGCAACAAGTGTGATGTGATTTTTTTATAAATTATTAATTATGATTTTACAGCTTATTTTGATATTTTGTTTAATATTTCTGGCAGTCAGAGGTGGGGCAGAGTGGGGGTGTTTACATGTTGCTTTTTAAAAGCGAGCTGTCCCATGGGAGGGAACTTTTTCGCTTGGAGCGCTGTTGTGAGCACTACTACGAGGGCTGCACTAAAAGTATCGGGAATGGAATATTTCCACTGTTCCTGTCATATTAAAATCTTTTTAATTTAAAACTCCTTGGTTTTAAAAATCGAATACCGTTTATTTATTTAAAAAAAGATTCTCGGTCTTGTCACAAGGGCTTGTCAAATTTGTTTAGTCGTTGAGAAAATGGAATTGAACCGAGAAAATTCTAGAGCGATGATTTATTATGACTTTCGAATTGGTTTAACACAAAAACAGTGTGTTGACCGGATGATTTCTGCATTTGGTGATGAAACCCCATCCAAAACCACAATTTATCACTGGTTTGCTGAATTTCAACGTGGACGTGTCAAGCTCAGTGACGATCCCCGTCAAGGTCGTCCAAAAACTGCAGTCACCTAAGAAAACGTTGATGCTGTGCGTAAGCTGATTGAGGAAGATCGACATGTGACATATCGCGAAATTCAGGCAACTTTAGACATTGGCATGACTCAAATACAAATAATCTTGCATGAACAATTAGGTTTAAAAAAGTTGTTTTCCCGATGGATACCGCATTTGCTCTGTGAAGAGCAAAAAGCGGCTCGCGTTACTTGGTGCGTCAGAACTCTCGAAAGATTCCACGCAGGATCCTCAAATGCTGTATACAACATCGTATCAGGTGACGAATCCTGGATATACGCGTACGAACCCGAAACAAAAAACCAGTCACGAGTTTGGGTGTTCGAAAATGAGTTAAAGCCAACAAAAATTGTTCGTTCACGGAGTGTTGCAAAAAAATGGTGGCCACGTTTGTCTCCAAAACCGGCCATGTTGCGACTATTCCTCTTTAGGGACAATGAACGGTTAATGCAGAATGGTATGCTCACATTTTTTTGCCACAGGTCGTTTCTGAACTCCGTAAAGAGAACTGCAACCGCCGCATCATCCTCCATCACGACAATGCGAGTTCTCACACCGCGCACAGAACAAACGAGTTTTTAGAGCAAGAAATCATAGAATTATTAGATCATCCGCCGTACAGCCCCGACCTAAGCCCTAATGATTTCTATACTTTCCCTAAAATAAAGAATAAATTACGTGGTCAGAGATTTTCATCACCTGAAGAAGCTGTGGACGCCTACAAAACGGCCATTTTGGAGACCCCAACTTCCAAATGGAATGGTTGCTTCAATTATTGGTTCCATCTTATGGAAAAATGTCTCAAATTTCGCGGAGAATACTTCGAAAAGCAATAAATACATTTTTAAATAGTAGTGTTGTGTCACTTCCTTGATTCCCGAAATTTTCAGTGCCGCCCTCGTACTCTGCCTCCTATCAGTAATATCTGATTCTGAGTACCATTTCGTCGGATAAAAGGATACTATAAGATAAGTACCCTAAGTTGCTTATATTTTAAATTAACTGCTATTTATGTTATTTATATTATTTAAATTAATGGATTATTGCTATAGATCATAGCAGCCTAGAGTTTAAACTGATTAGTAAATTGATTTTACTTAATATATTTCAATAAAATTGTGTTTTCTTTACAAAATTTTATTATTTTTTACTATTTAATTATAATAGTCCTTACACCACTGTTGACAAGCGCAGAGTTCTAATTTTACTGCTCTGAATGTTCACCGGCGTTCCGGATTCCGAATCATAAAATAGTCCCAGCCTAAGGCCGGTACTACATAATATATTACCGGAATCTCTTCGACCGAAAAAAAATCAAAGTATTGAAAATAGAACTCTGGATCAATATAATCGGACACACACTTTGACAACTGTCACATTTGACATTGACATTTGACACAGCACTCGTGTGTACGATTTACAACTCTATTGTATGAGTCCAGAGTTCTATTTTCAATGCTCTGAATTTTCTCCGGTCGGAAAGATTCCGGATTATATAATAGTATATAATCCGGAAATAGTCCCAGCCTTAGGCAAACCAGTCTTGCCAGATATACGGACTTGCGATATAGATTAGATGCGGATACGGATTTTATACGTAATCTTAACAGACATTACATAATATTATATTATTCTAGACCACAGTTATACGAATACTAACAATAAATTAAACATGATATAATACTTACATAATTTAACTATAAAACATTATATTTTCTATTTTTCATTGATCATTCAGATTTTATTACAGATTTCTTGTCAAATGGTCAAAGGACACATATTTTATGCAGATTTTAACAGATTACAGATAAATATTGCAATGATCCTGGCAACACTGCGCAGAACTTAATATCTTTTGATATCCCCACACTATTAGGTAGACGCGAGAGAAAAAAAATCATTCCCACTTTACATGTAGGGGATGTACCCCAAAAATTTATTTTTCGTGATTTTTTTGAGCACTTTGTCGACGTGGTAAATACACGTCATATCCTTGCAATGTTTTATCTTTCTAGCGCTAACCGTTTGGACGGCAAGCCGAGTGGACGGACGGACGGACGCACATGACGTGAACTACGGAACCCTAAAATCGCACGTCTAAGAACCCCTTCCCATTTAGAAAGAAATTCTTATCTTAAATTCCATCGTCCATGACTTAAACTTAAAATATTATATTTCTTCTGTTTTAAGTTTAAGGGGTAAACCCTAGCAATGACGGAGATTTAATAAACAGCTGGTTTCGTCAGATATAACAATTACAAATGTATTTTGGTCGAAAACCGTTAGGTATAACATGTTCGAGAACATTCTACTCTGTTAATTAATTTCATAAAGTTGAACCGCTCTAGTAAATACGTAAAACTTATTGGAGCGATTAAACAATCCCTATGTACCTTTACCTACTCATATGTGATATTAAACTTAGGTCTTTTCATCCGTTATTGGATGATTTGTACAGTATACAGCATTCTCCGAGCGAAGTACCCACTACAGTACAGTCGGTTTATTATATGTCGTCTGGTTGCCCAAGCACATACGGCATTCTCACAACACAGTCTGCCTAGTCCAGAGGAGTGACTGGTCAATACGTCTGGGGCCAACCATAACCAAATAATCAATGAAAAATAGCAAATATAATGCTTTATAGTTAAATTATGTAAGTATTATATCATGTTTAATTTATTGTTAGTATTCGTATAACTGTGGTCTAGAATAATATAATATTATGTAATGTCTGTTAAGATTACGTATAAAATCCGTATCCGCATCTAATCTATATCGCAAGTCCGTATATCTGGCAAGACTGGTTTGCCCATTTCTTAGCAATTTAATTCACAAATCTAAAATCTATAATTCCGATTTCATTTCCTTTACGAACTAATTCGATATTTTAAACAATCGATTAATTTTCGTTAGGTAACTTCACTACAATTGTCAATTATTATCTGTCACGCATATCTTCTTAGGACGCATATAGTACAATATATTGTGTATATTATAGTTACCATATTAAATTTACATTTTGTTCGCGGTTTCACAGCTTTTCACTGTTTTACCGGTTCATAGTACTACAAGCAACCCTTATACCAATTATTAACTATTTGTGGTTTGGCTCTGCTCGCCCTTTTCTCTGTCCGTTCTTGCTAACTCCTGTATATCTTGTATATAAAAATAAAGTGTTGAATACTTAAGTACAATTAATTAAATACTAGGTATTGACAATAATTATGATATTATGAATTCTATTGACTTTTTAAGCAATATTCATCGCAATAAGCGCAGACAATGACTAGAATTTCCAATTATTATTATTTACAAATAACAGCCAAACAATAAAATCAGCCATATTGTTCGTAAATAGAGATAAATCCACCTTCCTAGGTGTCTTGATCGTTAGGTCGTTAACGATCAAGATGACGATCTGCTAATTGTCACTTAAGGCCTCTTGTCTAGGCATTGTATGGAGAAAAGCGTTTGAGCAATTCGCTGTTTGAGTGATTCGTTAGCCTAATCGTTCAAAATGGCTGTTTGGGTACTATTTTCTTTAACGATACGATAGAACATGTCATTTATCAACATCAACACAATCCCATACATTTTTTATTTGCGATGTTCGCCGTCGATATTATCAAATACATCTTGACTAGACGCCCTTCTTTGAGTGTACAACATAGAAAGCTAAAATCGATGCTATTTGATAGCACTGTTGATTGTACTCTTTAAGCAGAAGTTTAATTTTATATTGTTTTTTCTTCAAATCAAATCGTTTTCTTTTAATTAGGAGTTAGGTTCCAAAACAGTTTAGAGCAGCTCTTGCACTGAGCACCTAGGGTTTCGCAAAAGCCAGATATTGAGGTGCTTAGAAATATCTCGGACATTATATCAGATATAAGAGCTCCGTGGCTAAGTGGGTAGACCGTTTGATTTGCAGATAGTGCTGGTTCGATTCCCAGGTTGTGGTGTGTACCGATGAGACTTTTTCAGAGCTCTAGTACATTATACGGACACTCCAACGATGAAAGAAAACATCGTGAGGAAACCCTCACATGGTTGGCCCCAGACGTATTGACCAGTCACTCCTCTGGACTAGGCAGACTGTGTGGTGAGAATGCCGTATGTGCTTGGGCAACCACACGACATATAAAAAACCGACTGTCCCAGGCACTACAGTATTTCAAGAGTGGGTACTTCGCTGGGAGAATGCTGTATACTGTACAAATCATCCAATAACGGATGAAAAGAACTAAGTTTAATATCACATATGAGTAGGTAAAGGTACGTAGGGATTGTTTAATCGCTCCAATAAGTTTTACGTACTTACTAGAGCGGTTCAACTTTATGAAATTAATTAACAGAGTAGAATGTTCTCGAACATGTTATACCTAACGGTTCTCGACCAAAATACATTTCTAATTATTATATCTGACGAAATCAGCTGTTTATTAAATCTCCGTCATTGCTAGGGTTACCCTTTAAACTTAAAACAGAAGAAATATAATATTTTAAGTTTAAGTCGTGGACGATGGAATTTAAGATAAGAATTTCTTTCTAAATGGGAAGGGGTTCTTAGACGTGCGATTTTAGGGTTCCGTAGTTCACGTCATGTGCGTCCGTCCGTCCGTCCACTCGGCTTGCCGTCCAAACGGTTAGCGCTAGAAAGATAAAACATTGCAATGATATGACGTGTATTTACCACGTCGACAAAGTGCTCAAAAAATCACGAAAAATAAATTTTTAGGGTACATCCCCTACATGTAAAGTAGGAATGATTTTTTTTCTCTCGCGTCTAATAGTGTGGGGATATCAAAAGATATCTTTTTTAAAAAATTTAGATATTGCTAAGATGATATTTTTTTGATTTAGGTATCCGTATGCGTAATAATAAACATGTAAATATAAATAGGGGTGGTTCCTCTAAAAGCTAATCGGCTCGCTTAAAAAAATTTAAAATTCGTGATGGTATCTATTTAACTTAGTAAGTTCAGGGGTTATAGATATCTAACTTGTAAAATGCACTTCATTAGAAAACATTGTACAAAAATAACGAAATAAAAAGTAAAAATGTAAATATTGGTATAATAGTATGGAACCCTACGTGCGATAGTCCGACTAGCACTTGGCTGGTTTTTAACAATGGTGTAAAAGAGTTTTTAACTTACTATCGAAAGTCGAAGCGTTGTGCTTAGTGTTCGCGGAACAGTCAAGTAGTGATAGCACACTGCGGGCTGCGGCGGAGTGGACCTACTTGTATTGAAGTCGTTGGGTAAATACTAAAGTGTGTTGAAATTAGTTAATAAAATGTCCGTTTTAAGACTAAAAGGGTCCGAGAAGATCAAGCAGCTTGGTGGCAAGCACGTAATTTTTTGTTGCTTGTTCAAACAGTTTGATTTACGACTATCAAGCAACTTAATCATCCGCCATTATTGCTACTGAGTTGAGCTTAATCAAGCAGCCCGACAGCGAACAGTGTGGAAACGTCATGTCAAGCCGTCTCAAGGGACTGACATAACTTTCATTGTGACATAGCACGTGATACGTCAATACCATTTTGATTTCTAATAGTAATTAGCAATGTCATCTTGGCTTAAAGGCCTGACCGTGTATAGGCGTGGATTGGCACGACAGTTTGTAGACTGTTTATGTCTATAAACTGTCTACAACTACATCTACAACTACTGAACGGATTTAGTTTATCAAAATTTGGTATGGTAGTAGTTTAGGCTCTGGAATAAAACATAGGATTCATTTAATCCGAAAACAGTATTCCCGTGGGGTACTGTATTTACGCGGGCGGCGCGGCGGACAACAGCTAGTAAATTTTAATCTCAGTTTAACCAATTTTTAAGATAAAGAAGTATTATATTTGTGACAATGCTAGTTTTGTAGAATTTGGTTTCATTTGTTCGCAAAATCGATTTAAAAACAGCCAATTTATGAGAAATTCGTAAACGCGCTCTTTTATATGATTTCATCGTAATTTCATTCGCAGTAGTGATGACTGTGGCGAGCGAGCCTTCGGCGCCGCGGGAGAGCCTGCGGGTGCTGCTGCTGGGCCTGGGGGCCGTGGCACTGTTGGGGGCCCTGAACACCCGGGGCCCTAGCCAACCGGGGCCTACATACAACATATACAATATCACTGGTAAACTGTAACATTATTAGACCGGTAGGGTAAAAAATCGTCCAGCCCCAGTAGGCTGGATGGTGTAGTACATGTAGGTGTGGGTGTAGTTGTAGGTGTAGATGTAGGTATATGTACGATAGTACATAAGAGATAAATGAAATTCTGAATACTTAAATTGATTATATTCAGGTTTTACAAACATTTATGTAAAAAAGGCAAATTAAAATATAAGTGTCCACGAGTAGGGTTGTAGGCGTAGTGGTTTTGCGTAGGGTATCGTCGCGAATGTTCTCGTGCGTGTGAGTGGGACAAAAGAGCGCCGTCGGGCGCGCTGGTATGGGATCTCGCGTATGTTCGGCGCTAACGCGAGAACAGTATATGTTGTAGTTGTATGTATATATTGTTGTTGTAGATGTTGGTGTTGGTGTAAATGTAGTTGTAGATGATGGTGTAGGTTGTAGGAGTAGTTGTAGATGTAGATGTAGTTGTAGATGTAGGCCTAGTCGTAGGTGTAGATGTAGGTCGTAAGCTTATGTGTTGATGTAGGTGTAGGTTGTAGGTATAGATGTAGGTATCTGGTATAGGAGTTTGTTGTTGTTGTAGATGCTTGTGTAGGTGTAAATAAAGTTGTAAATGTAGTTGTAGGTGTAGATGATGGTATAGGTTGTAGTTGTAGGTGTAGATTTTAGTGTATGTTGTAGGTTTACTTATGTATCTTTTCCTGTTCATAGTTAAACAGAACAACGTGAGTCGGGACAGCTAAAACCCTATATTTTCTTACCAGACTCCGAGTACTACGCCATGCCTCAGTTGTACGAGCTGGACGAGTACTACGGCTGCCTGGTGCTTCATTTGCTTCGAGCTGGAGGCACCACTGTATAATGAGCTGTTCCAAAATATACAGGTGGGATCTAGAAGCTTCCCGAAGAACAATTATGTCTGAGTTTAACCTCATAGATAGAATCTTTACAGATGATCTGATTTATTCCAAAATTACTCTGAGGATTGAGTGCGGCACTCCAACCACAGTCGCATACACCGCGGGGTGTGCCTGCCGCGCCGCTATCCACGACGTAACCCGAAGTTCAAGGATCATGAATGGTCAGTAACTTACTACTATTATAAATTTGAAAGTTTGTGAGGATGGATGGATGGAGGTATGGATGGATGTATGAATGTTTGTTACTCTATCAAGCAAAAACTTCGGAACGGATTTTGATGAAATTTGGTATGGTAGTAGTCTCAGATCTGGATTGACACAAAATCCACTTTATATCTCGAAAAAGTACACTGTTCCCGTGAGATACTGTATTGACGCGGGCGGAGCCGCGGGCAAAGGCCAATTAAGCCATAAATGTTCTATTTTCAGATCCAATTTACGCTAAAGGTAAGCAAAAAGATTATAATATTGTTATGGAATATGGCCATTAAGATGTTTTGGACAAATAACGTGTCATTGAATTACCTATTCCACGGTAAATAGGTGACATTTATATTGATAGCACTATACGTTCTATTGTTCTCTTTATTTACGTTTAAATTTGATCAGGCAGGAACATTTGACAGCCACGTAAATGTACCGTCATCGAATGAAACTTGTATGGGCGCTGTCATGATTTTGACAGATATTCATACAATTCTCATAGGATAACGTTACGTTTACGCTACTGTGTTACTACTATTATGTACTAACTACTATTATACTACTACTATGTTACTGCTAGGCCCCCTGAATGGAGTAATATCGTAATCGTTGGTCTGCCACCACACCAGGTTCGCATCATGTGTAAACTCGACGCTGGCGTCGGAGTACAAATTTTTTTGCAAGACTGACGCAGCTGAACTACTGCACGCGGGAGCTGCAGGGGAACAGGTTGACTGTCGGAGGTGCGGCCTTTATTGGACTTCTCGCTGTTCTCCCGATCACAGCTATCATCAGCATCGTATTGGACTTGAAGTTATCGGATGAGAGTGTTGGGGCAGAGCTCCAGGGGTAGTGCTGGTGGTCTCCACCAAATAAAAATACTGCTTCGATGTGTACTTGTATAATATAGGTACTGGTATGATAGCCGCGGTGCGTGCGTCGCGTACGGAGGTGGTCGGGCGAATTCCCCGTGAGGAGTGCACGGGCTCGCGACGCTGTCGTCCGCTAAGCCGCGGGCGTGCGCGGGAGGTCGCGCGCGGGGGGTCGCGCGTAAGAGGGGGCGCGCGGGGAAGAAACCAGTTAGCCAGCCCGGCCCGATGAGACGCAGGAACATATTCCCCGGGAACAGGTCACTGAAGAGGAAGCGGTACTATGCTGTTGTATGCACGAGTTATGGTGCCCTTCTTCGTGCGTATGTCGGCGACTCGACTGCGCCCGTCTGTCCCAGGCTTGACAGCGACTACTCTACCAAGTAGCCACAGTAGAGGCGGTAGATTGGTGTCCCGTACAAGGACCATGGCTCCAACCTTGAGGTCTTGACTCCCGGTCTGCCACTTGGTTCGTTGCTGTAGAAGAGACACATATTCGTTAGAGTAGCGCTGCCAAAAATGTTGTCTCAATTTTTCGATGCGGTCGAATCGTTGGAGGCGCTGTATGTTGACATCGGTGATCTGAGGTCGTGGAATCGAACTCTGAGCTCGTCCGAGGAGGAAATGAGAAGGGGAAAGAAAAGAAAGATCTGAAGGATCAGCGGGCAAAGGTGTTAAGGGTCTGGAATTTAAAATAGCCTCTATCTGGATCAAACATGTCGATAACTCTTCATACGTCAAGTGAGTAAGACTCAAGACTCTACGCAAAAGATGTTTGGTTGACTTTACTGCTGCTTCCCATATCCCACCAAAGTGTGGAGAGTAGGCAGGAATGAATTTAAATTCAATACCTTGGTTCGCAAGATCAGACTCTATATGCTTAGATGAAACTTGTAAGAAGCGTGAAAGCTCGTTGAAAGCTCCCACAAAGGTTGTGCCGTTGTCGGAGTACACGCGTTGAGGTTTGCCCCTTCTACTTATGAATCGGCTGAAGGCCGCAAGAAATGCCTCCTTGGTTAAGTCGGACACCAACTCTAGGTGCACGGCTCTGACTGCAAAGCAGACAAAGACACAAATATAAGATTTAGTAAGCCTACAACCTCTACCTTTACGGTCGGCTATAAGCACTGGCCCGGCGTAATCCATGCCTGTATTCAAAAAAGGAAACTCAAGGTGCGTCCTATCAGTAGGTAGGTTACCCATAGAAATCTGAATAGGCTGAGCCCTAAAGCGAGTACAGCGAACACAGGAACGCACCACGTGCTTAGCAAGATTTTTTCCAGCTAGAGGCCAGTAAGTAAGACGTATATGTGCCAACAGTAATTGAGGCCCTGCATGAAAGAGTGCTTTGTGCTCTTTTTCAAAGATAATTTTTGTCAAGTGGTGTTTACTACACAATAAAATAGGGTGTTTGACATTGTAATCGTAGTAAGAGTTTGCTAAACGACCGCCTACACGAATTAAGTTCTGTGAATCTATGTAAGGAGAAAGACTTATCAAACGATTCTTTTTATGTAAAGTTTGTCCTGATTTAAGAATTTTATACTCTTCAGGAAACATTTCGTGTTGAGCAGTCTGTATTATTAAATTCTGCGATGATTGTAGTTCTGTAAAAGTTAAATATAATGATGTTTTAACTTTATTTCTGCAATTAAAAATAAATCTCTGTATATAGGCTACTACTCTGATTAATTTAGTATAGGAAGACATTTTATGTATTAAATTAGAAATTAGGTGAAGTTGTATAATATTATTTAAGTTTGTCTGATTGTCTGTATATAAAGCTGTTTCTAATAATAAATTACTTTGTAAATTAGGAAAAATGGGAAATTGTATTTTAATCTGATTGATAAAATCAGGACCTAACCACCAAAGAGTGGATGAGCTGATGTAATCAGCCCTCACCCCCCGAGATGCAAGATCAGCAGGGTTGCACTTGGAAGGTACATAGCTCCACGTCTGGCCGGTCGTGATTTCTTGAATCTCACTTACTCTATTGCGTACAAATTGGTCGAGCTTACTAGGTGGTTTAGAGAGCCAACCTAGCACGATCGTAGAGTCACACCAAAAGTAGCAATGATGGAAATTAAGAGTAAGAGATCTGCGTACCTTTTGAAAGAGTCGTGTACCCAATAACGCACCACACAACTCCATACGTGGTATAGTTGTAGGTTTCATTGGAGCAACCTTGTTCTTTGAAGTTAAAAGGCGAACGCAAACTGTGCCATCAACTGCTACCGTCCTTACGTAAACACACGCGCCATAAGCGCGTTCTGAGGCGTCTGTGAAAGTGTGAAGCTCTAATAAGGAAGGATTGCTACAAGACACCCACCGAGGAATGCAAATAGAGTTGAGAGCTGGAAGGGACTGTATAAATTCAAGAAATTGTGATTTTAAATCTGATGGAACCTCTTCATCCCAGCCACACTTATGTATCCATAACTGTTGAAGAATAAATTTCCCCTGAACTATGCATGGCCCGACAAGGCCAAGCGGATCAAACACCTGGCTGATTAAAGATAAAATATTACGTTTTGTAACTTTGAGGTTAACATTTAAGTCTACTGTGAAAAATAAATTATCTAAATTACAGTCCCAATATAAACCAAGTGTCTTACTAGGAGAAGCGACATTTAAATTTAATTTTTTGTCTGTATTTTCTGAAAGAAAGTTAGTAATGGATTCTAATATTTTTGAACTATTTGACTGCCACTTGCGTAAATGAAATTTTGCAGAAGATAGAGTTTCAATCACGCCTCTACATTGCTCTATGACTGAATCGGTAGAGTCACCGCCACTCAAATAGTCATCAACATAAAAGTCGCTCTTTATAGAGTAACTAACCTTTGGGTCTAAAGCCTGCTCTGCTAAGGAAACTAAGCATTTAGTAGCAAGATACGGTGCCGAAGCAGTGCCGTACGTCACTGTATTAAGATAATATGTTTTTAAAGGTTCTGAGGGATCAAATCTAAAGACGATTTGTTGTAGAGAACGCTGAGATGGCTCTATTAAAATGGCTCTATACATCTTCTCTATGTCAGAAGTAACAACATATTTATGCTGTCTGTATCTTAAAAGAATAGATAGTAAATCCTCTTGAACTGTAGGACCTATCATGTGTATATCATTGAAGGACCTACCCGAGGTGCTGGCGGCTGACGCGTCAAAGACAACGCGAAGCTTAGTGGTAGTACTCGACTCTCGCTCAACACCATGATGAGGTAAATAGTATTGAAACTTATTTATTTCTGATTTTGGTTTTTCTGTCATATGATTTAATTGTAAATACTCTTGCATGAATTCTAAATATCTATTTTTAAATATAAGGTTGCGTTCAAATTTACGCTCTAGGGAGAGAAATCGACATTTAGCCATTGCGTATGTGTCTCCTAAGCACTCGGGAGAGTCCTTCAACGGTATAGTGACCACGAATTGGCCATTGTCATTACGTCGAATTGTTTTTCGAAATATATTTTCACAGGCCTCTTCTTCAGATGAAAAAGAGCCACTACACTTAACAGAATCAAGCTCCCAGAACCGAGTTAGCTGATTACATACGTCCTGGGAAAAATGACATAGAGAAGGATGTGTACGTCCATGAGGTAGAGACACGCACCCTGATATAAGCCAACCCAGTTTGGAAGACTGCAATCTAGGTTGATTTTTACCTAAATTAACTGTATGGGATAATAAGACGTCCCAAAATATTTCAGCGCCTACGAGGATATCAACAGCTGACGGCACATAAAATTTAGGATCTGCTAACTGAAGACCTGGCGGGATATTTATAAGTTTTTTATCCACGTAAGACCCAGGCACTGATTGTGTTATGAATGGTAAAATAAAACAAGTTATATTCGCCTTATAACTACTAAAACAAGACAGAACCGTAAGAGTACAGCTTTCAGAGGTATTAGAAATCTGACCATTGATACCTGAGACTATGGAGGTAGTACCTTCCTTTGACAAGCCCAGCTTCTCACAAAGGTTTCGGGTGATAAAGTTGGACGTGCTGCCGTTATCCAACAGGAGCCTTACAGGATGCAGCTTTCCATTGACGTCTGCTGTGTTCACCATAGCTGTGGATAGCAATACAATGTTCTGATTATTGTATGCTTTAGATATTTCTGTATTAGTTGACAATACAATATTGTTAACTGACTGATTATCTGAATCCCTATGTAAGAGGGTATTATGTTTAAGTGTGCAATATTTGCAATGTGAAAGTTTACATCGCTTGTCTGTATGACCTGGTCGTAAGCAGTTCATACACACATTGCTCTCTGATGCTTTTTTAATACGTGAATCAACATCTAAATTTCTGAAAGATTGACAACTAAATAAATAATGATTTTGTGAACACATAGCACAAGAAATTTTGTTATTAGTAAGGTAAGAATTATTTTTTAGCATTGTAGTTGTAAGATAGTTTTTATTTTTATTAATTTCTTGTATGTGCTTTGTATTTATATTATGTGCTAGTTTTGGGTGTGTATTATTATTATAATTTAATGATTCAATTAAATCTGCTCGATTAGATAAAAATTTAAGAAATTCTTTTAAATTAGGATATTGATCTAAATTATTTTTGAATTCTTCCCACTCACGATTGGTCACAACATCCAATTTTTTGGACATCATAAAAATTATCAATGTATCCCAATGTGAAGTAGGCTGTCCTAGGGTGTCAAGAGCTCTTAAATTCTTATTAGTTACATCTATCATGTTACGTAATGATGCACTCGATTCTTTAAGTATTGGTTCAAAATTAAATAAAGCTTGAATATGATTGTTTATAAGTAACCTTTCATTATTATACCTATCTATTAATAATTGCCAAGCGATAGCATAATTATCGGCTTTGAAATCTATGCTTTTAATAACAACTGCTGCGCTGCCTTTAAGGGTAGCACGCAGATAGTGAAATTTATTAATGTCTTGTATACTACTATTATTATGAATAAGGGAAATATACGTATCTCGGAACTCAAGCCAGTGCTGATAGTCGCCGTTGAAATGAGGCAAGTCAATCTTGGGTAAGCGCACAAAATCATGCTTGCAACCAGAGCCATGGAGATTGTCACCAGCAGAAGCCGCGGAGACAAGTTCAGGGGAAGAGGAACGCGGAGGGCCAAGCAACGACCGCGCGTAGCCCATCTGCGCGTAATATAACGACTCGAATTGATCCCGCTCAGCATATGCCTCGACCGTGTTTTCCGACAACAACTCCAACTCCGTCTGTAACGTATTGAAATCATTATATAGCGTTTCCATTACATTAACACGGCACTGCAACTCGGATAATTGAAAAGAGCTCAATTGAGAAGTAGGTATCAATTTTAAAAAGTTGGCAAAATAGGTTAGCTTAGCTTTATAGCCACCACGCCTCTTAACAAGTTCCTTTAATTTAGCTTCAGACATAATGATAAGTTAGCGCACAATAAGCGCCTGCAGTGCAGAGAAAGATAAATGAAATAAAAAGGAAAAATAAGAAAGTAGCGTTCAAAAGCGTGAAGATTTATGAATGCAAGTATTATCTTCAAAATACAGGCAAATAAACCAGATGATGAAATAAATGCGTAAATAGCCTGCGGTAAATAGATAATAAATAATAAGATTTATATGCCTATTGCATTAAGTGGTATGGGAAAAAATGTACAATAGAACAATGGCGAGCACATGTTCGGTGATTACGCACTGACAATGTTATCTAAAAATTTGGAGATATTATTTTTACAATTTTTAATTGATTTTTGATATGATAATGAATTGTTGTAAGCTGAAAATAATAAATGTATGATTAGGCTACGTATGAAGAGATCACATATGACTGATCCATGTAGCACATTCTATTTTCCTGAAAAAAGGTTTTAAAAAAAAGCAGGAAAAAAAGGATAATGGAACGGACTCACTCAGAATTAATGTAATTATTCCTTGATTGTCTTTCGATTGTGCGCGTCCACGTGGAATGCGGCGCGATCGGCGCATGCGCAACTCCTTGTCGGGGCGTCTCGTTCCAAAGTCCAGTCCGAACGATATTTGCGCTTCGCAGCAAATAAGACGGCTATTCTTCTATTTTCCTTTCGAAGGACCACTGTTGGGGCAGAGCTCCAGGGGTAGTGCTGGTGGTCTCCACCAAATAAAAATACTGCTTCGATGTGTACTTGTATAATATAGGTACTGGTATGATAGCCGCGGTGCGTGCGTCGCGTACGGAGGTGGTCGGGCGAATTCCCCGTGAGGAGTGCACGGGCTCGCGACGCTGTCGTCCGCTAAGCCGCGGGCGTGCGCGGGAGGTCGCGCGCGGGGGGTCGCGCGTAAGAGGGGGCGCGCGGGGAAGAAACCAGTTAGCCAGCCCGGCCCGATGAGACGCAGGAACAAGAGTAAAAAATGTTCGACTCCAATACATTTCAGAACGCTAAGATATTTGAATCTATAACAAAGTTGTAACTAATTATATTACAGGAGTAGCTTTTGCCAGCGGCTCCGTCCACGTAAATATAGTATCGGGTATCCCACGGGAATACTGTACTTTTTCGGGGATAAAAAGTACCCATCTCTAGCCATACATCCTCACAATCTTTCACATTTATAATAGTAGTAGGATGTTGCCCGGTACTTCTTTCGCGCGGAAAATTGTATATCACACAGAAGCTATTCATTGTGCTATAGTAAACCATTACATATCCTTCCCCGTGGTTTTATCTACATCTGTACCAAATTTTATTAATATCAATTCAGTGGTTTGGTCGTGATTGCTTAACAGACAGAGTTCATTTCGCACATGAATGTAAAAACTTTCGCATTTATATTATTATACCTGAGCGACCGAGCTTTTCTCGGTTATTACTATTTATTGTAATATGGTGCTGTGTAGGTGATAATCTACATAAACTTAAAAAGTAAAATGTGAACTGACAATTATTATTATTTACAATCGATTTCTGTGTAGACATCTGTAGATTTCAGTGATTGATTTCAGTGATCCTAATAACTGTTATGATCACATGAAGTCTTTTCTTACTTTTTTTTTATTTAGGTCCTTTTTCAGAATGAAAGGTCAAATATTAAAATATAATTAAAAAAATTGGGCCATCAAAGTCACACAATAAGCTCGGGTCGGAGAAGTGCCCTAAGACTATCACAGCTAAACATACCTTAGATATTTCTGATCATCATCATTCAGTTCTTAAAATGAACAAATCATAGACTTTATTTTATTGCTTTATTTAAAAAAAAAATATAGTTATAGATATACGTTTGGGGGTTTCGGCGTTGTTTAAAGAACTGAAAGCATATGCCACTATGTTAATCAAAGTAATCATCTTCATCACCGCCTTCATCACACCATTAAAAAAAAACCCGAAAACACGCGTTTTCCCAAACATAAGACTAATCTAGATCGATTGTTTACCCCCGAAAACCCCCATATACCAAATTTCAGCGAAATCGTTAGAACCGTTAGATCAAAGAAACATATAAATAAATATACAAGAATTGCTAAAGGTATAAGATTAGTATGGAGTTTGCTCATTTATACTATATCAACCAACAGTAATTTTTGATAAAGTATTATGTAAAATTTCAGACATAGGATGGACGCTGTCGTGGTCGGTGCGGCGCTCGTGGTGCACACTGAAGGAACCAGTGCAGTCTGCAGACACAGACCTGCGGTTCCTGGATGGCCTACGCGCTGTAGCAATGGGTTCCATCATATTCATGCACACAGCGGGCTTTGCTGTAGTGGTCAACGTCACCGATACACGCTTCTACGAACAGGTAATCGTCAAACCACAGAAAATGACCAGCAAACTATTTACATCAAAGTAACCTTTATCATCTGAAAATCTCTGATGATCACAAATACTTATGATTCTTTTATACAGAATCCCTTGGCGCTGGTAAATGGAAATCTTCCGCTTGTGGTGCAAATATTCTTTATCGTATCCAGTTTTCTAATAGCAGAAAAGTCCTCCAGCAGGATAATATACCAGTGAAGGAAAACTTTGTGCAAACGTTGCAGAACAGGGTCATGAGGTAAGTTGAATTTGGTAGCAAATAATAAAAATATAGTTTTGTCCATTTATTTACGTATATACATAACATAAAGTTTAAATTTAAAAGATAACATACCTATAGGTTTCAGCAAACCAAAATTTCAATGTTAAATGATCACACAAGGATCCTGCCGAGCTACATGGTGCTGATCCTGTACATGGTGTCTCTGCACGAGTACAGCGGCTCCAGCCCAATGTGGCACCGCGCGGTGCGGGACGAGCGGGACACGTGTCGCCGGGTGTGGTGGATGAACGTGCTGTTCGTGAACAACTTCAACTCTGAGCCCAAATGTCTTGGACAAACTTGTTGAGTTTGTAAGCGGAACGTTTGAGCATTGCAATATGCAAAACATAATATGTAAATCCATAACTTGAAGGTAATCAATCAACGTAAAAGTTTCTGAAAAAACGGGAAGGTTGCCTACCTTCCCGTTTTTTCAGAAACTTTTACGTTGATTGATTACCTTCAAGTTATGGATTTACATATTATGTTTTGCATATTGCAATGCTTGGGGAGAGTCCAATGAAAGATGATCGCAAATATCTTTCACTAGCTGTTTCCCGCAGCTCCGCCCGTGTGAATATATTATCGAGTATCCCGCGGGAATACTGTACTTTTCCGGGATAAAAAATAGCCTATGATTTAATCCAGAGCCTAAACTACTACCATTACCAAATTTTATAATAATCCGTTAAGTAGTTTTTGCGTAAAAGAGTAACAAACATCCGTCCTCAAAATTTCACCTTTATAATATTTATTAGTAGGATTAACTAACTCTTCTGCAGAAAAAATTAAGATGTAGATTTATATAAGGTTCACTTGCGCAGATCTGGTATTAAAGTTTACCCTGGGTATATTATCATGTCTTCTCTTTCATCAATACTAAGAACGAGAGAGATAACATAATATTTAACCCAGGGCTAACTTTAATCCAGATTTGCGCAAGTGGGCCTAAGACTAACAAACGGCATTCAGATTATCGGGTAATCAGAATGATCACAATAATATAATAAATTTTAAAACAAAAATACTTCAGATTCAAAGTGGATCTGAATTCTAACTTATCATTTTGATGACTGCAGCTTTGGGATTTGCCCATTCACAGGTACCTGGCGGCAGATATGCAGCTGTATACAGCAGGTCTACTGCTGACGCTGCTGCTGCGCGGCCGGTGCTGGTGGCGCTGCTCGCGACTGCCGCTGTCCTTTATGTCTGCATGGCCTACGCCCATGCGTAGGCCATGCAACCTCAACCTCAACCTCATGCCCCTATATGCGCTACATATAAGACGTAAGAGTAAGACGACTTTTGTGAATTGTATGAGGTATATAGTATAAGTACCTAGGAGACCGAGCTTCGCTCGGTGTTTTAGTACTAACGATAAAATAATTTAAAAAAATAAATAATAAGAATCACAAAAATATTTATCTTGCCGGGATTCGAACCTACCACATTCCGAATTTCTAGACAATGCAAATATTAGACATAGGTAGGCATATCAAGCTGCCAATCAGACTGACGTAAGAGAGAAAAAATTATTGACATATTGAGCACGACGAAATAAAAAAAACATATATTGCTTAAAAATGTGCAGTTTCTAAGGGATAATACCTAACTAGATCGATTTTTCTCTCCTAAAACTCCCTGCATACTAAATTTCATGGTAACACTTGTAGCCGTTGTCGAGATACCGCTTATATATATATATATATATATACAAGCCAAACTATAATGGTACTCTCTTACAGTAACTTCTATTGAGAGTACTCGGGAGTGGCCACGTTCGACCTGCTGTACCAGTCGCTCTGGGGCAAAGCGTTCGTCTCGCTGACGGGTCTGCTACTGGCGCACGCTGAACGCTCTCTCAAGATGTCTAAGTACGATCTTCATAAAAACCAGGTGAATAACTCAATATTATAATCCAACAGTAGTGTAATTATCCGAACTCGTAATATTCAGTATCACCGTCAACATCACTACCATCGTTTATGTTGACAAGTCTTTCTTTTTTGTAAAAGCTGGCAGGGCATTATTTCAGAAGCTTACAATTTATTTAAATTAAAAATTTCCTTAATAAATGATGAATAATAAAATGATTAATAAAATGAAGATAGATAGATAGATAAGATAAATATTATGTTTAAATCGGCGTTTTGAAAAGGAGGAAAATAAAGTCCCTTTTTTTAACATAATATATTTATTTAATCAAAGTATATACCATTGTTATCTGATGATTCGATTTAAAATCCCTTCATTATTGTGCCGGTTCAGTAATGTAACGCAGCAGTCGACGCGCGTTTGTCGGCCTTTCAAGCTTTTTCACCTTCGCAATTTGCTTCAGGTGGATTAAAACAGTTTTATCACTAACACCGCAGCCTGCAGCTAACTTGGACGTGTTTTACGATGGATGCGCTTCCACAATAGCCTTCAATTCTTCATTATCAACTTTGGTCTCCGGCCGTCCACGGGGCTTGTTCTGCAGGTTGAAATTTCCAGAACGAAAACGTTGGAACCAAAAACGCACTGTGATTTCTTTCACAACACCGCCACCATACACATAATTAATCCTTCGAACCATTTCTGCAGCACTGCTCGTACTCGAAAATACGATATTTCTAGTATTCCATTTTGTAAACAGAGTGACGCAAAGAAAAAACCAAAAGAGGAAAAAACAAATGAATTACGGTTTTCGAAACACAAATGCATGAGTAAATAGCGGTATAAATTTTAAATTGAAATTCCTAACCAAAGAAGATATATTTGAGATCAATGTGGCCAGTATGACAAAACGCCAATTTCATATATAAGAACCTAATATATACACTTTATTGCTCACATTAGAGTAGGTACAATCATTTTACTAGAAACTAAACTTATTACTAAATGTGGGCAAGGGCGACCTTATCGCTATAAGCGATCTCTTCCAGGCAACCCTGTAGGCTAGGAGAGATAAATTAAGTAAACAAATAAGAAAAAAGACAAGGATAATATAAACAAGTAATTGCAAGAATAATAATTATTATATCGTAAAGTATAATGAGCAAAAGCCTGCAATTCGATAAAAAATTCGTAATATTATATATTATAATAAAGATATGAACTTACATGTCATTTGTTATAAATAAATATACATGATATAAAATGAATTAACAGTTAATTTAGAAAGCGACTTTGTTCCGTAGATGGCTATGTAGCTTCGACTTGAAAATAGCAAGTGACATTGACTCTCGAATGTCACGTGGTAGTGGCAAAATAATCCGAAAAGTATCCAGACTTAGTAAATGGTACAAGAAGTTTATTGCTGTACTCAGAGCGTAACACACGGCTTTGATCAGCACTACGATACTGAAAACACTCCTTCAGGTAGGGGGGAAAGCGTGGGTCATGTAGAACATTGTACAGGAAAACTAGTACATGCTCATCCCGATGGAGCCTGATGGGCAGCCAACAAAGTGTCTGTCGATATTCAGAGACATGATCAAACTAGCGCAGTTCATACACTAATCTGATGCAGATGTTTTATAATCTTTCTAACTTGTTAAGGTATTCCTCATTGAGATCGATCAAACAAACATCTGCATAGTCGAGGATAGGTAGTAGTAAAGTCTGCGCAAGTTCGACTTTTGTCTTCACGTTAAGTAGTTTCTTCCAACGCTTAAGAGACCCCACCACACAAAAAGCTTTCAACTCACGTCTAAAATATGGTGAGACCACTTAAGAGTTGAGTCGAAATAGACACTCAAGTTCTTTACCACATCGCTGCATGATAATGTTACGTTATCAAAAATAATACTAGGCAGGGCTTCATAATTAGGCCGTTTAATTTGCTTCGATCCTCCAATGACAATAAGTTGCGACTTGTTGGGATTGACTTTGACTTCAATTGAGGATTTTTGAAAAATCTTTATTAATTGCCGCAAAAGCAGACTTTAGGTCATTTGCAGGAGCGTGGGTGTAAATTTGTAAAAATCATCCGCATAGAGGTGGAAGAAACAGAAAAGGAAGTGAGGAAATTGATAAAAATAGAAAAAAGGAGAGGAGACAAAACACCACCCTGAAGCACGCCAGCAGATATATCACAAAACCTAGATACTCATTATTCCGTTATATCATTAGCCCGTATATATTGCTTCCTCTCAAAAAGATAGCTGTGAAACTACTCCAGCACAGCATCAGAGAAGAGAAGCGTGCCTAACATAGTAATAAGGATGTCGTGGTCTACGGTATTAAAACCATTACTGAAATCTAGTAGAGCCAAAACAGGAAGTTGCTGATTAGACATGGCAAAGAGCATATCGTCAGAAACCTTGGTTAAAGCAGTAACAGTACTATGCCCCGGCGAAAACCAGATTGGAGAGGACGGAGCAAACCATTGTCATTAACGAAGGTATTTAATTGTTGATAAGCAATGTGCTCAAGGACTTTTTATAGGAATGAAAGAATGGAAATGGGTCGGAAGTGAGAGTGTAACGTAGGACATTTCACTTTAGGTATAGGGATAACTGCAGCTTTGCGCCAGCAGCTGGGAAATATGCTGGAGCTGAGAGAGAAATTGTAAATGTAGCAGAGGGCAGGGAGTACAACAGGTAAGCCGTAATCGACACCCTCAGCATTAGATTTAATGGCTGTTATGGTTTTATCAACTTCTTGCATAGAAACATTTTTAAAAACGAAAGGAAAAAACGGAGGATCTGGTGTAGGAGATGTTAAAAGGGCATGAATGAACTGCTGCTTAAAAGAGCCCAGGATGCGATAGGTAGTGGCGAGGTGAAGATTGAGGGCATCAAGATCTAGATTAGGTGAAGGGGAGGACTTTGCTTTGCCGATACCAAGAGAGTTGAGTAATGACCACACCTTAGCAGGATCACCATTACTTACAGATGAATGAATGAGGCGATGCTGTGCATCTCTGCACAATCTGTTGCATCTGCTTCGGAGCTCTTTATACCTGTCACGATTCTGATCAGTAGGGTTCTTTCAAAATTTAGCCTTTGCTGCATTTCTAATTTTGCAGATGTATCGCTGGGTTGCGAGGTTGGCAGCACCGAGTTTATTAGTTTGGGTTGTACTTTGGCCCTGTATCAACCCACTGGGCCCACCGAGTCGGCTCAGGTCGGGCCTGCTGGCGGGTTTGATAGGACCCGTGTTCTGCCTCTTAGTCGCAGTTTTAATCATGTATATGCTGCAGGGCGCAAAGAGTATGTACATGTCTTCCCATACAACTGCACTGTATATGTATGAACTCCCCTTAATAATTATAATAGTCAAAACTATTCATTTCAAAACTTAGAGAGTTACACATACATATTTAATTTATGCAGGTGCTTGGATCCATTAAATAAATAAATTATCAAATCCATTCTTAGCTACCGTCGCGCTGGGTGTTGCTAATATATGTAAAATATGACGTATAGTTTTTTATTAACTTTTCAAAAAATGCATAGTGCTGGGAAATATTGTACTTGCAATCTACAATCAACCGTTGACAAAATAATCACAAAAGTGAGATCGTTGGAGAAAATTAAAAATGCCCTATACAAAAAATATATGACAAATGACGCGAGAAAATTCGTCAAAAACATAAACATTTTGATAAAATATGTAATATATATAAAATAATTATACAGGTTTTAACAAAAGTGAGTAATAAAAATTAACTGGTGTAATTATTGGTTTAGGTATTACTCGAAAAGCAGTATCAAAAATTTGTAAACCACACAATTTTGGAGAAAACCCAATTTGAAATATCGCAAAAAATATTTGAGTCACAGCCCTCAGAGGTCATTGCATCAAGTTTATAATCAGGTGATTGTACACGTGGGCTTTTATTCACTAGTCCAAAGACGAATGGACCGATTGGTCAGGGGCATGCCTTAGACTTACACCCGTATCATTAGCTGTTTCCTCAGATCCGCCTCCACTCAACCTCATCTGAGGTATCCTTAAGAAGTTCCTCGAATTTTGGTATTCTTAAACGTAATTTCTACCTCAGCTGTTTGCTCCTTCAGTAGAGTTCAGTGGAGGTATGACGAAAAATATATTTTTCTATGATTATCCTGAGATAATTTTCTCCTGATTTTTATTTTTTATATAATTATCCTGAGAATATTTTTTTGTGTCACGATAGTTACGATTAAAACTCGATCCTAATTTGGCAGAATGATGCTATAACCCTTTGTTTAAAAAACAGAAATTTCAAATTTAACATAAGTGTCATTGTCAATGAGGGGTTTTTGATATGTTTTTCTGCAGCCAGACCCAACTCACACAAAGCATCATCTGGTGGCGGGTGAAAATTTTACCTTTAGGTAATCCAGAAACTTCAAAAAATCGTCCATGCTTCTCTTTAAATAAGTATGCCTCTGTAATTGCTTAATTGTTTCAAATAATTCCACTCTGCTTATAAAAAGAATTGATTGATATAAATGTCGAAAATAAACGCTCGAGATAGCCTCAAGGTACGTCCTGAGCTACCTTAAGTTTGATAATTGATTCCTCGACTCGCGTAAGGAAATTCCTCAAGTCGAAGACATTGATGAACTTATGAAACAATTTTCATGGATTGAGGTTGAGTCGAGTGGAGGAAATCTCGAGGAAACAACTAATTATACGGGTGTTAGACTCATATGCAATTATTATTGGTCCGCTCGCGCCAGATCGAAGCTTCGATTAAAGTGGTAGGAGCCATTTCAGTTTCTTTCAGTCCGTTAAGATAGACGCACATAAAAACATTCCGGGTGCTACAGGTTTTTTGACAATAAGTGAAATAATCGTCATAACTACCTACTTATGTATGTAACAGTGAGGACAACGTCTGTAATATTTTACTACGTTTTTTTTTACCGACAAATACTAAAGTGAAATATGTAATCGGGGCCGGGCGGCGCTCACACAGCTGGTTCGTACACTTGTTGCTAGGGTTAGCAACATTTGTTCAAGATACGCTAATGAAATAAAAATGTATGGAAAGTAAAGTATTAAAGGTGGAAATAGTGCAAGAAGTCCTGTGTGTTATTACTGTGAAATGTATGGAAGTCAAAAGTAACTCTTTTAGAGCTGCTACTTTCAAAGTGAACTCTATATAAGGGACATATAATATATCCACACTTAAATATTATCACTTATTTATGTGACACGTTCTATATATCAATATATATATATATATATATATATATATATATATATATATATAAAGTATGTTATGTATAAAGTATATATATAAAGTATGTTATACTATATATGATGCCTAGTTATTTTCGCAACATTTTCACAACTTTATGCTATTCAAAGCTAGTTATACATACCTATTGTGTTCAGCAAAATTCAATTCGAAATTATTCGTATTATGAAACATCATCTTTCATGTACACTATCATCTTCGTAAAATTAGTTGTCAATTATTTGATTGGCCATACCACGTGCTATCATTTGTAGTTTCATCTCACGTTCTTGCATTGTTAAAATATTAGGATATTTGTATCCATGCCTTAATTATTCTGTATATCATCTAATATATTGTAATGGCCACACAGCCCGTGATTTTTGATCGTTTGGGGTTAAAATCACACTGGCTGTGGGACGGGACTCCTGCCCACACGTTTTTCGTGAATTTTTCAGGGAACTTCGTTACGGGTACAAGCACCGCCAACTACGGTACGGGATCTACATATCGGGTTCAAGGCACCGATTAAAAGGGCTTATTCCCAGCTATTTTCCCACGTCTGGAGTTCTGAGTGCCGCTAGATGTTCCGGACTGAAACTTGGTTTTGAAATCGGACGAACTATCTACGACGAATGGACGCAGCGGTGACAGGGAGACGCTTCCAGAAGTTGGAGCCCCATCTCGCTCTCTCGCCACGTGCTAGACTCCTGGACTCCTCAGCTAAGTTCCCACGTGGTTTAGAGCCCCTAAGATAGCCTTCAGACACCAAGAGGCTAGACCAGACCGTACGGCCTTCTGCCCACGACCCCTATTTTTTTAAATATATACATATTGTCACGGTAATACATCTATCATTTAATTTTACCCGTAACAGCGGGAGTCGGGACTGTCGAAGAGAAGCAACTTTAAAGTCTGAGACAGAAACAGTCCCTCATCACGGAGGTGAAGGTCTTCTTGGAATGAGCGGCATCTCCACGAGGATTGTGAGGGGCAGAGCTAGGCAGTAGGAGAAGAAACACGTCGCGCACATCTCTATCATCTGAGACAGAATCAGTCCATCAGCACGGAGGTGTAGGTTTTCATTAGCGGCATCTCAATGAGGAGTGTGAGGGGCAGAGCGAGGCAGTAGGAGAAGAAACACGTCGCGCACGTCTCTATCGTCTGAGGTAAACTCAGTCCATCAGAACGGAGGTGAAGGTCTTTATGAGCGACATCTCCACGAGGAGTGTGAGGGGCAGAGTGAGGCAGCAGGAGCAGGAACACGTCGCGCATATATCTATTATCTAAAATATCAGATCAAGGATCAGAGTCATTGGACTTACTGGCAACAAGCATCTGAAGTATGCGTGAGTACTCCACTCACGGAGTAGAGAAGGGTGAACGCCACAAAGATCTTGATGATGCACCAGTGCACTATCAGCACGGGCAGCGACAGGCGTCCCAGCACTTGTCAGCCGCGCCACGACAACACGCGTCTAAAGATATCTGGAACATCACAATTTGGTAGAAATTTACTTAAGGCTATTGTATAATGTAACATGTCCTCAGTAAATATTGCATGATTTTCGAATTTATCGGAAAGATTACTTAGGTGATGACAGTATATTTCTTGCTAAAATATACTAGATTAAAAAATATTTAAAATAATATTTTTAGTTTGCAAAAAAAATATTGGACCTAAAATCTTACTCTGCGGTACTACAACACTAATAATATTGCTAAAAGTAAATCATTTGAACTGCAACATCTCCGACACCTCATGGTCCCAAGCCACTCTACCCATTCGGTTCGGAGGGTTGGATATCAGGAAGGTGTCCAGTGTGTCTCTACCTGCTTTTTTTGTCATCTGCTCATAGCATCCATCCACTTTTTACCAAAATCATTACAAATACATTAGGCTGCGTGGGTATTGACTCATTACCGGAAGCTGTTAATACTTGGCGTGGCGTCTGTTGCAATTTGAGCTTTATCGACAAAGCACAGCGTACAGATTCTTATCAATAGGGATGTTGCCTGTGTGGAATTTAAAATATTTTTATAATTGTTGATTAAAGATACATAAATCTAAAAGAAATAGGTATTTAGAATGACGCGATTAAAAATTATAAGCAAACAAAAAATATTGCCCATTTCTTTCTCGCAAAATGTGACCTTACAGGCCGATATATCGCTCTCTTTCATATTGTAAATTTAAATGGTTTGTATTTTCGTTATTTTTTAAGATATACGAAAATGGCTTCTAGAATGTTTATTAACATGTTGTCTAACATCGAATAGACAAAAAAAAAAATTTTTAGGCAACATCCCTGTTAGCTAGGGGCTTTAAAGACCAAGCATAGCTAACTGACCACCATAACTAACCATCAGGCATTCCATTTATTTGTTTTTTTGACGACGCCATTTTTTTGTTTCATTCGACTCGTCCAAATTACTTTGAAATTCATTTGAATATCATTGAAATAAATTAATCCTAACAAATATTTTTTCCAATCGAAAAATAAAAACGACAATTCCCTTTCTTCTATTATGTTTTACGAAACTGTAATTAATTTTCTCTTTTTTGTTCACAAATAATACAGTTACAGCTCCAGAAATATCTATTTTAATGTTTTTTTTAAATATTTTTTTATCGAGAATATTTACAGAAAACGTGTTTTGAAAACATAGGTCCCCTTAGAAATATGATCAAGATTAACATATTTTTTTAAAGAAGCCTATTTTTACGATGTAGTGCGCCTTATAATACAAAATCTTAAAATCCGAAACAAGGCGGAAGCGAAACAAATTACAAAAACACGGACGTTGACAACCAGCGGCGTGCAAACTGAAACTGATTACTCAACTGCTAAACTACTAAATAAAAAAATATTTTTTGTTATTGTTCGAGCACACGCCCAAACTCCCCCTTAATTAGCTCAATTCTCAGGGTGGGCGAGAGACTCTGCGCTTACACATCCAATTCCATCGCCAAACTGATAAACCAGATTTGGCCGCGACCGTACATAATATATTCCTACTAAACATAATAAAACTGTGGTACTAACCCTATATTTTTGTGTTTGTTCTAGTTTTTAGATTATTTGATAGACTTCCCAGTACACCGTACCCGTGTTTATTCATAAAACTCACCCATAAGGCAGAGTTTTCGTTAACACATACATTGGCGAATCACTAAGGAGCCATTTTAAAGAAGATGAAGAAGAT
This sequence comes from Phengaris arion, assembly GCA_963565745.1. Taxonomy (NCBI): domain Eukaryota; kingdom Metazoa; phylum Arthropoda; class Insecta; order Lepidoptera; family Lycaenidae; genus Phengaris; species Phengaris arion. The sequence continues at coordinate 27,291,051 of OY751433.1, forward strand.
CTTTTTAGAATGTCAATGATCCGCAGTCCGGTTTACGTAGTTATTATAAAAATGTGGATAAATAATATGTTAGAGAATAATAAATATTTAATATCTAAGTACGTGAAAATTAATAAAAATCAGTTTTGCAATATAAAAATTACAGACAAAACTTTTTTTGGTATTTATAATAATACATATTACATTTTTAAAAATAAATATTGAAAGAATGTTTTAACAATAAAGCCACTCTTTTTAAAAGTGTAAACGAAACGTTATTTCATTCGTTCTTTGTAGTGTAGATGGCGCTTAAAAGTTGAGTAAGTGATTTCAATCACGATATCAACATCAGTCTTGCGATCATACTATTATAATAATTAAATACACACTTGAGAAGCTAATCGATAATTGAGACTTTCTCAGTCAAGAAAGGTCTTGAGAACGAGTTTGAGGACGGTTTATTAATACCGGCCATAAACTCTACAGCGGCAGGATATCGCCTACATTTTAACGACAGATATATTGCCGAAACCAATTTTTCATGAGACATTTTATATGCAAACCTTCACTTAAAAAGTATCGATTCGACAAATGACCGTCATTAACTTACACATTAATAAAATATGTATCACGCGGTATTGGTAAACAGAACTCTTGCTGAAGCAAAAACAAAACAATATCCTTCATACTCAAAAGCTTTTACGCGCACGAGAGTGTGACAGAGTTTTTCACGATGTACTCGGTTACAGGGTCGGCTTAACCAAGACGAGGCCCAAGGAGCGTTTCATCCTAGGTGCCAACCTATCGAAGTAATCTTTATTTCTTTTAATGTGCTAGGGTGTAATAATGGTTTCTTAGTTAATAGTATGACCTGACTCTAGATTAACTCCTTAATATATTGGGGAGACACCCGAAAATATAAAATTGTTAGGACGAAGTTGCTTGTGTTGTTGCCTGTGTGCAACTAATAGTGCACTAATAGTGCACTAATAGTGCTCGGAAATCTTCGTTTTTCTATGAAAATAATACGAAAAGCGACGATTCATTATGTACTCAAAATTGATTTTGATTGTTACTCAGAGGATACGTACTGTTTTTTTTTTTTTTTCGATTTTCATATAATATTATATATTATGTTGAACTATTTACCTGTAAGATATTGTGTATGTTAATGCAAATGTATTCATGTGTGCATGTTAAACGTTCATTTCATTTTACGACTTACGCACCAAAAAAAAAAAAAGAAAAGATAATAATAATAAATTAATGTATCTTTTTTGTTTGTTTACCGAAAGAGTGAGGTCTACTAACACAGGTTTATACTTAAAAGGAGACACTAGCAATTTGTTTGTTATATTTTCGTAAAAGATACCGAATAAACATTTTTTCATTTTTCATTTTAATTTCTTTTCATTGGCAATGAGGTTGTAGTAAAAGTAATACACCTGATCTTAGAAAGTTTACGCGGCGGTGCCATTTATTTTCTCATATAATTTTGCGATAATTATTATTTTTAGTTTTTATTTATCAGAAATCCGAGTAAACTCGTTACCCAGGTACAAAATACTACAACTGACAACTTCATTTAAATAACAATTGTCAATTCTCTTTAGCAAAAGAAGACAAGAGCTCTCATGAGCTTCTTAAGCTTTACGCGGTTCGTCTCAGCAATGCTAGCGAATCGGCCGTAAATAGACATATTTTTCATATTAATTATCGTATAATAGGTATGCTCCATAAAAAAACAGTTTGCATTTTATAAGTAACACAATTTTGTTTTTCTTTATTTTACTAACTACTTTTACTAAGTAAGTTTTTACACGGTTTAAACTAAAAATTTTGACGCATTGCTATTTTTTTACGACCTCTATGACTAAGTGATTGAGCATTTCGGTATTTCAACAAAAGCAACAAAACAGTTTTCTGTATTCCTGGGTTACGGATGCGTATAATACGTATGCGTATACGTATAATATGTGTAATAGTATAAAAGTATTAAAAGGGCTGTACATTTCCGTTGTCTAGTACCCATAACACAAGTTCCTCGAGAACTTAGGACAAGGTCAGATTGACGTTGTGTGAAACCGTTCATAGATATTATTACTGTTGTATTATTTGTTTATGTATATATTTATTTATAGTTTATGTACTGTGTGTCCTTTGAAGGCAAAATTAGAATCTATAGCAATATTTAACTACACCTATGTATTTATCCATGATTGCGGAAGTTAGCAGAAGTAAGCAGAAAAACAAACAGAAGGACGAACGAATAGAAGGACGGGCGGAACATTGTAAGGTTTGTTTGTAGTACTACGGAACTGTGTGATGAGTTTTCTATTTGGACAAACCACCAGGTATGTAGTAGCGGATTGACCGTGATTGTGATGAAATGCTATCCACCTGTTTTTTCATTTGAAAAGTACTTAACCACTTAGGAATTTTGCATACAACTATTACCGTTAAAAGGCACGGGCCCTAAGGCCAAAGATCTTAGGGTTAATCCAACCCTGCACACGTTTATTCACATATATATACACACACACGTAACTATCTACGTGTAGACGTACCAAGAAAACTATCTATATAGACTGCAGACTTTAGACTAGAAACCATTTACTTTACATGAATGACATAAAACTCTAACTCAAACTCGGTCAAACTCATTGTCAGCATACCCATGCTGACAATGAGTTTGACCTATACCAACTGACTGAAATGACGGAACAATTTACAAGTGATATTATATAAACATTGGACAAAAAATTAAATGTGGGCAAAACTAAAATGAATTCTATAAAAGCAGGCCGGATATTTCAACATAGTTACACACTACAATCCGGTGAGCGCATAGAACCTCTTGAGGAGAAACATATACATATCTAGATTATAATCAATCACCAAATACAGTACAAGGACCATACAATATATTACAGGAGCGTGTAAAATAATTGTACAGACCAACTATAAACATAGACATGACCAAGTTGCATATACAATTATGAATGAAGTTCTTATGCCATTTCGAAACTTCAAACTGGACTCAGAAGTATCGATATAGATTGCATTGTAAAAAAAATTTTTTTTTAATAAAATTTTCCATCTTTTTGCTAAAAGCTGGCCCCGTGCGAGTTTCTTCGCCGGTTCTTCTCGCCGGGTTATTTTCAGAACCGGTGGTAGGCATCACGTAGGATTCGTGAAAATCTTAACATGAAAATAACACTTTTTTGATTTTGATCTTTTTTTCTTAAAGGTTTGAAGGATGTTCAAGTTTTTGATGATGGAAGTTTTGTCACGTGGAATGGTGGCGAAAAGTTGCAGCAAGTATAAGTCCAGACAAATCCTTGGAGCACTTTCCATTATATAACCGATAGAAGAGACAAACTGTTGTTGTTTATTTATGTTATGTTTTTCTACGAACTTTATAAGTCGCTTGTACATTACCTTTTCAAATATATTAGATAAAATGGGTATAAGCGTTATAGGACGGTAATTTTTTAATAACGAATTATCTCCTTTTTTAAATAAAGGTTTGACTACTGATAATTTGAATAGCTCTGGAAATGTGCCCGTTTCCAAAGAAAGATTTATTAAATGGGTAATCATAGGAGTTAATTCATTTCTGCAGTATTTTAAAACCTTAGTAGATACACCGTCATATCCTTCAAACTTTGTATTCTTAAGTGAATTAATTATACTATTAATTTCAGAGTAACAACATGGAGTCAAAAAATTTAATTTTTTATATAAGTATTATTCGTATTATGTAAAATAATTTTATTTGGTTTATTTGTCAAGTTAATTAAATAATTATTGAATTCATTAGCAATGTCAGTGGGATTACATATTATATTGTCATTATGTTCATTTTTTATTTCTTTAATAACATCAAAATTATTTAATTTATCAGTAACTTGGCTATTTATAATTTTCCAAGATGCTCTACATTTGTTTTTTACGGTTGCTAGTAAATTGTTGTTAAATATTTTTTGAAAGACGTTGAGGCTTTTTCGGAATATTTTAGAGTATATTTGATATTTTGATTTATTTTTTAAAGTTTTATTTTTATAATTAGTATATCTCAGATTTCTTTTGGTTTTGCAGCTTGTTTTTATACCGTTTGTTAACCAAACGGATTTTTTATACTTTATCGTTCTGCTAATTCTTTTAGAGGGGAAACACAATTTATAGAAAATAATAAAATCATCATAAAAATAGTCTAAGGCTATATTTATATTATCATTAGTTCTGAAAACGTCACTGAATGATAGACAGCTAAGACAGTAGCGGATATTTTCCAGATTTTCTTGACAATAATCTTTTACATAAACGTAGTATTTCTCTGGTATATTCTCTTTATAATTGAGTGGAATGTGTAGCATTTGAGCTGTGTTATGATCAGAGAGTTGCAGTTCATGCAAGGACCCTGAAGCATTCTTCACATTGCTTATTATGTGGTCTATACAAGAAAGTTGTCTGGTGGGCTCTGTTATATGAAAGGTGAGATTATAATTAAATAAAAGAGATTTTAATTTGTCTGTGGAGGTAGAGGCTTTTAGATTATCTATGTTTAAATCACCAGCTATAATTATTTTCTATTTGCGATACTTTGCAAGACTAAATAACATTGTATCTAATTTATCTAGAAATATATTCACGTCTGAATTTGGTACTCTATATAAACAAATTACAATTGAATTGTAGGCTGGAACTTCAATTCCGCAGCATTCAAATATTTTATCTGACCCAAAATTACTTTTTATATGCGTCAATTCTTTGAATAGCATACCATTTTTTACGATTATGCATACACCACCTCTATTTTTGTTATTAGATCTACAGTAGCTAGAGACAATGCCAAGCAAAATACCAGCAAATATAAAAAGGAGTACAACCTTGCCCCTAGGTCCCTCAAGAAAGAGATCACTCGGGCAAAGAAACAGCACGTCAATAGAATTGGTAAGAGACTTGAGCGCCTCCCCTCGGGAACCCGTGCATTCTGGTCTCTGGCCAAAGCTATTGAAGGAAATTTCTGCAAGCCAACCCTACCATCCCTACACGTAGGAAATGGATCGTTGGCCCAGGACGCAAAGGACAAAGCCGATCTTCTGGGCAAGCTCTTTGCGTCAAACTCGACCCTGGATGACGGGGGGCAGAAACCGCCGACCATACCGCGATGCACGAGCATCAATTCGGATATTCGGTTTCATCAGCGCTCAGTGCGAAAAGCCCTCCGTTCCCTTGATATCCAAAAGTCGAATGACGGAATCCCTCCTATTGTGTTGAAAAAGTGTGCTCCAGAGTTGACTCCGGTCTTGACGCGTCTTTTTCGGTTCTCCTACTCTTCTGGCATCGTCCCGGCTTCTTGGAAGACAGCCTTGGTGCCCCCGATCCCCAAAAAAGGTGATCGCTCAAATCCGTCCAACTACAGACCAATCGCTATAACCTCTCTCTTCTCGAAGATAATGGAATCCATTATCAATAGCCAGCTTCTTCGATACTTGGACGGCCAGGGATTACTAAGCGACAAACAATACGGGTTCCGTAAGGGTCGCTCAGCTGGTGATCTCTTGGCGTACCTAACTCATCGTTGGGCTCAGGCAATTGAGTCGAAGGGAGAGGCATTGGCTGTTTGTTTGGACATTGCGAAGGCCTTTGATCGGGTTTGGCATAAAGCGCTGCTATCAAAGCTTCCATCATACGGGCTGCCCGAGAAATTATGTAAGTGGGTCACTAGTTTCTTAGCAGATAGAATCATAAAGGTCGTAGTTGACGGCGAATGCTCGGAAACTCAGTCTGTTGATGCTGGTGTCCCTCAGGGCTGTGTGCTATCGCCTACCCTATTCATACTGCATATCAATGACATGTTACAGACCAACGGCATTCATTGCTATGTGGATGATAGTACAGGTGATGCTGTATATACCGGCTCCCCCAATATTTCTCGGCTAAGTGTCATTGAGAGTCGAAACGAACTTGTGTCTAAAATAGAGAATTCATTGGAGAAAGTCTCTGAATGGGGTAGACGTAACTTAGTCCAATTCAACCCCGCCAAGACACAAGTCTGCGCGTTCACCACTAAAAAGTCACCAATGGTCGTATATCCTCCTTTCGAGGGCACATCTTTAACCATCTCCCCTAGCATTGAGATACTTGGCGTCAACATATCCGTTCGTCCGATATCATCTAGAGGGTAAGGCCAAGTTAGCCTCGAAGAAGCTTGGTGTTCTTAACAGAGCGAGACAGTACTTCGGTCCGGACCAACGCCTACAACTCTACAAGGCGCAGGTTCGGCCTCATATTGAATATTGTTCTCATCTCTGGGCAGGGTCGCCAAAATACCAACTGCTCCCTCTGGATCGTATCCAACGAAGGGCCGCTCGAATTGTTGACTGCCATAGTGTTTCAAACAGCTTGGACCCCTTGGAATTACGCCGAGATGTAACTTCACTCTGCATCCTCAATCGGTTGTATCACGGGGAGTGCTCTGAGGAATTGTTCGGAATCATACCACCTGCAACTTTTCGCCATCGTCCCACGCGAAAAACATACCATCCTCATCACCACCTTGATGAGTGGCAGTCTTCCACCGTGCGCTTTTCGCGTAACTTTCTGCCGCGCACTGTAAAACTCTGGAACGAACTGTCACCAGCAGTATTTTCAGATCTATACGACCTGCAAACCTTCAAGAAGAGAGCGTATTCCCTCTTAAAAGGCCGGCAACGCACCAGCAGCTCTTCTGATGTTGCGAGTGTCCATGGGCGACGGTAGTTGCTGACCATCAGGTGATCCGTTTGCTCCTTTGCCCCCTTATTTAATTTAAAAAAAAAACCCACTAAATTTAACATTTTGCACGGTAACCGAGTTTAAAAATGTTTCTGTAAAGCAGAGTATGTCGGGTTGCTGGTTTGTATCATGAAATTCCGAAATGACGACATTGATGAATCTTGTTTTGATAGAAACCCTGCTATATTTTGGCGTAACATTCTTATTGATTGCGACTCTTTTTTTGTAAAGTTATAAGAAGTTTCTTTGTTCCTTGAACTATTTTCTATTATGTTATTGCACGTATTATTTACTGTAGTTTTGGAAATGAAAAAACTGATTTGTAATGTTCTTGTCGCTAATAATTGGGAAATAATATGGTATTGTTCCTTTTAATGGCAAGACTGGTAAAACTGACGGTGAGTCCTGTAGTTTGTTATGATGTGTATTTTTGTACATGGAATAATTTTTCCAGTCATAAATTTTAACATGTTTGTTAGTAAAATGTTTACGCATACGATATTTTTCATCATAGTCAAGTTGATTAATTGCATAATTAATACATCGGCAATAAATATCAGGGTTATAATAGTAATAGTGCTTTACATACAACATTTTATAAATATCTATAAATTTGCTTTTGGAAAAATAGTTGCAAATACCTTTTTACGTACTGTTCAATTTTAACACATTTAGCTGTTTATTCTCTGCGACGCTCAGTATAAATGCCAAACATGGTAGACGCCTTAGAGCAGCACTGAGCTCTATCATCACTTCCGTGGCGTTTTTGTCATGTTCACCGACTGACAATATAACTCGGTCATCTTCAGTGAAGTTATAGTGTGAGCACGTACTTACTCGTGTTGTTGCTCCAGGCTTGATAAATGACGTTACTGCATATTGATGCAAAAAATTGTTATGTCTTGATTTAATTAAATTTTCCACTAATTTCTTACACTGCTTTCGATAATTAATTTCTGTAGTTATCTTGAATAGATCGTCTATTCTTTTTTCTAGTAGATAATATTTGCTTCTTTTGTGTGCTCAGAGAACTAGAGCAGATATCTTTTAGGGTGACTATCTGTTGATTTTGTCGAGATATTTTTTTTAGGTCATTGTTTTCTATAAGAATATTGTCAAGTTCCACGCGTGTGCTTTCTAATTGAATTTTCAAATCATATATTTCACTTTTCAGTTCGTCAATGAGACCACTGTATAAGCCTGTCGATAAATCTAGACTTTTAATCTGAATTTCACAGTCTGATGTATTTAATGACGAGTAAGTTTTCTCTAAATCCATTGACTTAATGATTTAATTTAATGATTAATTTATTGAATTTAATAATTTTGATTTAATGCAGTGTTTTTTTCTAAAAGTGATATTCTGACTCAACAGGTTTTCACAAGACATTTTTGATCTGAAGTGATTTTACTCCTCACTTAGTCACACTCAGCGCCCTCTATTGTTGACTTTGTGTAAACAATAAACACTATATAATTTTGATGAAACAGCTTGATCACTAGATGTCTCTGCTACATGCAGTAATTGTATCTTATTTTTATTAAGTTTGTAAATTCATAGTCTATTTTTTTGAAAATACCAAATTATTGTCATAACAATGATAAAAATGATTTAGTTATGGCAGTAAAACAAAAATAAAGGGACACTTTTGTTCGAGTAGCGAACCCACTGCCAAAAGGAGGTATGTTGTGACTGGTGGCAAAACAAACCAAGCGGACTATGACGTTTTTGTTTAAATTTTAGTACTATAGTTTCACTTTATATTGTCTTTTGTCTTTTATCAGCTATAACATTTTTGAATTTATTTCAATTCACCATCACTTTTATCACAATAAAAAAAAAACATTATATCCTGAAGAGTTTTGGGTGACACATTAGATTCAATTTGTAGTTATTAAGTAGTTTTATATATGTTGATTTTAGTTACTCACTAAGGTATAGTTTGGAGAGAACAAATTATTTGAACTATTTCACAATATTCACTTGTCTACTGAAAGAGCTTAAATATATTAAATAAAGAACTGCAAGCATATTCCACTATGTCAATTACGGTAATCATCATCATCAACACCATCATCACACCATGCACATTATGATGATTTCTCATCGTATTACCGACACGGACATCTTTGAACATTACTTTGCCATTTGTGAACCTATATGCAACATTATTTTGTTGTTGTAAAGGTTATTTTGTTGTTGCTACAAAATTTTTCGATTCAAAATTCAAATTTTCGAGATTCTATCAATACAAAATGTCTACAAGTGACAGTGTCGCTCAGCACATTTTTAAAGTTGAATCTTTAGCCAAGCAGTTAAAAGAAAGTGGAGAAAACATCAGTGAGTTGGCTGTGATAACAAATATACTTGGAACATTGCCTCCCAAGTATAGATCACTTCGTCAAGCCTGGATGTCATTGGATCCAGCGAACCAGACTCTTGTCAATTTAACTGCTCGTTTATTGGACGAAGAAGCCAGCTTGCAGTGTGAACACGAGCAGGAAACGGCTCTCCTTGTGGCTAACAAAGGTTGGAAGAATAACCCAAAATAAAACGATCAGAATAAAGGTGCTGGTAGTTCGAATCAAAATAAACCCACCAAACACAGGTTCGAGTGTTATAATTGTGGAAGGCGAGGACATTTTGCTCGAGAATGTCGTGCTCCAAAAAAAATCCAAGCCCAGAAAAACCTCAACAGGAAGGTGCAGATTTATTAGCGTTCAATATAGAAACCAGTTTTAATACAACTGAAGAGAATGCTTGGATTTTGGACAGCGGTGCCTCTGCACATATGACATACAGAAAGGAGTTCTTTTTAAAGCTTTTTGAATGCAGCCAGAAATCATTGAGATTAGGAAACAAACAGTCAGTTGAAGTGGCCGGATTCGGCAAAGTGTTAATAAAGAGATATGTCAATGGACAGTGGGAGGATAGTGAGCTGCATAATGTGTTATATGTTCCGAATTTAAGAAGGAATTTATTTTCAGAAGGTGTGATAATGCGTCAATCCTATACGATTATAAAGAAAGATTCTAGTGCACTAATTTATAAAGGTAATGATTTGGTAATGTGTGCAAGAATAACAGAAAACAACTTGTATGAGTTAAAGATAAAAGCAGTGGTCGCAAACACCTGTAACTTAGTCCAAAGTAATCAAAATAATATTAAAATATGGCATGAAAGACTGGGACATCTTAACCTAAAACAAATCAAGAATATGAGTGCTAACAATGTTGTAGAAGGTTTGACACTAAATGACAGTGATCAAACTGACTTTGTGTGTGAAGCATGTGCATATGGGAAGCAATGCAGATTTCCATTTCACAAGTCTGTACGTGGAGAACTACAGCCAGGTGACCTGGTGTATAGTGACGTCTGTGGCCTTATGAGTCATATCTCTATCCAAGGTATGAGATATTTTGTTCTATTCAAAGATGCTGCTACATGTTACAGACACGTATATTTTATCAAACAGAAAAGTGATGTGATGGAAGTATTTAAGAAATACAATGCTATGATCAAAAATAAGTATATGCACAGTGTAAGGATATTGCATATGATAATGGAAGGGAGTATCTCAACAAATCTTTCGAGGACTACCTGAACAAAGAAGGTATATATAGTACATGAACGTACTGCACCTTATACGTCTGAACAAAATGGGTGTGTAGAGAAAGATATAATGAAGCAATGAAGAGTCCACAAAGAGATGACTGGTTGCGAGCTATAGATGAAGAATTGCTTGCACATAAAGAGAATAATACTTGGGCTTCAGTTGAAAGGTCTGGTCAACGTACTCTTACTACAAACGTCTCTTCCGGTTCCTCAATGATTAAAAAGATTATAGAATATTTAAAACAAACATTTAAAATTAAAGAACTAAATTTGAAATATTTTGTGGGGATAGAAATAATAAAAAGACGTGTGGCACTCGGGGACTGCCGCGGTAAAGCTATTGCATAGCATTTTGTATCAACTTATGCAATTATAATTATTTATTTATTTTATTTATGCAGTATTTCTTTTTCTTTGATATTAATTCAAGTTACACTTTTTGAGCGTGGTGACCAATAAGAAAACAAATTTTTCTTTTATTAAATAAATAAAAAGTTAATATTGTTTAAAATATTTTTATTATTTTACAATACATGTGGGTTTTATTATCTTACAGTAGCTGTTGGTTATTCAGGAATATTTATCATTGAAACTATAGGTTTATGATAACCGATTTCGGAGTAGCTCGTCTCGATTCGTGCGAGTTTCGTAGAGTCGTACAATACGTCTAATCGCACGCACACAACGCCGTGTCGAAGACTGCCGAACTGAAACGACGTTAGACGATGCACGGCCTTCAAGCCACACCTCCGTGCCCGTCGGAGTGGGGAGCGTGAGGTTTTTTCGTTACGGAATTTCTGGATTCGGTCCCCGCGCTCAAGGCCCGCGATAGAAGCTATGCAATAGCTTAAAAAGAAATAATTGTATCTGTATTCATCAAAGAGACTATATAGAACATTTTATAGAGAAATTTTGTATGAGTGATTCAAATTCTGCTAGTACTCCAGCAGATGCAAATGTAGTTATTACAAAGAAATTGGATGAAAGTTTTATTAACTTTCCTTACAGAGAAGCTATAGGCTCCTTGTTATTTTTGAGCTCTATTTCAAGACCTGACATTTCATTTGCTGTCAATGTCTTGAGTATATATGTTAATAATCCAAGTCAGCAACATGTGAATGCTGTAAAACGTGCTATTAGATACCTAATAAATACTAAAGATTTGTATATAAAGTATGGAGAAAGCAGTGATCTCACTGGCTATTCAGACTCAGATTTTGCAGGCGATGTGGACACGCGTAAGTCTACTACAGGGTACATTTTCAATATGAATGGAGGACCTATAACATGGTGTAGTCAGAAGCAGAAGACTACTGCTCTCTCCACTACTGAGGCTGAGTTTGTATCAGCTTGTGAAGCTGCAAAAGAGATATTGTGGTTACAGCAAATATTGTCAGATTTAGGTGAAAATATTAAATGTGTTCAATTGTATGTTGATAATCAGAGCGCCATTAAATTAATTAGCAATCCTGTTTACCATAAAAAAACTAAGCACATAGATGTGAAATACAAATTTGTAAGGGAAAAGGTTGAGTTAGGTATAATTAAATTAAATTATATTTCTAGTAACAGTCAATTAGCAGACATGTTAACAAAAGCGTTACCAGTTCAATCTTTTGCCTACTTTAGAGATCAAATTTTTTATAACTTATGTGATTAAATTTCAATGGGAGATATATGGTTAAACTTTTAGTGGGAGTGTTCAGTTAAATAAGCTTTTAAAAAGTTTAACTAGGTGACAGCTTTGTCTATGACTCTCTATGTCTTTATTGTACATCGTGTTCTTGCTGTGCAGTTGAAAAATAAAAGTTTTCATATTCAATTAATTCCCATCTTTTAATTGATAAAAACACCCATAACCCTTTATTTTTTGTATTTGTAACTTTCTTAAATTGTGTTAATCTATACAAATAAATAAAATTGATGTGCCTGTTTGTAAATACAAATTAACAGCTTTTCACTTGATGGATATGAAAGTATATTCGGTACTTACAATAAACATCAATTTTTAAAAATTTTGTTTTTACGTCTGTCTGTCTGTCTGTTTGTTCCGGCTAATCTCTGAAACAGCTGGACCGATTTTCACGGGACTCTCACTGGCAGATGACTATTGTAAAAGGAGTAGCATAAGATACTTTTATATTAGATTTCCGTTTAAAAAAATAGAGTTCCATTTCCATTTCTTCTAAGCAAACGAAGTTGCGGGCATTAGCTAGTGCTAATAATAAATATACTTCGAATCGATCGAATCAATCTGATCAAGTAATGATATTAGGTGATTTTAACCTGGGTTTTGTTAAGTGGTCCAAGCAAAATAATGTTGGTCCATGTAGTCCCTCAAACTATGATTCTATGCTAGGTTTATCACTTATCGATTTTATGGCCATGAATAATGTTTCTCAATACAATGACGTGGTAAATGTGGATAACAGAACTTTGGATCTTATTTTAGCAAATTGTCATGGTATAAATGTATGTAAATCCCTTAATTCACTTAGTAAAATTGATCCTAAGCATCCCCCTATTTGCGTTTCCCTATCAAATCATTCTCCTCAATTCCTAAAACCTATTTTTACTCGACGCCATAACTTGTTTAGAGCGGATTACAGTGAGATTATTGCATACTTAAAGAACATTGATTGGAATATTTCATTTGGTAACTGTCCGAATGTTAATGCAATGACCGATTTTCTTTACCAACATATACAAAGTGCTATTGATTCATTCGTACCATTACTAAAACCCAAATCTACAAAATTTCCTGCCTGGTTCAGTAGTTCTCTTATAAAATTGCTCTATGAAAAAAATGAAATAAGAAATAGATTTCGTAAATACAACAATCCGCGTGACGGTCTTGAATATGAAATACTGCGCGAGCGTGCCCACAAGTTAAGTGAACAGTGTCTTCTAAGCTATAAAAATAAAATAGAATGCAACATTTCTACCAACCCGAAAAGCTTTTGGGGATTCATTAAAGATAGACGGAAGGGTAACACCACTATACCGACAGTCATGAATAATGGCGACATGATAGCAACAAATGGTACAGAAATTGCCCAAATGTTTGCTGATAAATTTTCGTTCGTTTTTTCTAATACTGTTTTAGACAATGATACAGATTTAACTTTTGATAATGCATCGTCATTAAACAACATTTATATTACCGAGAATCAGGTTTCACGCGCAATTAAGAAACTTGATATACGAAAAGGTGCTGGCGCAGATGGAATTCCCCCTGTCTTTGTAAAGCGTTGTAGTTCTGCCCTATCACTTCCTCTAACAATTATTTTTAACAGATCATTGCGGGACGGAATATTCCCGGAGATTTGGAAAAAAACCAAAATAATTCCCATTTTTAAAAAAGGCCAAAGCAATGATGTTAGTAATTATAGGCCTATTGCAATCATTTCGTGTATCCCTAAATTATTTGAGTCTCTAATTTGCCCTCTAATCACACATCAGTTAGGAAAAAATCTTTCTATCCACCAACATGGGTTTAGAAAAGGCTACTGTGTGGAAACTAATTTGGTGACCTTTAAAACTTACTTGTGTAATGAAATAGATAGTGGTCGGGAAGTAGACACAATTTATATGGATTTTTCTAGCGCCTTCGACAAGGTTTGTCATGCCCGGTTGTTAAGAAAGTTAAAAAGATATGGCATTGGAGGATCTCTTTTAGAATGGTTTCGTTCATACCTAGCAAAAAGACTTTTATATGTTGTTGTTAATGGTTTTACGTCAGACGATTACACAGCAATTTCTGGTGTACCACAGGGCTCCCATCTTGGTCCAATACTTTTTTTAGCTTTTATAAATGATAAATGACTCAGAGAAAACTCAGATGTCATACATAATAGTGAGTTCGGTCTATTTGCTGATGATCTTAAAATATACAGAAGGGTGACCTGCGCATTGGATGCTGATCTTATTCAGCAAGATTTAAATAGGATATGTAACTGGTGCTGTGCTAATGGTATGGTTCTAAATGCGAAAAAGTCATTTCATCTCAAATTTACACGAAAACGTGAACAAAATAATACGACCGTAACTTATGTTATAAACTCTGCCATACTGGAACAGGTTACAGAGATTCGAGACCTGGGCGTGGTATTTGACTCCAAGCTCAATTTCAAGTCACACATAGATATGTGTGTCAAAAAAGCGTATAGAATGTTAGAATTTCTTAAAAGAAACACTACAGGATTTTCAAGTATTAAGCCTAAAATTATTCTATATAACTCATTGGTTCGTAGCCATTTGGAGTTTTCATCAGTAGTTTGGGGCTCCAGATATATTTCCCACTCCATGCGCATAGAAAGTGTCCAACGAGCATTCACGAGACATCTCGCGTTCCACTCTCCTGGTATTTCTCATCGTGCTACTTATGATTTACGCTTAAAGCACTTTAAAATGATGACACTCCACAGTCGCCGAATGATGATTAATATAATTTTCCTAAAAAAGATATTATCCGGAATTTTTGACTGCAACAACCTGCTTCGTTATATAAAATTAAATGTCCCGTATCACTATCCTCGTTATCCAATTACCAAAATATTCTACACTCCTAAAAGTAAAACAAACATCCTAAAATACTCTCCCTTATCTAATATCTGTACTGATTACAACCTAGCTTGCACATCTGTAAAGGACCTAGATATTTTTAATGATTCCTGTAAGAGTATAAAAAGCAAACTAACTAAATACAATATTCAAACTACTGTTTTCGGAAATTAAAACTTCATTGTAATTATTATTAGACATTCAATTCATATGGGGTTTAATTGATTTTATATAAGGAATGATATTTACTGTTCTCAATGAATGCTGTACACGCCTATAATTGGCTTACACATAAGTGCATGTTTTAGTTTAAGTATATTTTTAATGTATTTCTGTGTTTTGCTGTTGGCGAGTCTAATAAAGAAATAAAAATAAAAAAAAATAAAATACTTAACTAAAAAATAAAAATTAAAACCGACTTCTAAAGTAAAAATGCACAAAAAAATAGTTACCCTTTTAGATTTGCAATAACTATAAATATTTCTCTACTCAATCTTCATAATTTTGAGGTCAGTACCAGCCCGAACAACATCCTAATAAAACAATATTTAAAATAGAACTCACGTTCAAGTTCGCTGGTACCGACTTCAAAATTATGAAGACTGAGTAAAGAAATAGTTAACATTTTAGCCGAATTTAAAAGGGGAATTATTTAGAATAAGTAATCGTGTTTTGTATAAATTTTGTAAACCTAATGAATATCGGTTACGTATTTAAAACCCGTTTTCACTAAACATCACTAATAAATAAATCATTAGGTATGTTATGTTATATACATGCTTTACATTATGTTTCATTCATGGGGCCTTACTCCCGAAACTGACACGATTTCGATTTACGAGTCTGATCCGATGTCGATTTTGATTCAGTTTCTATCCTGATGCGTACTCCCGAACAAAATCGAATCGAAATCACGTTGAGATCGTGTCGTATCAATGTCGTTAGCTGTATCCGGTTGCTGACGTCACGTCCACAGTGCCATAGTCTATGGCGAAGATTAATAAAATATAGAAAAATTATATACTTTTCACTTTAAATAACATTTAGTGTATGTTTATTCAAATGAATCAGCCTCAATCTCATGCAATGGTAGGTTTTTATAGGTTATTTTTCTAAAAAAAAACTGTGACAGTAAATAAAAGTTTCGAAATTCCTGTATATAATCTTTGACATTCTGTCAAATGTCAAAGTCATATTTTGATTTATTTTGGATGCAAAAGTCAAGTGTTGTGAACAAAATACATTCAATATCTACAATAAATGGCCATGTATAGGGAATTGGTCGTATTGTAAAAGGGTTTTTTTTGTAAATTGGTAATTTTGGTAAAAATATAAGTGGTATATTTAATTTAAATGATACAATTACAAATTCGTGTTTAGTGTTTACATTTAGAAAATTAGAGCACAGTAACAATATCAACATACGACTTTTTATAACTATTTATTGACTTTGTTTATTTAAAGACAGATTGAGACAAACGAAGTCTTCATATGATACGTTAATAAAGATCATATTATGTAGACTTCATTTGTCTCAGTCACTGACTTAAGTGAAAACATAAAACATAAATTAGCGGCCAAATGCGTGAAGGTTTTAGATAACTTTACACTTAACCGTGATATAATTTCAGTGAGTCGGTTTCTTCATATGAGTAGTTAAATCTGCGACTCATACGTCAAATAAATCATTTTTAAGGCGATTATTGCATCGAAATTCCTCACAATCTATGTCTTCCTTAAATAACATTAAAAATTTATGCAATACTACAATAAAAATCAAGTAATTTAGTTCAAATACTATAAAACAAGCAAACTCGATACTGTAAATGAGACCTCTTTAGCTATCGTGTTATTTGACGTTTGTTTTCAATCTTGCCATTCGACTCTCAGTCGATTGATTTCGTCGGGAGTAATAAAAGTTACGATCTAACGAACTTCTCGAGCCAGGTTAGTTACAAATTGAGCTACCGCACAATCGTGCGCTAGTTTAGGTGTCGGGAGTATCAAAAGCTATTGAGATCGAACTGATTCGATTCTCGATCGTGCTGGGAGTAAGGGGGCTGAACTCTAACCAACCAACTCTAAAAAGTAAACTTAATTTTACTATTTTATTTTTGTAGACTTGTCAGTCCTCCGAGTGCTCCGCTCGGCCAAGCTCAATCGTAAGCAACAATTTAAAGGACACGACTGAGTTACACTACTGATTATATTTATTCTGTGGCTGACGCCGCACATATTACGGCCGCATGCAGTTAGCATTAGGCGCAGTCATGTTCTGCGCGCTCGCCTTGCTCGCCCTGTCCGGGGTGAGCGCTTACAATGTTCCTGGTACGTAAACTCTTCATTCTCTATACTAATAGTATAAAGAGGTTGGGGGCATGTCTCGTAATAATTATCTGTTAAATCTCGGTAGGATTCTCTTGCTGTCTCGGTCAAGCGCGCACGTATGTCATATGCAAATGAATCAGTGCGTTGACCGAACCGTGGTTATATCGAAAATAGTTAAGAAAATAGCCTAATTCTCATGTCTCGCTACTCGATTTGTCGACTTGGCACTACGCAGAGATATAGCCTAAATATAGCTTCCAAAGTAATAAAAGCACTAACACAGCAGCATCTACATTAGTGCGGAATATTGTTAAATATTTAAATGATGTAAAGTCAACCATCTGCATTTTTTTTGATATGTCAAGGGCTTTTGACTTCGTGTCCCACAATGTGCTGCTAAGGAAATTGAGTAACCTGGGTATCAGAGGTCCTGCTTTGAACTGGATAGAATCATATTTATTTAATAGAGAACAATATACCGAAGTTATGACTATTACTAAAAAAAATATTTTAACCGCCGTGAGATCTAAATGTAGAGTCAATAGAGTAGGAGTACCCCAAGGTAGTGTTCTCGGTCCACTCCTGTTCTTATTCTATATCAACGATTTTCCTGACATTACGAATTATAATTCCACCCTTTTTGCAGATGAAATATCTATACTCATAAAAAATGATAATAATAACACTGATATTGACATATATAATTTAATCAAAAATGTAATCATCTGGATGACTAATAATATTTTAAATATAAATTTGACTAAAAGTATAATAATAACCTATAATTTTTAAATTCAATAAAGTTATTATTGAATTTAAAAATTATAGAACTAAACCAGGCATCTGTGACAAAATTACGTATGAAAATGATAGCATTGAAAAGGTCACACACACTAAATTTCTTGGTCTGTACATTGATGAGAACTTGAACTGGAAAGCCCATATAGAATCAGTCTGTAGTAAAATAAACAGATTTGTATTTGTACTTGGAAAACTCAAACAAGTTGCATCGATGTATACAATCCTATCAGCCTATCATGGATATGTGGCATCAATTCTAAGGTATGGCCTATTACTGTGGGATAATTCCACGGATGTTAACAAAGTTTTTATTGCGCAGAAAAAATGTATATGAGCTTTTTGTGGTAAGCCGCCGCATGAGTCCTGTAAACCACTTTTTCAAAAACTAAATATAATGACTTTACCGAGCATGTACATATACGAATTAGTGAATTATGTAAAAATAAATTATAAATCTTTAAAAAAGGCATGTGACGTATACCCTAGGAATAAGAGAAATCCTGACAGACTAGTGCTTGACGTCTGACGATGACGACGACAATGCATTGTATGAGAAACAATATTATGCCATGTATATAAAAGCATATAATTCTATTCCATGTCATATAAAATCACTACCGTATAATAAATTTAAAAACGAAATAATTAAATGGTTAAAAATAAAAAACTTCTACTCGGTAAAGGAATTATTTTACCTAAAAAATAACAATCGATAGCTATGTGTTTTAATATGTATTATTAATTAATTTATTGACATGAAGTAATGATCTTATATTACATTTAGTACTTTAATATGTAATCTTTGCTGACTTTATATTTAACTTGACATTAAGGGCCACTATACATGATTATTATTTTTATGGTGGTTTGTATGTTTTCTGTATTTTTTTTTTGTTTGTTACTCATTAATGTCATATTTTAAATAATCCTGACATGTATTATTGTAATTATTTTATAAAACTTATTGAATTGACATTTGAGATGATGATAAAATGACTTTATTTTACATATTTTAATACTGGTTTAATCAATATTATTATCTACTCGATTACTATTACGACATAATGTACTAACTATTATTTTTGCGATTGCTATTATTATTCTAAATGTGTGATGTAAACTGTATGATTTTCTGTGTTTTTCTATATTTATGTTTTTTTCTTCTTATTTTTGTTACTTAACCTCTTAAAAGTCTTGACATGTATCTATTAGTGTAAAGTAAAATGAGATAATTGGAATAGAATATTTGTATAATAATATTAGTATTTTAGAAGCTTCATAATTTAAATTAATCTTATAAATGTTTGCATGCTATTTATATGTAGCTCAAAGTGTCAGAACCTATAAATTTTGTACCAAGTATAGTACTTACCACTTTTACAGCAAATAAATGAAATGAATGAATTGAAATGAATTACACAACGCCGAAATTCCCAAACATGTATCTATAAGGAGTCAGGAGTTCTGTTCAGTACTTTTGGATCCAGGGTATACCTTCACCACTTTAGTGACGACGGGACCAACTTGGGATTAATAATATTAGGTCATTACATATGAAATTGGCGTTATGTAAAGGAGGAACATAAAGTCGATTTTTTTAAACATAATACATTTATATAATCAAAGTATATACCATTGCTATCTATGCACTTTTGCCATCTTATAGATAGTTCATTGATTACTTTACTAAAAAAACCATTCGGACAGGAATCAATAAAATTTTTGAAGGTGCCTTGGACTGCCCCATCGGAGTTGATTTTTTTCCCTTGCAAGAAGTTATCCAAATTTAGAAAAAAATGGTAATCTGTTGGAGCAAGTTCCGGGCAGTACGGTGGATGTCTTAGACATTCCAATTGAAGCTCCTCTAATTTGGTAGCCGTCTGTTGTGCAAAGTATGGTCTAGCTTTGTCCTGAAGCAGCAGTGGCCTAGAGCGAATGACTAACCTCGGTTGTTTAGCAGCTGGCTTTTCCATCATGATTTGCAGTTGCTGGCAATAGATATCTGCCATAATCGTCTGGCCAGATTTAAGAAAGCTGTAATAAACGACACCGGCATTAGTCCACCAAACGCTCACAAGTAACTTTTTTTGAGTCAATTTTCGCTTGGTTTCGGCTTTGGCTGGTTGAGCGTTTCTGATTATCGTACATGATCCATTTTTCATCACAGGTAATGATACGATTTAAAATCCCTTCATTATTGTGCCGGTTGAATAATGTAACGCAGCAGTTGCCACGTGTTTGTCGATTTGCTGCAATCAATTTCAATTCACTCAAAAAAAACAGGTTTATTACTAACACCGCAGCCTGCAGCTAACTTAGCCGTGGTTTGCGATGGATTCGCTTCCACAATAGCCTTCAATTCTTTATTATCAACTTTAGTCTCCGGCCGGGGCTTGTTCTGCAGGTCGAAATTTCCAGAACTAAAACGTTGGAACCAAAAACGCACTGTGTTTTCTATTGCGACACGGCCGCCATACACATAATATATCCTTCGAGTCGTTTCTGCAGTACTGGTGCCACGGTGGAACTCGTACTCGAAAATAATACGACATATCAAGTTTTCCATTTTGTAAACAGAGTGACGCAAAGAAAATTGGCCCACCACACTTACCCACCACTGCAACTCCTGTGTAACCAGGATCGACAGTGGTAACCCACCACAAAAACCCTTTGATATGATCTCAGGGGTGCCCGGGGGACATGCTAAATCTGTCTTGGAACCCGCAACGAAATTAATCAGAAGATTGTAGGAGGAGTAGGAAGTATTCCAGTTTCCCTCCCCAAGCAAAGCGGGAGACAGCAAAAATTGTGATGACAAAAGTCAGAATTAAAGGGGAAGCACCACGGGAATAACTTTTTTTTTTTTTTATGACTACAAGACAGAATGTAATTAAATGTTTTTTCTCTTCCGAAAGTTCCTAAGTTCTTCGCGCAGCCCACGAGATCTTCATAGTACACAACCCTAGAAACACAATGGACGCTGTTCAACATTTCGATTCTTTCGTCATACCAGAGATCACACTCCCAGAGTATGTGATGAGCAGTTTGTTCATAAGGGCTACCTTCGGTCGAACACTCGCATAGCGGAGACGAGACTAATGTAAATCCAATAAGTTTCGCTTTAAAGTTTCCGTGTCCTGTCAAAATAGTGCGACGTAGTGATCTATTTATATCCATTGCTTCGAGAGTCGATCGCGTACCGAAGGGAAGAAATTATATAGGTGACGCCCTTTGATAGTGTTGTCCCACCGTTCCTGCCACTCAGAAATTAGGTTCTGTATAGAAATATGTAATGGCTCGAATAATCTAGTTATCTTATTACTCTCTTTCGCGCTTAAAAACTCAGGGTTAGTCATTTTTTTATTTTTATAATATAGTGCTGCACGACGCTGTATCTCTAAATTTACTGGTAGGACACCGGCTAAGACTGGAAGTGCTTCAGTACTTGGGGTACGGTATACCTTACATAAAAATATTAAGGCGAGACATTGGCTTTGCAAAAGTTTACGACGGGCCGCTCCTATTATAGCCCTATCTGCCCAAGCCGGTGCGCCATAGCATATGCTGCTGAGGTACGTCGCATTATAAATTATTTTTAATGTTTTAAATGAAATACCCCATGACGACATTGATATTTTTGTGAAACAATAGAAATTCCTTTTAGCTTTCTCACCGGTCTGTATTATATGTTCCAGGAATGTAATTTGTTTTCTAAAATAAGTCCTAGGTAACAAAGTGACTGTTTACGTTTCACATTAATATTGTTCAGTTTAATGCAAGGAATTAATATTAATGAACCTTTTAAAAGTACTTGAAAGGTTTTATGTGCTGCAAATTCTAATCGATTTCTGTGGCCCCAACTTGATATTCCGATGAGGCACTTGTTGGCCTTGTTTTCAATTTCAGATCGCGAATTGGCTTGAATAATAAGAAAACCATCGTCAGCATAACCTATCAGAGAGCACAGAGAAGGCAAGGGAACACATAATAAATCATCAAAACTTATATTCCACAAGTGCGGCGATAGAACTGATCCTTTAGGGCAGCCGCGCGTTAAGTTTTTGAAATATTGTGTGTAATGGTCGAGTTGGAGTTTTGTTACGCCGTTGCAAAAATACGAGTAAATTAAATAATAAATATTACGATAGCAGCCTCTGTTTCTTAACTTGAGTAGTAGCATTGACCACCAGGCATTATCGAAGGCACCCGCGATATCCAGAGATAATAATATAATAATATAATATTATTTTTATTTCATCAAGATAGCACATACATAATAATAAACAGAGGTTGACCTTCCCTATTAAGTGCTAGGAGCACCTGTGTCAGGAAAGGCCACTCTTCCTTAGCACACTCTTATATTTTACTGATGAAATAGTTACAGCAATTTAGATTAAAACTATAGAAAAAACAGCAGAGGATGTGTGTGTGTGTGTTGTGAGTGTGTGTGTGAGTGTGTGCGCGTATGTGTGTGAGTGTAGTGTGCCTTAGGATAAAACAAAATCGTGAATAGTAGATGAAGTGCTAGTTGTAAAATAACATTTTAAAAATAGTGTAAATATAAAATATTGTGTAAATAATATATTGTGTAAATAGTAAAAATAGTGTAAATGTTAAATACGGTGTAAATAGTAAAATAGTGTATATATTAAATATGGTGTAAATAGTAAAAATAGTGTAAATATTAAATATGGTGTAATTTATAGTAAAATAATGTAATAGTAAGCTTTAAAAATTAAAACTTATACTAGAAAATATTCAGTTTCTTCATAATTTAGGGTCTTAAGCCAGGCTGTAACTTTGATTTTGCAGTCGCGTTTATTATTATTTATTTCAGAGTAGATTTTTAGTATTTTATTACATTTATTGTATAAATACGAGAAAAGGTAATGGAACTGACATTGGGCGAATTTTGTACGTAACTGTGCAATATTTGCTACTTTGTAGTCCCTTATTTTTTCCAAAATTTTTGGGTCATATTTTAATTTTATATGTTTTTTTATGATGATATGCAGTATGAATAGTCTTCTAATAGACAGCGTGTTGGTAGTATTGTGTAAGGTCTGTGTGGAAAATCTTCTCTTTTTAAAATAAGCGACTTTAAGTAGTGCCCTTTGTACTCTCTCAACATCAATAAACCTTGTTTTGTCAGCTCCACCCCAAACTGTAATGCCGTGAATCGCTATCGATTGAGCCAGAGCAATATAGATTAGGTCTATTATTTTTCTTGTGGTAACGTGACGAAGAAGCTTAAAGAGCCAAATAAGCTTACGTAACCTGGAGGCAACAAGATCTATTAGAGAATGCAACGAGAGTCTTTGGTCCAGCATAATACCTAAGTACTTCACAGCGTTTACTTTAGTTAGTGCAGAGCAGTTGCAATTTAAGGCGCCTAGTATGTTACTACATTGGTGTACTCTGATGTTAAGGTCAACTTCAGGCTGAGTCTTATTAGTAAGTGCGAAGGTCACGTAATTTGTTTTTTGGGTGTTTAGCGTGAGTAAATTTTTTCTTAGCCACTTCGCTATTATATGTAACCCATACTCAGTGTCAGTCTTAACCGCCTCCCAAGTTGTGTTTGTGAATATAACTGCAATGTCATCAGCATATGAAAAAATATGAGCATTGGGTATTTTTATATTGCAGAGATCGTTCAGGTAGACCAGAAACAGGGTAGGGCCGAGTACACTTCCCTGAGGAACTCCATAATCTATTTTTTTACTGTTACTCACCTGTTCGCCGACCCTGACCCTCTGAGTCCTGTTTCTCAGGTAGTTTATAAGCAGTTTTAGTGAAACATCTCTAATTCCAATATATTCCAACTTTTTTACAAGGATGGGGATTGACACTGTGTCAAATACCTTTTTTAGGTCGAGAAAAACAGCTAGACATTTATTTTTAGCATCTAGTTCATAAAAAACTTACAGACGTCAGTGCCTCAACGGCGTCTGCAGTTGATTTGCCAGATTGAAAACCATATTGATTATTTGCTATGATGTTATATTTGCATAGGTAATTTACGATACGTATATTTATTATTTTTTCAACAATTTTTGAGATTGCAGTTAATACTGAGATTGGTCTGTAATGCTAATGTCAAGCTCATCCCCACCCTTGAATAATGGCGTAATAATGGATTCTTTTAACGCAGTAGGAAAAACACCTTTCTCGAAACATAAATTTACAAGATGACAAATGACTGGCACAACTAGTTACCTCAAGTTAGCTAGACACCATGTCTAGCTAACTTGAGGTAACTAGTTGAGATGCCGTCTCTTCCTGGTGCGCTATTAGACTTTAGGTTTATGAGGACATTGTAAACCTCTCTCTCATCAGTGTCAAAAAGAGCGAAGGAGGAGGTTTGTGGTGAAACCGCAGGAGTAACATCGGGTCGATCAGAGTGCAACAGCGGTATAGTATTTGCAAGCTCTCTACCTATGCTACTGAAGTACCTATTAATGTAATTAACGGAATCCATTTTCGAGGACTTAATATGTAGCAATTTAGAGTTATCAGATTTATCTTTTTTTAGGTTTGTTACTGTGGCAATACTTTTCCAAAGCTTCCTCGAGTCACCACGAGAATCCTGCAATAGTTTTCTGTCGTAATCTCGTTTCAACTTCTTAATTAGATTGTTGCAAAAATTGCGGTAACGTCTGTAGGTGAGTCGAAGAATATCGTCTGTTGGGTTTATACGAAGTCTTGATTGCAATTTGTCCCTATGTCTAATGCACCTAAGCATTCCTGGTGTAATCCATGTTTTTAAAGTACGCTTAATTTTTGGTATGATTATAGTTTTAGTGTTTTCTTCAATTGATTGTGTAATTTTGTCTATAAGTCCCTGAGCCACCAACTCTGGATCACTGCATAGTAATAGTTCATGTAAATTTTTATTTTTTAAGTCTTCGCACGAATCTTCGAAGTTGGTAACTTGTTTAGTTTTGATACAATTTTTTATTATAGCAGTATTGTTTAAATGTAATAATATCATCATAATATGATCAGTTACTGACGTATTTAGGACAGCGACCTTCGCAGAAACTTTACTTCTATTCAATTTTAACATGACACGGTCTAAGCAGTTATTTTCTCTGGTTGGTAGATTGTGTCCAGGCATTATATTATGACCAGCAAGCATATCTAAGTAGGCATATCAATTTTTACGTTCTATACATTGCTCAGACTCTTTAGGAATTAAATTAATATTTATATCTCCCACTATAACTGTGGAGTTGGATCCATGTATCCGTTCCAAGTGGGAGTTTAGGGAAGTAATAAACCCATTTGCATCTACAA
Source organism: Phengaris arion (assembly GCA_963565745.1). NCBI lineage: Eukaryota > Metazoa > Arthropoda > Insecta > Lepidoptera > Lycaenidae > Phengaris > Phengaris arion. Next base: position 27,316,417 of record OY751433.1, read on the forward strand.
TAGAGGGAGATCTGTATATGGCTATGATGGTTTGGCTCCCGTACAGAATTTGCAGGCAGGAGGCGTCTTTTAGACGTATTTCCTTAACATCGGATGCCACAACATCACGTATGTACACTATCACCCCGTCACTTTTGTTTTTGTGATAAGAAGACGGGAACATTTTATAGTTGGGTATTGGTGGGATTGGTTTATAGTCGCATAGCCAGCATTCGGTTAATACTATTACAGTGGGATTAAAATTTAATTGTGAGATTGAGATCATGAAATCATCAAAGTTTTGGTAAACGCTTCTTATATTTTGGGTAATTAAAGTAAAATCATTATTTTTTATTTTAAGAAGCTTGGCAACACTGTCGCTATAACACTCAGTTGCAGTTGCAAATTTTATACAGTCCATATATATAATATTTTGTAGGTTACTATCCATGACATAGTTGGAAAAGCATAGCTCTTACTTTATATGACTTTGTAAATAACATGTATCTATAATAATATGTATAATACTTATTTTCAATATATATATATATATATATATTTAATTTACTAAAATTCTGAGTTTTATACTATATTTTACCATACAGTTAAGAGGTGAAGAGTGTAAGTGTATAATTGTAAATATAATAATAATTAGTGTGTAAGTAGCGATCTGCTGATATATATGTATTTTATACGGTACAATAAAATATCTTAATATAATAATAATTAACATTACAGAGAAACATGACTTGAAAAGTATTTTTAACAGAACTTTGTTTTCACTTTTGTACACTAAACGCATGCTAAATTTACATGAAATATAGTGATTATAAAGTGTACATGATTTATGTTACTTCAATCTATAACACTGGTCGTAAGGTTCATATTTAATGCGAAATACACAGACTAATCACTTACTTAGAAGCAGCTGGTGAACTTGGCACTCAGATCTAATACATATAACTGGTGAGGATTCCGTTTTTCGTACGTACACCTTGCCATATGAAGTCCAGCAGAACTTGTACTAGGCGGACTTAGATAGGTCCCTGGCTAAAAAGTGTAGTCTTTCAGCCTTTGCGGTCAATTGATCACCGATGAACACTGGAGTGTCTTCCGATGTGTGCAATCCTAGGTGCTTAGCACAAAGTTTTCCTTTTGTTTTGACATTAAATACCTTGCTTAACCTCAGGATATCCGATTTTATAATGGCAGATGATGTTTCAACCACAATGGGTGAGTTTTGCTGCCCCTTTTTACCGCGAACTCGATAAATGTCCTTAATGTCTTCATTTCGTAGATTTCCCCCAATTGTAGATGATAAGTGTAAGACCATGTCGATTAGAGCCCCCTTTGTTTCGCTTTGTTCACTCGGTACATTTTTTATTTCAAAGTTTGTTTTACGGTATCCAATTTGTAAATTTTCAATTTTCTCTTCAAGTACCTATGTTTATACGCTCATTTCCCGCCTTACAATTTGTCTCAAGTTCGGTTATTTTACTGTTTAACTCATTATATTGTGATGATAATAGACTAATGGCATTTTCGATGTTAGCATTGGAGTTTTTAATTTCTACCAATGTTTTAGCGAATTTTTTTCTTTCTTTTTGTTGCGCATTAAATAAAGAATGTATCATCTCCTTAATTTCAGTCTTAAATACGTTAAAATCATCCACCGTTATTGTTTTTGGGCGTGAAAAAACATAAGGTGGAGTAACGTTACCCGTCATGTAAATCGTGTCGCTGTCTTCTCCTCGGCTACGTCACAAATTGACATGTTGGTAGTTTCGTCACTAATTGTACTAGGATAGTATAAGCACGCAGGGAGTTATGTAAATTTCAGCGTACGCACAAGCGGTGTGTCCTGTGGTTAGAGCGGGACAGGTAGCTATATCACAGTATCGTCGCACTGTAGCTGCGCTGCGCTGCAGAGTACAAGAGACAGATAGCACTCACGTATGGAGACGGCAATACTGACTTCGGACGGGCTCGGTGCGATGTTGAAGGCGAGATCTCCTAATGTTTTATGCACTCCTATTTCTTGCGCTGAATTTACACTGGTTAAAATTTAATTAAAAATAGTTTTTTAAATTGGTACGGATCAAGTTACGTCTGGCCAGGTGGCTATCCGAGGGGGAAGAGGAGATATATACCTACTACATATTTACACTCCGATAGATTTACTGTTTTTCTGACCTCGATTGTTGCATCCACTGTTGACTTCCCGGCGGTAAATCCATATTGCTGATTATTAAATTTCGGGCCACCGGGTAGCAAGCGGGGAACAATAAGACGTTCTTATAATTTACCTAAGCATAATAATAGCGTTATAGAACGGTAGGATTTCGGATCGTCTGGTGGTTTATCACCGGCTTTTGGAATTAATTTTATTGTGCCGATTCGCCAGATTTTTGGAAAAGTGCCTTCTGCAATACATTTATTAAAAACCTGTAATATTGATGAGCCTACCGCTAGACACGCCTGCTTAATCATAATATTAGATATTTTATCCTAGCCTGCTGACTTTTTCGTAGGTAACAAATTAACTGTTGAAGTGAACTCATCAAGTGTAGGTAAGTTAGATACCGGCGTATTAATGGGGTCTAACATTCTGAATCTTATCTCGCGGTGAAAATCATTGTCCAAGTCCGGCTTGTCGTCTGGAATTAGTACGTCGAGGTACGCCTTCGCCGTGTCTCTTAAACTATGAGTATACGAATTATTAATCTTGATATTTGAAAAATACTGTGGAGCAGTGATATTATTTGGTTTGAGTTCATGGTATAAAGAAGACCATGGTCCCTCCTTATCCAGTCTAACGGTAGCATTTCTCAACATATTATTTTTTGCTAAGGTGACGGCGGCGCGATAACGCGACCTTGAAGCCCGAAGGTCAGCTAGGTACGATAAATAATTATCGTCCAATAGACCGAGTCCCTGTCTACTTGCATAATTAATTTTCCGTCTGGCTCTCCTAAACTCCCGACGCAAGTTATATAAATTATCGTGCCACCAATTACACTTATTTTCTGTTTTAAGCGGCCTTCGGCCCAGGGCGGTTCGGCACAGTAGACAAAGGTGATGGTCATTATTTCCGCACTATCATTTGAGTTCAAGTCTGGCCGTGTGAAATCTCTGGAATGAGCGAACATAAGGGACCGGAATAAATTCCAATTACCATTTTTAACATTATATTTATAATCTTTCGACTCAATCACGGGACAACTCGAGGGTGCACGAATAAACTAAAAGACAATTAAACTATGGTCGCTGCATGACGCATCAGGAATGACGCGCCAATTTATTATATTGTTATTATGGACGTACGCGCTGGAAAGCGTGACGTTGATGGAAGATTCGCCAGAGGGGCTGCTAAATGTAGGTGGTGCATTGGGAGTGTTATGAATTTGCAGGTTGAACTCTGCTATGAAGTCTTCCACTGAGCTACGAGGGTCGCGGTCAGTGTATCTAAGTTCCCCATGCCATAAGGGCGAAGAAGCATTTACGTCGGCACCAATAACAATTTTATTCCCCGCAAGACATTGTAGGACATGACGTAGTTGGTGTAAGTGAGGACCTACAGGATCGGAGTATTGAAAATAACAACTACGTACAATCTAAAGTGAAGACACGAAACCTCCGCTACCGCACATTGAGACGTTGACAGATTTGTAAGTGCCGTAATTGAAAATTTAGACTGAGGTGTGTAATTGCCGGCGCGCGCTAGGTTGTTAACTTGTACGACTTTCGACCTTAGCGACGCGGATTGATATTGCTCTTGTATGAGAACTAAGTCTAAATTATAATCCGACACCAATTTTTCTAATTCAATCGTCGCGTGCTTATTGTTATGTAGGTTCAACTGTCCTATAACTAACTTATCCATAGCGAGTTGTTAAAATTAATTGCTCCATTTTTGCCTTGTATGTTGGGCAGTCAGGGGAACCCGTGGGGTGGTCGTTAGGTTTCTTGTACCGGGTGCAGCTTCCGCAAACCGGTTTAAAATCTTTTAAGTCTTTTTTGGGACAGTTAGTTGAGGTATGTTTATCGGCGCAATGACAACAGCACGGGTCTGAATCGCGGCAGAATTTAGCAATGTGACCGTATTGTTGACAATTAGCGCAGCGTACAAGTTCGACGTCATCGATGAACCGACACATTGCCCAGTCAATAAAAAGTTTTTGTTTCGTTTCAATGAGATGTTTCCGAATCTTTGGGTCTAGCTCTTGGCCCATCCATTTTCGATTGTAGTTATTATTTATGCGCCGTCTAATAATTTTTGTCGAGTTCATAAATTGTTTTTGAGTCACATTAATTTCGCCCTTAATATTTTGGTTATAAAGTGATAAAAGGAAATTTTCGTCCGTAATATTTTGCGGGACATCTTTAATTAGAATACGCGGGTTACGCCCTCTCGGTGTTTCTAGACGCAGACCGGCTGATTTTAAACCTTCTACGGATTTTAATCTCCTGACTTGTGACTCGCTTGTCAAGCGGAGGATCACGCCCGAATTTGATGACTTTTTGACGCCGTGGATTTGAAAGCCGTCAGATGGGTTGATCGCTTTCATTAATGCCTGTGAATTATGACTCGACATTCTGGCTAGGTACTTACTAAAAAGATTTAAATACTACACTTCAATATGCAATAGAAAAACAATGGCCAAAATAAAGATAAAATAGGTAAATAACTAACAGCTGTTCGAACAGAGCGGCCGGCGCTGCGCGAGAGTTACCGACAGAAATTTTTTTGCCTACCTACTTGTTGACAACAATAAAAGTGAACAAGGAAATTAACTTACCGAATTAAATCCAACAAACTACGGACAAATGTGTTTCAAAAACTTACAGTAAACATTTAAAACTCACACCTTTACCTAGCTACACACACTCAGCACGTATTTGTTGATTCTAAACCACTGAAAACAATTTATTTCCCGGAGCGCACGTCAGACGGTGTTAGCCGTACGAGGATCGCGAGGGGAGAGTCCTCACGCAAAGAAAATACTAAAAGAGGAAAAAACAAATGTATTATGATTTTCGAAACACAAATGCATGAGTAAATAGCGGTATAAATTTGGAATTCCTAACCAAAGAAGATGTATTTGAGATCAAAGTGGCCAGTACGAGAAAACGCTAATTTCATATGTAAGGACCTAATATTAATTGTTACCGCTTCCTTTTTTTGGAAGTCGATAAAAATTAGGGTACATCTATACAAATAAATAAAATTATTGAAATATCTGTTTGTAATCCTACTACTATTATAAATGTAAAAGTTTGTGAGGATGTATGGATGTATGGATGTTTGTTACTATTAAATTTGGTATAGTAGTAGATTAAGCTCTGAATTAAAACATAGGCATTATTTTTATCCCTAAAATGTACAGTGTTCCCGTGGGATACCCGATACTATATGTACGGGTCAATGTGTCATTGTACTCGTGCGCCTCGCGTATATTCGCGCGTGTATCTTACATAAGCAATTTTGTAACATATAAATTTCATCATTATTTACAATAAATGCAGTTGTTATTACGCACCAAACAGGGTTCAACATTTATACCCTATATCAGCATCAACCTATCAGAACAGCATTAGCAGCATATATCATCACTACTATCAGCAGCAACTATCAGCAGCAACTATCATCTTTATCATCATAAGTGTAGCTCGCCACATTTTTTTTGGTCCTTCGTAACGAGAATCAACGCATCTTTGGATTATCAGAAGCATATCATCATTATCATCAGCCAGACGCCTTGAGAAGAAACCTTAAAAACATCATCTTATCAAGACATCATATTGGCTCGAGAACATTATCAAGACGCTCTACGCAGCATCGTGTCTATACTAGAAGAAAATTACATAAATATTTAGTGTCTTTAATTGTCTCGATACAGTAGCGAATCGGCTCGACCGGTCTCCCACCAGCGGGTCGCCCCGGAAGAGTTGAGAACAGGACGCACATACTGTAAAGGGAGTTTAACTACGCTAAATATATCATTTATCATCATGCAAGAACTTCTGGAACGTCAGGGCGCCATCATCGAGTACTTTAACAAACGCATCGCAGCCATTGACAATCTGTGGGGAGAGTTTGAGCTCAATAACAAGACATTGCAAGCCGCCGAAGATAAAACATCAGACTACTTTAAAAAGGATATTTATTCCGAAGTGAAGAACTTTTATACTACGCTACGAGCAATCATGACATCGGACTCCGAACGGCCTCCGAATCCATCAATCTCGCATCTATCAACTTCAAAAAGCGGATATACTACACCTGTGGATGTATCCACACCTTCAACCTCTAAGGTCAACCCCAGAACGCAATTTCAACTCCCAAAAATTCACGTTGATAAAGTCGATTCCCGCCAAGACTATCAAGAGACTTTAGTACAGCAATACGCTAATTTTCGGGCACTGGAACGACAAATAAAATGCATCAATGAACAGAACCTAGAAGAAAAATGGGAGATTGAAGACGTGTTACGTAACTTACAACAGCGCTGGTGTAACATCGACGAACTCCATCTGCAAGTAGACATTTTATCATCTGGAACCGACAGACAGTATGAGGAATCATTCGCCGACATTGAGAAAAAATACGTCAACATGAAACGAAATTTAAATCAAAAATTATATTCAAACGCACATCTACAACAATCTCTACCCCAAATTTACAGGAAAATATACCCAATGCCCAACATTCCACGATTTGTACACCGAAGCTATACATAATAACAAACAAACCTTTCCGCAATGGAATTTATCAAGCCGCATCGACATACACACGCAAGACTTGTGTTTGTAAAGTATTCCACGATCTACACATGTGCCAAGCTTTTTTCAATTTATCAGGCAAAGATCAAATGGAAACTTTACTAAAACATAAAATCTGCCCTAATTGTCTCTACACGCATCAAGATAAAGCGTGCTATTCAACGCGGCGTTGCAAAGAGTGCAATGAACCGCATAACACAAAAATTAATGACTCAATTATGCACTTAAAACCAAAGTCCACGAACAGCTGCAATCTGCAAGCAACGCGCAACGTAGATGCGCCGTCACCCGCTACGAGTGAAAATTCGCTTTCAGCAACAAGCGCTCCAAATTCGAACAAACTACCTAAACATCTGTATACAAACTATGTCGCAACCGATGACGAAGAAATACAAGGTACAGTCGGCGGACGGAATATATCACCTTAACAGCGCTCCTAGATCAAGGATCCCAAGTAACTCTTATATAGGAAAATGCAGCACAGCTCCTAGGATTGCAGCGCCAACGTTATCATGTATCGGTGTCCGGCATTGGGCCGGGTACAAAACAAAGTAAAGGCATGGTCACACTTGTCTGCCAATCAATATACGAAGATTATCAATTTACTACCCAAGCACTTGTGATGTCACGCGTCATCAACAACCTGCCTATGCGTCGAGTCGGCAATCAGCCGACTACCGCGCATAGACTGACATAATTGACTCTTTTATAGTTTTATATTTATTCGTTAAAAATAATAATTTACATTTGACATAGTTATATCATACTATTTAATTTATTATTTTACAATTTTATACAATTATTTTGTAATGTTATAATCATTTTATAAGATCTGTTCCTTGTTTCTTTTTAGACTGGCAAGATGTACGGGTCAATGTGTCATTGTACTCGTGCGCCTCGCGTATATTCGCGCGTGTATCTTACATTAGCATTTTTATAACATATAAATTTCATCATTATTTACAATAAATGCAGTTCGTTACTACGCACCAAACGGGGTTCATCATTTATACCCTATATCAGCATCGACTTATCAGAACAGCATCAGCATACAGCATTAGCAGCATCTATCATCTTTATCATCTAAGTGTAGCTCACTACACTATATTTACGCGGGCGGAGCCACGGGAAAAAGCTAGCTTAAATTAATCAGATTTGCACTAAATGCTTAATTTAATTAAATATTTTAGAACAGCGTCTAAAGGGTCAGCTTGTGCAAAATAAATTAGACAAATAAGTCTGACATTAAAGTGCAAAAATAAACATTGTACTAAGAAAATAACTTTTTTTTTTATTAAACGAGCAAACGGGTCATGATAAGCCTAAGACCTGATGATAAGCAACTACCGTCGCCCATAGACACTCGCAACATCAGAAGAGCTGCAGGTGCGTTGCCGGCCTTTTAAGAGGGAATACGCTCTCTTCTTGAAGGTTTGCAGGTCGTATAGGTCCGGAAATACTGCTGGTGACAGTTCGTTCCAGAGTTTTACAGTGCGCGGCAGAAAGTTACGCGAAAAGCGCACGGTGGAAGACTGCCACTCATCAAGGAGATGAGGATGGTATGTTTTTCGCGTGGGACGATGGCGAAAAGTTGCAGGTGGTATGATTCCGAACAATTCCTCAGAGCACTCCCCGTGATACAACCGATAGAGGATGCAGAGAGAAGCTACATCTCGGCGTAATTCCAAGGGGTCCAAGCTGTTTGAAACACTATGGCAGTCAACAACTCGAGCGGCCCTTCGTTGGATACGATCCAGAGGGAGCAGTTGGTATTTTGGCGCCCCTGCCCAGAGATGAGAACAATATTCCATATGAGGCCGAACCTGCGCCTTGTAGAGTTGTAGGCGTTGGTCCGGACTGAAGTACTGTCTCGCTCTGTTAAGAACACCAAGCTTCTTCGAGGCTTACTTGGCCTTACCCTCTAGATGATATCGGAACTGGACTTCGCTCGATATGTTGACGCCAAGTATCTCAATGCTAGGGGAGATGGTTAAAGATGTGCCCTCGAAAGAGGATATACGACCATTGGTGACTTTTTAGTGGTGAACGCGCAGACTTGTGTCTTGGCGGGGTTGAATTGGACTAAGTTACGTCTACCCCATTCAGAGACTTTCTCCAATGAATTCTCTATTTTAGACACAAGTTTGTTTCGACTCTCAATGACATTTAGCCGAGAAATATTGGGGGAGTCGGTATATACAGCATCACCTGTACTATCATCCGTATAGCAATGAATGCCGTTGGTCTGTAACATGTCATTGATATGCAGTATGAATAGGGTAGGCGATAGCACACAGCCCTAAGGGACACCAGCATCAACAGACTGAGTTTCAGAGCATTCGCCGTCAACTACGACCTTTATGCTTCTATCTGCTAAGAAACTAGTGACCCACTTACATAATTTCTCGGGCAGCCCGTATGATGGAAGCTTTGATAGCAGCGCTTTATGCCAAACCCGATCAAAGGCCTCCGCAATGTCCAAACTAACAGCCAATGCCTCTCCCTTTGACTCAATTGCCTGAGCCCAACGATGAGTTAGGTACGCCAAGAGATCACCAGCCGAGCGACCCTTACGGAACCCGTATTGTTTGTCGCTTAGTAATCCCTGGCCGTCCAAGTATCGAAGAAGCTGGCTATTGATAATGGATTCCATTATCTTCGAGAAGAGAGAGGTTATAGCGATTGGTCTGTAGTTGGAAGGATTTGAGCGATCACCTTTTTTGGGGATCGGGTGCACCAAGGCTGTCTTCGTAGAAGCCGGGACGATGCCAGAAGAGTAGGAGAACCGAAAAAGACGCGTCAAGACCGGAGCCAACTCTGGAGCACACTTTTTCAACACAATAGGAGGGATTCCGTCAGGCCCACTCGACTTATGGATATCAAGGGAACGGAGGGCTTTTAGCACTGAGCGCTGATGAAACCGTATATCCGACATGATGCTCGTGCATCGCGGTATGGTCGGCGGTTTCTGCCCCCCGTCATCCAGGGTCGAGTTTGACGCAAAGAGCTTGCCCAGAAGATCGGCTTTGTCCTTTGCGCCCTGGGCCAACGATCCATTTCCTACGTGTAGGGATGGTAGGGTTGGCTTGCAGAAATTTCCTTCAATAGCTTTGGCCAGAGACCAGAATGCACGGGTTCCCGAGGGGAGGCGCTCAAATCTCTTACCAATTCAATTGACGTGCTGTTTCTTTGCCCGAGTGATCTCTTTCTTGAGGGACCTAGAGGCAAGGTTGTACTCCTTTTTATATGTGCTGGTATTTAAATCCCGAGCAGACACTGCATTGGCCCAGGATTGGTAATCCTCCTGCTTCCAGCGAGAAGCTTTTTTGGGGCATGAACCAAACCAGGGATGAAATCTGCCGCCAGTTGGCACTACAGAGGACAGAATGACAAGTTCCATCCCTTGCATCACCACATCGGCAACAGAGTTGGCAGTGTTGTCGGGATCATCCGGCGAGAAGCACACGTTCCCCCAAGGATAGGATGCAAAAAACGACCGCATCCCATCCCAGTCTGCTGACTTGTAGTGCCACACACGACGGTATTTAACAGCACGCTGTCGTAACTCCGTCGTAAGTGGCACAGAACTCCTAACAAGGCAGTGAGTGGTTTTGAAGTCAGCAGAAGGTCCAACAAGGAAGGATTCTGACCATCCACATTTGGGATTCGCGTAGGCGTAGTGATCAGTTTTGTCAAGTCGTTCGCAAGGGCAAAGTTGCAGACAGATCTTCACGCATGATCAGTTTTACTGGAATTGAGCCAGTCGGCGTGGTGGGCATTAAGGTCGCCAAGTATTATGATCTCTGCGGATGGGATCTGCCGCTGCACAAAATCTGAAGCAGCTTGCAGGTGTTCCAAGAGTCGGTCCGTCTCGGGGTCACCACTATGGGACCTATATAGGCACGCATAGACGCGAGGGTGGTCGTCGCAATCTGCGGAGCCATAATGTTGACAGGTCCCTGTCCTCAAGATTGCTGAGGCGGCGAGTGCCGATATCATCTCTGACATACACACACACTCCAGCTTTGGGCAGAAAGGAGTGCTCGAGAGAATACCCTGGGTGGGAAAGGTATGATGTGTCACTCGGAGATGATATCTGCGTCTCGGTTAAAAAGAGCAAAGCCGGCTTTGCCGTCTCAAGGTGGTAATGGACGGCATTAAGGTTGGAGTGTACCCTCCTGGGGTAACAAATTGCTTTTCAACTGCGGCATTTCTAGGGGGGTAAGAGATTGGGCCTCCGGTAAACTCACTCACTCGGCGAAACACAGCGCAAGCGCTGTTTCACGCCGGTTTTCTGTGAGCCCGTGGTATTACTCCGGTCGAGCTGGCCCATTCGTGCCGAAGCATGGCTCTCCCATGGTGAAAATAATACTAAATACTATAATAAACTGGTCGCGCTGTGTCCTCATCGGAAATTTCTCAAATTTGTTTGACTACATATGCTGCAGAACTGAGTTTATCTGCCAGATTTGTGTGAGGTAATGAGTGTGGGGCACTGTAGGTAATTTACAATCAAGTGTTTCTAGGCATAACTAGAAACACAGTTGGTATCCACCACACACACAACACTATGGTTCATTTTCTCATCATTTATTAGTACCTACATTAGTTTCTACTTAATTAACAATTGGTCAAGCTAAACTTAAACATTATTTTTATTTGAATTTAAAAGTAAGTTAATAACATTAATCAATTTACTCCGTCGTAATGTAACTGTTGTCGCTTCACATTAAAAATTAGTGCTTCTCCTGTAAAGTAGGGTTTTGGCTTTTACGACCTTTCTACCCCAAGGTATTATTAATTAGCAGAATCGACCTACAGTCCTTATTGACTTATTCTTTGTAATTTTTTATTCAAAGGAAAAATCCAAAATCGTATGTTTATTTTTAACCGACTCCCAAAAGAGGGAGGCGGTTATACGTTCGGCTGTATATATATTTATTTTGTTCAACGATGACTCCGCTGTTTGTAGACAGATATCAACATTTTTTTTTTATATAAAGTTGGTCCCGTTGTCACTAAAGTGGTGACTTGATGATAGGATATATGAGGAATCGAAGGAACTCCTCGAAATTTATATGGACACATAGCGTACTACCAAAAAGGAAGATTTTGCATCAAGGTATACCCAGGATCAAAATCTGGACCAAAAGTACTGAACAGAACTCCGGACTCTTTATAAACAGACGTGAGGGCGAAGGAAGGCGAAAGGTTTGCCAAAAACGTTACGAATCTGTTAAACTACATTAAAGAAGTAGACAGTAGAGGCTACGTCAAAACTCTTCTCTTATATGCGGACTCGTGCTATGGTCAAAATAAAAACAAAACAGTATTGAGTATGCTGCGTTATGCATTAGCAAATAGTCAAAATTTAGATGTTATCCAAAAATTAATTATCTGGTTCCAGGTCATACTGATATGCCCGTCGACAGCATGCATGCTGTTATTGAGCGATCGATCAAGCCCACTGTTATTGCCCTATCACGAAAAATCCCGTTTCCATAGGCGTTGATGGAAGGAAAGCAATTTAAGGGATTCGAGGATATCACAAATAAGACATTAAAAAAAACATAGAAGCTCATGAATTCAATCATTAGCGTTGAAACTTAAAAAAAAAGAACCTCAATAAAATGCTTGTAGAACGTTCAATGTCAGCTGAAGCTGAATATACAGAAATTACTCTTGGTACATTCCAAGAAGAACTATCACCCAAAGATAACCTTCACCCAAATAAACTGCCAATATCCGTACAAAAGTATACAGACCTCAAAAAACTTACAAAAAAAGTCATACAAGCAGCATACGCTTATGAGTATTTATGTCTTAAGTATAATAGTAAGACAGTCGACTACCTACCAGATACAGATGAAGAGGATAACGTTTGAAATTTTAGGGCAGGTTAAGATTAACAACTGAATTTTGTCATAAATATTATATTATACACTACAATATAACAACCATTGTTTTTATAGACAAACATTTACTTTAATCGGATTACAGGTAAACTTATTATTTCTTGTTTGGCTAGAATGAACAGCTTAGTCTGTATTCGTTTTATTGTAGTTGGTTTGATTTTATAACTTAATGATTTTTATGAATGTATATCCTGTTGTGTAATGTTGTACTAGACTTATCTTTGACTATGCTTTACGTATTCCCTTATATTTTTCCCTACTAATTTTCAAATAATTGTCTAATGAAAAGAATAATCCTGAAGTCAAAATTATGGATATTTGATAACCTATATTATGTGCTTTGTTGTTATTTCAGTTAACATACAAATTATAGTGATTAATGCTAGACTATTATTGATTTTAACATTGTATGTATAGAGATAACAACAATTATGTATCTTATTCATCTCCCAAACGGGCAAGAACTTGAGTTGTGCGTGTCCCAAAAAGTAGTAAAGTACCTGTTAGTCAAACCATAATAACATCCCTAGACATTATTGTTTTGTACATACAACTCCTAGAGACGAGATAAGGAGTAATTAGTTATTAAGTTGATATTGTATGTTATTTTGCTATTGTTTTTTAAGGTTTACTTTACCTATAGCAGGTATAGTTATATATAGTATAATAATGCTTAATATAAAAATTATGTAGTACCTATTGAAGTCAGTTTTCAATAAATTGGGCCAATTAGAAATACCATTTAACATATTGTGTTATTTTTTAAAAGTTCAATTTTACGTTCAGAAAAGCTTACGATATTTTATTTAGGTCATTGGGTGTCTAGAGATTTAAATTACAACTAATTTTCTAACCATCTTATGCATTATGAAAGTGCTTACACCCCGGTCCTGAGAGTAAATTAAAACGAACACTAGTTACGACCATTTAGAGGTCAGCGAAATCTTATAATTTTATGGTTCAGTACTAAATTATCGTGTCAAGATTGCCATTATATGATATGCCATTTTTGAGGTCTGCTATTTTCGTATACAATAGCTGTAACTTTAATAACATTATTTTTAGCAATAGGAAGTTATTGGCTTGTATTCCACTTAATACAGGTATATATATATATATATATATATATATATATATATATATATATATATATATACCTGTATTAAGTGGAATACATAATATTAGATGATTTATACAGTATTCTCCGAGCGAAGTAGCCACTTTTGAAATAATGTAGTGCCTGGGACAGTCGGTTTTTAAATGTCGTATGGTTGCCCAAGCACATACGGCATTCTCACAACGTATAATGTACTTGAGATCTGAAAAAGTCTTATTGGTACACGCAACAACCTGGGAATCGAACCTCCACTCTATCGAGTGCGAATAAAACGGTCTACCCACTAGGCCACGGAGATCACACATTGTAATGGATAAACTCTGAAATTACAGAATCAATAAAATAACATAATATATTTTCAACCACACTTAAAGGTTGTTTTATTTACCATATTTCCTACCTACCGTTTACAATAATAAATCGTTATTCTATCTAATGTTTTACTTAATAACTTACTAAAACAATGTAATAATTAAACTCTATTCTTTATTAAACACACACATAATAATATACAATAGAATCTAGATGTTAATGTACAACACGTCAATCTAATTCCATGCTAAGTTAAGACTTGTGTTATGGCAATCAGACAACGGATATAAAATCATTCTTAAAGAATATAAATAGCTGGTGAAAAGTTAGTATTACAGGTTATCTATAGGTTCCACTGTATGTAAATCATGGCCTCATATTGATGACGTCACACAGGCAGCGCTCCGGCCTGAGAGTATATTAACAGTAGGTGTTGCGCGGCACTCCACTAGGAGTGTGAGGGGCAGAGCGAGGCTGTAGGAGAAGAAACACGTTGCGCACGTCTCTATCGTCTAAGACAAACTCAGTCCATCAGAACGGAGGTGAAGGTCTTCATGAGCGGCATCTCCACGAGGAGTGTGAGGGGCAGAGCGAGGCAGTAGGAGAAGAAAAGCGTCGTGAGTGTGTCCATTGTCTGAAGGAAAATAATATTTTTTGCCAATTTAACTTGCTAAAGTAGCATTTATTCAATTGGCTGGTAATTGTTTATCTTCGTTTTTTGCCAGAAAAATATAGGAAGTAGATAAAAGCATAAAACAAAATAAAAATTTACCACATTGTATGAATTGAATTCTGTGAGAGTTCGCCTAGATGCGAGGAGAGTTTTAATGACGCACCAGTGTACCGTCATCATAGCCATTGATATGCGGCCGAGCGGCTTCCATCCACGCCACAGCATTAGCTGCCTCAGCACATCTGCAATGTAAAAGATCCATTTTATGTGGCAGTGTCCAGCAGTCCTGATGGTAAAAGAAACTTTCCGATATTGGCACACCGAGTACATTAAAGTATGAGCTACACAAAGTATGATCTCCAAAGTACAGTATGAGTATACAGCAAGTACTTGCTACCAATTGGCGTGAACTGGTCATAGAAATATCTCATTTGAAGATTAATTTAAAAATACATAGCACTGAGTTCAGACTCCAAGTATGATAACCTAACTAAGAGCCTGTAAGGACATGTTCGAGGAGGGTTTCGTAATTATCAACCTGCGGTAGGTTTTTTAAGGGTCCGTAGTAGCGAAACTATAAGGGTTCCTTGTAGTTACTACGGAATCCTAAAAATTGTGGTTTTTATTTCCAATGACTCACTGTCCAGGTTGTTGATGCTGCCAATGATGTAGACACTGACGAGGACGAGGAAGACCGGCTTCTCGATAACGGCGAAGACCGCGGTGGTGAGGGGAGACCGCCGCTCGTAGAACCACTCGCCGCACATGATCCAGGATATTATCAGCGGGAAACTCAGGTGATAGCACCACACGTACAGCTGTGGAAGGAATTAGTAT
Organism: Phengaris arion; assembly: GCA_963565745.1. Taxonomy (NCBI): domain Eukaryota; kingdom Metazoa; phylum Arthropoda; class Insecta; order Lepidoptera; family Lycaenidae; genus Phengaris; species Phengaris arion. Next base: position 27,332,033 of record OY751433.1, read on the forward strand.
GCAATGTGAATGTATTTTGTATATAATGTAATACGATGTGAATAATTTTATCTTTTATAAGAATAAAATTAATTTAATTAAATGAAGAATTAAAATTATATTAAGGTCTAAGTAAGAAATTTTAATTATATTTATCTTTTTTTTATCCTTGATAAAGCCTCTAATATTGGCCATTTGTTTTGCACTTTTTTACGAAAAAAATATGAAAAAGATTAAAATATAAACTCCATTTAACCACTAAGAATAAAGAATAAGTTGTTATCATGAATCTCCTCCAAAAAAATTACAGAAAATACAGTCACACCTTGGAGTCGCCCAATTTTATGCCCTGCTTGTGGATATAGTTGTGGACGTGCGCTAGTATGATACCTAATAGGTACGCTGGGAGACTGTTCAGGGGAGACATATAGAAGTCGCTCAATGACCGCGAGCTCCTCCTGAGTGACCCTCGGAGATTTCTGAAACGTTAAGACAATTAGATGGATTGTGAAGAGAATCCATCCAAGTCCTCCCGTGACCACGGCTGCTGGAAAGTAGCCGAAACGTCGGGAAAAAGAAAAGTGCACCGCGACACAATCCGTAAGTGTTTTTTTTTGAAGAGTAAGTTAATTTGTTGTTAGTCAACCTTACACTGGATGTTTTATTCTTCAGTCAAACTGTGGCTAAAGACAGGCCAAAGTCAGCTAATCCCATGCATTTATTATTATATTAATACTTACTCAGGAAGTAAAAAGAAGACCAAGGATTCCCACTCGTTCCAATAAGCCAGCAGTCCATTTAGAACAGAAAACACGACGAACAAAACCGATAGCACCGGGATCGGTTTCCGTCTAGTCCTCATCAGTATCGTCATCAGTAGGTAGACCACGATGAACAGTTGTACGTCCACAGCAAAGGACCTGAATTGCATGAGTTTGTGAAGTTAGGTTTTGTAATTAGAGCGTAATACTTACGAAGAGTTAAAAAAAAAGAAAATTGTTCAAAATGCAGCATCAATCTTGTCTTAGTGTCAGCATGTCTACGCATCAAAATGTATGCTTTTGAGGTTTGCGGGAATATAATTTTGGAGTTTTAAACTAAATCAATACTCCATTTTGAACATTTTAATTCCAAAAATGATCCATCAGATTACTTTTACGGAGGGTCGGTCTTATCTAGGTAATAACGTTACGTTGTTTTATGGTGGTCTTGTCTATTTACCAGGTCTGCACCAAGCAGTGCTCGTACTTGTCAATGAAATTGTGCAAGTGGAGCGCGTGCAGCGGGAACTTGCGACGGCATATGTCGCTCTCCTGGATGACCAGGCTCGGCCACAGCGGCCCGTCGCCGGTGTAGCGCCACCACGTGGTCGCGAACCCCACCACCAGAAGATGAACGGGCATCAACCTGTATTCAATGTTCAATACTGTTGTGATGTCATGTGACAGCATTACAGATAATTACAGTATGGAGCGTTTTTTCTGTATTCAGGAATCTTTAGTTTTATAACAGCTGCATCTAGTCAACGCTTGAACGCTTGACAACGTGTGAATGCGTTGCGATGACGCATCGCAAAATTCTACGAGCTCCCACTATGCATCGCCTTAGGTTAAAAAAACAAAAAATCACAGTCACATCACATTAACAAGCCTCAGTACAGCCGATAAAATGAAGAAATAAACTTTTTTGCAACATAACAGAACTTAAAAACCTATTCGATTCTGAGAAAAAAATAATAATCATTGAATTTGCTTAAAATTTATATGAGTATCCGAAGTGGAACACACAAATAAAAAATATTAATTACAACTTCGATTCTAAAGTTGAAAAAAAATTGGTAATTGAACCGGAACTTTATAAGCATTACAAATATTATTTTATAGTAGAGATAACATCACACAAGCCGCTTACTATATATACTGGCGATAAACGATTTAAACGTGCATAATATGCTAGCAACAATAGGGATGATGACTACAACTTAAATATTTAGTTTTATTAATATACTCGGAAATATTGAGGAATTACTAGTTGGTAAATGTAAAAAATATAATATTTTATGTGTAGTTTATTAATTAGATACGTCTAAAAAGTACAAAAAAGTTTTATTTGCTAAATTAGTAAATAAAACCTACATCATTAGTTTACCTCATCATATACAAAAACATTTATTATGATAAATATGAACTCAAATACACAAATATTGGAGATATTTACAGAATATATATTCCTGCGACCGTATACTTCGTATTATAGACGTGACGTCACATCTAGGTATGACTCTAGTATGGAGCGTTTTCACGAGACTTGCGAAAATGTTTATAAAAATCGCTGTACCTTTGAAAATATTGTCTTTTCATAGGTACCTATACTGTTTCTTCTGAGAAGTTACTCATATTTAGGAGAACATAAATTTATGCAATAAAAAATTGTTTACATCTAGCCTATTGCTATTATTACTCATAAAAAAAGTACTGTAAGTCCTTGCGTAGTTGTGTGAATGCTGACTCGTGCAAGAGGTATTTGTGTGTGTGTGTCAAAATCAATGACAGAAAATTTACACTATGTTCTACACATTTTGATTTAAGTACTACTTTTATAAAGATTTTAGGAAGCTTAGAGGAACAAAAATAATTTAGAAAAGCGAAATAATTATTATTCAAAATTAAACTACTCTCTTCAGCTACTCAGCTGACTTTAACTGTTTGAATTTATATTTAAATTATTTCAAAATCAGCTGTAAGGTCTATCACCTCAGTGATGTAGAGAGTGCAAGCAATGCATTTAAAATAAAAATAGTTATGTACCTAATAATTCTTTTCAATACAGCCAGCGGTAGTTCCGAGAAGCGAGTGTTTTTCTTTGTAGAGATGATCTGACTGTTGGTGTAGAGAAAGCTTGAACCCAACATAAATGTGAGGACCGATGACGTCCCATTCCTCCAGAAGTAAGACATGGGCTGGTAATACAGCTGTGAATATCAAATTCGAGTATTATCCCCTTCTTAATGAATATTTTAATGACTGATTAATTATGTACCTGGGTAACCGAGCTTTGCTCTAGTACATTAAAAAAATAAAGAGACCAACTCCAATTCGCCAACAACCCAAAAATTATTCATACACTAACCAAATTTCGATTCAACTGATATTAATAGAGTCAAAAATATTGGTAATATACCTATTATGACAAAGCGAAAAACAGCTTATGTAAATTAAAAATGCACGGTATCTCATGCCACATAGTTAAATCAATTTTTCTCCTCTGAAACCCCCTAAATTTCATTAAAATACTTGTTTCGTATAAAATAAAATACTTTGTTACAAAATACAATCCGTTTCCGAGATTCGGAATATTTATATACAATAATTACTCGTTTAAACGAGCTTTAATACTTTAAAGTAAAGAGTACCTGGGTAATAAAGGGAATAAAATATATTTATTTTGCCGGGATTTGAACCCAACACATTCCTAATTTTCGAACAAAGCAAAAATTATATACAAATGCATTACCAAACTGCCAATCGGACTTATTTGAGTCAAAATTATTGATATATTGTTGCACGACGAAAGAAAAAAATGTATAGTTTAAAAATGCGCAGTTTCCAGGGATAAGACCTAGCTAGATAAATTTTCTTCCCAAAACTCCTTAAAAACTAAATTTCATGGTAAAACTTGCAGCCGATGTCGATTAACCGTTTATACAGGATGGTCAAAAAGTCGTGGATCAAATGATACAGGAAGATAAAGGAGGTAATTTTCAACAAAAAATCTGTCTACAGCATGGCCATAACTTCATTGCACGAAAAGTTATAAATATTTTTGTTTTTTTTCAATGAAACTACCGAGTTTTTTACCATTTAATCAATAAAAAATTAAATTGATTAAAAACAATAAACAAAAAGTGTTGTATTATGACTTGATAATGTATCAATACTACAAAAATTGTATTGCAGCTCTTGGTGCCAAATTTGACGAGCAATGATTTTTTTTCAGTAAATTTTAAAGCGTTACAAAAAATTACTTCTCACTTTAAAATCACCCGTACAAAAAATGTATTACGGAAAGTGACCCTGTATTAAAAAAAACTTGCTAATTTAATGCTGATTCAAATAAGGTTTTAACAACACTTTTCTTTGACCTTTAGTTTTGGTTTTATGGTCGTTTTTTCATATCAAGGTGTCAAGGTGTGGTGTATTTCATATCAAATTTCATTAAATTAGCCTTATTCAAAATAATTTATTAGTTTATCATAAACGGCTGGTTTTTGTACGTTGAAATGCTAGAACTGTTCTGTTCTTGTCACACTTAGGATTTATGAAATGGACAGACACTCTTTCACACTAACCGAATCCTTTGTTATCTATGTTATTAATCCTTCCTATGTTATTAATCCTTTGTCGAAAAAGGTCAGAACGCCCGTCTTAGTTCGTAAGGCTGAATGGTGCTCTGTATTTGAATTTTTTACAAAATAATTTGAACCAAATACTCAACGAAGCTGAGATTACTGAAGATAGAGTGGCAGAAATGTGGCTGCAACAAGACGGAGCCCCGCCTCATTACGCTCGAGCTGTTCGAGGACATTTGAACGAGCGCTTCCCTAACCGGTGAATCGGTCGACGCGGACCTATTGCATGGCCGACCTTAATCCAATAGACTTTTTTGTTTGGGGCTATTTCAAACAAATAGTGTATCAAGGAGAGAACAACACCGAACAAGAACTAAGTTCACGGAATCCATCAACCATCAGGTGACCGCGGCAAGGTGACACGTTAAAAGTTAAAACTTAATGATGTTAGAAAGTGTTTTTGTTACATTTTGAAATTTGAAAATCGTCGCTAGCACCATAAATCATTACACGTTTCACTTAAAACTTAAAAACACAACACTACGTTTCTAAGCACGACCTAATAGTCCTAGATAGAAAAACCGCAACTATCGAAATTCGAAAATCTATTTCAAAACAATTTCGGCTTTTTGCCGGAAAATATCAAAAGCGTGCCGCTCGACTCTTTCAAAAACTACCTAGGCTAAGTGATGTAAACTATGAAAATTGAAACATTTACATGTACGTAGTCGATATTTAAATAAGTTAATTGTTTGATATGATTTTTTTCCTTAGATTTTGTAACAAATATGTTACTGTTTTTATATCAAGCTGGGTTTTTATGATTTATGACCGGCAATCGAGCAGACAGATCGCCAGATGGTATGCGATTATCGTCTCCCACGCGCCTCTCTTCGCTCTTTTGCGCGCCTTGAGCCTCCAGTAGATTTTGTAATAAGTTCGTACAAATCAATGCGTATGCAAATTAAATAGTAATTTATCGATATGAAAAACTATCGATACATTTCTGGACATATGCCTATGTTTTTTACATAAAATCATTTTCTCGGTTTGGTCAGTTGGCTGCAAGTGTAAATCCGCGTTTTCGAGTGACGTTCCGTGTTATTTTTTTAATTATCTATTTCTTATCTTCGTTTTCACTTTTGTTTGTTTTAATAACTGTTTTATTTGTAATAAGTATTAACTGTTTTGTTTGTCTTGTTTTTCATGTTTGTGACTTGTGTTTGATTTTTTATCCTAAAATGCCTTCGCTATACGCGTATACCACGCGTTACTATGGTATGATGATGATGTGCTTATGTGAAGCATTTGGGAATGGAGCCCGCAGTGTGGCTAAAATGCTTAGACGTCGGTACGGTAGGCCAGTTGCTACTTGATGTTCGATTTTACTTTATGTACCTTATCTCATTTTATTTTCATTTATTTTTTATAATCAGAACAAAAAATTTAAAATAATTAAATGTTAACTTAACAAAAGTTAGTAAATAGGTACTTGAATGTTATAAGAACTTTAAATAAACTGAGGCATCCGTTATTGGATGATTTATAAAGTATTCTCCGAGCGAAGTAACCACTTTTGAAATACTGTAGTGCCTGGGACAGTTGGTTTTTAAATGTTGTATGGTTGCCCAAGCACATACGGTATTCTCACAGCATAGTCAGTCAGTCCAGAGGAATGACTAGTCAATACGTCTGGGGCCAACCATGTGCGGGTTTCCTCACGATGTTTTTCTTCACCGTTAGAGCGTCCGTATAATGTACTTGAGATCCGAAAAAGTCTCATTGGTACACGCCACAACCTAGGAATCGAACCTGGACTCTCTCAAGTGTGAATCAAACGCTCTACCCACTAGGCCACGGAGCTATCTAACTTTAAATAAGATTGTTATTAATCTATGCAATTTTCGTGGTTTATTTACTTCATACGGTACAGCTGCTAGTATCAGCTAATTTTGTCTATTCGCACCTGCGCGGGCGCGGGGGACCTGTTTGCGCGGCCTACCCCTCGCAGGCCGCCTCCGACCGCCCGTGTGGTTATATACTATGTACCTTGTATATTGAATATTGAAAATTTTAACTCTTACAAAAACAATCCATTAAAAGCAAATGACTAGTACCAATGGATCTATCTCATGGCCTAATATAAGCCCACGAAGTTATCGGGACTGGTCTGAATACATCCTGTATACGCAGCATGTTGTAATATGGCCATTAACCCAGTATTTTGTTTCTGCTACACTATCTTATCCGGACAATTTTTTAAATGTACATACTTGTTCGACGTGTTGAGGATTTTTCAGGTATAGCTGATGGTATACGATCATCACGTGAAACGCGACAAATAGCGCGTGGAGCAACACCCTGAAATGAAACCATAAATTATTTATTGTTAAATGAAGTTTTTTATTTCTTCCAAGCCGGATCCGATCTATGTCTGTCAGGAGTCCTGACTGATATTGATCAGGCCTAGGCTCGATCAGCTTGGGCCAAAGACGGAAATCTATCCAGAATTATTTTAAAACAATAAATTAAACCGACAGTAAAAAGGCACAAAAAAGGATGAAATAAAATTCATTTTCTAAATAATTCCCTTTTTAAATTCGGCTAAAATTTTTACTATTTCTCTTCTCAATCTTCATAGTTTTGAAGTCAGTACCAGCCCGAACAATATCCTGATAAAACAATATTTTATAGAACTTACATTCAACTTTGCTGATACTGCAACTATAATTACCTAAAATTAAAAATAAGGAAGGTTACCAACTGGATGATGAAACGATAAAATTAATGAACCAGAGAAAACAACATAACAAACAAAAGAGAACTAGAGAAAACAAACAAAAAATCACCGAATTAAGTAAAACAATAAACTGACAGATAACGAAAAGTAAAAAAGATTTCAGGAAAACAATCATTAAGAAATATGTAGAGAAAACTGGTGCCATCAAAAAAGTATTCAAGGAGCTAAGAAACAAATCGGAATGGACTACAAAGTCAAAAAGTAAGAATGGGGCCATGCTCTGTAGTAACGACCAGAACTAAACGAAGCTTCAAACTTTTATAAGGAACTATACGCACATGATGGCATACATAATGAAAGCACCAAATGTACTGCGATCAGAAATAGAGTATGAAATATCTACCCAAAAGAACGACAAGACAACGTCACAAATGAACTACTCAAATCTATATATTATATATATATTTGATAATATAATATAAAAGGAACTTACACCTCAAAAATGGTCAAAGTCTACAATAGTATTGTTACACAAAAAAAGACCTCAAATATATATAAAGTCTTTGCAAAGGTAATACTACAACAGAATTTCTGAAACACTCGACGAGCAGCATCCCCAAGAACAAGCAGGGTTTCGAAAAAATGACTCTACCATAGATAACATACATGTGGTCACACAAATAATAGACAAAGCAAATTAATATAATCAATGGTTATATATGTGTTTCATTGATTTTTCAAAAGCGTTTTATCCTCTATTTCATAATGCAATTTGGGAAATTCTATTGCAACAGGGGGTAAGTAAAAAGTAAAAATAGTTAAAAATATATATACTCAAAATCTTTGGCAAAGGTTAGATTAGAAAAAGAGGGCCAAGAATTTCGCCTTTAGAAAGAAGTTAGACAAGGCAACCCCCTGACGCCTAAAATGTTCTCGGCTGTAATGGAATATGTTTTCCGAAAGCTACATTGGGAGAGAACTGGTATAAAAATAAACAGAGAGTTCCTAAAACTTGAGGTTTGCGGATGGCATAGTGCTCTTCACAGATAATACAACCGATTTGGAATTTACGATAAATAACTTATCAAAGGAGAGCAAAAAGATTGGGTTGTTTCTAAATGCCTCAAAGACTAAGAATTTATCAAATGGCGAGGTCAAAGATATTGTAGTGGACAATAAGAACATAGAATACGTAAACGAATATGTCTACTTACGACACTTAATATCGGTTATCATGGCAAAAATATTGGGGATTAAAGGACATTATGAAAAATAGAGAAATTAATACTGAAATAAAAAAAAAATTATGAAGTTATATGGATCCCGCCAAAAATAACCTATGCCTGTCAAACTTGGTCTCTGAAAAAGATAAAAGAAGAAAAACTCGCAATCTTTCAAAGGAAAATGGAATGGAGTATGTTGGATCTAAAATTAAGAGGCAAAAATAGTAACAAAAAAATCAGAGAGAATACAAATATTCAGGACATAGTAAACAGAATTCTACTTTTAAAATTCAATTGGGCTTGCCATATATGCAGAATGGAGAATACTAGATGGATAAAAAAAGTAGAGAGAAAACAAGAAGTAGAGGGCGACAAAGAATGACATGGAGAGATATATTTACACAAAGAGTTGGAGCAGACTGGATGAGAGCAGCTAGGGAGAGAAAACATTGGAGAACAAGTTTTTGGGGGAGTCCTACGCCAAAGAGACGACTATTACCTAAAATCAAAGTACTAATAAATAATAATTTAAATGTAAATATTTTATCTTTTATAATAAATAATGTTTAGTTATGAATAAACATATGTTTTAAAAATTTTAAAGTATAAAATTAATAAAATAATTATAAAATAACAATAATACCTATATAAAATAATGTAAATAATTTGTTAAAAGCGAATATTTGACTATTGATTAACTGTATGTAATTTTGGGAATATAATCAAGCCTTTTTTTTAAATATATTTAGCGTATATTATAAAAATAAGTAGCAATTACTATTAATGTATTGGCTAACACAACACTTTTAATTAATTAATTAATTAATATTTTTAAAGGAGTTGGCGTGCTAATAGATGTTTCCTCCAGCACAGAATCATTTTTAATACTATTATCCTTAAAGACAATAAGAGATGCTGGATGATCAGATTAAATATAATTAGTGAAAGTGTAAACTATTTTGATTTATTTAAATAATAATGCTAAGACTGGTTCTTAATCTGATAAAAAAATCAATTCATATATGTATAGGTCAACTTTTCTCGCTAAAATAATCAAATTACTCCTTTTCAGCTTTTTGGAATGAAACAGTGAATAGAACAAAAACGGCTTTATTATGAAAATTTTACAATACTAAGAAAAGAAAAAGTTTTTTTTTTGTTTTTAATAAGGTGTATTACCTCCTCTTGCCCTAATAACTGATTTAAGTCGGTTTCGCATCGACCTGATCAGTGTTTTCAAAAGATCTTGCGGAGTATTGTCCCATTCTTGTGACAATGCAACCCTGAGCTCCGAAACCGTTGTTGGGACCGGATTTTTTGTTAATACAGCTCTTTTTAGGTTGTCCCACACGTGTTCTATCGGATTGAGGTCCAGGCTGCGTGCTGGCCAATCCATGGAACGAATCTCAACCTGAGTAAAGTATTGCTCAACTTGTCTCGCTCGTCACTCATATATCTCTACTTGTCTATCTACTATCTATTGATATGCCGCCCCAAACCATACAAGATCTGCCTCCAAATGGAACCCTCTCCTCAATGCAATTTTGAGCATATCGCTCTCCTCATCTACGGTAGACTAGTCTGCGACCATCAGCACCGTACAAACAAGTCCTACACTCATCAGTGAATAATACGGAAGCCCATTGCTCTTCATTCCAATTTAAGTGTTCACGAGCAAATTTTAGTCGAGCTTGCCTGTGAGCTGCAGACAATTTCGGTCCATTTACGGGTCTGAAAGGTGTGATTTGACGCTCTTTTAGCCTTCTTCTTATGGTTAGTGCACTAACTGCTACGTCACGTACCTGGTGGAGCTCATTTTTAATGCTTATAGACGTTAAAAACCGATTTCGCAAGGAAGATGTCACAATAAACCTGTCGTCACGAGACGTTGTCACGCGAGTTCTGATAGTTCCACGTCTTCTTTTGAATGAACCTGTCTTCATAAACCTTCTGTAAGCTCGGAAAACCGTAGACTGGTTTACATTTAAATCTGCAGCAATTGTTCGTTAGTCTAGGCCTTGCTGCACTAGAGCAACAATTTGTGTGGCGTTTTCGGACGATACATATTATGGATGTATCTCACAAATATGGATTCGTGAGAGAAAAACGTGTTTAAAATGAAAACAGACTAGCAATTAAACAATTTGTAACGATAATTCAACATGTAACAAAACAAAAAAAAAATAACCATCAATCACGACATTAACGTAACAACGAGTCAATCTTTAGTAAATTGACAAGATTTCTTCTATAGAATATTTTCTTTCTTTTGTTTTTGTGTTTATAAACCAGCCTTTATTTTCCAATACCAATAGATGTAAAAAGTTGGCATATTTCGTAAGAAAATTTGATTGAATGTGTTCTTGTACTATGATGCAGTTTATGTGTCCGCCAGTGTATATTTGCGATAAAGTAATAGCACAGAGTAAAAATATATACTTTATCATAAATTTTCACACGTACTTTTTAATTTTAAGATAGAAGAACAAGATTAAGAACGATTAAGTAATATTGTATCCGTCGAAATAGCTTCTGAAATACCACATTATTTCTGATATTTTTTTTAAACTTAGAATGGGTATAGTAACCTATCCTCAAAATAATAGACATATATATGCAATTGCGGAGTTTTTGTAGACCTATAAAAGATAAACAAACTAACCATACATTGTTTTGTTATCTCTATCTCCAACGGGTTAGGTTAGGCAGCGTTTTCGATAAAAGTTCCCAGACAGCTTGATTTTTTCCGACACCTTCATAAATAAAACAATTTCTATAAAATCTTAGCAAATTATTATCGACCTAAACCTTCCTAAGAAACCACTCTGTCGGTATAATCGTGAACATACAGACAGACAGACTCGGCGGGGCACTTAAGGATCCTTTGTCCGTCTCCTGGTTCTAAGCTACCTCCCCACCAATTTTCAGCCAAATGAGTTCAGCCGTTCTTGAGTTATAAATAGTGTAACTAACACGACTTTCTTTTATATACTTAGTCCGGCCATAAATACTGTTACAATTAAAAATAAACAAAATATTACATTTGAATTTGGATTCTGTCATTTTCATATGACTGTTCATTGTGTTTTCTCATTTTGGCGCCAATACATTGTAAAACATTTTGCGGTATTAAAATGGAGTGGGGTGATAAAGAGAACCGAATCGCTGTGATTGCATTACACAAAGTAGGTATGGAGCCAAATGCAATTTTTAAGACTCTCCATACGCTTGGTATTGGTAAAATGTTTGTGTACCGGGCTATTATTAGGTACAATGAGACCTCCTGTGTTTGTGACAGAAAAAGAACTCGCCGTCCACTTAGTGTTCGTACGAAAAAGGTGGTCAAAGCAGTAAGGGAAAGAATTAGAAGAAATCCTGTCCGAAAGCAAAAGATTTTATCTCGGGAGATGAAAATAGCACCTAGAACCATATCGCGTATTTTAAAAGATGACTTAGGATTTGCAGCCTATAAGAATCGTACTGGTCATTTCTTAACTGATAATTTAAAAAAGAATAGCGTGGTAAAATCGAAACAACCACTGAAGCGGTACGCAAAAGGAAGTCAGAAAAATTTTCTTTACGGATGAGATTTTTTTACAATTGAGCAACATTTTAACAAAAAAATGACCGTATGTATGATCAAAGCTCTAATGACGCTTCCCAATTAGTCGACAGAGTGCAACGTGGGCACTATCCGAATTCAGTGATGGTTTGGTGGGGTATTAGTTATGAAGGAGTGTCTGAGCCATACTTTTGTGAAAAAGGTATCAAAACATCGGCACAAGTGTATCAAGATATCATTCTTGAGAAGGTAGTGAAGCGCTTTAACAACACCATGTTCAATAACCAAGAATGGTCCTTCCAGCAAGACTCGGCACCGGGTCATAAAGCTCAGTCTACGCAGTCTTGGTTGGAAACGAACGTTTCGTACTTCATCAGAGCTGAAGACTGGCCTTCGTCATCGTCAGTCAGGTTTCACATAAAACTTTTCACTGATTAGTTTACAATTGTCGATGTTCTTTAATAGCGAGTAGAATATGCGATTACCTGTTACTGCTACATGTGAGCTAGTTGGCTCGATTGGAATGTAGGTGTCCGGTTTCAATATATCATATGTATTATATTATAAAGATTATAGGTTTGAGGTAGGACTAAAGGGATGTTAAGTCGGGTGTAAAACGTTAAGTTTTGCAAATAAAATAGCATTGTTTAATATGTCATCGATATCGAAAGATGACGTTAGGATTATAGCTTCTAAAGAATTAGATAAGGAGTTGGACATGGATATTATCTTTCATAAAATGAGCGAGATGTTTTTTATTTATAGCTTCCGAATATTTGACATCGTCTTCGGCGTCCAATGTACCGAAGATAGTTTTTAAAATAGATCCTTCTAAATCCATGAAAAATTTTAAAACGCTCTTTAGTTTTATCATTATAGAGCAAATATGATACAGAAGAAAACTTATTAACATTAATGAGATGCTAATTTTTCAGCGCCGAAAGTAAATTAATGCAGTCTGACTGTATCTTTGATGACGTAAGAGAATTACAAAATACATTTAGCTTTTCTAATAAAAACTCTATTTTATCTAAGTTAGGTTGGATATGACTTAAATCTAAATATGTTAAGACTTTATTCAAATAATAATCTTAAGTTTACTAATAACTACTGTATTATTATATATCTCTATTTATTATATTTATTATATATTATATATTTATATATCTCCATTTACTAATAACAGTCGTTATTAGTAAACTTAAGATCTAGGAGCTAATCGAAATAAAGGCGCGCTAACTGATTATGTATCTTTAGAAGATAGTTTGCAGACAGCAACCGGTCGCGCAGTTTTCGTGCAATCGGTTGCTAATCGCTGAAAAAATCGTATTACGTACGACTGTTGCTCTGCTGTCCTTCGATAACTTAAATGCTCAAAATGAGCGGTAAACAGCGCCACTAGTGTTGTTATGAATTATTAAGTGTTTTATTTACACGGAAATTCTTCGGATCCCTTGCCTAAACAGCAACTAAACAAAAATGGGACGAAGTTAAGGTAGAAAGTACTTTATATGGATGTGGAATAGCACACCATGCTGACATTTCAGTGTAATATTCTATAGTAAGGCTATATAATTGGCACTGAGCACTAATTGCCTCATTCCTTTGCCTTACACTACTGCAAAAATCGAAATATACCTAACCTAATAATAACAGAAACGCACGATAATTATAATTTCTTTGACGTAATATATTATATAACATATTGATACACTGCAGCATATAATTTGCTTTAAATTTAACGTTGAAATCACTACCTACATCGATTTACAATATCAGCAATCTTTCAACAACAACTGAAATGGGTTGTCACTCATTGACAATTGAAATTGCTCGCCGTCTGCTGTCACGTTGCTGTCAAACGTCATACGTAATACCGATTTTTGTTGTAACAAGGAGAATTAATTGCATTTTTAGTTCCCTAATTTTTCGCTAGAGCGCGATCCCATCGATTGTTCGCAGTCGCGTTGCTATTGCTAATACGTAATGCAAAAATTATGTTTGACAGCGATATTGTACAATTTACGCCTGTCGCAAAAGCAACCAGCCTGCAGGACTACTAATGATGGGGCGATACGTAATATGATCTAGCTAGCGGCGACAGCGCGCATCTGAAATAGAATGATAAAACTTATGTTACGATTACATTAAACTTACTATTGTTAATACTAAATTACTGACCTAAGACACTATGCCGTGTCGTCACTTGGCGGCTTTATTTCATTTCATCGAAATGATGACGAACGTGCTTACGATTAATTAATAGCGTTGCCGTATTATTACCATTTAGTTTTATTATTTTATACGGATCTTTCCAGACTGGGTATAAGGCCTTAGTTTGCTTGTGGTGGCAACGGACATACACCATATTGCCTGCGTTGTATATAATAGGCTTTGTTTAGAGTTCGTGACGCATATGAGATAGGTTTATCTTTGCCTTTTTCTCCTTGCTATAATACGGCACCTACTACTACGATTTTTAAAAGAGATTTCATTGGTTTTGTGATTTGTGAAAATTTGTTTATAAAACGTCGATAGTATCCGACTAGACCTAGAAAGGATTTTATATCCTTTGGATTTTTAGGTGTTGGGAATTGAGTAACAGCTTTGATTTTATCTGGGTTTGGACAGACACCCTTGTATGTTATTATGTGGCCTAAGTAAGCGACTTCGCGCCTTAAGAACTCACATTTATCAGGCTGGAATTTTAAATTGAATTTTCGTAAGCGGTCAAAAACTAGACTAAACTGAGAGAACTCTATTCATCAGCCTCTGGAAGGTGAAAGGGGCATTTTTCCAGCCCAAAAGGCATTCTTGTGAATTCGTAATGCCCGGAGACATTCGAATTTGTGTTTATAGTAAATCCCGTTTTCGGGGCGTCCTTGTGACTCATTTTGACTTGGTGTAAGCCCCTGGATAGGTCGAGGGTGCTAAAATATTTACAATGTCCTAATTGGTCTAAAATATTGGTAATAAGAGGTAACTTTCCGATACAGTGACGTCATTTAATCGACGATAATCTATAACTATTCGCCACTTCTTTTTACCTGAAGCGTCCATTTTCTTAGGAACGACCCATACCGGGGCACTCCAAGGTGAAAAAGAAGGACGTATGATATTTTGGGTAACTAACCATTTTTAGAATTTATGATGGCATTCCAGGAAACAATATGATTTCACGTGAGTAGGAGGCGCGTCTCCAAAATTAATAGCATATTCGATTGCACTTGTAAATGATAGAGGTGCACCATCCATAGAAGCAACATTCTAAAAGAGTTTCCTTCTCTTCATAATTAAAATGTGAGCAACGACTAAGATCAAGTACTTTTTGCATTCTATCTGTATTAGAATAAGAAATAGAATTGACGAATTGTGACGATATAATATTAGAAGTATTTTGTGGTTCAAAAAGATTTAATTCTACGGCGTAATCTTTGATTTCAATAGCTGAGTTAGTAGTATTTAAAATTGATACGTTAACTATTTTATTACATTTTATCGTGACAGTACAATTAGCGAAATAAATGCCATCTTTTAAAGTATGATCTAATATTATTCCTTGATTGTTCGGGTAACGCTCGGGCGAGTAATTTGATACCGCGCACTCGATGACACTTCGGAACGAGCAGGAATTATGTAAGTTGGCTGAATATAGTTCATATCAATGGCTTGCCCGCAAAAATTAATTAATTTGGATTCGTAATTAATGTTAGCTTTAAATTAGCCTAAAAATCACTACCGATGATGCCGTCATACTCTAGACTTACATCATCATTAAAGATATGAAATTGATAATTATAAGTGCTATTGGATAAATTAAAAATTGACCTGAGATGTACCTAAAGATTCAGAACTTTTATCTAACTGTTTCGCGGGATAAAATACATTTTTGATCTAAGCTGGATTTATTTATAAGGCTTATGCTTGCACCAGTGTCTATTAGAAACCGTAAAGGACGCGTAGATAATTCGGTCTTTAAATAAATGTGAGGCAAGGATATTTTTGTAATCAATGAATTCATCTCATATATTTGAGTTTTAGCATTAGACTCGATTTTATTTTCATTATCAATATAATTTTTAATATATTTTTATAAGATTGGACACTTATTTAGAGCTGGCTACCCGTGTGGCTGTACGACCATTTTGAATTATGGATACGTATTTGGGGCTGGTTACCCGTGTGGTGGTCCGATGATTTTGAGATATTGGCACTTGTTTGGGGCTGGTTACCCGTGTGGTCCAATGATTTAGAAATATGACTCAACGATACAGAGGTTCCTGAAGGAATGTGTTTAGATGAATTCTTTGATTTAAGATTAAAATTCGTAGATTTTAAAGAAATTGATTTTATTTGAGGAAGAAAATTTTAGCGTGCCTAAATTAGTCGGAAAACGACAGCACTTTTTCGTTATCCGATCAGTTAGTTAAAATCACAGTCGCCGACATTTTCACATGGAACTTCATACGGTGTCGGTAACGGTGGCAATGGCGGCTCGTAAGAAATATGTTGCGCATTCGCGGACTTGTTATAATTATTAGAATGATTATACGAATTACGCTTTTCATTATTATATTTCCTTCTACGACATTCTTTTATGTCGTGGCCACTCATTTTGCAATATTTGCAGAAAACGTGGGAATCGGTTTGGTTATTATTAAAAGATGTTGAATTATGAGGCTTCGAAAAATCACGTGGCGGATGTGAGCGCCTCTCTATACGATAACATTCCGATTCCGTATGTCCTAATTTTCCACAGGTTTCACATTTAGATTTGGTAGTTTTGTATAAAAGATTTTGTATTTTTTTCTCTCCGAGGGCAATATTGATTGCATCATTAATTATTACTTATTCGCGGATGAAGCCCTAAGGAATATGAAAATAACGCCAAGTCTTCTGTCATAGCGATTCGACCATAAATATCTTTCTTGAATGATTCAGAATTAAACATTTCGGACTGTAAATCAGTTAAGACAGCTTTCAACACGAATTGCAAATTATAAAACTTTCGTTTTCATTTAGTTTCGTTCCGTATAGATTCGTTTAGTTGTTGTTTATACGACTGTAGATCTAGCAATAAGTGATTGTAATGCTTTGTTTCACCAAAATTTAGTTTAAGAAAACATTTTAACTGGTTAAAATAGTCGAAAATTATATTGGGACATGCAATTTGGGCTTTTTGGGCTTAGACACGATAAAATATATTTAACAATGTTTTTAGAGATTGTGATGCTAGGTCTAGTAAAAGAAGTAAGTAATCCATCGTTTTGGCAATAAGTAAGAAAAGCGGTTAGAGTTTCACGATCTCCTTTATAGGAACTAATAAAATTACATAATATTATACATTAATGGGAAACTGTTCGCTAAGTAAAGTTTCTGTCTTCTCACAGCTTTTCTTGCTTTCGGTCGACATTGTAAAAGAACTTTAAAGAATACATAGATAAGGACGGTATGTATGTATATAATTTATTTGATATTTATAGATAATATAAAGGATATAAAGTGAGTAGTCCACGAAAACAGTAGCAATTCTGGTGCTTTATAATAAATTATTTAAAACAAATAGTAAAATAAGTTGATTTAGTGTAATTATGTAGTAATTCTATGTGGGGCTCACCTGTACTCAATATCAGATAATAATCTCCTCTCTGCACTAAGTATTTACAATATTCACAATATTTACAAAAATCAGCACTAGTTTCGCATACTTCGGATGTCACTATCATGGATCTACAATCATGGATGTCAATAACCTGGAATCTTTGAGCAGTTTTTTTGATTTTCGTATGAAGCGATACGAAGAGAAATTACAGAAAATTGCTGAAGGTTCTAACATCAATCCAGATATTGTCTCATTGTCTAAAGATTTTAAGGAATTTCAGAACACTGTTTTGCAACTTTTATCAAGACTGAAGAATGATGTTGATTCCCTTTCTCTAAAGCTTGATTGACATGAAATGGTAATGCGTAGGAAAATCCTACTCTTTCACGGAATTCCTGAGAAACATAATGAAAAACAGTATGACCTGATCCATCAAGTTTTGTCAGATAGGTTGAAGTTAGGTGATATTAATAATGACTGCATTCAAGCTTGTCATCGTCTTGGGTTCTCAACATCATCTAAGGCCAGACCTATTTAAGTGCGGTTTAAAACATTTGAAGATAGGCAAACTGTGTGGGACAATAAAACTTCTTTAAAAGGCACTAACATTACATTATCAGAGTTTCTGACCAAAGAAAGGCATAGAGTTTTCACTACAGCTCGCAAGCACTTTGGTATTAAGAACTGTTGGTCGAGTGATGGCAAAATTAATATCATCCTCCCGGATAAGAGCCGCCTCAAAGTGGAATCCAATACATTCCTGGAGAAGCTTATGTCCCAGTTCCCAGCAAGCTGTGAGGAGGCAGAGGCTCATGTGCAGGACCTCAGAGCTGGAAGAACCCTAAGACAAACCTGGCGTCGTCATTAATGAATAACCTACAAAATTTGTTCATGTCTATTGGTTTGTCATTCGATTCTTATAGCGCATTGTAAGTTTGGTTTTTTGGTTTTCGATTCACGTCTTGTAGGTATGTTCAAAATTATTTAAATTCAAAATTTTTACTGTTTATACGCCTATAACATATATATATATATATATATATATATATATATATATATATATATATATCTCCTTACTAATTTTCGTCTGAATTATCAGCATGTTATAATCATGGGAGATTTGAACACCTGCCTTCCTAAGGATAGCCATCGTACACATAAACTACAGTCGCTTTAAACTTCCGTTAACGTTCATGTCCTTCCTTCCGCCCCCACTCATAACTTTCCTAATTGTACGCCCTCTCTATTAGATCTTATTATTGTATCCTCTCTCAATAACGTGGCTACTCATGGACAGATCGATGCTCCTTTTTCCTATTATGACCTTGTTTTCCTATCCTACAAAATTAGACCTCCTAAACGTAAATCCCAAACTCTCTTTTTACGTAGCTTTAATAGTGTTGATGTACAAGCGCTAGAACAAGATGCTGAAAATTTAGACATCTATGCTTCATAGTTCAAGTATTGATGATAAAGTAAATAACTTTAATAAAATTATGCTGGAACTTTATGACCATCATGCCCCTGTAAGGAGAGTTAAAATGAAGCATAACCCGGCACCATGGCTTACGCACTCTATCAAGGAGCAATTGGCGGTACGTGATAAGGCCAAGAAGAGATTTAAACTTTATCCTAACGAAGCCAACCATTCCAAATTTAAGTTATTGCGTAGTCTATGCAATCATTTATGTCGCGATGCCAAACGGCGTTACTTTTTTTCATCTCTCCAAAACCGTGGCACTGCCGACATCTGGAAATTTCTCAAATCAGTTGGTATTGGCAGAACTCCTGTATCCGACTCCAATGATTGCGATTTGAATGCCCTCAATACACATTTTTCTTAACCTCCAATCATTTTAATAATAACATTAAACTCAATACCTTACAATATCTATCAAACTTACCTATCACTTGTCCATCCTTTTCTTTTATTCCTTGTACTGAAACTAAGGTCAGACTAGCAGTTCAATCAATTTCTTCAGAGGCTGCTGGCTGTGACAAGGTTTCCTCCAAGATGATTAAAATAATTCTCCCTTCTATATTACCTATTTTGACTCATATCCTCAATTTCTCTTTATCCTCTTGCTGTTTTCCTC
The DNA here is from genome assembly GCA_963565745.1 of Phengaris arion. Taxonomy (NCBI): domain Eukaryota; kingdom Metazoa; phylum Arthropoda; class Insecta; order Lepidoptera; family Lycaenidae; genus Phengaris; species Phengaris arion. The sequence continues at coordinate 27,351,583 of OY751433.1, forward strand.
AGGTCTGGAATAGGGCGAATGTCCTCCCTCTACCAAAAGTTCCTAATCCTCATTCTGTATCTTGCTTTCTTCCCATTTCTATACTGCATTTCTTATCTAAAGTCCTGGAAAGTATTGTTCACCAGCAGCTCTCTTCTTTTCTACATAAAAATAACCTTTTAAGCCCACTGCAATCGGGCTTTCGTTCTGGGCACAGCACCGTTTCTGCACTAATAAATGTCATTGATGACATTCGGTGGGCCATGTAAAATATATCCCTTACCATCTTTATCCTTTTAGATTTTAGAAAAGCCTTCAATTCCATTAACTTTGATATTCCTCTCAGTATGCTTCAGTCTCTTTATTTGTCCCCTCCCATCCTGTTCTGGTTTAACTCCTACATTCGGGGTCGGTCGCAGCGAGTACAGATAAATAAAGTTACCTCAGATTGGTGTGATCTCAATGTGGGTGTTCCCCAAAGTGGAGTACTTTCTCCTCTTCTTTTTCATATCTTTATTAACTTCATTATAAAAGTAATAGAGTCTAAATATCATCTCTATGCAGATGACTTGTGGATATATCAACATTTCACTATACATAATGCAGCATCCGGCATAGCACTCATTAATGATGACCTTAGACGTTTAAGTGAATGGGCACAGACTTTTGGTCTACTTGTAAACGTAGTACCAGTAAAACGAAGGCATTATTAATAGGTAGCTGACGGATGCTAGCAATACTTGACAAATCTACTCTTCCTCCCATCACCTTGAACGGCACTACGATACCTTTCTCTGACTCTGCCAAAAACCTGGTGTTACATATATCAACAGTAAGATGTAACTGTCAATGTCATTATTGACATTGGCAGATGTCATGAGGTAAAGCCTATCGAGATAGTTTATTTTAGTTGGCCAAAAGGCTATACATAGTGTAGACGTATATATTGTGTTAAGCATATCTCATTACATATTGTAATACGTATTTGTGGTAAGCACCAATAAAGGAGAGTATAAGAATTGCTGCTGTATTATTATCATCACCACACGAGCACAAGAAGGACTTACGATCAAGAGGTCATAGTCCGATACACCTGGGAGTAATTTTTGACACAAACCTGTCTTGGAATACCAATGCCAAAAACATTAGTCGTAAAGTTTACTACACCCTGCATTCACTCAAGTTACTCCAAAACTTTCTTCCTATTCCTACTAAAATTCTATTAGCAAACCCTTATCTAACCTATTATTGATAACGCTGACGTTTGCTATTTAGACGCGAATGAAGAGATTCTAAATAAATTAGAACGGTTGCAGAATCTCTCCATACGTTTTATTTCTGGCTTAAAAACGAGATCACGTACAGAAAGCAGTTGCAGTGGCTCCCTATTCGTCTACGCAGAAACTACCGAATCTTCTGTTTCCTTTTAAATACTCTGTTAAGTCCTACATCCCCTTCTTATTTAAATGAGCGATTCTCCTTTCCTAATTTCCAAAACATATCTTGTAGACCCTATAGACGTACTCTTCTAGATATCCCTCCCCATCGTACCGACTTCTTTGCCTACTCCTTCACGGTGCATGTTGCTAAGCTCTGGAACTCCTTCCCAGCTCAGATACGGGAGTGTAAGACACTTGGGCTCTTTAAGGGAAGACTGCGTGAGCACTATCTCAGCTTAACCTGATAATGAAGATACCAAACCCTTAATTTAATTTATGCTATTATTATATTATGTTTTTATTATACTATTATTATTGTATATTGTATATTGTATATATTGTATATATATTGTATATATATTGTAATTTTTTATGTAAGTATTTGTATAATATTAAAGAATTTAATCTGTTTTCGTATTGCTAATAATTGTACGTACCAGATACTGTTAATTTTCTTTATGTTCTCCTGTATCGGGTCTACTGGAAGAAATTCCAATTTTGGAATAAGTAGTACCTTTGTACTAAATTGTATCCTAGTTTTAAGATTTCATTATTTATTATTCTGTGTACATAAATTATTAAATAAATAAATAAATAAAAATAATATAGATAATTACTTATATACGTGAGGCATTAGAGGTTGGTAAGGAAATTGGTAAGTATTATATAAATTGAAAGACACTCAATTAAGAATGCTGCTGCTGAAAGCTGAAATGTAGCAATAACAAATAATAATATATTTTACTCACAAGGTTGACAGGATAACCAGGAACTTGAACGGTATTACAGCAACGGCGGCACGTTTCCAGTAACGCAACCAATGTCAGGAACAATAGGAACAGCAGCAGAACGGTGGCAGGAACGGAAATGCTTTCAGCAGCGACGGTAGCAGGAATTCCTCAACGATGTCAGTTGCGAAAATAGGTAGCGGCTATGCGTATTTTACACGAGCAAGATTTCGGGATGCAGGACACAGGACTGGTCTGCAGGCTTACGAAGTAAGGCTGACTGTCGAAACTCAGTATGCACAAGAGTTTGACGAAATGGACACATAAATAATTTAGACACTGTTCAAGATCACACTCCGGAGATGAATAGGTTCATAAACTTTTTTTTTATTTTTCACAGCACAGTTTTTATTCGCGAACCGTTATGGAATACCAGTGGAACGAAAGCGAATAAATCAACACTGGTATTCCACTACCGACACCACTGTTACGGAGTGGTTCAGGATTTGGTTTAAAAAAATAATATTTTAATTGACACACGAAAAGATATATTATAAAAATTAACTTAGAGAAAGACCTGCACCCGACGGAAGTCCAATTCAATCTGACTGAAAATACTATGTTTTAATTAAACGGAAATAATATAGGTTCCCTATTGCATTAGCAATAATGTAATGGGAAACTCATCAATTGTACTATATATATGAACTCATGCAACATGAGATATAACAGTTCCTCGATTCCTCATGGATCCCATCTCAAATCACCGCTTTGATGTCTAAACGATCTATTTGGGATTATACTTACATCATAAAAAGAATCATCAAAAAAGAATTTTGAAAATCGCTGCACAGACGGCGGAGTAATCGTTGAACATACAATATATATACAACCGAACGTATAACAGCCTCCTTTTTTTGGAAGTCGGTTAAAAATTATTGGAAAGACTTTTAATTATTTTCTGACAGAAATGTGATTATTAATAGTGCTTCTGATCAAGACACGACGTATTGCCTTTAAAAGTCAAACAGGAACTTTTTAAATTAAATTTTAGGTAAGTATATTACCTAAACCCTTCAAACAGTGACAGGCACTCCACCCGTGGATCTTTGTGCTCTTGGACCGTGTTTTTCAAACTTTGCCAGTTAGACCTGATGGACCAGCTCACTAGGACTTTCTTTTCTGAAACAAAACAAAAAGTGTTATCTTATTGTTTACAAAATGTTAATTATTATGATAATATTTTTTGACAACCTTTATGGCTTAGTCGTGAGCGCGTTGGCACTCATGTTGGATGTCGCGGGTTTGAATCCCGCCAGGAAACAAAAACGTTTTCTGTGTTCCTGGGTCATGGATGTGTATTTAATATGTGTATTATAGGTATAAAAAGAAAGTATAGTATAAAAGTATTCAATACATTTCCGTTTTCTGGTACCCGTAACACAAGTTCTTCGAAAACTTACCACAGGACCAGATTGATGTGGTGTGAAGGCGTCCATAGTTTTTTTTTAAAGATCTATTTATATTATTCATTAATATTAATAATCATTATAATATGAGTCTGCTTTGGTGTTTTATGTTTATAGATGTAACGGAAAATGTATTTCCTGTGTCATGAAAATAATATGTTCTTAGATGCAATTTTATTTTGTAACAGAATAAAAATTAGGTAGGTATATACTTTTTTCGTCTGCAACGTTGAGATCATATAAGGTTCCGAGTACATTAAGCACAAACAATACTGCTACGATCCATAAGAAAATTTTATCTATTTCTTCAATAACATGGGTCCGATCGTATGGAGTACAGTGATACGACTGAAGGTCTAACTTAAGTCCATGAGATAGTTCTTGCGTTTGTGCACAGTTGCTGAACCATTCTCGATGGGTTCCATTGAAGATGTCAGGGCAGCGGCTACTGAGGCAGTACCCGCGGTGCAGCAGAGTCCGGTTGAAGTGACGGGGCTCTGATGAATATTTCTGTAATAATTAAGGTCACAATCAGAAAACTAGTCGAAACTGAACGAATTTTTAGATCTTAATCATATGTTAATAGTGATAAGACCGATCCTGCCGGTTCGCAGTCAGACGGAAAGTGCCAACACAGTAATCTTTTTTCCTGGTTTTTTTGCATGGGTCTTTGATAATAATCGTGATAGTGATGGAAGTAGTGATGTTTTAACTAGTCAGTCAAGTTGTGTTAGTAATTGTCTCACTCGAACTCTATCTTAAATATCAACTAAACAGAGGGATACATTAGTAAAAATAAAAACAATAGACGCTATTAAAGGAGCAGGTCCGGATATTTTTACCTCCATTCTTCATAAAACGTGTCGCAAAGGAACTATCTACCCCTCTGTCTATCATTTATAAGTCGTTAGTCAGTGTATCTTCCCTGACCGTTGGAAGTCCGCACACATAATTCCCATATATAAAACAGGTGATAAGACTAATTGTGAATATTACCGGCCAATAAGTATATTATCATGTTTTGGGAAAATATTCGAATCTTTAGTATATATGAAACCACTTCTTTCAGATAAACAACACGGTTTTGTTAAGGGCAAATCAACGGTTACTAATTTGTTAGAGTATAAAAATTATCTAAGCCAGGCTTTTCTGACGGAAAACGGAAAACGGACGTGGTCAAGTAGATACAATATACACCGACTTCTCTAAAGCCTTAGACAAAGTCAACCATCAGCTGCTTTGAAGCAAACTGGCATCGTGTGGTATACATGGTAGCTTATACAGGTGGATTTGTTCATATCTCAAAAACAGGACTCAGTTGGTCACACTAAGGGGCATTGTATCCGCACCTACTGCAGTCACATCGGGAGTTCCTCAAGGTTCTATTCAATCTAGGACTACTGTTTTTTGTCATTTTTATAAATGATTTAGTTTTAAAACTGTTAACTGAGTGAAAGACCTCAAATAGAGAAACAGTACAGAGCTCCGGGCCGGGAGAGAAAGCGGTTATAATCATCGATCTGATACAGCTCCGGCAGTTTAGAACTTGCATTATCTATAATTACCTCGATCATGCGGTAGTAGTGGTAGGATGTCGCCTGCTGGTCCGCAGTCAGGCGGAACGTGCCCACGCAGTACAGAGCTCCGGGCCGGGAGAGACAGCGGTCATAATCATCGATCTGATACAGCTCCGGCAGCTTAGAACTTGTTTTATCTTCAACATTGTATTCTGAAAAAAATTTCAAAAAATCATAATTACTAATATTATCTTGTTGAAAGCAAGCAACAGTGCGAAAGAAGGACAGAAACTATTAGCTGGCAGAAATTAGCTATCACGGGTTTAAAAACCAGCACGCACGCATTTATTATTTATTTAATTAAAGAAAATATCGTTTTAAATCGATGAATTCTGTATGACAATTACCTGATTGACCAAACGAGACTCAACTCTAGACCTACTTACAACCTTTCAAATATATCATATCAGACTGTAATAAAATTTCCCTCTAAAATAGTTTAAGCGCTGCAGAGCAGCGCTAAAACTATCAATTTGACATAAAAATGCTCTTAATAGCATAAATTGAGGGAAATTGTATCTAGTTTAATTTTTGTAGAATATACTTTTATAGTAAGATATTATGTCTGTTAAGAGATATTGCCCAAATATTGAAAGACATCGCCATTTTTTCATGATTGCGGGTCTAATGGTCGCAATATGAGTTGGCAAATTTTAAATTCTAAAATGGAAAATTATTTACCTTTTAATAAGAATCACAGGAAGTCACTTTATTCCGGTCTTACTGAGTTTTGGACAGGCTTAAGCATGCCAGACTGACGGTTTTCGAATAAGGATTAGGAGACGATGATTCGATTGACTGGAAAGTTATGCTACAGACAGTTGATTACCACTCAGTGGAGCTCAAATAAATTTTATTGACACCCTTTTTCAATGCGACCTCACTCAGCGTCATCATGTTAGAAATGACAACAATAGGTTTCTAGACCTGGTTTTCTCAAACAATGAACTTGATATTAGTGTTTGTGACAACCCCCTGGTGCCTGATGACGTTTCCCACCATAGGTCAATAAGAATAACCTTGTCAGATCACCAAAAAAGTGCCTTACAAAATAAAAACAGACTGAAATAAATTTGTAAATCTCTTAATGAAATGAATAGGACTTGAATAAATTACTAAATCGTTAGATGAAGCATTAAAACATTTCTATGACACATTATATGTTCGTCGTAGTTTCTTTGTACCTAATAAATAATTAAGTCACCCGAATTCTTATCCACCATTGTACAGTTCAGCCCTTATTAAGGTATTAAAAGGATGTTTTTTTCCACAAATATAAACTTAATGGGAACCAAAGTCATATTGTACGTAGTCAAATCTTACGATAATAATGAAGGTGAGAAAGCTCACTACTCAGAAAAAGGGCGAAGTCTCTTGAAAAGTCTTGTTATGAATCCTGTATAAATAAGATACAAGATTCTATTACAAGTAACCCTAAAGCCTTTTGGTCATGTATTAAGAGCAATAAAAAAGCGTCCTCCACCTTCCCTTCCTCCATGACTCTCGAGAATGAAACGGCGTCAACCTGAGACAAAATTTGCAATCTCTTAGCTTCTTATTACCATGCCAACTTTCTTCAACCCAGCTAACTCGAACCTCACCTATCGCGTTATAAATAAAATAAATAACTTGAATGTAGAAGATATTCATATTAATACTTACGAGCTTCTTAAGCTATTAGAATCTGTCAACTTGAATAAAGGTGCCGGCCCCGATGACGTTTCACCAATATTCATTTAAAAATGCGCCAAAAGCTTTGTCAAGCCACTAAGTATACTTTTTAAACACTCATTGTACGAAGGTCACGTACCAAACACTTAGAAAGCTGCTTTCATAACTCCAGTACATAAAATGGCGATAAAACTAATATTGAAAACTACAGTCCTATCTCTATACTTATCATTTTCGCCAAAGTTTTTGAAAGAATTGTATGTAAACAGGTCTATGCTACAATTCAGTCTTGGTTCATCCCAGAGCAGCATGGTTTCTTGAATAGACGTTCAACCACATCGAAACTTCTCCTTACGTATGACTTTGCCAGCTCTTATATGGTGTCAGGCAACCAGGTTGACATCATTAATACTGATTTCAGTAAAGCTTTTGATCGTATTGATCATCGCATTCTGCTCGAGAAGCTCCAATAAGCAGGAATTCACGGAAACTCTTGAGAACTTCAAACTTTTGGGAACCTTAGCGATCTGCAGTGGTTGAATGCTTGATCGCGATGACCTCCTTTTTCGACGCCGACTTCTACTTCTAGTAGGTAATTATATTTTTTATTTTAATATACCATCCACTTCTATCAATAAATAAATATTTCAAAAAATATATAAACCGACTTGGGACTTGGTTTATATATTATATATAAATATAAAAGTTTATATATAAAAAATATATATATTTTATAAGTAATAGCAATAACATTCTTAAAAATCACTAAAAAGTATAAAATAACTCTTACTGTCGAAATGATTCCCCTTTTGAATTCTTCTAAAATTTAACTATTTCTCTACTCAATATTCTTATTTTTGAATTCGGTACCAGGCCAAACAATTGTATAATTAATTCTGTAACACGTAACTACGTCCTTATACATAGGTATAAACAATATTTTAAAGAACTCACGTTCAAATTGGCTGCACCGACTTTAAATATAACAAGATTGAGTACAGAAATAGTTAAATTTTTGCAAAATTTATATTATTGAGTAATTTCATACTTTTTAGTGATTTTAAGAATTTTATTCCTTAGGAAGTCGTTTTATATATTATATTATTTTTAGTGATATTATAATATTACTAACTAGTACCTGGGAAACCGGGCTTTGCTCGGAGTTTTAGTAGGACGATAAAATATTTAAAAATAAATAAAAATATAAGAGAAAGGAAATAAAAATAATCACATAAATATTAATGAGACTGGGATTCGAACCCGAGACTTATTCGTAAACTACGCGTAAATTACCATTCTACTATCAATCTGAGACTACTTTTTATCGCGGCGAAATGTTCGGTTCCCGCAAGATTTCCTTTTGCGCGCACTTAGTCTTGGGCAACGTCTAGTATAATATAAAACGTGTTTTTAACGACGATATTAAGCAGTTATGCACAAAATACCTCCATGAAGTTAATTGGAGCAATAGGTCCCACACTCACGATTTCAAAAATGAAATCTTTAGTCAAAACTGCCTAATGTAGAATCGGCTGGCGCCGTGTCTCTGATTGGTTCGTAGGTAGTTATTATCTTCTAAATAAAAATGTATCTCCTTTCCCTTTGTTATTCATTGCATGAACTACTGGACCAATTTTCATAAATCTTTTTTGTGGTGTTGTGTTGACAGCAAAAGTTGCGCGGAAATTAAAAAGTGTAAGAAAACTTAACGAGCATTATTAACTTTTCTATTATGAGTTTCCTCCATTCCTTATGGATCCTATCATCAACGTTGTTTATTGTATTCTTGGAGATGCAGGTGTATAATTCTTAAGTTTTCAAGTGACACCACATAAATTTTGTCTATTGTCTTATTTTTGTTTTGTATTTGCCAGATATTTTACATGCAGCTACTCCTATTAAATATTCCACCTCAACAAATCTAGCATTTAGCAATATGTCAACTGTAGGTGCATAACACCGTTCCATATGTTCTACGGGTAATAACTATGATTGGCTTTCTTGTTCCTGCAAATCATTTTCCACAGCTGCACAATCTTTTTGGAAAAGGTCTGTCCGTTGACGCTTAGACTGTAAATATTATCCAAGTAGACTTTGGAAGAATATTGCAGATTGCAGACCTTTCGCATATATCTTCCCAACAGTTCTTTAAACAATTCCAAAATTTTCAAACGTGTATTTTCAAAGACTGACGAGTTCCATTCAGTGCTTCTGGAACCAGGGTATACCTTGACATACTGTCACTTTTTTGGAGCATATGCTTAAGTTACCTAAAAATGCAGTAGTTGGCGGAAATGATGTAACAGTTGACACACAATATATAATGATGATGATGATGTGACTAGCGACTGTTCAAAGGTATTGATATTGATGTAAAATACTAAGAGATGTACCTATTTCATCATAATAAGATTATGTATGGTGTGATAATGGTGGTGGTGATGATGATTATTTAATAGTAATTAGTAACACACACGCCTTGGTAACAGTAGGTACACCTTGGCACAACATTTAACTTTTTGGTGGCTGTGAAAGTCAAATAAATCGGTATCGGTATATAAGACTATGAGAAATACCTATATCAACAAAATAATATCATGTATGGTGTGACGATGATGGTGGTGATGATGATTATTTAATAATTATGATAGCAGTTTTATAAACAATGCTAACATTTCCAAACGTGTATCTTCAAAGGCTGACGAGTGCCGTTCAGTGCCTTTGGGTCCAGGGTATACCTTGGCGCAACAACTCACTTTTCGATAATTCGTCTGACTGGGATTTGAACCCGAGACCAATTGGTCAACAACCCAAAAAGCCAATGGTCTACGTAGCTGCACTATCGGGTATCCGACATCAGATGGCGAAATTACTCATACCTTATTAGTATTACACGACGAAAGAAAAAATATGACAAACTAAGATCCTTATATCGTCAGCATAAAGGTCAAGTCCGAGGTAAAATAACTTTGGACGGACTTTCAAAAATAAATTCGAATTATTTTTGAGCAGAAAAAAGAGGGAAAAATGACATACGTCTCCATTATTATTTACTATTTTATAATTTAATTTCAAAATATAAGTTTGTATGGATTTGAGGTTAAGATTAATTTTAATCACTTTCTAGCTTTTCTAATTTGCTGTGCATAAGTGAAAACTTTTTATTGGCTTTTTTTATTTCTAAGTTAAATGATTAATGTTATCGTTTGTTTGCTGTAAGTTTTCCGAATAAAAATAAATAAATAAATAACAAGAGGCCCAAGTCGGTACTGTCGGATTCTATACATATGAATGAGAAGGAATGACAGGTCGCCATTTCGCGATGTTTCATTCGACTCGTCCAAATTACTTTGAAATTCATTTGAATATCATTGAAATAAATTAATCCTAACAAATATTTTTTCCAATCGAAAAATAAAATTGTCGTTTTTATTTTTCGCTTCCCTTCCCTTCCCTTCCCTTCCCTTTCATTCCCTTTCTTCTATTATGTTTTACGAAACTGTAATTAATTTTCTCTTTTTTGTTCACAAATAATACAGTTACAACTCCAGAAATATGTATTTTAATGTTTTTTTTATATTTTTTATCGAGAATATTTACAGAAAACGTGTTTTGAAAACATAGGTCCCCTTAGAAATATGATCAAGATTAACATATTTTTTTTAAAGAAGCCTATTTTTACGTTGTAGAGCGCCTTATAATACAAAATCTTAAAATCCGAAACAAAGCGGAAGCGAAACAAATTACAAAAACACGGACGTTGACAACCAGCGGCGTGCAAACTGAAACTGATTACGCAACTGCTAAACTACTAAATAAAAAAATATTTTTTTTTATTGTTCGAGCGCACGCTCAAACTCCCCCTTAATTAGCTCAATTCTCAGGGTGGGCGAGAGACTCTGCGCTTACACATCCAATTCCATCGCCAAACTGATAAACCAGATTTGGCCGCGACCGTACATAATATATTCTTACTACACATAATAAAACTGTGGTACTAAACCTACATTTTTGTGTTTGTTCTAGTTTTTAGATTATTCGATAGACTTCCCAGTACACCGTACCCGTGTTTATTCATAAAACCCAACCATAAGGCAGAGTTTTCGTTAACACATACATTGGCGAATCACTAAGGAGCCATTTTAAAGAAGATGAAGAAGATATTTTTAGAATGTCAATGATCCGCAGTCCGTTTTACGTAGTTATTATAAAAATTTGGATAATAATATGTTAGAGAATAATAAATATTTAATATCTAAGTACGCGAAAATTAATAAAAATCAGTTTTTTCAGTATAAAAAATACAGACTAAACTTTTTTTGGTATTTATAATAATATATATTACATTTTTAAAAATAAATATTCAAAGAATGTTTTAACAATAAAACCACTCGTTTTAAAAGTGTAAACGTAACGTTATTTCATTCGTTCTTTGTAGTGTAGATGGCGCTTAAAAGTTGAGTAAGTAATCTCAATCACGATATCAACTGATACGGTCTTGCGATCATACTATTATAATAATTAAAGACATTCTTGAGAAGCTAATCGATACTTGAGACTTTCTCAGTCACGAAAGGTCTTGAGAACGAGTTTGAGGACGGTTTATTAATACCGGCCATAAACTCTACAGCGGCAGGATATCGCCTACATTTTAACGACAGGTATATTGCCGAAACCAACCCTATCGAAGTAATCTTTATTTCTTTTAATGTGCTAGGGTGTAATAAAGGTTTCTTAGTTAATAGTATGACCTGACTCTAGATTAACTTCTTAATATATTGGGGAGACACCCGAAAATATAAAATTGTTAGGACGAAATTGCTTGTGTTAAGTTATTTGTCAACCACTTATTTCTAACACAGCTACATAAATTGAATACGGTAGCCTTCAGGAAGAATACTTCTACTTATACACATATTATACTTTAAACGAGATAATCTTGCATACAGAAGGTTGTACTCAAAATTGATTTTGATTGTTACTCAGAGGATACGTACTGTTCGATTTTCATATATTATTATATATTATGTTGAACTATTTACCTGTAAGATATTATTTATGTAAATGCAAATGTATTCATGTATGCATGTTAAACTTTCATTTCATTTTACGACTTACGTACCAAAAAAAAATAGAATAGATAATAATAATAAATTAATGTATCTTTTGTTTGTTTACCGAAAGAGCGAGGTCTACTAACACAGGTTTATACTTAAAAGGAGACCCTAGCAACTTGTATGTTATATTTTTGTAAAAGATACCGAATAAACATTTTTTCATTTTTCATTTCAATTTTTTTTCATTGGCAATGAGGTTGTAGTAAAAGTAATACACCTGATCTTAGAATGTTTACGAGGCGGTGCCAAGGTGCCAAAATACTACAACTGACAACTTTATTTAAATAACGATTGTCAATTCTCTTTAGGAAAAGAAGAAAAGAGCTCTCATGAGCTTCTTAAGCTTTACGCGGTTCGTCTCAGCAATGCTAGCGAATCGGCCGTAAATAGACAGATTTTTCATATTAATTATCGTATAATAGGTATGCTCCATAAAAAAACAGTTTGCATTTTATAAGTAACACAATTTTGTTTTTATTTATTTTACTAACTACTTTTACTAAGTAAGTTTTTACACGGTTTAAACTAAAAATTTTGACGCATTGCTATTTTTTTACGACCTCTATGACTAAGTGGTTGAGCATTTCGGTATTTCAACAAAAGCAACAAAACAGTTTTCTGTGTTCCTGGGTTACGGATGCGTATAATACGTATGCGTTTACGTATAATATGTGTAATAGTATAAAAGTATTAAAAGGGCTGTACATTTCCGTTGTCTAGTACCCATAACACAAGTTCCTCGAGAACTTAGCACAAGGTCAGATTGACGTTGTGTGAAACCGTCCATAGATATTATTACTGTTTCCTTTGAAGGCAAAATTAGAATCTATAGCAATATTTAACTACACCTATCTATTTATCCATGATTGCGGAAGTTAGCAGAAGTGGACAAACAGACGAACGAACGAATAGAAGGACGGGCGGAACACTGTAAGGTTTGTTTGTAGTAGGTACTACGGAACTGTGTGATGAGTTCTCTATTTGGAGAAACCACCAAGCATGTAGTAGCGGATTGAACGTGATTGTGATGAAATGCTATCCACCTGTTTTTCCATTTGAAAAGTACTTAACCACTTAAGAATTTTGCATACAACTAATACCGTTAAAAGGCACGGGCCCTAAGGCCAAAGATCTTAGCGTTAATCCAACCCTGCACACGTTTATTCACATATATATACACACACACGTAACTATCTATGTGTAGACGTGCCAAGAAAACTATCTATAAAGACTGGCAGACTTTAGACTAGAAACCATTTACTTTACATGGATGACATAAACTCTGGGTATGCTGACAATGAGTTTGACCACATGAACAATTGTTTTTAAACGTTTGAACAATTTACAAGTGATATTATATAAACAAAAATGAAATGTGGACAAAACTAAAATGAATTCTATAAAAGCAGGCCGGACATTTCAACATAGTTACACACTACAAGTTGCATATACAATTATGAATGAAGTTCTTATGCCATTTCGAAACTTCAAACTCTCTCCTATAAAATTGCTATTTAAAAATACAACAACTTACGTAAGAAGTATCGATCTAGATTGCATTGTAAAAAAAATTTTTTTTTAATTAAAATTTTCCATCTTTTTGCTAAAAGCTGGCCCCGTGCGAGTTTCTTCGCCGGTCCTTCTCGCCGGGTTAGTTTCAGAACCGGTGATAGGCATCACGTAATATTCGTGAAAATCTTAACATGAAAATAACACGTTTTTGATTTTGCTCTTTTTTCTTAAAGGTTTGAAGGATGTTCAAGTTTTTGATGATGGAAGTTTTGTCACGTGGAATGGTGGCGAAAAGTTGCAGCAGGTATAAGTCCAGACCAAATCCTTGGAGCACTTTCCATTATATAACCGATAGAAGAGAGTTATGCTATATCTCTGCGTAATGCCAAGTCGACAAATCGAGTAGCGAGGCATGAGAATTAGGCAATTTTCTTAACTATTTTCGATATAATCTCGGTTTGGTCAACGCACTGATTCATTCGCATATAACATACGTGCGCGCTTGACCGAGACAGCAAGAAAATCCTATCGAGATTTAACGGATAATTATTACGAGACATGCCCCCAACCTCTTTATACTATTAGTATAGAGAATGGAGAGTTTACGTACCAGGAACATTGTAAGCGCTCACCCCGGACAGGGCGAGCAAGGCGAGCGCGCAGAACATGACTGCGCCTAATGCTAACTGCATGCGGCCGTGGTATGTGCGGCCTCAGCCACAGAAGAAATATAATCAGTAGTGTAACTCAGTCGTGTCCTTTAAATTGTTGCCTACGATGGGGCGTGGCCGAGCGGAGCGCTCGGAGGACTAACAAGTCTACAAAATAAAATAGTAAAATTAAGTTTACTTTTTATAGTATTTGTTGGGTAAGAGTCCCCTTACTCCCAACACGATCGAGAATCGAATCAGTTCGATCTCAATAGCTTTTGATACTCCCGACACCTACACTAGCGCACGATTGTGCGGTAGCTCAATTTGTAACTAACCTGAATCGAGAGGTTCGTTAGATCGTAACTTTTATTACTCCCGACGAAATCAATCGACTGAGAATCGAATGGATTTGATTTGATGGACAGGATTGAAAACAAACGTCAAATTACACGATAGCTAAAGAGGTCTCATTTACAGTATCGAGTTTGCTTGTTTTATTGTATTTGAACTAAATTACGTGATTTTTATTGTAGTATTGCATAATTATTTAATGTTATTGAAGGAGGACATGGATTGTGAGGAATTTCAATGCAATTATCGCCTTAAAAAAGATTTATTTGATGTATGAGTCGCAGATGTAACTACTCATATGAAGAAACCGACTATTCACTTAAGTCAGGGACTGAGACAAATGAAGTCTACATAATATGATCTTTATTAACGTATCATATGAAGACTTTGTTTGTCTCAATCTGTCTTTAAATAAACAAAGTCAATAAAAAGTTATAAAAAGTCGTATGTTGATATTGTTACTGTGCTCTAATTTTCTAAATGTAAACACTAAACACGAATTTGTAATTGTATCATTTACATTAAATATACCACTTATATTTTTACCAAAATTACCAATTTACAAAAAAAAACCCTTTTACAATACGACCAATTCCCTATACATGGCCATTTATTGTAGTTATAGAATGTATTTTGTGCACAGCAATTGACTTTTGCATACAAAATAAATCAAAATATGACTTTGACATTTGACAGAATGTCAAAGATTATATACAGGAATTTCGAAACTTTTATTTACTGTCACAGTTTTTTTTAGAATAATAACCTTTAGAAACCTACCATTGCATGAGCTTGAGGCTGATTCATTTGAATAAACATACACAAAATGTTATTTAAAGTGAAAAGTATATAATTTTTCCATATTTTATTAATCTTCGCCATAGACTATGGCACTGTGGACGTGACGTCAGCAACCGGATACAGCTAACGACGTTGATACGACACGATCTCAACGCGATTTCGATATCGATTCGATTTTGTTCGGGAGTACGCATCAGAACAGAAACTGAATCAAAATCGACATCGGATCAGACTCGTAAATCGAAATCGTGTCAGTTTCGGGAGTAAGGCCCCAGGAATGAAACATAATGTAAAGCATTATGTAACATAACATACCTAATGATTTATTTATTAGTGATGTTTAGTGAAAACGGGTTTTAAATACGTAACCGATATTCATTAGATTTACAAAATTTATACAAAACACGATTACTTATAACCTTATTTGTGGGTATTTAATTGTAATATTATTTTTTTGTATTTTGATCATTTACAATATTATTTTTAAACAAAAAATTAAAACCGACTTCCAAAGTAAAAATGCACAAAAAAGTATGAAATAAAAGTTATTTTCTAAATAATTCCCCTTTTAAATTCGGCTAAAATGTTAACTATTTCTCTACCAAGTCTTCATAATTTTGAAGTCGGTACCAGCGAACTTGAACGTGAGTTCTATTTTAAATATTGTTTTATAAGGATGTTGTTCGGGCTGGTACTGACCTCAAAATTATGAAGATTGAGTAGAGAAATAGTTATAGTTATTGCGAATCTAAAAGAGTAATTATTTTTTTGTGCATTTTTACTTTGGAATTCGGTTTTAATTTTTATCTTTTTAGTTAAGTATATTTATTACTAGCACTAGCTAATGCCCGCAACTTCGTTTGCTTAGAAGAAACGGGAATGGAACTCTATTTTTTTAAACGGAAATCTAAGATAAAAGTATCTTATGCTACTCCTTTTAACATCAGTCATCTGCCAGTGAGAGTCCTGTGAAAATCGGTCCAGATGTTTCAGAGATTAGCCGGAACAAACAGACAGACAGACAGACGTAAAGACAATTTTTTTTTAAATTGATGTTTATTGTAAGTACCGAATATACTTTCATATCCATCAAGTGAAAAGCTGTTAATTTGTAATTACAAACAGGCACACCAATTTTATTTATCTGTATAGATTAACACAATTTAAGAAAGTTACAAATACAAAAAAGTACTATTCTAACTCTCTCGGCAAAACAAACTCATGCGTTATTTTATGCCAGTTTTCTGAGAGGCCGTGGTATTTCCCCAAATAAGTACTACTGATCTGCGGACCTAATAAAAAATCACCAGAGAGGATAATGATTGGATACTATACTATTAAATAATGCTTATTATCTATTGTAGTACTCGACGGAAAATTTTGTAGCAACAACAAAATAATCTGTACAATAACAAAATAATTTTGCATATAGGTTCACAAATGGCAAAGTAATGTTCAAAGATATCCGTGTCGGTAATACTATGAGAAATCATCATAATGTGCATGGTGGTGTTGATGATGATGATTACCGTAAATGACATAGTGGAATATCCTTGCAGTTCTTTACACAACGCCGAAATCCCCAAACATGTATTTCTATAAGGAGTCAGGAGTTCTGTTCAGTACTTTTGGATCCAGGGTATACCTTCACCACTTTAGTGAAAACGTTATCAACTTGGGATTAATAATATTAGGTTAGTTTGGTTTCATTACATATGAAATTGGCGTTATGTAAAGGAGGAACATAAAGTCGATTTTTTTTAAACATAATACATTTATTTAATCAAAGTAATATACCATTGCTATCTATGCACTTTTGCCATCTCATAGGTAGTTCATTGATTCCTTTACCAAAAGAAACCATTCGGACAGGAATCAATAAAATTTTTGAAGGCGCCTTGGACTGCCCCATCGGAGTTGATTTTTTTGCCCTTGCAAGAAGTTATCCAAATTTCGAAAAAAATGGTAATCTGTTGGAGCAAGGTCCGGGGAGTACGGTGGATGTCTTAGACATTCCAATTGAATATGGTGTTTGTTTTTGGAAATTGAATAATATAATATGCTCCTCTAATTTGGTAGCCGTCTTTTGTGCAGTGTATGGTCTAGCTTTGTCCTGAAGCAGTAGTGGCCTAGAGCGAATGACCAACCTCGGTTGTTTAGCAGCTGGCTTTTCCATCATGATTTGCAGTTGCTGACAATAGACATCTGCCGTAATCGTCTGGCCAGATTTAAGAAAGCTGTAGTGAACGACACCGGCACTAGTCCACCAAACGCTCACAAGTAACTTTTTTTGAGTCAATTTTGGCTTTGGCTGGTTGAGCGTTTCCGATTATCGTACAGGATCTATTTTTCATCATAGGTAATGATTCGATTTAAAATCCCTTCTTTATTGTGCCGGTTGAGTAATGTAACGCAGCAGTTGACACGTGTTTGTCGATTTGCTGCAATCAATTTCAATTCACTCAAAAAAACAGTTTTATTACTGAGATAAAAAAATACTAAAATTATGATTAAGATTAATTAGAATTATGATTTTCGAAACACAAATGCATGAGTAAATAGCGGTATAAATTTGGAGTAGGAATTCCTAACCAAAGAAGATATATTTGTGATCAAAGTGGCCAGTACGACAAAACGCCAATTTCATGTGTAAGGACCTAATATTAATTGTTACCGCCTCCTTTTTTTGGAAGTCGATAAAAATTAGGGTACATCTATACAAATAAATAAAATTATTGAAATGTCTGTTTGTAATCCTACTACTATTATAAATGTGAAATTTTGTGAGGATGGATGGATGTATGGATGTATGTTACTATTTTTGGTATGGTAGTAGTTTAGGCTCTGAATTAAAACATAGGCATTATTTTTATCCCGAAAAGGTACAGTGTTCCCGTGGGATACCCGATACTATATGTACGGGTCAATGTGTCATTGTACTCGTGCGCCTCGCGTATATTCGCGCGTGTATCTTACATAAGCAATTTTGTAACATATAAATTTCATCATTATTTACAATGAACGCAGTTCGTTATTACGCACCAAACAGGGTTCATCATTTATACCCTATATCAGCATCAACCTATCAGAACAGCATCAGCAGCATATATCATTACTACTATCAGCATATCATCATTATCATCAGCGAGATGCCTTGAGAAGAAACCTTAAAAACATCATCTTATCAAGACATCATATTGGCTCGAGAACATTATCAAGACGCTCTACGCAGCATTGTGTCTATACTAGAAGAAAATTACGTAAATATTTAGTGTATTTAATTGTCTCGATACAGTAGCGAATCGGCTCGACCGGTCTCCCACCAGCGGGTCGCCCCGGAAGAGTTGAGAACAGGACGCACATACTGTAAAGGGACTTTAACTACGCTAAATATATCATTTATCATCATGCAAGAACTTCTGGAACGTCAGAGCGCCATCATCAAGGAGATCGAAAAGATCCATATTAATTATAAAAAGAACTCCGCGGACAGAAAAACGCAGGAGTACTTTAACAAACGCATCGCAGCCATTGACAATCTGTTATTGAGCTCAAACTCTCCCCGAGTTTGAGCTCAATAACAAGACATTGCAAGCCGCCGAAGATAAAACATCAGACTACTTTGAAAATGATATTTATTCCGAGGTGAAGAACTTTTATACTACGCTACGAGCAATCATGACATCGGACTCCGAAAGGCCTCTGACTCCATCAATCTCCCATCTATCAACTTTAAAAAGCGGACATACTACACCTGTGGATGGATCCACACCTTCAACCTCCATGGTCAACCCCAGAACGCAATTTCATCTCCCAAAAATTCACGTTGAAAAAGTCGAATCCCGCCAAGACTATCAAGAGACTTTAGTACAGCAATACGCTAATTTTCGGGCACTGGAACGACAAATAAAACGCATCAATGAACAGAACCTAGAAGAAAAATGGGAGATCGAAGACGAGTTACGTAACTTACAACAGCGCTGGCGTAACATCGACGAACTCCATCTGCAAGTAGACATTTTATCATCTGGAACCGACAGACAGTATGAGGAATCATTCGCCGACATTGAGATAAATGCTTTAACATGAAACGAAATTTAAATCAAAAATTATATTCAAACGCACATCTACAACAATCTCTACCCCAAATTTACAGGAAAATATACCCAATGCCCAACATTCCACGATTTGTATACCGAAGCTATACATAATAACAAATATATCACGAACGCTCAAAAAATGCAACATTTAAAATGTAAGGTCATGGGAGAGGCAGAGCGCCTGATTCAACATCTTCACATCTCTGCAGAAAACTACGAGACTACATGGGTAATCATCACCATCATCACCGCTACAACAATCCTCAGCTACTCTTCACTAAACAAGTCGAAATACTTCTCAATCAATAAAACTTTCATAAATAATCATCATATGAATTGAAGAAGTTCTACGACACAACCACTGAATGTATTTACACCATACATAATTTGGGAGTGAACACCAACAGCTGGGATCCTTTATTGGTACACATTCTTACGAAGAAGTTGGATATGGACACATAAATCGACTACAAGGTGTCTCGCAAGGAGCCGCGCTCTCTTTTTTGTTTGCGCGCTAACGCTTGTTTAACAGCGCTCCTAGATCAAGGGTCCCAAGTAACTCTTATATCGGAAAATGCAGCTCAGCTCCTAGGATTGCAGCGCCAACGTTATCAGGCATCGGTGTCCGGCTTTGGGCCCAGTACAAAACAAAGTAAAGGCATGGTTACACTTGTCTGCCAATACGAAGATTATCAATTTTCGACGCACTTGTGATGTCACGCGTCATCAACAACCTGCCTATGCGTCGAGTCGGCAATCAGCCGAATACCGCGCATAGACTGACATAATAGACTCTTTTATAGTTTTATATTTATTCGTTAAAAATAATAATTTACATTTTACATAGTTATGTCATACTATTTAATTTAATATTTAACAATTTTCTACAATTATTTTGTAATGTTATAATCATTTTATAAGATCTGTTTCATGTTTCTTTTTAGACTGGCAAGATGTACGCGTCAATGTGTCATTGTACTCGTGCGCCTCGCGTAATTCGCGCGTGTATCTTACATAAGCATTTTTGTAACATATAAATTTCATCATTATTTACAATAAATGCAGTTCGTTACTACGCACCAAACGGGGTTCATCATTTATACCCTATATCAGCATCAACTTATCAGAACAGCATCAGCATACAGCATTAGCAGCATATATCATCTTTATCATCTAAGTGTAGCTCGCTACACTATATTTACGCGGGCGGAGCCACGGAAAAAAGCTAGCTTAAATTAAACAGATTTGTACTAAATGCATAATTTAATTAAATATTTTAGAACAGCGTCTAAATGGTCAGCTTGTGCAAAATAAATATTAGACAAATTCGAAAGACAAAAAAAAAGTCTGACATTAAAGTGCAAAAATAAACATTGTACTATGAAAATAACTATAATAAACTGGTCGCGCTGTGTCCTCATCGCAAATTTCTCAAATTTGTTTGACTGCATATGCTGCAGAACTGAGTTTATCTGCCAGATTTGCAGTGTGAGGTAATGAGTGTGAGGCACTATGGGTAATTTATAATCTAGTGTTTCTAGGAATAACTAGAAACACAGTTGGTATCCACTAAGTTCATTTTCTCATCATTTAATAGTACCTACATTAGTTTCTACTTAATTAACAATTGGTCAAGTTAAACTTAAACATTATTTTTATTTGAATTTAAAATAAGTTAATAACATTAATCAATTTACTCCGTCGTAATGTAACTGTTGTCGCTTCACATTAAAAATTAGTGCTTCTCCTGTAAAGTAGGGTTTTGGCTTTTACGACCTTTCTACCCCAAGGTATTATTAATTAGCAGAATCGACCTACAGTCCTTATTGACTTTTTCTTTGTAATTTTTTATTCAAAGGAAAAATCCAAAATCGTATGTTTATTTTTAACCGACTCCCAAAAAAAGGATACGTTTATACGTTTGGCTGTATATATATATATATATATATATATATATTTATTTTGTTCAACGATAACTCCGCTGTTTGTAGACAGATTTCAAAATTATTTTTTTGATATAAAGTTGGTCCCGTTGTCACTAAAGTGGTGACTTGATGATAGGATATATGAGGAATCGAAGGAACTCCTCGAAATTTATATGGACACATAGCGTGATTTCAACTTTTTCTGAAGTAACCTAAGCATATACTACCAAAAAGGAAGATTTTGCACCAAGGTATAACCAGGATCAAACTCTGGACCAAAAGTACTGAACAGAACTCCGGACTCTTTATAAACAGACGTTTGGAAAGTTCGGCATTGTTTAAGAAACTGCAAACATATTATGCTATTATGTAACTTACAATAGTCATCATCATCATCATTTCACACGATACACCAACTTATATACAATACCTAATGGAATCTTGGCACGTATGCAATTATTTTATTTTATTTGGGTGGTTTACAGCTAACAATAATACAATATGCTATAAGATTTACAAGCCTCCACTTATAGCAGTTATTTATGGACTAGTCAAATAATAAAAAAAAGGTTATGGTTAGTATAGATTCGAACGCTTATTTTGAACTTTCTTAAAATATATTAATAATAGTAAGTATAATAAATATGCAAAAGACAAAAAATATTACTTTTAAACAAAAAATGAAAAACGACTTCCAATGTAAAATTGCAATACCGTCTTCAAAATTATGAAGATTGAGTAGAGAAATAATTAAAATATAGCCGAATTTAATAGGGAAATTATTTAGAAAATAATATTTATTTCATACTTTTTTGTGCAATTTTACTTTGGAAGTTGGGTTTTCATTTTTTTTTAAATAATAATTTACCACAACTCACGAACTTCTCGTTAGGAAGTTCTTGTATTTCATATTACTTTTGCCTCATATTACATAATATTCACATTAGTAGATAAAAATGGACAAATAAAATTGAAACAAGAACGTTTATTTTAATATTAAAATGCAAAATATAATATTTACAAATGACAGTATAGTCTTATGGTCACTGTTCGCGCACTTCGCGCTCTAAAGATTTCGTTTCCTACGATAGCATTGCCATCATATAGCGGCCGTAATACAGGCCTCTGTATACGGCCTATATATAATAAATGTTTCCTATGTAAACACAATAGCACGGTTTCCTAGAGTGAGTGGATAGTCCCCGTTTTTTACGTAGAAAATGTTCATTCACCGCTGTATTACGGCCGCTATAATATGACGTCAACGCTATCTTAGGAAAACAGAGCTAGAGTATGAATTGGCGACGGTAGAAGCTACGAGCTACGTTAGCAGGAAGAAGGTCTTCATTAGGGGCATTTCCACCAGTAGCGTGAGGGGCAAAGCCAGCACGTAGGAGAAGAACACTGTCGCACACACCTCCATCGCCTGACAAAAATATTATCTGATTACTCGGTAAAACAACCAATTGTTGGCCCCCTAACCCAATTTTTGGCTACCCCCTTATCATAGGAAATACGGGTTGTGTATTCGGTTTGTTTATCTTTTTATACTCCTAGATAGTAGTCTTTCGTTACAATGTTTTTAGAAGGGATCGCGTACGGACTTTGTTGAATAAAGTTGAAGGTGGAGGGGTCTTGTTGGCTGACCGCAAAAGGTACCATGTCATCCGTCAGGCATCTTGGGATAGTGATATGGAGGATGTCTGGGTAACTCTCTTGCCTCACTTAATATTATTTATGAGTTTGTTATCTGCCACCTGACTTAAGCCATACCTATTTTTAACGTTTCTGTAGCCACTGTCAAAAACTGATTCTTAATTGCTTTTCTGATGACAACATCTTACTTGTGGGCGATTTCAATACCACCGACTCTTATTGCTCTGCTTGCTTTAATATGGCAGCAATAAATAAAACTAAATAGTACACACAATAGAAAAGTTTATTAAAGTTTTGTAAATGAGTTTCTGTCGCTATGCAGCTTAAAGCAGTTTAATAGTATCACAAACACTAACGGTCGTCTTCTCGATTTGGTTCTTTATATGCAAAAAACGTATGTGTAGATGAAGTTCTTGCATTAAGCTTACTGGGCAAACATCGTTCTGCAATATCAATAAATTTATCTTCACCTGGCATCTCTAAAAACCTTCAGTGGTCTAATTATAAACGGTTTAATTTTTATAAATGTGACCACGAAAATATTAATTACGAGCTAAGCTCCGTGGATTGGCAGGATATTTTGTCTTCAACTGATATCAATCGGTGCACTGACGTTTTTAACGATACATTGTTTAATATAAATCAAAGACATACTCCTACTATGTCACACAAATCATCGTCATATCCTTTTTGGTACAGTAAAGCCTTAATTAGATGTAATCAGGAGAAAATAAATTCCACAAGTTATATACAAAACACGGAAATCCTCATGAATACGATGTATTTTCATTGCTTCGGCAAAGATGTAAAATTCTCACTAAAATATGCTAGGACAAATTCATTTCAGTCACAGAAAATTTTTTAGAGAAGGACACTAAACCATTCTGGTTATTTGTTAATGGCAGAAAAGGTCAAATTACAGTACCTCACACCATGAGCTTTGAAGGAATATCGTCATCTAATAGTCAAGAGATCTGTAACCTTTTTTGCATGGGTCTTTGATAATAATCCTGATAGTGATGGAAGTAGTGATGTTTTAACTAGTCAGTAAAGTTGTGTTAGTAATTGTCTCGCTCGAACTCTATCTTAAATATCAATTAAACAGAGGGATACATTAGTAAAACTAAAAACAATAGACGCTATTAAAGGAGCAGGTCCGGATATTTTTACCTCCATCCTTCATAAAACGTGTCGCAAAGGCAAAACTATCTACCCCTCTGTCTATCATTTATAAGTCGTTAGTCAGTGTATCTTCCCTGACCGTTGGAAGTCCGCACACATAATTCCCATATATAAACTGGTGTTAAGACCAATTGTGAAAATTACCGGCCAATTAGAATACTATCGTGTTTTGGGAAAATATTCGAATCTTTAGTATATATGAAACCACTTCTTTCAGAGAGATCTTTCAGACAAGCAACACGGTTTTGTTAAGGGCAAATTAACGGTTACTAATTTGTTAGAGTATAAAAATTATCTATGCCAGGCTTTTTCCGTCAGTGGTCAAGTAGACACAATATACACCGAATTCTCTAAAGCTTTAGACAAAGTCAACCATCAGCTGATTTGTAGCAAACTGGCATCGTGTGTTATACATGGTAGCTTATACAGGTTGTAACGTAGTTACATTCCCTTTCCATAAAATCGATTATTTCGGCGTTACTCGCGTCATCTATGATTTGTATAATTAATTATTTAGTCATTTTACGAGGCTTAAAGCGCCATCTATCGGTGCACGTCCTTACTAAAAAAACGGCGTCAGCCTTGCTTTAATACTTAAATTCGTAGATCGATTTTTCCGTCTTAAATCTTAGAAAAATAATAATTTAGTTTTTTAATAATGAAAAAACAGTAAATTTGTAATATAGTATTACGTAAATATTTATTATTGATATAATATATTTTTATTTTGATTTCTGGATTTCTTATCTTTACGCTTAAGTTTATAGTTGTCAAAAGTTTAAAAAAGAGGAAGGAAGGGTATGTATATGGCACTTCTTCGAATGACATTGCTTTTTTGAATAAAATTTTCTATACTCAAGATGTAGTCGTTATAATAATTATATTTTAATCCCGTGTTCCACGGTGAGTATTTTAAGTATCTGTGTTGTGAATGTTTGTAAAATCATGCTTGTATTAAAACGCAGTATTCTTACATGTAAAATATCATCCTTTTAAATTAGTTGTCAATTATCTGATTAGCCATCCCACGTGCTATCATTTGTAGTTTCATCTCACATTCTTTCATTGTCAAAATATTAGGATATTTGTATCCATGCTTAATTATTCTGTTTATCTTCTTTTTTCAATTTGTAATGGTCACACAGCCAGTGATATTTTAATCGTTTGGGGTTAAAATCACGCATGGCTGTGGGTCCGGACTCCTACCGACAAGTTATCGTGAATATTTCAGGAACTTGGTTTGGGGCACGAAATTCCGCCAACTACAGCATTCGAGGTACCGACTAAAAGGACTTATATCTAGCTGGAGTTCAGAGAGCTGATAGACATTGGACTGAGATTTTCTTTTTGAGACGATCTATCTACGACGAACGGACGCAGCGGTGGCGGAGAAGCTTCGAGAAGTTGGAGCCCTATCTCTCTCTCGCCACGCGTGCTAGACACCTGGATTCTAAGCTAAGTTCCCACGTGGTTTAGAGCCCCTACGATACCCTTCAGACACCAAGAGGCTAGACCAGACCGTACGGCCTTCTGCCCACGACCCCTATTTTTTTGTTTAATATATATTGTCACGGAGAATCTTTTTTTTTATTTTTAACAACACCCGTAACAAGGTGGATTTGTTCGTATCTCAAAAACAGGAATCAGTTAGTCACACTAAGGGGCATTGTATCATCACCTACTGCTGTCACATCAAGAGTTCCTCAAGGTTCCCATCTAGGACCACTGTTTTTTGTCATTTTTATAAATGATTTAGTTTTAAAACTGTCTTGCAATTACCTTTTGTATGCCCACATGACCTCCGTACGGTTAACACTGTGTATCGTTCGCTTCAAGAATTTGATTTCAGTGATTTTTAATCAATAAATGCGTGCTGAGTGTGAGTAATTAGCTAGGTAACGGTGTAAACAACGGTTACTGTCTGTAATAGGTAGGTGATAAATTGTGTTATAGATTGCACTCGCGCAACGCCGGCTGCCTCGATCGAACAGCTGATCTATTATTACCTAGCGAAACATTTCTTTTTCTATTTTAATTTGATCGCTTAGCTTATAGTGTCGTATATTATAAGGGTTTTGAGAAAGTACCTAGACATAATGTCGAGTCACAATAGTATACCACCCGACAAAGATATGAACCCGTTTACTAAAAGCGACATAATTTCTCGTTTGCCACCTATTTCATCCGGTAAATGCTTAATATCGGAATTATCGCCTTCTTGTCACCTGTTTAAAAGCGCCACAAGCCAAGGGACGAGCCAATTTCCCCCGTAATATCGTTATTAGACACAAGCCATTCAACCGACGATTCAAGCAATTATTACGGGCTAGTCCGCGAAGCCTCTTCGTACTTGTAAAAAATTAACGAATTTGCTATCGATACAGTGTCGCATCGCAATAATTTTACCAACAAAGCGGAAATAATGAATATGACAAAAAAAAAAAAACAGCAATCGTGTCTCTTTCTTCTTACACTTAAAAACTCGTCGCTTTAAATCAAGGTTGCGAAAATGGAGCGGGACTTGCTAGCGGCTAAAACTGTATCTAACGTCGTGCAACTAGTCACCGTGGCGCCAGAGTTTCTAATCATAAAAGACAGAAATAAAATTATTAGATTATTCGAACAGTTAGATATTTTAATACGAAGTCTTACTTCCGAGTGACAGGACCGGTTGGACAACACGATCAAAGGTCCCTTTGATCGTGGCGCCACATCTATTTAGTTAAGTAGGACAAATAACTAATTTTACTCCCGTGGTGCTTCCCCTTGTAGTTATGACATTTCTGGTCATTACAATTTGGCTGTCTCCCACTTAGCTTGGGGAGGGAAACTGGAATACTTCCTACTCCTACCTTTCTTCTGATTAACTTCGTTGCGGGTCCCACGTCAGATTTAGCATGTCCCACAGGCACCCCTGAGATTATATCAAAGGGTTTTTGTGGTTGGTTGCCGCTGTCAATCGTGGCTACACAGGAGTTGCAGTGGTGGGAATGTGTGGTGGACCATTTTTGTATGCTGATGACTTAAAAGTTTTTAAAGTTATATCTAATGTCTAGACGACTGCCTAATCCTCAAACAAAGATATTGAGATAATAAAGATATAAGATAAAATATCTGATTGGTGTAAAGCTAATCGTATGTGCTTGAACGTTAGTAAATGTTATGTCATATCGTTTACTCAAAAGCGTCAGAAAACCAGCTGGAACTATAATATTAATGGTCAAGAACTTAGCCGCGTAGAAATAGTAAAAGGCCTAGGTATCCTCTTTGATGAAAAACTATTTTTCGGGTCCATTATGGTCATATAATCTGCAAGGCAAATCAATTACAAGGATTCGTGTTGAGAACATCTAAAGATTTCAGAAAACCTAGAAGTACTTTGTATTTATATTCAGCCCTGGTGAGAACTATTCTAAAATACGGGAGCCCCGTATGGTCGCCGAATTATCAAGTACACATAGAGGACATAGAGCGCGTTCAGAGAAAATTTCTCAAAATTATTTGTTATCGCCAAAAGCCCGGCCGTTGACATTTAAAATACCTCGATAGACTTACATACTTTCAAATACAGACTCTTGAACGCCGACGGATATATTTCGATTTATTATGCTTATACAAAATTATACATAATTTTATAAATTCTATGGATTTACTCTTTAACGTTTAGCTTTAATAAAAAAATTTAGTGCTCGTGGAACTACACGTACAAATATATTCGCTGTACAAGTTAATAAAAACAACATCTCTTACTTCAACCCATTGACGCGTATGGCCCGGCAATACAAAAATTTTGTATAAAAAAATTGGTTGTCTGTAAAGTCGGTTTACGGACGATAGCTTAACGTGACAACGTCATAACAAAACATTGATGAAATGATTGCATACTAACTAACTATACTTCTAATATATATTATTTTTCTTAGTAGTATACTGTATACTACTAACAAAAATAATAGTAACGGGACAGAGTACCGAGACAATGAGTCATCCTTTTTCGTGCGTGCAGCGGGCGTTCATCGATTTATTAGACGTTGTCACGTCAATAATCCAGAATTAGACATTTTTGATAACAATTTCCAATCTTACACGTAAATTGTGAAAGACATCATCCATAACATTTACTTTAAAAGATTCTTGTTACCTCATGTAGCACGCAAATAGGTGGCCGGGAGATTGACGTCAAAAAAAAAATTATAATAATTTTTATAATATATAAATATTTTATTTTTAATTAATCAATAATAATTAAATTATAATAATAATTAAAAATTAAATCCGTCGTGTCGTAGGGTATCCGAATCAACCCCATGTATGTTCCACGAATTTTCATAAATTTCGAGTTATGAATTTTTTTCTTAATTTTTGAGAATTTTCAACCTGACCTGAAAAAAAATCTACAAAAAAGTAGAAGACTTTTTCGAGTTTTTTTTTTTAACTAAATTTTAATGAGTTGTACTTTTATGCATAAAATAATCAGGTTCATAACTTTGATGAAAGTTACGGAAATGTTGGGCTAAAATGAAAAATTTACGTTCGGTAAATTATGACTGAAATTTTCAACTTTAAATTAAAAATCGAAATATCTGACTTCATGGCTCCTTAAATACCAATTACTTATATGTAATGGTATTATATGTAATTTGATGTGTATTGTGTATTTTAAATAAAAAAAAAAAACAAAAAAAGAAAATATACTTAATTACATTATATGTTTTTTCTTATTTAATTGTGTAATGTTTATGAATTGTGGTGGTGGCCAATACAGAGTCCAATAATTGGGGGGATGCCAACAAAATATCATCTTCCTCTAATCCATGTTTTAAAAATGCTAGGGTAACTTTGGAGGCCGATTACTCGAAAATGTTTTACTTCAGAAAAAAAATACGTATGAAACCTTTATTTGAAAATACCCTATTCGAAGATACACCACAAGATCGGGTTAAACGAGAAAAAAATCATCCCTACTATACAAATATGGGAAGCCACCCCTAAAATAAGAAATTGATATTATTTTTAATGACAGTAATAAAATTATACGCAATCATTAACTACACCAAATTTCAACCTTATATAATATCCATTATTACAGAAGTTAGCAGGGGTGGACAGACAGATGGACGGACGGATAGAGCGAAACTGTAAGGGTTCCTTGTAGTTCTTCGTAACCCTTGAAAAGAGATTACTAGTTATGTTGGAAATAATCCATGCCATACATGACCCAATGGCTTACCGAGTTCCGTATGCTGAACTCCGTGAGGCCGCGGCGGTGTGCCACCAGGGTCTTGTTGACGCACCAGTGCACCAGCAGCACGGCCAGGTTGAGGCTGGCCAGCACATGCCAGCCGCGCCACGCCAGAACTCGTGAGACCGTACCTAAGAGACCACACGATAAGATGTTGACTGTCTGATAATTGCAGCTATGAGTTTATTAACTATGGATAAGAAAACGTCAATAATTATTTGTTAACCATCGTTTTATCAGTTATTTTTGAGTTAAACATAAAAACAGAAGAAAAGGGAATATTATAGCCATAAAGCACATATAAGGGCCAGTTCACACCGCGACGATACGTGACGCTTTACAGCGCTGCATTTTTAAGATAGCTATTCAAAATACCACGGCCTTTTAGAAAACTGGTATAAAAGAACGTTTGAGTTTATTTTGCCGAGAGAGTGAGAATAGCGGAGGCTTTTTGTATTTATAACTTTCTTAAAATGTGTTAACAATAATAATTTAATAAATATAAATAAAATGAGAAATGTTATATTTTTAAACAAAAAAATAAAACCGACTTCCAGAGTAAAAATGCACAAAAAAGTATGAAATAAAACTTATTTCCTACATAATTCCCATTTTAAATTCGGCTAAAATTTTAACCATTTCTCTACCCAGTCTTCATAATTCCGATCCGATCGGTATCAGCCAACTTGAACTTGAATTCTATAAAATATTGTCTTATCAGGATGCTGTTCGGGCTGGTACCGACTTCAAAATTATGAAGATTGATTCTGTGAACCTAATAAACAATCACCAGTGATATTATAAAATATTGAATAGATACAATATTATTTAATACTTATTATAATCTAATAGCATGATTTACCCGCCGATGATTTATTCGCCCGCATAAAATTAGGTTTTAAATTTTAATCCCCTATTTTACCCACCTAGGGGCTAAATTTTAGAAAACACTGAAATACGTAACTCATTATATTTTCGGTACTCAATTCATATGAAATTTCATGCAAATATGTCCAAGGAATAATAAGTTTCAAACAAACTAAAATCTCCTATTTTAAACCCCTTGGGTGTTGAATTTTAAAAAATCCTTCCTTAGTGGATGCCTACGTCATATGGGAAATACGTGTGCAAAATTTCAAATTTCTAGCTTTAATCATTGCCTTTTATATATATTGTAATATTTGACGGAAAAAATTGCAGTAAGTATTAAATAAATATATCATAGTGATGATGATGATGACGAATATGATTTTAGCAATAGCAAAATTTCAAAGATATTCATATCGGTGCACAAAACTCTAATAATAATAAATATAATAAAACAATAAATAATAATATGTTGGATGTTTTTTGTGAAGATGGTGTTGATGATGATGATGATGATTACTGTAAGTGGTATGATGGCATAATATGCTTGCAGTTATTTAAACAACGCCGGAATCCCCAAACATGTGTCTATAAGGGCTCAGGAGTTCTTTTCAGTAATTTTGGATCCAGGGTATACCTTGGTACAAAAGTTTCCTTTTTGGTAGCATATGCCTGAAATACTTCAGAAAAAGTTGAAATCACTATATGTGTCCATATGAATTTCGAAGAGTTCCCTTGATTTATCATGGTCTCTCATCAGGTCTCCACTTTGGTGACTAAGGGACAAATTTCGAATTATACCTTTACAACAACAAAACAATAGGCTAGTTGACAAAATTTGGGAATTTGTTTAAAACTATAGCTTAGCATCTATTTTACCCCAAAAATATATTATTTTAAGAAAAATAGGACTTTTACATATTTAGTATTTTGGAGTTTTTAGATATTAACTTGAAATCGACCGCGAAAAAGGCCAAACTGTCATGGCGTCTTGAATGACGTCACACCTCGCGAAACAGCCGTGTTTGTTTATGACAAACAAATGTGTTTTTTATTAAATAATGAATTCCTCGTATTATAAATATTGTGTAGTGCCTCAATTTAAAAAAACACCGATAAAAACGCCAAACAAATTATTCATATATGTACCTAACAATAAACAAATACGAAGAAAGTGGTTAGAAATGGCAAGGAGGCAAGATGCTCTTACTTTATCAACTGCTTCCACAATTTATTTCTGTGTTTATTTCTAAAAACTTCAGCAAAACCGATGAATTTGTTTGTAAAAGAGGGCTGCCCTTGGATAAATCTTTTGCTGTCATATATTTAAGAGTACTGCCAACTCTCGATAATTTTGATTTCCGAAAATCACAGCTACAACTTACAAGTGTTTCGCGAGGTGTGACGTCACGCTTCTCTGATTGGTGTTTAATGTCACGTGATAAAACGCCTCATTATGTCGATTTTATTTTCCAAAAATATTAATAATCTTTTATTATTTTAATAAAAAAGTTGTTTTTTTGTTCACTAATTATCATGGTTAATCATTAGAAACTCTAAGCCATCCGATTTATTCTTAGTGGAAACAAGCCTATTATACAAATAGGTTCACATACGGCAAAGTAATGACTAATGTTCAAAGATATCCGTTGTATGTATTGACATGGTGCATATGACACTATGTTGCAGTTCTTTAAACAACGCCAAAATCCCCAAGCATGTATCTATAAGGAGTCAGGAGTTCTGCTTAGTACTTTTGGATCCAGGGTATTCCATGGTGCAAAATCTTACTTTTTGGTAGCATATGCTTAGACTACTTTAGAAAAAGTAAAAATCACTATATCGACGGTATAACGCGATTCTGCTGTAACGCACAAAAACTTTAAAGATTTAACAAAAAATTCATAACTCTTAAACTATTTCTTTATCAAGTAGAATAACAAAAACTTACGAGAAGTTTGTTTTAGTCTAAAGGGCCATACTCACGGCCCATCCAGCAAATCCAGCACCGTACTAATCGCCGGCATTAGTATCAATAGTGTCAATCATTTATAATTTTTGCATACAAGTCCGCGGCTTTGGGCTTGTAGGCTGGATGGCCCTTATGTTTTGTGGGTTACAACAATATCACTTTTTTTTCTGTTAAGAAGAAATGCTGTAAATGAAGCAGATAAACTTATGGGCTGCTCCAAACCAAACATTTAACTTTAAAACAAAGTTGCTCTCAAAAATTCTCTTTATCATTAGAAGTAATAAAAGGTCACTAAAATATAAACGATGTAAGTATACGAGAAACTCGAATCCTTTGTTTAAGTATTGTTATCGCTAAAGCGCCCACACCACGGTCTTACATAATAAAAAATAAAAAGGGCATATACCGCCGTAATCGCTGACATCTAATAAATACTGCATCAGCTGAGTCACCTGAAGTGTCAAAAGTGCCCGAGTGTGGTGTTGATCACACTGTGATCAACAGTGACGTCGAGGAGTATTATCATGATATTGACATTTCATTGATTTCGAATGATGATGATTATAACTTGTCCAATGATAACCGAGCATTAGATTTAACTCATTATGTACCGCCTATTACTAGAAGTAAATATAAAAAGAAAAAGTTTTTTCTAGTTTTGTTTTGATTTTTTTTAATCGAAGGAAATTTAAAAAAAATATTATTAGTACGGGGATAAGGTGTAAATATTTTGTTTAACAAAATTGATTTGTCAACTATAATTAGTTATAACTGTCATTTTAATATTCTAGTTTTCTTTAAGGGGAAGATGTTGTGGGTAGTCCTAAGCTGATAATATTGTAAGGTAGTTCTAATTATATTGGGATAAGTCAGTTGTTCGTCCAACGCCTGTGTGATATTTCGTATGAATAGGGTACGGCAAAGATGAATTTCAGCGTTTTCTAAAATTCAGCCCCTAGGTGGGTAAAATAGGGGATGAACGTTTTAAACCTAATTTCACGCGCAATTAATACTAGTATATGAATATTTTTTTCAGAAATTCGGAATGTGGTGGGTTCGAATTTCGGTCAGATAAATATTTTAGTGATTCTTTGTTTTTTTTCGTAATTTTTTTAAGCTTTGTATTTTTTGAGACACATTACTTGGATTTTTTTTTAATTTTTCTGATAACTATTGTAACTTGGCCTATCACGGGTTTACGGCTTGACTTCGATTTACGGGATACCCTAATAAGTACCTGGGTAACCGAGCTTAGCAGCTCGGTGTTCTGACACCCTGTAGAAGAGGCAAAAGAACCCTAATAAAGTTCAAAATTTAAAATGATATGAATTATTATTAAATATTAATTTCGACTATTTATTACTTATTGATATACTTACTCTCCGCGTTGCTAATTATCCCCAATATGAAGACACATGACAAAAGCGCGAAGACAGGCCGCTCTATGTACACGTTGGTGGTCAGCACCGACGACTGACTGAAGTAGACCCCATCAGCCACCGCCCACGTTACTAGCATGGGCAGCAACCCATGGTACAACCACGCGAACACCTGCATACCAGGAGATTAATTATGTTAAAAGAACACTCTCGGAAAAAAATTTATAATTTAGCCGTTGGACTATGCATATCAGTGGGAAAAGTTAAAGCACAGTCAAATAAAGAATGCGTTGCAGTTTCTTCATCTATGCAATTTTAGTTTTACAATGACGCGGTGTCGTCATTAGTTGCATACCGTCGAGAAATTATACTATAAAATAAGTCAATTTGCTTTTCTTATGAAATGGGACAGGAAACTGATCGCCTGATGGTTAGCTATTACCGCCGCCCATGGACAGTCGCAAAACCTTATTACACTTGTAACTACTCTAGTGTTGCGCACATGCGTTCTTGGTCCTTAAAATCAACAATCTTTAGGTTTCCGCTAACTATACTCACTCGGCGAAACACAACGCAAGCGTTACTTCACGCTGGTTTTCTGTGAGGCCGTGGTATTTATCCGATCGAGCTGGCTCATTCGTGACGAAACATGGCTCTCTCACGTTAAAATTAAACCCCAAACCCCTTAATAATAAAAATATTTACACAATGGACAACTTATATTCAGAGTGGAGGAAAGCCGTGGATTCTGGCGACGAGATGGTAGATTAAGGGTCAATTCACGCCGAAACTAAATGATTCGCGACATACGCTGCATTTTTAAGATAGCATCGTAAGATTTCGAATGTCAGGTTGCACCGCGCTGCATAGCTCATTCCATTGTATGACTGATGTCATATGAAACTTGTATCTTTTTGTGTAGTGAATAAATTGAAATTTTAAATTGCTATCTTAAAATTGCAGTCGCTTCGTGGTGTGAACTGACCCTAAATTAGTTTGAATAAAGTTAAATTTTAAATAGCTATATTAAAATTACAGTCGCGTCGTGGTGTGAACTGACCCTACTTTAATTCTAACTACACCGTCGTTTAATTTGGACGTTGAACGACGGTGTAGCTACATCTCGCAACCATCTTCGATTCCTATCAGTATTGTCCAAGAATGGCATAAGAGGTGTACCCTGTTCTTATTGACGTCGACGTTCTGTTTCCTGAGGTCATTGTAGACGTGGGCCAGGATCAGACCCATGAGGCAGGAGGGCAGGCTGCCCCATGGGGTCAGGTAGTAGTCGCGGAACGACGCAGATCCGTTGAAGGTCACGCGATTGTTTCTGAAATGTTTGATATAGTGGAATTAGCCAACAAAAAATATTATTATAAAAAGAAATCTTTAGTTCTTACGGTAATTAAAAAAATATTATGTAAGTATGGTCTTCCTCGTTGAGGCTATAATATACTATTTACAACACAAGATGTAAATTGCATATAAAAATGGATAACAGTTTCAATATCTCGCTAAAAACGGCTGAACCGATTTTTTTTTCGGTTTCGGTCGCGATCGGCTTTTTTGCGTAACTTTATCATATACGTACCTACATCTTGTGTTGTACACAAGAAATCTGATGGCACTTACTCTGGCAACATTAACGAAAGAAACGACTGCCATCCATTGTAGTAAATAAGTAGTCCATTCACGAGACAAGCTATGACACACATGACACTCAAAATCGGCACCGGATGCCGCGTTGTTTTCGACAGGGTGATCTGGATTAGAATTGCTACGATGTACAGCTGGAAGTCCACAGCCAGGAACCTAAAAAGATGTTAGAATCATTTCAGGCAGTGCAGAGCTAAATAGGATAGGCCTCTAAGCTTTCTTGGTGATAATTTGGTTCTAGTAGAAGGACAAAATCAACAAGAACCAGAACCTATATAATGACAAAATAGACATTGTATAATATATTCTTCTTATTTATAATTACGAATCGATTGACACCTCATTCATTAAAATCAGACCAGTAGCTTAGACGCTACGAGGGAACAAACATACATACATACATAGACTGCCAAAACCCTGCCTTTTGGCCTCGCCGTAGTCGGGTAAAAATGGATAACAGTTTCAATATCTCGCAAAACTCGAGAACGGCTGAACCAATTTGGCTAATTTTGATCTCAAAATAATAATTGTGCAAGTTCAGGGACGGTTTCAGGTTATTTCTTCAATAATGTATTCTTCGTCTCATTAGCCTGATTGTTAGCGTTATATTTTAATTTTACTTTGCATGAGGGACTCCTTTTTACAAAACATTTGATATTTTGAAATCTACGCCTACGGCGCCTACGTACATTATTGTATCTGAAAAATGCTACTTTTCAGGAGAGCGATTTAAAGTTTATTTTTCGTATAACTTTGTCTTTCATGGTTAGATCCTTATGAAAATTTGCATAAACAGTATTGTTAGAATAAAAAATTGGTACATTGTATCAAAAATCAAAAAAGTTGAATAGTTTTCGCGAAAATTTTGATATATTTATAGTTAATTGAATTGAATCAAATCAGGATTGTTTTACTTCTATTTATTTTATTTCAATATTCAAACCATTATGGTTCTTAACGTGATCTTCCGTTGTAAACTTGCACTTGAAAAAATAAAAGGAAATAAGTAGTAACTTAGCTAGAATTTCTAAGCTGATATTCTAAAATAACCTCGAAAAACTGACCTGACCATGTGTAGGC
Source organism: Phengaris arion (assembly GCA_963565745.1). Taxonomy (NCBI): domain Eukaryota; kingdom Metazoa; phylum Arthropoda; class Insecta; order Lepidoptera; family Lycaenidae; genus Phengaris; species Phengaris arion. The sequence continues at coordinate 27,387,939 of OY751433.1, forward strand.
GTAGATTGTCATGACAGTTGACGCTCTTTTATTCCAATATGTGACTGATCCAATCGATAGTATTAAGTCGATCGGATAATGGGTAAAGTATGGTGTATACTAGGGTACTGTAAGAATATTAATGTTCCTAATCTGCTTTAATCTTCGATATAACTACTTTTAAAATTACTTACATAATGACTGACATAAGCTTCCAACTTCCTCATTAATAAAATACTTTAACTGTCAGCGTACCTGGACATTTTCTGTCAAGTGATCTTTTAAAAGTATCTCACAAATATTGATTAACTAATTTGTCGTTTAAATATTTTCAAAAAAACGGGCTTGGGCTTTTATATAACATGTGATCGAGCTTGCTGCCTGAAACTTTAAAAGTTGCTGATGAAGTTTTAAAACTGTAAAAACCTCTTGTGCTAAGCTTATATCCGAGAAGAGTTCATCACCCACCACCTCCATCAAATTGTTCCAATAAGCAGGTAAAATAAATATGTAATTTAATGTTGTTTTCATACAGAAAATCAATTTCGTCCCTATAATTAAACATAAAACTTCATTTTTATATAAGTACTTATATCGAATCTGTAGAAATACTATAAAAAAATCCGCCAAAATAATCGTAAGTGTTACTTTCGAGAAATATCAGAATATCAAATACCACGTAAAGGACTGTAATTGTCAAATTCTATAGAAGTACGTTAACACAAAGCCATGTAAACTGCGGGAACTGCCACTTACGTTATTTTTGGAATATGAAAATTCATCTTGAGCTTGATGTTCTGCCCGATTCAATACTTTATTCAGTACTTAACATTTTCAATTCAAGAAAAACAATATGAATGCTAATTGGTACAACATATTTAAATAACTAACACTTAAAAATAGACAGTAAATGACGCGCGTATACTGCGGCGAACTCTCACGTTAGTGGCAGTTAAGGCTTTGTCGCACACTCAGGTGCGCAACGTTAACTTGAGTAAGTTAACATGCGTTGGTATTGGTCGTATAGACTCATATGTTACGATAAAACACGACTCACACATGCGATTGATTTTTAATTTTTTTTAAAACGTATTATTGAAGATATACCTATATAATATATGTATAAGTAGACTCCAAAACAGTAATAAAAAAATTGCCATTTTGCAGTTACAATAATGTGCGTTGGCGCCGTGGAAATATTTTGTGTCCCGGCTAATGAGAATTTCAAACAGGCTAATGATAAAAAGAACATTAATAAAAACTTTATGCACATGAAATCAGTTTTCATAAAAATATAATCAAATTCTCACAATAACAATAATCTGTTTTAACGAAAAGGGTTTACAGTACTAATTTCTCTGAAAAACCAGTTAACTAACTAGTTAGTCAGATTCAGTATTGACTTATTTTTTGAACTTTGTAAATGAAGAATAGGTATTTATGACGCTCCCAGGTTAGAAATCAGTCTTAGTTTAGTCTTGATTACTAATTAGATTATCACTATCACTTTTAAAGGGCTTGGTCCAAAATTCACACTATAAAAACCCAGAATCGACATCAATGAAATGGTTGCCAATAGGTTCACTTTAAATCATATTTGATATGACTAAACGGGCAATCACAAAAACGCCGGATATAGTAGTTATGAACTGTAGGAGTACGTAGTTAAGTTGTAGTAGGTGGGTATGTAGAGTTGTAACGGAGCTTCGTTTCGTACCTCCGTACATTTAATTGTAGGCGTATTTATGTACGAGTGGTATACTCGTACATAAATACAATTTCAACACCTAAAACTACACCTACACCTACTACGGACACCGACCAACATAAATACAATACAACTACTTTTTTAATGTCTTTCGGGAATGTAACTGTGGGCCGGGAATCTAACTAGCCACGAGCCGGCAAGAATGGGCCGGCTCGACCGCGTAAATACCACGGCCTCACAGAAAACGTAAAATAACGCTTGCGTTGTGTTTCGCCGAGTTAGTGAGGTTACCGGAGGCCCAAGAAGAGTTGCGGATTTTAATGGGAACGCAAGTCGCCACACCAGAGGAGTTACAAGTGTAACTCCTCAGGTGTTGCGAGTGGCCATGGGCGGCGGTAATCGCATAACATCAGGCGATCCGTCTGCTCGTTTCGTGGTTTATTTCATTTAAAAAAAACGTCGTATGGTGGCCGTCGCTGGTATAGCGCCACCTCGCCATCACCAGGTGGACTGGTAGTATTCTACAAAACTGACCACGTCTGCACCAAGCAGTGCTCGTCATTGTCAACGAGGTTGTGCAGAAAGAGCGCATGCAGTGGGAACTTGCGGCGGCAGACGTCGCTCTCCGCCGCCACCACGCCCGCCCACTGCGGTCCGTCGCCGGTGTAGCGCCACCACGTCGCCGCAAACCCCACTATCAGCAGGTGGACTGGTAGTATTCTATTTATTGCAGACATTTCGTGTACAGCGTTTTGCAAAATCAATTACGGAAACTTCGGGCACATGATTTTGTAAAATAGTTTAGGCACAACAATTTTGAAATCAAATGAAACAAGTATAAATGAGTCAACGGCCCTGCAAAGGTTACTGACCTCATAGCTGATTTCAAAACGTAAGTTTTTTAGTAAAAAAAAACACAAAAATAACTTGTGACCAAAATTTCTGGAATGGATTTTGCAAAACGTTATAAGGTGTCAAATCTGACCCGAAAACACGTTTCGTTTAATACAATTTAAATACATAAGAATACTACGCTGAGGTTAAAAAGAGAACTGACATCAATGAAGAAATTATTCTTCTGATTAATGTCATCTTATTATTAATCTAAGTTTAAATGAGAAAGAGCTAAATCCTTTATCAAATATCTATTTAAGAAAGAATTTAACTCCTTGTTATTTAGATTTAGCTTAGTTATACGGTGATTGGATTCATCATAATTCAATATCTCAACAAATATAAAAACATAACTATACTTTCTTACCTTGCCATCCTGCGCAACATGTATTTTGGGAGACTTTTGTAACTAAGTTCCATGTTTTTGGAGAGAATATTGTAAGCCATGAAGAACGTGGATAGCACTATGAAAATCTGGACTAATGGTGCGCCGTTTTTCACAATTATAATCCAAGAGTTGTATTCCAGCTAAAAACAAATTGTTTTTACTCATTAAGTATTTCAAAGACTAAATATTTTCTTAAGCATCTAAAGTTAATGTTGAGCTGTTACCTTTTCAATATACTCTGGGTTAGACAAAAACATGTGGTGAGAGGTGATGATTGAGTGAACGATGATGACCAACACCATTAGGAATATTCTGGAACGAAAGAGAGTAAGAGGTAACGACTCTGGTCCAATATTATTTTGATTATTTGCTAAAATCTATATGACTTGCTCAATGCTCGACCTTCTGTAAGGCTGACACCCACTATGTAGCGTCAGGCGGCCATTAAGTTCGTTTACCTTCTCCAAAACAAATAGCCTTAATAAAATTACTTACTTAGACTTGTTTACCTCAATCCTTGTATAGGTGCAAGCGTCCTTAGCTGGGAGTCCCCAGACTGACGCGCAGACGTTAGCGCGAGGCAGTTAGAGCGGATAGACCACGCCAACAGGACCTCTGAAGACAACATAATTCAGTCCGAGGAGTGCATAACTACTAATTCTAATAAAAATAAATGTATCGATGACTTACTATTTTTCCCTTCCGTAGTAACATCGTAGAGAGTTCCGAGGAAATTGAGGGTCAAGAGAAGTACAACTGTCCAGATGAAGACTCTCTCAAAGTACGTCGGTTTCGCTGCAGTTTTGCCTCTGTCGCAATGGTAGGTTTGAAGAGAGATCTCAATTCCCAGGTCTTTCTCGTGCTCCCTCACACAGTCTAGAAAGCGTTGAGTGGAGTTAGAGGTAGTGACGGAGCAGTGGCTGGTGATACAGTAGCCTCGGTGTAGCAGCGTGCGGTTGAAATGGTGGGGATTGTGAGAGTAATCCTGTAACATAATTATTATATATAATACAATAAGTGCTGAGTCCGAGTGTACAGAGCTCCGGGCCGGGAGAGACAGCAGTCACAATCATCGATCTGACACAGCTTCGGCAGCTTAGAACTTGTATTATCTATAATTACCTCGATCATTCGGTAGTAGTGGTAGGACGGCGCCTGCCGGTCCGCAGTCAGGCGGAACGTGCCCACGCAGTACAGAGCTCCGGGCCGGGAGAGACAGCGGTCATAATCATCGATCTGATACAGCTCCGGTAGCTTGTAAGCATCTAGCTCTGGATACGTTTGATTAGGGCAAAGATAAAGAACACAGCAATAATTATTAATAATAATTTTATTTTTAATAATTATATTTATTTTTTCTTTTTTAAATGAAGGCGTTTTTAAAATGAAGGCCACTATATTAAGAGTGATCAAGCGAGGTTTTTCTCTCTGGTGCAACAGGGCATAGTAGCAAAACGACATACTATTAGGAGGAGTCTAATGAACAGAAGTACAGTCGTCAAAATATTTAGTTTACTAGATTTGAGATAGAATTGGATTTCTTTGGACCCGTTACCCGTCCTAAAATCTGTTCTAGACACTATGTTCTATTTCTCTTTTTTATGAAATGGACCAGGAAACGAGCAGACAGATCCCTGATAGTAAGCGATTACCGCTCTCATGGACACTCGCAACATCAGAGGCGTTACTCTTTTAACTCCTCTGGTGTTGCACACTTGCATCCCTTGTCCTTAAATTCCCTGACTTTCCCTTGAGCCTCCGGTAACTTCACTCACTCGGCGAAATTATTTCACTCTAGTATAAGCTTATTATATTAGGTTATATAAAATACTTATAAATAATAATGTCTAATCCTACAATTAATTGTTTTAATGAGTTAATTACTATTATTTGTTAAATATTTTGTTATGAGATGAAATGATTTTAAAAATAATATCTTAAGCATATGAAATAATGCTCAAAGTGTAGTTTAATTTGTATAAAAAAATACATTCTTGGTGATCGTTAACTGTTTTTGGAGGAACGCCGTGGTTGGCATTACTAGCGAGGGACGGCCATTGAGATACATGTTATGATAATTTAAGGAGAATAAATCCTGTACATTATACAATTGGAGTTTTAATAAGTGGATATAAATACCGATTGTATAGAGGACATTACACTAGTTTTCTGTGAAGCCGTGGAATACCACGGCTTCACCACGCTGGATAAATATATCCAGTCGATCCTCCGACTTTAATTCCGGATAAGCCAAACTTAAGGCTCCCTCAAGTTTATAAACTTGAAAGAGCCTTAAGCTTAGCTTATCAATTTACTAAAGATGAACTCATTGTTACGTCAATGTTCATTAAAAAAGCCGCACAAATTGTTGCTCTAGTGCAGCAAAGCCTAGACCAACGAACAATTGCTGCAGATTTAAATGTAAACCAGTCTACGGTTTCCCGAGTTTACAGAAGGTTTATGGAGATAGGTTCATTCAAAAGAAGACGTGGAACTGGCAGAACTCGGGTGACAACGTCTCGTGACGACAGGTTTATTGTGACAACTTCCTTTCGAAATCAGTTTTTAACGTCTATAATAATCATTAAAAATAAGCTCCACCAGGTACGTGACGTAGCAGTTAGTGCACGAATCATAAGAAGAAGGCTAAAGGAGCGTGATCACACCTTTCAGATCCTCAAATGGACCAAAATTGTCTGCAGCTCACAGGCAAGCTCGACTAAGATTTGCTCGTGAACACTTAAATTGGATTGAAGAGCAATGGGCTTCCGTATTATTCACTGATGAGTGTGACTTGTTTGTACGGTGCTGATGGTCGCAGACTAGTCTACCGTAAACGAGGAGAAGCGATACAACCTAAAAAGAGCTGTATTTACAAGAAATCTGATCCCAACAACGGTTGCGGAGCTCAGAGTTACATTGTCACAAGACTGGGACAATACTCCGCAATATCTTTTAAAAACACTGATCAGGTCGATGCGATTCTTTTAGTGAGAAAAGTTGACCTATACACATATGAATTGATTTTATTTCAGATTAAGAACCAGTCTTAGTATTATCATTGAAATAAATCAAAATAGTTTGCACTTTCACTAATTCATAAATAATAAAATCTTCATAATTTTTAAGTCAAAAACTTTCAACCTGTATATTTTTTGAACCAGTGACCGTAGATAATTGTTGCCATTTAAAAATATACAGTTTGTACAGTAGTCTACAAAGCTATAGCAAGTTTTTTCGTGAGCCAGCTACTTGAAAACCGGGCCCAAACTTGTATGGAGCGTGTCTGTTAGATACTAGATATTTATATAATGTTACATATTAGCACTGTCCATTGGCTTACAAGATATTTTGGACGGGGTGTCTATAGTACGTCGCAGTTCGTCATCTTTGGAAAGTTGTGATGATTGTTGGCAAGGTATACCTTGACCTATAGGTCAATGCAAGCGTCGGAAAATACTATAATAAATAAATAAATATAATAATAAGGCAAGTACTAATTGTGGACATTAGCACTTGCCTTGTACGTATTTTCCGACGAAGTTGGACAAGTTTGTCGAATGCCAATGCAAGCGGCCAATGTAGACGAGTGTTTGTCAAGCTGCCCACACATTGGCCAGACGAGCGCCTTTGATTTGTGCACAAAAAACCGACACCGAAGAGGAAAAGTGATCACGAGCGACGGCAAGCGAAGACAAGTTGCGGCTAATGAGCTCTACACAATATTTTGGCACTGGGCTTCACTCGGCCAACTAGGTAAGCGACACCGAGCAATGTCAACGCAAGGCAAATCTGCTGTCTACACGTTGGCGTTAGCCATCGCTCGGCAACGCTCGGCCAACATGTATAGCCGTCATTATATACAGTAACCAAAACGATTGTGATGGACCACTGGATGTTCAGACAGTCAGTCACGAGATAAACGGTCACCTTGGAGCAGCACAATACGTTGAGGAAACATGATCACATGCACAGATGCTCTGTACAGTGTACTGACATATTAGGGCAAGGTTGCGCGGTGGAAAGGTGAGGTGCTTAAAGTTCACACTTCCTTAACCCTTAAATATATTCATGGAAGAAACTTACGTGTCTATAACCATGGGTGGACCTATGCAATTTCAAAGGCAAAAAAGCATTTGAAACTAGCAATTAGCACATTTAAAACCTTTTAGTGTTATTATAATCATTTTCAGAAATAGCCTTGATTTGAACGGTGAAACTAAAAAAAAACACTCAATCCACCCAAAATCTATTACACCAAAGGAGTACCTCAAAATACGTCTTTCTCACAGAGGTAGCTGTGCTACAGCTTACAGGAAGGTGCTCAAAAATCTTTGGGAGCTATGACGCTCAATGTCAATTTTACAGCGCTTATAAGATTCATAGTGGGTCAAATGGACCCATGACTACAGTTAAGGGTTAACTTTTTCTACATCTTAAAGGCTTTTAAGATTTTTGATTTTAATTCCAGTAGGTGTCATAGTAGGATTTTTTCTTGTTCAAACCCACCATGGCATGGATTATGGCGTAATATCTAAACATTTCTCATTGACTTGATCAGGGCCCAGCGGCTAATGGTGTCATTATTTCTGAGCTCCTGAGGATATATTACATAATAATCATAAAATGGTATAAACATTACTAATTTATAATTTATTCTAATTTTAATTAAAAAAAAAAGAGTTAATAGCTATAACATATTCTCTCTGTATCTCTCTTCGAGCAGGTTTCTGGACCCTATAGTATATACTATGTTACAGGGTCCTAGTCGTTTATGATCATAGAACTTACCAGAAAAATGCCTGGCGTGAACCCCCGCAGCCCACACGAGCAAAACCAACGCGCAAAACATGGCTACTGTCGCCTACGCAGTCCAACCAGTCTATATAACCTCTTCCGCTTAATGTCAATACACAATTACTGATCCGAACAATAATAATAATACTACTTATCTTAAACTTATAAACTGCATCATACTTCTTTCACAAATATCTTACATTTCCTTTAGTCTTACGACGCTCGCTGCTTTTTTTCCGACTACGGCGAAGCCAAAAGGAAGGGTAATGATTATGGCAGTCTATATATGTAGGCCATTTTTACTGACTAAAAATGGCCTACATACATAGAAATGTATATACAACTAAAATGTATTAATAATAATTTAACAAATATCACTAAAAAGGAAAAAAAAATATTTTTCAACAAAATTTAAATGACTTCCAAAGTAAAAATGAACAAAAAGGTATGAAATAAAACTCATTTTCTAAATAATTCCCCTTTTAAATTCGGCTAAAATTTTAACTCTTTCTCTGCTCAATCTTCATAATTTTTGTAATAATAAATAATAATAATATGTTCACCTCACTACTCTACACACGGCCGGATTTGGTCCGGAGCAAACCAAATCGGTGGTTCGCACCGGACTGAACCTGTGCGTGTGTTAGCACTTATAAACAACAACTAGGTGACCCACCAAACGTTGTTTTGCCATTGTATGTATTTTAATGCCACATCATATAAGAATAAAAAACGAAAAAATAAAAAATATTTAGCGGTGGGTCACCCTTGTCATTTAAGGGTTGAAAAAATAGATTAAGAGGGATGCTCACCTACCGAAAATGTAAAAAAAAATCATAAGAATCGGTCGAGCCGTTTCGGAGGAGTGTTTCCCCGAACACTAAGACACGAGAATTTTATATATTAGAAGATATGATATACATTTCATCAGTAATATAATAAGGGTAGTCTTAATATATAATAATATTTGCAACTTCCAAAACAGGAGGAGGTTATAAATGAGTGTGTATGGTTTTTTTGTATGTATGTTACGCGATTACTTCGCCGTTTGTGGACTAAAAAAAATTAAAAAATTTAAAAAAGTATTTCGAAATACTTTATTTAATTTTATTAATTTCACAGCTTCCAAAAAGTGAAATGAGGAGCAAACTTTCAAAACATGTTTTGTCACCCAAATCAGATTTTTGGGAAAACAAATAAAACTTGTATTTATAATTATAATGCACTTAGACTTACTGTATGACTTTTTTCACAATAATGGGCGTTTATAATGTATAATTACAAAGTATTTTGTAGTCTAATATGCTTTATATTATTGTTATTTACAATTAAAATATGGACAAAACTTATTTTGAATGAAAACAAGGGACTAATCACTTTATGATTGAACTAGTTGGGGACAAAACACTTTTAGTTTGCTACAGGCAGTATTATGTAGGTATTTTAGAAATAGATATTTTAAAGAAATAAAATGTTGTAAATGTCTCCATATTGTTTAATCATCTATTAACATTGACAAACTTATAATTAATTATATTCTTACACTAATCTCATGATCCAAACAGTCACACACAATATTTTCTTCTTCTTGACTACTGGCGTAAAAACATTTGCACCGGCCGGCAAAGAGTACCTTTTTATTTGACTCGATTCCCTTGCGCATGTTTTTTTCCTTTTGCGAGTACCTTGGTTAGCTTCTCCCACTGTTACTGTATCTGTTTCATTAGTTTCCAAGCTATCCATTATAATTTAATAGATGTATTAGCAAATTTTACAAAATTTTACGTATCGCATAAACAAAACAGAAAAAAGTAACCTCAGCAGCCATCGAAATGGCAAAAAACGAATGCGTTCAAACAGAAAGTGTTTTGTCGACTTGTCAAAATGGCGGATCTGTATCCTCATTGGTTGAGTGGACAAAACGCTCTTTGTTTTAACATTTTGAGCGGACTAAACACTTTCTGAAAAAAACCTTTGTTTTTATCCTAAGTTTTGTATTGGACAGGTCTCGTTTTGTTTGAAAGTTTAGAAGCAAAAAGATGTCATAGATAAAGAAGATTAATAATGCATCGATAGTTTTTTTTTTCAAAATATGTGACATAACACGTTTTGAAAGTTTGCTCCTCAAATATTGTGCCTAAAGGTATAACCCTGGATCCAAAAATACAAGAACAAAACTCCTCAGTCTTTAAATATACACGTTTGGAAATTTCAGCATTGTTTAAAGAACTGCAAGCATATGTCACTATTAATTAATCAGCATCACCACCACTATCATACACCATCATCATGATACTATGTTGATATAGGTATTACTCATAGTATTTACACCGATATCGATTTCTTTGAACATTCACAGCTTCAATTAGTAAAATGTTGTGCCAAGGTATACCCTGTTTAGGGGACTGAATTAAAACCACGGTTTTGGATAGTTATGTGCCGCTGAAGCGTTCAAAACGTGAGTCACTTGCGCGTGCGGTGGCTTGACTGTTGTTCCCAGGATGCCAACAGAAAGTTGCTAGACATGTGGCAAAAAGTTGCTAGATTGACAATTTTTTTCCCTCAAAAAAAATTCTAGAAGAAGAAGAAAAAAATGGACACGAGCTGGCTGGCTAACACTCTCTCTAGTAGGTATATACTTAAAGGTTTAAAAGTTCAAATTTTTGACATTTTATGTACCATAAATGGGCCGGGATTTTAAATAAAAAGGTATAAACAAGTACAGTTTAAATTTTTAGTTGAAGTTCTCGTTCTCGAGCTGCTGGAAATACAAATTGTAATAACCTCACTTATAAACCGACTTCCAAAGTAAAAATGCGCAACAAAGTATAAACTAAAACTTATTTTCTAAATAATTCGCCTTTTAAATTTGGCTGAAATTTTAACTCTTTCTCTACTCAATCTTCCTAATTTTGAAGTCGGTACTAGCCCGAAAAAAATTCTGATAAAACAATATTTAAAATAGAACAAACGTTCAAGTTGCCTGGTACGGACTTCAATATGGATAAATAGTTATAATTTCAGCCAAATTTAAAAGTAGAATTATTTAGAAAATAAGTTTTATTTCATACTTTGTTGTGCATTTTTACTTTGGAAGTCGGTTTTAATTTTTTGTTTATAAATAATAATAATTTTTCTTTTTTTAGTGGTATTTGTTAAATTATTATTAATACATTTTAACCTTCAAGCGGGCGCGCGTAACTGAAATGACGTATGGGATGAATAAAAGAAAAAAGCACTAATTATTCAATAATTATTTATTTATTTGTACTCAGATATATTATTATCATTGTCTTTAAAGTCTAATTTGTCAAAAAAGGAATGAATATTATGAAAAAGAAACAATTATTAAACTAATTAACATAACTCAAATATTCTTTAGATCAAAACAAAAATTAGGGACACAAAACACTTTTAAATATCTCAGACTAGTATAATATATACCTAGTCTCATTATAAAAAATACAAAATAAGAATAAAAATGAATTAACTTTGATTTAGATTTCATCAGAATCAGTTTCTTTGTCCATATAACATTGATTGCAAATAAATGTTGTATGACTTCTGCAAATATTTTTCATACATAACTTACATTGCGTTTTTGATTGCCTCTTCTTTTTGGCTGGACATATTTTACAGGTTCCTCTGCATATGCCAGAACTAACTGCTTCTGTATTAGCAGCACCAACCTCCATATTCAAATGCTCTCTAATATTTTTTTTAGTTTTCTTGGAAGGCCAATGTTACCATACCATCTTTGATCTTCTTTGAACGTACTATTTTGTTAATTCAGTGCCTAATGCCCGTAAATACATTCGCTTTTTCCATAGAGTCACATTATTTGCCCTCAATATCACCATACTATTTATTCCTGTAATATCCAGAAGACCAAAGAATAACGTCAATGGCCATCTATTATTCTTCCTTGAAACCGAATACATTTTTACTTTTTTTTCGACTTCATCGTCAACCCCCTTTGTTTTATTGTTAAAAGTGACGATGCTGGGTTTGCGCTTTTCATTTGTACTTTCATCAATTTCTGCAGCACAATGAAGTGATGATATTATAAGAACTACAGATATTTTATATTTAGGCACGTAAGACGTAATGTTGCTGTATCTGAAAATCCAAATTGACTTGAATATTCAGGTTTGTTTTTATCTATAAAGTCCTTGCTTTGTGTGTATTTCTTTCTTGTTTTTGCGGATGGTACCCACAACAGAAATCTTATTATCCTTGGCCAAATCGTTCGTCAGCGGCACACTGGTATACCAATTGTCGATGGTAAGGTTTCTTACAGTGCCAGAAATTGGTGTAATTAGTCTTCACGACGTCTGACGCAGCATTACTCAACTGATATGGGCCTTCAGGCTGCTTGCCAGCATAATGTTCAATATTTAGGACGTAAAACGTAGCAGCATGTACTAGTGGATAAAGTTTGATTCCGTATTTGTCAGGCTTTGATTTCATGTACTGTTGGAAATGACATTTTCCTCGAAAGACAACCATCATCTCATGGGTTACACCATTCTCCCCCACTGAATATGTCACAAGACAGTTTTGTGTAAACATATCTAAAACTTCTCTTATTGGCGCAGCTTTATCTAGAGTATGACGAGCTTGTCGCGTACTCTTTTCACAGACATAGTAGTAGGTATACCTGTCACATCACTTGCATATAAATCTTCTAAATTGGCGTTTGATGTCTTCAAGGATCCTGCTATGTACAATAATCCGAAAAGTGCTCGGATTTCTACCGCATCTGTCGGTTTGCAGTCACGTATTCTGTTATACGATGGCACTTATTTTTTGAATAAATTCGTTGATATGTAAACAATTTTTTTAATAATATTCTCTGAAATGAATAAACTCCAGGCTTGCGTAAATGTCGTCACACCCACACCATTCCTACGAATACCCGCATCTTCCGTTAGAATCTTTTGAACTTGACGCCTCACTCTGTTATTGTTAGATTTTTGACACTTCGTTACTTTATCGCGCCCTGTAGCAGCTGCTATTTATTTCTGAAAGTGGCAAATCATCCTCTTCTGAGTGCGAGCAGTTTGATTCCTTAGCAGATAGAGGTTCCTCTGCAACGATGTGGTCGGAAGTTTCAGAGCCTTGGTCGCTAAGCTCCAATTCACTCTCTTCTTTGTGATAACCGTCCACGACTCATTTTATATAAAAAAAAACCAAGCTTAATTCGATAATACTGAATGATGGCCTAAGAACTACTATGAGCATGAACGAGGGTATGTCGCGTTGAGCGTCACGCGTAACCTTTTCGACGACATGCGCGTGTAGTCTTTTCGACGACTGCACCGGGACTAAAACAATTGCGATCTGTGAAGTGGGGGGAGCGCCCCGAGCGACGGTTTATTCTTTGTTTTACTCCCAATGACATAGCGACAGGCTACTAGAAGTGACAAATAAATGTAATGGGAAATAATAGTAATGTGAATGAAAATGTGCTAACTGCGGTCGATTCGACTACGCGCGCCCGCTTGAAGGTTAATAACGTTTAAATAAACGATCGAATGTATAATTGAATACGCGCCAAGCTTCCATTAGGTATTGTATATAAGATAATGATGATGATCACTGTAAGTTACATAATGGCATATGCTTGCAGTTCTTTAAATAACGTTGAAATTTCCAAACGCGTATATTTAAAGAGGAGTTGTGTTCAGTGCTTTTGGATCCAGGGTATACCTTGGTGCAGAATCTTACTTTTTGGTAGCATATGTTAGGTAGCCTAACTTCTGAAAAAGTCAAATCACTATATAATATTTCCATGTAAATTTCGAGGAGTTCTTTCGATTCCTCATGGATGCCATCATCAGGTCACCGCTTTGGTGACAACAAGATCAATTTCGGATTATACCCAATACACCAAAATAAGAATTTTGAAAATCGGTCCATAAACAGCAGAGTAATGTTCAAATGTATCCGTGTCATTGTAAAATATTATGAGAAATACCTATTTTATCATCATTATGTCATGATTAATGGTGTGATGATGGTGGTGATGATGATGATTACTTTAATTGACATAGTGGATTATGATTTCAGTTCTTTAAGCAACGCCGAAATCCCCAAACATGTATATTTATGGAATAAGGACTTCTGTTCAGTACTTTTGGATCCAGGGTATACCTTGGTGCAAAATCTTACTTTTTTAATTGTGGCTGCCTAACACTGAAAAATAGCTAGATCTAACCATAAAGTAGCTAAATTGGCAACACTGCCGGGATGGCGGCAAAAACATTTGAAATTTAAATGTCCCAACGGTACGACCTTATTCTTTCAGTTATTGAAACACAAAATTATCACTATTACTACATAGTATAAAACAAAGTCGCTTTATCTGTCTGTCCCTATGTATGCTAAGATCAGTAAAACTACGCAACGGATTTAATGCGGGTTTTAAAAATAGATAGAGTCATTTAAGAGGAATGTTTATATGTATATAGCATGCATAATATAATATAGAAACACTGATAATTTTAGAGGTTTCTAATGCGCTAAATAAACCCATTTTTTTGCGTTTACATTACATACTTAATATTAAAATGATTATGAAAAGGCGGGACGATGCGCAGAAACGGGCGCGTAAAACAAAAATAGAATCACATATTAATTACTATAAAGTACTTAAGCGTGAAGTGGCTTGCGCCTTGACTCGCGAGAAGGTAGCCTACTTTAGTGACCACATCAAATCAAATGTCAAGTCCCCGCGCGCGATGTGGAAACACCTAAAGGAAAATATCAATGTGCATAAACCTAAGTCTGATATAGAAATACCTAATAACCTTTTTGATCCTAACATAATTAATCAATTCTTCCTGGATATTCCGGGTGGAAATTTAGTACCTACGTCAGCGCCCACCTTTTCGTATGCTCAACCTTTCAGTCCGTCTGCGTTCAGACGTTCTCCATGGCTAGCGAAAGTGATGTGTTAAAGATCCTGAAAGCATTAAAGTCTAACGCGATGGGTGCTGACGGTATCAATTTGGACATGCTGCTGTTGGTATGCCGGCTACCTATCTGTTTAAGTGTCATTACACACATAATAAACACGTCTCTCTCAACACACACCTTCCCCGAATTATCTAATTTGGCAATAGTTAAGCCGTTACCTAAAAAGGACATAATATCCGAACTAAGAGATCTCCGACCCATTAGCATACTGCCATGCATGTCGAAGATACTTGAGAGGGTAGTGTGTGGGCAATTGAGCATCTATCTCGAACAATGCAACATACTGCCTTCTGTGCAGTCCGGTTTCCGAAGACAGCACAGTACAATCACTGCGTTAACAGACGTCGTAGATAATATTATTTTCGGACAAGACTCGGGTGAGGTAAAGATTTTGGTTCTGTTAGATTTTTCTCGCGCATTTGACACTATCCATATACCTTTGCTTTTATCAAAATTAAAATATTACGGGTTAGACGAAAGCATAGTAAAATGGTTCTCTAGTTTTCTACTAAATCGCTCGCAAGTAGTTGAGCTTATAGATGGTGGAGGTGAGCCATTACGTGTATATATTAAGCCATAATTATATTACGCTCAAGCCCACGTGACGTAAACAGAGGTATCCCACAGGGTTCGGTGACTGCTCCCACAATATTTTCCACGTACTGTGCAGATATAACATTAAATATAAAACACTGTAAATTCCACATCTATGCCGACGATATTCAAATTTACATATCTTTTAAGCCTTGTGATGCAAATGCAGCTGTAGATAGGTTAAACGATGATTTAGCGCGAATTCAGGATTGGTCCGAATCTAATGCATTGGTACTTAATCCAGATAAGACCAAGTACATGGTATTTAGGTACCAAACACCAACTTAAAAAATTTAACTGAAATACCGCTCGCAATACGTATTTACAATAAAAATATTGAGAGAGTAAGTGAAGCGCGTAATTTGGGAGTGCTAATAGACGAGGAGCTTAAGTTCTAAAAGCATATCATAAAAACGGTAAGCCGTTGCTTCTACCGATTAAAGGTTCTATATAATATAAGAAAACTTGTTCCCGAGAAGCTGCGTAGCACTCTCTGTGAATCCCTAGTGCTCTCGAATTTAAACTACGCGGACGTAGTTATCGGACCCTGTCTGCTCTCGCGATCAAAAAGGCTCGTACAAAAAGTACAAAACGCATGTGCGAGGTACTGCTGCGACATACCGCCGCGTGCACACGTCACGCCATATATCAATAGCCTACGTTGGCTAAAGGTGGATGGGCGCAGGCAGGTACATTTCGCCACTCTTTTGTTCGGGGTGGTTAAACACAAAATACCATCCTACCTCTTTAACAAACTACAGTAGGCTAGTGATAATGAGCTGACTGTCACTACTAGGGGTTCGTCTTTTTTGCTTGTCACATCGTTGCATCACACGTCTAGTTTTAGAGGCAGCTTCAGATATCTTGCCAGCAAAATCTGGAACAATCTTTTACCACCTCTTCGTGCTCTGAAAACAATAGATAGCTTTAAGTCAAAACTTAAAGCACATTTACTGCGTAAACAACTCGAAGCGTAGGTACATATATTAGATAACTAGTATATAACATCAGTTGACACATACATACATTTAAATTATATTTTAATACATTTTATTTAATTTCTCATGACTTTAACTTTATAGTAATTTATTTTGTTTATTTAAATGACCCGATTATCACAATATGTTAAATATTATTAAGTATGCAAGTATTATTTTTATTTACTCAAACACAACTGTTATTGCTTACCCCCGGTTTTGCAAGCTGAAATGAGGTGGTCCCTGGTTGTTTCGCTACATCATAATAATTTAATTGATTTTAATTATAATCATAATGCGCTGCGCTGCCCACTAACTACATCCTCATTACATACGCGTATTATATAGTACAGCATACCTGGGTATATTTCATATTACGCATTTGGGTGTTTGCGTTATAACTGTTTTGGCCGAAAATAAAAAAATAAAAATATAACTATGGCAATTTAATGGTAATAACTAATTAGTTAAGTAATTATTTATATATTGCAACGTTACCTATCTTTTATATATATGTAGGTATATCCCATATTGTTATTGTGTGTGACATATATGATGCTGCCGATGATCGAAAACGCTAGATGTGTATAAGAGGCTCACGAATATCTGTAACTGCAGTAATTAACAATTGTCCATGGTGGTGGTTGATAAGTTTCGTTGGTATGTCAAATAACATTTGAATGGCAAATTTAATGATAAATCACTACATAGTAGAAACAAAGTAGCTTTATCTGTCAGTCATGTATGTTAAGATCTTTATAAACTACGTAAAGGATTTTGAAGCGGGTTTTTAATAGATAGAGTAATTCAGGAGGAAGGTTTTTATGTATATAACATGCGTAATATGGTAGAGAAACATTGATAATTATAGAGGTTTCTAAAGTGACGTAAACATATTATGTATGGTATTTTCAGAAGCTATTTAGACGGATTCAGTATGATCGTTGTCAAATTAAACACGTTGTCAAATAAAACCATACAGTTATAATTAATATCTTATATTTTGAAGATATCGTAAAATTTATATTCAAGCGCGAAAAATATAAATCAAGCGGTCTCGCACGTCGCGTCGCGGCGGGGCGGGCGAAGCCACGGGCAGTTAATGATAGTTTAATATACTTACATAATTAAAGTAAAGAGTACTAGAATATTGATATACTCTGTTCAGATTCAATTTAACCTAAAAATTTGTCTACCAAATGGATGTGTGATTGTATTTCCTTAATTCACGGTAAGTGACATTTAAATTGGTAGAATTTCAACGCGCTTTTGTTACGTTGTTTACTCTTTGATTGAATGGGATCCGAGTATTAACTATCCTACTACTATTATGAATGTGAAAGTTTGTGAGGATGGATGGATGATTGTACTCCTACATGCAGAAACTACTGAACGGATTTTGATGTAATTTGGTGTAAAAATAATGATAGTAGTTTAAGATCTGAATTAACACATCGGCTACTTATTAAAACGTAGGTACAGTGTTCCCGTGCGATAACTGTATTTACGCGGACGCAGCCGCGGGTAAAAGCTAGTAAAATATAAATGACTTTTCAAGTGTACGCGGCGCGGCGTCATGTAGAATGACGTGATGAATCACCTCGACGATACTTTTACTCATCGGGTACGAGACCCTAAAAAACATTTTCAATATTGTATACTGAAGTATATTGCAGCGAGTAGAGTTATTTGATGAAGAATTTTTTGACGTGACAACGTCTTATAATTCGATGGAGCCATCTGCACGCATGAAAAAACATGACTCATGCGGCGTTACCTCGCTCTGAGGCGTTCCATTTATTATTATGACGTTGTCACGTTCAACTATCGTCAGTAAACCGACTTTACAGACAACCGATTTTTTCTCCAAGACAATATTACACGCGCGCTAAGTCACGGGCAAAAGCTAGTATAATATAAACAAAAGGGCATATAAACAACTTTATTCTAATAAGTAATACTAATAACTTATAACTAGTTGAAACCTAATCGTAGTGCGTCGCCTACACCCTGTATCCAAAAGGACTAAACAGAATTCCTCAGTCTTTAAAGATACACGTTTGGAAATTTCAGCATTGTTTAAAAAACTGCTAGCATAATATGTCACCATTAAAATATAATTATCATCCCCACCAGCATCATCACACCATACATCATGATATTATGTTGATATAGGTATTTCTCATAGTCTCTTACACCGATATCAAGTACCAAAGCTACCAAAAAGTGAAGCATTGTGCCAAGTATACCCTGGAACCAAAACGACTGAATAGAACTCCTCAATCTTTAAAGATACGTGTTTGGAAAATTCAGCATTGTTAAAGAACTGTAAGCACATTTGTTACGGGTATATTAAGTAAAACACAGTTTTACCAACGTAACCACACCAACCACATGGAAAATAATTGCAGATGAGACTGGAAGAGTCGCCAGTCGCAACTCTAAATTTGAACTTTATATTAATGATAAAAAAGTTAGTTCTGACATTGAAGTTGCGACAGTATTTGAGAAGTTTTTTGCAGACATTCCGATCTAAACTACAAAAAACTTAAATTCATCACCTACAGTTGCCGAAAAATTACTTAGAGATAATGTGAGGGAATGTGATGTAAATTTTATTTTCAAAGAAATAGACTCTAGAGACATTATCAAGGCATTTAAATTACTTAATATTAAAAGTACAACTGATCTCTGGGGTATGTCCACAAAAGTTATAAGCCCAGTAATTGACATCATTGCCCCTCACCTAGCATTAGTTTTTAATAATTGTATTAAAAGTGGCGTGTTCCCTGACTTGATGAAGCTCAGCAAGGTGATGCCTCTCTTTAAAGCTGGGAATAAAGCAGACCCAGCTAACTATAGACCAATATCCATATTACCGACTTTAAGTAAAATTTTTGAAAAAATTATTCTAAATCAATTAATTTTTCACTTCAACTCGAATAATTTGTTACATAGTAATCAGTTTGGTTTGACTAAAGGTCGGTCCACAACAGATGCAGGCATTAGTCTTCTGTGCAGTATATTTGGAGCTTGGGAGAGGTCACAGGATGCACTTGGTATATTCTGTGATTTATCCAAAGCATTTGACTGTGTGGAGCATGATACGCTGTTCAGGAAATTATACCATCATGGTGTAAGGGGCACGGCTCTAAAGCTTCTAAGCTCTTATCTAATAAATAGAACACAGACTGTAGAAGTTAATTCCAAAAGGTCTAATGGTACTAAAATTAAACTAGGAGTACCACAGGGGTCTATTTTGGGCCCTTTTCTATTTCTCATCTATATAAATGATCTACCTTATCTAGTTGATGATAAGCATGAGATAGTACTTTTTGCTGATGATACTTCACTAATTTTTAATGTGAAGCGACGACAATCTAACAATGACGGGGTAAATAGTGCTCTCTCAAAAATAGTACATTGGTTTAATGCTAATAATTTACTGTTGATTCTAATAAAACAAAATGTTTAAAGTTCAGCTTGCGAAATGTTACGCAGGAACAAACCAATATACTATTAAATAATGAGAAAATGAAATTAGTAGACACCACTGTTTTTCTAGGTATAACATTAGATAGTAAGTTACAGTGGGGACCACATATTGCTAAATTGGCAGATAAGCTGAGTTCTGCAGCATACGCTGTTAAAAAAATTAGAGAAATTACCGACATAGAGACCGCGCGATTAGTTTACTTTAGCTATTTTCATAGCATAATGTCGTACGGCATCGGGGCATGTGGGGAAACGCTGCGAACATTAATACAATATTTGTGCTGCAGAAACGTGCTATACGTTCTATTTATAAGATGTCGACTTTTGAATCTCTAAGGGAAAAGTTTAAAGAAATAAAAGTTCTGACCGTCGCATCTCAATACATTTTGGAAAATGTGTTATACGTAAGAAAGAATCTAGACAACTTCAAAAAGAAATGTGATAATCATTGTGTAAACACTAGAAATAAGAACAAGTTAGATATGCCAGTGTTCAGACTAAGCAAAGTTAGTAAATCCTTTAAAGGCCAATGTATACGCTTATACAATATAATCCAAAAAAAGTTCAAAACCTTCCCATTAATAAGTTTAAAAAAGTAGTTAAAGAACGTTTGTGTGCCAAAGCGTATTATAAAATTAATAACTTCATTCAAGACGGCACACCTTGGGAATAAGGTGGCTCCTTATCTTATCTTATTATTTGTTACATAGACATAAGCAAACATTGTAATAATTTTGATTTTAAAAGAATAATTTTCCATCTTTTTGGTAAAAGATGGCCCCAGGCGAGTTTCTTGCCGGCTCTTCTCGCTGGGTTAGTTCCCGAACCAGTGGTTGGCATCACGTAGTAACGACGTTCAAAAAGAGTATTTAAAAATACCAATTTTGAATAAAAAATTTTTGATTTGATTTGATTTGATAACAAATAAAATTTAAAAAAAAGGGAATCGTGGGCAGAAGGCCGTGAGATCTGGTTTAGTCTCTAGTGTCATTAGGGATTGGTGGGGCTTTTAAGCCACACGGCACTTACCTGGAACTGCAGACAGTAAGGTGTGACAACACGTGGCGCGGGAACCCAACTTCCGGTGGCGCTTTCGGGTTTTGTGTTCGGGTCAGGAACTCATCACGACGTTGGTCGTCTAGGAGCGGGCAGTCCGTGGCAGAGGCCAGAGAGTCCTCCGTCCATAGCGTAGGACTCAGAGGGCGAAGTGAAAGCCAAGCAGTGCAGTTACCAGGATGTAGCTAGCGGTGCGTTGAATTCGTACCGTAGTTCCCTGGAAATATTCCATACCAGCGTGTGTGAAAAGTGTGGACCACAGCTGCCATGGTTCTAGCCTCTAACGATCCAAACCATGGGCTGTGTGTCCATTACAGATAAAGAGATTAAGCAAAATAAAACAGTATTTGCAAAACATAATGCATAATGCATACAATCAGCCTAAAATACCAATGCAAAATCAGACAGAATGAAACACGTGTTCGGCTAATCAACTTTGACAACTAATTTTACAATCTGATGTCCGATTACAATTACCGAATATCCGATTACAAGAGAAATAATAAATGATATGTTACAAGCGTGATTTACCAAATAAAACTTTACAACACAACAGTGTATTAATGGTAGAATGGGATGAAGAAGTATAGTTACACCATATTTACATGCTGATTAATATCGCTTGAATTTAAATGGAAAAAGAAACGTCATTTTGTGAAGTATTCGCTAGTCCCATCATCATTATACCTATATATTGTATGTCAACTGTTACATCATTTCCGCCGACAACTTCATTTTAAGGTAACCTCAGCATATGTTATCAGAAAGTGACATTATGTCAAGATATACCTTGGTTCCAAAAGCATTGAAAGGAACTCGTCAGTCTTTAAAGATACACGTTTGTACATTTTGGAATTGTTTAAAGAACTGTTGTGAAGATGTCGACGGCGCCTACGTAAATTATTGTAACTGCAAAATTGCAATTTTTTTATTATTGTTTTGGAGTCTATATATAGGTATCTTTAGTACCACGTTTTAAAACTTTTCAAAACCCAATGCAAGTGCGTTTTTGAGTCGGAATTTATCGTAAGCACTGAGTCTGTCCGACCAATACTAACGAGAGTTAACTTACTCGAGTTAACATTGCGCACCTGAATATGCGAGAAGGTCGTAACTGCTACTAACATGAGTGTTCGCCGCAGTATACTCGCGTCATTTATTTTTATTTTCAAGTGTTGGTTACTTAAATTTGTTGTACCAATTGGCATTCATATTGTTTTTCTTGAATTGAAAATGTTACTGAATAAAGTATAGAATCGGTCAGAGCCGATTGCTTAAGATGGATTTCCATATTCCAAAAATAACGTAAGTGGCAGTTCCGGCATTTTACATGGCTTTCCTTTAACGTATATTTTGTATCTAATCTGACGATAACGATACTTTACGTGGTATTTATTCTGAGGTTCTGATATTTATCGAAAGTGCCACTTAAGATTGTTTTGGAGGATTTTTTTTACAGTATTTGTTCAAAGTCAATTTTTTTTTCCAATTCGAAATTCGAAAAGTTCATAAGATCTTATGTAAAAATAAAGTTTTATATATATAATTTATGTATGAAAACAACATTAAATTACACACTTATTTAATTTACCTGCTTATTGGAATAATTTGAAGGAGTTGGTGGGTGATAAACCCTTCTTGGATAGAAGTTTAGCACAAGAGGATTTCACCGTTTTAAATTCCATCAGCAAGTTTTAAAATTTCAGACAGCAAGCTCGATCACATGTAATATAAAAGCCCGAGCCCCATTTTTTTTTTAAATGTTCAAACGACGAATTAGTTAATCAATGTTTGTCACATACTTTTAACGGTCACTTGGCAGAAAATGACTAGGTCAGCTAACAGTTAAAGTAATTTAAGAATGAGGAAGTTGGTAGCTTATATCAGTAATTATGCAAGTAGTTTTAAAAGTATATCGAGGATTATGGCAGAATAGTATCATTAATATTCTTACAGTAACTGTAATAATATTATTGATACCAGTAGCCTATTATACCCCATGCTACCTATCATCCAATCAACTTAACGCTATCGATTGGATCAGTTCCATATTGAAATAAAGCAGTGTCAGCTGTCATGGCAATATATGCCTACACATGGTCAGTTCTATCTGATATATCTGGTATCGTCCAATCGGTGTTACCGATTGGACGATACACTATTGGAAGTATGGTGTATGGCTACACATAAAAGTTTTTCCATGAAGTATGAGGTATAATTTGTTATAATTCTGACGTTTCGTGGTGATAATGAAAGCCAACTAAGCGGAGACACTCTTGTAGCTCAGTTCAAAAGTAGTAAAAAAAGTCAAGAGTTATTTCTTGAAGACTTAAGAAAATAATGGAATAATAATTATCATAGATGTTTGAGATGACTCCTACACGAGGCTTTTCTAATTTGGAAACCATATTATAATTATTTATATTTTGCACCTCTTCAAGTAGGTTTTTAACATAATTATATAATTATATGGATTGGAAAGAGTATTGCCTTTTTTGAGGTTATTTTAGAATATCAGCTTAGAAATTCTATGTAGTTACTACTTAGCTGTCAAATTTAAATTTTATTATATTATAATTCCTTTTATTTTATCAAGTGTAAGTGATCTTACGTTAAAACGATTAAGATTTGAATAATGAAAAAAAAGAAATAGAACTTAAACAATCTTGGTTTGGTCGTAATTAACGATTTGTTTAATTTCCTCTTCCGCGCTTGAAGTCTTAATTATAGCAAACATTATGTTGGTCTTTACAGAGATTTACATATCATCTGTTTTGTGCTGTAAAAGGTTATAAATTTTGTCACACTAGGAATAAATTTGACTCTTTCCTTTTCAATAGTGCTTCTTATGTACTAAGGCGGGTCAATAAGTCCGTGACTTTTTGAATTTCTAACCTCCTTACTGAAAAAGCAACACTACTCCTGTCAACAGGCATCTGTCAGTTGACTCCTATCAAAATTTGAACTTGCTGCGTCAGTTAGTTTGTGTTTTACAGCTATCTTTATCAGACTATCCAGTAACTTAAGGAAACAATGGAAAAAAGTGAATTTCGTGTGCTTATTAAGCATTATCTTTTGCGAAAAAAAACCATTACCGAGACCAAGGCTAAGCTTGATAAATACTATGGGGACTCTGCACCATCGATTTCAATGGTAAAAAAGTGGTTTACTGAATTTCGTTGTGGCCGTACAAGCACTGAAGATGCCGAACGTCCTGGACGCCCAGTTGAGGTCTCTACACCCGAAACAATCGAAAAAATTCACGATATGGTTTTGGCCGACCGAAGATTGAAAGTGCAAGAGATTGTGGAAGCCATAGGCATCTCGCATGGCTCAGTGGTTTCAATTTTGAATGATAACTTGGGCATGAGAAAGCTTTCCGCAAGTCGACCACAAACGCAATCGTGTAACAACTTCACAGGAAGGTTTGGCGTTGTTTAATCACAATATGGAGGAGTTTTTGCGCCGTTTTGTAACCGTGGACGAAACATGGATCCATCACAACACACCAGAGACCAAATAACAATCAAAACAGGGGGTTTCTAAGGGTGAATCGGCGCCAAAGAAGACCAAGGTGGGTTTGTCAGCCAATAAAGTTATGGCGACTGTTTTTTGGGATGCACGTGGGATAATCCACATTGACTATCTTCAAAAGGGAAGAACAATTAATGGGGAATATTATGCCAACTTATTGGACCGCTACAATGAGGATTTGAAAAAAAACCGACCTCATTTGGCCAAGAAAAAAGTTCTTTTTCACCAAGACAATGCAAGGGTGCACACATGTGCAGTTGCCATGGCAAAAATCCATGAATTGGGCTATGAATTGCTCCCACCTCCACCCTATTCTCCAGATTTGGCTCCGAGTGACTACTTCTTATTCCCAAACCTGAAACAATCGCTCGGTGGAAAAAGATTTGACTCTAATGATGAAGTCATCTCGCAAACAAAGGCCTATTTTGAGGACCTCGACAAATCATATTTTTTGGAAGGGATAAAAAAATTTGAGAAGCGTTGGACAAAGTGTATAGAGCTCAAGGGGGACTACGTTGAAAAATAAAATAATTTATTTATCAAAAAATCTATGTTTTATTCCAAAAGTCACGGACTTATTGACCCGCCCTCGTATTTCCAATTTCTGCTATGAAAACGCCTAAATTTTGTTGAGCCGTCATTACCTTTCTGATCTTACAACGATAAAGAAAATATCGAGGATGAAATAAAACATCAGTCTTACATTGAATCAATTTTAGCAGTTATTTTATAATAATATAATTATTAAACGAACATTATTTCACATTTAACAAATAGAGTCCATGCTATTAATATTATCAATGCAAAAGTAAGTCAGTCTGTAACGCAATCATGCACAAACTACTGAACTGATTTGACAAAATTTGGGGTAAGTCGGAACTCACAGACATATATGTTACTTTTATCCCAACAAGTAAGTTTCTTAGATGATGTATTTCAGACTTTATGATTATTAAATATGGATTGGAAGAAAGTAGACGTTTATTTTAACCTCCTAAAATCACATCATGGCGACCCTGCCGAAAGTTTATTTTAATTAGGTAATTTAAATTCATAATTAAATTGATTTTTAAAATAAATATGTGTCAGTCCTCCCAGTCAAAAGAAAATATAATTATCGGACAAAATGCAGCGGGAGCCAGTTCAATAGAATTGGCATATTTAATATTCGACTTGGATTCGTGGTGCTGGATTTATTTTTGGGCATTGTCTACGGGAGCTACGTCCTCTACAAGCGGTGCCACAGAACATGGATCCATTAGGAAGTTAACTCTTTGGCATTGAAAAGGGCTGGAAGCATTATCCGACGAGGTCAAAAATCATCAAACGAAGGAGACTAAAGACTAAAGTGAGTGCTGATCTGGTGGACCATTTACGTAAGTGTTTAAACAATATATTAAAGTGATTTAAAATTTATTGAAATAATAACAATTTTATAACTAATATTATGTAATAATGTTTTTAATTAATAATATATGTAACTATTAAAATGTAATTAAAGTGCGATAGAATCGGTGCAGGCAAACTCGCGAATATGATACGTGCCGCCCGAAAAGGAAAGATGTTACATTCGAATCTACTGATATCTTAGTATGGATAAGACATTCTATTTTTAGAATGATATTTTATTAAATTAATTAATATATTTTAGTATGACAGATCAGTTAAATTCTACTAAGGCGGGTCAATAAGTCCGTGACTTTTTGAATTTCTAACCTCCTTACTGAAAAAGCAACACTACTCCTGTCAACAGGCATCTGTCAGTTGACTCCTATCAAAATTTGAACTTGCTGCGTCAGTTAGTTTGTGTTTTACAGCTATCTTTATCAGACTATCCAGTAACTTAAGGAAACAATGGAAAAAAGTGAATTTCGTGTGCTTATTAAGCATTATCTTTTGCGAAAAAAAACCATTACCGAGACCAAGGCTAAGCTTGATAAATACTATGGGGACTCTGCACCATCGATTTCAATGGTAAAAAAGTGGTTTACTGAATTTCGTTGTGGCTTTACAAGCACTGAAGATGCCGAACGTCCTGGACGCCCAGTTGAGGTCTCTACATCCGAAACAATCGAAAAAATTCACGATATGGTTTTGGCCGACCAAAGATTGAAAGTGCAAGAGATTATGGAAGCCATAGGCATCTCGCATGGCTCAGTGGTTTCAATTTTGAATGATCACTTGGGCATGAGAAAGCTTTCCGCAAGATGGGTGCCGCGTTTGCTCACAGTCGACCACAAACGCAATCGTGTAACAACTTCACAGGAAGGTTTGGCGTTGTTTAATCACAATATGGAGGAGTTTTTTAACCGTGGACAAAACATGGATCCATCACAATACACCAGAGACCAAACAACAGTCAAAACAGTGTGTTTCTAAGGGTGAATCGGCGCCAAAGAAGGCCAAGGTGGGTTTGTCAGCCAATAAAGTTATGGCGACTGTTTTTTGGGATGCACGTGGGATAATCCACATTGACTATCTTCAAAAGGGAAGAACAATTAATGGGGAATATTATGCCAACTTATTGGACCGCTTCAATGAGGATTTGAAAAAAAACCGACCTCATTTGGCCAAGAAAAAAGTTCTTTTTCACTAAGACAATGCAAGGGTGCACACATGTGCAGTTGCCATGGCAAAAATCCATGAATTGGGCTATGAATTGCTCCCACATCTACCCTATTCTCAAGATTTGGCTCCGAGTGACTACTTCTTGTTCCCAAACCTGAAAAAATGGCTCGGTGGAAAAAGATTTGACTCCAATGATGAAGTCATCTCGCAAACAAAGGCCTATTTTGAGGACCTCGACAAATCATATTTTTTGGAAGGCATAAAAAAATTGGAGAAGCGTTGGACAAAGTGTATAGAGCTCAAGGGGGACTACGTTGAAAAATAAAATGATTTATTTATCAAAAAATCTGTGTTTTATTCCAAAAGTCACGGACTTATTGACCCGCCCTTGTATATATAATACTCTTTTAGAAATTAAAAAATACTTAATTAAAACTGGAAAAAGAAGGTTCAGGGGGAATATTATCGAGAATAAATTAAAGGAATGTGAAATCCTTATATCAAGTGGTAATTTAATTTTAGAAAATATAAAGCGTAGTGAAAGCTCGGATTTAATTAATAAATGTTTTGAAATAAGTTCAAAAATAAGTATATTAAATTTAGAAATAAAAAATTTGTGTAGTCAGCCAGAAAATAAAAATACAAACATGGATTTTGACTTAAAATTGGCTTGTAGTTTGTTGCTTGTTGCATTGTTGTTATGGACTGTAATGAGGAGACAACGAAAAAATTAATTGATGGTATAGAAATGTATGCGGATATGCTCAACGAGTCGGATCATAATTTATTAATTAAATTTATTTTGAAAAATAGACTTTTCGAAAATGCCAAATTGCGTATGCTCATAAATTATGTTTCGGTTAAAGACATGGTTAAGGATATGAAAGCTCGTCTTTTGACATAAAAATCTTTTACGGCTATTCAATCACGTCTTCAAAATATTACTCAAGGAGGTCAATTGAGGAATATGGTAGTGAATTTGAAAAGCTTTTTACTGAATTGACAATAACGCAAGCGGAAGGAAATTATGCTCATTACAGCGTGCTTAAACCATTAAACGAAAAGTTTGCGATTAAACAATTTTCAGATAGTTTAAAAAAAAAAAATTAAGCACAATAATTGCAGCTAGAAACTACTCTTTTCTAAAAGACGCAATACAGGCTGCCAAGGACGAGGAGGTTTTCTTGCCGTCTACGTCGGCTAGCGGTGATGTCATGAACATCAGGAGGATTTCAAGGTAGGAGTAATAATAATTTTAATATTAGGTACTCCACGCCGAGACAATATTATAATCCACGAGGACATCTAAATAATTATAATAGACGTTTTTCACGAGGTAATTTTTATAATCGTGCAAATCAACAGTGTTTCCAATGTTCAAATCGCGGTAAATTTACTAGGCCTAATAAGCGTGGTACGAATAATGTGTTTCCAATGAACACTAACAGTAATAACGGTGAGTATGATAATAAAGATAACGTAGATAATTTAGCAGACCAGTTTTTTCGGATTTAAAAATCATATATATATATACATTAAATAGTAAGCAAAAAATAATTATTTTTAATGTAAATGTGTAATAAATTTAAATATTATTTTCTACTTGATACAGGTGCTTCGTTATCTGTTAAACGAAACGAAGTTCTACCAAAAAATACTACTGCTTATAAAAGTAACACTATTGTAAACAGAATAGGAGGAAAATTATTTATCACTATTGGCAAAAAATGGTGATTATATTCATAAATTCACAATCACATAAATTCTATATTTTTACTAAGTTATCATTGAAAGTAGATGGTATTATAGGATTGAATTTTTTAAGTAAATTTAAATGTGACATTTTATTAAATTCTAATACTTTAAGTTTTAATATGAATGGTAAACAAAGTCTTATGTCAATATATGAGGTACCAGACTATACGACGGATTATTTATTTATACCAGCTAGATGTGAATCAATACATTATGTAGTTGTTGAATCAGGTTTGAAAGATGATTGTGTAGTGTGCGCGAAAGAGTTAAGTAAGGATTTGTTTTTAGGAAGTACAATTGTGACGGTGAAGGATGGTAAGATTCCGATTAAGATTTTAAATACAAGTGAAGATGACATTAAATTACCTACATTCGTGCCTAAAGTTTATGCATTGGAGGATTACAATATATGTAATTTTAATAAAAATGTAGCAAACGCAAAACGAGCTGATACTCTATCATCAATTTTAAAATTAGATAATTTAGATACCGAGGTGAAAAAATTAATAAGTGATATTTGTAGCAAATGTGCGGATATTTTTCATTTACCGGGTGACAAACTTACAATGACTGATATATATGAACAAAAAATGACATTAAAGCCAAATACTAGTCCAGTTTATGTAAAGCCTTATAAGATTCCTCAATCTCTAAAACCTGAAGTTCAAAAACAAATTGAAAATATGCTAAAAGACGATATAATAGAAGAATGTAAAAGCGAATGGTCTAGTCCAATATTATTAGTTCCAAAGAAGGGTGATGAAACAGGAGAAAAGAAATTACGTTTAGTCATTGATTTCCGAAAGCTAAATGAAAATATTCAAGATGATAAATTCCCGCTTCCAAATATTACTGAAATTTTAGATTCACTTGCAGGTTCCATATACTTTTCTCATCTTGATTTAAATTCTGAATATTACCAAGTACGGTTTACGGTCTTCTGCATTAAGGATAATGCAGAAGGCCGTAAATATACAGCTTTTTGTACTAATTCAGGTCAGTACCAAATGAAACGTCTACCCATGGGTCTAAAAATGTCACCAAGTGCGTTTAGTAGAGTTATGTCGGTAGCTATGTCGGGTCTTACGTTTGAAAAGTGCTTTATAATATATCTAGATGACTTAATAGTTTCTGGCAGAAATTTAGAAATTCATAATAAAAATTTAATCGATATTTTTGAGAGACTTAAAAAAGTTAATTTGAAATTAAACCCAGGTAAATGCCAATTTATGAAAAAATAAATTTTATACCTTGGACATGTAATTTCTGCTCAAGGCATATTTCCTGACCCCGACAAAGTGTCAGTGTTACAAAATTATCCAATTCCAAAAAATTCTGACGAAGTGCGACGTTTTGTAGCATTTTGTAATTTTTACAGGAAATTTATACCTTCTTTTGCAAATATGCCAATACCTCTCAATAAACTGACTAGAAAAAACGCAATATTCCATTGGAGTGATGAATGTCAAAAATCATTTGATGTTCTTAAAAACTATATGGTATCTCCACCTATTCTTCAATACCCAGATTTTGCTCCAGATAATGAATTTGTGCTTCACACAGATGCTTCAGGAATCGCAATTGGTGCAGTTTTGAGTAACAGAGATTTAAAGCCTATTGCGTATACGAGTAGACCTTTGAATGCAGCTGAATTAAACTATCCGACCATAGAAAAAGAACTCTTGGCAATAGTTTGGGGTATAAAATACTTCAGACCGTACTTATTTGGCAGACGTTTTATTATTAAAACTGATTTAGTATATTTATTCGATATGAAAGATCCGTCTAGTCGTTTAATGAAATTCAAATTAACATTAGAAGAGTATAATTTTAAAGTAGAATATGTAAAAGGTAAGAACAATGTAGGAGCCGATGCATTGTCAAGAATATTTATTACATCAAATGAACTTAAAGGCATGAGTGAGCAAATTATAGCTGTAATAACAAGAAAACAAAAGAGAGAAATGGAAGAGGTAAAGAGATAAATGAGAAATATATGGATGGAGAGACACCTTTCCTTGATAGCTCTAGAAACAAAAGGCCTGATCAACCAAGAGTCGTGGAGTTAATAAGAAAACCGTGTGGTTCTGTAGAAATGACATTAGTTGGTAGTTGTGACATAGAGAAATTAAGAAAAGCTAATTGAATATGTGATGAATATGAATGTTTTTCTTATTGTCCTAGTAAAAAAATAATTTACATTTATCTCAGCTTTAGGGCATAATTCTCGCGATTTGAATTTGTGACACTGTTGAGTAATTATTGTAAAAAATTAAAAATTTATGAAATACGCCTCATAAAAGATAATTATAATGAAATAAAGTTAACTAAAAAGTGGTCCGAACCAAGACTTTGTATTTTAAGAGGCGTAACTAGGATAGGAAATGATAAAGACAAATCTTATAATTTATACTTAACGATTTTTATTTACTGCCAACCAGTGGTCATGCTGGTTTTTGTAGAATGAT
This sequence comes from Phengaris arion, assembly GCA_963565745.1. Taxonomy (NCBI): domain Eukaryota; kingdom Metazoa; phylum Arthropoda; class Insecta; order Lepidoptera; family Lycaenidae; genus Phengaris; species Phengaris arion. Next base: position 27,419,133 of record OY751433.1, read on the forward strand.
TAACAATATTAAAAGACGATTTTATTGGCCAGGACTCGAATCTGACGTTAAAAACTTTATTAGAAAATGTGCTAAGTGCCAATTATCTAAACATTGCAAATACGTCAAAAAGCCTATGACTCTAACAACAACTGCATCATATACGTTTGAAAAAAAATTCCTGGATATAGTGGGTCCGCTACGAAAAGATTACGATGACAATGTATATATTTTAACAGTTCATTGTGAACTCAGTAAGTTTATAGAGGCTTATCCAATTAAGAATAAGGAAACAGTTAGCGTAGCTAAAGCTATAGTAAATAATTTTATTTTAAGATACGGTATACCTAAGATTATTGCAACCGATAGAGGAGCAGAGTTCACATCTTCAACCATGACTGAGCTATGTCGACTATTAAATATAGAAAATATAGTATCAACCGCATACCATCATCAATCTATAGGAGCTTTGGAGAATGCTCACAAAAATTTTGGTTCTTTTTTACGAATTTACTGTGACGAAGATGTGCAATCTTGGTCGTATTGGTTACCATACTGGTGTTTTAGTTTTAACAATACAGTCCATACCGAAACAAAATACCAACCGTTTGAATTAGTATTTGGTAGGCAGTGCAACATTCCAAATAGATTGAGTAATGTAATAGAACCCTTGTATACCCCAGAAAATTATTGTAGTGAACTTAAATATAGGTTACAAGTTGCTTTTAAGAATGCTAGGAATAATTTATTAGAAAGTAAGCTTAATCGTAAAATAAGATATGACAAGTATGTAAATCCTATATGTTATAATAAAGACGATTTAATTTTAGTGAAATCAGAAACTGGTGGAAAGCTAGATGAACTATTTCATGGTCCATTTGCTGTTTTAGAAGACATGGGACCAAATGTTAAAATAATGAAGAATAATAAAATAGACATAGTACACGAAAATAGGACAAAAGAGTTTGTTAAGTAAAAATAATAATTAAAACTAATATTAATAAAAATAATAAGAACTAAGTATATTAAAATTTAACAACATGACTGAAGAACGGTCTGTGACAATTAAAAAAATGTATTAAAATATTTTTTTTTCATTCACCCCCGGAGGTGAAGTGTGTTAATAATATAGTTATAAATTATAGCATAATATTAGAATAGTCCTAGTACATCATAGCATTTAGCATGTTATTAACTTTACGTGTAATAATCTCAGGTGTTCCTCAAATAAGGCGGACCACCCAGTAGCGTAAGTTTTTTAGTTGACGTATTTCAGACTTTATGATTATTAAATATGGATTGGAAGAAAGTAGACGTTTATTTTAACCTCCTAAAATCACATCATTTCACATTCCTAGAAAGAAACAACGTGCTCTCTGAAACTCAACATGGTTTTAGGAAGGGCAGAAGCACGACTACGGCCTTGTTGAGTTTCACGGATTAAGTAAACGAAGCTTTAGATTCTGGAAAACAACTGATAGCGCTTTTTATTGATTACAAAAGGCATTTGACACGCTCGATCACAATATACTATTGCAGGCGATGGATGAATGCGGTATACGTGGGCCACTTGTATGTGGTTTAGAAATGATTTAACTGATAGAAAAATACGAACGGTGATAGATGGTGTGGCTGGTGATGACGCGGATGTGAGTCTGGGTGTACCGACCGGGTCAGTGTATAGCCCGGTCGGGTACATTATGCATGTGAATGGTGTGTCAAATGTGATCAGGAAGTGTAAGGTATTTATGTATGCGGACGATATGTGTGTGGTATACGCCTCAAAAGATATATCACAGATACGGGAATATGTACAGGACGATTTTGATAATATTACGAAGTGGGCACATGATAATGGAATTATTATAAACCTAAAAAAACGCAGTGTATGCATCTGCACTTGCCACACAATCATAAAGCAAAAAATATTAATGTAATTGATATTAAAATAACTGGCCACACATATGAATGTCTACATATGAACCAACCTAACTGTAGCTATTTTACGCTCTGCTATGTATATAACTTAAAATATCTTGGTCTTGACAAATTTGAATGAAAATTGACAAAAGCTTTAACTGGGCTTTACATATAACAAAGGTATGTAATAGATCAGTTCTAGGTAAGTTTTATCAGCTAAAGATAATACTAAATGTGGATACATTAAAAAATGTATATTATGCACTAGCAGACTCGCTGATAGGCTATGGGCTGATTGTTTATGGACGAACATTTGTAACATATTTACATAGTGTCAAAAATTTACAAATACGACTATTGAAATATTTAGTAAGTAGAAAAGTAAAGTACGAATGTAATACTGAGTATGAGAAATTATTTAAAGTGTGCAATATTTTGGCGATAGATAAAAAAGTGGAGTACTTGATAGGCTTACAGTATTACTATAGTAATGAATTTAAAGTGATAGTAGATAATAAATATAATACTAGAAGGGTAAGAGAGCAAAGACTGATTAAACCAAAAATAAAAAACTACTATGGATAGAGGACGAATAAATACTTAGTACCTAAAATATTTAATAAGATAGATATATTAAGACACACAGAAAAGATGTCAACTGGAATAATAAAGAAAAAGTTAAGGGCTGCATTGTTAAATTAAAATTATGAGTTTAATTACTTTTTTTATAAACTGTAAATTTTGTGTCAAGTTAATAACTAAGTTTGGTTTTTTATTATTTTATCTTATGTACTAAATACTTAACTACTCATAATATTATGCAACAAATATTATATTAGATGAGCGCATCTCGCCGTCAAACACTCGTTTGGCGAGATACAACTTGAATTGTATATGTTTCTTTTTATGAATAAACAAATAAAAAAAAAGATGTTATCCCTATTTTTTTCACGGGATTTGTAGAACTGCGTTATTAAAAGACATAACTAAGGTAAAAGACGATATCATCCATATTAAAGAAAACTATGCTACTTTATTCCAAGTATAAGAAATGCAAACGGAACAATTAAAATCTATTAATCTATCATCAGGATTTGGAAATAATAATGTAAAAATACGAAAAAGGGCGCATATGTTAATAGTGACCCTATCAGTTTATCGCCCTCAATAAATATCGAGAACAATGAAGGTACTTATACATCAGCTGATTTGAATTGCAAAAACGCCAGCGGTAGTGTACGTGACAGTTGCTGTGGTGCTATTTACATGGAAGTTGTTTGCGAGAGCGAGAACACATTACTGTGCCGCTCGCTCCGCATTCGAAGAGCTTCGAGATTTTGCCTCATAGCGTCATCTCTAGCACAATGAGAAGGAAAACATGGTCTGTGGTACAAAGTATGAGGGGAAGCCGCAACAGCATCCTGGAAATGTTAGCGGGAAGGCTAGACTCTAGCAGCAGTTTTGGGTCGGTTGACTGATCTGCATGTAAAAGATGTAGGAAGGTGAATTGACTCAAAAACTAATAAAATTAATAATTAAAACTTATTTATATTTTAACTGTAGTTACTAACATAGGTATTAAGATTTTTGTTCCAAACAAGTATGGACTATGAATTAATGTCGGAAATAAATAATTTTATTTTATTTATTTACTTTTGTTGTCGTCGTCAATGTGTGTAATGTGTATTGTGTAATGAGTATGTTGTATTGCCTATATTCCGCAGTACTTCGACCGCATATTATAATAATATTATTTTTACATTTTATTATTTAAATCATCCATAAAAAAGACACAAGTTGTATTTATGTCGTAAATATTAGTGCAGATTATAAAAAATGGATGACAAAAAAATACGGAGAGCAATAAAACAAAAATATGATAATATGTAGTGATAATTATATTATTACCTATTTATTTAAAAAACAAGAAAGATAAGTAATATACTAATTTGTAATGAGATTTGAACCTAGACGCTAGTACACTGTTAAATGTCAGCCGCACACCACGTATGCACTAACTTTTGTACCGGTAAGTGACGCGTGCACACCGGGTGTGCATAAGCGAAGAGCTCTTATTGGGCGTCCATTTGACCGTCTAAGGTGAGCTTTATTTACTTTATGCTTTGTTATTTTGTATCTGTGTATACTTAATTATGAAATCATGACTAGTAACCCCAGAACAAAATTTAAAAAAATATAAAGGAAAAATAAATTCATTTTATAAATTCATTATTACACGCCATTTTGAAATATTGCGGAATTTACAGTGCGTACTGTTACATCCCTATGCTGTTCCTAGAATTGCTGACGGAGTGCTGATACATCATCACCACTCTGTCATCTTAGTAGGTTTGAGCTGCGAGTCAGTTCAGAGCTAGACACGGGCCACCACGGATGCATATCTAATTTCCTAATGTATGGTGTAATCTAGTTAAATAGTGTTGTGAATCTTTTCCAGTTCAATAAATTTTCTTTTTTTTAAAGTCTTAAAAAGTCCGTTCTAACATTGGTGGCAGCGGTAGGATACGTAAATTCCTAAAAAAAAGAACACCCTATCGGGTTTTCTTTTTCGGATAGCGTATTCGCTATCCGAAGACCTTTTTGTGTAAAAAAGTGAAAAGTGACAAAAAAATATACGTAAATAATATAGAGGAAAAAAATATATACAAAAAAGTGCATCGATATACTACTCTTTGTATTGTGGTCTCGTGAGCTGAATTCACTAAAAGTCATATTCTTGTAAATTCCATCAAACTAAAAATATATAAATATTATAATAAATACAAATCAATCTCAAGTGTATTCCTGTCGTTTTACATCATTACCCCTTGTGTCCACTGTGTCATAATTGGTACCCAGCTACGGACCGAGTCAGCCCGAAAGCGGTATCCAGCACTCGCCAGGCGAGGTCCTGACATCCGTGACGAAAAACTATAATCCAAAAATGCAAAGTGCTAAAATTAAAAATAATATTAATCAGTGTGAGTCCGAGTTAGATCGAGTTATCCCATCCAGCGAGCATGCAACGAGTCGCCGTGCTTATCTCCATCGCCCACGTATTTATTATACTGTAAGTCTTAAGCTATTGCTTATATTAGGTCTATTAGGTTACTAAGATATTTTAGGGTTCAGTGGAATAATCCGAATCAAGAATTCAATTTCAGATCTTTAATATTTAAATTTTAAATATGACGAAAAGCGACAAAATTTCAGAAGGCCTAACTATAAATATTCCAATGTTGAATTCCGATGCCGGTTCCTCCGGCGAATTAAATCCTCCAGCTAGTTCTCCCAAGAGGACGACCCGGAAGGGAACTACTCCAAGTCCAGACAACAGGTCGAGTTAGATCTCAATACTCTATTTAAATTCATTAATCCATTTGATGGCTCAAGAGAAAGCGTAAATTCGTTCATCATAAATTGCAATAATGCATACGATTTAGCAACAGAAATACAGAAACATATTTTATTCCGCTATTTATATAGTTAGCTACAGGGTAAAGCTGAAATAGCTTGCTCTATTAAAGAATTTAAGAATTGGGTACAACTTAAAGAATTCCTACTGAACCAATTCTGTGAGCGCAAACATTATGCGCATATACTAATGGACCTACAGGAGTGTAAGCAGAGTTCAAATGAAAATGTAACCCAATACTCATTGCGCGTCGAAATTTATCTTTCTCAACTTCTAACGGAAATAACGTTATCTAATTGTACACTTCGTGAACTCCCCGGCCGTTCAGCGAACACGGAAGATTTAGCATTACATCACTTCCTTATGGGTTTACATCCCCGTATTTCTAATATAGTGCGCTGTAGGGACAAACGGAACTTAAATCAAGCTATCAATATCGCTATTTCTGAAGAACGTATACAGCAAAGCCTGTATAAGCGACCTCAATTAGCAAATAATTATAATACTTATACGAATGGTCAAAAATCATCATCAACACAATCCTTCCGACCATCAGCCTATTACCTATATACAACGCAGGCGATATGGTGTATGTCCGTTGCCACCACAAGCAAAATAAGGCCTTATACAAAGTGTGGAAAGATCCGTATGAAATAATAAAACTAAATGGTAATAATACGGCAACGCTATTAATTAATCGTAAGCACGTTCGTCATCATTTCGATGAAATGAAATAAAGCCGCCAAGTGACGACACGGCATAGTCTCTTAGGTCACAGTAATTTAGTAGTAACAATAGTAAGTTTAATGTAATCGTAACATAAGTTCTTTCATTCTATTTCAGATGCGCGCTGTCGCCGCTAGCTAGATCAGATTACGTATCGCGCATCATTAGTAGTCCTGCAGTCTGGTTGCTTTTGCGACAGGCGTAAATTGTACAATATCGCTGTCAAACATAATTTTTGCATTACGTATTAGCAATAGCAACGCGATTGCGAACAATCGATGGGATCGCGCTCTAGCGAAAAATTAGGGAACTAAAAATGCAATTAATTCTCCTTGTTACAACAAAAATCGGTATTACGTATGACGTTTGACAGCAACGTGACAGCAGACGGCGAGCAATTTCAATTGTCAAAGAGCGACAACCCATTTCAGTTGTGGTTAAAAGATTGCTGATATTGTAAATCGATGTAGGTAGTGATTTCAACGTTAAATTTAAAGTAAATTGTATGTTGCAGTGTATCAATATGTTATATAGTATAATACGTCAAAGAAATAATAAATATCGTGCGTTTCTGTTATTGTTAGGTTAGGTATAATTCATTTTTGCAGTAGTGTACCTAAGGCTAAGGAATGAGGCAATTAGTGCTCAGTGCCAATTATATAGCCTTACAATAGAATATTACACTGAAATGTCAGCATGGTGTGCTATTCCACATCCACATAAAGTACTTTCTATCTTAACTTCGTCCCATTTTTGTTTAGTTGCTGTTTAGGCAAGGAATCCGAAGAATTTCCGTGTAAATAAAACACTTGATAATTCATAACAGTACTAGTGGCGCTGTTTACCGCTCATTTTGAGCATTTAAGTTATCGAACGACAGCAGAGCAACAGTCGTACGTAATACGATTTTTTCAGCGATTAGCAACCGATCGCACGAAAACTGCGCGACCGGTTGCTGTCTGCAAACTATTTTCTAAAGATACATAATCAGCTAGCGCGCCTTTATTTCGATAAGCTCCTAGATCTTATTTTACTAATAACGACTGAAAAGTCTTAGCATATTTAGATATAAGTCATATCCAACCTAACTTAGATAAAATAGAGTTTTTATTAGAAAAGCTAAATGTATTTTGTAATTCTCTTACGTCATCAAAGATACAGTCAGACTGCATTAATTTACTTTCGGCGCTGAAAAATCAGTCTCAATAATGTTAATAAGTTTTCTTCTGTATCATATTTGCTCCATAATGATAAAACTAAAAAGCGTTTTAAAAGAGGTCTCATTGATTTAGAAGGATCTATTTTAAAAACTATCTTCGGTACATTGTACGCCAAAGACGGTGTCAAATATTTGGAAGCTATAAATAGTGTACAGACGGATAAAAAACATCTCGCTCATCTTATGAAAGATAATATCCATGTTATACAATCTACTATTTCATTATTTAATAATTCTATGTCAAAGTTAACTTAAATGAACAACATATTTTTAGAAAATATGGAAATAATACACAAAATATTAGACTCAGTTTCTAACACAAACTATAAACTTACATTAAAAACTCAAATCAACTCCTTACCTAATTCTTTAGAAGCTATAATCTTAACGTCATATTTCGATATCGATGCTCAATGCTACATACAATGCTATTTTATTTGCAAAACATAACGTTTTACACCCGACTTAACATCCTTTAGTCCTACCTCAAACCTATAATCTTTTTAATATGATACCGTTACCAGCTCCATATGATATATTGAAACCAGACACCTACATGCCAATCGAGCCAACTAGCTCACATGTAGCAGTAACAGGTGATCGCATATTCTACTCGCTATTAAGGGACATCGACAATTGTAAACTAATCAGTGAAAAGTGTTATGTGTGTGTGCTCGCCGGCTTGATTTCGGTCGTTGCCAACCCTACGTGTGAAAAAACTTTATTAAGTGTGGTTACTAAACTTCCTGATTCCTGTGTAGCTAAAATAATTCACGGTTCTATAGATGTATTCCACAAACATAGTTTTAATCGTTGGATTTTTGTTCAGTCAGAGCCAGGGAAATACCATATGACTTGTGAAAAGTCCGATGTAAATTCAGATGTTATATTATTCGGAACTGGCATTCTAACAAAAATATATAACATTACAGTTCACCGCAGTCGGCGAAACACTCGGTAACGTAACAAACGTAGTGTCAAATTTCAACATTTTACTAGACGATTGTTGTGAACATTCAAAAATTAATAAAACATTTGCAAAACTCACACTCTAATTTAAAAAATATTGAAAATCTTGACTCATTACAACATGCCAGCATCCTTCTTCGCTCAATAGAAGATGAGTTATATAAATTGCAAACCCGTCTCACTTAGACACATACGGCATCCACTACATGTCTACATATAAAATCCTTTGTCCTGAATGACTGACTGACGGATCAACGCACAGCCAAAACCTAGATGATCCTAGAGACCTGAAACTTGCAGGGCATGCTCTTTGTAATGCATAGGCATCCGATAAGAAGGGATTTTCCGAAATTCGACTTCTAAGGAGGTGAAAAGGTGGGAATAAGTTTGTATGGGGCAACGTGATTCCTTGGTCCAATCTATTTCATATTTTGCACAAACATTCTGTAATAGAATTGATGGAATATGTGTATTATTGAAAATCGTCCCCTAACGGAGTTAAAAAAGGGAAAGAAAGTTGTTTGGGAGCGATTTGCATTAAAGTTGATATCAATACTCCTTAGTGCTTTTGATTTAAAGCTTCCCACTCACAAGCGATCGATCGATTTAGTCTTTACAATTTAAACATTTACTGGATTCTTAGTTGCAAGTAAATCGGTTTAGGTAAATGATGAATATAGCCTGAAATCTGAGGCCCGCCTCACTAAACATTTCATATTCAAGTAAATTTTTTTCGTACTGTTGGCGCCCACTGCCGACAATTATAGCGGGCATGAACTATGCATAGGTATATTCATTATACACACTTATACTACAAAATGAAATTTAATTTATCAGTAAGAGTGCAAGTGACAAGTGTAGTCAAGCTGGCGTGGGATCTCAGTCTATAAATTATCGTAACAACTAAAGCGTTCGTTGTCACGATCAAATTGGAAATTAATTCGTAAAGGTAAATTGTTAAATTTACCTTTACGAATTAATTTCCAATTTGATCGTAACAATCGATTGCCTGTGAGTGGGAGCCATTTTTTTCATTATGTTTTGACACGTCATATTATTGTCATCTGTAGAAAAATAAATCTGATTAGAATTCGAAATTTAAATGTTATATTTTGTTCTTGGTCATTTGATGAATAACTCACCTTATACCTTGATTTTCCTTGGAAAACTCCTAAATTACCTACCTTCCAGGGATTGTCTATATACCTACTCTTATCATAAATACTCAAAGAAAAAAAATCTATTTCAATCTTTTTCGTCATCATGGATACGTTAAAAATTCGAGTACGCGGTACAAGCTGCACGCAACATCAACGACGTTTACGGAGCTAACACTACAAACCAACGCACCGCTTGTTATTGGTTTGTTCGCTTCCGTTCTGGAAATTTCGATCTGAAAAATGAACCTCGCGGTCGCCCGAAGACTTTGGTCAACAATGACGAATTAAAGGCGATTGTGGAAGCTGATCACACACAATCTACGGCTGAATTAGCAGCAGCTTTCGACGTTTGCTTCAAAACAATATTGGCCCAATTGCGTCAAATTGGCAAGGTAAAAAAGCTTGACAAATGGGTGCCCCACGAACGAAAATGATCGCCAGCGCGAAGTACGCGTCGAGACGTGCCTTGCAATGCTCAACAGACACACAAATGAAGAAATTTTGAACCTAATTTTTACCTGCGATGAAAAATAGATTCTGTTTGATAACCGGAAGCGCTCAGCAAGTTGGTTGGATCCTGCTTCAGCACCTAAACAATGCCCTAAACGAAAACTTACCCCTAGAAAAGTGATGGTCACTGTTTGGTGGTCTAGCGCCGGTGTGATTCATCACAGCTTCTTACCAAACGGCGTGAGATTTACTGCAGATGTGTGCTGTGAAGAACTGAACACAATGATGGAGAAGCTGGCGCATCTCTAACCAGCATTGGTCCATCGCTCGTCTCCGCTGCTCCTGCACGACAACGCGCGACCTCATACTGCACAGCAGACGGTCTCCAAGTTGCAAGAACTGGGGTTGGAAGCTCTCCGTCATCCTCCCTACTCAGCAGACCTTGCGCCTAGAGACTACTACTTTTTCCAGAATTTGGATAACTTCTTGGCGGGAAAAAAATTCAATACCCGAGAGGCAGTACAAAATGCCTTTGAAGAATTTGTTGCCTCCCATCCAGCTGATTTCTTTAAGAAGGACTCAATAAACTGCCACTGCATTGGCAAAGATGCATTGATTGTATGGGTGATTACTTCGATTAATACAAATAAAAAATACATGAAAAAATTTCGTTTAAATTTTTTCATACAAAACGGCAATTTCATAGGTAAAGACATATTATTACGTGTGTGTTTAATAAAGAATAAAGAGTTTTATGATTCAATTGTTTTAGTAAGTTATTAAGTAAAATATTTGATAGAATAACGATTTATTATTGTAAACGGTAGGTAGGAAATATGGTAAATAAAACAACCTTTAAGTGTGGTTGAAAATATATTATGCTATTGTATTGATTCCGCCGATTCGATTACTAATTATTTCCCATTGACAAAAGTATCTAATACCTACTATATAATAGCTAATTGAATAAATATAATAGCTTATATAATTAAAATAAAACAAAGTACAATTACAAGTGCAATTTAGTTAATACAAGTTATTTTAAATGGATTATATAAAATGTTATTTTAAATGACAAACTGCTAACTGATTAATAGTGTGATATCTATTAGTTTGTTAGAAAATAGTTAAAGGTTTCATTAAGTATGGCTTCTCTTCCACATAAAATAGAATACAATATAGGTATTAGGGTTCCATGTCACAGTGATAAATATTTTGATAGTGTAAGTATTTTTTAAAGTGGTTCTGTAATTTCAGAGTTTATCCATTACAATGTGTGAGCTCCGTGGCCTAGTGGGTAGACCATTTGATTCGCACTCGAGAGAGTGGAGGTTCGAAGCCCAGGTTGTGGCGTGTACCAATAAGACTTTTTCAGATCTCAAGTACATTATACGGATGCTCTAACGGTGAAGTAAAACATCGCTAGGAAACCAGCACTTGGTGTTACGGGTAATAGTAAATAAAAGAGGTATTACCGTGACAAATATATTAAATTAAGAGGTCGTGGGCAGAAGACCGAACGATCTGATTTAGCCTCTTGGTGTCTGTGGGAATCGAAGGGGCTTTGGTTAAAGCCCACGTGGTTACGTGGGCACTTAGCTGGGTCCAGGAGTGTAGCACGTGGCGAGAGCAAGTTGGGGCTCCAAAGTCCGGTAGCGTCTCTCTGTTCACCGCGTCGTAGATCGTCCAAGGGGCGGTGCAGATTGATTCCAAAACCAGTCAGTTCAGTCCGGAATATCTAACGGTACTCAGAAATCCGGATGTGGGAAAATAGCCATAAGTCCTTGTAAAACGGTGCCTTAAGCCCGGTGTATAGATCCCTGGAAAATCCATTAATACGTGTGGATAGGAGTCCCATAGCCGGTGTGATCTTAACCCCAAACGATCAAAATCACGGACTGTGTGACCATCACAAAATAAAGGGTATGCAAAATAAAAGATGATATACAAGAATAATTAAAGTATGGATACAAACATCCTACTATTATATCAATGCAAAAACGGAAAGAAGAGCACGTAGTTTGGCCAATCAAATTTTGACAACTAATTTTACAAACTGATAATTTACATGGAAAAATAATGTGTTTTATTACAAGCGTGATTTACGAAATAAAACTTCACAACACAGACTTAAACTCACCGTGAAAACGGGATCAAGAAATATAACGACAACATAATTATTGAGTCTATAGAAATTTTATTCTAAAAGGAAAACGTCAATCGAAGAAGTGCCATCTATTTTCTTCGTCTTCTTTTTATAAACTTTTGACAACTAAAAAACTAAAGCGTGTACGATAGTACATAAGAGATAAATAAAATTCTTAATACTTTAATTAATTATATTCAGGTTTTACAACTTTAAAATAATACTATACAAAAAAGCCAATTAAAATGTGAGTATCCACGAGTAGGGTTTAGCAGTACCTACTGATCGGGATCAGTAGGTACTGCGCTGCAGGCAGCCGGCGTCAGTCGATGCACAGTCCCAGTTCGTATGCGCTCTCGGATGTGTGAGGTTGCTGTGGCGCGCCGCGCTGTGACCCTGGAATGGAATGTTTCGATCTTTTGTATTATCGAGAAATTACACTTGTAGGTATATACCTATAGTGAGGGAATGAAATATAACTATGCAAAGCCTTTGAATCACTAGTAATGTAATTTAGGATGTGAAATATATTGAAATAGTGGAATGTGAAATTATTTTAAATATTCTGTATCACTATTAAAGTTGCAAATTGAAATGAAATGTGATAAGTGATTTTATAATGTAATATAATGAATTGATGCGCGTGCGCAGGTAACCATAAATAACCTTAAATATTAGGCCAAATTGGTTCAGCAATTTTTTAATAAATTTGAATGCAGGCAAATAGTTACGATTATATTGTAATTTAGACTTTCAAGTCGCAAAAACGCATTCACGCAAGGGTTTAGGGAATCTGAAAGCGACAAATAAGGTCTTGACTTTCAGATCACCAAGTAGACAAATATGCAAAATAGGCAAATTGAAAACGAATGGTTGTTTAATAATTATGAATTTAGACTTTCAAGTCGCAAAAGTAGGCATAAATGTAAAAAATAGACAGTCGGAAAGCGACACTCAATAGTCTTAGACTTTCGACCGCAAAAGTAGGCAAATATGCAAAAATAGGCGCTTTGAAAGAAAATGAACAATTATAAATGATGAAGAAATGTACCTAAATGCATTTACGAGCTTCAACAATTATTTCAAAATCATATATAATGTGGGTGAATATGGTGATGAGTGAATAAAAAAGGAACGGACTCACTTTATTTCGGTGAAAATACCAAATCTTCTTCTTAATCCCTTATATTTGTTGGATATTATCATAAATATCCAATAGATCTCAATTAATGGTTAAATATTGCCTCTTCGTTGGCTGAGAATGACTCGGCAAAATGGCTGGAACTTTCCAGTGACTTCGATCCGATGCTTTGTACTTACTGAAAATCAAGAAATCTTCTTTTTTTACGGTCGCCACTTTATGTACGATAGTACATAAGAGATAAATAAAATTCTGAATACATCAACTAATTATATTCAGGTTTTACAATATTAAAATAATACTATATAAAAAAGCCAATTAAAATGTGAGTGTCCACGAGTAGGGTTGTAGGCGTAGTAGTTTTGCGTCGGGTATCGCCGCGAACATTCCCGTGCGTGTGCGTGGGACAAAAGAGCGCCGTCGGACGCGCTCGTATGGGATCTCGCATATGTTCGGCGCTAACGCGCGAAAAAAGCGTAAGGAGAAAAGTCCACAAATCAAAATAAAATATATTATATTAATAATCAATATATTATGTAATATAATAATGCGATTCTACTGTATTTTAATCATTATTCAAAATTAAATGATTATTTTTTAAGATTTAAGACGGAAGTAAAATCGATCTACGAAACAAATATTAAATCAAGGCTAACGCCATTTTAGTAAGGACGTGCGCCGATAGATGGCGCTAAAGCCTCTGAATAACTAATTTTGAGAATTAGTAACGAGATAAAGACATAAAAAAACAAGAAATTACAAACACAACTACAAATTACACAACTATCTTTATTAATTATTTAAAAATAACACAACCAATCTTATATATCATTAAATCAAACAACTTACATGAGTTTTGCGCACCCTAAACTTAAGAACTTATGAACTTACAAGAAAATTATAATGTAAAAACGAAACCTAATTACTAAATCACAACACCGTAACGCCTATGACTAATTCCGCACCGAGTGACAGCTGACGAGCAAATGAACGAGCCAAGGGCGTGTCCATCATTTTATAGTCCTCTTTCAAGGACTCTTCTTTATTTCTTACACGGCCTCTCCTGACAGGGAGTCGTCCTCGACGACAGCTGGTTGGCATCCATGGGAATCCGGGTCAAAAGCTTCAGTAACATTGGTGTCGGCGGAGTCAAGCAACGGCATTGGGAGCGCTTGACTGGGACCGGCCGTAGGGGTTGATCGATCTACAGCCAAGTTATCGTCCTCATTGTCTGAAAAATAACACAACATCCATTGAGTTATATGAGCTTAAAAACTGTAACTGATAGGTATACAGTTTCTCAAAAATTTAATAAAAATTTACTGGTGACACACGCCTTTTTAGTGACATAACAGGCGCAACATATGTACTAAAGAAACATTAAAACTAATCCATACTACTTGCGACTAACGCTGGTGGCGCGACACACGCTGTTTCGTGTTTAAGCGACAAACGCCATCCGAACTACTATCGACACACGTTAGTAGTGCGACACACGCTATTACGGGTTTTAGCGACAAACGCCATCCGAACCAACTATCGTCATACGTTAGTGGTGCGACACACGCTATTACGGGTTTTAGCGACAAACGCCATCCGAACCAACTATCGTCATACGTTAGTGGTGCGACACACGCTATTACGGGTTTTAGCGACAAACGCTATGAAGCTGAACACTATCCAGCAATTTACTTACCATCAAAGTACGACAAACACGTCTCTGGACACCACTCGCCTTTCCACGGCACCATGTACTGTGCAGCCGCTTGTGTCGTCTTTCCGTAGCCACCAGCCAACGGTTTTAGCTCATAACGACCTCCAGGTAACACCTTGGTGACTTTATATGGGCCTCTCATTCCAGGGTCTAGTTTACCTGCGGACTGAGAATATTTAATCACGAAGGCAAGATCGTTCAACTTGTATTTCTTAGGGCACTGTCTACTACAATTGACAAGCCCATCCTGTTTTTTACGATTTTCTTCCAATAAATCAGAAGCTCTTGTCCTACATAACTCCCGCCAGGCTTCCCTGTTCGGTCTGGTGTTATCGATTGCTAGATCTCGGATAACAGAACGAATTAGAGGTGTTGTACCTTCCACTCCTACCAATAGGTTCAGTGGCGATGTTTGTGTACTCTTCTGGCGCGTCACGTTCAGTATCAACTGCAGTCTCCAAAGAGTCTTTGACCATTCTGAGTGCAGGCTTGCTTCAATTCTTAGCATATTAAGAAGTGTTCGTACATACCTCTCAACCTGCCCATTCGCATGGTGCATCTCGGGCGTGACATAGTGTATTTCTGATCCCAGTTCACGAACCCATCCTACAAAATCTCTGGACTCAAACATACGACCTCTATCCGTGACCAACATATTGGGAGAACCAAAAAGTGAAACGGCATTGGCTAAACAATTTTTAAGTTCCGTTGAATCTTGTCGTCGCATAGGATAGAGTAGACAAAATTTTGTGAAAGCGTCTACAAGGACAAGTACAAATTTGTATCCCTCTGAAGGTGGTAAAGGGCCAAGCGCATCGATGTGGATGGTGTCGAAAGGGAGCGACGGCTTCTGCCATGAAGTGATGCTTTGTAGGGGCTGCCGTGGTACCCGTTTTTTCGAGACACACACCAGACAGTGAGCTATATATTTAATCACAAACTGTCTCATACCTGGGAACCAGAAGTGTTTGTGTATAAGATCGAGGGTTTTTTCAGCACTTATGTGCTGGTGCTCGTCATGAAAAAGTCTTAGTAGACTCAGCCGATGACCTTTGGGGATATAACATAAGAATCTTGATTCCTCACCCGTGGGACAATATTTGTAGCAAAGTAGACCATTACGTATCACGTACCGATCTGCATCTAGCTTACCTTCCTGCAGTTGAATCATGAGATCCTGAGTCTCATTATCAGCGGACTGAGCAATTTGTGCCCAGTTTCGTGGTCGGGAAATCTGGTTGACGTGTACTGGGTTGCGGCTTAAATAGTCTACATGTGGCATCCTGCTTCCTTGCCTGTACTCAATGGAAAACTGAAAGTCCTGCAAGTATAGCCACCAACGAGCCACGCGCGGCAATAAATCTTTTTTTCGTTCTGTTGACTTCAAAGCGTTGCAGTCGGTCACTACTTTAAATTGGAGACCGATCAGATAATGCCGAAAATGCTGTAACGTTTTGACGACTGCTAAGGTTTCCAGTTCGTAAGAATGGTATCTAACTTCGGCGTTTTGTGTGACCTTGCTAAAATATTCGACTACATGTCTACTGCCATCTGGATGAATTTGTAATAAGATACCACCGTACCCAGCACTACTTGCATCTGTATGTACTTCTGTTTGGTAATTACGGTCAAAAATAGTCAGAACTGGTTTGCTAGTTAACGTCTTAATAATTTCCTTGCGCATATTTTCTTGTTCTAAACCCCAATTAAAAGTTATACCTTTTTTTGTTAGTCGTGACAAACATGCCGTTTTGGTTGCGTAATCTTTAATATATTTGCGGAAATACCCGGCAAGACCTAAGAATTGTCTGACTTGTTTAACGTTCTGCGGAACAGGGGATACTTTAAGTGCTTCAACTTTACGGGGGCTCGGTCTTACCTGACTCTTGCTTATTACTCGTCCTAAGTACTCAATTTCGGTTTTAAGGAACGAACATTTTTTTAAATTAATTGAGAAACCAGCTGTGGTTAAAATGTGCAAAACTTCGTGAAGCAGGGTTATCCCTTCGAGTATAGTGGAGCTCATAAGGAGCACGTCATCTATGTAGACAAGCACCCGCCCCGCATCAAGGAGACTCCTCAGAGTTTTATTGATTATTCGCTGGTAAACTATTGGCGAATTAGTTAGGCCGAAGGGCATTTTAAGGAATTCGTAATGACCCTCCGGCGTGACGAATCCAGTGTAATGCGAACAGTTTCTATCAATTTTAATTTGATAGAAACCTGTAGCCATGTCTAGACTAGTGAAATATTTGTAGCCACCCAGTCTGTCTATTTGGTCATCTATTAGGGGAAGAGGGTACCTATCTTTAATAGTTATCCTATTAAGGGCGCGAAAGTCCACACACATTCGATCGGAACCATCTTTCTTTTTTACTAGGATTATGGGACTTGCATATTCTGACTGAGATTCCCTAATAATGCCCTTATCTAATAGATCTTTAATTATTTCCCTGACTTTTAATTTCTCTTGATGAGAGAGTTTGTAGGGGCGATAAACAACCGGTTCAGAGCTAGTCAATTTAATATTCATCTCACCAGTATTAACAGTGGTAGATGCTGTACCCGAAATGAAAAAATCTGAATATTTGTTTATCACCTCTATCAAACAGTTATAATCGTTACCAGAGAGTGGCGTATCTAAGGACAATGGCTGAGCACAGCACACCTGATTAATACTGTTTGGCTGCGAGCGTGAAAGATATTGCCTATCTCTAGTACGTATGTAAACCACCCCATCACGATTTAGAATATCTGTTCCAATAATTATGGATGTATTCATACAATACGATGGTACTACTACAAAATCCGCTTCTAGTGAAATCTCATCAAGCTCAAGCGTAACTGTCACGAATGAAGTTGCTACGATTTCTTGGCTACCAATTCCTTTCAAAACACAATAAGTTCTTTTTGGTTGACAAGAAAGATATCGTAAAACATCGGATGATATTAAAGAAATATTAAGAGCACCACTATCTATGAGTACATCCATTGGTACACCCTCAATAACCGCAGTAATTATGTCTTTCGAAAAAGAATCACGATAGTCCTTGCATAAATTTATATTTCTTTCATTACGTACGTTATTGTCTGTTCTGTTTTTAACGAAACAATTACTTTCTAGATGGCCTGGTTTCTTACAGAATGAACAGAGAGGGCGAGGCTGATTTGTAAGTTGATCCTGTCTAGCACCTAATTTTGACCGTTTACAATCACGTCCAAGATGTCCCCTTATCCCACACGAAAAACATTTTAAATCTAACCTTTTTGGTAAGCTTTGAAAGGGACGCCTAATAGGTTGGTTACTAATCCGTGATTCCTGTTTACCTTTAACTGCCTTAACATAAATTGATAAAAATGAAACTAAACTATCCGCAGTAAGTTTCGCGTTGGCGGCAGCAGCACGGATCTGCGGATTATCTATTCCACGTATAACTATTAAAGTACGTAGCTCATCGCTTAGTCCTTCAATTACCCGCAAACGTAATAAAGATCGCCTAGCATAATCGGCATACGTAGCATATTTATCACTAGTAGCGTTCATAATGTCATAAAGCATATTAGCAAAATCTAACCGTTGAGGACAAAGGGGTTTAAACTCCTGTTTAAAATTTGACCATGTCCGGTCGTTCGTAACCCATTCCGATAGCCAAACGCGCGCGTCGCCCTTTAGGCAAGGTGCCACTCGTGACAGGCATTCACAGTCAGACCACCCATTAGTAGTGCGAGCCCTATCTACCTCCTCAAACCAGGCATCAAGGTTATTTATCGCGGGATCAAAACTTGAAATAAAATATTTGCCGGATCTATACGGCTGCAATGTTTTAAGAACTTCTAATAATTCCGTTGCACACGACTTGCGTTGCTCCGTACCTACGTTCACTCGATGCGAAGTACTACTATGAGCTCTCGCGGGTGATAAATTATTATCAACACAATTATTATCACTAGAAACGTTATGTTGATTAAAATCGCAATTTGAAACTAAAAAATCACTAGTATGTTCGACCGCCACACCCTTATTAATATTATCCAGTGCCGGCGTGACTGATGTGTGCGATTCGTTACTTTCTATAGCATCTAATCTTTGTAAAATCGTATTTAACGTGATTTGCAAACTTCCCTCACTAGTCGACGCCGACGCCGTATTGTTTTGTGTTCGCACGGGCGAGTGCACGCGCACTTGATAACTACGAGACCGGTGTCGATGCGAGCGCGAGCGACGACGGCGTTGTGATTCATACCGTGACCTACTTAAGTAATCGTCACGCTGACGGGAACGCGACCGTGTACTACGAGATTTAGAACGACTTCTACTTCGAGAACCGCTACGAGACCGACGGCAAGATTTATAGTAACTGCGCGGCATATTGCTTACAATATTTCAGACTACCCGCAAATTCACAATACAAAAACCAAAGTGCAAATACGTTAAAATAGTTGATAAATAAGATTGGTAATTAATTGAGAAACAATGTGAGCTTAGTTCTTTGTCCCACTTCTGATTTTGAGAATTAGTAACGAGATAAAGACATAAAAAAACAAGAAATTACAAACACAACTACAAATTACACAACTATCTTTATTAATTATTTAAAAATAACACAACCAATCTTATATATCATTAAATCAAACAACTTACATGAGTTTTGCGCACCCTAAACTTAAGAACTTATGAACTTACAAGAAAATTATAATGTAAAAACGAAACCTAATTACTAAATCACAACACCGTAACGCCTATGACTAATTCCGCACCGAGTGACAGCTGACGAGCAAATGAACGAGCCAAGGGCGTGTCCATCATTTTATAGTCCTCTTTCAAGGACTCTTCTTTATTTCTTACACTAAAATAATTAAGGATACAAATCATAGATAACGCGAGTAATGCCGAAATAATTGATTTTACGGAGAGGAAATGTAACTACGTTACAATGGTTGGCCCCAGAAGTATTGGGCAGTCATTCCTCTGGACTAGGCTGACTATGTTGTGAGAATGCCGTATGTGCTTGGATACGACATTTAAAAACCGACTGTCCCAGGCACTACATTATTTTAAAAGTGGCTACTTCGCTCGGAGAATACTGTATAAATCATCTAATAACGGATGAAAAGGCCTAAGGTTTATTTATCCATTACAATATATATATATATATATATATATATATATATATATATATATATATATATATATATATATATATATATATATTATATATATATATATATATATATATATATATATATATATATTATGTTAGGTTTACAAGTTATTATTTTGAAAGAGTACACAATTTTCTTTTCTTTTTTACAGGTTTTTTACTTAGGATATCATTTTTCCTTTTAATATAATTGTTTAGTTAAATATGTTCCTGTTTTTATTCAATTATACATTATTGTACTTAAGGTATTCTGCTGAAACCTATCTAATTCTGTTGATGACTTGCATGTCTTATTATGTTTATCAGAAAATTCAGGAACATTAACCGTAACGTCAACATTAAGCTGGCAAAACTCTCAGTTTTGATTCAATTTCAAACTATTGTTTCATTGAAATTAAATCCTGTGACCCAGCCATGCCTCTATATTTTCTATACTATCAGTTTAAATTGTACAAAAAAATTAAAGTTCAATTCATTAACACAGTAATCTGTTAATCGAATAAGAATTTATGTAGAGTGACTAAATGCTAAATGTGTTTATTTGGTCAAGTAATTCTAAAACTTGTTCCAATGGTCTAACCGCATAATAATTTATTCAAAAATTATAATTTTCCAGTTTAGGTGAAAGAGGAGACATGTAAATATTGTATAAATGTTTATCGTTATAAATGTCTAAATAATAATATATTTGAAAACTCTTACCCTGTTATAATGTGGTAAATTATTATATTGCAAACCAAGTGTAAGCACGGCATTATGGACATGACTGTTCAATATATTTAATGTTAATTGAACATTTTGATGTTCAATTAACATTAAATATATTGTGTGATTGTGATTCAATGTTAATGGATGTTGTTAATGGACAATGTTAATGGATTCAGAGGCTGTTTAATGTGTATATATTACGAAATTATTTTTTTAAAGTAATAAATAGTTTTTAAATTGTTGAAATTAGCTACTTCAGTACATGTATGTAGTATGTAGGTCAATTGATCAAAGTTTGGATTGATTAATATTTTTTTTGGTTATGCCAATTATTTCTAATGCGTTTCAGGAAAACCTGACAATACAATTACTACAAATACAACTACCTACATCTTTCTTTTTAACAATTCCCCTTTTTCCACATAAATCAGATAAACAACTAAATAATACACTATAATCTTTAATCATGTGTTTTTTCTCATATTCACTTATTCACTTTCCACTTTTTTCATGAATAGTAGATTCTTAACGCCTACTTTCAATACGTAATCGCTTATGTTTCTACACTTTCCCTTCTATGTATGGGTGCACTTAAATAACTGAGGCAATCAGGAAACACAGATGGTATGGCACCAGGGATGTTAACGAAGTTTTAATAAGTCCACTAGGTACTATTTTCCTTCCAGCATTCTCGTCATACTCCTCAACAGTGCGGTGGATACGCCCTTTTCCATAAAATAGAGTTCGCAAACCTGTAATTAATAATAAAGGAACTAGAATAATTATACTGTAACTAGACTGTATCATTTTTTTATAATATTACTTAAGCAAAATATAGCTTACTCTTGAATGTTTGCTTGGTTTGAAAATGTTCTTTTCTATCAGCGCGTCCATTTTTTCTTCAAAACTTCGTTTTTAGGAAACGAACATGCAACATGTTTGTTGCCGCTTTTGTATTTAATGTATGTGTGTTGTAATGTATGTAATGTAATTGGTTTTGCATGTGGGTACGCAACATTTATAAACCATTATACTAGCCTAATTTGCAGACGTCAACGAGTTGCCATTAATAATAATGAATGAATTAAATTAACTAAATTACTATCTAAACTATATAAAGGTATAAGTTATTGTCATAATGAAAAATAAAAAAGGGCTATAGATAAAAAACTGAATCTAGGTCGGAGGCTGCGGGTGGAGTAGGTATCTAAGAGGCTGGCAGCAATGCCTCGCTGTATCGCTAAGCTGATACGTTGGTCGAGGTAAGCGTCAGCCTTAGGGTCATTAGTTTTTTCAACCATTATTTTAGCCAAATCTCTAAAAAAATGCTTGGCACTGGGGCCTAAAGGACCCATAGTTTCGACTCTAAAAGACAGAAAAATGTAACCATCGCCAATGGATTCATATTTCCGCTTTTTGTTGGTCTCGCTGAGTGCAGCTGCCGCCCCCGCCACCCTTGCAGTGGCCGCTATGTGTGAAGCCGCCAGCGTATCCACGCAGGTAGCGTTCACACCAGCGGCCTCCCACGGCTCCACGGACTTGGGATCATGTCATTGGGTCTCCTGCCGTCGTCACGTGCAATACCGATCAGGCTCAAGTGTGGGCGGAACATTGACGGTGGCAAGAGCTCTGCGGATGACGTCATTTATGGAGGCATGGCGGGACTGGCGGCCAGCACTGGGGCGGCAGGACAGTATATGGTGTCCTTGGCGGTCCACCGTGGTACCACAATGGCAGCGATGGGGCTCGTTAGTGGCGGTTCCTAAACGACGAAAGACTGACTGATAAAGTGAAGGTGTGGTTATCCAACAGAGTTACGATATTGAATTACGGGAGTGCCTAGAGCCAGTACCCCGATTCCGGCTCAGTGGACGCTAGAGACGGGCGCGATCAGCAGGAGAGGAGCAGTTTAACAGGTCGGATTGTGCCAAATTAAGAAGGTGTTCATCCCAATTCTTTTGTATGTTGGGATGGACTGGAATTTCGCCTAGGTAGACTCCACACCCAGTATTAACAGCTTGCGTAATGAGTCAATACCCACGCAGCCTAATGAATTTGTAATGATTTTTGTGAAAAGTGGATGGATGCTATGAGCAGATGACAAAAAAGCAAGTAGAGACACACTGAACACCTTCCTGATATCCAACTCTCTGAACCGAATAAAGTCAAAACTCGCAAAGGGGGCGAGCTGATCCCCATCAGTTCTCCAATTTTGGGTGGAAGAGGAAAGTATTTGGAGCGGATTTGAAGGGTATGGAGGTGGGCCTTGGTCCAAAGGTTCGAAAAGCCCTGAGAGAGTGATTGAATGAGCTGAACGTGTTTGAGCGGAGATATTACTCTTTCATCTAGAGTCAGCTCGGGGAGAGCTGTGAGCGGACAGCCAATGAGAAAGTGGCCGGCAGTAAGGGGCTGATAGTCCGTGTGAATTCCTCGAAAGGGTGGTGTTGTTCACTGAAAAGACAGTATAGAAGTTGCTTTGTGGATTTAACATTAATCTCATGGATGCCTCCCATCCATGGGGCTTTAGGCGGATTGAGTAACCAAGTTATATTTTGAGTTGAGAGTTTATGAGAAATGGCGTCCTTATTGTCATTGAGAAATTGTTGTATCTCTATGTACATGATTCCTAGCTCCTACATAATTTTGCCACAATCTGAACGTATCAATACCGGAAGTCCGCAACGTGAGCAGAACGTTGTAACGTTGCAATAAACGCTTCGGCAGTGAGCGATGAGACTGGTTCTAAGTGAACCGCCTTTGTAGTGCGGCAAATAAATATGCAAAAATATCCCTTAATTAACTTAACATTACGTAATTGACTTGATTTGAGCAGAAACGGTCCGGCGAAATCCGTTGATACGTGACTAAATACGGGCTGAGGTATGACTCTATCAGCTGGCAGGTCAGCCATGACAGGTACTTTGGGCTGAGCGTGGCCACGGAAACATCTTATGCATTTAAACATTCTGTGCCTTATAATGCGGCGGGCAGATAATATCCAAAATTACTGACGTAAAATAGCATGTAGCGTGTCCGTACCAGGGTGGCAGTGTATGCGATGATAGTGATCTATTATGAGGTCTACGAGCGGACTAGAACTAGGCAAAATGAATGGGTGTTGAGCATCGTATGTGAGGTCCGAACGAGTGAGTCTACCTCCTACTCTGAGGAGACCGTCCTGCGTAAAAGGCGACAAACGTTGTAGTCGTACTGTGCAGATTCTATCGGTTTGCAGGCGGTGAATATCCTCTGAGAATGCATTCTTCTGTACAGAGCGGATCCAGAAAAGCAATGCTTCTCTACGTTCACTTACGGTTAGAGGGCCTAGTTGTCGCAAGTTTGAATTTAGTTTACAGTTACGAATGAATCGCCTCATGTAGGCACTGGTTATTTTTTCCCTGCAAGTCCTGCAGAGACACTCAAGACAAGAGCCCTGGCAAGTCTTGTTGAGTATGAGCTGAAGGCATCTTGGGCCAGGTATCCTCTGGCAATTTGAGCCATGGGGGAGACCACCATAAATCATGAGCGGAGAGAGCTTGAGCTTATAATCCTCTGCTTGCACAGTCAGCAGGATTTAATTGGGAAGGTAGATGACTTGACGTGAATTTGAGTTAATTTTTGTTACTCTATTTGATTCAAATGTTTGTGATGACAAACGACACAAACAAACAAACGATGGGGCGGAGTTTTATCCATGCAAGCACTATGGTACTATCTGACCAACAAACGTGATGTGTAATTGTGAGATGAGCAGACAATTTTTGGGAGACAACACGCAAGATGAGCTGAGATAATAGAGTTGCAGCAGACAACTCTAATTTGGGGATTGTGAGTTTATTTTTAATCGGTGCGACTTTAGATTTAGCAGTTATGAGGTGAACGTTAACAGATCCATTGTGAGCTGATTCTTGTAAATATATGACTGCAGCAAAACCACTTGCCGAAGCATCTGCGAAGCCGTGAAGTGAGTATGTTGAATTGAATTTGTGTGGAGTGACATGTCTGGGAAAATGTATATTTGAGATGTACGGAAGATCATTAGAGATGGAGACTCTGCACTGATGTCAAAGTCTTTAGGCATTTTGCATTGATCGTCTGGAAATCTTTGCAAGAGCTGAGGTGTGTTTGATATCCATTTACTAAGTTTAAATCCACTGAGTGATAACAGATCAGTGAGCTGAGTTTAGAGTGCTGATGCTTCTTCTATGGTATCATGGCCGCAAAGTTTATCATCCACGAAAACAAATTTGCGCAAAATTTGGGCAGCACGAAGATAGCGATGACCTTCATCTTCAGCTAATTATAATAATGTGCGGATAGCATGATATGGACTTGAGCGCAATCCGTATGTAACAGTGTTGAGTGCATATGTGAGCAGAGGACGATCTGGAGACGATCGCCAGAGTATGAGCTGATAGTATCTTTGGTCTGGTCTTAAGAGAATATTTCTAAACATCATTTTTATGTCGGTGCTGAATACTATACGATGTGCGCGGAATGATATAATAATATCTACAATGTCTCGTTGAAGTGCTGGACCTGTGTGCGGGCAATCGTTAAAACTGACTCCATTGGATGACTTACAACTGCCATCAAATACTGTGCGGAGTTTGTCAGTACCTGATTTGAAGACGCCATGATGAAAAATATAATAATGAGGTTTATGAGTAAATGTAGACGGATGACACGGTGTCATGTGTCCTAAGTTTATGTATTCGTTCATGAATTCTATAT
Source organism: Phengaris arion (assembly GCA_963565745.1). Lineage (NCBI taxonomy): Eukaryota > Metazoa > Arthropoda > Insecta > Lepidoptera > Lycaenidae > Phengaris > Phengaris arion. The sequence continues at coordinate 27,444,576 of OY751433.1, forward strand.
ATTCTTGTCGCAGTGTGTGATCGGATTGCAACCGTTTTTCTAAATTGAGAACTCTACGTAGAGCAATAGCATGAGTACTACCTAACACGGGTGCATCTGATAAGAAAGGAAGAGTCACCATGTGACGGCCTGAATCGTCACGAATGGTGGTTGAGCTGAATATGTGTTCACATTGCTCGTGTAGCAGGTTTGAATGAACAGAACGAGGCTGGGGTTCTTCCGACTCCCAGAATCTTTCCAGGCTTTTGCAAAATATATCATGAGTAGAATGAGCAGAATGTGTTGAGTGAGCCGACTGAGAATAATGAGTAGTAGTAATATGAGCAGAGTTAACTTGAGCTACAGATGAATCGCATGAGTGTTCAACGAGTCCTATGAGTACCTTCCCAATTAAATCCTGCTGACTGTGCAAGCAGAGGATTATCAGCTCAAGCTCTCTCAGCTCATGATTTGTGGTGGTCTCCTTCATGGCTCAAATTGCCAGAGGACACCTGGCCCAATGGCCCTGGCTCAAGTATCAACGGATTTCGCCGGAACGTTTCTGCTCAATTCAAGTCAATTACGTAATGCTAAGTTAATTAAGGTATATTTTTGCATATTTGTTTGCCTCACTACAAAGGCGGTTCACTTAGAACCAGTATCATCGCTCACTGCCAAAGCGTTTATTGCAACGTTACAAAGGTTCTGCTCACGTCGCGGAATTCCGGTATTGATACGTTCAGATTGTGGCACAAATTATGTAGGAGCTAGGAATCATCTACTAGAGGTACAAAAATTTCTCAATGACAATAACGACGCGATTTCTCATAAACTCTCAACTCAAAATATAACTTGGTTACTCAATCCGCCTAAAGCCCCATGGATGGGAGGTATCCATGAGATTAATTTTAAATCCACATAGCAACTTCTATACCGTGTTATCGATGAACAACACCTCACTTTCGAGGAATTCCCACGGACTATCAGCCCCTTACTGCCGGCCACTTTCTCATTGGCCGTCCGCTCACAGCTATCCCCGACCTGAACCTAGATGAAAAAGTAATATCTCCGCTCAAACGCTTTCAGCTCATTCAATCACTCTCTCAGCGCTTTTGGAACCTTTGGACCAAGTCATACCGCCATACCCTTCAAATCCGCTCCAAATGGCTTTCCTCTTCCTCTCCACCCAAAATTGGAGAACTGGTTCTGCTCAAGGAAGGCAATTTGCCTCCTCTACAATGGAAGATGGAAAGAATCTCACGTCTGCTACCTGGAAAGGATGGAGTCATCAGAGTTGTGGACTTGGACACCACTCAAGGCCAGCTGCGGAGGCCTGTTGGCAAGATCGCCCGGCTCCCAACGGATTCTGCTCAGGATGGGGCTCAGCTCACCGCCTGTGCCCCCCCAATGTTCGCGCCAACACTAGCGCGACGTATATAATGAACAGGACATTCAAAATCAGCCAATCACGACCCGAGTATGGCCGACTGACTCGAAGGCGCTGTCAGAGTGACGTAGCACTTGCAATTGGAACCCCTTCCGTGCCGGATGCATTTTCAGCTCAGCCCGAATCCTAGTGAACACGAACGCGTGTGCGCATATTTATTTGTGGTCGTTAATATAATAACAAATTCGCCGGCGAACCGCGATAAATCTAATCCGCTTAAAAATAATCCGCTTATCAGCTGTGTAATATAGTGAGAAGAAACCTCCGCCCAGATCCAGAACCAACAGCTCATCGATAAGGTCAGTCCCAGTTGTCTCCAACCTTCACGTTAACCTATATACCTACGTCCCTCACCTCAAAGTCGCATGTGTAAGTCCTAGCTTACACATTCCTATAAAAAAGAAATCAAGTCACCTAAGGTGGGCAAAGTGTCCGAGGTGCCGTATCTTCTTTCGAACAGTGTGCGGAGCTCGCCTCGTAATTTTCTAACTACAATGGATACAATTGATACAAGCGTATGCTTGATCGAATATGAATATTAGGTAGGCCGAGTATTATATCAACAAACACATCAATGAGAACACGGCGGTTTTCATACCTACGAGTACGTGTGAGAATATCGAGCGCGACGCTGATTATATCATTTGTGATTTTAACATGCGCAATCATGCTGAGCGCCTCCCTCGATAGGCAAGACAAAAGGTAGTGCAGCTTAACTGCATCTGTAAGTGACGTCATGTCGTCTGTAAGACTCCTAAAAATCGTAATAATATTAATAATCTTTAACACACAAAAGGCAAACTGGATTAAGTTTCGTGAGAAACTGACCCAGCTGATGTCAGACAGACAATTGACTCAACAAGCGATGGACTCAATACACAGCACACAACAAATAGAGGAAGCAATAGCTATCTATTGCTATATAGATACACGGAAGTCATAACACAGACATGCAGAGACACTATGCCAACCAAAAAACACACACAGAGATTCACCTTGTCGTGGTGGAATGATGAGCTCGCGCAGATGAAGAAGGAGGTCGCCACGAGGAAACGCAGGATCCAGTGTTCAGTAGCTACTTGAGCGACAGGAGTGTGAATGTTAGATATGCCGGTGTGGAAGTGAGCAGGGGGACCGACAAGGGGTGCGTACAGGGATCCATCGGTAGACCTATCCTGTGGAACCTCTTGTTGGACCCCCTGCTAAGGATGTTAGAGGAGATGAATGTGTACAACCAGGCGTTTGCGGACGACATCGTCTTAGTAGTCGAAGGAGATACGGCCCTCGAAATTGAGCTGAAAGCTCAAACACACGAAATATTCTTGGGATCGGGGAGCAACAGGAAGCCTCCACAAGGTGGGGGCGTTACAGTGAGACAAAATAGAGAAAGAGTAAAACAATACATCGATGTTATCCGCTTAACCCACACTGGTCTAAGTTTACAAGCAAAAACCATGCAGGTGGCATAATTTATAATTTACACAAATTATTCCAAGCTTACAAGGGGTAAGTAAGGGCATCATTGCTTTAGTAAAACAACTGTTTAAATCTTGATTCTGATTGAATCTTTAGTTTAGTACACAAAGTAAAAAAAGACGCTGTACACCTGTATTGCTCTAACAAATATAATAAGAATAAACTTAGATTCTGACACACTGAACGAGTAAATTATTACCTGCAGCTGGTAACCCTATTTAACTGACCTTTTAGCTGCACGGGTGCACATCGCACTCTCCTCATCGCCTATTCGTTCAAAAATAATTTATAAAAATAGGGTGGCAATCATTTTTTGTCTACATTTTTTTTGGAATGGTTCTTAGTTTAAATTAGTAAATGATGGCATAAGATAATTGTGAAAAATTCACTCTGTACTCAAGTATCTACTCTATTTAATATACTTAAGTTGTATAGTCTGTTTGTTCTGAAACGATAAATTAAGGCCGTAAAAGTAACAAATCTAATAATAATGAATCTAAATTCATTAATTAAATTAATCTACATTTAATCAAAATATAGCCATGTTGCCACGCCAGGTTCGCGTCATGTGTGAACTCGAGCATGATGTCGGAATACAACATGTCAGCTAGACTGATGGACCTGGACTACTGCACGCGCGAGCTGCAGGGTCACAAGCTTTACAGCTAATGGCCGAGCATTCATCGGGTTCCTTGCCGTTCTGGTGATTATGGCTATCATCAGCTCCGTGTTGGACTTGATGTTGTCAGACGACAGTAAGAAAGGTATAATAATAATTAGAGGTCCGGTCGCGCTGTGGTCGAAATTCATGCTTAAGACCTTGGACCATAATTCATATTTTAATTTTTAAGTTTCTACTTTGTTAGGGTTCTTAGATACGCAATAAAAACGTGTAAATTTTGTCTATGGAATGTGAAAGGTACTTTTACAATTGTGTCGAACCAACTCCTACTGTTAATTATATCAGAATAAGGACTTTATACAAACGTATGTTAGTGTGAGTGAAGTAGAAGTTGTAAGTAAGTGTTTATTGGAACGAAGTTCCTTATGGCGCGTTGCTAATTGTATTGAGGCTAGGCGGATTCAATTGGCACGACACTTTTTGCCACTCGAAATCACAATGTAATAACGACTATTAAGAATTATACAAAAAACGACCTTATCACCTTAACAATATTGTAGAATTTTGCAATACACATTGTGACTGTTATGACTGTTACATATTGTGACTAGTTAGCCGGGTCTTAGTGGGACGCTTGATGTTATTACTCAGTACGGAGCCGGACTTCGCGGCGGCAACACTGCGAGCAGCAACTATTTGTTTTGTATAATATAATATATTATATTTTTACAGATAAACAAAATTGAAGTGTCTGTTTGTAATTTCAAATTAACAGCTTTTATTTTCACTTAATGCATTTAAAAGTATGATCGGTACTTACAATAAAATATAAATTGTTAGCATTTTTCTGTCCGTCTGTCAGTCTGTGTGTTTGTTCTGGCTAATCTCTGTATATATATGATAGCGTCTTATTAAATAAAGTTAAAAATTATCGTAGGATAGGTTTATAAATTTGAATATTTGATTAAATAATTTGTTTCAACAAATAATTATTGTAATTAAAGTAAAATGTGTAATTTATTTAAATCAATTTTATAAATACTTAATCATAATTATTTAGCTAGATTAGTTTATTCGATTGTAATATAAGTCGATCAAAATACTACGCGCCCCTACCTCCCTACCTATCTACCATACCCTGCCCTATCCCTTCCAGTAACTTGTTTTGATCGCCTTATAAAAACTATGCCTGCCTGCAGTTTGATTCATTCGTGTTCGAACTCTAGTGAAATAAACATCTATTGTAAAGTGTTCCGTCGTATTTATTCATGGATCGTCACCACGCTCTAACATCAGAAGAAGCGGATGGACACGCCCCTAACCCGGATCCAGGCAACAGCTCTCCAATTTTACCACATGATGGTGTCCAAATACCATCATACTCCTCGAGTAATATCCGCAACGTCAACAATGAAGAATCTAACGAGCTTTCACTTCTGCGACTTCAAGTTCAATTATTACAACAACTTCTTGGCCAAAATAGGACAATGCCGTCATTCACCGCAAGCCAGAAATTGAGCGAAATCTACTTACCTGATTTCGACCCCGATAATTGTCAGCTGACAGTAGAGGAATGGTGCAAGCAAGTTGATTCCTTGATCAATCTTAGAGGATTTTCAACTACAACTGCAATGATGAAAGGATTGTCATGCCTTCGAGGGCGAGCGAAGCTTTGGGCTGATGCTAACGCTCACAAATACGCTACGTGGGCTGAAATAAAGAACGAATTACATACCCAGTTTATGGCGGAATCTCGATATATCCATTTCGTCAGTAAATTTCGTGAATATACATCTAATGTCGCAAAAAATTATGCCGAGTACGTGAGCGAAGCTTGGCGTCTCTTTTCAAGAATTTCCCCACATGCTTCAGAAGATTTAATGGTTGAAGCCGTCATATCAGGAATCCATCCGAAATTTATTCAATCAGAACTGCTGCGATCAGCTCCAAAGTCACAAGCCGAACTGATTGCTAATCTACGCAACTATAGAAAACGGCCTGCCGAGTTTTCATCAATTAATGAACCTTATGCGAAACATCCAAGAACCGACTTTACGTGTATGAAGTGTGGAAAACCAGGTCATCGAGCACGAGACTGCAAATCAATCTTTTGTGAGTTCTGCAAGCGAGGGGGTCATCTAACGAAGGACTGTCGCTCCAAACCAGCAGGCCCGAAGGTGGGAAGTAAAGGAGAATCCCAAGCTAACCTGGTTCAGCGCAACACACCTGGCAGTACGGAGATCAACATTGGTAATGTAACTCTTTCTTGTTTAATTGACACTGGTGCTGAATGTTCTCTTATTTCACAAAAGGCAGCTGGATCTGTCCCTGGTAAACGTACTACTGAAGTGCTTAGGTTGCGTAGTATCACAAATCAACCATTGTTATCTAACGAGGTTATTTATACTGTAGCTAGTTTAAACGGAGTATCATTTGACGTCAGCTTGCACGTTGTAGAAAAATTACCGTATTCTGTGATCCTCGGTATAGACACCTTAAAAACACCCGGTCTTAAAATTACTATGACGTCAAAAGGAATAGCCGTTGACAGGGAACTAAACATATGTTATTTTTCCTCTCATAATTCTTTTGATTCTATTGACCCTGACCTAACTGACAATTACCGGACTCAACTCAATGAGATAATTGTTAAGCACAAAGATAGTTTTGGCATGAATACCTCTATTCGCAAAATAACAACTGGAATTTTGTCAATCCGATTGAAAGACCCCAATCGCATAGTTCAAAGACGACCTTATAGATTAGCTCCCGTCGAACGAAAAAAGGTCAAAGAAATTATTGAAGACCTAAAAAATAAAGGTATCGTTAGAGATAGCTGTTCTCCATATTCTAGCCCCATTCTTCTAGTAAAAAAGAAAAATGGTACAGATCGTCTTTGTGTTGATTATAGAGAGTTGAACATGAACACCGTAAGAGACAATTACCCCCTTCCTTTGATCCAAGATCAAATTGATAAGTTAGGAAAAGCTAAATATTTTACAAGCCTAGATATGGAATCCGGCTTTCACCAAATTACCATTGAAGAACAATCAATAGAAAAAACAGCTTTCGTGACACCCGATGGTCAATTTGAATATTTAACAATGCCTTTTGGATTATGCAATGCCCCTTCCGTGTACCAGCGAGCTATCAATAAAGCTCTTGGAGACTATAAAGACTCAATCGCTCTTGTTTATATGGATGATGTCCTTATCCCTTCAGAAACTGTAGAAGAAGGCCTGAATCATTTAGAGTTAGTTCTCGAACGATTGTCTGCCGCAGGTTTCTCATTAAACATTTCCAAATGCAAATTTTTGAAAAACTCCGTTGAATATTTAGGAAACATTATTTCTAATGGTGAGGTTATGCCTAGCCCTAATAAAATTAACGTTCTTGTTAACTCTCAACCTCCAACATGCGTTAAACAGTTGCGACAATTTAATGGACTCGCTAGTTATTTTCGTCGTTTCATCCCCAATTTCTCTCAGAAAATGGCACCCCTCTATCAATTAACAAAAAAAGATAGCACCTGGAATTGGACCAAAGCACACGAAAATATAAGACAAGAGATAATAACCTACTTAACATCAGACCCAATACTGTCCATATTTAATGACGAACTACCTATTGAAGTTCACACTGATGCCAGTTCCCTCGGTTTCGGAGCAATGCTAATTCAAATTGAAAATTCCCGCCGCAAAGTTATTTCTTATTACAGTGTGCGTACAACCGAACCAGAATCCAAATATCACTCTTACGAACTAGAAACTCTCGCAGTTGTAAAAGCTTTAAAACATTTTAGGAATTTTGTGTTTGGTAGACAATTCACGGTGGTCACTGACTGTAACGCCCTTAAGGCAAGTCGAACAAAAAAGGAACTGACACCACGAGTGCATAGATGGTGGTCCTTCTTACAAAGTTTTGAATTCGACATTAAATACAGAAAAGGTGAAGAAATGTCACATGTAGATTTTTTGAGTAGAAATCCTCTTGTTAATATGCTTTCTAAAGATTCATCTTGGATTGTCGTAGAACAGAAAAGAGACTTTGATTTAAATAAAATAAGAGAGTCAATAATTAACAAAGAAGACCATGACAAAAAATACTCAATGAAAAATGATATCTTATACATAAAAATTCAAAATGATAAAGGAAACTCATGCAATAGAATAATTATACCAAACGCTCTAGTACGTAATCTTATAAATGAATACCACCACACCCTTTTACACGCTGGTTGGGAACGAACTTTACATAAAATCAGAGAACACTTTTGGTTCAAGAATATGTCTAAAAGAGTCCGACAATTTTGCGATAATTGTTTAAACTGTAAAGTCGGTAAAGAAGCATCAGGTAAAAAGCAAATAAATCTTCACCCGATCGACAAAATTAATGGCCCTTTTCACACAATTCACGTTGATTTGATTGGAAATTTAACAGGAGGCACGCAAAAAGCTTACGCATTTGTTGCGATCGATGCTTATACTAAATTTGTTATCATCCACCCACTTAAAGATAAGACCTCAAGTCTCATTCTTAAATCTATCCAAGAGGTGATCAATCTCTTTGGTACCCCCAAACGCATTATTTCAGATAGGGAACCAGCTATAATGGGTAAGGAAATTCAGGAACTTTTTACATCTGGGGGCATTGAACATCATGCTATCGCCAAAGGGGTACCACGAGCAAATGGTCAAGTTGAACGATTAATGCGCACTATTAAAGATCACCTTAGTGCCACAGCTCAATCTCAAAAAAGGTTTTGGGTTACAAAGTTAGGCGAGCTTCAACTCTCGATTAATTGCACAAAATCTAAGGCAACTGGACATTCCCCTTTAGAATTATTAATAGGTAAAATTTGCGCTCCACCTTCTATCGCACAATTTACACAATTTCTTGAAACAAATACTAACCGTGATGAAATCCGCAAAGAAGCTGAAATCAGAATGACCGAACAGTCCCACAAAAATAGAAATCGTTTTAACAAAAAATGTGCGACAGTTATTTCATTCAAATTAAATGACTATATTCTGTGCAAAGATACCCAATGGTCAAAAAATAAACTAGGTCCCAAATATTTAGGGCCCTACCAAATTATTAAATTACTAGAAAATGATCGGTATGAAGTGAAAAATTTAAGAAATAATAATGTAACTGTTGTATCACACGAACATGTCAGACCAGTTCCAACCCCTAATTTAGATAACCGTGATAGCGTTACCGAATCAGACGATGAAAATTAATAGCCACTTGTCTGTACGGATCACGATTGTGGTTTAGTCTGACAACTGGGCAGTATAATGAGTGCCACTTGTCTGTACGGATCACGATTGTGATTTAGTCTGACAACTGGGCAGTAAAATGAGTGCCACTTGTCTGAACGGATCACGTCAATAAGTGATTTAGTCTGACAACTGGGCCAAATAATATTAAATTTGTCACTTGCCTGTACGGATCACGTGAGTGATTTAGTCTGGCAACTGGACAAAATGATTGTATATTTTGTGCGCCACTTATCCGTACGGATCACTTAGGTGATTTAGTCTGATAACTGGGCGATCGAAAAATTTCATTGATTGAGTGACGATATATTATGAATTTACTTATAATTTGGTTTTGAAACAATAAGAATTATTCTGCACTCTTGTTCCCAGATTGAATATATCTCCGCTCAGAGCACGAGCTTTTAATCAGAACGGCCGTGATAGCGTCTTATTAAATAAAGTTAAAAATTATCGTAGGATAGGTTTATAAATTTGAATATTTGATTAAATAATTTGTTTCAACAAATAATTATTGTAATTAAAGTAAAATGTGTAATTTATTTAAATCAATTTTATAAATACTTAATCATAATTATTTAGCTAGATTAGTTTATTCGATTGTAATATAAGTCGATCAAAATACTACGCGCCCCTACCTCCCTACCTATCTACCATACCCTGCCCTATCCCTTCCAGTAACTTGTTTTGATCGCCTTATAAAAACTATGCCTGCCTGCAGTTTGATTCATTCGTGTTCGAACTCTAGTGGAATAAACATCTATTGTAAAGTGTTCCGTCGTATTTATTCATGGATCGTCACCACGCTCTAACATATATCTTCATTATCAACTATATATTTATATTATAATACCTATATATTTTATAACTTCGTTCCATCCGGGTGTCCCTTGACTCTCAAGTATTTTTTTGTATTTTTTTGTATTTCTAAGCATTTTCTAAAAAAATGTTTCTGCACACCTTCCTCCTCACAAACTTTAACTGTGCCAAATTTTATACTCCTCCATTCGCGTAATCCTCGTGAAAATTTTTGCTTCACATATTATTAAATGATGATGATGATGACCAACAGTGCTCGCGAATTTTCACAAATTATTATATCTGTAATTCTGTACCAAATAACTACTTAGAAATGTTTATAAGAAGAAATGAAAATCTAATGATTGGTTCTATAAGTCCATATTCAAGGAAATAAAATTTCAGAAATTGGCTGGCTGCTGTCGTGGTCGGTGCTCCGCTCGTGGCGCACGCTGACTGAGCCGGTACAGGCCGCAGACACAGACCTGCGGTTCTTGGACGGTCTGCGCGTAGTATCTATGATGCTTATCATCCTTCTGCACACATTAGCGTTCAGTGTAGTCGCCAACGTCGCCGACGCACGATTCTACGAACAGGTATTCAGAATATTCCCTTTACACCCGTAGTCTCCTGCCACATTGGGAGGTCCATGGATCAATGGTTACGGATATGAGGCTTTAGGACCTGTTTCACAATATACTGATAGGTGTCAGATAGCTTACTTGCATGTTTTGTCTCTGTCGCTTGATGTAAAGTAACCAAACTTCCGAAAAAGCTATCTAATTAATACTACGCGATTGAGAAACAGCGCCTGTTTCTCAAGGCAGCCTAAAGAAGCACGCGACGCGCGACACGTGTTCGCGACCCGAGACAGAAATAGGATCGCGGATCCACTGCTATGATAAATTCATATTATGGAGCTGCTGCATTAAAAACAATCCCCGCGACCCGCGTCCCTCGATCGATGAGCGTGGCCAGAGAACCTGATTCGCAGGTTTGCGGTCGGGAGTCGCGGTCGCATATATCGGAAGGCTACGTTATTTAGAGCCGATGATCCCACTTTTATAAATGTGAAAGTTTGTGAGGATGGATAGATAGAAGGATGGATGGATGTTTGTCTTTCACGCAAAAACTACTGAACAGATTTCGATTAAATTCGGTATGGTAGTAGTGTAGGGTCTGGATTAAAACATAGGCTACTTTTTGTCTGAAAAAAATACAGCATTGCCGTGGGATACCCATTATTTTATTTACGCGAACGCAAAACAGCTAGTATCTAATAAATATTGTTTTAACAATCAGAATTCATTGGTACTGGTAAATGGAAACCTTACTCTGCTGGTGCAAGTGTTTTTCATCGTGTCCAGTTTCCTGATGGCGAGAAAAGTTCTCCAACAGGAAAATGTACCGGCCCAGAGGAACTTTGTGCAAACAATGCAGAACAGAATCATGAGGTAAGTCAGTCGAAATCTGCAACTGCTACTCAATGACGACCTCTGTGGCTCAGTGGTTAGCGCATTGGCGCACAAGCTGGAGGTCGCGGTTTCGAATCCCGCAAGAGAACAAAAAAAATTTCTGTATTCCTGGGTCATGGATGACGTGTATTAAATATGTGTATAATACAATAAAAATCTTAAATATAAGAAAGTAAGTACTTATAAAAAGTATTAAATATATTTCCGTCGTCTGGCACCCGTAACACAAGTTCTTCGGATACTTACCACCTGATCAAACTGACGTGGTGTGAAGCGTCCATAGATATTATAATGTTAATTAATGTATTGCGCAAGGAGACAAAATGATTTACTTAATTATTGAAAAAATATATCTAATCATACATAGTATAAAACAAATTAGCTTTATTTGTCTGTCCCTATGTATGCTTAGATCTTTAAAACTACGCAACGGATTTTGATGCGGGATTTTCGTAAATTTTTTACTACTGCAAATAAATTTTTTAGCAGCCATTACTTTATCAACGTTATCTGGTTTTAAAGCTGCTTACATCGTATAATGGTCGCTAACTCGGAAATTAAGTTGCCAACTTAGTGATGATCGACTCGAGTAACTAACTTGAGTTAACTCGAGTTGGGCTAACTCCGAACCAACTCGAGTTGAATTCTCTTCGGCACGAGTTCGAAAACCAAATTTTTCGTTTTGATTTTAGTATCATTTTCCTTTTTCGAACAATTAAGTACAATATAACTAAGACTAAATTATCATCATATAATTTATGTACTGCAAAAATATTCTTTGTGATGCTGATTGGCTAATTTTTTTTCAAAATATTGTGATTGTGATAATAAAACAATTATGAGCCTATAAGTGTACCTATAATATAATAGTGTAGTGTGTAGTGTGTATGTATGTATATACATATCTACATCATAATGTTAGTCTGATTTTATTGTGAAAAGACTGCTATACTTATATAATTACATAGTTTTATTGATACTAAATTTATATATTTTTCTAAATTAAAATTCAAGCCAAAAATACATAAATAAATAATTCAATTTCAAACAATAATTCCCTTTTATGAGAGAGAGATGAGAAATAATTGAAACAGATAAATATATAATTTGTCTGTTTATTTTTTTTGTAACTATTAATGCGAAGCTGATGGAGTTAATTGGAAAAAATAAAAAATAATAAATTTACTCTTCCATCCATTTCTCGAGTTACGTAAATCGAGTTCAACCTGAGTGTTGAGAATCTACTCTTTCCTATGTGATGAGGACAAGGGTGATCTTCAATGAATGTTTTTATTTGCGTTCTTTAAAAATATAAACGTATATTTTATGAAATCCGACCTTTTTACAAAAAAATAGATTTTTAGACGTTGAACGAACTGGAAGCGAGTGAAGTTGCTATTGGTGTCAGATGGCGTTATATTTTATGCTGTGTTCACGCCAGTGTAGGTTTGCGCCATTCGCCGCTAGATGGTGATGTATGTATATTATTGAACATACCGGCCGCCTTGGAAGCACCAGGATGTAGTCTTCCAACATCAAGTACTCGTCTTCATAAATTCTTGACTATTGTGAATGTAACGGGCAGATCTTGGAAAAGGAGCGCCGTATAATGCCGTGCGCTGTACGGATTTCAGCTACACGGGATATTTCATCGGACCCCGGGAATACTTTCGTTACTCGACCCAATTTCCATTTGAGTGGTGGGACATTCTCCTCCTTGATAAGAACTAAGCTGTCCGGTGTAATTTCCTCATTATTTCCCTTCCATTTTGTTCGTTGTTGGAGCTCAGAAACATATTCTTTGGACCATCGTTGCCAAAAATGTTGTCTAAGTTGCTCCACACGGTCGTAGCGTCCCAGTCTCATAGGCTCGATCGCCGTGAGGTTCTCGCAGATGGGCGCAGTCAGCGGCCGACCGATCAGGAAGTGTGCTGGAGTCAGTGGGAGGAAATCGTCAGAGTCTGAGGACAGAGGGGACATAGGGCGGGAGTTCAGAACAGCTTCAATTTGCGTTAATACTGTTTCAAACTCCTTGCGTGTTAACCTGGCATTGCCCAGTACCCGCCGCAAATGGTACTTGCAGGACTTGACACCTGCTTCCCACAACCCGCCAAAATGAGGACTGTATGGTGGTATAAATGTTAAACGAATTTGATTATTACTAAGAAAATCAAAAATATCACAGGTGTTGTTAAAAATTACTGCCAACTCCTTTTCAGCACCGACAAAATTCTTTCCGTTGTCCGAAAAGATTTGATATGGCTTTCCACGACGTCCTATAAATCAATTTAATGCTAAAATATAATCCTGTGTGCTCAAGCTACCTACTAATTCTAAGTGTATAGCTCTAGTCGTGAAACATATAAATAAACAAATATATGCCTTTATTAGCTTAGCACCTCTCCCTTTGCGATCCAATATGAACAGTGGCCCCGCATAGTCTACACCACATTGCATGAAAGGAAAACTAGGCTCTAGTCGTTCAGCAGGTAAGTTACCCATCAGAGGGGTCAATGTTCTCCCTCTCATACGTTTGCATATGACACAGTTATGTACCACCTGTCTAGCCAAGTTACGAGCTCCTAAGATCCACCACCTTTCACGCATTGCATATACTAATAGTTGAGGCCTGGCATGAAGTAGCCGTTTGTGTTCATGTTCACACAGTAACCTTTCTTTTGTCATAATTAAATTCAACCGAGTTAGATAACCTTCCACCTATACGAATTATATTAGACTTATCTAAAAATATATTTAAACCTGATATTTTCTTAAACAATAATCTTTTGCTGTTATTTTTCTTACTATTAAACGGTATCTCACTTTTTAATTCATGATATTGTTCACTAAAAGATTCTTGTTGAACAAACCGCGTCAACGCATTGAGCGATCGTTGCAACTCATCTACTGATAACGGACCGGTTTTACGCGTACCGATGCCGCCGCGCAATTTTGCTTGCGCATTATTTATAAATCGTAATAAATATCCACAAACTCTTTGCAAACGAATAAATGACGAAAAGCGTTCAAAATCAAACAATGATATTATTTGAATAGAATGTAAATTAATTGTGTCCGGTTTAGATTCGGGTAAATCAACGGATGACGATTCTTTAATATCAGTCATTGGCCACCTGAGACTAGGCTCTCGTAAAAACGTAGGGCCACACCACCAGATATTATTTTTATCGTACCTTAATGTGTCTAGCGTAGCACCTCGCGTTATGATATCGGCAGGGTTCTCCGTGCCCTTGACATGCCGCCAAATTGTATCACATGTCAATTCGTTTATTTCAACGACACGATTTTGTACAAAAGTTTTGAGAAGATGCGGTGACAGACGAAGCCACCCCTGTACTATTGTTGAGTCAGTCCAGAAATAAACTTTATCAAAATTTAAGCACAAATACTTTTTTATTTTATAATATAATTTTGCACCTACTAACGCTCCGCATAGCTCAAGCCTAGGAATGCTAACTGACTTTATAGGCGCCAATTTACTTTTAGCACATAATAAATGCACTGAAGTAGGTATAGTATTTTCACAATCATTATGACACGATCTAATGTACGCGCACGCTCCGTAGGCATTTTGAGACGCGTCGGTAAAAATATGAAGTTCTATGTAATTTCCGCGAATCGCATAGCGAGGTATTTTAATATCGTGTAAATGTTGTACATCAGAAAGAAACTTATGCCATGTAGTCGTAATATTTTTAGGAACTTCGTCGTCCCAATCTAATTTATGTAACCATAAATTTTGTAACAATGATTTTGCTGTAATCACCGCAGGCGCTAGCAAACCTAAAGGATCGTACACTTGTGCGATGGTTGATAATATTGTACGTTTCGTTACTACTGTGTCACTATGTGTAACCTTACTTTTGAAATAAAACTCATCATTTTTTGTACACCATCCTAACCCTAACGTTTTAGACAATCGATTTTCACCGATGTTTAGGTCCTTACAATCATCAAGACACACGTCATGACTAAACGTCCACTTATGTAGCGGAAAACAACCCTTTTTTAATAACACGGATATTTTATTACACAACTGCATTAACGAGTCAAGGTCATCCCCTCCAGTTATAAGGTCATCAACGTAAAAGTTGTCATTAATGGTCCTAGCAACCAAATCATCATCACTTTCTAGAGCTAATTGTTTTAAGCATCGCATGCTAAGATAAGGAGCCGACGCCGTGCCGTACGTCACCGTATTTAACTTATACAGTTGCAAAGGTAAGTCTCGACTTTCCCGCCATAGTATTAATTGCAAGTTACGTTGATCTGGTTGAATTAAGATTTGTCTAAAATGTTTCTGAATGTCCGCACACACTACGTATTTATATTGCCTGAACCTAAGTAAAATAGACAAAATATCATTTTGTAATGGCGGTCCTTTATGTTGTTTATTATTTAACGATTTATTGTTCGACGTATTCGCGCTCGCGTCAAACACAACAATTTTGTAGCGACACTATCCTCTCGGTAAACACCGTGATGAGGTAGGATGTAATGCGGTTTGCTCAATATGCCAGGGACATCCTTTGATGCCACTGGGGTCATATGACCGAGTGCCTCATATTCCCGAATAAATTCTAAATATAATTTTTTATGGTTAGGTAAACGATCTAACTTTCTTTCGAGACATAAAAAACGATTTTTTGCCATAGTGTATGAATCACCTAACAACTCGGGTGACTCCTTTAAAGGAATACGAACAGAGAATCTACCATGTTCATCACATTTTGTAGTCTCTGTAAATAACCTTTCACAATACCGATCATCTTTCTACATGATATTAGGTAAGTCAGACAACTCTTCTAACTCCCAGAATTTTTGTAATTGAGTATTAATTTGAGCGAAATTACATTGAACTCTCTCAGGTTTAAACGAATCATTACTACAAATAGGGCCAGAAATGATCCATCCTATTTTGGAATCGTACAGATATGGACCACTGCTGAGTTTTATCTTAGTATTATTTAATAGATCCCAAAATATATCCGCCCCTAAAAGTATATCAATGTCTGACGGAACACTAAACTTTGGGTCGGCGAGCGAAATATGTTTAGGTATATGTATATATTGACATTGAACGTCTAACGAAGGTAACTTCGATGTAATACGAGGCAGAACCCAACATTGAATAGTTGTATTAAAGTCATTAACTTTAGAACGAATGTTTATTTTGCAGGTGTAGGAACTTTTTGAAACGCTTTGTCCTACACCTGAAATATGAATTGTGGACTGTATAATAGGCAATTGTAAACGATTACATAACGATTCTGTGATAAAACAATTTTGACTCCCGTTGTCAAGGAGTGCTTTAACTGTGTGATAGTAATTACTCGAGTCAGGAACATCGATGAGTGCCGTCGACAATAAAACCTGTTGTATCGCAGCACTGCACGTAAGTACATTGCGCCCGGAGTGTACCTGCTGCGTATCAGCTGATTTGTTTTCACTCGATGATGGACGCGAAATAGTCGTGGATGCGGCCTTACCTATCCTTTCGCTAAAAGTATTATTATTATGAAGCAATGTGTTATGATTATTTTTACATAATTTACATGGACCATATGAGCATTCGCTTGGTAAATGATTATTAGAACGAATGCAATTTTGACAAAGGCCTTTATTTTTCACAATTATATATCTATCTTGCACGGGCAAATTTTAAAAAAATGGACAAGAATACAAATAATGGTCTCCGCCGCAGACAACACAAGTACGTCTTGGCTTATTATTTTCCGAATTATATTTATTATGACTGGAATTAGTTACAAATGAATGTGTGACAGGTTGCGAATGTATAACGTTTGATTTATTGCCATATTTTTTGGTTTGATTGCAATTCAACTTAATGGTATCATTAATATTATGCTTAAACGTAGAAAAACCTTTACTATTATTTGATTTAATCATTTCTAATATATCCGCACGGTTTTTCAAAAATTCTATAAGATCAGTTAATTTGATGTTATTTGAATTATTTTTAGACACAAGAATACCTTTATGAGTTTCCCACTCACGTTCGGTGGACTGATCAAGTTTAGAAACAATAAGATAAACAATTAACGTATCCCAAGCATCGGTTTGCTCGTTCAGTGATTTAAGTGCTCGCAAATTACGTAATATTGAGTCTATTAATTTTCTAATCTGAACATATGATTCGCTTTGAAGTGACTGAACAGTAAATAACGCTTTTACATGATCTTGTACTAATAAACGATTGTTGTGAAACCTATTTTCTAATAAATCCCATGCGTGTGAGTAGTTTTCCGCAGTGAATTTCAAAGCAGATATAACTTGAGAGGCAGTACCATTAAGAGACGATTTTAAATAATGAAACTTCTGTATTTTGTTGAGGTCTTCACGATTGTGTATCATGGTGAGATATGAGTTTCTATACTCCAACTACTGCTCATACGCACCATCAAACGCAGGTAGTTTTATTACTGGCAACTTAATGGACACAGGATTATACACTTGATAAGAAACAGATTGGGTTTGTTCACTACTATTAGGATTCACTAAGCACTTTGCGTCAGCCATGATGGAGAAGTACTGCTTTTCAAATGATTCGCGATATTCTAATTGAGTGGATAAATCGGGCTCATCAATTAATTGCTCAATTTCACATTGAATATCATTAAAACTTTGGAAAATAGTGTAAGTTGACTGTATTCGTAAATCTAATTCAGTTTTCATATTCGAATTTAATGTTAATTGGTCTAATTTTGAAATATACTTTTCAAATAACGTGAGCCTGCCTTTCAGTGTACCTCGCTGCTTTTTCAAATCAGCGAGATGTTTATTTAGCATTGTGCTAACACCTAAACGAGGAGATTTAGGCCTTTCGCTTATTTTAACGGGACCCTGAACAGAATCTAACTGAAGAGACTCATCATCACTCATTTTGAAAGGTTATAAGCTTAGGAAAGCAAGAGTACTTACAGTTTCCCGCTCGGCAATGTCCCGGCGCAGCGCCGCACAACACGAAAACTGAGACGAAAAAATAACAGTATTAACGCAAATATTTGGACATGGATTAGGGAAATGGGTTTTGTGACCTGTCCGGATGCGACTTGCCGTCAATCCTGGACAATCTTTTTCTCCAATGCCTTCTGTGACGTTCCACGTAGCCGCGTGGTTCTTCGTAATCCGTATCGTTAGGACCAGAATGTCGAGAATCTACTCTTTCCTATGTGATGAGGACAAGGGTGATCTTCAATGAATGTTTTTATTTGCGTTCTTTAAAAATATAAACGTATATTTTATGAAATCCGACCTTTTTACAAAAAATAGATTTTTAGACGTTGAACGAACTGGAAGCGAGTGAAGTCGTTGCTATTGGTGTCAGATGGCGTTATATTTTATGCTGTGTTCACGCCAGTGTAGGTTTGCGCCATTCGCCGCTAGATGGTGATGTAGGTATATTATTGAACACTGAGTTACGTCAATTGTAACTCGGGTTAAATCGAGTTTTGTTTTTTCCGAGTTGGCACATCACTACGCCAACTTATAAATTTTGGTGCCAGTTTGGATTAAATTTCGCCACCTTTTATCTGCCGGTTTTTGTATTTTTTGTCACCTGTGTTATTTCGTCAGTTTAGTAATTTAGTCGCCAACATATTAATTCGCTGCCACATTCAGTAATACAGTATGCTCGCCAACTCGGCAGTCGCCAACTTATTTTTTGTTCTCAAGATTAATTATATCCCATATTTTAATAACCTAAGCGCATGTTTTCTTAATATGTCTCTATAGTAAAAAGTTTTCTATTTTATTAGATGACGACCGAAAGGTCCTATCGTCCTTTTATGACTGGTTTTTTCTGTCAGGATCCTGCCTAGCTACATGGTGCTGATACTCTACATGGTGACGCTGCCTGATTACTTCGGCTCCGGGCCCATGTGGCACAGGGCGGTCCGGTTCGAGGTGGACACGTGCCAGGAGATCGGGTGGATGAATATGCTCTTTGTGAACAACTTCAACACTGGGATTAAATGCAAAGGACAAACTTGATAAATTTGAAAGAAAACCGAATCATTATGTTATCAGCTTTAGCCGGCGTGGGCGGCTAAGCTATGGCTCTTGATTTCTGCTTAAACTCTTTATAGAGTTTAAGTGTCTGTTACTAATTTTCAATTGGGTAAGCTGTTAGTCTCGCAAATAAAAGAGTTCTTGTGGCCTTGAAAATTAAAATATATTTTTAAGATCATTTACGACCAGTGATATTTTAATACTTGATATTTTGCTGCAATAAAAGTAGTCTATAAATCCAGAGTCGAAACCACCATACCAAATTTCATCAAAATCCGTCCAGCGTGAATAAGTAACTTTTGCGTTAATAATATTAGTAGGTAAGGATGGATTAGTAAGGACTATAATGTATTTCTAATACTATGCGAGGTCTGTCTACAGGTACCTCGCGGAATACATGCAGCTGTACGCAGCAGGTCTGCTGCTCACGCTGCTGCTGCGCGGCCGCCGAGCGCTGCCGGTGCTGGCAGCGCTGCTCGTGACTGCCGCCATCCTATATGTTTGTATGGCCTACGCATGGAACCTCGTACCAGTGTATACGTTGCACGTTCCCGAGTATGAGACATTTTAATATTACCTCTCGCCAAAAAATTTTTTTTTGCAATTATTTGGAAACAATATCTTAAACGTTATATCTGATTGTTCATTAAGATTTTAGATGTATTCTCTTGTCGATAGTAATTTGTATCGCGAGTATTTGGGAGTGGCCACGTTCGACCTGCTGTACCAGTCGCCCTGGGGCAACGCGTTCGCCTCGCTGATGGGTCTGCTGCTGACACACGCACATCACTCCCTCAAGAAATCGAAGTATGAACTGCATAGCAACCAGGTAAGGAACTTAACCTATGTGAAAAGTCATAATAATATAAAGGTCAAAAATATGTTTTAATTTCGCAAATACAATAGGCAAGGCAACTGAGGACTCATTCTCTTTCATTTATAAGATAATAATTCAAATAATGTAATGACTATCTCGTTTTAATTTTTTTAGATGATAGAATCTGATGTTAATTTATCGAAATACAAAACCTTGAAAAAAATTATATAGCCTATGTTACTCGCGGCATCATTACAAATCTATTGATATCTCATTTATTAAAATCGGACCAGGAGTTTAGACGCTACGAGGGAACAAACATACATACATAGACTGCCAAAATGTTTATTCCCCTTTTTCTTTTGGCTTCGCCGTAGTCGGGTAAAAAAAGGAGGCGGTTATGCATTCGGCTGTATATATAAATATATATAATATATAAACTGGCGGACACATATAATGCATCTTAGTGCAAGATAAATTACAATGAAATATAATTAGTGAAAGTGCAAACTATTTTAATTTATTTCAATGATAATGCTGACTGGTTCTTAATCTTATAAAAAAATCAATTCGTGTGTATAGGTCAACTTTTTTCACTAAAAGAATCAAATTACTCCTTTTGCAGCTTTTTGGAATGAAACAGTGAATAGAACAAAAACGGTTTTATTATGAAAATTTTACAATACTAAGAAAAGAAAAAGTTTAGTGTATTACCTCCTCTTGCCCTAATAACTGATTCAAGTCGGATTCGTATCGACCTGATCAGTGTTTTTAAAAGATCTTGCGGAGGATAGTCCCATTCTTGTGACAATGCAACTCTGAGCTCCGCGACCGTTGTTGGGGCCGGATTTCTTGTAAATACAGCTCTTTTTAGATTGTCCCACACGTGTTCTATCGGATCGAGGTCCGGGCTACGTGCTGGCCAATCCATAGAACGAATCTCAACCTGAGTAAAGTATTGCTCAACTTGTCTCGATGCGTGCTGAGCATTATCCTGCATCAGAATGAAGTTTTCGCCTATAAATCCACTAAAAGTTGTATTAACACACACATGAGGGTTCAATATCTCTGTTATATAGCGATAAGATGTTAAACCACGGTTACCACGGCCATGTGTGTCTGCGTCAATAAACACAAGTTCAGTTCGAGCATCTATCGATATGCCGCCCCAAACCATACAAGACCCGCCTCCAAATGGAACCCTCGCATCAATGGAATTTTGAGCATATCGCTCTCCTCGTCTACGGTAGACTAGTCTGCAACCATCAGCACCGTACAAACAAGTCCTACACTCATCAGTGAATAATACGGAAGCCCATTGCTCTTCAGTCCAATTACGTTTGTACGAACGCACTGTTGCGCGGCACTTTCTGACTGTCTTACACAACGAGAGTCTACTTGAAAGTATATTCATAGAAAATTACAAAAGTTAAATTCGCTTATTCACTTCACTTTACTGTTCCGTACCGATAAAAATAATAATTGAACTAAACTCAACTCACTTAACTCAACTGCCGAAAACCGCGCTGTCGAAACTTTATATATAATGAATTTGGCTTAGCTCAGCACGTTGTGCAAATTGTACGTGGATTTAACAGCACGATAACAATCGTTTAAAAAAATCGACAAAAATTTTTGATTATAAATTATTATTTCTAATCAAAAATTTTTGTCGATTTTTAGTACGTAAACTTATTAGCTTACGTACTAAATAGTACGACACTTTTACAAAAATTTAAGTTTTCACTTGATTTATATAATTAATAGCACTCGAATTATATAATAATTAGGAGGTATAATGACGGTGTTTTACCTGTAAATAAAACACATATTAAATACTTACCTTACTTGAAGCTTACTGATATGAGATAGCGCTAGCGTGCTCGACCTCGTATTGTCTTTTTACTTCTCGTACCCTGTTGCTCGCACAGCTACTTTTAGAACCCCACCATGGCGACGCCACAAGCAGTGGCCTAATTTAATTTCAAATCATTTAGTCGAATATCACCAGGCAGTATTAAAAATGTAAGATTCAAGTAAGGTAGGTATTTAATATGTGTTTTATTTACAGGTAAAACACCGTCATTAAATACTGTACGCATACTTGAAGCTTACTGATATGAGACCTGTTTGTTATGGCCTGGTGGGAAAAAGAAGCCAATGTGAAGGTATATTATACATTAGAAGAGCTTAGAAAATAGGAATGTAAAAAATACCTTACTAAGATCAATAGATTTATTGATTTGTACTAATTAATAAAGTACTTATAAATTAATTACAGAATAAAGTATAAGTAAATATAAAATCAGTTTGTAGAGCTAAATAATTGAGCTAAACTTGTTGATTTACCTGTGCGAGACAACTTTACTTCTCTGCGATAATAACGCGAAATTGTTTTTCTAGAGACTGGTTTATTTACAGCGATCGACTTAAGCATATTTACCAAGATTTACCAGAACATGTGAAGAAAATTTGCCCGCAACTTCAACACTGCACAATGTCGACACGACCGACTTGTGTACTAATATAGTATTGTAAGCTAGAGCATCAATAAGATGAAGATCAGCTAAATATTTTGCCAGAACAAATCCCGACGGATGAGTGGCATTTTCTTTATTAGTGCGGCACCATCTGAGCCAGCGGTTCCACGCCACTTTGTAAGTTTTTAGTGTCGATGGACGCCAACAGTTTTTTAGGAGATTAAGGTGGTTTATATTCCAGTCCTTTAGCTCCTCTGTCCACCCCCATATTTCCACACCTGCAATTCCATGTCTTGGGTTCCTTCTGGGGGATGACCTGTCGCAATGTCTATTAAATTCAGGTGTAGATTATGTATGGTGAGCGGGGCTGCTACTGCTCGGGTTCTTAGGTCCGCCCTCCAAAATACTCGTTCCCATCTCGGGACTACCAACAAATAGAACCCTGTCGCCTTGTTCAAGAGCATGAGCACCTTGGAAACTAGATAAGGTGGCGGGAACACCCAAGCGAGGGGATAATTCCAGGTTCGGGAGAACGCATCGTGATATATCGCCTCGTGATCCGTTTGATCCAGACTCACATAATTGGAAACTACTTTCGACGTTTCGCTTGCAAAGAGATCGATCATCGGTGTTCCGAATTTCTTGAACAAGTTCTCTGTGCAATGAGGCAGTAAATGCACTTCCGGAAGACTCAGATGTCGTGATAAATGATCTGCATGACTTTTGTACCTTCCCGGTAAGTGGTGTACCTGTAGTTCTATATGGTGTACGTCTAAAAGGTGAAATATTTCTTTTGTCAACTGGAGCAACGGTGATGACCTGGTTCCCCCCTCGTTTTTTAAATAAGACACAACAGTCTTGTCGTCGCACTGTAGGAGGACTGTGGATTTCTTTATCTTGTGACATAGACTTTGGAGTGCCTTTAACACCGCTAACATTTCTTTTTGGTTGCTGTGCAAATTTTGTTCTGGATCTGTCCACACTCCACTCAAAGATATTTTCTCCAATTTTTTTTTTCGTCCCCCTAACGTTATCAGGGCTGTTTATTTTCTTTTATTATTTTTCCATTTCTTTATAATTTTTTAGTTCTTTTTTCCTTTTTTACAATTCTAACATTATCATTACACTTACTTTTTTAACAATCATTTTCAATTAACATTTTTCATAGTATCATTTAATTTGATACATGTTGTTCTCATTAGTTCAATTTTATTTTAATTCTCATAAAAATTAATTATCAATTGTTTTTAAATTATTTCTCATAAATTAATTCTCATAAAAAAAAAAAAAACAAACAAATGTCAAAATGGCATCTGTCAACCGGCGCCTCTTGCGCGCCCTCTTTTTTTTTCTACTCTTCCCACCAACACGCAACAAGCGAAAATTTGTAAACCTAAATGTAGCAACTTATATTATATTTTACTAAATTATTCTGGGTTTTCATTGAAGACGCCCCATCTCACCAACTAAAGGCTGAGACATTGGTGGCCCATGAGGGGAATCGAAAATACAACATTTCATCATGTCACCGACGGTTGCCGCACCTCGTGTCGACGGCGCCATTTGCTGCCAGCACCAACAATGAACAACGGAGAATGATTGACGATTGTGGATGAGCTGATTTATCACCGAGATGCCAAGAACTTCACTGCCTCCTGAGTGTTTTCCTGTATGAGCAGTATTCGTGAGCGTTTCTTTTTTCCTTCTTAAGTTCCATTTATTTTAATATCTATTTGATTGTTTGGTAGAATGGCTACACAGGGTACAGCAGCTCCAACAGCCGCAAACAAGCTGAAAGAGCTTATTGTGAAAAGAAGCTCTATTAAAGGGCAGATTACTAAATTCAAAAACTATGTAGGTCAATTGCGTAGAACACAAATATCAAACATTGAGTTAGTGGAATTAAATTTAAAGTTGAATAAAATTGAGGCACTTTCCATTAAATTTGATAACTTGCAAAGTGAAATTGAAGTTTTAAATTGTGAATGCATTGACATTGAGATTGAAGAGCGTGATTTTATTGAAAATGAAATCATCAGTAGCATGGCTATTGCCAAATTAATAATACAAGAGTACAAGTTAGAGAATAAGGAGCAATCTCAATGTTTTCATGAGCACAATGATTTGGGTGTTAGGTTGCCACAAATTCAAATTGAAAAATTCAATGGTCAATATTTTCACTGGCTGCAGTTCCATGATACATTTGAAAATTTAATACATAACAATGAGCATATTACGCCTATTCAAAAGTTTCACTATTTAACCTCTTATTTAGAAGGTGATGCAGCAAGGATTATTTCAAATCTAGAGGTATCCTCTGCAAATTATACTAAGGCTTGGGATCTAATTTGTGAGCGTTATAATAATAAAATATCACTAATTAACTTGCATTTGAAATCACTTTTTTCTGTACAAATTATTCAAAAGGAATCAGACAGGTCGCTTCGTTTCCTCGTAGATCAGGTAAATAAGGACTTGCGTGCACTATCAAGTCTAGGCCAACCTACTGAACAGTGGGATATATTATTGATTTACATTTTATTATCAAAATTGGATACTCAAACATTAATAAAATGGGAGGAATATAGAAATACCTTAGATGATATTCCAACATTAAATATCTTCTTTAAATTTTTAAATGACCGTGCTGACGTTTTGGAGGCTTTGTATAGGAATAAGAATGATAATTTGTTTAATAAGGGTAGTGCATCTAATTCTCTGGTACAAAATAGCAACAACAATAAAGGTTTTTCAAGTAAGTCCAAAGGCAATTTTAATAAGTTTGGAAATAATTATACAAAATCACATACGGTTACCAATCAAAGGTATACCCATTATATGTGCATAATCTGTGATGGCGAGCACAAGATTTATGATTGTGAATTATTTAAATCAAAAAATATTCAAGATAGAATTAGTGAAGTTAATAAATACAAATTGTGTATTAATTGCTTAAGACAAGGGCACGTAGTAAAGGATTGCAAAATGGGACCTTGCCGTCAGTGTAACAAAAGGCATAACAGCTTGCTTCACAATCCAGAGCTAACAGAAAATAATGTTAGTTGTAACACAGTCATGCGTGATCCTAAAGTCACTATGTGTTATTACAATAAATATATGAACGAAACATTATTGCCAACTGCTCTTGTTAATGTATCTGATCCAAATAATTCTAATAAAACAATAAAGGTTAGAGCTCTTTTGGATTTTGGAAGCCAATCTTCATTTGTAACTCGTTCATTAAAGAAAAAATTATGCCTAAAATCCAGCCCAGTAAATATTAGGGTGGTAGGTATAGGTAATAATGCATTAAATAACATGTTGGACGTTTGTAAAGTCAAACTAAGTTCTACAAATAGTTCTTACGAGTTGATTTCAACATGCATGATTTTAGAAACATTAACAAGTGATATACCTAGAAATCACTTAGATGTAGATAAACTTGAGATACCTAAAAACTTAAGACTGGCTGATCCTGAATTCTATAGGCTAGGATCAGTTGATTTATTAATTGGGTCAGATATATTCTGGGATATAATAGGAAGCAAAACTAAAGATATTACAAATAATCGGATTAAGTTAAGAAGTTCAAGTTTTGGATGGATAGTTTGTGGTTCATTACTTTTGAACAATTCTCATAGTAAAATAATTCTTCAGTGTAATCATATTTTAGGTCAAATGTCAGAAAATGATATTGATGATTATATTTTGCCTAAATTTTGGGAAACCGAGGATTTCCCTAAGAGGTCTTTTCTTAGCCAAAGCGAAGAGATTTGCGAAAATCATTTTTTTGAAACAACAAATAGATTAGAATCTGGTAGGTTTTGTGTTAAGTTGCTATTGGTGGATACTCCTGACTGTTTAGGTGACACTTACAAAACTGCAAGATTTAGGTTTTTAAGATTAGAGAAGCGTTTTAAGAAAAATTCTGATTTGAGATTAGAATACACTAAATTCATTAATGAATATGCTACATTAGGCCATCTTTCCAAATCCAAAATTGCTAAACCTCATAATTCATATTTTTTATGTCACCATCCTGTATGGAAACAAAATAGTGAGTCAACTCGTCTCCGTGTAGTGTTTGATGGTTCGGCTGCCTCATCATCTGGATATTCTCTAAATGATATCTTAATGACAGGTCCTACTGTGCAAGATAGTCTTTTTTCTATTTTAATTAGAAGCCGTCAGTACAAATATCTACTCTGTGGCGATATAGAGAAAATGTACAGGCAGGTGCTCTTACATGAGAGTGACCGTGATTTGCAATTAATACTATGGAGGGAGCATGAAAATGAGCCAATTCACACATTAAGGCTAAATACGCTTACCTACGGTACTGCCAGTGCTAGTTTCCTTAGTACAAGGTGTCTCTGACAGTTAGGCGAGGAGCAGGAGGATAAATTTATTAAAGAAATAATTCAAAGGGATTTCTATATCGATGATGTCATAACTGGTAGTAATGATGAGCAAGAATTGCGCTATATTAAGAGTTCTATAACTAATGCTTTAAATAGTGGTTGTTTTAATCTTAGAAAATTTAAGTGTAACTTGCCTAGCATACTTGAAAATGATCTCAAAGAGTCGCAAGATAGTCTTATAATAAGTGAATCTACCAGTACTTTAGGATTAGGGTGGAATCCATCTAGCGATACCTTGCATTTTCCATTTGAAACTATCAAAACAAGTGATGTTCATACAATAAATAAGAGATCAATCTTATCTAATTCATTTAAAATATTTGACCCACTCGGGCTCTTAAGTCCATGCATCATTCAACCAAAATTATTAATACAGAGATTGTGGAAAGATAAATTAGGCTGGGATGAACTGGCCCCTAGTGATATTCAGAAGGAATGGCTTAAGTTTGTCACAAATTTAAAATATTTAAAGGAATTTAAGCTGCAAAGACAGGTTATAATTGATGATCCTATAATGATTGAATTGCATTCATTTAGTGATGCATCTAAAGTTGCTTATGGAGCATGCATTTATATGAGATCCATTAATATGACTGGGCAAATAAATGTGCATTTATTGTGTTCAAAGTCAAAAGTAGCTCCGCTTAAACCTATGACAATACCTCGTCTGGAATTGTGTGCGGCACTGCTAGCTGCTCGTTTATGTTAGGCTGTTTTAAGGTCATTGCGTTACAAACCATCTTCAATATATAGCTAACCGTGTATGCGAGATACATGAATTAACTATTTCAAAGTCTTGGCGTTATGTAAACACTAAATTTAATCCTGCTGATTTAATTTCACGGGGAATTGATGCTAGTAAATTGTTAGAGTCAAGGATATGGTGGTCCGGTCCAGATTTTTTAAATAAAGATGAAACTGAATGGCAGATGTTGAATTTTAGAAATTGTAACTTATCTGACTTACCTGAAGTTAAGGCTAATCCTGTTGTTTGTACTACTTTTGAAATTGAATTTAAGAGATTTTCCAAATTTAATAAAATTATTAGATCCTTTGCATATGTATTAAGATTCATAAATAACTTGAAATTTGCAAGGAATAAAAACACAAATGAAATATTATCTTTAGAAGAGTTAAGCAAATCATTTAAATCTCTTTGTGCTATGGCGCAGCAACTATCATTTCCTTTGGAATATAATTCATTATGCATGGGAAAGGAGCTTTCTTCTAAATCAAGGCTATTGGCCCTTTCTCCTTTTTTAGACAGTGATAAACTAATAAGAGTTGGTGGTCGTTTAAGCAATTCTGATTATTCATTTGACAAAAAACATCCCATTTTATTGCATTCATCACATCATTTTACAAAATTATACTTTGAAAAGGAACATCTAAAAAATATGCATGCCGGTCCACAGTTGTTGTTATCTTGTGTTAGAGAAATGGTGTGGGCTGTAGGAGGTAGGCAGTTAGCAAGGAGTACTGTTAATAAATGTGTTGTGTGTAGGCGAGCTCGTGGTAGTACTCTACAGCCTAAAATGGGCTTGTTACCTGCACAAAGATTAAATCCTGATTATCCATTTTTGTCGGTTGGCATAGACTTTGCTGGTCCATTTTATATTATTAATAGAAAGGGGCGTGGCAGTAGATTGATTAAATGTTACATGTGTCTTTTTGTTTGCTTAAGATACAAATGCATACATCTAGAGGCTGTAAGCGACTTGTCCAAGGATGCTTTTCTCATGACATTAAAAAGATTTATAAGCCGTCGTGGTAAGCCAGTGGAAATATTCTGTGATAATGGGAGAAATTTTGTAGCTGCTGCTAAGGAAATAACTAATTTTTTAAGGCATAGTGAGGAACCTGTTAGTCATTTTGCCAACCAAGAAAATATTAAATTCCATTTCACGCCCACGTATGCTCCTCATTTTGGAGGCATTTGGGAGGCCGGTGTAAAGTCATCAAAATTTCACTTGAAGCGTGTGATTGGAAATAGCCACTTAACTTTTGAAGAAATCTTAACTTTATTCGCTCAGGTTGAGGCAATTTTAAATAGTCGTCCACTTTATCCTTTGTCCTCTTCACCTGATGACTTTTATTCCCTGACACCGGGACATTTTTTGATTGGGAGAGCGTTGAACTCACTACCGTCAAGATCTTTACAAGATATTAAGGATACTAATTTAAGGAGATATGAAAGGCTGGAGAAAATAAGAGAGCATTTTTGGAATCGATGGCAGAGGGAATATATTTGCGAGTTACAACAAAGAACTAAATGGAAAACAAATTTTTCCAAATTGAAAATTGGAGATTTAGTGCTGCTTCAAGAAGACAATGTCCCTCCCTTGAATTGGAGACTTGGACGCGTTAAGCAATTATTTCCAGGCCCAGATAACATCTCCCGAGTGGCTGACGTCAATACCGCAAGAGGCTGCGTGCGGCGCCCCCTGGTTCGTCTCTGCCCACTTCCAACTGATGAAGAGCTCTCCGGTTGAAAGTTAACTTTCAACGAGGGGGAGGATGTTCAGAGCTTATCTTTACCCCAAATTAATTCTCATAAAAAAAAAAAACAAACAAATGTCAAAATGGCATCTGTCAACCGGCGCCTCTTGCGCGGCCTCTTTTTTTTTCTACTCTTCCCACCAACACGCAACAAGCGAAAATTTGTAAACCTAAATGTAGCAACTTATATTATATTTTACTAAATTATTCTGGGTTTTCATTGAAGACGCCCCATCTCACCAACTAAAGGCTGAGAAATAAATTACATTTCAATTAATAATAATAATTACACAATAATAATAATTCTTATAAAATGACTCAAAAATACAATTAAAATGTCAACAATAAAACGACGGCACAGAGTAAAAGACTAACCTAATATCACAGCAAAACATATTATACAATAGAACTTAACTAATATCACACTAAAATATCACAATTTCTCTTTCAAACTACACCCACAATCTTCTTACAATAATCGAGGAAGATGTCCCTCTTTTTGCCCCCCAAGATGGAAGGCAGATTCTCACCCGTCATGGATGTGCCCAATTTTGCTCAATATCATATCTATTGCTAGCAAAAATTGGGCACTCCAGTAACAGGTGAGGAACCGTCTCCTCAACTCCTGGCTGACACGAACACGACGGATCCTCCTTCAACTTGAATATGTTCAAGTAGAAGGCGAATCCGCCGTGTCCGGTCAGAATCTGTGTGGTTTAGTGTGTGATGTCTATTTTATTGACTATCTTGTATGCAGCAGCAGCGCTTGGGAAAAAGAGCTTCGTGACTACGGCCGTCCCTCCCACTTCGTATCTCCTGTCCCATTCCTCAAACGTATCCTCTCTTAAGATACGCTTGACGAATGAAACAGGACACAGATCATAGTCAGGTTTCCTTTTCAATCGCAGCGCAGCTTCCTTGGCTAATTCGTCAACCGTCTCATTCCCTCTCAACCCTGCGTGCGCCTTAATCCAAAACAGGGAGACCCCCGCCTCTGCGATGCAGCTTTTCGGAGGGCCGCTCTTGTTTGCACTACCAGGGGATGAGGGGAACTAAGGGTGACTGCCTGGAGAGCCGATCTGGAATCGCTAAGGATACTAACCTTCGCCATTCCACTCTTGCAGACTATACTTACTGCTCTCTGGAGCGCTAGAAGCTCGGCTTGGTAGACGGTGCAATACGGCGGCAGTGCAAGCTTGACGGCCTTCGTCTCGGCCTCACCCTTCCATATGGAGAGTGCGGCTCCGACTCGACCCTCAATCTTGCTGCCGTCCGTATAGATCCTATGGACGTGGCTGTTAACCACGTCTGCATACGAGTCCTCGTCTACCAACCCGAATCTCAGCTCTTCCTGCTCTGCCGGATGTGGGTCCTCAATCGCAGGAGCCATTCGCTCCACCTCCCTGTCTCTCAACACCGGGTGCGGAGATGATGCGGGATAGCTTCGAGTATCCTTAGATCAAGAGGGAGTATCCCAGCTAGCAGCATCGCAGAGTTCAAGCTACGTCCAGGCTACGTCCGAGGCGTCCGTAGTTAAGATTTTTTATTTTTTTATTTATTTAATAATTTATGTACACATAGTAAAACATTGACATTGACAACTTAAAAACAGAAAACAGTTTTGTACAAAGGCTCTACTTATTCCAAATTGGAATTTATTCCAGCAGAGCTGATATAGGAAAGTTTAGTTATAAAAGTAACAATATATGGTGCGTACTGTTCGCGCGTTAGCGCCGAACATATGCGAGATCCCATACGAGCGCGCCCGACGGCGTTCTTTTGTCCCACTCACACGCACGGGAATGTTCGCGACGATACCCGACGCAAAACTACTACGCCTACAACCCTACTCGTGGACACTCATATTTAATTGGCTTTTTTATATAGAATTATTTTAAAGTTGTAAAACCTGAATATAATTAGTATAAAGTATTCAGAATTTCATTTATCTCTTATAAACTATCGTACATAAAGTGGCGACCGTGAAAAAAGAAGTTTTCTAGAATTTCAGCAAGTACAAAGCATCGGATCGAAGTCACTGCAAAGTTCCAGCCATTTTGCCTAGTCATTCTCAGCCAACGAAGAGGCAATATTTATAAAACTATTAATTGAAATCTATTGGATGTTTATGATAAAATCCAACAAATATAAGGGATTAAGAAGAAGATTTGGTATTTTCACCGAAATAAAGTGAGTCCGTCCCTTTTCTATTCACTCATCACCATATTCACCCACATTCTATATGAGTTTGCAATAATTGTTGAAGCTCGTAAATGCATTTAGGTACATTTCTTCATCATTTATAATCGTTCATTTTATTTCAAAGCGCCTATTTTTGCATATTTGCCTACTTTTGCGGTCGAAAGTCTAAGACTATTGAGTGTCGCTTTCCGACTGTCTATTTTTTACATTTATGCCTACTTTTGCGATTTGAAAGTCTAAATTCATAATTATTAAACAACCATTCGCTTTCAATTTGCCTATTTTGCATATTTGTCTACTTGGTGATCTGAAAGTCAAGACCTTATTTGTCGCTTTCAGATTCTCTAAACCCTTTTATGCCTGTTTTTGCGACTTGAAAGTCTAAATTACAATATAATCGTACCTATTTGCCAGCATTCAAAAAATTTCTATGGCAATTTGGCCTAATATAAGTTATATAAGCTAACCTGCGTACGCGCATCAATTCATTATATTACATTATAAAATCACTTATCACATTTCATTTCAATTTTCAACTTTAATAGTGATACAGAATATTTAAAATAATTTCACATTCCACTATTTCAATATATTTCACATCCTAAATTACATCTTAGTGATTCAAAGGCTTTGCATATTCATATTTCATTCCCTCCCTATAGGTATATACCTACAAGTGTAATTTCTCGATAATACAAAAGATTGAAACATTCCATTCCATGATTCCAAATTTTATGACGTTTTTAAGGGCTCGCGCCGATGTACTCGAGTCAGTTTTTCGTAACAAACAAGATTTCCAAAAGATAAACGTAAAATTATCTCCTAATTTCTCTAATAACTCTAAAAATTCACAAATACAGCAATCAACTAAATCGTTTCCTGTTGAAATGACGAATAATTCAAATAACTCAATTGGTTATAGATGCGTTGTGCGTAGTAAAAATCACCGAATTTATGAGTGTCCACAATTTTTAGATAAATCGGTTGATAACCGGACTGCACTAGCAGCTAAATTAAAACTATGTGCAAATTGTCTACGCGTTGGACATAATTTACGTGGATGCAGAATCAATGGTTCGTGTAAAATATGTCGCGATCGGCATAGTAAACTACTTTGTAGGTCTAAAACGGACTGCGAGCAAACGGAACCAATCGCGATGTCCGCGATGACTTCATCGGAGGTTCTTTTATGTACCGCACTTATTGAAGTTGTCAATCCTACAACTAAAAATTATATAACTACTAGAGCACTTCTTGATTGTGGTAGTCAGTGTTCGTTTATTTCTGCGAAATTAAAACAACGATTAAATTTAAATTCATTAAATTCTAATATCCAAAATGTTATAGGTATAGGTAACACTTCCTTGCAAATCAACACGGAGCGTTGCAATAACACACTTAAATCTCGTTTCAATTCATTTACAGCTAATATTACATGTTTAGTTATCCCTGAAATAACGGGTAAAATACCTAAATCCTATATTAATATTAAAAATCTAAACTTAAAGTCATTCGAGCTCGCAGACCCCAGCTTTAACAAGCCCGCTGACGTAGGACTAGCACTCTATAGGGACCGGAAATCCCATCTTACGGCAGTCGAAATTAGGTTGGCTTATTGCACGTCCCATGCGCTATACTCATGACACCAATTACAATAGTAATACTACACAATGTAATTTTTCTAAGATTACTCTAGAAAATGGTTATATGAAAATTACAGAATTGCACAATGATCTTAAAAGGTTTTGGGAATTGGAAAGTTTGCCACAAAAATCTTTACTTACAGATAGGGAGAGAGATTGTGAAAATCATTTTATACAAAATTCTAATTATACTGCAGACGGGCGTTTTTGCGTTAAGTTACCATTTTCGAGGTCTTCTGGGTGCTTAGGAGATAGCTATTTTATGGCTAGAAAACGATTTTTAACTTGGAACGTAGGTTCAGATAGCAGCCCGAAATTAAATCTGCCTACGTTGATTTTATAAATGAGTATCTATCTTAGTCATCTTTCAATTTCAGAAATTAACAAACCTGTAAATGGCTATTTTATCCCTCACCACCCGGTTATCCGCGAGAACAGCGAGTCTACTCGACTCGTGTTGTTTTCGATGGCTCTGCTCGCATGAAAACGTCTAACTGATCTATAAATGACATCCTAATGATAGGACCGTCAATACAAGACTCTCTTTTTAATATTCTACTTCGTTTTCGTAAATACCGGTTTGTATTATGTTGCGATGTAGAGAAAATGTACCGCCAAATATGGTTAGAAGAGTCTGATCGTAATTTCCAATTAATCCTTTGGCGTGATGCGGAGAACAAGCCTTTGCAAACCCTGAGACTAAATACGGTCACATACGGCTTAGCGAGCTCTAGTTTTCTTGCAACGCGTTGTCTTTGGCAGGTTGGTGAGCAATGCAATGACCAGAAAATCATTCTGTATTATATAAAAAATATAATACAGAATGATTTTCTGGTCGACGATCTTATAACTGGCCATGATGATGGGAACCAGCTCCGATTTATCCAACAAGCGGTTTCTAAAAATCTTGCTAAGGCAGGTTTTAATTTGCGTAAGTACCGCCCTAATTTACCTACATTGTTGCCGTCTAAATCTTTGCAATCCAAAGGTAATTTAATTGTAAGCGAGACAACTAATATTCTAGGTCTGAGCTGGGATCCTTCGTCGGATATTCTTAAATTTCCAGTCGCTATAGATCATCCTGATTCTGTGACTAAGCGGAGTATACTTTCCACAACTTTCAAATTGTTCGACCCCTTGGGCCTCCTATCTTTGTGCACTATCATTCCCAAAATTTTGCTACAGACTCTATTGTCTCTGAAACTTGATTGGGACGAACCAGCACCTAAAGAAGTTGTCAAATCCTGGAAGATTTTTATTGATGGTCTCCAGTCTATTGCATCCTTGGTTATTGTGTTGGTCTATGACCTCTTGATTGTAAGTCCTTCGTGCGCTCGTGTGGTGACGATAATAATACAGCAGCAATTCTTATACTCTCCTTTATTGGTGCTTACCACGAATACGTATTACAATATGTAATGAGATATGCTTAGCACAATATATACGTCTACACTATGTATAGCCTTTTGGCCAACTAAATGAACTAACTCGATAGGCTTTACTTATGACATCTGTCAATGTCAATAATGACATTGACAGTTACATCTTACAGTTGATATATGTAACAGTTATATCTAGGCCGGTATTAATATCAAACTCTATAAACAATGAAATTCATTGTTTTTGTGATGCTTCACAACGCGCCTATGGTGACTGTATTTATCTTCGTTCGATAAGCGCGGATGGTCAGATACACGTAAATTTACTTTGCGCTAAATCACGCGTTGCTCCTGCATCTACTCAAACTACTATACCTCGTCTCGAGCTCTCGGGCGCTCTACTTGAAGCTGAGCTATGCTCTACCGTAATGCAAGCTTTACGTTGCAAAATTACGAGAACGTCTTA
Organism: Phengaris arion; assembly: GCA_963565745.1. Classification (NCBI taxonomy): domain Eukaryota; kingdom Metazoa; phylum Arthropoda; class Insecta; order Lepidoptera; family Lycaenidae; genus Phengaris; species Phengaris arion. The sequence continues at coordinate 27,479,614 of OY751433.1, forward strand.
CTGGACCAATTCTAGTATCGTTTTAGCTTGGTTACGTGTCAGGTCTATAAATTAGAAAACGTTTGTAGCCAATAGAGTAGCCGCAATTCGGGAACTTACTGAAATTGCTTCATGGCATCATATCTCCACTAAAAAGAGATCCTGCACATCTTATATCACGCAGTGTAGATCCTAGGGAAGTTGCTAATTGTAATCTGTGGTGGTTTGGACCGGAGTTCCTGTCATCACCGGAGAATGAATGGCCTCTATCACAGTTTCAGACTAATATTGAGACGAGCGATTTACCAGAGGTTAAAGTTCATTTAATAGAACACAATAATAATTTTAATCATTCTATTTTTAACATTGAAAAATATTCTAAGCTTAAAAATATACAAAACATATTTGCTTACATTAATAGATTTTCGTAGGTCCATTAACAATTTCAGAACTTAATAAAGCGCTACTATATCTAATTCATATTTCCCAGTCTGAGTCTGAGTCGCCTTGTTAATAAAAGGAAAATCTCTAAATCCTAAATCTAATGTTGCGGCACTTAACCCATTTGTACATAACGGTGCTATTCGAGTAGGTAGTCGCATTCAAGACTCTAACTATAGTTTTGATATGAAACATCCTATGAGCTCTGATTACTGAGCTCGAAACATCACTTAACTAAACTGTTATGCGAACACGAACACCTCAAGCTCTTACACGCTGGTCCGCAAGCTCTTTTAGCATCTCTACGATCGCGGTTCTGGCCTATTAATGGTAAGAGACTTAGCGCGCCAGATAGTTTTAAATTGTAATGTTTGTAAAAGATTTAAAGGTGAAATAGCTAAAAACATAATGGGTAATTTACCGTCCGACAGAATTACGCCAGATTTCCCTTTCCTTGTTGTTGGAACTGACTTTGCTGGGCCATTTATGATCACGGATCGGAAGGGTCGTGGTTATAAGATTACAAAATGCTATTTATGCGTATTTATTTGTTTTAAGTATAAATGTATATATTTAGAAGCAGTTTCTGAATAACCTAAAGATGCTTTTATATTAAGCCTCCGTCGTTTGTTGCTCGTAGAGGCATTCCACAAAAAATATATTGCGACAATGGTGGCAATTTTGTAACGGCTGCTAAAGAAATTAAGGAATTCCTAAATTCTAACGCGAACGCTCTATCTGATTTTGCAACCAAAGAAGGCCTCGAATTTTCCTTTTCCCCAGCATACGCGCCTCATTTCAATGGGTTAATGGAAGCCAGCGTCAAGTCTGCTAAATTTCATTTGGCGCGTATATTAGGCCATACTCATTTAACTTTCGAAGAGCTCTCGACATTGTTCGCTCAGATAGAATTTATCCTAAATAGCCGCCCTTTATCTCCTTTAAGTTCTTCCCCAAATGATCTTTACCCTTTTACCCCGGGCCACTTTTTGATCGGAAGACCGCTAAAGGCGCTGCCATCTCCATCTCTACTTGATACTAATACCAATCGTCTTAACCGTTTCCAGCGAATTGAACAAATTAAGCAACACTTCTGGAATCGCTGGAGCCAGGAATACATCTCCGAGCTACAGGCACGCACCAAATGGCGTATAAGGAAACGAAATTTGCAAGCCGGCGATATGGTGATTTTGAAGAAGGAAATTCCACCCCTGTATTGGCGACTCGGACGGGTAGAACGAACTTTCCCGGGACCCGATGGCGCTACCCGTGTTGCCGACATTACTACTTCCCGAGGTGTAGTCCGCCGCGCTCTCAATCGAGTGTGTTGGCTCCCTAATCCTGACGATCAAGCCAAGCCAAAGGTATCTCCAAACACTGGTGAAGAAGCTAGAAAGCTGTGAGCTTTCCAGGGCCGGGTGCATGTTCGCGCGTTAGCGCCGAACATATGCGAGATCCCATACGAGCGCGCCCGACGGCGCTCTTTTGTCCCACTCACACGCACGGGAATGTTCGCGGCGATACCCGACGCAAAACTACTACGCCTACAACCCTACTCGTGGACACTCATATTTAATTGGCTTTTTTATATAGAATTATTTTAAAGTTGTAAAACCTGAATATAATTAGTCTAAAGTATTCAGAATCATTTATCTCTTATGTACTATCGTACACGTACTACTACAATTTACATATAACAATAATAATAAATGAATGCATATATATACGAATACTTACATAGATATATTATAATAAACTAATATATATCATAATCATTACAATTGCAATAAAATATTGGAATTACATACTTATAAATAATAATAAATCATATTATATAATATAATCATATATATAACACTTTAATTAAAGGCTAAGCTGAGATAGTACTCACATAGCCCTTTCTTAAGTAGCCCAAGAGTCTTACACTCACTTATCTGAGTTGGTAAGGAGTTCCAGAGCTTAGTAGCGTGGACCGTGAAGGAGTAGGCAAAAAAGTCAGTACGATGGGGAGGGATATCTAGAAGGGTGCGTCTAAAGGGTCTACAAGATAAGTTGTGAAAATTGATGAGGGACTAAATAAAGTATTGAAAAGAAAACATATTATGCGATAATTTCTGCGAAGGCGAATAGGACGCCCCTGGAGCTGCTTTCTGTATTGGGATACGTGGTCTTGTTTCTTTAATCCAAAAATAAAACGTATGAAGAGATTCTGCAAACTTTCTAACTTGTTTAGGATCTCTTCATTTGCATCCAGGTAACAGACAGATTATAGGTCGAATAAGGGTTAGTGCCAAAAGAATTTTAGTAGGAGCTGGAAGGAAGTTTTGGAGTTACTTAAGCGAATGGAGGGTGTGGTAAACTTTACGGTTAACATTGTTGGTATTGTTGTTCCAAGACAGGTGAGAGTCAAAGATAACTCCCAGGTTTTTGGCAGAGTCGCAAAAGGGAATCAATGAACCGTTTAGACTAATGGGAGGAAGTGTTGATTTATTTAGTAGTGCTACCATCCGTTTACTACGTATTAATAATGCCTTTGTTTTAGCAGGGCTTACAAGTAGACCAAAGGATTGTGCCCATTCACTTATTCGACTAAGATCATCATTAATAAGAGCTATAGCGGGTTCTGCATGAGGAATAGTGAAATGACGGTATATCTGAAGATCATCAGCATAAATATGATACTTAGCCACTATTACCTTAGTACAGGGGTCTCCAAACTTTCCAGCCTTAGGGCCATACTGATTACTCCAGTAAGTTCCGAGGGCCAAAACCATATTATCATTGTTGCCGGTGGTAAGAAGTGAAATAGTCCACTGATGAAAAAAAAAGTCCGAAAAAGTACGCAACGTTTGAAAAAGGCTGCAAATCGGACTAAAGTCCGCAAAAAGGCAACACTGCATATTATTAATTTTCCTGTCATTATCTGTAATTTCTAGATTAGTCGTAGAGTACGAGCCATGAGGAGTAACGTGACACGACATCACAAGCGGAAACAGGTAGTACCTTCTATCGCTAACAGATGGCGCTAATAGCACGTACAGAATAATCTCGTTGGTTCGAGAAAGTTCTGGTGTCTTCCACTCACTTTTAGATGGCAGTAATGGGAATATATAAGAAGGCTAGTGGCGCAACCACAAGTCAGTTCCTATGACACTGTTGTGAAATAAAATAGTGCGTACCTCCTTAAAACATGTTTGTGCGTGTTTAAGTTTAAGACATCTTTGTAACAGTATTTTGATTTAAATTGTTGCTTTTGTGTGTGCTTTAGTAGTATGGAAAAGAAGCGAAAAATTGATAGTGAATGCAGAAAATTCAAAGATCAGTGGAACATTCAGTATTTCGTAATGGAGTCCAGCAACAAGGCGCTATGTTTGATTTGCAATGAAAGCATAGCCGTTCTCAAGGAATATAACATTAAACGTCATTATGAAACAAATCATTTTCAAAATTACTCAAAATATACAGGAAGTTTGCGGACACAAAAATTCGAAGCTATGAAGCGCGGATTGAAATCGCAGCAATCTTCATTTACAAAACTCAAAACTGAACAAGAGGCTGCAACTCGTGCCAGCTTTCGTGTGGCTCTTAAAATTGCAAAACGTGGAAAACCATTCACCGATGGAGAAATGATCAAAGAATGCCTAATTGAAGTAGCTGAAGAAATGTGCCCTGAAAAGGTAAATTTATTAAAAACTGTCAGTATGTCACTGAAAATATATCGTCTCAACTGTTCGATAAAAATGGACATGTTGAGTGGTTTTTTTTGGCCTTGGATGAGTCAACGGATGTGTCAGATACTGCTCAGGTGTTGATTTATATTCGAGGAGTAGATAAAAGCTATGAAGTGCATGAAGATCTTCTTGATATGTATAGTATTCATGGCACAACTACTGGTACAGATATTTTTAAAGGAGTTGAAATGGTCATTAATCAAAAGAACCATTGATGGAAAAACTTGAAATGTTTTACAACTGATGGAGGCAAAAACATGAGTGGGAAAGATAAAGGAGTGGTCGCTCTTATGTCAAAGGCTGTAGAAAATGACGGTGGTTCAAAACCATTAGTCTTACACTGTATCATTCATCAACAGACTTTGTGCGGAAAATGTTTGGATATGTCTGAAGTTCTGAAACCAGTTATATCAACTGTTAATTTTATCAGATCTTTTGGGCTGAATCACCGACAATTCCGACAATTTATTGAAGAGATTGGAGAAAATAACTTACCTTATCATACTGCCGTACGTTGGCTTAGTTGTGGGAAAGTCCTTCAGCGCTTTTTTGAACTTCGAGCAGTGATCGAAATTTTTTTGAATGAAAAGCATCGCCCTCTTACTGAATTACAAAACAACGCATGGCTGTGGAAGTTAGCATTCTATGTTGATTTGACAAAACATGTGAACGAATTTGAGATTGCAAGGAGAAAATATCAAATCATTCCGGAAGAAATTGATACTGTTTCAATCACAACTACGAAGTAAATGTTTTTCACATTTTAAAACATGTGAAATATTCAGCCACACCCCTGAGACTGAGTTTCCTATCGATTTTGCAATCGAAACTTTGAGTGCTTTGAAAATAAATTTTGATACTCGTTTCTCGGACTTTGATGCCATTGCGAATCCAATTAAGATTTTTCAGAATCCTTTTGATACTGTCATTGAAACCCTAGCCCCGGAACTTCAAATGGAAATGATTGATCTACAGTGCAGTGATATAATTAAGAACAAATATCAAAACTCATCTTTGTTGGAATTTTATACGGAGTTTTATTTGGAGTTGGAATTTTATTAGTGGAAGACCCACTGACACAATTTAATAATTTGCATAAATTTGCTCGTGGGCTGTTTTCTGTTTTTGGTACTACTTATTTGTGTGAGAAGACCTTCTCCAAAAATGAAGTACACAAAAAATGTTTACAGATCTAAATTAACTGATGAGCATCTTAAATCTCTTTTAATAATTGGTACAAGTAAAATTAGTCCACAACTACAAACTATTGTCAGTGGAAAATATCAATTACATAAATCTCATTAGTATTTCATATGTCATTATGCTTGTTATAAGTTATGTTTTTATGTAAAATGTATAAAATGTTAGTTGGATTCATTTCAATAATTTGTTAGTTATTATATACTGAAGTTAAATTTTCTGCATATTATACATGTCTTTACTCATTACAATTCTGTGTTTCTTTATCCAACTTATCACAAAAACAATAACAATAAGCCTACAACAATGTTATGAGTAGTTAGCTCATCAATGTAGATGTCACATTAATTATTATGCAGCATAAAATTAGAATACTTCAGTAAACTAAATTTAATTTGCTATAAAAAATATGTTCTCTAAAAGGAGTTTTCAAGTATGCTAGCTCTCCGCGGGCCGGACAAAATCTGTCCGCAAGCCGGATGTGGCCCTCGGGCCGTAGTTTGGAGACCCCTGCCTTAGTAATAAAGTTAATGAAGATTGAGAAGAGAAGAGGAGAAATCACCCCACCTTGGGGAACACCCGCGTCAAGATAACACCAATCTGAGAAATTATCATTGACTTGCACTCGCTGCGAGCGACCCCGAAGGTAGGAGTTAAACCAGGACAGGACAGAAGGGGACATATTGAGAGACTGGAGCATACCGACTAGGATATCGAAGTTAATGGAATTGAAGGCATTGGTAAGATCTAAAAGAACGAGGACACTAAGATTTATTTTCCATAGCCCACCGAATGTCAATAGTGATATTTACAAGTGCAGAAACAGTGCTATGACCAGTACGAAAGTCAGATTGTAGTGTACTTATTAGTTTATTTTTAATCAAAAATGAAGAGAACTGCTGGTGGACGATATGTTCTAAAACTTTAGATAGGAATGGCAGTATAGATATAGGACGAAAACATGATGGAGAAGTAGGATTATTAACTTTTGGTATAGGAAGGATATTTGCCATTTTCCAGGATTGTGGGAAACAGCAAGAGGATAAGGAAAAGTTAAAGATATGAGTTAAAATAGGCAATAGAAAGGGGAGAATCAGTTTAATCATTTTAGAACAAAGCTTATCACAACCAGCTGCCTCAGAAGAAATAGATAAAACTGCCAATCTAACCTTAGCTTCCGTACAAGGAAGAAAGGAAAAGGATGGACAGGTGACAGGTAAGTTGGACAGAGATTGCAAACTATTGATTTTAGCACTAGCACTTAAAGTCACAGGGGGCTGAGAGTAATGTTTATTGAGGGTATTCAAGTCATAATCTTTGGGAGAGGAAACGGGAGTTTTGCCAATACCAACGGATTTAAGAAATTTACAGACATCTGCAGTGCCACGGCTATGGAGAGAGTAGTAAAAATATCGTGGCTTGGCATCGCGACATAAATGATTACAGTGATTACGTAGAGTTTTAAACTTGGTGTGGTTAACTTCGTTAGGAAAAAGCTAAAATTTCCTCTTGGCCCTATCACGTGCCGCCATTCGCTCCTTAATGGATTCAGTAAACCATGGAGCTGGGTTGTGCTTTATTTTGACTCTCTTGACAGGCGCGTGGTGATCATACAGCTTTAAAATTATATTGTTAAAGCTGTCAACTTTGTCGTTTATATTCGAACTTTGAAGCACAGATGTCCAGTTCAAATTTTTAGCATCTAGCTCAAGCGCTTGGAGATCAATATTATTAAAACTACGTATGAGGAAGGATTGGGATTTACGTTTAGGGGGTTTTATTTTATAAGACAAGAAGACAAGGTCATGATAGGAAAAAGGAGCATCAAACTGTCCATGAGTAGCTACGTTATTAGGAGAAGAAATAATCATAAGTTACAAAAGAGAGGGGGTACAATCAGGAGAGTAGTGGGTGGGATTGGAAGGAAGAACATGCAGGTTGTAGGAAGTTAGAAGCGACTGCAGTTTTTCTGACCGTTGATTAGTCTTGAGCAGGCAAGTGTTGAAATCACCCATGATTATGACATGTTGATAATTTGGACGAAAATTAGTAAGAAGATTGTCAAGAGAATCAAAATAATCGATACGAGAATTAGGACTATATAAAACAATCAGGAGCAATTTGGTATGATAAGCGACAATTTCAATAGCCAGATATTCCGTTGATTCTGAATAAGGCGAAGGAGATATAGTCAAGATTGTATACTCAATATCAGCACGGAGATATATAGCAACCCCACCACCACCCTTTCCCGTTCTATCATTGCGGATGAGGACAAACCCGTTTATAGAGTATTGAATTGAAGGAAGAGAAGGCTTAAGGAAGGATTCGGATATAAAAATGGCATCAAGATTAGCAGCACTGAAGGAAGCGAGGAGATCAGGAAAATGACTAGGAATACTTTGGGCATTAATGTGTGCTATGTTGAGGTTTGAATTGTAGTGACAGAAAATATTAGAAAGTTCATCACACAAAGTAGGAGGTGAATTAGAGTGAAATGAACTGCGCGCACTTTCAAAACTCAACGATGAAGAGCAGGAGAAAAAGCTACTTTAGCTAGTTGACTATTAAAGTCAACCATACTCAAACCAGTATAATTATAGATATGACAATTATAATATAAAATTTAAATATTAAGAATATAAAATAATATAAAAATAATTAAAATAAGAAATATTATATTAAATAATATAATAAATTATTAAAATAAGAAATTAAAATTAAAACTAAAAAAAATAAAGATTCCTACTAAATGCTAAAATTTGGTAGTGAAACTCACTAGGTACTCATTACAAAACCATTATTTTACCGGGTAACATAAAATGCATTTTTAGTTTTATAATAAAAATACAACAAAATTATATCCAAATGGAATGATCTAAAAATAATATTAGTAACAGGTAGGTAGATCAGTTTATGAATATACAAAACACGTTTATGGCAAGTACGTACAAGAGAATCGTCCAAATAGAAAAACTGAAAGCAACCAAAAAAGAAGAAAAAGACAGCTGTCATTTCACATCTGACAAATCTCAAATTGAGTTTCGCCGGGAAAATAATGGGTAGCGTTGTGGATATTGGTAGAATATTAACCATTAAATATTCGCTAACGTGCACAAGTGTGGGCAAGTGGTACAACTTAAAAAAAAAAAGAAGTAAGTGCTATTTTGTGTTCTCTCAAAAACTCCCTAGAAACCTTCAGTAAAGCTTCTACCACTTCACTGATTCTACAGACTTGACTCATTGACTGCACCGACTATCTATATTATCTAATTGGACGTTGACTAGACTTTAGACTTGACGATTTAGGAATACGATGTTGCAAATTGAAAAATTCTATTTCCCGCCTTTTTAACTTGACACTGGCAAATGTTTTAAGCTGACGCCATATATTTAAATAAAAAAAAATAAAAAACTCAAATTGACATATGACAGTGAATTATTGTGAAACAAAATGACAATCAAAATAGCTAAAAAGTTATAAGTTACAAAAGTTTGTCACCTACGTTAAAACTGTAATAATTTTAAACATACCTACAAATGTTGAATCAAATAGTTAACGGCCTAATCAAAGATAAAACCTACTTACAATGTGTATGACATAAAGAATATCATTATGGACAATTTGTAGGTTATTCGCTATTGACGACGCCGGACCTGCCTTACTGATCTTCCAGCTTTGAGGTCCTGCAAATGAGTCTCTATCTCCTCACAGCTGGCTGAAAACTGGGCAATGACCTTCTCCAAAGATGCGAAAGTTTCAACTTTACGACGGCTCTTATCCGCGAGGATGATAACAATTTTAGCATCACTCGACCAGCAGTTTTTTATGTCAAAATGCCTGTCAAAATGCCTGTTAGTAGTAAAAATTTTATGCCTTGTTTTGGTCAAAACTCTGATATAGTGATACCGGTGCCTTTTAGAGAAGTCTTTGTATCCCCCACATGTTGCCTATCTTCAAATGTAGTAAATCGCACTAAAATGGGTCTAGCCTTAGAAGATGTCGACATCCCAAGACGATGGCAAACATGAAGGCAGTCTGTGCTAGTAGCACTAAGTTTCATCTTATCCGACAATACTTGTTGAATCAGATCGCACTGTTTTTCATTGTGCTTCTCAGGGATACCGTGGAATAGTAATACCTTTCGACGCATAATCATTTCATGCCGATCAAGACATAGTGTAAGGGATTCCACATCATTCTTGAGACTTGACAAAATTTGCCAGATAGTTTCCTTAAAATCCTTGAAATCTTCAGTCAAAGTGGCAATGTCTGAATTGATATTAGAGCCTTTAGCAATCTTCAGTAATTTGTCTTCATATTGCTTCATACGGGACTCAAAAAAACTGCTCAAAGAATCCAGGTTATTGACATCCATGATATTTGAAGATGGCGAAACTAGTGTTGATTTTGTAAATATTGTAAATAGTGCTGTTAGAAAGGAGATTATATTGTGAAATTGAGTACAGGTGAGCTCCACATGGAATTAGCACATAATTACACAAAATTAACTTGTTTAACTATATATTATAATAAATTAATTAGAGAGCACCAAGATTGCTACTGTTTTCGGGGACTACCCACATTTATTTAGAATTTAGTTTTAGAATTTTGTTGGAGATGGAAAATGAATTTGTGACTGCAGGTCGCAATTGGCCATCCACCACTGCAGTTCCATTTCTACTGTGTTTGGCAACTGATGCACGGCAGTAAGCGGGCTCTTCATGGCAACGTTTAAGAACATGAGAGTGTCTCGAAAGTGTAGTCGTCCCCTCGGAATCACAAACCGAGCAAAATTGAGGAGACCGACAAGACTTTGCAATCTTTTAGGTGTATTTTTTGAGTTTGAAGGATTACGGAAATATTTCTTTTTAGGTTTATCACCTTCTCTAACGGAAGAGATTTTACATGGCGCCATGGGTCCCATTGAAAACCCAGAAAGGTCAGAATTTGGACGAAGTCAGCGTTGACAGCGTTTCGAAATTGATTTGAAAGCCCAGGTATTGAAGTCTTTTCACTACAATTTGGATATGTGATTTTAGTATATGGTAATTTTGATTGACCACCAAGAAATCGTCTAGGTATACTATGACGCGTATACCCTGTTCCCTTAGAATTTGCGCAATCCAGTTGCTTAAACAGGCAAAGACCCTTGGTGCCGTGCTGAGGCCAAAGGGAAGACACGTCATTTGAAGAATTTCCTTGTCGTAAATCAGCCGTAGAAATCGTCTGTGAGAACGAGCGATTGGTAGATTGAAGTAGGCCTGGGATAAATCCACTTTGCACAACCAATCGTTCGGTTGTAGGAAGTCTGGGACCCTGTTCGCATTTATTAACCTGAATGGCCGAACCATTCAGGTTAATAAATATTAATATATATTTAGTACATATTCGTTCAACTTGCTCAAGTTAAACACTGGACGGTGCGAGCCGTCTTGTTTCGGAACGAGAAACATGCTCGAAATGAAGGTGGGAGAAGATCGAACTACTTCGAGAACTTTCTCGTCCTTCATCTTTTGAATTGCCTTTGACATTGCTTCGCACTTTCTTGTCACTAGGCAGGTGCGTGTCATGTCGGGGAGGCGAAGAGGAGGTTTCTTGTAAAAGGGTATGCGATAATCTTTTATTATTTTTAAAAGAAAACGTGGTGCTTTCAACGCCCTCCAATGACTGTGATACGCACAAAGTTGGCCCACTTGGAATCTCGAGTCAGAATATTCTTCTCTTACCTGAGTTGGATTCTCTATTAATAGGCCGCTTTCTATTGTCCTTCGCATGCTCAAGCCGTACCGCTGGCTGCCGGTCGACTCGTTGTCGAAAGGAACTACGGATAGCTTTATTGCTACGCCATGCGTTAGAGTTTTCGTGAAAACCCTGCGTAACTTGTGTACCTTCCCTGCGAGGGTTGGTAATTCTGTAACGGTCGTGTGTGTTGAGAGCCACAGCAACCTTGAGATGTGCCCTGCGAGGGCGCATGACTACTTCCCTACGGGGGATGATTAGAGCCACTATTAACTACCTGCGAGGTAGTTCCAAAACTTTTTAGTTTTATCAAAGGCATAAAAGCTTTCTTAACGCTACCTGCCTTCATCAAGAACTCCCGATAGCAATTCAGAATTAAAAAAGTTTTTATTTGAATGAGGGATTTTGCGTAAATATGATTTGGTTAGTGGATCACGTGCATATTTTATGATCCCATCTCGGCGCATCTGTATCACCTTAGCTCTGTGACCACAAACGAGCTGTAAGGTCGGCAGAAACAGACGCATAATCGCCGCTTGTAAATAATTCCTTAACCTTCGTATGCAAAGAGTCGGCATTTAGGTTTACTTTCTTCTTATCTTTAGCCCAAGATAAAAGTAAGTTTAGAGTCTGTTGCAGAGCATCGCGCTGTTTTAGCAAACAAAAGGTAATACCGGCGTAAGCTTTATCTGCGTAAGCTAAATGACGTAGACTATCATAAGCTTTAATCTCATTATTAGCTTCTAAATCAGTTAAACCTGGCGTATGATTATACCGCTTTTGCACTTCTGCATGGCGAACTTCGCTCCATTTATCTTTATCAAAATGTTGAATTTGTTGCAGCAAATTAAGAAACTTTTCAGGTGCCTTTGGTACCGAAGGCTCCTTTAATTTAACTTCAATATCAAAATTAAAATCTAACTTGGCATTATTAGTATGTTCTTCATCATAAAGACTACCACTAACTTGATCGTCAGTAATATTATCGCTATAAGTCTCTGTTGAGGTCTACGTTATCAAAAACTAAATGCGAATAGCTTTTATCTACGTGATCGTGGTTGTATCTAAGATGCCTTTTAAGTTCGCCTACTTCCTGTGTCAATTTTTTCATAACTCTATCCTTGCGTTTACGGTGGCGCTGTCGCCGTTTCTTCGTACAAGAAGATGAGGAAGAGAAAGATGAAGAATCCGAGCTAGTGTCGTAGTTGGCGGTACTTGGGCCCGGTTTATCGATACGTCGTATACGACCGGGTCAACTTCATCATTAGTTTTTTCCATGCTAAAAACAAAACCTAATATTAGGATTCCATGCAAAAAGATTGAAAATGTAAGATATGAACTGATATGAAGTATTCCTTGACGGTAGTTAAAAATATTTGAAAACCATAGAAAGATTTGTGTTTTACTAAAAATACGTACTTAAAACTAAAAAGCAAGAACGTAAAAAGCATTACCACTAAGGCACGGAACACCGGAATAATTTTTCATACCGGTATTGATACCGGTATTGATATTTCAATTACCGGTATACCGAAATTTCGGTATTTTTTCGTTATTTCTTGAAACACTGCTAGTTAATGTTTAAATAATTCCAAGAACGATTAGTAAGTCTCGTTTGCGGAGAGTTATTAAAGGAATTTTCTACGCTGTATAGCAGAAACACTCAAACTATTTATCAACTCCCTAGAAATAGAAACCACCAAATGATTACCTAATTAAGGTAATAGGTTATTAATAATACTAAAGAAAATACCTTATTTGATTCCAGAATTATTTATATTGTTTCATTGGCACAAATATCACAATAAAATATTGAAATCAGTCTTACTCTTTAATGATAAAAAAAATTAATTATTTTAAAATAAACGAAAATATGGGTGCGGGCGCAATTCAACTTTAGTCCATCAATCAGGCAGATCGCGTTTATTGGAAAATCAAACGAAGAAAACACAACGCGTCCAAACTTGCGTCGTTGAGCGATGATCTTATTTTTTTACATATGTAACTTGCAACTGAAAAGGCCCTTTCTGATTCAACGCTCGTGGGAGGAATGTTTAACAGGTACTTGTAAGCTGCGTCCAAAAATCTGCCTCTAGTACCTCCATTTTCATACAATGTCATTTCAATACAAATTAATGTTTTCATATTATCTTCTTCTTCCTCTCCGATCTCACCGATCTGGGGTCTGTTTTGCTTTTTGGCCATAGATTTTCTATTGCTTTATTAAGTTCTATTTCCATCACAGATGAATTACTGCTACCAGTACCTGTGTCATCATCACCTGTTACCTTTTCAGCAGAAGCATTAGCGCCAGCGGGTGAGCTCATCGCACTTGTATTTTGTAGAGCTAGAGAGTGGAGACTCTGCTCTTGCAAACGTTGAACAAGTTCAGCAATTGAAGTAATCAACCTTGTGTCTCCGCATTTTCTTTGAAATATTCTTCTGGGTTATGGAGATACTGTAATACTGTAGTCAGAGGTTGTCGTCTCTCCGATATGCGCTTTCTTATAGAGATTTGGATAGACTTGTTTCTTAGTTATCTAATTATCTTAACATATATTTAAGGGCAGCTTCTGCAGTTAAAAGTGTCGCGTCTCGTCGGCAAAGTGCAAAATTTCAATAAATGTGAATATTTCATTGTCACCATCTTCATCCTCACTTTCATCGTCATTTGACGTTTCATTTTCATCGTATTCTGTGGATTCTGTGGTAGTGGCTTTTCTATACAATACGTCTGACACTCCAAGATGTATTCCGTGTGCCAGACAGATTTAATGATACGCTTCTATGTTGCGGCCGACTTTGCACATCACACTGGCACCATCAGTTGTTATTGCCACGATGTCTAGGTCCAACGATAGCTCAAACTCAAGTAGTTTGGTTTTCAGTAGCCTGATACAAGTTTCCGCGGGCATTGTGCCATCAACTCTGACTAAACCAATATTTTTGAATAGCGACCCATCTTGAAACTCGCTTCAAATTGCAGTATGTAAGTTGACATTTATGTATCTGAGGTTTCGTAAAGATGTCCATTCGTCGAATGTCAATGAAAATTTTAGGCCAGCTTTTCTCATTTCTTTGATTTCTTCTACTAGCTTTATCTTTTCTTTCTTGCTAATAATTGATCACAATATTTTTGATTGATTTTGGAGTTGACGGCAGACGATTATAGCCCGCAGCTATGAGCACGAGTCTTAAATCCTTTGACGTGCAAAACTTTGAAAATAGTATTCCATCTTTCATGTCAATATTCGATTCAAAAAAATCCCTTTTAAGTATTTATTTTACGTTATGATTAGTTTCCCGAAGTTGTATTTATGTCGTAAATATTAGTGCAGACTATAAAAAACTGGGTAAAAAAATACGGAGACCAGTAAAGCAAAAATATGTTGTGATATTTTTAAACGGGCAATTGGCCCACCACACTTACCCACCACTGCAACTCCTGTGTAGCCAGGATCTACAGTGGTAACCAACCGCAAAAACCCTTTCATATGATCTCAGGGGTGCTCGGGGGACATGCTTAATCTGTCTTGGAACCCGCAACGAAATTAATCAGAAGATTGTAGGAGGAGTAGGAAGTATTCCAGTTTTCTTCCCCAAGTAAAGCGGGAGACAGCAAAAATTGTGATGACAAAAAGTCAGAATTAAGGGGGAAGCACCACGGGAATAACATGTTTGGTTTTTTTTTGTTATTATATGTTGTGACATATTATTATTTATTTAAAAAACAAGATTGATTAGTTATATATTAATATGTAATGAGATTTGAACCTAGATGCTATTACGCTTTTCCCCAGGCGAGCAAAATTACATTTATGTACAATAAGGACACATTACTTTAACGTGATTCGCGCAAAGCACCCCGCAGTTACGGGGTCTCCTTCACCCCCTTGAATACTTCATAGTTGGCAACTCACCTCACCTTAAGTCTCGATTATGTAGGTTCTCTCTGAGAAGTGTAGCTCATGCTTATTTTAAATTTCCTCAATGACACAATATTTACAATGTTTTTCTTGATATAAACAAGTTTTTGAGGTCAACGTAACTAAGCTCTTTGGCGTTTGGAACTAATGAAGGGATTTTCATCATTTCCCCATGGATTTAGGGTTGTTCGTCTTGAACTACTAACTCGTATGAACAAGAGTTAAAAGAAGTGGAAACTTGCTTCTCTAAATGAATCAAAGGAAACGTTCGTCGTTTGTTATCAAAGTACTTGGAAATGTCTCATACTTATTATGTTATCTTTATGTAAATCTAGATGTAACTTTTTATCTAGAGTCACTCCAAGGTCAAGGTCTAATAGAATCAACATTTTCTAGTACTTGACTACATAACGTCTAAAAGAATGTACTGACATTGCGTTTTTTTGTAAAAGTTATTTGCATTTATTTAGGCTAAGTGACAATTTGTTTTTATAACAATAAACGGAAAATCTATCGAGGTCATCTTGGAATCTAGTATGGTCTTCAATGTTTTGTATAATGTGATATATTTTGAGGTCATCCGCATACAGTAAAAATTTACAAAACTTAAAACAGTTATGTATGTTATTCATAAAAATGATAAACAATAATGGGACTAAAATGAACCCCTGGGGAACTCCAGAACTGATAGATACATAGTCAGATTCATATCCATTAAGCATAACTTTTCGAGTACGATTCGTTATGTATGACTTGAACCAGCGCCACACGTTCCCTCTAATACCATTATAAGCAAGTTTTTCAAGAAGTTTTTTATGGTCTACTCTGTCAAAGGCTTTTCGAAAGTCAGTGTAAACACTATCTATTTGAATGTTAATGTCCAGTACTTCAAATAAATCTGATACATATACTAATAAATTTGTAGTAGTAGAACGTTGAGATACAAAGCCATGTTGTTCTTCAATAATTATTTTATGTATTGAGGGATAAATATTATTATGAACTAGCCTTTCGAAAAGCTTTGACAGAGTCGGTAAAATTAAAGTAGGTCTATAGTTTTACTCTTATTACCCCCCTTATGGACGAGTACAATTCTGGCAGAATTTCAAACGGAGGGAAAGATGCCATCCTGTAAGCAAATATTAAATATGATATTTAGTGGCCTACATATTGCAGAAGCAGAATCCTGTGTTAATGTAATATTACTTATTATAAGATCTGAACTACAGTTATTTTCAATGGCCCGATTTACATCAAACTCCTCTATAACATCATTGGGTTCAAAAACTGATAGGAAAAAACCAGAAAACATGTTGCATACTTGGTTGGGGTCGCAAGTGGTCGTAGTTTTTTAGGTCATAGCATTTGGTATGTCACCGTTACGTTTGTAAATTATTAATGTAAGTCCAGAAATGATTTATATTGCTATGAATACCGTCTTCAACATTTTTAAGATATTGTTTATAACATTTATGTGACAGACGCTTAAACCTTTCCCTGTACATAGAAAATACTTTGTAGTCAGATACATTTCTGTACGTTTTCCACTTAACCCAGCTATACGATTTATTTTTAAAAATATGTATTAGTGCAGGTGTGAACCATATAGGGAAGGAAGAATTCTTAGTTATTTAAGTAGGTACGTGTCTCTTAATAATTGAATATAGGTTTTCATACAATGATGAAACTGCATTTTCTACAGTTTTGTGTTTAAGTAGCCCTAACCAATCAATTGAATCTATTTCTTTTTTTTTGAGAGAGTAATCAGCTTTTGTATAACTATACTGTGTTTTAAGAAGAATTCTCATAGTTTTGAGCCTGTTATTTACTGAAACTAGTACGTAGAAAGGTGGGTGATGTGGTACTACTGGTACCAAGGGAACAGGTGTGAGTGAAGACCCAGTTTCAGAAATGTTAGTGAGAAAGAGTTCTAATATTCGGTATCGATCATTTTTAAATGTATTAACTTGCACGCAGTTCAACAAGGACATGAAATTTCTTAGGTTTACGCGAATATTGTTCATTGTTTTAAACACTTACGGATTGTGCCGCGGTGCACTTTTCTTTTTCCCGACGTTTCGGCTACTTTCCAGCAGCCGTGGTCACGGGAGTGACAGTCCTCCCGTGACCACGGCTGCTGGAAAGTAGCCGATACGTCGGGAAAAAGAAAAGTGCACCGCGACACAATCCGTAAGTGTTTAAAACAGGGACATGCAATTTATCATATGAGAATCGGAGACGTTGTTGTGATTTGCTGTAAAAGGATCCATATAAATAGTACTTTTACGCCAGCCTAACGTCGGTAGGTTATAGTCTCCTACTACATTAAAGGAATCGACGTCCGATGATTGTAAACAATTTTCTAAATAGCTCAAATGAGTTTCATAAACTTGAGGGGCAATAGCAGGTGGTATATAAGTTGCACTAATAATCAAGCTATTATTATAATTTTTATTTGAACCATAACATGGTCCACCAAGTGATACGCTGAGGAGACAGTAGAAGCTTCGGTGGCGTGCGGCACGTGGAACCCAGCCGTGAGACGCCGCGACGCCGGGAGCTCGCGCCGCACCGCCACCGACACTCCACCGCCATCCTTGCGACGACATTTACCTAAATTCCTGCCACACCTGAAAACCCTTTAGCGGCTGTCAATAAATTCTTTATCTGAGATGTTGTCATTCAGCCAAGTCTCGATCAGTATTATAATATCGTAGTTAAGTGATAATATAATATTCATAAAGTGTGTAGATTTTAGTTTTAAGGCCACTACAATTCTGATAATATACAGAAAGCACGTTATTTGTATTATTCATGGTAATGGTGAGGATAAATAAAAGTATATACTTTTATTTATATTTATACCTATATACATATAGCCCATTAACATTAATATATTATTATTCATATAATATTAATATTAAATATTAAAATATAAATAATATATTAATATTTAACATCAATATATTATTTAATATATTAATATAATTCATTCAATATTAATTAATAACCCATTGATTTCGCCACCCATGATACACAGTATTTCAAATATTTACTAAATATAGAGAGAACTCTAGATAGATAGATAGATAGATAAACTCTTTATTGCTCACATTAAATAATACAATCAGTAGACTAAAACTAAACTTATAATCTAAATATGGGCAAGGGCGGCCTTGTCGCTATAAGCGATCTCTTCCAGGCAACCCTGCAGTACAGGAGAGGTAAAATAGCTAAATAAGCAGGGTAATACGAAAGGTCAAGAATAACTTACAAAATAATATACAATTGTTCAAATAATAAATAGGTACTAAGAGTTAGATTAGCGAGTGACTTTGTTCAGAAGATAGTCATGCAGTTTTGATTTGAAGATAGCATGTGACTTTGACTCTCGAATGTCACGTGGTAGGTCATTCCACATGAGCGCAGCCTTCACAATGAAAGAACCACTAAAGTAACCAGACTTTGTAAATGGCACATGAAGTTTCCTACTATATCCAGAGTGTATTGCACGGATTTGGTCAGTGCTCCGATAGTGAAGACACTCCTTCAGATAGGGGGGAGAGCGAGGGTCAAATAGGACATTAAACAAAAATATCAGAACATGCTCATCCCGACGGAGCCTGATGGGCAGCCAACCAAGTCGCTGGTAGAACTCAGAGACATGGTCGAACTTGCGTAGTCCATACACGAACCTAATGCAAATGTTTTATAACCTTTCTAATTTATTAAGATATTCCTCATTAAGGTCGATCATACACACATCCGCATAGTCCAGTATTGTATCCAGTAGATGTGGTGAGACCATTTAAGGGTCGAATCAAAATACACACCCAGATTTTTGACTACATCGCTACAAGGTAATGTAACATTGTCAAATGTAATGCTAGTGATAGCATCATAGTTAGGTCGATTGATCTGTTTTGATCCACCGATGACTATAATTTGCAACTTGTTGGGATTGACCATTAAGCCATGACATTAACTCCAATGGAGGATTGTCGCAAGGTCCTTATTGATTGCCAAAATAGCGGAATTAAGGTCATCAGCAGAAGCATGGGTATAAATTTGGAGATCATCCGCATAGAGGTGAAAGAAACAGGAGAGGTATGGGGTAAGGAAATTTATGAAAATGGAAAAAAGGATAGGGGACAAAATACTACCCTGTGGTACGCCAGCAGATATATCACAGAAGCCAGATACGCGATCATTAGCCCGTATGCATTGCTGTCTTCCAAAAAGATAATTCCGAAACCACTCCTGCACAGGATGTGAGAAGTGAAGCGCACGTTACATTGCAATAAGGATTTCGTAGTCTACGGTGTTGAACGCATTACTAAAATCAAGTTGGGCTATGACAGTAAGTTGTTGATAAGACATGGCTAGGCGCACATCGTCAGAGACCTTGGTTAGCGCAGTAACGGTACTATGCCTAGATCAGTAGTAGATCAGTAGGATTTTTTCTATACTTAACTTTCGCTGCATTTCTTTTGGCCATAATATGCTTTATGTCATCTGTGAGCCACGGGGCAGGTGTTTTAATCTTATAGGGTTTTAAACTACTACCTAAATAATATATTAAACCAGTGTAACTAGTAAATAGAAAATATATTAAAATATTATATACTTCGTTATTTTTACAATGTCTGCCTATAGTGTTAAGTTGTACATTAAGACTGTGAGAGATAAAAACAAACTAAATCTAATCACAACAACAACCATTAGATTCATCAAAATATTATTCTGTTTAAACTTCAAAGCAACACATTAATAAATTTGTAAATAATAAAAGCTTATTATATTAAACTATACCTATAGCTAACAGTCAAAATACAAACAGTGCAACTTCTGAACGCATAACTACGCCAATATCAAGTGTCAAGTGACAGTGACATCGGTCAAATTTTAAATTGTCAGATGGCAGTGACATTTGATGGAGGTATCATGCGAAGTTTAGTGAAATTTATTTAATTTAGAATTTAAAAGACCCACATTATGATACATTAACAGAAAAAGAGAAAAGATAATTATAATATTATATGTGGGTACTAGTTGATTGATATACCAACTATACCATCGATTTGGGATGCTTTGTCTGCAACTTCTGAAGTTCGGCCAATGTCTCAACCTTGTGCCTAGAGCCATCAGGACTTTTGATATAGATACAGCCGCCACGGGTCCAGCATGATGAAACGCCAAAATGCTCTCTGGCCGCTATGAATGTGTTGTGTCGCGACTTAGTAAGGAACTCTGAGAGTGTGACTTTTATTCCTTTGAATGCCTTCTTAGCGTTCCATACCCGTTCACGGAGTGATATGTCTGCGCACGTCAACTACGGCCGGCTGACCGAAGAAACCCGAACATCGTCGAGAGTCCTCGAGTGCGCTCGCGGCGACGCGGTCCCTCACCGCTCGCCACTTCACCCTTTCACGTCTTGACGCCAACACGCGATTGCATACGGGCATTCCTTTGTAACCTCTAGTTTATATTATAATTTGTATATACAGTCCATTGTTCTTATTTACCACCACGTAGGGCTTCGACAATTTTTGGTCCTTCGATTACAAGAATAAGCGCAACGTAATTAATATTCGTCTTCAAATAAATACGGCCGCTTTTTGGACTTTGACCGTGGCCAGGAAGAAAGGACAAAGGAGTCGTCCCCGTGGCAGCCTGTTTCACATTGGAAGGAGCTGAAGTCATTTTGTGGGAGTATATTTGCATATTTGAGTGAGTCTGTTCCAATTACTTTTCCGATTTCCTTTCCTTCATTAATGTGTGAATGTAAAGGTGATAAAAAAATGTTTTCTTTAAAATTTATATTAATTGTCCATTATCGTAAATAAAATTCACATTAAACGCTATTCACATCATATTACATTATATTCATTTTTAATTAGGGATACATTTATATCCTTGATTCACGAAAATAATTGCATCAATGACATAAACAAGTTCCACTACCTGCGTGCTTCTTTACAAGGCTCTGCCGCTTTATTAATTAAAAATATTGACTTTAAAAGCGACAATTATAAGTTAGCGTGGGATCTGTTGTGTGAGCGATACAATAACAATCGTTTGCTTGTGAATAACCATTTACAGGCTTTATTTGATGTCGAACCAATTAAGGGAGAATCTAGCGTCAGCATAAGAAACGTCGTAGATGTCACTAATAAAAATATTCGGGCTCTCACTAATTTAAATCAGCCTACTCAGTATTGGGACACGTTGGTTATTTTTATTTTAGTTAAAAAATTAGATTTAACAACCAGTCGTGACTGGGAGGAGTTTAGGAACAACAACATTTCAGGTGATCCAACTTTAATTCAATTTTGTTCTTTTTTAAATAGGAAAGCTAACTGGTTAGAATCTGTCGAGTCCAATGCAACAGTAAATCCAGTTGATAATAAAATAATTGTAACTTTAAATAATAGTCATCTGTCAAATAATAATTCGAAACATGGTAAATCTTATAGTAATAAACACAATAAAAATAATAATAAATGTCCACTTTGCTCGCAATTACATACGTTGTACAAATGTGAATCTTTTAGAACCTTATCTATAGAAAGTCGTATACAAAAAGCTAAAGACTTTAATGTTTGCCTTAACTGCTTACGGACGGGACACTCAGTGAAGCAGTGCAAATTTTCTCATTGCAGATATTGCAAAGTAAAGCATAATACGCTTTTGCACATAGATACTAGCGACAAACCACTCTGCAATCCAATGCCTACTGCTAATCTTTCTGCCATGCCTTCTACATTGCAATCTCCCTCTAATGTTGTGCTTTCCGCTAATTCCATGCAGCTTGCTACTTCTTCGCTTGTTTTCCTGTCCACAGCCTTGGTGAATGTGACCAGTGCGACGGGTAAGAAGTACATTGCACGGCTATTGCTGGACAACGGTAGTACGGCGAACTTTGTTACGCAGAGCTTCGCAGAGAAACTGGGTTTGTCACTGCGCGGTACGAGCACCAAGGTAACGGGTATTAGTAATCATATCTACTAGTACACAGTCTTGTCGCCTCACAATGGAGTCTCTACGCTGTTCGTTTACTGTGGAGATAGAGTGCCATGTTTTGCCTGAAATCACTAAGGTCCTACCGTCATCATTTGTGCCCATCACTCATGTCCCAATTCCTTCAGGTCTTGCATTAGCATCCGAACTTCAACGTTCCGTCAGTCGTGGATGTCCTGGTAGGGGCTGAGGTATTCTGGAGTGCAATGGGAAGCAACAAAATAGACTTAGGGAAAAATTTGCCTAAATTGTGTGAAACTAAATTCGGATGGCTTGTGTCTGGTAGTATTTCGCATAAATCTAACTCTCCTTCTATTTCTACTCATTTTTGCCATCATTCCAGTGTCGCGCCCGACTTAATTAAATTTTGGGAGCTTGACAGTATATTACCAAAATATTCTCACTCTCTTGAAGAGAGATTGTGTGAGCAACATTTTGCTCAAACCACCTATCGTAACACTGACGGTGGTTTCGTAGTAAAATTGCCTTTGAAAGGGGATCCAAGCTCTTTAGGACAGACTTATTTAACTGCGAAGAATAGACTTTTATCCTTAGAGAGACGATTTAAGCGAGACCCCGAATTTCAAACTAAATATTATAATTTTATGATAGAATACGAGCGTTTAGGTCATATGTCTTTAAATTCCGGTAGTTCTTCCCCTGATAATGCTAACTATTTCATTCCACATCATGGAGTAATTCGTAACTCTAGCACCACTACTCAACTACGCGTTGTCTTCGATGCATCAGCACCGTCCAGTACAGGAGTGTCTCTTAATGATATTCAGATGGTCGGTCCAGTAGTGCAAGACGATCTGTTAGCTATACTAATACGTTTTCGTCAGTACAGGTATGTGGTCTCAAGTGATGTAGAGAAAATGTACAGATCTATAGATATATGTCCAGACCAAAGATTTCTTCAACAAATTGTTTTTCGGTTCGATCCCACAGTATGCCTTAGAACCTATACTTTAAATACAGTTACCTACGGTACTGCGTCTGCTCCCTATCTAGCTACTAAATGCTTGGTAAGTCTGGCTGATAACGTTGAGGATGGACGTGTCCAATGCGCTATACGGCGTTCCTTCTATATAGATGATTACCTTAGTGGTGGGAGCACCATATCTGAAACTGTAGAGGTTACAAACAGGGTAAAATCTGTCCTTGCTTCCGCTAAGTTTAACTTGCGAAAGTGGCGTTCAAATTCATTAGAAATCTTAAATCAAATAAATAACGAATCAGAGACTACAAGTGATACTTTATTTTTCTCTGATCGAAATCTTAATAATTTTTGTCAGTCCAAAATTCTAGGACTTAACTGGGTTTGTAGTAGTGATTTTCTAACTTACTCGATAAATATAATATCTACACAAAAGATCACGAAACGTCATATCCTTTCTGTTATCGGCCAGATTTTCGATCCCCTGGGCCTAGTAGGTCCGTGCGTTGTCGAAGCCAAGATTCTCATGCAGCGACTTTGGCTAGATAAGTACGACTGGGACAACCCTGTATCGCTTGAGGTATGTAACGCTTGGTCTATATTTGAAAACAGTATAACAGCTTTAAACGACTTAAAAATTCCTCGTTGGGTTTTGCATGAAGACTCTATCATACACGAAGTACATGTGTTCACCGATGCATCTGAGAAGGCCTATGGTGCTTGCGTGTATATTCGATCTTGTAATAATGAAGGAGTTACAAACGTACAGCTCCTACTCTCTAAAAATCGTGTAGCACCTATCAAACCTACATCTATCCCAAGGCTTGAACTTTGTGGAGCTCTATTGGGGGTAAGGCTGTGTACTAAAATCCAAGAATCGCTCACCATACCCATTCATAGATACAGATACTGGTGTGACTCTACCATTGTTTTGAGTTGGCTCTCTACTCCATCTAACCAATTAAAACCTTTTGTAAAAAGTAGAGTCAATGAGATACAAGAGAGCACATGTAGTCATACCTGGAGCTACGTACCGTCAAAGGACAACCCGGCGGATCTTGTTTCCCGTGGTCTAAAAGCCAATTTTATACATGATACTCCTCTCTGGTGGTCTGGACCCTCATTTCTCCTTCACGATGAAAGTAAATGGCCCAAAATACCAAACACACAGAAACATGATCTACCGGAAATAGTGACTCATTTCATTAGTGATAATCATTGTAGTGATCATTCATATCATAATGTTCATGATTCAGAGACATCTAATCATTCAAAAATTATTTATAACCTCTTATTAAAATATTCTAGCCTAACTAAAATTCAAAGAATATTTACATATGTACAAAGGTTTATTTATAACCTAAGAAAAAAACATAAATTGTGTGGCAATCTTTCTGTTACAGAATTAGAAAATTCATTAAGAACAATAATTAATTTCTCACAACTTGATATGTTTCCCGGGGAATATAAACTTTTAAAGTCTAATCAAAAATTACCACGCAAAAGTAGATTGCTTCCACTCACTCCCTTCCTAGATGAGGGTGACCTCATCCGTGTGGGCGGAAGGCTTAGTAACTCTCTTTACGATTTTAATGTTAGACATCCCATTATTTTATGTAGTAAGCATATTCTTACTAAACTGATTTTTCACATGCAACATTTAAAGCTTGTACATGCTGGTCCACAGCTGCTACTGACACATATTCGACACACGTACTGGCCGCTAGGTGGTAGGAACTTATCTCGGTCTATAGTTAATAAATGTCTTAAATGTTACAGACATAAGGCTCAAAATGTACAACCTATTATGGGCCAACTTCCTTCATCTAGGACTAATTTCGAGTTTCCTTTTTTAAACAGTTACGTTGACTATGCCGGTCCAGTATTGGTTGCCGATCGAAAGGGCAGAGGCTGCAAACTCACAAAGAACTACATGTGCATTTTTGTTTGCTCAGCTGTAAAAGCGGTACACCTGGAGCTCGTCACGGACCTCACTACTCAGGCATATATGGCCGCTTTAAATAGGTTTGTGGCGCGTCGAGGCAAGCCCCGAAGCGTCACGTCCGACAACGGGACAAATTTTGTAGGCGCGTGTAATGAAATTTACAAAGGACATCATTCATTTTGGACCAAAAAATGAAAGTGCCGGCCAGAAAAAAAAACTACGATATTCGGATAGAATACACAATTTCTATCATTTTTTACTATGACGTCCAATCTGTGCGCACAACGGTTACGTCGTAATAACATAAAAAATAAAATATTTTTTTATTAATTCTTTGTTGTTAAAAAAAGATTGGAGTGACATTATAATATAAAAAAATATTATATTAAAACTTATTTAGGTACATAATCGCAAAATACTCAAGGTCAAAACCTAGTGGTCAAGATATAAAATCGTACTATTTAACACATTCATATTTATTCTTTATAATAAAGAATGTTGTCTGTTTAGAGTCAAACATTACAGGTTACTTTCTCTCAAAACTTCAAATGGAATTCCGAGAACTAATGAAAAGGGTTAAGGGACGGCTACCTGGGTGCGTGAGCGCATTGTTATTGGTTGCCGACCGCCCGCCCGCGCTACGCCAGCGGCCAGCCAGCGGCCAGCCAGTCAGTTATCCATGCAACTTTGGTTACATCGGACGGCTATCGTGACAATAATCTCTTGTTCTTAGAGCGATATAATATCAAGTGTATTTAGCGAAGCTTAATATCTGACATTATGAACGTACAATTGTGTATTTCGTGTCGTGTGCCTATTGGTGATCGCCGAAGTTATAGTTGGACATCCCGTGAATCACAACACATCGAAATCGCACAGTTTGTTATTGAAGATCTACTGGGTCATCAGGTGAGGATTATATTATCGCTATAACGAACGAATATGCCTAAGATATTTACTACGAACAAACATCATAACTCTTATGTACATAATGTTATAACATAAGCCGCATTTGCTGCTGTGTTTCTTAACAAACACAAGTTTTCAAATAAAGAGGGCCCCCCGCCCTCCGCAGATATATTATTTTTTTTATTTAATGATATATTACTAAGCTAATAAACTTTTTTTTTTCAGAATGAACCTACAGATGTTATATGCCGACCTTGTTGGCAAAGGGCCGAGCGGCAATATCTCCGACGTCAACGTGAAGTGCAGGAAGAACCTGACAACGAAGAACCTGATGTTGCAGACGAAGAAGTTGACGCTGTGCCTCATTCTACAGTTTTACCTGGATTTGTACGAACTAGTAATACGGCAAACTCTTGTGTATTTCAACACTGTGTAGACTCAACAAGACACAGAATACCAGAAAACATTATTCTACGTGTTCTTTGCCGATACAGTGTATTCATATCAGAAAACAGTCGTGTTTGCAGCGAACACCTCGAGCAAAATGAATGGCATTTACTTGCTATGCAAGACAATTTAATTCAAGATTTTAATTCTGCACAGATCGTTAGTGCGCTAAGGTTGTTAATAAACCACATTAAAACAGAAGTTTTAGATTTTGAGCATTATGAATTGATCAATAACAAAGAGTTCCACGATTGGACTGGTCTTACTGCTGAACAATTCTCTGATTTATTGGCCAACACTCCGAGCTTAAATCAAAGAAGAAACAAAAAAACAATTTTAGCAGCTTTACTTGCAAAGATCCGAACTGGAGACTCAAATGCTAGGCTCACAACGATATTTAAAACGAGTGAATCCACATTTGCGCGAATGCTTGAGACTGGCCGAGAAGCACTTTTGCGAGACTTTGTTCCAATGCATTTGGGGTTTGACCATATGACTCGGGAAGATGTCACACGTAGGAATCTTCTTATCCCAGAAAGTCTTTTTGGAAATATTGAAAGTCCTCCCGAAGAAAGAAAAGCTATTACAATTGTGGACGGCACATACATCTACATCCAAAAAAGCTCAAACTACTTTTTTCAACGAAAATCTTATAGTAGTCACAAGTTCCGGAACTTAGTAAAACCATTTTTATTTGTCTGCTGCGACGGTCACATAATAGAAGTTTCAGGTCCACACGCTGCTACTTCTTCAGATGCGCAGATAATGCAGAATATTGCTGAAAATGAAAGTGATCATGGCGATGGATTATTCCAATGGTTCTACCAAAGCGGGGACGTATTTATTTTGGACCGTGGGTTCAGAGATGCAGTTCCCATTCTTGAAGGAAATGGTTGCACTGTGAAAATGCCGGAGACAAAGCATTCTGGAGCAACGCAACTAACCACGGAACAAGCAAACAAGTCACGCCTTGTTACTATTTGCCGTTGGGTTGTGGAAGTAGTAAATGGCCGATTTAAACGAGATTTCCGCCTGTTGAGAAACGTTCATATTAATATAACATTGCACTATATGTTTGAATATTTTAGAATCGCAGCAGCATTAATAAATGCTTATCACGTGTTGATAGTAGATAATGTCCATGCTTCTGATTTTTTACAAATAATCCGGGAAAGGATAAACATGCCCAATACACTGGCAGATCTTGTCGCCAGACGTAACTTGAACAGAATGAGAGCACAGTTCCAGCCCATGTCTGCAGATATGGCTGAGTTTAATGACTTTCCTACGCTGACCGAAGGAGAATTAATATTATTTAGCCTCTGTATATATCAGCTGAAACAAGCGAGAAGTTACTATGGAGAGCATGTTCAACCAGATGGAGTTTTTAGCATTGAGCTAAGTGGTGGAATTCCTCTAGAGCTTGTAAGGGAATTGGAGGGAGAGGACTTGTGGTTGATTCGAGGGCGAATACAATCCCGACACATCCGATCTAAAACATACTATGTGTATATTGCTCTGGATAGAACAGCAACCGGGCGTCGAGCAATAAAACATTACTATTGCACATGCCATATAGGAATGAGAACCATCGGATGTTGCTCCCATACTATGTGCATAGTCTGGTACATGGGTTATGCTAGACATGACCCTTACCTCAGCCCACCCGCAATAAGTTTAGATGACGCATTTGTAAGACTAGAAAATGTTTAATTGTACGTCATTAACTTATTATTGTTATTAGCCTTTATTCAGAAGAACAATACATTTATTTTATATACATTACAAAATATTCAAATCAATAATTGATTTTTCCGTTGCGCGGTCTCTGCTTCTGAGTGCCTCTTGGCAATGGCCTCCCCCAACAGCTTCCACTCACATCTCTGACATGCCACTCCACATACACTAGTCCACATTTTGCCAGCCATTTGTACCATTTCATCTTCCCATCTTTTTAGAGATCTGCCCTCTTTTCTTTTAGCCCTTCTGGGATACAAAGATGTTATTATTTTTGTCCATTTGTCTGGCCCTCTCAAAATCAAAACATGTCCGGGCCGGACATGTTTTGATTGTTTGTTGTTTCATTTCAATTTTTTAGTTTTATATGTTACATCAGTTACACGAGTCATTTTTCTCAACTCCTTGTTTTCTATTTTGTCTATCCTTTTCTTTCCAAACATACTCCTCTCCATAGCCTTCGGCCCAACTTCCAGCATACTTGTATGAGCTTTTGTTAGTGCCCAAGTTTGGCACCCTTATGTTAGAATGGGTGGAATCCATGTATTAAATAGTTTTCTTTTGGTGCTCATGTTTATACTTATGCATTTTACTATTTCTTTAAAGGACCAGAATCTTTTCCAGGCATTGCCAATTTTTTTTTTTTGTATATCTTTGGTTGTTGTATCATATATATTAGTTATAACCACTGATTCTAAGCAGGAATCTTGCGGTTAATATTGTCTATTTCTCCCAGCGCCATCACACCTTGCCAGAGTTGCCAGAGCGTTTTTTTCTTAGTAATGTTGTCATTACCTTGTAATATCGATCAAACAAAACAAATGCTGTTTAGTCTATTTATATTTCTTCTTCTTATATATAAAAATGCATTTTCAAATGTGTTAGTCGCGCTAAAACTCGAAAACGGCTGAACGGATTGGGCTGATTTTAGTTTTAAAATATTCGTAGAAGTCCAGGGAAGGTTCTAAAGTGACACGAAGTTCACCGGGACAGTTAGTCTTCTTCTTATATATAAAAATGGATTTTCAAATGTGTTAGTCGCGCTAAAACTCGAAAACGGCTGAACTAGTTGGGCTGATTTTAGTCTCAAAATATTCGTAGAAGTCCAGGGAAGGTTTTAATAGACACGAAGTTCACCGGGACAGCTAGTACTTGATACATATTTTTTATTTTTATTTTATGACTAAATATTTTTTTCCAATACTATTTAGCAACCTTACCACTGTGTTTTACTATCAAGTATTATATCATAACGTAAGATATCCATGCTTTTAATAGTGATACTCCAACCTTTTTATCACAAAAGGATTATTTTTAAATTATTTTATTACGACGTAACCATTGGGCGCACAGATTGGACGTCATAGTAAAAAATGTTAGGAATTGTGTATTCTATTCGAATATATATTTTTTTCTTTCTGGCCGGCACTTTCATTTTTTGGTCCAAAAATGTATGAAACGTGAATGATGTCCTTTTTTCTTGAATCGTCAAATGTTGCATCTGAAATGGCGCAAGAGGGCATAGAGTTTATATTTACACCTGCATACAGCCCACATTTTAATTCACTGGCTGAAGCTGCTGTCAAGTCCTGTAAACATCACTTAAAACGACTATTTAATCTTACTCATTTTACCTTTGAAGAGATGACTACATGTCTCACTCATATTGAGGCAGTATTAAACTCGCGCCCTCTTACCCCTCTTTCCTCAGACCCTAATGATTTTTCTGTACTAACACCTTCTCACTTCCTAATTGGACGACCGCTCTTATGTGTACCTTGCTCTCAGGTGACTGATGCTAACATCTCACGTTTGGACCGCTGGAAAAGGATCCAGTACATCAGGCAACATTTCTGGAGCAGGTTTCATAATGAGTACACTTCCTTGCTACAGGCCAAAACAAAGTGGTTTAGTTCCAAAGGCGAAGTGAAGCTAGGGTCGTTAGTCTTTATTAAGGACAAGGCAACGCCACCTCTGCTCTGGTCCCTGGGCCGTGTCATCAAGACATATCCCGGCGTTGACGGCGTCACGAGGGTGGCTGAACTGAAGACCAAGAAGGGCACTGTCCGTCGTGCCTTCAACTCTATCTGCCCGCTACCAGTTGATGATTGAAGATCTGGACTCTTCAACCCGGGGAGTATGTCTGCGCACGTCAACTACGGCCGGCTGACCGAAGAAACCCGAACATCGTCGGGAGTCCTCGAGTGCGCTCGCGGCGACGCGGTCTCTCACCGCTCGCCACTTCACCCTTTCACGTCTTGACGCCAACACGCGATTGCATACGGGCATTCCTTTGTAACCTCTAGTTTATATTATAATTTGTATATACAGTCCATTGTTCTTATTTACCACCACGTAGGGCTTCGACAGATACATCATTAAACTTTATAAGAACGGGCCTCGGCTTAAGGCTAGCATCATAGTTTTTAGGCTTCCCCATACGATGGCAAGTACGGATTTTGTCAGGTGTTAAATCTGAAAGTTTGCACTTGGTGGACAAAGATGCCGCAATAACACCTGTGGTGTCCTCGTCCTTGGCCTCAGGAACACCATGTATGAGTAATATTTTGCGGGGAGAGTGTGTTTCCAGACGGTAAAGGCCTCTTGCCAGTGCATCTACCTCGGCTCGTAGGATGTTAAGTGCACCACAAACAAAGGATTTAAAAGCTTGGAATTCGGTGTTAAGTGATGCTATAGTGTTTGGTGGCTTACGTGAGGTGGCCTGTTGTAGATCAGCTTGGAACTCTGACATCTTAAGAGTGAAACATTTTTATCATGTCCTCCATATTAGCTTGCACTTGTGTGTAGTCCATGTTGAATGTTGTTTTTACTGAATAGGTCTTAGTGACACAAGTAAACACTGCAGGCAAGTAGCTCTATTTACGCATATAAAGATAACATGTAAATTACATAAAATGATATGCTGTAAGTATTTTTAATTTAATTAAATTCGAGAGCTAGTTAAAATGACTGTTAACTTTCCAACTACCCGCGTTAAAAAAAAAGCTAGCCTGAAAAAGTAAATTAAATATAGTATATTTATTATTCTTATGGTGACTTAAACTTATACCTAATGATTTAACCCACATTGACATAATATTATGAATTACTAAGAATAACCTAACATATTTAAACAAAAAGAGCAGACTAGTTTGATAAAAGAGGTATACACAATTTACGACATAATTATGAATCTTATACAACTATTGACAAAAAACAGATTTGTAGCGGGGCTATTTACTACTTTTCTTCTAAAGGCAAAATAAAACTCCAATATTCGGTATAGGAATGTGAAGAGAGAATAGAATAGAATATTTAGTCAGTTTTTTTTTTTTTTTTTCGAATGGGTCTACGCTTTAGGCATTAAAGCCGGCTTAGCTTCGTCGGTCTGGTGACTGCCGTTTAGCAGTCGCTTGGTGGGATAAACAAGAGGGAGTTTTACTCCCTATACCGGTTTAGGGAGTACCCTAAACCGGTTTTTTAAAATAGCTAAATATCCGTAGAAAACTATTTTTAGGTCTGGAGAGACCATAGTCCCTCCTACTGAGGGGTCCGACCCCTTCCTCACTCTCAGACGAGTGAGGTTGCTCACGCGCGGTAGCACAGACTAACTAACGGCGTATTTGTAGGGATAGAGAAGCTCAGTTTTAAGGATTTGGGAGGGCCGTCCCTCCCCCCTTCCGCGTGCGGGCGGGTGGACTCGCGCGCGTATGTCCTGATGTCGAGTGCTTCCGCGGTATTTATAGAGCTTTTCTATAGCAATATCGCGGTCGCGGTCATAATTATGTGTAACTCGAATCCGGGTTCGAGTCCGGTGTCCCGTGTTAGAGTCGGTCCCTATGTCTTACGTGTGTTCGTGTCTGGTGTAAGTCTACGGGGCAGGCGCCGGCGTCTGCCCCGGTGCTTTTCTAATTACGCGGGTGCATGTTTTGTGTCTAGGAGAAGTCCTTAATTTTGTTTATCAAGTCCGTATGACTTGCTAATGCTGACATGCGGTCCTCGAAGGAACCTCGCAGTTTTGTAACGAAAACATTTAGCTCCATCGAATCGATTTCGCTAAGAAATTTGGCTGCGAACGCTATGTCAGCGCCGGAATTGGAGGTCGGGGACGGTTTTGCAGGTCCCGTCTCTGTGGCCCTATTGGCCGGGGGAGGGAGGACCTTTGTCGGACTGGCTGGGAGGGCCGTCGACATTTGAGGAGGAGGTCCTTGTGGACTCTTTTTAGATAACCCCCAAGCAGGTTTGGAGGGAGGAGGGCCAGGGACGTACTTTTGCTTGGGAGGGGCACCTCTCGATGGTGGTACCTTGCGCCTCTTTACTTGGGGTGCGCGCTTGCACCCCTTGTAATTGGCCGGATGGCCAGAAGAGTTGCATAGGACGCAGCTTGGGGGAGTAGTCTCCTCAGCTGGGTTCCTACGCGGACATTCAGACGTGCCGTGGTCGCCCAGGCACTTGACGCAGCGCGGTCTGGCGAAGCAGTTCCGCGCTGAGTGGCCGTACAGTTGGCAGTGGTGACACTGCCCCGGCATTCCCCTTTTGTAGGAGGGTTCGATGGACAAGCCTGTGATATGGCACACGCTTTTAATGTTGAAAATGGCTTTCCCCTCCGGAGTGGGGGGAAGCACGACAAGTACCATGTTGTACTGGTACTTTTTGGCTGGATGGTACATCCTGTGTACCTCTTTGGCGGGGATCCCTTGTCTACAGAGGTCCTCGAGGACGGATTCAGTGGAGAGTTCTTTGTCTACACCCTTGATGACGACACGCAGAGTGCGTTCGTCCTCCAGGGCATAAGTGTGGAATCCGATCTGCTTTTCTCTGAGAAAAGCAGTCAGTTTCCTGTGGTCGCTTGGGGTTGGGACCTGCACCATGATACCATTTGGGGTGCTGCGGGCTGACGAGTAGTTAATACTCTGCTCATTTATAGCTGTGCTAATAATGTTCCACTTTGCCTTCTCCTGTACTATAACAGGAGGCGGCAATTTGGGGGCCTTGGGACTGATCGGGGCCGCGACTGTCGTTTCGTCAGTCTGCATTGTTTCGGTACGGGGCGGGGAACCTGGCTTAAAACCCCTAAAAACGTTTCCCTTTCCGCTTTTCGCGGATTTAGCCGGTGGTGTCGGTGAGGAGCAGACCGCAGAGGAAGCGCCGTCCGAGCGTTTCCTCTTTTTGGTCTTCTTACCCTTTACGGTTTTAAAACCGTCCTCCCCCTCGGAGGCCTCCTGCTCGGAGCAGGACATCTCCGACTGGGTAGTATAGTCGTTGTCGTCATCGCTCTCTGGCGATGACTCTGTAGTCGCCGTCGACGCCGGCGACTCTTCGGACTTAGCTGCCGGAGAAGCCGGCGAGCTGATGGGGATTTTAGATTTTTCTATTTCTACGAATTTTCCCCATGCCTCGGAAGCATCTGGGAAATTAATTTCCAAAAAGGACAGGAACCGTTTTATTATGGAGTTTTCCATAATAAAGCAGCTTCCCCTGACCTTCTTGGGTCTGCTCTCAATTTGAAATTTTTAATTTAAAGATACAGCCCCTCCCGGCATCCGGGGGGGGGGGGAGGTGTGTGCGTGGCGGTGTCCACTGGTGTGTGACCTAATCGAACAATTACACTTTTCTTACTTTTATTTGTTCCTCGGACGTAGGAACACACCGACACTACACTATCGCTATGCGAAGCGATCGCGACGGTGGAAAAGTGTTAAAAACGGTCGCGGAAAAAATAACGGTCGCGGCGAAAAATAACGGTCGCGGCGGGAAACCCAACGGTCGTGATGGAACGCGCGAAATTCCCGGCGTCACTTCACTGTTTTAAGTCCCGAGATGAAAACACCAGCACTGTGTTGTGTATTTATTATAAACACTTCACTCAACAATAATCTAAACATTTACTTCGCAATGAATCGCTACCAGTCGCTTCTACTTCCTAAAAGCTGCCACCCAGATCGGAATCAGAGAGCAGAATGATTTATTAGAGAAGGAGACTTCTCGGCTCGACGCCGGGCCCCTGAAAAGGGCCTTACGGCGGACTAACCAATGTCAGGGGCTAAGCCCCTCTAATTGGGGTGACACGCCCAGTACGAATACTGGGCGCAAAGAGTCAGTTTTAGGGGAAGACCCCCCGCGGCAGAATGCGGGGGAAACCCGTGGGGGGGCAACACAAGTTCCAAAGGAATGACATAATGACCAATCCAGGCCCGACCAAGACCGGCGGTCGGCTCCAAACGGCGCGTGGGGGTCCCGACCCGGGGGCCGAGAAAACGTGTGTGGGACCACTCCCTCACACGCCGCGTTTTGCCGGACCGCGGACACAAGCGACCTGGGGGAAAAGGGAAAAAGGGGTAAGACTTCCGGGAATGATTTATTTTTTTTGTTTGAGAAGGAGACTCTTCTCGGCTCGACGCCGGGCCCCTGAAAAGGGCCTTACGGCGGGCTAACCAATACCAGGGGCATATGCCCCTCTAATTAGGGTGGGAAGACGCGCCCAGCACTAGTACTGGGCGCATGAGTCTCTTGGTCTTAAGGGAAGACACCCCGCGGCAGAACGCGGGGTAAGCCGGGGGGGGGGGGCAACCAACAGTACGAGAGAATGTCGATCGACCAATCCAGGCCCAACCAAGACCGACGGTCGGTTCCAAACGGCGCGTGGGGGTCCCGACCCGGGGGTCGGAAAACGTGTATGGGTCCACTCCCTCACACGCCGTGATTTACCGGACCGCGGAACCAAGCGACCTGGGGTAGGAAGGGGGGGAAAGGTATTTCCGGGCCCCAGACTTTTTATGTCAGGGGGGAAAGGGCTACCACGGAGCTGACGTGCGGGGCAATAGGGCTGCCCCTCGTCATACTCCGGGCGCATGGAAGGGGTGGTTACGCCGGTTTTTATAACCGACGCGAGAGGGTTTGGGGGGGCATCGATCCAACGGTGCTAGTCGGGGGGCGCACCGCGCTTGGGGGCGTCTCGGTAGCGTGGCTCCGGGATGCTCCCTGCGTCTGGTGTCAGCAGGGGGGTGCTGTTTGGCGAGCGGGCATGCCACTGCAGCGGGGCGGCTTTGGCCGGGCGCGTGGCTTCCGCACGCTCAGGAGGTTTGGTGTTCCTGGAACTAATACTAAAAATTAATGCGTTCAGGGAGCGCGGGGGGGGCAGTGCGTAGCACGCGTCTGTATCCCGGGCCCGAGACGCACGGCGCAGATCTCCGGCAATCACGATCGGCTCCTCTAATAGGAGCTTCAGGATGCCGGAGATATCTGGCGCGGGTCCGGGCTAGGACCGGGGGAGCCAGATCTTAGCGAGAGCGGCTACGATGGGGGTACCCTGTGTTAGGGCCAGCATGATGACAGGGAATACTTCCTCCCCGGCTAGAACCTTCTGGAAACAGTTCACAGCCAGGGAGAGGAGAGACTGCAGCAGCTCTGCAGTCGATGCGGGGGCCTCGCCTTGCACCGACGCTTGTGGCGGCGAAGGAGACACCGTAGGCCGGGTGTGCGGAGTGACCGCACAGTTTGCGGGCTGCGGGGCGATGATTTCCACGGCTGTGGTGGCCGAGGAGGTAGCACTGGGGGAGCGCGGGGGGCGCTGCGGGCGCCGGGTGTCCTGTGTGTGGTCAGGCTGCGGAAGAGCGAGCGTGGGTGGCTCCAGCTCAACTTGGTTGCTGGCTGTGGGAGAGGCGGCAACACAGGGGGTGGCCACGGGGGGTGCAGCGTCTCTCCTCCTGGTTCTCGGCTTCTTTATCTTCCGCACGGAGGGGTCGGGAGCCGAGGGGGCGACGTGTCTGGGAGAATAGTCATTGGCCTCCGCCATCAATGAAGTTGAGGTTGGCGGGGGCGGTGGGGCCTCCTGTACAATGGGAGGCGGGGTAGGGTTTGCGCAGGAGGGGGAAGGGCGGGTATAGTTTGGCCGCACCGTCCGCGCTGCCTTTAAAAACGATGGGCATTTCCTGGATGCGCCCTCTTACAGTTTATGCAGGTGGGCGCCTCAGTGAGGGGGCGGGGGCACTCCCGCACGGAATGATTTCCGGCACACCGGACACAGATTACCTTATGGTAGCAGTTGTGGCTCGAGTGCTGGAAGCGGAAGCATCGGTGGCATTGGGCCGGGCCGCTGCGGCCCTGCCAGGCTTCGATGCAGATTCCCGGCATGTATAAAAGTTCAGTGACCTTATATATGCCGGGGACGACTTCTGGGGCCCTGGCTATGCGGGCGAAGTAGATACTGCCACCGGGTTCAGACTTCGCCGGAATTTCGGACACGTGCTCCGCCACGAATCCTAGTTCGGCGAGTCCGGCCTTGATGTCCTCGGTGGCTGTGGAAGAAGGTAGGCCCCTAATACCTACCTTGATTGCTCTATCTTGTGGTAGCGAAAACGAGAACCAGGAGGCTTTCCCCTGCTGCTCCAGGTCCGTCAGATATTTTTTGACGGTCCTGTATTCACGTTCGCTTCGGGGCATGAAGCGAACACCAGGACCGTTTTGTTTGGCAAAGGGGGTATGCCCAAGGATGTCACGGAGACGGCGAAAGTGGCGCACCCAGTCATCGATCTTCTCGACGACCAGGGGTGGGTAGCGAGACTTATTTGGGGGTGGTGCTGTTTGGGTAGCAGTCACCGGTGCAGTAGTGGGAGGTCGTTGGGTGTTTGGTTGTGGCCTGGGGGCACTGACCTTGGCGTAGGACCGTTGGTCGGCGTACCCGGCCGGTATTGGTGCGTGCAGGTTTATAAGTGGAGGCGGAAAGGTGGGCTCACGGTAGCGGTACTCACGTGGCGGAGAGCAGTTGTCTGCGGTCGCAGTAGTTGCGGGTTGATGTATATCGCGCGGCTGTGGGGCCGGCGAAGCGTCAGGCGAGCGCGGAGAGCTCGCGCTGGGCTGGTGTGGGCCACGCGGCTGTGCAGCCAGCGTGGTACGGTGGTGTCGCGGCTGGGGAGCCGGCGAGGGGCGGGGGGGGCCCGCGGTGGTGCGGTGTGTGTCCACTTGGGGGACGTTGACAGGTCCGGGGTGTGTAACAGGCTGGAGGGATCACTCGCCTGTGCAGTACGGCGCGATGAGCGCCTCGGTTTGGCCGAGCCCTGATCGGCTGTGCTGGGCGGGGGCCCAGACTCGTCGCAGGCCTCCATCGGAAGGCATTGGGGCGGGAGGGTACCAGTACACCCCCGCGAGAATGCCGAGGGCGACCCGGGGCGGGCGGTGTCCTGTCCGCACAAGCTAGGCTCGGCGAGCGGATGATGGTGCGTGGGGTCCGAGATCGAACATGAGCTGGACCTGGATGAGGCCGGGCTGTACGTGATCTCGGAATCCGCACGTGAGTCTTGGTGGTCGTGGCGTGATGGCCACGGATCGTGGTCATTCATGTTCACACTAGATGACACGACATTTACACACTAGTCACAAACAGTAACGGGTGCACGAAAATAACACTGAGGTA
Organism: Phengaris arion; assembly: GCA_963565745.1. NCBI lineage: Eukaryota > Metazoa > Arthropoda > Insecta > Lepidoptera > Lycaenidae > Phengaris > Phengaris arion. Next base: position 27,517,044 of record OY751433.1, read on the forward strand.
TTCACACAAGAGGGTGGACGAACGGGAAACACTAAGTGTACGCACACAAAGACGGTACACACACTTAGGGAAGCTGTCTCCTCGTGACCCCAGCGATGAGTAAATCTCAACGGGAGGTCAAGAGCAGTTCAACTCCCAGCAAGGCGCCAATTTACAACCTATTCTGACGAAGTAGGGTGTAAATTGACGATCGCTATAAGAGGTTCACAAAAACTGCACTAGAGGGCGGGATCGGCACGATCGCGGAGTGAGCGAGACACTCAACGCGTTTAGAGCGAGACGGCACTGATGCGGAGTGAGCGAGTCACTACTACGCAGTCAGAACGAGACGACACGAAACGCGGAGTGAGACACAAACACACGCGAACTAGGAGACAGGACGATCCAATGATTTATTCAGAATAGTGAGCTTATAATATATTATATTAGGGGGTATTGATTCACGCTGGTGTATGTCATATTCTTGTGACCAATGACAAGGTACGCGGCGATGTAGGAGTGAGATGGACGACATTGCGTCTCTGTCTCTGGTGACGTGGATCGTGCGAGTGAGACGGATAAAACTTCTCAGTGCATCTCACTCTGTAGCGTGGGTCGTAAGCGGTGGTATCGGGATACGCAGGACCAATAGGCAGCTACAGGACTCCCCTTCAAGTGAAACGTACCGGAGCTCTGATGATTCGCCCGGTTCGCGATTGTTTCACGTCGTCTCGTTGTTGTCCCTCTTTGTCTTCGTTTATGGTGTAGGCAGGCTTCAAGCGGTCAATTGATACGACGGCTTCTCGTCCGGCTCGGAGTATCGTATAGAACTTGCTGTTTCGTTTAAGTATACGAAACGGTCCTTCGTACGGCGGCTGAAGCGGTTTTCTCACAGCGTCGATTCGTACGAAAACATGTTCACATTTTTCTAGGTCTGGGTGTAAAAATGTGACGCGGCTGTTGCTGTGGTGCTTTTCTGGCTGTGGCTTGAGGCTGTTGATGGTGCCGCGAAGGTTGGAGACGAAGTCGTAGTCCATTGTTGTTTTGGCTGCTGGTTCAATGAAAAAGTCGCTAGGTAGTCGCAGACTTTGTTTTAATTTAATTTTATTAATCTCGGACCGTGATCGTATTGCAACAACGGGGGAATGTCTGTTTTTCAAGCAAGAATCACCCATGTTTAACCCACACATATTTGTATTCGTATTGTTTTGCTGCTTCTCGGCACTGGCGAAATAATTGTTTATTTTTTAAGGTTAAATGTTCATTAACATAGATAACGTGTGTGGTACCAGATAATGAAAATTTTGTTGAGGTTAAACCCCCTGACGAGCGGTATGATGCGATGAAGTTGTCACGGAGAACACGTGTTGCAAATTTTACAATGATGTTTTTCGGTCTGGGGTTTTTTGAATCTGCATGGGGCACACGATGAATGGATATTACATCTGAGTGCTGTATTGGGTGTTTTACTTCCTTGGCTATTTGTTCAATAATCTGTAGTAGATTTTCACCCCGCCTTTCCTGAAGATTACATACCTCAACGTTACACATTCTAGCTTGTTGTTCCAGTAGTAAGATTTTGTTTTCCAGGTCCACTACTCGATCTAGGGAGGAGGAAACTAAAGATATGCTACTCTCAACAGTTTTCAGGCGTTCCTGTTCAGTGTCCAGCGAAAATTGCAGTGATTTCTCCGTATCCACTACACGTTGATGTAATTCAGACAGTGTCTTGTGAATTGATATATTGTCAGCAGAGATTTTTTGCATATTTATATTTAAACTCTCCAGGGAACTTGTTATAAGAGATTAGTGTTGAGATATACTAGTAGTGACTGCCTCCGAGACACAGGTGTTAATATTTTGGTTAATTTTCTCATGTAACATTCTCATGTGAAAATCAAATTTTTTGTCAATTGAAGCTAGTACATCGTCATAATCCATTTGTTTGCGCTTACGAATATTAAGATAATCAGATTTTTCATGCAAATTTTGTAAGTCTGTATCCGATGAGTATTGCGCCGGTGATGTACGCTGCAGCGACATGGTCGAGAATAAATCGTGTTTACTCACTTCAACACACAAAACAGGTATCTTAATGAACAAGGACGGCAACGCGAGTCTTATTAGATAAGGTTTATGTTAAAGTGAACACTATGCAAGCAAATGTCACTCAACTTGTAATTAAAGTTGTACAGTAATTAAAGTTCACAATTGCGATTTTAAAAACGGTTTAAAATAAAAATAACGAGTTACACTTCCACTCTCAACTGAATGCAAACGGCGAAAAATGAAGGCCATGACAGGTGTCTCAAGAAGAGACTGTTGCAGCTGTCCAAGTAGGGTAGCCCATTTCGTCCTACCTGCCTAGGATAGGATAGGCCTTGAGAACCACCTTCTTAGCCTCCATATGAACAAGTAGAGGAAGTGAAGTTAGGTCAATCAGGGCTTCAAGTGAAGTGGTGGGTGCTGACGAGAGCGCACCCGTGATTATCAGACAGGCCAGCATCTGTACAATATTTAATGTTTTGATGCAGTTGACTTGTACAGCTTTTTGGCGGCTGCGTTGTATGGCATACTACTCCGCTCAGTAATATGTGGCCATTAGCCTCACTATAGCTATGTATAACTATAGCATTACCTTCGGCCGAAGGCCCCATTTAGAGCTGATAAGTCCCCAGCAGGATCCCAGAGCACATCTAGCCTTTTTCATATTGTGCTCGATGTGCTTATTTCAAGCCCCTCTAGGATTACTCCTAGATATTTGACCTTTGCTTGCAAACGTGGTAGTTTTCCCGAAGAGTGTTATGGTTTTAGTCCCTCCAACTTCCTCTTTTTAAGCAACTTCAAAAAAAAAAAGCAGGCGGTTAAAGGCCGAACGTATAACCGCCTTCGGTTTAAACTAATTTAGAATTCCACTCTAAAAAGGCGCATAGCGCAAACTCCTAATCCTCAATGGCTCTATCAATGCAATCTACTAGCTCAATCAACGTCGTTTCAGAAGATCTGCCTTTCTGGTAGGCATATTGTCTTTCATGCAGTATCCTTTCGATGAGATAGGTGTCCTTTATGTGGAGATTAACCACCTTCTCCTCGTATAAACCATGAAAGAAGTAAGGTTGATGTCATTCCTTAATTATTTGAATTTAAAATAAACCTTCTTCCTGCCTAGGTCATTAATTAACATCTGCGTGCTATTCAACGCTCTCCGTCCGTCCGGTGGAGAGTTGAAATCACAGCTGTGAGAGATCATACATTGGTTTCTTAAGAATTAAGTAAAAAATAATAAATTTATTAAATTGTTATAATAATAGTTTATAAAATAGGACAGCAATTAATATTCAAACACGCATATATTCTTGAATTTTTAAAATCTACTTATTTATAAAAAACGCCAACTGAACGTCAGAGCAACAACAATATGTCTCGAAATTCTTAAATTATTTCTTAATATTTATTGCGTGATACTTGTATAAAACAATACCAATTTTGGAAACACGTTTGGAACACCACAGAAAATTCTACAAGTATTTTTCAAGATTTGCCAACGCCTGGACCCCGACATATTTTACCGAACGGATTACTCGCCCAAGTTGAGTAAACGGTGTTTCCTACTTACGCCCCAAAACACACTGGATGTTTTGTTGGACACCATAACATCGATGTACGCGGTTGGAGTAGTGAATGGACTAGGACGGCCCTAGCTCAGTAACCAACGGTTCCTAGTTACACCTTGTTGGACAACATAACTTGCGATCGGAGCTGTCAACGTGAATGACCAACCAAGCCCCATTAGAAGGAGTATAGTATATTTTAGCAGTTTGCACCCCAAGAGGTTCAAGGTTTTTTATATTAGTTAAGCAGTTTTTTAATTTTTGTCTATAGTTTATTCTATTATATAAGTTATCGTTTATATTTTATGTTTACCAACCTATGACAAGCAGCCAGGATGCAGGGACCTTCACTTATATTTCATTGAACATCCACGTAGGCAAATGCCACAAACAGCTTCCAACCCTCATTCCCCCAATAACCAATTCACTTCCGAACCCAATCTATCAAACAAATTTCTGGCAAGAAATATCCAAATTTAAACGTTTTATATCAGTTCTAAGACGGATCCCTAGGGGTGCCAGAGTGACTGTAGCCCAGAAGCTTGCCGAGACCAAACGCCACACAATGCTGGAGAACTCGAGGTAAGCCTGGGAAAATCTACTCACCTTTCCCTGCCGATTTCTGCATATCACTAGAGATCCGCTCAACAATGCCTGCATCACCTCAAGAATCAAAAAGAATTGTGTTTCGGACATTAACCTTAACCCAGATTTTTCTTCACATTCCTCGGTCAAACATAACATCGTGAAAACTGTGGAAAATAAAATAAGTAAGAGAGACATTAAGGGTGCAGCGCGGCTCCTGCTTTCCAATGATATGGTCGCCCCCGACTGCCCAGAAACCCTCATCGCCCTGCAAAACAAACATCCGTCACAATCCAATCGTTTCACAGTTTCCAATGACGCATTACCACAACTACAAACGTCGACAGACAAAGTACGCGGAGCCATCATATCCTTTCTTCCGGGTTTAGCTGGCGGCCTCGACGGTCTAGCCCCTCAGCATCTGAAGGACCTCACCAGCGGTTTCTGCGGGGATGCAGCAATCGCTGGTGAGGTCCTTCAGGCTGGCGAGAAGCTACTGCATGAACTTACGAATCTGTGCAACCTGATGCTACGTGGAGGGGTCGCATCAGCTATCGTAGACATTCTGTATGGAGCTAACCTCTGCGCCTTGAGGAAGAGAGATGGTGGCATTCGTTCGATTGCTGTTGGCTCCACATACCGGCGCCTTACAGACAAACTAGCTTGCCAATCGGTCACTTCCCTCGCGTCATACTTCTAGCCAAAACAGCTCGGTTTTGCCTTCAAAGGGGTTGTGAGGCCGCCGTTCACTCTTTCAGGACAGCTATCCACAATCAAGGCGATGCGATGATGTGTTTCTGAAGGTCGATGTCAAAAACGCTTTCAACTCAGTTGAGCTCAGTTGTCAACAGGCGCCGTGTTGGCTCAAATTAAATCTAAAGCACCTGCCATTTTACCATTTATGCTCCAGTGTTACAACGACCCCACCAAACTCATTTACTAAGACCACCTCATCTCATCCGAAGTAGGCTGCCAACAGGGCGGACCTCTAGGTCCAGCAATCTTCAGCCTTGCTATACACCCGGTCATCGAGCTTCTAAATTCAAAATTTAATGTTTAGTATTTGGATGATGGGACCCTTGAAAGCGATGCACCTACTGTACTATCCGACTTCCGCACTCTGATCTGCGAGTTCCAAAAAATAGGTCTGCAGCTGAACCTAGGTAAGTGCGAGCTTTTTGTGCCAGACAGTTGTGGGGATAGAAACGCGATTATATCCAGTTTTAAAGAAATAGCTCCACAACTGTCTGTTATTGACAAGGATTCGCTCTTCCTTTTGGGCTCACTTATTTTAGACGAATCTCTCCCGGACTTCATAGATAACAAATTACAAAATTTTAATGAAACTTTAGACCGCCTCCTCCAAATTAACTGTCACACGGCCTTTACCCTAATCCGTTTTTGCATTTTCGTACCTAAATTGACATATGTGTTACGGTGTTGTCAACTGTGGAAGTTCCCTCAACTTCTTAAGCAGTTGGATGAAACCATAAGACAAACACTCTCCACTATTTTGAATACAAATTTCGATGACCGCGCATGGACTCAGGCAACGCTTCCAGTTAGGTTCGGTGGCCTGGGTGTTCGTAAGCCCTCTGACATATCGCTTCCGGCCTTCTTGTCCTCAGTCCACGCGAACCATAGTCTTATCTCCAAAATACTACATATCCTACTCCAATACAGTTCCCTTTCTGGACGAGGCCAAGGTCGTCTGGAGCGCAACTAGTGTTTGTAGCGAATTGCCTGACAATACTTTTTCCCAAAGGATCTGGGACGAGCCACTCTGCAGACTGGTACGGAATAATCTTCTTAATACGTCCTCCAGTCCTGTGGAGCAGGCTCGCCTCTTAGCTGCGGAGAAGTGGGAGTCGGGCCTTTGGCTACAAGCATTACCGTCACCCAATACGGGCACATTGCTGGATCGAACAGCTTTCCGGTTAGCCACTTTCCTGCGGCTTGGCACCCCCCACATCGTCCCCCATCGCTGTGTTTGTGGTGCAAACGTGGACAGCCTCGGACACCACGGGCTGTCCTGTCAACGAAGCGCCGGCCGCATCTCCCGACATCACTGCCTGAAGAACGGGTTCTTGTCACCGCCGGAGTGCCAGCTGTGCTGGAACCCTCTGGTTTGGCGCGCGACGATGGCAAGAGACTAGACGGTATGACTCTGGTCCCTTGGAGAGTCGGACAGGCTCTTGTATGGGACGCTACTTGCGTCGATACACTTGCTCCGTACCATGTCCAGGGCACCTCGAGTTCTGCAGGTGTGGCCGCCAATCAGGCGGAAAACCTCAAGCGGCGCAAGTATGAGAACCTTAGTGAGGATCTCATATTTGAACCGTTTGGGGTTGAAACCCTACATGGGGTCTGGGTGCGCACAAACTTTTCAGAGAAATCTCCAAAAAACTCATTGAGGCCACCCGAGACCCCAGAGCCGGCACCTACCTGGCCCAGAGAATAAGTATCGCAATACAGCGAGGAAACTCTTTGAGCCTTCTAGGTACTTTGCCTGGTGGGGACGACCTGGGAGATTTCTTTGTTTTGTAGCATTTTAAGTTTTGGAGTAGTTATTATTTTTTTAGTACTTACCTACTTTTAAAGTTTTTAAATATTTCAAATAAACTTATTTATCAGTGCAAAAAATATTAAACCTACAGAAATAGACTATGTTTCTGTTGTTTAAAGATTGGGACGAACGATTTTACAGAAAAATAAAAATATATTAATTAACTAGGTTTTTCCCGCAGCTTCGCCCTCGTGGGAGTGTTCGTGGCAAAAAACTTCTACAGCAAATTTAGAGAAAAGTGCAAAGTATGCGTGTTGCGCCCACGCTAGTTAACACCACCTTAGGCTAGGACTATCTTGTCCGGAATCTGGTAGGCCGGGAAAGTGTGCGTATTGATCCACTCACGGTAGCTAACACGACCTTAGGCTGGGACTATATTGTCCGGAATCCGGTAGGCCGGGAAAAAATCAGAGTATTGAAACAGAACTCTGCGCTAATAAACTAAAAATCAAAAAAATATATGACATTGTCATTTGACTCAACACTTGTGTGTCCGAGTTCCAGCTCTATTGTATTAACGCAGAGTTCTATTTTTAGGGTACTGAATTTTCTCCAGCCTTCCGGATCCCGGATCATATAGTCCCACCCTTATCTCTATAACCTTTCAAAAAAGTGTGCCATATTTCTCATTTTACGTAAGCGTGGATGCTTAAGGAAGGATTTTTCTAAATTCAACCCTCAAAGGTGGTGGGGATAAAATTTTGTATATTTTTTTTATTCCTTGGACATAATATTAGCACGAAATTTCGTATGAATCGAGTACGGAAAAATAATGAGTTACGTATTTTAGCGTTTTTCAATATTCAAACTAGGGTTTGTTACTAGTAAAATAGGGGATGAAAGTTTAAAATTTAGTGTTCTGGTTTTTATCATATATAAAAATGTCCTGAAAGATTGCCTGGCTGATTATTATTGATTAATAATAATATTCTTAATTGCACACGACAAATAATATAATTATGATAACAACACTAACACAATAGATAGAACAATTTTGGCTGTCTTATACAATGTTTAAGAAACATACATATATTCAAGAAGAAGGAAAGTAGTGGATGCACAAAGTAAACAACAAGTTTATAAGAACAGAGTAATAAACCTTAATAAGCAATAATCCCTAGTGCAGATTGATATTGCTGTTTTGTTGTTTAAATTTAGTGGATTGTTTGGGTTCGATTGACTCCTTAAATAATATTATGATTTTGTCCTCATTTTTTACTTTCTCCAACTATGTAGAAGATAAAATGTTATCTTCTTAACCAAACAAGACCACCAGTAATAGAGAACAGAAATCATGAACCATTTTACGGGGAAAATTGATAAATTACCTTCAATTACCTTAGAGTCGCCTAATTTTATGCCCTGCTCTCGAACATGATTGTGAACGTACGCCAGTATGATGCGCAGGAGGTATGCTGGTATATTGTGCAGAGGTGAAATGTAGAAGTCACTGAATGACTTTATGCTCTTAAATGACCCTCGGATAGCTCTGAAACGTTACGCCTTATTTTAGAAATTAGTTGGGAAAGTAATTCCTTTAAGAATAAAATTAAAATATTTATCACTTAGTGTAAGCTAACTTTGTGTTTAAAAATTCAAGTTTTTTTTTATATATAATAAAAATGGATTGCAATTCCAATGTCTCGCTTAAACTCGAGAACAACTGGAAACATACTAAAATTACTATTGAATTTTCCCATACTAACTGTTTAGAGTGCTAACAGACGCATAGATTCGGCCCAGAGGAAACCACCGATTTTGTTTCCTCCAACCCAAATCCGGCCGTGTGTAGAGCAGTCTGGCAAACATAATTATTATTAATTGAGTCCGAGCCGACCGCGTCAGATTTGGTTTGCTCCGCAACAAATCCGAACGTGTGTAGAGCAGTCGGGCGATTGGGTCGGAGAACGATCTCAGTACTGCCAACCTAGGAATTTTAAAAATAAAAAAATAAAAATATCTTTATTAAACACACAAGGGACATGACACAGCCAAATTTTAACAAAAAACAAATAAATTATACACTAACGCACTATATCATTCAAAGAATACGAAAAGAGACAGTTTTAAAACACAGCTGATTAAGGCTATGCAATGCCCACACCATGTGTTTAAAGGGATGCCACTCAGGCTTCGACCGCGGCAAGCCGTGGCGCCTGATCTTCCGTGACCCCCTTGTAAGTTCGCGATCTCACGACGGCACACAATCATAATTATTGAGTTACAAAAATACAAAAGGTATAAAAAAAATTATAAAAATAAAACACAACGCATATATACATATAATAGTATAGATACGATACTAATTACATTGTTATTATCGCTTCAAGCTGTTTATCTCACGGCGCACATAGTCACCGCACATAATCAGTCAGTTGGCGCAGAGACGCGTTCAGCGCTCCTGCCTCGACACGGGCGGCACGACAACGACACTCGATATAATATAATATTATATAATTGAAAATATCATAATTACGAGTAATAAAAAGATGTAAAAGATAGATGTAAACAACTTTCCAACTTTCCGCGTACCGTACCGTAATAATAATAAATTTATGTAAACGCTTTATCACCAACCATAAACACAACACAAGTGTCAAGTAGTCTCACATCCAATATTCACATATAAGTACACGCATTAGTTTAAACACGTATTAGTTTAAACTTTAAGATGAATTATATTTATCACTTATCACTGCTCAATATAATTTTAAAAATAATAGTTGAACAATATATATAATGATATTTCTCTCTTATTATGATGAAAAGATGATGAAATAAAGACGAAATGCGTTTTTCTGAAAGACAAAAATGTTTTATTGATCAACATTTTCATACATCGTATTTTCACTTATGTATCACAATATACAATCACAAAACTTACCTGAAAGACAAAAAAACAACATTTAATGCCTTTACTTCAGGTTTTGATATTTTACAGGAAATAAGATTTTTACACATTCATATGAAACAGAATCATGCCGCCAATGCACTAACAATGACATTGACAATTACTTTTTTATTATAATGTTGTAGCGGCAAATTTAACACAGATAATAATAATGGAAAACAGTACTAATCTAGTGTTTTTCTTTACATCTCCCACCCTCCGAGAGAACAATTGCACAATAATTGTTCGATTAAGAGCTTAACACTGCTGGAGATAGCTTTGTAATATGGTAAAGATTGGATTCTGTCTTCTTATGTCCGGCATCAACTTCATAGATAGAGTTAGAAATTTTCTTTAAGATTCTGTATGGACCGATCTTCAATTCGTCCATTTTCTTCCGGTTCAATCGATTCCCATTTTCGACATATACTCTGTCTCCCTCTTCGAATGTATAGTCTTCTCTACCTAAGTCATATATTTTCTTATTGTATTCGTGAGATTTTAATGAATTTTGAAGAGCTAGTTCTCGATCTCTTTTTAGATCTTCTTTTGTAAATCTTGATTTTAACTCACATGGCAAAATATCCACATTTTCGCCCTCTAAAAGGTATTTAGGAGTATACTTTGTGACTGTATGTTCTGTTTCGTTATATTTTTCAACACATTGTTTTGCAACAGATGTCCAGGCAATCTTTTTATCATTTTCGTTTATTTTGCATCTTATCCTGTTGACTAAAGTTTGATTTAGCCTTTCATTGAGCCCGTTTGAAAATGGGGCGTCCACAGCTGTAAATATTATTGTTATGTTTTTCTTTTTCAGGAAATCTTTAAATTCTTTGGAATTTATGCCAGGGTATTGGTCTGTTAATACCATATCAATATTACAGCTTTGTGTCACATTTTTAATAAGCTTAATAAAGTCACTGGAGCTTTGATTCCTTGATGTCAATATATAAGCATATCTCGTAAAATGATCAACCAGAAGATGCAAATACTTTTTTGTAGACCTTGATCCTCCGAAACCACCAATGGTATCAATTGATACAATTTGAAATGGGCGTGTTGCTGGACCTAACTGTGACATCAGGCCAAATTTCGATTTTCTTCTAGATTTATTCTTTACACAAATCTCACATTCATCACAAATCTTCTTAATATTTGCTATAATATTTTTTGCTGTATAGAAAGGTGTTATTTTATTTATCATCTGGGTTCTTCCAATGTGACAGTAAGTATTGTGGACATCTTTAATCAGTGCTTTGCTAAATTCTTCTGACAATATGATTTTATTTCTTTTTTTATTCTTTTTGTAGTAGATTTCATTCTCTATTATAAACTTAGATTTTTCATTTTGTATATCGAGATTTGTGTGTTGGTCCCTTTTTATATTTTCCAAGGTAATAAAATTTACAACTTTTAAAAAATCATCAGTATCATCACAAGGATCCAGAACTGGATTCCGGCTTAAGCAGTCTGCTTCTTGATTTGATTGTCCCGGGTTATATTTTATTTTAAAATTATATTGAGACAAATAGTATGTCAAATCACCTAGTTCTTCATCAGTTCTAGCCTTGATCTTCAGATTTTCCAATGGTTTATGATCTGAATATACCACAAATTCTTTTCCCATTAGCCAGTGCTGCCAGTATTTTATCGCCTCTTTAATTGCCAGACATTCTAAATATATTGCCTTTTTTTTTCTTTTGAGTTTCTGTCAACTTTTTTGAGAAGTAAGCTACAGGTTTGTCGACCCCGTTTTTATCTTCTTGTTTTAATACGGCTCCAACTCCTTTAATACTCGCATCTGTATAAATTTTTATTTGTTGTTCCGGATCAAATATTTTTAGAATTGGTTTGGAACATAGTAATTCTTTTATTTTGTTAAATGATTCCTGGCATTCTGTTGACCATATGAATTTTACATCTTTCCGTAGTAAATTGTGTAATGGATTCAGGATAATTGCACTGTGTGGCACAAATTTATGATAAAAATTCACTTTTCCAAGGAACTGGCGTATATTTTTTCTTGTTTCTGGGACTGGAAAGTTTTTAACTGCTATTAAATTATCTTTGAGAGGGCTAACTGAATTATTTTCTATTATGTGACCCAAATATTTGGCATATCTATTTGCAAAAATACATTTCGAAAATTTCAGTCTAAATCCTTCCATTAATATTGCCTCAAGTAGTTTCGATATATGTAGTATATGTTCCTCAAAAGTTTTTGAATAGACTAAGATATCGTCAATAAAATTGACTGCAAAATCTGAGAGTTTGTGTTTTCTTATAATATTGGTCAATATTCTTTGAAATATTGCTGGAGATGTTCTTAAACCGAATGGAAGGCAGGTCCATTGGAAATGTCCTTCTTGGGTAACAAATGCGGTTTTGTATCTATCTTGAATTTTTAAAGGAATTGACCAAAATGCTGAATTTATATCAAAAGTAGAAAAAAAATTACAGTTCACAGTCCTTACCACTAAATCCTCGATCAAAGGGAATGGCTGTGATTGAGGAACAACGATTTTGTTCAACTCTCTAAAATCTATACATAGCCTAGTTTTCTTATCATCTTCTTTCTTGTATGCCAAAGTCACTGGAGCAGCGAATGGGCTATAAGATTCCTCAATCAAATTCTTCTCCAGTAGTTTTGATACTTGGTATTCAATTTCTTTTCTATCATCAGCTGTGCACCTGTATGGACGTTTGTAACAATATTTATCTACTATTAAATCTATATGAGCTTCATAATCACGTACAGTCCCAACATCATATTTGTCCTTAGCAAAGACTGCTTTGTATTTCTCTATTAATTTATCAATTTCCCTTTGTTGGTACACATCCAAATGGTTTACTGAAATTTCAAATTTGTCGATGTTTATATGTTCATTAAAGTTCACTTCCCATTTGTTCGTATAATTAGCTCCTTGTTCCAGTAGCCCAGCATATGAAGGAACATCTTTTATATTTTTGTCACCTAGTGCATCAGGAATTTTGACATATTTTGTTAAATTTGAATTGATATTTTTTATATCTTCTTCATTTAGGAACTTGTCTTCTTTTGGATTGTTATATTGTATAATATTTAAATCTCCATTTTGAATTAATCTGAACTTTTTTATACAATCCAAGCCAATGAGAAAATCATAATGAAAATTCTCATTTTCTATGACAAAAATATCCATAATTCTTTCCATATTAAATATTTTAATTTTTAGAGATACCATACCTTTTGTTTTTTTCTCACCATTAATAGTTTTCAAGTTTGCTGTTTGTGTAGCACTTATATCATTTGTCCTTTGTATCTTCAATAATTTTGCATTAATTAATGAGACATTTGAACCAGAGTCATAAATTCCACAAACTTGTAAAGTGTCGTTTAATAGTAAAGGTACTTTTATTAATGGTGGTACTTCTAGTTTTTTGGATTCTCATTATTTAGTTCAATTTCCAATTCAGAGTTGTTTACACTTTTCACAATACCTTTTTTATTTTTCTCTTTGAACCAACAATTTTTCTCCAGATGGAAACGTTTACCTTTTTTCTCGGAGACACAAATTTGGCATGGCTTTTTTTCTTCATTTTTTTTTATTTTTATATCAGGGTATGTGTAAGGTTTTTTATCATATTTATTCTTTCCAACAAGATGTTCTAGTTTTCCTAATTCATTGTACAGATCTTCAGTTTGGTGTAAAGTCTCCCGGTCAATCTTGTCTGTTACATAATTAGGTAAACCTGCTGCTATAAGGTCTATTAGTGTTCCTGTATCAATCGACTTTCTCACTTCTAGTAATAATTTTTCTTTTTTTAAAGCATAATCAAGCAATGAACCCACTTGATACTTAAAAGCAAGAGCATATCTGATGGGTGACCATCCTTTATTTCCAAATGTATCGCTGAAATTTTTCTCCCATTTTTTCCACTCTGATTCCACTGTAAACTTCATTAGCATACAGCTGTACCAATCCATACTGGAGTGTTCCAAAAAGTTTTTTAATATTTCAATTTTCTTTTTGTCTTTGTCGATATGAAAACGTTCACATTCCTTGTTGAAACTTTTAATCCACTGGTGAGCATTTGCATTTTTGCCATTAAATTTCTCAATCATAAAGTCTTTTGACATTATTGCTAAATTTTGAGTTTCACATGTAGTTCGTTTTTCCTCGAGGAATTTTTCCAATATTATTTCCAATGTTTGATTTGAGCTACTAGATAAAGACTTATAATCATTTATGTTTTCCATAATTTCCTCCAGGTATATGTCATTAAACTGCAAGTTTTGTCCTTCATCCAAATATGTTTTAGATATCTCGTTGGTTAAGTTTATCCATATTTTTCTGCTCTGGTGTCTTTTATTCAATGTTTTTCTCACCTTGGCATAGTTTGAAGTATTTATAATAACTTGATGTAAGCTTGCAGGCTGATATTCATCCGGTATACTGAAAACTTGTCCAGTAGGTGTTCCAATTGAGGTTATGCAAATAATATTTGATTTTCCATCTGCTGAAGGTTTTACAGCAAAATCAAACCTCAATTTTTCCATAATTCATTCAATATTTACAGAAAATGTTGTTTTATAATGATATTTCTCTCTTATTATGATGAAAAGATGATGAAATAAAGACGAAATGCGTTTTTCTGAAAGACAAAAATGTTTTATTGATCAACATTTTCATACATCGTATTTTCACTTATGTATCACAATATACAATCACAAAACTTACCTGAAAGACAAAAAAACAACATTTAATGCCTTTACTTCAGGTTTTGATATTTTACAGGAAATAAGATTTTTACACATTCATATGAAACAGAATCATGCCGCCAATGCACTGACAATGACATTGACAATTACTTTTTTATTATAATGTTGTAGCGGCAAATTTAACACAGATAATAATAATGGAAAACAGTACTAATCTAGTGTTTTTCTTTACATATATATTATTAACGTAATAACATGATTTTACATCCAAGGACGCTCGGCTGAGGTACCGCCAAGCTACTTTTCAAAATTCATTCGTCTCATGGTGCACGTGATATTATTTAATAACGGCTCCTCATTGGTGAAAGCTACAAAATTGCAGGTTAATATCACAGAAAAATAGCCCTTAATTACTTCAAATTGTCATCGGTCAAATCATATTAATAATATTGTTCTTTAGTTGGCCAGCCGGCTATTAAAAACAAGTTTGAATTTCAACTTTATTCTTAACAAAATAAGGCTCCTATGATCTCCCATAACTCCGAATATTTCAGCATATATCTAAGTTTGATTTTCTTTTGTGGCGGACCAATTAGCGCCACAATCCTGAATCGCACTATCGAAGTTTTCTATGATCGGCACTATATATACGACATCTGAAATTCTTAAGTGGGCTTCGGCCTGACCGAGCATAGTACCTCGCTCGGTCGGAGATCTCCCTTTGGGGCTTGCCACTATCTATTCCCATACTTTTATATTTCTAACAAAATAAGGTTCCTCTGTTCTCCTATAACTCCGAATATATCGGCCTTTAGAGAGATCTGTGATTCCAATATTAGTGTCAAAGTTGCAACGTGCAGCGCATAGATGTCGCTTGAGTCGGTCTACATCGCGCTATTGCTTGGCCAACCTGTCTTGTATAAGTTAACTAGTTGTAGTCCGACCCTTACCACTTGACCGATCACCTGGTAGCGACCATAGAGAGATCATCTAGGGAGGTGCCAACGACC
Source organism: Phengaris arion (assembly GCA_963565745.1). Taxonomy (NCBI): domain Eukaryota; kingdom Metazoa; phylum Arthropoda; class Insecta; order Lepidoptera; family Lycaenidae; genus Phengaris; species Phengaris arion. Next base: position 27,532,390 of record OY751433.1, read on the forward strand.
CCCAAGGGCCGTTGGCCCCTCCCTGAGGACATAAGGGAGTCCATCAGGCTCCGAAATGCGGCTAAGCGCACATATGATCGCTAGCCGTCGGAAGAGTAGAGGAAAGCCCTCCGTCACTACGAGAGGGATGTTAAGTTTAAGATCAAACAACACAAAGCCGAGAGTTGGGATCGACTTCTTAGTGATTTAGAACCGTCTCACGTGGCATACTGGCAACTCGCGAGGGCCCTCAAAAACGACACGGAGTGCGATATGCCTCCATTAGACAGACCTAACCGTCTTCCTGCATTCGAAGACATAGACAAGGTCGAGTGCCTAGCTGATACTTCGAACAACAGTGCCGGCCGAGTACTCTCCCGATTGATCCCGTGCACCTTAGCTTAGTGAATAGCGAGGTCGACAGCCGACTCTCGAAGCCACCTGATGTAGACAGGGTGAGGATGGTGGACTCGGAGGAGGTCAGTGACATTATTAAGTGTATGAAAGCCAAAAAGGCCCCAGGCCTCGACGGTATTTCAAACAAAACACTTAAAATGTTACCGTCCGAGCTTATTCAACTCCTAGTGAACATCTTTAACGCCCTCTTAGTAGGATGTTCATTCCCAGACATTTGGAAAGTAGCTATTGTCATAGGTATCCACAAACCGGGGAAACCCCGGAAGGTGCCTGGTAGTTACCGTCCAATAAGTCTTATTAGCTCCCTCGGTAAAGTCTACGAAAGAGTTATCAAAAGGCGCCTCAATGACGTCATATCCGACAAAAAGCTCCTTCCAGACGAGCAGTTTGCCTTCCGCGAAATGCACAGCTGTCCCGCTCAAGTACACCGCTTAACGGAGTACATAATATCTAGCAAAAACGACAGGAAGACGACATGCGCCGTATTCTTTGACATTGCAAAAGCTTTTGATAAAATTTGGCATAACGGACTGTTATACAAACTCTATCAAATGGAAATACCTGATTATCTCGTTCTACTAATTAGTAACTTTTTAAAAAACCGTAAATTTCATTTTCGCTTTGAAGGCGCACTGTCGTCGCCAAGATATATGGAGGCGGGAGTGCCGCAGGGCTCGGTCCTCTCGCCCTCCCTATATAACCTGTATACTAGTGACATCCCCAAACACACGCTAAGGTGCAATTAGCTATGTTCGCGGACGACACAGCCCTTTATTATTCCCACATACGAGCCTGTACCGCGTCAAAAGCCCTCCAGGAATCAGTTACCGCTCTCGGTAACTGGTTCTCCAAGTGGAGAATAGAAGTCAATCCCGACAAAAGTCACGCCACCCAATTCGACATTAAAAGTGCAATGAGGCATAATTGCCCCCGTAAACTAATGAGTCCTATAAGCCTGCACGGCAACATTCACAGGTCACTCAGGTCAAATATTTAGGCGTAGTACTAAACAAGTCGATGACGTTTTCGAGTCACATTAGCAACACATTACGAAAAGCGAAATTTGTACTCTACAAATTATATCCGCTGCTTAATTCGCGAAGCAAAATGTCCCTAAGACATAAGCTTACACTGTATAAGGTTTGCATCAGAACGATACTCACTTATGCGTGCGTCTCTTTCGCACAGATAAGCGAGTCTCAACTGGACCGTTTGCAAAGAGTCCAGAACCGGTTTCTACGCATGGCAACAGGCGCCCCCTGGTACATGCATAACATCGACTTGCATAGGGACTGCGAAATCATTACTATTAAAGCCTATATCAAGGAACTCGTAGAGAGATTCTTTGATAAAGGCAAAAATCACCCAAACCCCCTTATCAAAAAGGCACTGGACTATGAACACGACGCACAGACTTTCCGACACCCGTACAAACGGCCTAAGCATATCTTAGCCGATCCCGTAGACCCGATCACAAAATACGTAACGTACTGTGTACAGTTACGTAAACACAAATCACACGCACCCGCGAGACTAATATCGCACCGGGGTCGACGCCGGCGCCTACCCTGAGGTCCCACATCCGACACGACAACACGTACAAACGTACAGACCGACCCTAACACGGGACCGGACCCGAACCCGAGATCGAGTTCGCATCCCAGTAGACTAGGTTCACTCCTAAATAGTGCCCGCGACCGCGATATTGTTATAGAGAGCTCTATCAATACCGCAAACCTCATCGATATTAGGACTTACGCGCGCGAGTCATCCCGACCGTACGCGGAAGGGGAGAGGGACGGCCCTCTCAGTACCGATACCACTCAAAACGAGAGCTCCTCTATCGCGATAACTCGCACGCCGCTAGTTTCTGCTACCGCGCGCGAGCAACCTCACTCATCAGCGAGTGAGGAAGGGGTCGGACCCCTTAGCAGGAGAGACCCGCGTCTCCCCTGTCATAATAATAGCTGACATCCGTAGCTGTCCCCAATATCCGGTCTGAACATCACCCGGGTGATGTTAGGGAGGGTCAAACCCTCCCATCGACTCTAACCAAATAAACTAGCCACCAGGCTAGTTATAGTCCGACTTAGCTACAGCTGTCTTAACCCGACCCTTAGCATAGACCCTTCCGAAAAAAAAAAAAAAAAAAACCGACCCTTACCCTTAAAAAAAATATAGATTTCGCTGTCTTCATAAGGTAATCCGAAAGGAAAGCCGATACGAATGGAGTTCGCCTTCGCCAATGATATATTTCTTTGTATGTTCAACGATAATTCCTCCGTCTGTGGACTGATTTTTAAAATTCTTTTTTTGATGGGTAAGGTATAATCCTAAGTTAGTCGTGTTTTCACCATAGTGGTGACCTGATGATGAAATCCATGAGGAATAGAGGGAACACCTTAAAATTTATATGGACCTATATAGTGATTTTAACTTTTTTTGTATAGTAAGCCAAGCATATGTTGCCAAAAAGTAAGATTTTGCATCAAGGTATACCCTAGATCACAAAAGCATTGAACAGAACTCCTGACTCCTTATAGATACATGTTTGGTGATTTTGGCGTTGTTTAAAGAACTGTAAGCATATGCCACTAAGTCAATAACAGTAATCGTCATCATCACCACCATCATCACTTTATACATCATCACATTATGATGATATAATAGGTACTTCTCATAGCATTTTACACCGCCGCGGATATATTTGAACATTACTCAGCCGTTTATGGACCTATTTGGAAAATTATTTTGTTTTTGTAAAGGTTATTATTTATTCTAGATTGGTCCTTTAGTCACTAAAGTGGGAACCTGATGATGGCATCCATGAGGAATCGAGGAAACTCCTCAAAATTTAAAGGGATTTGACTTTTGTGAAGCAAATCAAGAATAATAAGCTACCAAAAAGTTAAATTTTGTATTATATTTCAAAATAATTAAGATTGTGTAGATAAATAGTTACAATTTAAAAGGGGAATTAATTTAAATAATAATAAATATAAAAATAAAAAAATTAGAGAAGAAAATAAGTTTTATTTCATACTTTTTTGTGTTTTTACTTTGGTAGTCGGTTTTCATTTTTTGTTTAAAAATAATAATTTTAGCTTGTAATAGCAAACAACAAAAATTTTAATTTTTGTTCTCATACCAATGAAAATAAAATCAAATTTATTTATGTATCAAACCTAACAATAAATCAAAGCTTACATCGCATGCAAAATTACATATAAATTACATATTATCTAAATAAGGCGTACATTATAATGTTGCTAAAATTTATGTTAATCAATTCTGATTTAAGGATTATAACAGTGGACCCCAAACTAGCAGAGCCTGTATCTTGGGCTGCAATGTATTTTTTTTACATTCATTTTTATAGTAGAATTTGAATGTGTGTTAAAAAAATAACACACGAATGTTGTTCTTCTGAATCTGTACCAAATTTCATCCATTTAAATTCATAACTACAGATGCTAGAACGCACGGACGGACGGACGGACAGAGCGAAACTATAAGGGTTCCTTGAGTATTACGGAACCCTAATAAAAAGGGAATTATTGATTGAAATCGAATCATTTATTTATGTATTGATTCTTGAATTTAAATTAAAAAAAATATTAGGTATAAAAGTATATACATATATAGGTATAAAAGTAGTATATAATATAGGTATAAAAGTAGGTACGTCATAAATGGTTAGGTTAGGTTAGGAATCGCGACTCGAAGTTTTTCTCGAGCTTCTAACTGGGTAATAAAAGTTTGTATGAAGAAGGTATTATTTTTGACATTTTTTAAATTAAATTATGTATGCGGTGCTTAAACCTGGTCATTGACCGAATCACAAAAGATCCGCCTCGGGGTTTGCGCCAAAGAGCTATGGAGCGCAGCATCTTGGGAATAAAACTAGCGGACCAAGTACAAAACACCACGCTGCGCTCCAAAACAGGCATCACAGACCTAGGAATAAAGAGAGCTAAGCTTAAATGGAACTGGGCAGGACACATCAGTTGAATGCATCCCGACCGCTTGGTAATGTACGGTACGGTAATGCACCTATTGGGTACCTGAGGATGGATGACATCGCCGTAGCCGCCCGAGAACATGATGGCGCGACGAGCTGGCTGCACACCAGCCAGGCTGGCCAGCGGTGGCTCAGAACAGAGATACCTGGAAAACAAAGGGAGGCCTTTTCCCAGCAGTGGGACAGTTTAGGCTATTTGCGTATTATATTGCGTAATTCCTTATCCTTAAATCCCCAACCTCCCTTGAGTATTTCTCTCTTCTGTTTCGCCAACCATCTCGGCGAAACAGTAAGAGAGCGTTGTTTCTCGCCGGTTTTCTGTGAGGCCGTGGTATTTCTCCAGTGGAGTCGGCCCACTCGGTCCACCTCCACGCGGTCCCGAAATAAAAAGTCTTGACAGACAGACGGACGGACGGATGGACAACAAAGTGCTCTTATAAGCGATCTGTTTTTTTTTCTTTTGTGGTACGGAACCTTAAAAACAATTTAACGCGCGTACTATTATTTACATTATTTACATAATAATTAATTTTATTCATAGTTAATCAGTATTGTTCATAATATTATGATGAATTAATGAATTTTATTCCAATTTGAAAAACATATTAGTTTATTTTAAATAACCAAAACTTTAGTCACCTTTGGAATTAAGTACAATATAATTAAGACTAAAGTATTAACATATTAGGTCTTTACCTATGAAGTTGCCGTTTTGTATGAAAAAATTTAAACGATTTTTTTTCATGTATTTTTTATTTGTATTAATCGAAGTAATCACCCATGCAATCAATGCATCTTTGCCAACGCAGTGGCAGTTTATTGATGCCCTTCTTAAAGAAATCAGCTGGACGGGAGGCAACAAATTCTTCAATGACATTTTGTACTGCCTCTCGGGTATTGAATTTTAATTCCCGCCAAGAAGTTATCCAAATTCTGGAAAAAGTAGTAGTCTGTAGGCGCAAGGTCTGGTGAGTAGGGCGGATGACCCCAGTTCTTGCAACTTGGAGACCGTCTGCTGTGCAGTATGAGGTCGCGCGTTGTCGTGTAGGAGCAACGCAGAAGAGCGATTGACCAATGCTGGTTGGAGATGTACCAGCTTCTCCATCATTGTGTTCAGTTCTTTACAGTACACATCTGCAGTAATGCTCACCCTGTTTTGTAAGAAGCTGTGATGAATCACACCGGCGCTAGGCCACCAAACAGTGACCATCACTTTTGTAGGGGTAAGTTTTCATTTAGGGCATTGTTTAGGTGCTGAAGCAGGATCCAACCAACTTGCTGAGCGCTTGCGGCTATCAAACAGAATCCATTTTTCATCGCAGGTAACAATGCGGTTCAAAATTCCTTCATTTGTGTGTCTGTTGAGCAGTGCAAGGCACGTCTCGACTCGCACTTCGCGCTGGCGATCATTGAGTTCGTGGGGCACCCATTTGTCAAGCTTTTTTACCTTGCCAATTTGACGCAAATGGACCAATATTGTTTTGACGCTAACGTCGAAAGCTGCTGCTAATTCAGCCGTAGATTTTGTATCATCAGACATCCACAATCGCCTTTAATTCGTCATTGTCGACCAAAGTCTTCGGACGACCGCGAGGTTCATTTTTCAGGTCGAAATTTCCAGAACTTAAGCGAGCAAACCAATAACAGTTGGTGCGTTGGTTTGTAGTTTTAGCTCCGTAAACGTCGTTGATGTTGCGTGCCGCTTGTGCCGCGTTGCTGCCACGACGGTACTCATATTCCATAATTACTCGAATTTTTAACGTATCCATGATAACGAAAAAGATTGAAATGCGATGAAAATGTAACACTAATCAATAAACAAGTTACTACTTTTGGAAAAAGAACTCCATGTTTTTAAAATAAAATTAATTTGAAATTAGAATTCTTAGCCAAACAAAAATTATTTTGATTTGAAATGTCCAGTTCTGCAGAACGGCAATTTCATAGGTAAAGACCTTTTATAATTTAACAACTGCAAAAATATTCTTTGTGATACTAATTAGCTAACTTTTTTTTTAATATTTTGATAATAAAACAATTATGAGCCTATAAGTGTACCTATGTACATATCTACATCATAATGTTAGTCTGATTTTTTCAACCGACTTCCAAAACTCAGGAGGAGGTTATCAATTCGTGTGTATGTTTTTTTTGTGTTTATGTCACGAGATTACTCCGCCGTTTGTGGACCGATTATCAAAATTCTTTTTTTATTGTAAAGATTTGACTCCTGAATTGGTCCGATTGTCACCAAATGGTAGACCTGGTAATGGGATCCATAAGGAATCAAGAGTTCTGATAATATATAGGGTCACTGATAGTGGTTTTGAAATCTTTTTAGTAACTCGAGCATATGCTACCAAAAAGTGAAATGTGCCAAGTTATACCCTGGATCAAAGTACTGAAAGGCATTTTTCAGTATGTGAAGATACCTATAAATTTCACCATTGCTTATAAAACTGCAAGCAAATGTCACTATTTAGGAGTAACGGATAAGGAGAATTTTATGTCAGGAACAGAGATAGTGACGGAAGTAGGAGAAATTATAGAGGCAAAGAAAGAAGGAATAAAAATAGATAGGATTAGAAAAGGGAAAGATAGGAAAGTTATTATAGGTTTAAGTAATAAAAACGATAGAGATAGGGTTAAAGAGAAAATAAAAAAAAGCGGAGGCAAACTAGAAGTGCAGAATATAGAGAATAAGGACCCGTAGTTGGTGTTGTATGGGGTGCTCAAGATAAACACCAACGAGGATATCGTCGATGCTATAAGGACTCAAAATAAGTACCTCATGCAGTCACTATCGGAAGAAAGTAAAAGAAGAATGTCGGTAAAGTATAGAAAAAAGGGAAAGGATGAGGAGCACTGAACACGTGGTACTGACGGTGTCGCCGGGGTTGTGGCAATGCTTCACAAAAGCAGGCCACCTTTACGTGGACATGCAACGCATTCGAGTTACCGACCAGTCCCCTCTAATACAGTGCTCGCACTGCTTAGGGTACGGACATGGAAAGCGGCACTGTAACAGTAACACCGAAGTGAAATGTAGCCACTGCTCCGGAGCACACCACCAGTGCCAGTGTGAGAGTTTAAAAGTAGGAAACAAACCATGTTGCATCAATTGTCAAGTAGAAAACCTAGAAAGGACAGACCATAACGCGTTTAGCGCGGAGTGCCCGGTAAGGCGTCGGTGGGACTAATATGAATGTAATGTGAAATGTATAATATGTATATGAATGTATTTATTATGTATAATAAAACAAGTTGGCAATTTATTAAAATGAATTTAATAAACCCACACTGACAAAAAAAATGCTCAACCTTGCTTAGCATATATGGCTATAGTATAGCAAAGCATATGTTGCTTAAGCAAAATAAAATAGGCAAATAATAAATAATGTATGTCATGTAAACTGGTGCTAGAACAGGAAATAAGAAAGCTGCGACGGTATGCTTTGCAGACCACCGTCACTTGTAATAATTTATTATGAAATAAATTTTAGCAAAAGAATGCCCGCCGGACGTTTCGTGCTCAGCGCGAGGGGAACAAAAATGTCGAATATGTATGTAAATGAATGATATACTGATGCGTAAAACAAATTTTAAAGTAAGAGAACTAAAGTTTTTAAAGGGTATGAAATGGTAAAGAATAAAGAATAGTAAAAATTTTAAAAATATAATAGAATATAATAATGTATGGATTAACACAAAGTATAAAGTATGAAAATGAAAAATAAGATATGGATGTACATGGAAATAAAATAGAACTTATCAAACAGCACTATAGATTGTAACAGTAAAACGAAATAGTAAAACCAAAACCAAAATATAATATATATGTATAAATTAGAATTGAGAAAATGGGGTTGAAATCGTAAGGAAGTAAATGTATCAAAGGGAAAGGCAATGTAATATGAAATAGTGAAAATAGAAACAAATAACTAATGTAAAGGAAATGTATAGAATGTAAGCGAGAAAATGGGGTTGTAAATGTAAGTAAGAAAATGTAACAAAGAGAATGAATATAAAAGAAAATGTGACATAAAGTAGCAAAAAATTAAAAATAAATAATTAATGTAAAGTAAAATATAGATCAAAATAGCGAAAAGGAAATGTAAAAGAACAGCTTAATTTTGAAAATTTAAAAACAGGAATAGGAATAAAAGTGATGTAAGAACACGATATAAATTATATGTACTAATAATAAATAAATATAGATGTTAAAATTAATTAAGTAACAAATTGTCCTGACTTCGCTGTTGGGGGAACAAGTAGGCCCAGAAATGGGCCCAAAAAAATAATAAAAAAATGTCACTATTAAATAATCATCACACCACACACCATACACCATGATACTCGTATTATGTTGATCAAATATATAGTTATTTCTTATAATCTTTTGCACCGATATCGATTTCTTTGAAAATTCATAGGTATCAATACATATAAGTGTAATATTGTGCCAAGATATACCCTGGATCCAAAAGGCCTGAATAGAACTCCTCAGTCTTTAAAGATACACGTTTGGAAATTTTAACATTGTTAAAGAACTGCAAGCATATGTCATTATTAAATAATAATCATCATCACCACAACCAACATCACACCACTCATCATGATATTATGTTGATATAGGTATTTCTCATAGTATTTTACACCGATATCGATTTCTTTGAACATTCACAGCTACTAATAATAAGCAATAAAAGAGCTCTGTTCATGATAGGGGACTAGAAAAAAAAAGTCCCGATGTAGGTCTTCATTTCTAATGTGCCAAGGTGCATTCACAACCCTTCTAAGTACTTTATTTTGAAATCTTTGTATAATAAGGATATTGCTTTTTTTGGTACAGCCTCATAGCTGAATACCATAAGTCCAAATAGGCATGAGGACTTGTTTATAAAAGAGTATTTTGTTATGTATTGTTAAGGTTGCCTCTTTTCCAAGTAACCGGTACATTTTCCTGTAGCGAAGCTCTAACTCTTCTAACTCTTCGCGCTCTTTTTAACATGAGCTTACCAGCGGAGCTTTGTGTCCAGTGTCATGCCAAGATATTAAGCTGTATTTTCGTGGGGTATTGTTAATATATACCGGATGATAGTTTGGTCTCTTGTTTGTAAAATATACGTGAATTGATTTTGTTTCATTAATCTTTATTCACCACTTTTTCGTCCAGTGATATATATGCTAATATATAATGGATAGCTTACTGTACTGTACTATACTCTTTCCACTGCTTCTGCTTGCGTCTCGCCCGTAGCCATTATGGCTTTGTCGTATGCAAAGGCCGCAATGGTACTATTTTCTATTTGCGGAATATCAGAAGTGTAAAGTAGCTACAAGACCGGGCCTAGGACACTTCCTTGAAGTACTCCAGCTTTTATATGCTTAAGCTCTGAACGTGATTCATTTTGTCTTACCCTAAGCATTCTGAGTGTTAGGTAAGACTCTAAGATATCACCGAACAGCTTTGGAAGTAGATTTCTAATTTTGTGATTGAGACCTTTACGCCAAACCTTATCAAAGGCCTGCGCTATATCCAAGAAGACTGTTGTGCAGACTTTATTTTCCTCTAGTGTTTTTTCTATTAATGTAGTAATTCTATATAATAGCGTTTGAGAAATAGCTTTTCAAATAGTTTAGATATAACAGGTAGTAGAGAAATTGGTCTGTACGATTTTGTTTCTTGTGGTGGTTTCCCAGGTTTTGGCAGCATTATGACTACTGCTACTTTCCACATATCAGGCATTTATGTGCGTGGTTAGCTTTACTATAGCTTTTCGTGGAAAATTTCGGTTAACTTCTCCAGTTATGAGATCGAATCCAGGAGATCTCTTTAGGCTTGTTGCGGCTACACAGCAACGGGACGCGTGGCGCCTGCGCATGCGCCTTATTCGCCAGCGCACACTACGCGGCGATAGCTATACTTTACTTTCAACATTCTAATATTGTCAACGGTCTGGTCGCCTAACCAGACTTACACGTATATTCATAATACGGACTGTATTTAAACTTTATAAGTACAAAGTCGTTTTATTTCACATCTTGGAGCCTACAAAGCTTATCCTTTTTATCTCACTTTTCACTTCTCTTTGTGTAACGAATTTTATTTCAATCTCATCTTGTGATGTATCTTCTAAGTGTTCTTCTAAATCAGTTTGTTGCTCTAGTTCTATATTAGGTTGGAAAAATTAGGTTTTGATGGGAGGTATCTGGGTGATAGGCTTTTTAAGACCTTTCGTTGCTTTCCATAACGAGTATTCTATTGTACAATCGCTTGTTTGAGGTATGGATGTATATAGGATGTATTCATCCTGTTATCATTAAACTTTAGAATTTTTGACTTTTGAAAAAGAAAAGTTAATGATCGTTAAGTTTTCTTACACAGTTTTAATTTCCCCGTATCTTTTTCTGTCAACACAATACCACAAAAAGATTTATGAAAATTGGTCTAGCAGTTCATGTAATGAACGACCAAGAGAAAAGGGGATTATTTTTTATTGATATAGAAAATGATCACTAACTATAAACTAATCTGAGATACGGCGCCGGGCGATTCAATATTAGGTATTTTGAGTAGATTTGATTTTGGTGGGGCCTCTTGCTCCAACTAACTTCATGGAGGTGTTTTGTGCATAAGTGCTTAAAATTGACATTGAAAGCACATGATTATACTATAGTAGACGTTGCTCGCGACTTCGTACGCAAAAAGGAAATCTCGCGGGAACCGTTATACATTTCACCGCGATAAAATGTAGCTTTAGCTGAATGGAAGAATGGTAATTTGTGTGTTGTTTACGAATTGGTCTCGGGTTCGAAAACCGGTCAGATATTTTCGGCATTCTTATTATTGCCTTTCTCTTATATTTTTAAATATTCTATCGTTCTACTAAAACTCCGAACAAAGCTCGGTCTCCCAGGTACTAGTTAATAATATTTTAATATCACTGAATAGAAAAAAATAAAAATAATATATTTTTTAAAATATTTAAAAAATATAGAAACCGTCTTCCAAAGTAAAAGCACATTCTTAAAATCACTAAAAAGTATGAAATAATTATAATTGTCGAAATAGTTCACCTTTTAAATTCTGCTAAAATGTTACTATTTTTCTACTCAATCTTCTTATTTTTGAAGTCGGTACCAGCCCAAACAATTGTATAAATTCTTTGATACAAATTCATTATAATTCACACAACTACGTCCTTATACATACAAATAATATTTTAAAGAGCTCACTTTCAAGTTGGCTGGTACCTACTCCCGAAACAGACCGACTCTTTGAGCATCTGCAAATAGCTTCATGTAACTTTTCATTCCGCCCTCTGTGGCATTATTGACAGTAGATTCCGTCCCTGGTTTGGTTCATCTTTCAAAAAAGCTTCTCGCCGGAAGCAGGAAACTTACCAAACCTGGGCTAAACCAGTGTCAGGACTTGATTTAAATACCAGCACACTTTAAAAGGAATACAAACTTGCCTCTAGGTCCTTCAAAAGAGAAATTGCCTGCGCGAAGAATCAGCACATCAGTAGAATTTGCGAGAGACTCGAGCGTCTCCCTTCGGAAACCCGTGCATTCTGGTCTCTCGCCAAAGCTATCGAAGGGAATTTCTGCAAGCCATCTCTTCCATCGCTACACGTAGGAAATGGCTCGTTGACCCATAACGCAAACGAGAAAACAGATCTTCTTGGCAAGCTCTTTGCGTCCAAATCGACCCTGAATGACGGAGGACAGGAACTGCTGTCTATACCGCGATGCAAGAGCGTTAAGTCGGATATTCGGTCCCATCAGCGCTCAGTGCGAGTTGCTCTCAGTTCCCTTGATACCCAAAAGTCGAGTGAGCCTGATAGAATCCCTTCTATTGAAAATGTGTGCTCCAAAGTTGGCACCGGTCTTAACGCGTCTTTTTCGGCTCTCCTACTCTTATGGCATAGTCCCACTTGGAAGACAGCTTTGGTGCACCCGATCCCTAAAAAAGGTGATCGCTCCAATCCTTTTAACTACAGACCAATCGCTATAACCTCCCTCTTCTCGAAGATGGATGGAGTCCATTATTAATAGCCATCTGCTTCGATACTTAGACGTTCAGCAGTTGCTAAGTGACAAACAGTACGGGTACCGTAAAGGTCGCTCGGTTGGTGATCTATTGGCGTACCTGACACATCGTTGGGCACAGGTAGTCGAGTCTAAAGGAGAGGCATTGGCTGTAAGTTTGGACGTAGTCAATGCCTTTGATCGGGTTTGGCACAAATAAATTATGCAAGTGGGTCACAAGTTTCCTAGCAAACAGAAGCATAAGGGTCGTAGTCGACGGTTATTTCTCTGATTCTCTTTCTGTTGAGGCTTCAACAAAACGTCATTGAGAGTCGAAAAGAACTTGTTTCTGAAATTGAGATTTCATTGGAGATTGTCTCTGAATGGGGTAGACTTAGTCCAATTCAACCCCTCTAAGACACAAGATTGCGCGTTCACCGCTAAAAAGTTACCGATGGTTGTATGTCCTCCTTTTGAAAGCACCCCATAACTGTCTCCTCCAATATTGGAATACTTGGTGTTAACATATCGAGCGAGGTCCAGTTCCGATATCATCTGAAGGGTAAGGCCAAGTTAGCCTCCAAGAAGCTTGGTGTTTAGAACACCAAGCTTCAAGTCTGTCGAAGCAGTATTTTAGTCCGGTCCAACGCCTACAACTATATAAGGCGCAGGTTCAGCCTCACATGGAATACTGTTCTCATCTCTAGGCAGGGATGCCAAAGTACCAGCTTCTCCCTCTGGATCGTATCCAACGAAGGGCTGCTCGAATTGTCGACTGCCATAGTGTTTCAAACAGGCTTGATTTCTTAGAGCTACGTAGAGATGTAGCATCACTCTGCAACCTCTATCGGTTATATTACGGGGAGAGCTCCGAGAAATTGTTCGGACTTATACCTGCTGCAACTTTTCGCCCCCGTTCCAAGCGACAAAATATTTATTTATCATCCTCATCACCTTGATGAGTGGCAGTCCTCCAAAATGCGCTTTACCCGAAGCTGGAATGAGCTGTCGCCAGTGGTATTTCCGGACCATTACGACCTGCAAACCTTCAAGAAGGAGCGTATTCCTAAAAGGCCGGCAACGCACTTACAACCCCTCTGATGTTGCAAGTGTCCATGGGCGATGGTAATCGCTTTACATCAGGTGATCCGTTTGTTCGTTTGCACCCTGATTTTATAAAAAAAAAAATAGGTGTGGCTCTCCATACATGTGAAGTGGGGATGAAAAATATTTTTTCATTCTTCCCCATTATGTGGGGTATCGTTGAATAACTTAAATATAAAAGCAAGGTTTCATACATGAGTTTTTTACAAACTCGATCATTTTCGAGTAATTGGCCTCCAAAGTGGTTTATAAGTTGGTCTCCCCTGGTATTTCTAAACTATAGGAGATACAAACTTGTTATTTTCTATGCTGATAGATCATGCTAAAATGCTCTTTAGGAAAATTATTTTGAACGAAATCGAACAATAACTTTTAAAGTAATTTGAAAAAAAACTTATTACGTGTTGATAGTTACGGAACCCGCCTTAGTCATGTCCCGATATGCTCTTGGTTAGGTTATTACTTTAGTAAGTATAGTTATACTCCCAACACATTATAAAGAAACTAGCATTAATTGCCTGCGGCTTCACCCGCGTGAAATCAGATTTTAAACTTTCATCCAATATTTTACCCACCGAGGGGCTGAATTTTAGAAAACATTGAAATATGCAATTCGTTATTTTTGCCGTACTCAATTCATATGAAATATCATGTAAATATGTCTAATAAAAAGTTTCATACTAACTTTTATTACCTATTTTCCATCGTTTGAATTTTGAAAAATCCTTCCTTGCCTACGTCATATGAGAAATACGTGTGCAAAATTTCAAATTTCTAGTCTTATGGGTTTGGCCTGTGCGTTGATACAACAGTTAATCAGCTTTGCCTTTTATATATAATATATAAGAAGATAATATTATAAAAAGCCTAGTGGGTAGACCGTTTAACTCGCACTCGAGAGAGTGTAGGTTCGATTCCCAGGTTGTGGCGTGTACCGATGAGACTTTTTCAGATCTCAAATACATTATACGGACGCTCCAACGGTGAAGGAAAACATCGTGAGGAGAGAGGGAGTAAATTGGTAAAAATTAAAAAACCATTCACTCATCCATCCAGTTAACACGAGTTCAACACAAGTTACGTCAATTTTAAGTCGGTTTAAATTGAGTTTTGTTTTTTCCGAGTTGGCACATCACTAGGAGTGCTCGATCAAATTTAATACACACTATAATCCTGCAAATTTAAATGTCACTTATTTACCGTGCAGTAAAGAAACACAATGACACATTTATTTAATGTTTTTGTTGACGTTTTTATTAAATTTAATCTGAATAGAGTACATAATATTATATTCTACATTGTATAGGAATTGTAGAAAATTTTGAACTTTGTACGCATTAAAATTGTATATTTTGCATATTTTGTATAAAATGTATGTTTTCACTTTTTATACTTATTCTATTCATTATAACTTTTTCAACCTTTATTGTCTTTAAGATTGTAAATTATATTTTTAATAGTTATTTAAGTGGGTAATTTATATATTATTATGGTATAGTCCGATTTCAGTAGCTTACTGAAATTTGACTGAAACATTAGCAACTTCAAAATATAGGGCGTAACCGTTGTACGGTTATATGCTTTAATTGTTCCTCTAAAGAAAAATAATACTAAAATCAAAACGAAAAATTCTGTTTTCGAACTCGAGTCGGAGAGAAATCAACTCGAGTTGGTTCGAGTTAAGTCCACCTCGAGTTAACTCGATTTAGTTACTCGAGTCAACCATCACTAAACGCTCCGTCACAGATTACTAAGTAGGCTCCGTGGCCTAGTAGAGCTGGGTGCGTGGTAGAGCGTAATTTTTCGGTTGCTCAGCCATCTGACTTCACAATAATATGTTACGTCGCTATATTCAGCTGATATTTCATCCAAAAACGCCTTGAACTGACGATGGTTAAGCCCTCGGGGTCGAATAAAGTTAATGGTTTTTACTACCACATTCATAACATTCTGGAGTCGAATGGACTTAGAACACAAGTTCTGTTGGTGGATAATGCAATGAAGGACTATCAAATCATCTTTTTGCACATTTAATTCTGTTGCTTTTTCATTCAAAATTCCGATGAAACCTTTACGTAAGCCGACCATAGAAGGTGCACCATCAGTGCTACAACTACTCCAATTAATTTTGACCTTGGCAAGCCAAAACTTGTGAATACCTTTTGAACTTCAATAAAAATATCCTCTCCTGTAGTGGTTCCTTTAAGCGGCTGTAAAGCAAGCAATTCCTCAGTAACAGTGAAGTCCTTATCAACACCTCGAATAAATATAGCCAGTTGAGCTGTGTCAGACAAATCGGTGCTCTCGTCTAATGCTATGGAAAATGATTCAAAACCAGCCATATGTTCAGTCAATGTTGTTTTTATATCATTAGCCATCATTTCTATACGTAGAACAACAGTTGGCCTTGACAAACATTTTTTTTCAAATTCATTTTTCTTTTCAGTACACAAAATACCTCAAATTTCTAACATACACTCCTTGATAAATTCTCCTTCGGCAAATGGTTTTAATGCCTTTGCCAATTTTGAGCTAACTATAAAACTAGCTTAACAACATTATCAAGTTGTGTTCTTTGTTTATGAAACATTTGTTGCTGTTTTTCCAAATTTGCGGTAAGCTTCTGGATTTTGTCTGTTCTTAATTGTCCTGTCAGTGGGTGCAGCGTAGCATGCTTAGTTGAGTAATGCCGTAATGCCTCTTTATATTGAATTATTTCATTACTGAATAATAATTTACTTTCAACTTGATGCCAATTCGCAACACTGGGTTCGGATGCGCATGTGCATCACAGCGCACGCCGCCGCGGTGGTTGGTAGACATGTTACGCTTGCTCGCCTTGTTCGCTCTCTCCGGAGTGCAGGCTTTCAATTCAGGTAAGTAACTGCTCTTTTTAGTTTCCTAAATTAAATATACAGGACGTCTTCAAAACAAAAATAGATATTCAAGGAACGTAATCAGTATTCAATTCTCGTTACAAAAACATTTATTATAGTAATTTTTATTCTTTCGACGGTGCTTACGTATATTATTGTAACTGCAAAACGGCATTTTTTTATAACTGTTTTGGAGTCTATATATAGGAGGTATCTTTATTATCACGTTTTCAAAAATTTCAAAAACCCATTGCAAGTGCGTTTTTTGAGTCGTTTTTTATTGTAACATATGAGTCTGTCCGACCAATACCAACGTACGTAATTAACTTACTCGAATTAACGTTGCACACCTGAGTGTGCGACAAGGCCGTAACTGCCACTAACGCGAGTTTTCGCCGCAATATACGTGCGTCATTAATTTTTTTTTTAAGTGTTAATTATTTAAATATTTTGTGCCAATTAGCATTCATATTGTTTTTCCGGAATTGAAAATGTTACTGAATAAAGTATTGAATCGGGCAGAACCGATTGCTTAAGATGGGGTTTCATATTCCAAATAAAATGTAAGTGTGAGTTCCGGCAGTTTACGTGGCTTTTATTTAACGTATTTGCGTCGAATCTGACAATCACGATACTTTACGTGGTATTTGAGATTCTGATATTTATCGAAAGAGTCACTTACGATTATTTTGGAGGATTTTTTATACAGATTCGATATAAGTACATAAGTAAAAATGAAGTATTATGGCTAATTAAAGGGACAAATGCAAGTAATTTTAAGAGTAGTAATATCGAATATTACAACAGAATATTATCTAGTACTATTAGTACTATTAAATATCCGATCAATTTAATGCTATCGATTGGATCAGTTCTACTTTTAAATAAATCATTGTCAACTGTCATGGCAATCTACGCCTACACATGGTCAGTTCTAACTGATCCAATCAGTAGCACTGATTGGATAATACACGATAGGCAGTATTCTTTACATAAAAGCTTTTGCCATGAAGTATGAGGTGTAATATGTATTAATTCCGAGTTTTCATGGTGTTAATGAAAGCCTACTAGTCGGATATGGTCTTTAAGCTAAATCTCAGTTCAAAAGTAGTAAAAAAATTCAAAAGTTATTTCTTGAAAAGACTTAAGAAAATAATTGATGAAGACTAATAATTATCATAGCTGTTTGAGATGACCCCTACACCTTTTTCTAAATTCATTCCTAATTTAGAAACCGTATTATAATATTATATATCTTTATATATATCTTTTTATTATACAATTATAATAATATATATTTTTCACCTATTCAAATAGGTTTTTATCATAATTTTGCCTTTTTCGAGGTTATTTCTGAATATTAGCTTATAAATTCTAGCTAGCTAGCTAGCTCTCAAGTTTAAATTTCAGGATATTTCCTTTTATTTTTTCAAGTGTCTTACGTTAAGACGATTAAGGTTTGAATAATGAAATAGAAGTAAAACAATGCTGATTTGGTCTCAATTAACCATTTGTTGATTTCCTCTTCCGCAATTGATGTCTTTATTGTAGAAAATATTCTGTTAGCCTGTGCAGAGAATTACAGATCTTGTGTTTCGTGCAGTAAAAGGTTATAAAGTTTGTAACAAACAAACTAGGAATAAATTTAACTCTTTCCTCTTCATTGGTGCCCCTTATGTATTGTATTACCACTTTCTGCTATGACAACAGTCATGGGTGCCTAAATCTTGTTATGACGTTATTAGCTCTCTCATCTGACAACAAAAATAAAATTTTTGAGTAACAAATAGAATCCCTATTATTCCTATTAATATTATTAATTCAAAAGTAAGTCAGTATGTAACAAATCGTAATTGAGAAAAGTTAAGCAATTTTGCAAAAAGTTAACAAAACGAAAAAATATATTATTTTATGCCCGCCGTTACAAGGTTACGTTGTTGAATTTTAATGAATTTTCAAATGTTACCTAATGACCCCATTTTAATTTGTTATTGTAACAATATTGTTTATGCAAATTTTCATAAGGATCGAACAAATAAACAAAATTATACGTAAAATAAACTTTTAATCGCTCTCCTGAAAAGTACCATTTTTATAATAATAATAATAGAACATTTATTCGACAAAATAGGACATGGCGCCTACGTGCATTTTTCAGATACAATAATGCACGTAGGCACCGTCGATTTACCTACATTCCTATTATTATTAAATTACAACTGACGAATGAGTGATAGGTTATTTAATGGCAAATCGACATTAAATTACCTATCACTTATTCGTATAAAATTATCAGTGTAAGACCTATATAGATTTATTTATATAAGATTTACTTCACAAAAGTCAAATCCCTATAGATGTCCCTATAAATTTTTAGTTTCCTCGAATCCTCATGGATACCATCATCAGGTCTCCCACTTTGTAACTAAAGGACCTATTTCGAATTACAACAAAAGAATTTTCCAAATGGGCCCACAAACGGCAGAGTAATATTCAAGGATATGTATCAAAGTCAAAGTCAATTTTTTTTATTCAAAATCATATCATATCGTATCGATGTAAAAGACTATGAAAAGTACCTATTATCATTATAATGTGATGATGTATGGTGTGATGATGGTGGTAATGATGATGATTACTGTAATTGACATAGTGGCATATGCTTGCAGTTCATGAAAGAACTTTTTTATCCCCAGACACCTACTTATAAGGATTATTTATAATGTATTACATGTATTTATTTATAAGTTCTGTTCAATACTTTTTGATCCAGGATACAACAGGATATAACCTTGGTGCAAAATCTGGTAGCTTAAGCTTGAGTATCTTCAGAAAAAGCCGAAATCAATATATGTAATATAATATGTCCATATAACCTCCTTCGATTCTTTATGGATCCCATCATCGGGTCACCACTATCAAAAAAAAAATAAAAAAATATATATATGTATATATATATATATATATATATATATATATATATATATATATATATATATATATATATATATATATATATATATATATATATATATATATATATATATATATATATACAGCCGAACGTATAAACGCCTCCTTTTTTGGAAGTCGGTTAGAATCGACAAATAAACTCAAGTTTTTTGTATGTATAAAGGTGTGCCCTATTAAGAGATAAATTAAAAGGTTTATTGTGTTTACGGTTAAAGGTTTGTGTTTACGGTTACAAGTTTGTTTTATGAATAAAGTATTATGCTTATATTTTGCTACCATTAAAAGAGTATTCTTGGCTATCGATACCTATATTTAGATATTGGCTCCATTGTTGGAAGCAATATAATGGTTTTTTCGTTTAGTAGTGCGTGAGTGAGTGAGTGAGTGTATGTGTGGCGTGTGTGTGACCGAGTCTACTGACTGCATGGTAAATATATTAGTTTTTTTAATATGATACGATAATATGTTATGGCATGAAATGTTCCGTTTGACCATAGGATTTATTTTGAAGGTAAGATTGGATTAACTTTTTGCAGGTGAAATATGACGACTCGTATATTGGCAGACTTCGGTTAATTTTATTGTAGAGATATGGGCCTAGAAAGTAAAAGAATCGTTTTGTAAAAGACAATCTTGGTTTGGGAATTTGGCATATTTTGTCCTTACGACGTCTCGTAATCGTGATGAAAGGGATGTTTCGGTGTTGCAGGAGGACCGTATTAAAAATATATAATTGCTGAATATTCACACATTACAACTTTCGTATAATACAGTGGTTGAGAATCTAATAGGGCGAAAAGTTGCAACCTTTAAAACTGCTCTGTGGGCAATTTCAAGTGGCTTCAAGATATTTTTTGAGACTCCACCCCAGCAGGAGAAACAGTAGGTAATAACGGGCAAACATAAGGCGTAATAGACTTTACGTGTTATAGCTTGGTTTGCAATATGTCGTAGATTTTTAAATATGTAGATCAGCTTACCAACGCGCTACCAGTGCGTTTATATGCATCCTAAAGTTAAGAAATATGTCGATAGTCACACCTAAATATTTCATGTGATCGACGGAGGATAATGCAGGGCAGTTACAGAAAGGGTGAAATATACTGAGGGGAGAAGTGCAGGAGTGAGATTTTAAAGTTAGTGAAGTTGCTGGCTGAGTATTTGGGCTTACAGAAAACGTGATAAACTTAGTTTTGTCAGTATTTAGCGTTAAGGTATGAGATTTGAGCCACGTTTCAGCTAATTTGAATCCATTTTGTGCCCTGTATTCCAGATTTTGCCACGGATCCGCTACAAAGGTAAGTCTAGTGTCATCTTCATAACTGATAACTTTTGAATTTGGGATATCAAGTTGACAGACATCATTCCCATAGACGAGGAATAAAGTAGGCCCAAGAATACTACCTTGTGGTACGCCGTAATAAATAGGTAATTCATTACCTTTATGCCCACCAATGCTAAATAACTGTGAACGATCCTTAAGATAGCTTTTGAAAAATTCCAGCTGCAATCCTCTGATACCCATGATTTCGAGTTTATTTAAGAGTGAGGTAACTAGAGCTGTATCGAAATCTTTCGTGAGATCTAAAAATATAGTAAGGACCTTCTTATTTATATTTAAATTGTCAACCAAGAAGTTACAGAGCTCGTGTATAGCGTCACAAGTAGATTTGTTTTTGCGAAAGCCAAATTGTTGTGTAGATAACAGACTAAATCGTTCTAGGTAACTGACCAACCGCTTGTTTACCAAATTTTGAAGGACTTTAGATAAGGCACTAAGAACTGCAATTGGGAGATAGTTATTTGGTAGTGTTCCTTCTCCTCCTTTGAAAATAGGATGAATGATGGCTTTCTTGAAAGCATTGGGAAAAATACCAGCGTCAAAGCAGAGGTATATATATATATATATATATATATATATATATATATATATATATATATATATATATATATATATATATATATATATATATATATATATATATATATATATATATATATATATATATATTATAATTATAACCAAATAAGCCTTTCAGATGTTGATTAGTAGGTTTTTATTTGTAAGGTTGTACAAAATATTTTCGTTATGTTCGGATATCTTGGGCATATGATCTATTGTTTACGTCAAGACGGAAACTCACAGAAACAGACCGTGATTTAAATAGGAAGCAAAGACTTTTCCAAAATAGCATCAATGTAATCAGAAGTGTGAGGTCAATGACATCAACAGCGCCGTAAATAGCATAATGTAATTTTATTAAGTAAATATGCTTTTTTTCGAAATTTTAAATTCTTTTTCAGCCTCAACGTCTTTACATAAGCAGCATAAGATTATATGTCCAAAATATCCAGTTGATTTTGAACAACCTTATAAATTATTAAATAAATAAAAAAATACATGCATCTGTCAAGGGCGAGGCGAACAATACAGTACACACTACACACAACCAAACACACAACTTCTTGAATTCCGAGGTTTGTGTTGCTCTACTTCCATCCAAAACAAGAAAACAAACTTATATTTACCCGAAGATAATAACGGCGGGTGTCAAGTCAACGCGTATATTTTTTTATTTATGACCACACATAACCTTATACAGAGGAGTCCTATTTTGATAATTCTTTATTATTGTAAAGGGTTTACATCAAACGTACCTACTTTATGAACGTTTTGTAATTATTTCATTTGCTTGTATACATTCATTTGAATGTAAGTATACAATTAATTTTGAGTCGGCCTTAATATGTAATATGTAATATATTAAGGTTTAGTTCATTTATGCTCAAAAAAATACAAAAATATATACTCAGGTAAATGTTTAACTGAGTACATAATTTTTTTTTTTTTTTTTTGTAAAATTACAAAAATATAACATTAGTATAATAACTTAGTTATTATGGTACATAAAAAAGGTAACTTAATTATTTCTTGCTTTTCAGATTTTGCGGTGGTTAAATTTTTTGTTAAAAATTTAATAAACATTACCACATCGTGCAATTAATAATTATAATTTATCTTTACTATAAAAGGTAAACGATAGGTGAGCCATTGATCCAAGAACACACTACTTCACTGAACTGAAATAGTTAAAATTTTAGCCGAATTCAAAAGGGGAATTTCATACTTTTTAGTGGATTTTGTTAATTTGGATGTCGGTTTTCATTTTTTGTTTGAAAATATTTTTGAGATTTGCTATTGATAGTTTACGCTTGGGTTACCAGGATTGTACCAAGTAAGATTATATTATTCACATTTCCTTACATAAACGTTGGTTGCCACAGGAAAATAAAATTAGAGATAAGCTTAACAGCCAATTTTATACTGCTGTTAATAATAATTGTATATTATTAAATAAATATGACAATAAAATAAATATACTTGACATTAATAATATTTTAAATTATAAATGATGTAAATTGACATTAGATAGATTAACGCTACGCTACGCTATTTACGCTATTAACTTTTTATATTTTAATTCTGGCAAGTACTTGGCAAGTAAGACAACAACTGCTTCTATTGAGCAGTTTAGTCATAATAATAATATGACTTATTATAACACCTTGGAAAATGTTCCAAATAATAGTAATTTAAATTAGCCTGTAAGACAACAGAGGAAGTCTCTAGCATTTTAGGTATAACTAATCATGAAAATAATATTTTAATTAAAGATAATAAATTATGTAAGCTTACGCTGGTGCATCAAAACATACAAGGTAAGTAAGGAATTAGAAATTGAGTTGTTTTTAAACAATCATTTAGACATTTTATGTATAACTGAACATTGGTTTAAGAAAAATGAAATTATGTTAAATCCAGAAATGCACCAGCTGGTTAGTTCTTTCTGCAGAGAAAAAGCCATAAGGGGCGGGTCACTTATATTAATTAAGAATAATTTAAAATATAAAGAACGTAAATCCTCTCTACAGAACGAACAACTGAAAAAGCCTGTATAGAGGTGGGACACTTTATTATTGTTAGCGTATACAGGCCTCCTTTATGGTTATATGATTCATTTGAAAAAATAATGGAAACGTTATTAACTAAGATAAGTGTATATAACAGACATATATTATTGTGTGGTGATTTTAATATAAATATTTTAGAAAGTAATTCCACCACTGTTAGATTTACTTCATTGTTAAAATCATATAACTTAACTCAATTCTTCTTTGAACCAATATGGATCAGAGACAGCTTTGCTACATACATTGATTTACTTTTTTTTACCAACATAGGTCCATTAAATAAAGAAGTCATTAGCATACTAATCACTGATCACTGTGGGCAGCGGGCTATTGTCCCTATAGATAATAATTGCAAACAATTACACAAGCACAGAAACACATGTATATCAATAAATGTCAAACATATTGAGAAGTTTAGAGGTGAAATTATAGCTAATATTGGACATGTAGGGTATCATACTAGCCTGGATATGTCGTATGGTAAAATGTTTAAATTAATTTAAGATAAATTTGATACTATTTTCACCTCTAAGACAGTGAGAACAAACAATAAAAGTAAATTCATTGAATGGGCAACGGCAGGTATTTTAAAAAGTAGATTCAAATTGTATGAACTTTGAAATGAAAGAACAACGAATCAAAGTGAAGAATTTAAAAATGATGTAAGGTTATATTCAAAAACATTTAAGCAACTTTTTATTTTTATTATTATTTATTTTAGGTCGCTCAAACAACACGGTCATTAGCGACCACTTAAGGCTTACAATTTTAAATTAAATCATAATAATTAATTAACTTTAGAAATGTTACAATTTTTTCGGTACTTTCAAAACACTTATTAAAACATGAAGGGAGATTAACTTTTAGACGTTCAGTATTATACATTGGACAATCAATTAACAGATGCTTAACAGAAACATCACTATCACACCTTGCGCATCTTTTCTTCGCTTCCTTGGTGATGAGATGGATGTGAGTTACATTAGTGTGCCCTATTCTTAATCTATTTAAAACTACTTGATCTCTTCTATTATTTGGCTGTAGCTTGCTTTTTTCAAAAACTGTTCTTCTTATCTCAAATAAATCACTATTGTTATTATTTACCCAATTTCTGTTCCACAGGTTCTTAATTTTTAGCTTAAAATATTTTTTGAGATCTTTGATACTAGAGGTTAAGTAATTGCAGTGTTCTAATTTTGTAGCTTCTTTAGCATCCCTATCGACTTCTTCGTTTCCGGGAATGCCCTGGTAGCTAGGGATCCAGATTAATAAAATGGCAACATTATTATCTACTAATTGAATTAAGTTGTCTTTAATTAGATTAACTAAGGAGTCTATGTTATTTATATTTAATAGCGCCTTTAAGGAAGACAATGAATCAGAAAATATCAAACATTTTGTTTCGTTTATGTTCCCTCTAATAACTTTTAGGCATTGCAGTAAAGCAACCATTTCACATGTAAATATGGATGCGTAGTTCGGTAATCGGTACTTAAAACTACTATTTTTTGAAATCATTGCACATCCAGTCCTTCCCTCATAAACAGATCCGTCGGTATAATAATGTAAAAATTCCGGGTATTTATATATTATTTCATTAAAAATATTTAAAAATAAACCATCTGGAATAGAATCACGCGGGTTTCCTTGGGCGATTTCTGTATTTATGGGGAGAACTATTTCTTTCCAAGGAGGGTGTATGAAATGTTTGCGCGGAAAAACTAGAGGAAGTTCAAAGTTTATTTCTTGTAAATATTTTTTAACTCTTAATCTTAAGGGCAATGGTAGGGATGACCGTAGGTTAAACTCAATGTCAGATGCAAAGTTACTTAAAAATAGAGAATTCTCATTATTGGCTATGTGTTTTGAGGCGAATGAAAGGCATAACTCCTTTCTCCTTAGTGTCAGGGGCATTTCGTCTGTCTCAACTAAAATGCTGTTTACTGGGCTGGTTTTAAATGCTCCGAGACTCAAACGTAGACATGTGTTATGACAGCTTTCTAGTAGATTTAGAATGTTAGGAGAAGCTGAACCGTAGATAATGGAACCGTAGTCAATTTTTTGTCTAATTAGGGCTTTGTAAGTGTTTTTAATGCATTCGCTATCCGATCCCCATCTATTAGCTGATAATAATTTAATAACGTTCATTCTGCTGTAACACTCTGATTTTAATTGTTTTATATGCGTAACCCAATTTAATTTTTTATCGAATGATAGTCCTAAAATTTTTAAATTATTTTCTTCTTGAATTTTATGATTGTTTATAGTTAAAATTACTTCATCTTTCTGAGTTTTATGTGACATAATCATGAATTTAGTTTTTGTTTCTGAAAATTTAAAGCCAGTCAATTTACACCATTCACACAATTCAGTCAAGGTATTTTGCAAAAGAACTTCTGTAGGTTTAAGATCATTACCACTGCAAAATATTGTTAAATCGTCGGCAAAAAGACAACCTTTCACAGGTTTTTCAATAACTGTTAGAATTTCATTAATTGAAATCAAAAAAAGAGTAACGCTGAGCACAGATCCTGTCGGGAGTCCATTATCTGTACACAGAGGATCAGATAGGATTCCTTCAACTTTTACCCTGATAGTTCTATTAGATAAAAAATTTGTGATGAAAGCAAGAATATTACCTTTTATATTCATTTTTTCTAGAAGCAAAAAAACTCTGTGCTTCCACACCATTTCATATGCCTTTTCTAAATCAAGGGCAACAACACTAACCTTATTATTATTGGCAAAAGAGTTTAATATATCATTTTCTAAATATGCTAAGTGATCAAGAGTAGACCTAAACTGTCTAAATCCAAATTGGAATGGGGAAATTAATTGATTATTTTCCAGGTACCATCTTAATCTATTACTAACTATTTTTTCAAACAATTTACATAAATTACAGGTAAGAGATATTGGGCGATAATTCGATATTAGGGTAGGGGTTTTACCTGGTTTGGGGATAGGTATAACAATGGCCTCTCTCCACTGGTCTGGGAAAATTTGATGAATCCACATATAGTTGTAAATGTCTAGGAGGTGATTTAGGGCTAAAAGAGGAATTTTCTTTATTAAAGTATTTGAGATGTTATCAGGTCCTGGACTAGAGTCACCTAGGCGTTGTATTATCAACTTTAATTGTATTACTGTTATCTTGTAAATTAAAAATGGTGTGATTCTCCTCTACAAAGTTTTTGTGTTGGCGGAAATTTAGATTGTAATTATTGGTACTTGAGTTCTCTGCAAAAGCTGATACTAATAATTGTGCATTTACTTTCGGATCACAGCTAAGTTCTCCGTCATTGATTTTTAAAATTAAAGGTTGTTTTTTCCTTTTAAATCCGTTAATAGAATTAATTTTTTGCCAAACAATTCCTAAAGGAGTATAACTATTAATTGACGAAATAAATTTTTCCCAACTTGCCTTCCTACTTTCTTTAAATATCCTTCGACATTTAGCCCTCATCTTACGAAATTCTATTTTCAATAATTCTTCTACGCGTTTGTCTTCTAGGCTACAAGGCTCCTTTTTATCTTGATTTGATTTTTTCTTTTTATTATATATTCTGAAAGTTTTTTTTTTACTCCTTAAGAGACTTATAACATTCCTCATTCCACCATGGCACTTGTTTCTTTTTTATATTCGCGCTGGACTTAGGTATATATTTTTCGGCTGACTCGAGTATTATTTGATTAAATTGATCGACTAATTTATTTATACAGAAAATCGGAGATAAGTTAAAATTTATGCCAGGTAATTTACTAATTTCCCGCTCTATTTGAATGCTAAAATTTGTCCAGTCAGCATTTTTGTATTTCCAATATAGGTTACTTGTTTGTAAATTTGAGTTTAATTCTATTTCTAAAGTAATTGTAATCGGAAAATGATCACTATCGTAAAGAAATTCAAGTGCATTCCATTCGAAATAACTTGATATACTTCGTGAAGCAAATGTTAGATCAATACTGCTAGAGTGACCATTACTACTATTAATGTGTGTAGGTTGTTGATTATTAAGTAAAATTATATTATCATCTGAGTCCAGCCAGTTAGCAATTACTTTACCTCTCTGATCACAGCGTTTCGAGCCCCAGTGAAAATGATGACTATTAAAGTCTCCTAACAAAACGAAGGGAATCGGAAGCTGGGCAACTAAATCGTTCAAATCCTTATCACTAAAGGAACAGCTATTGGGCAAGTATACATTACAGATAGTAATAGCCAGTGGAAACTTAATTCTTATAGCAATTACTTCGAGTCGACTAATAATGTTAATTTGTTCTGGTAAAGTGTGAGGTTTTATGTATGTAGCTACTCCTCCACTGGCTATACTGCCGTGCGTGCGATTTTTGTAAAAACATTCATAATCTTTTAACTTAGCGCAGTAATTATTTTTAAAGTTAGTTTCCTGTATACAAAAACATAACGGGTTTAAATTATTCACAAGTAATTTTATGTTTTCAAATCTAGCGTGAATCCCATTAACATTCCATTGCAAAAATTTCATTACAAAAAACAAAGGTATACAATAAAGATTTAAAGATAAGAAATGTGTAAAAATAAAGAAATGTGTAAAAATAAATATTAGGTAGTGAGTCGATTAATATCTTGAAGTTTCCGAGATAATCTTGCGCATCTGTTTTTAAGGTTCTTATTCAATTTAGGGTGTAGGTATAGGCACATATTAATTAACTCTGGGATGTTATCTGTATAGTCCTTAATAATATCCTGAATATTTTTTTTGTTCCGGGAGACGTCTAAAAGACTTATAAATTGTTCTAAATTAAGGGGAAAATCAGTATCAGAATTTATCATCTCAAATTTGATGTCCTTCCAAATTTGTTCCTCTGTTCTGTTGTCGAGGGTTTTCTTCTTCTTTTTTATTGACTTCACTGGCAATTCTTCTTCCTGGGAAATGTTGCTATCTGTATCAATAGTACGAGGGCGGGTCAATAAGTCCGTGACTTTTGGAATAAAACACATATTTTTTTATAAATAAATCATTTTATTTTTCAACGTAGTCCCCCTTGAGCTCTATACACTTTGTCCAACGCTTCTCCAATTTTTTTATCCCTTCCAAAAAATATGATTTGTCGAGGTCCTCAAAATAGGCCTTTGTTTGGGAGATGACTTCATCATTGGAGTCAAATCTTTTTCCACCGAGCCATTTTTTCAGGTTTGGGAACAAGAAGTTGTCACTCGGAACCAAATCTGGAGAATAGGGTGGATGTGGGAGCAATTCATAGCCCAATTCATGGATTTTTGCCATGGCAACTGCACATGTGTGCACCCTTGCATTGTCTTGGTGAAAAAGAACTTTTTTCTTGGCCAAATGAGGTCGGTTTTTTTTCAAATCCTCATTAAAGCAGTCCAATAAGTTGGCATAATATTCCCCATTAATTCTTCTTCCCTTTTGAAGATAGTCAATGTAGGTTATCCCACGTGCATCCCAAAAAACAGTCGCCATAACTTTATTGGCTGACAAACCCACCTTGGCCTTCTTTGGCGCCGATTCACCCTTAGAAACCCACTGTTTTGACTGTTGTTTGGTCTCTGGTGTTGTGATGGATCCATGTTTCGTCCACGGTTACAAAACGGCGCAAAAACTCCTCCATATTGTGATTAAACAACGCCAAACCTTCCTGTGAAGTTGTTACACGATAGCGTTTGTGGTCGACTTGCGGAAAGCTTTCTCATGCCCAAGTGATCATTCAAAATTGAAACCACTGAGCCATGCGAGATGCCTATGGCTTCCACAATCTCTTGCACTTTCAATCTTCGGTCGGCCAACACCATATCGTGAATTTTTTCGATTGTTTCGGGTGTAGAGACCTCAACTGGGCGTCCAGGACGTTTGGCATCTTCAGTGCTTGTACGGCCACAACGAAATTCAGTAAACCACTTTTTTTTTGAAATCGATGGTGCAGAGTCCCCATAGTATTTATCAAGCTTAGCCTTGGTCTCGGTAATGGTTTTTTTTCGCAAAAAATAATGCTTAATAAGCACACGAAATTCACTTTTTTCCATTGTTTCCTTAAGTTACTGGATAGTCTGATAAAGATAGCTGTAAAACACAAACTAACTGACGCAGCAAGTTCAAATTTTGATAGGAGTCAACTGACAGATGCCTGTTGACAGGAGTAGTATTGCTTTTTCAGTAAGGAGGTTAGAAATTCAAAAAGTCACGGACTTATTGACCCGCCTTAGTACATTCGCTCAATGACTGACTATCCTCCATAATAATTTGTTCTGTTTGAATAATATCTGACTGTGAAGGTTCCGTGGTAGTGTTTGAACGAATCCGCTTAATGCCTTTATTTAGTTCTAGTTGGCTTGTAATAGTCTGGGGCTTAGAAAATTCTATGGGGGGGTAATTTGAGATGTCATTATATTGTTGTGTGGAATTATTATTAACTTGGGGTGAACGCTTATTATTTTGAGGACAGTGATTAGCTAAATGGCCCATGTTATTACACACAAAACATTTCATGGAATCATTCGTAATATAGATCCAGTAGTTTGTGTCTTCGTAATTAATTTGCATCGAATCAGGTAATCGTTTTTCATCCTCCGGAGACACAAAGCTGGCGACGAAAACTCATAATATGTGAAAAACCAGGGTCAGGAATTCCTACTCTCATGAATGTCATCGGTGACAGGATCTTAATATTAATTTCATTGAATTTTTCCACTATCACTTCGTGGGGTATAATGGGACAAACATTCGACAGAACAATTCGCTTATTCCTTGTAATTAACGGTCTAATTTCCAGTAGGTTGTCCATGACTCTAACTTTTTTAATCACGTCGACTAACTCATCAGCTGTTTGTTTAGAATCTAAATACACACATATTCTTGAATTGGCTATGCGAGAAATAAAACGGATCGACGTTGGTTTGGTTACAGTGGAGAGGGATAGTAGGTAATCACGAAGCGTGATTCCATCAACAGATTCTAGAACAATAGCTTGATCTTTCTTCGGGTACGTTGCTTTTGATGTTACATTGGCGTAGCTAACGGTGGGGGTCACTGCAGGTTCTTCCATAGTTAAAAAGGGAGCTCCTGTTGCCAGGAGCGCCCTCAAAAATGTAAGTTATGCTGTAGGTAACTAGTAAGAACACTTTAACTTAATAATAAACAAATATTACTCGCGGCGACAGCGCATTTATCGAATAGCGATAAGACGCGTGAACCGAAAGGCTGTTGCACAGTAACTGTTAAGCAACTTTGTTCTGCAGCAAAATCTCTTCACATTAGAAATAAAATTAAGAATTCGAAAAATAAGATTAAAACAACTTCGCAAATCATTGCAAATGAAACTGGAAGAGTCACCAGCCACGCCACATCTTTTAAATTGAATATAGATAGTAAAATAATTAATTCCGACATTCTAGTTTCAATCACCAAAAATTTGTATGCCTCTCCTGCTGATGCTGAATTACTTCTTAAAGATAATCTGTCTGTTAAAGATAAGAGTCTGAAATCGAATTTAGATTTAAAGAAATAGGACCGCAAGACATTATTAAAATTTTAATTTATTAAATATTAAGAATACTGCAGATTTATGGGGCCTATCAATGAAAGTTTAATAACTTTATCTACTAAATCTATAATCGATATTATCGCACCTTACTTACTATTTTTAATGATTGTATAAAAAGTGGCATATTTCCTGATCTAATGAAACATAGTAAAGTTTAACCCCTGTTTAAGTCTGGTAGTAAGTCGGATCCATTTAACTTCCGGCCTATATCTATTTTACCAACACTAAGTAAAATAATACTTACTCAGCTACTAGCACACTTTAAGATAAATAAAATTTTACATAATAAACAATTTGGTTTTACGAAGGGTCGCTCTACAACAGATTAGTTATATTTTTGATGCTTGGGAGGGGTCTCAGGATGCTCTAGGTGTCTTTTGTGATCTCTCTAAGGCATTTGATTGCGTGCAGCACACAATGTTTATCAGGAAACTATGCCACGATGGAGTAAGGGGACCAGCACTCGTCCATTTAAAATCTTATTTATCAAATAGGACTCAGAGGATTGAGATAAATGGAAAAAGATCCACAGGTACCAAAATTAAGATGGTGGTCCCACAAGGATCCATTTTAGGACCCTTTCTTTTTCTGGTCTATATAAATGGTATGGTAGGTAGGTATACCTACCATAAGGTATTATTAATGGAAAAAACGGGATGGTCATATTTGCCGACGACACGTCGCTTACTTTTAATATTGATCGCCAAAACTCAGGCTATGACAGGATAGGTAGGTCAGGATAGGTTTAGTGTTAATAATCTTTTGTTAAATAGCAAAAAACTAAATGTATAAAACTCACGTTGTCAAATGTAAGGCAAACTGAAACCAATGTACTATTGATAAAAAAAAAGATATGGAACTGGTATGGAACTAGTATATATAGCTGTCTTTTTAGGTATAACTTTAGACGCAAAACTACAGTGAGTATATATATATATATATATATTGAGTACCTCATATTGTTGAGTTGGCCGACAATCATCACAAAACACAACAGACAATTTTCAGATGAAAACACAGCAAGGCTTGTATATTTTAGTTACTTCCACAGTAAGTCCTATGGCATTCTACTGTGGGGAAATGCTGTTGATATAAATACTATATTTGTGCTGCAGAAGCGAGCTGTTCGGGCAATCTATAAGCTGGCCCCCAATGCGTCATTAAGAGAGAAGTTTAAAGAAACTGGAATCTTAACTGTAGCTTCTCAGTATGTTCTATCAAATGTATTATATGTTAAATAAAATTAAACCTATTCAAAAAGAAAAGTGACAACCACAATATAAATACCCAAAATAAGCATAAGCTTGATGTACCAGTGACTAGACTTAGTAAAGTAAAAAGTATTGGCCTTTAAACGAATTATCGTTTAAAGGCCAATATATACGCCTATACAATAAGATTCCCAGAAAGCGTTCAAAATTTTTCAACCAATAAATTAAAAAAAGTGGTTAAAGAACGTTTGTGTGCTAAAGCCTATTATAAAGTTAATGATTTTATGCACACACCTTGGGAATGAGGTGGTCCCCTGCAAGGCTACTTCAAAATTACATATATTATTGTACTCTTGTTATGTAGTTTTAGTCATAACATTTTAGTTTTTTAACATTTTTTTTAACAGTTTAACATTTTAGTCATAACATATATGCCTTTTTTATATTTTTAAAAGAACAATTTTCCATCTTTTTAATAAAAGATGGCCCCGCGCGAGTTTCTTACGCCGGTTCTTCTCGCCGGGATAGTTCCCGAACCGGTAGGCATCATGTAGTTCACAGTGTATAAAAGTACCTATTTTGAAAAAAAAAAATTACTTTGACTTTGACTTTGTAAACAGAGTTTACTTTACATTGTTTTTGTGAATTTTATTATTAAAAAAAGTAATAATGGTAATCTTAAAAATAATTACCAACGCAATGGCAAAAAGTATTAAGTACTTAAAATTTTCGAACTCCTGTCGCTTATAATTCACATTAAGTACATATTTTAAGGGTTCCGTATTATATAGTAACGGCCAGCTCACACCGAGACAAGACGCAGCGAGCGCTTTTTAACATAGCGATTCAAGATTGAACTTTGTTTACGATAAAAACAGTTACACGTCGAATTCTCGCAGTTCGAACTTTTTGTGTAGTAAATGAAGTTCAATTTTGAATAGCTATCATAAAAAGTGCTCGTCACGTCGCGTCTCGGTGTGATCTAACGTTTAGTGACGTTGACAGGAAAAAACACTAAGTGTAGGCGCACACTAGGCAACACGCGACAGCGACAGCTCGGCGACTAGACGCGACGACAGGCTACGGCCGACAATTTTCATATATTTTGTTCGAAGCTCCGCACACTTGGCGTCAGAGTCGCGGAGTCGCGACGACAAGCTAGGGGAGTCGCGCGCGCTCGCTACTAGTCGCTGCGTCTGGTAGCACTGTGCACGCGCACACAGCGCGCACACAGCGCGACAGCGCATCGTCAGTCTTGCTGTGAGCGCTAGGAAGGTGCACGTCTTTGTTATTGAGAATCTTAAAATGGATACGTTCGATGTTGATGTGTTCATTTCGGACGTCGAAGCGCGTCCTGCTGTTTGGGACTTACGTTCGAATGAGTATAGTGACCGAGGGAAGAAAAATCAGGCTTGGGAGGAATTATACCTAAACTAGAAGAACTAACCTAACTAGAAGATCCATATTCACTCACAAGATGAACAACACGGCCGTCTCTCTCGAATACTTTACTACTAATGATGGCTTCCGGCAAGGCGTCTGTCTCAACGACTAGTCGCCGACGCAAGCGACAGCTCGGCGTCTAGTCGCGGCGACAAGACGCTAGGTGCAAACGACAACGCCGCGTCTGACGCGGCAACTAGACGCGGCGACAAGTCGCCCTGTTTGCGATGGCCCTAAGGATCGTATCTTATTTGACTTTTATTATTAGAGTACATTTACGGAAGGAAAATTAGCGACTCCAATGTCAACTAGGTACTAACAGCTACTTAAATTATTAAGTATAATAATTAATTGCTAGGCGCAAGGCTCGCAGGGCAAAGAAATCCGTACGCAAAATATTTACACGCATTAATAGCACAGTTTATAATTTTGTTTGTGATCTTGTCAATGTTTAGTCTTGTAACGTGTTGCTTTCATGTAAAATATTGCGTCTCTCATATGTTCCTTTTATTTTATTGTGCTCGTTGATTGAAGTGATTAATTGTATATTTTGTCAGTTGGCGGGTGGTACAGTCGTGCAGAACATACTATTTTAAATTTTCTTTTGTAAGCCGTGAGCTATGAACAACATAATATTATATTAGTCATACATATATTTTTTATTTTATTTTATATATTATTGTTATCTTATTTATATGATTTTTTATTTTATTGAAAAATCTATGTCGGATATTGGGTCTTTTTACTCTGCCAATGAATCAGGTATTTTATCTACTGACGAAAGTTTAGGATTCTGATAGTAATACGTTAAGTGAAATTTTATCTCTAATTTTCAAACAAATTCTTATTTTTTACAAAAATACATAGGTAACTTTAATTCTCAAACTAATGGTGATCTAAACATCTGTCACATAAACAGTGCCAGATTGAGCCAGCATGGGGCCGGTAGCAAATTCTGCCGCGGGGACCCCGAGCGAGTATTTTTTATATTTTTCTTTATATTTTTTTCTATATTTTTTATACTATTTCTTATATTTTAATACCGGAACTAAACTTTATACACTGAAAGACTGTGTACTGTTACATGTAAAACATAAAATTAACCGTCGATACTTAATAATATAATATAATATTCCTTATGTTAAACGTGAGCGAGCGACGAGAGTGAGCAAAAAATTTTTCCTTCTTTCCAGATTAAAAGCTGTTCAACATTAAAACCTGAAGGACTGTGAACTTCGGACAAATACAATAAAATCAACATATTAAAATGGAACATTGGTTATAAATAATATAATTATTAATATGTTATTACTTATTTATGTTAAAAGCGAGCGAGCGATTTTTTTTTAACTTAATAAACTTGGGCTAAGTTTATTAATTAAAAAATAAATCGCTGCTCTTAGGGAACAGGTTGACGTGGTTCACACCACCTGGATACTAGACTTTCAACAATAAATTCGAATAATTTTTGACAGCCGAAGTGCGAAACAAAATGACATAGGTCCAAAAAGGAGAAGGAATAGCAGGTCGCCATTTTGCGATGTTTTATTCGACTCGTTCGAATTATTTATCCTTGAAATAAATTAATCCTAGCAAATTTCTTATACCAATCGAAAAATAAAAACTACAATTGCCTTCCTTTTATTATGTATTACGAAAATGTAATTAAATTTCTTATTTTTGTTCAGAATACAATACAGTTACAACTCCAAGCATATCCATTTTAATGATTATTTCATGATTTTATCGCGAAAATTTTCTGAAAACGTGCTATGAAAAGGAAGGTCTCCTTACAAATATGATCAAGATTAACATATATTTTGCTGTACTAAAATGTATCCATTTTTTAAAAAAAATTATTTAAAGTTGCCTATTTTACGATGTAGAGCGCCAACGTATGACCACTGACCTAAGTATGTGATAAATGATTTTGATTTGATTTGAAAGTGTAAGCTAATTGCGAGAGTTGGGGTTCAGAGCAATATCTGCATACCACACGAATTCGCAGATGTTCAGAGTTAAGTTACCTCTGACAATTATTTTACCTCTGACAGTTATTATACCTATGATAGTTATTTTATCTATGCCAACTACATAGAAAACTCCGAGGTAAAACAACCTTGAACGGACTATTTCATTTTTCGGGATAATATATAGACTATGACAATCACAAATAACGTAGCCTTCTATTGGTAAAATAATTTTTAAAATCGGTTGAGTAGAACCAGAGATTACCGTCTACAACCAACACAAACTAACAAAGTTTACCTTATTATTAGTATAGAAGAAATAATAGATTACCTTATTGAACGTCCATCACTACCTAAAAATATTAATTTAATCATTAAATCGACTTCATGAATACCCATAGTATCAAAAACTTTAAAGTCTTAAAATAAAACGCAACAAAATTTCTGGCTCTAACTTTGTTGTAAGACTCTAGCTCCAAAATCACAACTTGGTTAGGTATTATACAACTTATCCCAAAACAACTTTGTTAAGAAAAACCTGCCTTGAATTTTAAAATTTGGAACCGAATTTTTCACTCCAGCGTATTCTGATGTTATGATGATATTTTTTTCAGAGCAACATATTGATAAATATAAAAGTTCTCAACTGCCGGAGCTGTATCAGATAGATGATTATGACCGCTGTCTCTCCCAGCCCGGAGCTCTATACTGTGTGGGCACGTTCCGTCTGACTGCGGACCGGCAGGCGCCGTCCTACCGCTACTACCGCATGATCGAGGTAATTATACTCGTATATGACAATAACAGTCTACATCAAAATTTATTTTTACATGAAAGTGTGCCAGAATTATAGTTTTTCACTTGCTGAATCTACATATACAACGTAAGACTCTAGGTTAGCTCATATTTCCCGGTTATGGTTTACTGAAGATTATAGGGGTGATATGCTACTTACGATTTATTCATACAAAAAATATATTTTACCGTAATCAGTGACCCCAAAATAGTATAATAAATAGTTTTCAGTCAAATAGCAACTAATTTTTTTTGAAACATTTATAGGTAATGACTACTGGATAATAATTTTCCAATAAAAGATGACCTTTTATAGTGGTCCGATAAAGTATTCAGCGATTTTTGATGGTGATTACTTTTTGAGGAATATTCATCAGAGCCCCGTCACTTCAATCGGACGCTGCTGCACCGCGGGTACTGCCTCAATAGCCGCTGCCCAAACCTATCCAATGGGACCCAAAAAGAATGGTTCTGCAACTGCGCTGCAATACAAGAACAATCTCTTGAACTGAAATTAGAGCTTCATTCGTATCGCTGCGATAGTCCAACGGATCAAAATATAATTATTGAAGAACGTGATATGATTTTCGCGTGGGCCGTAGTGGTCTTGTTGGCGCTTAATGTTTTCGGAACTCTTTATGATGTGAACGTTGGAAACGTTAAAAGTATGTTAGAAAAACAATGTTAGCATTAAACTTTTTCTTGAGGCATTAACTTCTACTCGTAAGCATACAGCACAATAAACACATCATTTTATTTTGCTGATTTCAGAGAGCAAAATTCTCACTGCTTGGTCCATAAGGTCCAATTGGCAAAGTTTAAAAAACACGATCCATGATCACAAAGATCCACAGGTACAAGCCTTGATGTCAATTGAAGGGTTCAGGTATGAATATTTTTTGTAAAATTGAAATAAATATAACAAGCTCCTGCTTCATTCGAATAGGCAATTTGGTCTTGCCAACAAACTTATGACGTAAGATAACAATTACAAGCAGTCTTAAAGTAAATAGTATTGAGACAGCTGTTAATATTATATTTAGGTGGGACAGGAAATACGAACCCATATTCACGTTTTATTTCAGAGTACTACTGCACGCGATATTCATCACGAGTCACGTGATCGGCGTGTACATCCAGCTGTTCCTGAAGAATCCTGAAGACATCGAGCATGTACGTACAGTAAAATTCCAATTTATAGTTAGCTGGCATTCTACATATATTCGTATCAGAGAAGAAGTTATGTAACATTACACTAACCCATTGGAAGCAGAAGAGCATGTATATTTTCTGTAATCATACTGGCTTAAAGTGCTTGTTGAGACCTTGATACGTTTGAACGCAAATACAAATAAATCATTTAATACTAACTGATACAACAGCGTCTGTCAGAGACACTGTTATGTCTTAACTTTTAACAAGAATAAATAAGTAACTACGTTCATCTATAGTTTCTACAGCAACAACCACACCTACGTGAACCTACACCTTCAATCTCTTGGCCATTTGTGAAAGAGTACTCACAAAAGCGTTATAGACCATTGAGCGTTATCGATTTGGTTTTGGTGTCAGAAGGATGAAAATTGAGGGTTATAGATTTTTGATGTAAAATTATAAAAATCTAATAATATGGAGTGGGCCTCTCTGATCACATGGCTCCCTGATTACAAGTTACAACCTGTTCTCAAGCCTACCGAATAGACCTGCAAAATTTTATAAAAATGGGTTATGCCGAAATAATTCTGTAACAAACACTATATCACGAGAATTTTAATATAAGTTACATAAGAAATTAATACTTGAATAAATTATCAACAGTTTTTCTACCAGTCTTCTTCATACTTTTGGAGGAATGGAGTATGCGTGGTTCACGGATTTGTGATGTTATCAAGTTTTCTATACACCAACAATTGGATTGCTTATTCAAAGAAGAACCCTAGCATTTTACAGCTACCGAAGATCGTACTGCGAAGAATAGCAAGGTACAATAAAAAATACTACTAATACATTTTTTTTATTCTCCGCTTACATCATTTATAACTTACTAGAGGTTTAGTCGTAAAAATATATTATTACCGTGCTCCCCTTTTATTTCTGACTTTTGTGTCATTACAATTTGGCTGTCTCCCGCTTTGCTTGGGGACGGAAACTGGAACACTTCCCACTCCACTACCAATCTTCTGATTAATTTCGTTGCGGGTCCCAAGACAGATTTAGCATGTCCCTCGGGCACCTCTGAGATCATATCAAAGGGTTTTTGTAATATAGATATAATATAAATTCAGTAATATTTAATTTTACGACGCCATGGGATGTTGTCAAAATATATTTTATACCCTTAATTTTTTGTTAATATTAATAGGCTATTCTATATTCTTTTCAAATATATTTTAAAATGTTCGTATCGATTCGATAGTCAACTAGTGTTTTTATTTCCTGGAAATAATATCTCTTTATGTAAAGAAAAAATGATTAAAATTTAAACTATAAAGTTTGCGCCAAAACGTCAGCCATTCTGCCAAATTTCAAGCCAGCTATTATCGTGATGTCATAAGAAAAGAAACAAAAAAATGTCATATTATGTGTGTGTGTGTGTGCATGAAGTTTAGATTTAACTTTCGCTGTTGTTTAATCAGATAAAATTGATTTTATTAAGTTCTTATGACGTCATTTACAAGAAAAATATGGCAGCTGGCGTTTTAGGTCACGTGACATACAGATAATTAAAACTATTATTAACTACTATTACTAACTACTTTTATTTTCGAAATTATAAATAATACGCATGTTTATATAACAAAATAGTGTTGTATTCGTATTTCTAAGAAAAAAACTATATAAACAACGAATTTATATCATTTGATTTTGATAGATGAAACTAGCCTATTGTAATTATTTTTATCATCTTTGTAAACTTTTTATTATTATTCACATGTGCTATAGGTACACTATAGATACCTATTAATTATTATAAAATGTCATGCCACCAGGTTGATGCCAATTCATCTTCTGGTGGTGGGGTTCGCGGCGACGTGGTGGCGCTACACCGGCGACGGGCCGCAGTGGGCGGGCGTGGTGGCGGCGGAGAGTGACGTCTGCCGCCGCAAGTTCCCGCTGCACGCGCTCTTCCTGCACAACCTCGTCGACAATGACGAGCACTACTTGGTACAGACGTGGTCAGTATTGTAGAATACTACCAGTCCACCTGGTGACAGTGGGGGGTTGGGGGGAGGGGCGGGTGTAAGGGCCGTAATTTGTAAAAAAAAGTGAGGGAAAGTGTGCAAATACCTTTTTAAAAATAATGCATAGAAATACATCAAAATAGATAAAAATAATGTTACACAAACTAGTTTGTATAAGAACAATAGGTGTTGTTTTAGAATAGAATAGAATTTATATGAAAATATGAATGATTAGGCGAAGCGACGTCTAGTTATTTTATTTAATTACAACGAAAGTCGAGAAACTCCAGGTAAGTTTAAGCTTAAATCTATCAATTTACCGGATCCAATTTGACTAGACCGATGATGAAGATGTTACATAAATAACAATATTCGTTATTGTTATTTTTTAACACACATTCAAATTCTACTACAAAAATGAATGTAAAAAAAATACATTGCAGCCCTAGATACAGGCTCTGCCTAGTTTGGGGTCCACTGTTATAATCCTTAAATCAGAATTGATTAACATGAATTTTAGCAACATTATAATGTACGCCTTATTTAGATAATATGTAATTTATATGTAATTTTGGATGCGATGCTTTGATTTATTGTTAGGTTTGATAAATAAATAAATTTGATTTAATTTTCATTGGTATGAGAATAAAAATTAAAATTCTCTTTTGTTTGCCATTACAAGCTAAAATTATTATTTTTAAACAGTAAATGAAAACCAACTACCAAACTAAAAACGCACAAAAAATTATGAAATTAAACTTATTTTCTAATTACTTCCCCTTTTAAATTATGACTATTTCTCTACACAATCTTAATTATTTTGGAATATAATACAAAATTTAACTTTTTAGTAGCTTATTATGTATGATTTGGTTCACAAAAGTCAAATCCCTATAGATGTCCCTTTAAATTTTGAGGAGTTTCCTCGATTCCTCATGGTGTATGTAATAGTGACTAAAGGACCAATCTCGAATAAATAATACCCTTTACAAAAACAAAAGAATTTTCCAAATAGGTCCACAAACGGCAGAGTAATGTTCAAAGATATCCGTGTCGGTGTAAAATGCTATGAGAAGTACCTATTATATCATAATAATGTGATGATGTATAAAGTTAGTTAGGTGATGATGATGATTACTGTTATTGAATTAGTGGCATATGCTTACAGTTCTTTAAACAACGCCAAAATCACCAAACATGTATCTATAAGGAGTCAGGAGTTCTGTTCAATGTTTTTGGATCTAGGGTTATACCTTGGTGCAAAATCTTGGTGCTAAAACTTTTTGGCAACATATGCTTGGCTTACTTTAGAAAAAATTTAAAATCACTATATAGCTCCATATACATTTTAAGGTGTTCCCTCGATTCCTAATGGATGTCATCATCAGGTCACCACTATGGTGAAAACAGGACCAACATAGAACCAACAACATAACACACCAACCTTTCACATCAAAACGGTAACGGTAACCGCTAACGGTCGGGCTAAGACCGCTGCGTAGCTACGTCGGACTATAACTAGCCTGGTGGCTAGTTGATTAGGTGAGAGACGAAGGATGGGTTTGACCCTCCCTAACATCACCCGGGTGATGTTCAGACCAGATATTGGGGATAGCTACGGGTTGTAAGCTATTATTATTATTATTATTATATAATAATAATAATAATAATAATAATAATAATAATAATAATAATAATAATAATAATAATAATAATAATAATAATAATAATAATAATAATAATAATAATAATAATAATAATAATAATAATTTATTTCTCCCAAAAATTACAAAACAATTTGTGGGAGACGTGGAGCCCAAACTAAGCCTGAGCCTGTATATTGGTTCCCCCAACTGTGTATGTGTATGTGTGAGGGCAAAGTATCTCTATTGATTAAGGTATGTTATTTTAGTCGAATTAAGAGTTTTTCCGTATCATCATAACTTAAATCGGCGAGACAGCGTATGACTTTCATTTTACATTTTATTTTGTTTTCATGATAGATTGATAAAATTTCGTTGACTTTGTTGTACAAAAAACTACCAAGGAAGCAAAAGAATCTATGTGCAAAACTAGTCTTAAATATGTCAATGGTAGTGCAAATCTGAGATTTTCTGCGACACTTAAGTTTTAAATGTTTATCATAGTTTAGAGTAGTATGTTTTTTAATGATAGTGCCTAGGATGAACAACTGACGTACAGTTAATACTCCACATTTTTGGTATAATTCAGTTGTGGGGTAGAGGGTTGGTAGTTTCCAGCCAACTTTAAGTATGCACCTCTGGGATCTTTCTAGAAGCAACAATTTAGTTCTAGGAGCGCCAGCCTATATAACTATACAATATGAGATGAGTGATTGTACGAGTGCAAAGTATATTTTTTTAATGAGATTATCATCACAATATGTCTTAGTCTATAAAATAAAAATGTAAGTTTTCGAATCATTTTGATAGTTATGCCAATATGGTAATCAAATGCCATTCTACTGTCGATAAAGACTCCCAAATATTTAACGCATCCGGTACGAGACAGGGGTTTACATATACAGTTACTAGAAGTGTGGTCAAGACATGAATGGGCTTTTAAGTAACTCAGACTGGATGTGTTTTTTAATTAATAAGTTTAAAACACCATAAGTTTAAAAAAGTAGTTAAAGAACGTTTGTGTGCCAAAGCGTATTATAAAATTAATGACTTCATTCAAGATGGCACACCTTGGGAATAAGGTGGCTCCTTATCTTATGTTATTATTTGTTACATAGACATAAGCAAACATTGTAATAATTTTGATTTTAAAAGAATAATTTTCCATCTTTTTGGTAAAAGATGGCCCCAGACGAGTTTCTTGCCGGCTCTTCTCGCTGGGTTAGTTCCCGAACCGGTGGTAGGCATCACGTAGTAACGACGTTCAAAAAAAGTATTTAAAAATACCAATTTTGAATAAAAAATTTTTGATTTGATTTGATTTTTGATTTGATTTGTGGGTTGTGATGCTCCAGTGAGGGAAACGGTAATATGAACTATATTCATTCATACATATTAGTCTTGTCAACATTTAGGGTGAGGTAGTTATTGTTAAGCCATTTTGTGACTTTATTAAGCTCTAACTGAGCAGGACGAAACGTTTTATCCCAGGATTCGGTTTGATACAGAAGAGCTGTGTCATCGGCATAAGTAACGATTCTTCCACAAGATAGATCTAGCTCACACAGGTTGTTAATAGATATCAAGAAGAGCGTAAGGCCCAAAATACTACCTTGTGGGACGCCATATTCAATAGGAAGTTCATCACTTATGGTTTCTCCGTGACTGACTCTGACTTGTTGACGTCTGTTAGTCAAGTAGCTTTGAAAAAGAGAGAGCTTTAGGCCTCTTACACCAATTTTTTCTAATTTCGAAATCAGTATGGGTACAGAGACCGTGTCCAAAGCTTTAGCCAGATCCAAAAAAATGCCAATAACTTTTCATTTCTTATCCAACCCCTTCACTATATAATCTGTAAAATCCTGTACAGCATCAGTAGTTGATACACCTGTTCTAAAACCGTCTTTTTTTATTTTTTTTGGGCCCATTTCTGGGCCTACTTGTTCTCCCAACAGCGAGGTCAGTACAATTACTATCTTCATCTAATTATTACTTGTATATTTTATTTATTTTATAATTATAATTTTTATTTTCCTCTGCTGTATATTTTATTTTGTACTTGTCCTGTTTTTACATTCTTTTTTTATTTTTATTTACTAACAATGTTACATTTTTGCTTTTCATTACTTTATCTTACAATACCAATATACTTCTACTTTCTTTACATTATATTATTACTCATTTCCATGTTTTGTTTCTTTACATTGCTCTTATTTTCTATATCCGTTCTGACTTTCTTTCCTGTCTCTGCTTATTTTAATTCCACAATTCTACATTCTATTCTACATAACATCTACTATTACAGTTTTCTTCTACTAAATTGTCAATTTTCACATTTTGTTTTCTTACATTAATTTTATTCTCTAATTACAGTTCAATTTTTCTTATTTTCCCTACCTTAATTTAACATTCTTGCTTTTGCACATTTACTTCTCACTATTTAATCATATATTTAATTCATATACATTTACAGTTTTCTTCTATTATATTGTCATTTTTCACATTTTGTTTTCTTACATTAATTTTATTCTCTAATTAAATTTCAATTTTATTATCTTTACTTTCTTATTTTCCCTACCTTAATTTAACATTCTCGCTTTTACACATTTACTTCTCACTATTTAATTAATGTAGTATATTTTGTACGGCTATCTAACACATTTTTGTACATTACCATCCTGTTACTTTCTATATTTGTTTAAACCTCGGTTAGTAGTGTGTACATGAAGTACATTTCTTTATTTTCTATTTTTAATTTGAGTTACTATTTAATTCTAATTTTTGTTTACGTTACATAATTTTCGACTTTAATTTTTATTTCAATATCATTTTTCCGACATCACCTCCACGTTCTGCGTTCTGTGCGAAGTGGCCGGCCCGGCGATTTGCCGAGAAATTATTCTTACACTACTTTTCTGCAATTGTGGTCTGCTACGCACACCGGGTACATTATATGCGCATGCACGAGTAGCTATAATTACATTTACATTACAGTTTACATTACACTTATATTAGATTTATTGATACTATTTACTTATGCTATATATGCTCCGTTATTTTCACTATAATCATATATGCAAAGATATTGGATTTTTTTGAGCCTGTTGTATATGCTTATTTACTATTGGATTCTTAAAAATTAAAATATTTTTAACAATTCCAATGACATTTTGAGGCTAAACGCTTTGTAATTGGTTCTGTCCAAGTCCGCAGCGCGAGCACTG
This sequence comes from Phengaris arion, assembly GCA_963565745.1. Taxonomy (NCBI): domain Eukaryota; kingdom Metazoa; phylum Arthropoda; class Insecta; order Lepidoptera; family Lycaenidae; genus Phengaris; species Phengaris arion. The sequence goes on from OY751433.1 coordinate 27,576,779, forward strand.
CACCAGGGAGGACTGGTCGGCAACCCGAATGCGCTGCAAGTTTTTATCTACATGTAGCCCGCCTTAGTAAAGCGCTGCCACAGCCCCGGAGATACATTCAATACTTGTGTTCTGTCTGTTCGTCTTTCCGTTTTCTCCTATATTTCACCGTCATTCTGTCCTCTGCCCCATCAGGGAGTGGTTGCATGAGGTGCCCATTCTGGGTCCTAAACGCATCGAGGATTTCCTCGTCGGTGTTCGGCTTGAGCACGCCATACAACACTACCTGTGGGTCCTTGTTTTCTATTGTTTCCACCTCAAAGTTACTTTTGCTATTTTCAATTTAACTTTAAATTCTATCTCTTTCTTTCTTATCCCTAAATCCTAAAATAACCTTTCTCTCCTTCCCTTTTCGAATCCTATCTACTTCTATCCCCTCCTTTCTAGCCTCTAGTATCTCACCTATTCCTGTTATTATTTCCGTCCCCGACATAAGATTCTCCTTGTCCATTACCACTAAAGAGTGGACGGTCATGCGCTTCAGCTCCGGTGGCGTGGTTTGGGGTTCCCCACCGCCACCGACCACACTCTCGTATATTGCGGGTTGCGGTTCTGCCGGAGCCCTGGCCCCCCACTCTTCGATTACCCTATTTAAGATTCGATGCCCTATATTCGATTTCCCTATTCTCTTTTACTAACTTCTGATTTGTCTGTCTAATTTCATCAATTTTGTTACTCATTTCCCCTCTTAAGCCCTTACACTCCTTTATCATTTCTTGGTTTATTCTATTCATTTCCTCAAATCCGACTTGTCTCCAGCCTAGCTATTTAGTTCTTTTGCTCCAGCCACCACTTCAAAAATCCTATCATTGTTTTTCTTGTCTTCCTCTACCATATCCTCTTCTTGTATTCTAAATTGATCAATCAAATTCGTCCTTATATCATCCCTTGTCTGTTCCGCTGTCTCTCCTACCCGTTCTGTGAGGTTATTCATCCTCTTATTTATTAAATCTCTCAACCTTCCATACACATCTGTCATTATCTCCCTACAATCACACTCCTTTCGCACTGTCCGATCCAATTCCCTATCACGCTGAGTTTCCGAGTCCCTAGTATCTATGTTTTCCCTTTCTTTTCCTATTTTTTGCCTATTTAATAATGCCGCTTTCCCTACCTGCTTCGTTATTATTTTGAGATTTTCTGCCAAACCAGCCTTTAATTTGCTTTCCATATTTCTAGTCTGGTTTAGCAGATTAAGACTCTCACTAGCTGCGCGCGATATGTTAGCCAGGATGGTTTCCATAGAGTCCACGGGGCCTCGGGCTATTGCTACTGGGCTGCTTCTCCGATCCTTACCTCCACCGCCACTTCGCCCAGTCCCCATGCCCTCCATGGACAATCGCGCTTTCGGGTTTCTAGGGTTGCTGTTGTGTGAGGTATGTACCATAGCCATCTGTGTCAAAACTGATTTACTTTTATTTGCTAAAACAAAACCATATTGTATATGGGTACGCTTTTGTCTTTCTCAGTAAAAGTAGTCTTTCGGATTGCTTTCCATACTAATCTACTATTTTTTCCTGTCTTATAAATCTGTCCTTTATCATATTCTTTTTTTACATTTTTTAAAATTCTATTACAAAAGTTCCTGTACCTCATATATTATATTTTTGTTATTTCATTATTTGGTTCTTTTTTAAGTTTCTTATGTAAGGTATCTCTAGTTTTAATGCATCGTAAAAGCCCAGGCGTCATCCAGGGTTTTAAGAGATAGTTACGATTAGATGTTGTTTTGATGATTGTGTTGGAAGCAATTGCAGTTTTAATAATTTCCTCAAAATTCGATAATGCTTGATTAACGTCTTGCGCTTCAAATATTGGGTCTCTTAGTTTTTAAAATGATATGGTCAAGATAAGAAGTGCCCCCTCTAGTGGGTAGCGTATGGGCTGGAAGCATACCATGACTTGAAAACATATCAGGTGATCGATATACAGCCACGATAGCTGTTTCATCTGTAGTTAGAACAAGGCAGTTTGCATTTGTTAAGATGGGTTCATGTATTGCCACAGGAATGTTTTTATTGTAAAAGACCGTAACACCATCATTTTGTAAGTTATGTTGGGTGGTTGTGACACATCTGTATCCTTCGAGTGAGGGTACAAATGGACATTGAGACAAGCGACATTCAGTAAGCACGACAAAATCCCATGTGATATTGGATTTTAAAAGAAGGATTTGTAAATCATTGAAATTATCTTTAATACTTCTTATGTTTTGGGTTAGTATATACATTGATTTTGGGTATTTAGTTTGCAGATCTTTGCAGTCCTCTATCGCACATGTATTTTAAGGCCTCCACAGAGGCCAATCGTTTCAGTTAGAACTGACGTCAGATCGGCCTGAACGGATTCGAGCACATACACGGAGAAAATCGCATCCGACCGAACTGACGTCAGTTCGGCCCTTAGATTAATAACGTCTAGATAGTCTTCAAACAAACGCATCGTACAAAATGAAGCAAGCAACATATAGATGTAGGCGTAAGCATTACATACCGACATGCACACAAACAAATTTTAAAGTTGTGGAATGTGTACTTTTAAAATTGGGATTATTGTATTTGCTTTTCTTAATATCGTGAGATGTAAAAATATAACTTATATTTCATTTTAAACCATCTAAACACAATTTGTGAACTTTATTTAGATTAAACTGGTAATTGGAATATATTAAGGTTTATCTTAACATGGGCAATACTTTAAATTCATAATTAAAAACATCAGAAAATATTATAAAACTTTGTCTTAGTTGCAACTATTAGTTAGCCATGTAAATTTTTAAATAAATTTATTTTTACTAGTAACACTTTCACAATTCACAATAGGGCAGCAAGATGGTGATTTATTATGATTTTATTTAAAATGTTTTAAATATTTGACTTAATACATGTCAAATTCTTCGGACATAACATTTCATACTTAGCTTTTTTAATTATTTTTTGATGCATTGTGACACCTAATAACGACATAAACCGTCATAATGTTTTTAGTAGTTGGAGATGTATGCACTAGCGCTTGACCTTGACAACTGACGGGTCGTTCGAACAAACTGAGCCGATATGGCTCAGTATGATTTACTTCACTTTTCATGCGTACCCGGTTTCTAGGCGTTTTAATCTAAGGTTCGGCCTGAACGGCTTCGAGCACATACACGGAAAATTGCCGCGAGCTTCGGTCGTGTTTTTAGGGTTCCGTAATACTTAAGGAACTCTTATAATTTCACTCTGCCCGTCCATCTATCTGTCTGTCCGCCGCTCTCCTAGCTTTTGTAATAACTTTATGACAATAACTTTTGTAGTAATTCAAAGAAAACCTATTGCGCGTTAATAGTTATGGAACCCTCCTTAGACATGTCGTGACATGCTCTTGGTCAGTTTAGGCTATTATTTTATTTATTTATTGTATTTTGCTGCAATTGTAATTACGCTATCCACGAAACCGATTGTGTCATACATTTTTCCAGTAATACGAGTATGTTATAGAAATCATTTCTCTTTGTTTTATAGTCTGTTTATAAACCATAGTGGCTTTAAAGTTTTAATTCCTTCAATGAACTTTAATAAATTTCTTATGACCACGTGCCATTTTTAGGGTTACGTACCCAAAGGGTAAAAGCGGGACCCTATTACTGAGACTTTGGTGTTCGTCCGTCTGTCACCAGGCTATATCTTATACTTCTTATACCGTGATAGCTCGACAGTTAAAATTTTCACACATGTATGGTGTAGGTATTTCTTTTGCCGTTATAACAACAAATACTAAAAACAGAATAAAATAAAAATTTGAGGCTCACATACAACAAACGTAATTTTTTCCGTTTTGTACGGAACTCATCTTGCCAACTCGAACTTGACCGGTTTTATTTTACACTCGAATTTTATTACCGTTCAGTCCATCCGTACAGGTCAGAATTAATGTTGCCAACTTATTTTTTTTTACAAAATTTTACTACTAAATTTTGTATTTTATTCCCTACTTAGTAGGAATTTAGTTGTTAGTAGTGGTTTTGTAGAAAATTGCTAGACAGTAATCATAATATGCAAAATGGCTTGCTTCTATGTGCTATTATGACCTTATAATAATAGCACATAGTAGCACGCATCCGTAAGTCGCTTAAAACTACCGATTTAATTTCTATATACGTAATATTTCCTACTATATTTTTTTAATTTAACGGTTAAATATTAAACCTGAAAATGTATGTATGTTTGTAAACATGAAATCCCTTTCCTACTAGCTACTAAACTTAGGAATTTCATGATTAGGAATCATGAAATTCCTAAGTTTAGTAGCTTTTTTATAGTTATCGTTACTCTTTTAGTAGCTTTTGTAGAAAACGACGCGCGTTTCGTAGTTTCGCAGAAACAGAGTTGGCAACACTGGAACGAATCGCTTCAGTCCATACGGCCGACTGATGCGATCTCGAAATTGAATGAAATCGATAATCGACGATACGATTTTACACCCGTTCAGGCCGAACTGAAGGTAAACCGGATCGTGTATGGGGCCACTTAAGAGTCAGAAACTTCAACACTATCTATTTCATTTTATAAGTTAATATTATCGACGTTGTTGAATTTTAATTATATAAATATTTATTACGCTTATAATCGCCCATTTTTCTTCATTATTCATTTTATAACACATTACTAAATTATCTCTAGAGCAGTAGAGTACTTTTAAAAATTGCCCATTGTGTAATTTGTTGTTTATATATTTTGATATTAAAAGTAAATTAAATGTGTAGCTAATAACAAAGTAGTGTCTATTTAATTCTAATGTTATAATAATGTTTAAACTGGAAAACTTAACATACAGACTATATTTTTTATTACATTTATGCATGCAAACCTGGCCAGTCATTTTGTGGGTGTGTTGTTTAATTTAAGATCTGTTTTAGAGAAGATTCTTAATATTTTCGCTCCTTTTTTTTCTCTTATGTAGACAATTCCATTTGATGTCCAGCAAAATTTGTATTTATTTTTGGTTGCGAAATCACGTGCCATTCGGAATAGTTTTCTAGCTTTAGGGGTTAACGATTCCGAGATGAATATACGATTCTCAGGTCCATTTATTTGCAGATGTTTGGTGTTTAATAGGTTAGCCGGACCTGTTACCTGCTAATGGTAATGCAGGAGATGACAAAACTGAAGTCCATTCCGGTGTTGTCAGGGCTGTACTTCTTCTTTTGTTTTCTAAATGGAATATTTGGCGTACTTGAACGAGTGGGAATCCTTTGTCTACATTGCAAACCCAGAGTAAGGACTAAGGATATACTAAATAATATTACTTCGATTAGTTAGTTCTAGAATTTAATTCCATTCTAAATTTCACTGAATTCAACTACAATTTTACTGAGAGAATATTATATTACCCTAACTGTCCCAACACAGGTTTTTCTGTCTTAACTATCAACAATAATAAATAAATAATCAAACCGTGACCTTAGCATGACGATCCGAAGAAATAATTTTAAAGAATAAATATTCTATTCAAAACAGTTCGTTACAAAATATTTCTTAATCCATGGTAACAAGGTCATCAATAGAAGTCAACATTTATAAATATCCATATTTTTAAAATGGCTACCGGGAAATCTTTTGTCAAGAATGATCAAATTTTAAAGTAAATGACTGACCGTAAAGAAACTATTTGTCTTGGACCACCACCGACCGATGAATAATTAGATTATAATTCATATTTAATTTTGTACCTACCCTACATAAATAAGTTTCATGTCAAAATGACAAGACTTACAGCTTGGCAAATAAGTCCTGGCGGCGTTGACAGATGGAACTAAAAACTTTTTCAACCATAGCATCATAAAGCCATTATAGATTGGCATGACATTTATACTACGTGTGTCTTTTATTAAAATATACATTCTATTATAGTATAATTCAAATCCTATAAGTATAAAAGCTGATACAATCGAAAAAGATTTTAGTTCCATCTGTCACCACCACCAGGACTTTTTGGTCAAGCTGTAATTTGATAATCTATTTTGACGCCCTATACATTTTTATACCCCGAGCTATATATTATATGAAAATCAATTCTTAACTCCAAAAAATCTGCCCCCCTAGACAATGCCAATTTTGAGGTGAAAATTCCTAAGTTGGCAGTACTGAAATCGTTCTCTTACCCAATCGCCGGACTACTGTACACACGTTCGGATTTGTTGCGGAGCAAACCAAATCTGACGCGGTCGGCGGCGGACTCAATTAATAATAATTATGTTTGCCAGACTGCTCTACACACGGCCGGATTTGGGTCGGAGGAAACAAAACCGGTGGTTTCCTCTGGGCCGAATCTGTGCGTCTGTTAGCACTCTAAACAGTTAGTATGGGAAAATTCAATAGTCATTTTAGTATTTTTTCCCAGTTGTTCTCAAGTTTAAGCAAGACATTGGAATTGCAATCCATTTTTATTATACATATATAAAAAAAACTTGAATTCTTAAAACACAAAGTTAGCTAATACTAAATGATAAATATTTTAATTTTATTCTTAAAGAAATTACTTTCTCAACTAATTTCTAAAAAAAGGTGTAACGTTTCAGAGCTATCCGAGGGTCATTTAAGAGCATAAAGTCATTCAGTGACTTCTACATTTCACCTCTGCACAATATACCAGCATACCTCCTGGGCATCATACTGGCGTACGTTCACAATCATGTTCGAGAGCAGGGCATAAAATTAGGCGACTCTAAGGTAATTACCTTAGAGTCGCCTAATTTTATCAATTTTCCCCGTAAAATGGTTCATGATTTCTGTTCTCTATTACTGGTGGTGGTCTTGTTTGTTTTAGAAGATAACATTTTATCTCCTACATAGTTGGAGAAAGTATAAAATGAGGAGGACAAAATCATAATATTATTTAAGGAGTCAATCGAACCCAAACAATCCAATAACAACTAAACAACAATATCAATCTGCACTAGGGATTATTGCTTATTACTCTGTTCTTATAAACTTTTTGTTTACTTTGTTCATCCACTACTTTCTTTCTTTTTGAATATATCTATGTTTCTTATACATTGTCTTGAAGACATCGCTTTTTAGCGATAAGACCGCCAAAATTGTACTATCTATTGAGTTAGTGTTGTTATCATAATTATATTATTTGTGGTGTGCAAATAGAATTTTTATTATTAATCAATAATAATCAGTCAGGCAATCTTTCAGGAGATTTTATATATGATAAATACCAAAATACTACGTTGAGTAATTTACTTATTCAATACAAATTAGTCTTCTATACTTAGAAGTAATTTGCGCAGATTAAGTACTTAATACAATAACCCTGTTATTTTCCTTCGCAGCTGTACGTGTGGTTCTACCACATGGGCATTCCGCTGATGGTGTCGTGGGTGATGGGCGGGCAGTGGTTCTACGAGCGGCGGTCGCCCCTCACCACTGCCGCCGCCATCGAAAAGCCGTTCTTCCTTCTCGTCCTCAGCGTCTACTTCATTGGCATTATTAACAGCCTTGACAGTTAGTCTCTGAAAATCTGTCGATATATTTGTTATACGGTAGTTCATAATTTCCTCCAAGTCGTTTGCCTCAAAGACACCTAAAATTATTGAATAGAATAAGATTTTCTCTCGATCAGTCTCAGGATCAAGTCAGTCGATACTATCTTTATATATATATCATATCTTGAATGGGTCTTTTTGTATTGCAGATGTGGTGAGGAGGCTGACGCTGTGGCGCGGCTGGCGACCGCTGGCCCGCATTTCCATGTCCACGATGACGGTGCACTGGTGCGTCATTAAAACCCTCCTCGCATCAAGGCGAACTCTCACAGACTTGAATTCATTCAATGTGGTAAATATGTGGCTATTGTTTTACGCTTAAAGTTTCTTTACTTCGTATTTCCCGAATGTACATGGCACTTATTATTAATACAAAATACAATATTGAGATTAATGCTATTTAAATAATTTAATTTGTTTTTTTCAGACTATGGACACATTTACGACATGTTTCTTCTCCTACTGTCTCGCTTTGCCCCTCACACTCCTCGTGGATATGCCACTCATGAAGACCTTCACCACCGTTCTGAGGGATTGATACTGTCTCAGACGATAAAGACGTGCGCGACGTATTTCTTCTCCTACTGGCTTGCTCTGCCGCTCACACTCCTCGTTGAGATGCCGCTCATGAAGACCTTCACCTCCATGGTGATGGACTGAGTCTATCTCAGTCTCAAAATCTTTTCTAAACATAAATATTGAAATTTCATATAGGGTTTATTCATGTAGGGTCCAATTTTTTTAAAACGGAATGTCTTTTTTCCCCATTAAATTGAAGTCGAATTTATTTATAATCGTTTTGAATTTTTAATTTATCGGTTCGATGACGTCTACTGTATGACGTAAGCTTTGTGTAAATTACTAACTTGACTTCACTTGAGCGTTAAAAATAAATTGGACTTTAATTGGTTTAGTTTAGAAAAAAAAAATCTATATCTATACATATAATAAAGTGTACATTGAGGATAAATAAGAAAAACTATTACTTTATGAACGTTATAGAACCCAAAACAATGATTTTTAGAATTTTTGTCCGTTTGTCTGTACGTTTTTACGCACTAATCTCAGAATCTACTGAACGGATTTTGATGAAATACCAATTTGTATGGTAGTAGTTTAGACTCTGGATTAACACATAGGCTACTTTTTGTTGCGGAATAATGTACGGTTCCTGCGATATGTGTTTTTGCGCGTACGAAGTCAATGGCTTAACCGATTTGAATCCAGTTTTCACTAATACGTTTTGGTTTGCTCTATTAATAATTAAGTGTTTGTTTCATTTCAATCGGTTCATAAATATAAAAGTAATGTCAGTCTAAAGAATATTACATATAACTAATGCTATAGAATAACTGATTAGTTGAACTGGCTGAAACTTTACGTAGGTATTACCTAATCATTGATGTATATATGGAGGAATAAGTGAGAAGTTCTATTATGGTCGTAATACTAACTCATGTTAAGCAACGCCGGTCATGAATACAACTAGGATGGGTGACCACAATCCCAAATAATTTAAAGATCAAAGTCTATAGCTAGTAACTTTTTCCTATTCAAGGGATTTTATAAATCATTAAAACGCGATGACGAACATATCCTTACTTATTCTAAGCGCGAAAGTTTTAAGTATGGATGTATGAATGTTCGTTATTCTTTCACGTTATAACAGTCACTTAAAAAGAGGAAGTTGGAGGGACTAAAACTATAACACTCTTCGGGAAAACTACCACGTTTGCAAGCGAGGTCAAATATCTAGGAGTAATCCTAGAGGGACTTGAAATAAGCACATCGAGCACATTATTAAAAAGGCTAGATGTGCTCTGGGATCCTGCTGGGGACTTGTCAGCTCTAAATGGGACCTTCGGCCGAAGGTAATGCTATGGTTATACGTAGCTATAGTGAGGCTAATGGCCACATATTGCTGAGCGGAGAAGTACGCCATAAAATGCAACCGCCAAAAAGTTGTACAGGTCAACTGCATCAAAACATTAAATAGTGTACAGATGCTGGCCTGTCACGGCCCGGTGAGCTTAGCATAGCATAGTGTTAGTGGCGGTGCGGCGCGAGCTCCCGGCGTCGCGGCGTCTCGCGGCCAGGTTCCACGTGCCACACGCCACCGAAGCTTTTACTGGCTCCTCAGCGTATCACTTGGTGGACCATGTTATGGTTCAAATAAAAATTAATAATAATAGCTTGATTTAGTGCAACTTATATACCACCTGCTATTGCCCTTCAAGTTTATGAAACTCATTTGAGCTATTTAGAAAATTGTTTACAATCATCGGACGTCGATTCCTTTATTTTAGTAGGAGACTATAACCTACCGACGTTGGGCTGGCATAAAAGTACTATTCATATGGAACCTATTATAACAAATCACAACAACGTCTCCGATTCTCATATGATAAATTTCATGTCCTTGTTGAACTGCGTGCAAGTTAATACATTTAAAAATGAGCGAGACAGAATTTTTCAGATTAGACCTCTTTCTCACTAACATTTCTGAAACTGGGTCTTCACTCACACCTGTTCCCTTGGTACCAGTAGTACCACATCACCCACCTTTCTACGTACTAGTTCCAGTAAATAACAGGCTCAAAACTATAAGATTTTTTAAGCTATTGCATAGCTTCTATCGCGGGTCTTGAGCGCGGGGACCGAATCCAGAAATTCCGTAACGAAAAAACCTCACGCTCCCCACTCCGACGGGCACGGAGGTGTGGCTTGAAGGCCGTGCATCGTCTAACGTCGTTTCAGTTCGGCAGTCTTCGACATGGCGTTGTGTGCGTGCGATTAGACGTATTGTACGACTCTACGAAACTCGCACGAATCGTGACGAGCTGCTCCGAAATCAGTTATCATAAACCTATAGTTTCAATGATAAATATTCCTGAATAACCAACAGCTACTGTAAGATAATAAAACCCACATGTATTGTAAAATAATAAAAATATTTTAAACAATATTAACTTTTTATTTATTTAATAAAAGAAAAAGTTGTTTTCTTATCGGTCACCACGCTCAAAAAGTGTAACTTGAATTAATATCAAAGAAAAAGAAATACTGCATAAATAAAATAAATAAATAATTATAATTGCATAAGTTGATACAAAATGCTATGCAATAGCGTTACCGCGGCAGTCCCCGAGTGCCACACGTCTATTTTTTTTTAATTTATTTATTTAAAGGTCGCCTGTAACAACTATGGTCATTAGCGACCACAAGAATTTACAGTAAATACAATATTAAATCAAAGAATAATAACTAATCAATTTTAAGAATTTTACAGTATTTTCGTAATCACTTAAACAATCTTTAAGCGTTTTATGCAAATTAACAATACATCTTTCTGAAGTAAACAATGGACAATCAATTAGTAATATTTTATACTTAAATTACTATTACACCTTGTGCATTTATTTAAAGGGGCTTTAGTGATAAGATGAATATGTGTGACATTACAGTGACCTATTCTTAACCTATTTATAACAGTTTCGTCTTTTCTATTGCTAAACTTTAATTTTCTTTTTTCAAAAACAGATTTTCTTATATTGTACAATGCACTAGTATTGTTACTGACCCAATAGTCGTTCCAAATATTCCTTACTTTAAATTTTAGGTATTTTTTAATATCAGTCATACTAGAAATTTTAAGATTACATTCATCAATGTTTGTAGCTTCTTTGGCTAGCACATCAGCTTTTTCATTTCTTGGAATGCCTTGGTGGCTGGGAATCCAAATTATTTCTATGAAAATGTTATTATTTATCAAATCAACTAAGTTTTCTTTTATATTGTTAATTAAAAATTAACTAAGAGCAGTTTAAATGAAATAAAATTAGAAAATAAAAACACAATTTTAAAACAAGATCAAATGGGCCATATCAGTAAGATTATTTAAAATTTTAGGCAATATTAATAAATTAATACTAATCATAATTATTAAAAAAGCAAAATCTAAGAAAATTTAAATTAAAGCAAATAACATCACAGTTTACGTAACTTAATCGACATAGAGTTCATTAAAAGAAATAAATAATAATAATTAATTCATAGAGTTATTGTGATACATATTACATTCATTATTATCATCTTTCGATGTCATTTACCACATAGAAGTGCTTGCAAATTTTGTTTTTGAACTGGCTAAAAGAATCATGAAAGATATCGATATCGGTCAATGCGTTGTTGATCGTACAATATTCACTACACATTTTGGAGATAGGAGCATTAGACCCTAGATTGGTTTTGGAATCAGAACCCCATAGGATTTTAGTAATAGGTTTACGTAGTAAGTTGTAAGGTACGGTCAGTGACAAATAATGTAGGAGTTCGGTGCAACCTGTATGGCCATTGACAATTTTGTGGAGAAGTAAAAGACAGTGAGTAGTTCTCCGCATCTTAAGGCAAATGATTTTGAAGAACCCGAGACGTTGGATATACGGTGCCCTATGAGATATACCGCTGCTTCTGAAGGCTAAACGCCTTGTAAATGACCTTTGTATTGCTTCAATTCGCTGCGACAGAACGGCAGTAGCAGGGTTCCAGATGGAGCTAGCGTATTCGAGATGATTCCTTACTAGTTAGTTATAAAGGGTGGCCTTTGTATTAATAGAGAAATCCTTGCTGTTACGTTTTATAAATCCCATCATCTGCGACGCCTTTTTAACGATGTTATTCACGTGAGAGTTGAAGGTGAGCTTCGTGTCCAGAGCGACACCGAGGTTACGTATTTCATTCACTTCATCGAGAGTACACCCATCCAACAAATACTTGCAGGGATTTGGTAACTTTTTTCTAGTAAATTTAACATGAAAGCACTTTTTAGGATTCAATGTCATTTTATTGTCAGAGCACCATTTGCTAATACTGTCTAGATCCTTTTGCAGAAGTAGCGACTCCCTTGGTGAGTGTACAATCATATACAATTTGAGATCGTCTGCGAACATTGAACGCATACAGTATTTTATCACCTGAACAACATCGTTTATGAATACTGAGAATAGTAAGGGACCTAGATGGGATCCCTGGGGAACTCCAGATAGAGCAAGATAGAGCAGTGACTCAAAACCATCTATACATACGAAATGTATTCTGCCATTTAGGTATGAAGTAAACCAGGCTAGTAGGGCACCGAAGATACCACACGTCTCCAGTTTACAAATCAATAACGCGTGATCCATTCTGTCAAATGCGGAGGAAAAGTTGGTATATATTGCGTCAACCTGCAACCTCGAGTCGACTGCATGCGAAATGTATGACGTATATGCGAGTAGATTAGTCTCTGTTGATCTGTTCTTTCTGAAACCTTGTTGGAAGTCGTTGAGAATTGGCTCAAAGTGAGACGAAACAATTGGGACACGACAATTGACGGACACGGGAACGAGACATTCAAAGAGCTTGGAAAAGCAGGATAAAATACAGATTGGTCTATAATTGGAAACGTTGCTTTCATCGCCTTTTTTGTATACGGGGACCACTCTAGCTCTCTTCCAGAGCGAAGGGAACTAACTTTTTAACCATTCTTTGAGCACTGGCAGGCTCAAAGAATGGTTAAAAATAAAAATAGGTGGGATGCCATCGGGCCCTGCCCCCTTGTTAATGTCCAGTTTGTTAATTTGTCTAAGGACTATTGAGTCAGTGATGCTAATTCCTCCCAATGATTGCCCATTACTCACAACTGGTCGCTGGACACAGACTGTACTGGGGACTTAAACCGACGAAAAGTGAGATGCAAAGAGATTGGCGATATCGGGACCGGTACTAGCACTACTTTGATCGAGAAACATTTGACTGGGCAAATAGGATTTGCCCTTTCGTTTGTTCTTGATATAGCTCCAGAAGGCCTTGGGATTATTTTTAATATTACTATCCAATTTATTTATGTAGTTAACGTAACATCTTTTTAGTAGTTTATGACAACGACTCCTAATGATATCAAATTCGAGCTTATCTCTAGGATTTCTTTATTTTAGATAACGACGTCTTATTTAATCTTGTTCGCGTATGAGATTAATAAGTGGTTTAGTAAACCAAGGTGGAAAGCGGGAGTGTGCTATATTACGTTTACGTTTACGTAACTTTCGAAAACATTATACAGTTTGCTATTTACATAATCGACCATTTCGTCAACGTCGCTGTAGCCTGATAAGCTATCCGACCAGTTAATAGTACTAAGTTTATCATTGATGCTGGTATAGTCAGCTTTAAAAAAGTTATAACCCTGACGACACTTGGGATTCAAAAAATTAGTATTGATTGGCTGCATGGAAATTAATAAATTGGGATGCTTAGGGTCAAGTCTACTAAGAAGATCCGGGGCTTGTTTTACTGACGCACCCTGGAGATTGGTAAGTATTAAATCAAGTAATTTACCATCACAGTTACGGATATCGTTAAACTGATATAGGCCGTTGCAATTAATAAAGTATATTAAAGCATTTCCCAGAGTATGATTGCAGTTATTAGGTATCAAATAATTGAAGTCATCAACGCTTGACCAATCGATAAAACCAACGTTAAAATCTCCAATCATCATAATATCATCCATAAGGTTAAGTACATTGCCGGCATTATTCAAGAACATTGATAAGCTTGATGGGTTGACTGGAGGCGGGAGGTACACAGCGCACAATGCGAGTTTCTTTCGAGTATTATTAATTTCCACATTTAATTGGACCCAGAGATCCTCGCCGTCTGTCTCCCAAGAATACATACGAACGGATTATATGTCTCGCGATACCGCTATTAGGACTCCTCCTCCATCAGACTTATTATTGGAAGTAGAGCAGCGGTCTCTACGATAAACGACATAGTTGTCATCAAATAACTCGCTTGTACACACTCCCGCATTCAGCCATGTCTCAGTAAATACAATAATTTTATAATTAGAATGTAGAATATTAAAATAGACTTCATTAGTCTTGGTCCGAAGGCCTCTTACATTTTGATAATAAATGTCTATATTAAAATCAGATATATTAATTTCAAGCAACATTGATGTTAAATATAAGTATTAGTAGTAGTTTAACGGTACTTAAAACTAATGAGTTAAGACATCTTTTTTAGGCTTTCGGAATTGTGTATTAATAGAGCTTGACTGTGTTCGCCCTTTCGTGTGTAGATGCGGCCAGCTCGGACCCAAACGAATCTGTAATTAAGTTCTTTTGCTCTTTTACGAGCAGCAGCGTGAAGAGTTGCTAGAAGCGTATCTCGATGACGTACAGATCTTACTTAGTTTAACTATGACGGTGCGAGGCCGTGTATTATCGCGGTTCAGTTTAGCGACCCTTGTAATGTTCGCTACATCCTCCTGTGAGAACTCTTGGTTTATCGATTTTGTCAACTGTGTAAAGGTCTTAAGTAAGTTTTCATTTTTACGTTCCGGGACTCCGTTAATTTCAACGTTGTTTTCACGAGCGTTTTGTTCCAGACTACTAAGTCTTTCCGATTGGTCGTTTACAGTTGACAACAAGTTTGCGTTTTCGGTTTGTAAATTTTTTATTATAACTGCTTTTTGTTCGGCATCTTTTTTGAGATTTTCGAAAGTCTCATTGAAGAAAGAAAGGGAGTCGTGAAAGGTTAAAAGTTGCTTGTTGATATTGACTAACTCCTTTGTTACCAGTTCATGTATAGTTGTCTTGAAGCAATTATCGAGCTTTAGAATATATCTTAGACGATCCTCGGTGACGTAGGTTGTAGTGGCATTAGGAGTGGAGTTCTTTGCACGCAAAGTTATGTTAGAGTACTCTTCATAATCAAAACGCGTACCCGAGGAGCAAGTAGAGGTGGTGGTGTTTGTTTGCCGTACCGGTGTATTACTGTTGTCACCGCATTGCCGATTCTTTAATATACATTTCGGGCATTTCCAATTGCGCTTTTGTTCGTTCGTCATTGAACGAAAAGCGTTTGATGATACTACAGCGCATTCAATGTCATATACCAAGTTGCATTTGGGGCATTGCAGGAAGTCGCGGTTTTTGATTACAGCGAGGCAGCCCGAGCAATTATTGATATTCTTTGAGGCCATTTCGACTAATAGTGCTTCGATAGTTAATAGAATAAAGATAATATTGAAAAAAAATCTATTGAGCACCTCAGGATCGAACTCGGGTTATTGGTTTAGATTCCAAGTGGACCCACAAAGCTGCCAGTTGGGCTATGACTTTTGAATCATATTATGTCTTATCTTTATTCGGACCGTGCGTTACACGTTGCGTGCTCTAGTCAAAGATCGTGCAGTTGACAAATAGATTAAGCGCCCTCTAGTGACGTATAGTGAATTATGGAGACCTGTAGATCACTACGTAGATCGTGGGCCTCGTAGTGGTTCGAGATTATTTCACTAGATGACAGCAGTTTGCATATGGTGTTTAAACGTAACGGCCAGTTAAAAAATAATTTTGTCGACAAATTTAAAAATCACTCGATGTTCATTTGTACACATAAATATCACTCACTGTAATCGTCGGTCCTTACGTCCCAATGTGGTTTTCAACTCCTGTTCACGAATTGTTGGTTTATTTCACTTATAAGATGTAGCACTAAGTAGAGGTTTAAGTCACTATTTAATCGGAATTCACTGTTTAGATTTTTGAAATGACAATATCACTGACGTATTAGGACGTTGCCTTTAAGTTTTTTAACTTTTTGTTATAAAATTCAAGGATTATCTAATTAATTTGATTTTTTTGTAAGAGCTCGACTTTTCTGTGTGCTTATCAGGCAGGCGCCATCTATCAGTCTTCTTTTTTAGCATACCAATTCCAGTACCAGTCTATTTTTAGCATACCAATCTACTCACCCAGCGACCTACACAATTCCTTCCTACCTACAAACCTTAATATTATCTTTACATAACCTACCTAGGTTCCCACATTTACCTACTTTAATATATGATGTAATAATATTTATACATATAAACCACATCTGTTCCTAAACTGAATGTACTATAAAAATTATCTATGTTAATTAATCTGTAGTTAACGATGTTGGTACCGTAGTATTAAGTATTAAGTGTTTAAAATATTTAGTAAAATGTACTATGGTTACTGTTTGTTAACTCTAATAAAATAAAACAAAAAAATAAAAATAATGAAAATTACATCGGAGACCATGATCAAGGTGAATAGCTTCTAGAAGCTATACCAGGTTTTCATATTTTCTAGGGAGAACTGGGAAGGAAAGGTGCCAATTAATGTTCACCTTAATGATATAATTTGGTTCATGGACAGATCCAGAAAAGACAAGCGGGCGGGTGCTGAATTCTACGTAGGCAAATCAAATCAAATCAAATCAAATCAAAATTTTTTTATTCAAAATTGGTATTTTTAAATACTCTTTTTGAACGTCGTTACTACGTGATGCCTACCACCGGTTCGGGAACTAACCCAGCGAGAAGAGCCGGCAAGAAACTCGTCTGGGACCATCTTTTACCAAAAAGATGGAAAATTATTCTTTTAAAATCAAAATTATTACAATGTTTGCTTATGTCTATGTAACAAATAATAACATAAGATAAGGAGCCACCTTATTCCCAAGGTGTGCCGTCTTGAATGAAGTCATTAATTTTATAATACGCTTTGGCACACAAACGTTCTTTAACTACTTTTTTAAACTTATTAATGGGAAGGTTTTGAACCTTTTCTGGGATTATATTGTATAAGCGTATACATTGGCCTTTAAAGGATTTACTAACTTTGCTTAGTCTGAACACTGGCATATCTAACTTGTTCTTATTTCTAGTGTTTACACAATGATTATCACATTTCTTTTTGAAGTTGTTTAGATTCTTTCTTACGTATAACACATTTTCCAAAATGTATTGAGATGCGACGGTCAGAACTTTTATTTCTTTAAACTTTTCCCTTAGAGATTCAAAAGTCGACATCTTATAAATAGAACGTATAGCACGTTTCTGCAGCACAAATATTGTATTAATGTCCGCAGCGTTTCCCCACAAGAGGATGCCGTACGACATTATGCTATGAAAATAGCTAAAGTAAACTAATCGCGCGGTCTCTATGTCGGTAATTTCTCTAATTTTTTTAACAGCGTATGCTGCAGAACTCAGCTTATCTGCCAATTTAGCAATATGTGGTCCCCACTGTAACTTACTATCTAATGTTATACCTAGAAAAACAGTGGTGTCTACTAATTTCATTTTCTCATTATTTAATAGTATATTGGTTTGTGCCTGCGTAACATTTGGCAAGCTGAACTTTAAACATTTTGTTTTATTAGAATTCAAGAGTAAATTATTAGCATTAAACCAATGTACTATTTTTGAGAGAGCACTATTTGCCACCTTCAGGCAGATATGCTTGTTTGGGAGATTTTGCAACCGTGTTTCAGACTGAGATCTTCGCTATTATTGATTGTTCACTAGAGAGACTAAGCTGTCAATTATAAAAATGGTTTCGACGTCAGTTCTTGCAAATTTTTACGTTTATAAAACGAAAGTAGAAAAAAAATACAGTAAAAACGCTCTCTGAAATAAAAGCACAGCAACTGCTGGAACTATTTTGGAATTGTAAAATTATGTTGTTTTTTCATCAGTACAAAAAATTGTCCATAAATTGTATTGACCTTTGTGTGTAACCCAATATAAAAAATATTTTTATTGCTATGAACTACACGTTTTTTAACTACCAAGAACTTCAAAAAACCTTTTTGAGTTCACGCCGCCGACGACGCCGCCGACGACGCCGCCGCCGCCGACATACGATCCACCGGCGCTCATATCAAGTCACAATAACATGTTGCTCTATCTATTGTAGATATATAGATATGAACTGAAAAAAATATTTATTTTAACTTGTCGGATCAGTATTATCGGATGTCGTCGGGTCAGTATGCGGGGTTAATTATAATATTGTTTGCGATAAAGTATATTTTGATACAGTGCGTCATATTTGAAACAGTCGTTTGAAGTCGTCGTTTTTTGCAATAATTTAAAGCCGACGGGACCCGACGTAATGTTTAGGGTTCCCTAGAAACTACAAGGAACCCTTATAGTTTCGCTCTATCCGTTCGTCTTTCCGTCCGTTTGTCCGTCCTCCCTTGATAACTTCGGTAATTATATAAATAAACAAAATTATTTATTTTACAAAAAAAATACACCCAAATAAGAAAAAGAGATAGCTGCAGAACAAATTTTTGAATACAACTTTTAACACTCCCATCTATTTACATACAGGATATTGTATATAGTGTTAGTTTGTTTTTTAAAATATAGATTATTTCACAAAGGCTAAAGATATCCATAACATTAGTTACATAACTGATGTTGTACCTACTTAGTTGTGCTAATAAAGTTTGAAGTTTGAAGTTTAAAGCCTTCCATACTGTTGTACCGAACCCTTCGTGGGTGAGCCCGACTCGCACTTCGCCATTTTTTACGTGAAAATTACGCTTGAAATATACTATAATATAATAAATTAGTGCAATTTTTATTAATCCCTAAACTTACATGGCCATGTCAGCGTCGACCTCTAATCTTTATATTATAGACGAGGCATGTCGAGGCAAAAAGTGTCAATACTTGAGTTGAATTCAGTGCCCTACTTTTGGAATTGTTTGGGACAGTCGAGGTTTGACATTTCGACATATTTTAGTTTTCACAATTTGAAATCATTGCATAATAGTGGTCTGCTCCATAAAACCAATTCGCAAAGCAGTCTTCGTCAAAACACTCTGACATTGGCGACTCACTAAGGGGTCATTTAAAAAAGAAGAAGAAGTTGTGGTCTGTGGTATATTCGAAGATGGTCGCAACCGCGGGAAACTAGTAGTCGCCCCCGACCTACCGCACGCTGTCCCAGTACTTTATATATACCTAACGTGTCGCTCACAACTCAGAAGTTCTGTGATAACACAGATGTGTCGGTAGTGAGCTATGTGGTGCACGCTGGTTCTGCTCGTGACCGCGGTGGCGCACGCCAGGGAGTTCTCCCGTAAGTAAAAAAATCATGATTACTGCCAAATACTGAATCGCAACTTCAATTAAGTGGCACTTAAGTCGCATGCTATCCTTATCATGACGTATATATATTATAAATAGAATTGAATCCATCCAAAAGCGTTTTCTACGATATCTGGAATTAAAATGTTGTCATTATTTGCGAACTATGAGGATAGGTGTAAACATTTTCATTTTTTGCCTTTAACTGTACATAGAAACATTACTGACATATCTTATTTAATAAAAATAATTAATAGCAACATAGATAGTACTTATTTGGTTAATAAACTACATTTTTGTATTTCAACCAAATACTCGTATTTAAGAAATTTCTTTTTCTACTTTCCAATTTATATTTTTGAAAAGTTACAGTGCCTATCTTCGCTTATAAATAATTAGGAGACGTAAGTATTAAATGGGTTTTTAGAGCTGAAGGTAGCTCTAAAACCCATTTAATAATGGATTTTTTTTAAGTTCAAAAACATCCTATTAAACACTTGACCGTTATTATAGTTATATGTATATTGACAATATATATATGACGAAGAAGATATAATAACAGCCTCCGTGGTCTAGTGGTTAGAGCTTGGCTCTCGACTCGGAGGTCGTGGGTTCGATTCCCGCATTGGAACAAAAAAATGTTGTTTTCAAGTTTGGTTAGGACAATTCAGGCTGATCACCTGATTGTCTGGCAAGAAAGATGATCCTTGCGTCGGATGGGCATGTAAAAAGTCGGACCTGCGCCTAACCTCTCGCCAGTCGTGTCGGTTATCCGTCCCACTGGGTTACGAGAGTAAAAGGAGGAGAGAGTGCTCTTGTGTACTGCGCACACACTTGGGCACTATAACATAACTCCTGCGTAGCTGGCCTGGTTTCAATTAAACAGGCCACCGTCACCGAAATCGGTGTGGGAGCTATTATTACTATTACTATGACGAAGCATAATAAATTGAGACAGGCACATCCGTTTTCCACTAAATCTTACCTCCTTGTCTTTTCTAAGTGTTGCTTTCTCTGTTTATCTTGGCGCCATCACTGGGCAGGAAGTGGGAAGATTCCCGCCCAATTATGATCATTGGCGCCTTGCTTTCCGCACCGCACGGTCGTGTTTAGAAGCCATTACATACCTCCTAATTATATAATTCAAGTGCTATTAATTATATAACTCAAGGGAAAAGTGGAATTTTAGTTTAAAAGAAAAAAAGTTACAAACATTTGTTGCTTGTTGAAAATGATGAAGTAACTGATTTGGGGTCGTTTAAAAATAGTTTGGTAGTTACACCATAATTTAGAAGTATCCGGTACAGGAGTTAACAAAAACCTACTAGACGTGCTAGGTCAAGTAGTAGTAGTATTAGTCATCTACTTCGCATAGCAAAGGTAAATCGAGGCACCGCTACCATAAAATAAAGGGGGGTCAAACGTAGTCAACGCTATAACCACCTTATGGCTAAATTAACACAAGATGTCAGTAAATTTAATAAGCGAGTTAATTCTTATGACTATAATAGCATTTGTCAATTAAAAAATTTAATATTCGATTTTTTAAATATTTAAAGTTCTGTTGTCTTAGATTTACGGGTAATTTATTATATATAGTTACTAAGGCGGGTCAATATGTCCGTGACTTTTTGAATTTCTAACCTCCTTACTGAAAAAGCAACACTACTCCTGTCAACAGGCATCTGTCAGTTGACTCCTATCAAAATTTGAACTTGCTGCGTCAGTTAGTTTGTGTTTTACAGCTATCTTTATCAGACTATCCAGTAACTTAAGGAAACAATGGAAAAAAGTGAATTTCGTGTGCTTATTAAGCATTATTTTTTGCGAAAAAAAACCATTACCGAGACCAAGGCTAAGCTTGATAAATACTATGGGGACTCTGCACCATCGATTTCAATGGTAAAAAAGTGGTTACTGAATTTCGTTGTGGCCGTACAAGCACTGAAGATGCCGAACGTCCTGGACGCCCAGTTGAGGTCTCTACACCCGAAACAATCGAAAAAATTCACGATATGGTGTTGGCCGACCGAAGATTAAAAGTGCAAGAGATTGTGGAAGCCATAGGCATCTCGCATGGCTCAGTGGTTTCAATTTTGAATGATCACTTGGGCATGAGAAAGCTTTCCGTAAGATGGGTGCCGCGTTTGCTCCCAGTCGACCACAAACGCAATCGTGTTACAACTTCACAGGAAGGTTTGGCGTTGTTTAAACACAATATCATGAAACAGGTCAAACTTTAACAGTCAAATGTAATAAAAAACGTAAGATGTGTAAGTGGAATGAGATAGTTAGAGACTTTAGTAAAGAAAACATTCAAAAGTTCTGTAACTGTATGTCGGCTCTTTCATTCTCAGACGTCTATGAAAAACAGAACTTGAATGATTCCTTTGAGGAATTTCATAATTTATATCTACTTTTTTTCAACTTATGTTTTCCCTTCTGTCTGGTACAAAAAGGGAATAAAACTCATAGAACGGGATCGTGGTTAACCAAAGGTTTAAAAAAATGTGCTGTAAAAAAAAGAATACTCTATTTTCAACATAAATTTATAGCTTCTAATAAAAATAAGTACAAAAAAATATACAAAAAATACTCTAAGATACTGAAACTGTGCATTCTCAAATCTAAACAGCTAAATAATCTAAAATACTTACAACTTAATAAAAACAAATGTAAAGCTGTATGGGACATTATAAATGATAATATTAAAGACATAACTTTAAACAGAGACAGAAAAAATATCTTACAATAATCAATCGTATACGACACCCATGGACATTAGTGAATTATTCAATAACTTTTACATAAATCAGACAAATAATAGTAATTTTCAATTTAATAAAAATGACATTAATTCTACAATGCAGTATAATAATTTTAGTAATTCCATGTACCTAAAGCCTACATCTCCAATAGAAATATACAAACTGATACATACTCTTAAAAATACGAAGTCTGTCGGTATAGATGACATAAATACGAAAATACTTAAGCTTTCTGCGCAATACATATGTCAACCGTTGAGCTATATTGTAAACCTATCTTTTCAAGAAGGAACGTTTCCCAAAAAACTCAAAAAGTCTATTGTAAAACCAATATTTAAAAAAGGTGACGTGACGGACATGAATAATTATCGTCCAATAACACTAATACCGGTTATTTCAAAAATATTTGAGAGAGCAATGCTAGATAGACTTACTAATTACGTATCAACACAAAAAATTCTTACACAAACTCAGTTTGGCTTTAGAAAAAAATGTAACACTACTGTAGCTTGTTTTGACTTAATCAAATCAATCACTGAGTCCCTCAATAATAGAATTCCAGTTACTGCTATATTTCTAGATATGTCAAAAGCTTTTGATCATGTATATCACGCCCTACTTCTTTACAAGCTACAAAAATATGGGATAAGGGGAGTAGTTAATGACTGGATAAATAGCTATTTATCTGACCGGTATCAATGTATAGAAATAAGTAAAATCTATAATGGTAAGAAAATTACGAACCGGTCAAACTTCAAGCTTAACGAATATGGTGTACCACAAGGTAGTGTCTTGGGCCCATATCTTTTTCTGCTTTACATCAATGATCTACCACATGTAACTACACAAAAAATGATTTTATTTGCAGATGACACGACACTTATAATTAAAAGTGATGATCTAAAAAAATTTGAGAATAGTATTAACGAAAATCTTAACAAAGTATTGACCTGGCTAACTAATAATAATTTAAAGATAAATATAAATAAAACTCAATTAATACAATTTCAAAACTACAAAAGACAACAGATTAACCTAAATATTTATTATAAGGACATAAAAATCAAAGAAGCGAATTCTACAAAATTTCTAGGCGTTATCTTAGACAAACATTGCAACTGGAAAGACCAAATAGAATATATATGTACAAAATTAAATCGACTCGTCTACGCTATTAAGAGAATACGTCAAACAGTAAGCACGGAAGCCGCACTGAGTGCTTACCACGGATACGTGTCATCGGTGTTATCATATGGGCTGATACTGTGGGGAAATTCTACAGATATTGATAAGGCGTTTCGTGTGCAAAAAAAGTGTGTTAGAGCTATAGCTGGAGCATGGTTCCTAGACAGTTGCAAACCATTGTTCAAAAAATTTAAGATACTGCCCCTCACTTGCATGTATATAAAAGAAGCCTGTACTTTTGTAAAATTACACGCCGAATACTTTCGACTAAAATCGGATTTAGGACGGAAAAATGAAAGGCATAAATATAAAATCTATTTCCCGCTTTGTAATCTAAATATTTATAAAGACAATGCATTTGTACAAATTATAAAAATATATAATGTTTTACCGGACGAGTTTAAAGATTTACCCTATAACGTATTTAAAAGGAATTTGACAATATGGCTTGCAGAAAAATGTTTTTATAATATAAATGAATACTTTACGCACAAAAATAGTTATTAAGGTGTAAAATTTAATTATTTAATTATAATATTATGCAGGTAATAACATTAGAATTAAGAGACGATGGATAAATAATTTGTTTAATGTGTAATGTGTTATTGATTTAAAACCTATTGATAATTATATTATGTTATGATTATTATTTGACTGAAAATTCGACATTGAAAACAATAATTATGAATTTGTAAATCTAATCTTCATATTATTATTATTATTATTATTTTCAAGTATTAGTTTTAATCAATTGCATGTTTTAAAAATTTCACACACCATTTTGTTATGGTAGAATGTACAGATCCTTTGTAATGTTT
Organism: Phengaris arion; assembly: GCA_963565745.1. Lineage (NCBI taxonomy): Eukaryota > Metazoa > Arthropoda > Insecta > Lepidoptera > Lycaenidae > Phengaris > Phengaris arion. Next base: position 27,601,085 of record OY751433.1, read on the forward strand.
AAATATTATCCTTTGTACTGCATTCTTGTGAATAAATAAATTATTATTATTATTATTATTATTATTATTATTATTAAATATGGAGGAGTTTTTTAACCGTGGGCGAAACATGGATCCATCACAACACAGCAGAGACCAAACAACAGTCAAAACAGTGTGTTTCTAAGGGTGAATCGGCGCCAAAGAAGGCCAAGGTGGGTTTGTCAGCCAATAAAGTTATGGCGACTGTTTTTTGGGATGCACGTGGGATAATCCACATTGACTATCTTCAAAAGGGAAGAACAATTAATGGGGAATATTATGCCAACTTATTGGACCGCTTCAATGAGGATTTGAAAAAAAACCGACCTCATTTGGCCAAGAAAAAAGTTCTTTTTCACCAAGACAATGCAAGGGTGCACACATGTGCAGTTGCCATGGCAAAAATCCATGAATTGGGCTATGATTGCTCCCACATCCACCCTATTCTCAAGATTTGGCTCCGAGTGACTACTTCTTGTTCCCAAACCTGAAAAAATGGCTCGGTGGAAAAAGATTTGACTCCAATGATGAAGTCATCTCGCAAACAAAGGCCTATTTTGAGGACCTCGACAAATCATATTTTTTGGAAGGGATAAAAAAATTGGAGAAGCGTTGGACAAAGTGTATAGAGCTCAAGGGGGACTACGTTGAAAAATAAAATTATTTATTTATCAAAAAATCTGTGTTTTATTCCAAAAGTCATGGACTTATTGACCCGCCCTCGTATAACCATACAGTATGCACTTTTAGCAAAAATATTTAATCTTTTGATTGGAATTTGTAGCTTGTCTCCTCTATGTGGTCTTTGGCTTACTTCTTTTTTTTTAATGAAAAATTCTGTGTTTTTTTTACAAACTTTAGTATCTCAAAGATATATAGACATGGAAGTAACAATATTTTATATTTTTTAAATATTGGCTTACAGCTCTCAAGTTGTCGGGCACTACATAGTGCTCGCAAGCAGGCTTTTTGTTTTATAAAAACATTCTGGCTATGGTAAGAGTTACCCCATAACACAATACCGTATCAAACCGTATAAAAGTGCTTTATTCTTGTTCACGTAAACAATCGTAATGTCATCTACGTACATAGTGCATTTTTGTTTTATAAATGCCGGGAAATCATTTATATAGAGCAAGAATAGCAAAGGCCCTAATACACTACCCTGTGGTACGCCATAAGGATTATTTTTCCTATGGGAAGCACAACTCATAAAATAAAATAAGTTCATCGTGAAAGATATTATATGCAATATTAGTTTCACTTTGTTCTAAAACTTCTTTAAAAGATAACGCTGATATGCAATCCTTAAATTTAGATAGATAGATAGATAAACACTTTATTGCTCACATTATAAATTACGTACAATCAAATTACTAAAATTAGTTAAAATTATAACCTAAATGTGGGCAAGGGCGGCCTTATCGCTATAAGCGATCTCTTCCAGGCAACCCTGCAGGACAGGAGAGGTAAATCGAATAGATAAATAGCGGGGTAATAAAAAGTTAATAATAAGATACTAAAAATAAATAATTGTTTAAGTACGTTTTTAGAATGTCTAATTGGTTTGAAAATAAAAATAAGTAAATAAAAATAAGTAATACAACAAAATAATAATATAAAGTTGCATGCATAGTTATATTTAATTAAGAAGAGTTAAGAGTTAATCTCATGTATAAATAAAGTAAAATTGAGTCAAACTAGGCGAGCTACTCTGTTTCGAAGATGACTATGGAGCTTGGATTTGAAAATGGCAAGTGACTTCGACTCTCGGATGTCACGTGGAAGATCATTCCACAAGTGCGTAGCCTTCACAGCAAAAGAATCTGCAAAGTAACCGGACCTGGCAATTGGCACAGTAAGTTTATTGCTGTACTCGGAGCGTAACGTACGACTTTGATCAGCACTTCGAAATTGAAAACAATCCTTTAGATATGGGGGAGAACGAGGGTCAAATAAGATATTGTATAGGAAGGCTAGTACATGCTCTTCCCGACGAAGCCTGATGGGCAGCCAACCAAGTCGCTGTCGATGCTCAGAGATGTGGTCGAACTTGCGCAGCCCATACACGAACCTGATGCAGATGTTTTGTAATCTTTCTAATTTGTTAAGGTATTCCTCATTGAGGTCTATCAAACAAACATCTGCATAGTCCAATATAGGAAGAAGTAAAGATTGCGCAAGCTCGACTTTTGTCTTAATGGGAAGTAGGTTTTTCCAACGGTTAAGTGACCCCACCGCAGCAAAGAGCTTACGACTTACCTCTGAAATGTGGTGAGACCACCTAAGGGTTGAGTCGAAGTAAATACCCAAGTTCTTAACTACCCCACTACAAGGTAAAGTTACTTTGTCAAAAGTTATACTAGGCAGGGAGTCATAGTTAGGCCGATTTATTTGCTTCGATCCGCCGATGATTATAATTTGCGACTTGTTGGGGTTGACCCTTAAGCCATGGCACTGGCTCCAATGGAGGATTGTCGCAAGATCCTTATTAATTGCCGCGAAAGCCGAACTAAGGTCATTAGCAGGAGCGTGGGTGTAAATTTGAAGATCATCTGCATAAAGGTGGAAGAAGCAGGAAAGGAGGGGGGAGTGAGGAAATTGATAAAGATGGAAAAAAGGAGAGGGGATAAAACACCACCCTGAGGCACACCGGTAGATATATCACAGAACCTAGATACCCGATCATTGGCCCGAATACATTGCTGCCTCCCAAAAAGATAACTGCGAAACCACTCCAGCACATCATCAGAGAAATGAAGTGCGCCTAACATTGCAATAAGGATGTCATGGTCTACAGTATTAAAGGCATTACTGAAATCGAGTAAAGCTAAAACAGTAAGTTGCTGATTAGACATGGCCAGGCGCACATCGTCAGAAACCTTAGTTAGAGCTGTAACCGTACTATGCCCGGGACGAAAGCCAGATTGGAGAGGACTGAGCAAAGCATTGTAATTAATGAATGTACTTAATTCTTGATAGACAAAGCGCTCAAGGACTTTTGATAGGAATGGGAGTATGGATATAGGTCAGAAATGAGAGGGTAACGTAGGACATTTCACTTTGGGTATAGGGATTACTGCAGCTTTTCGCCAACAACTAGGAAATGTACTGGAGCTAAGCGAGTAATTGAAAATGTGGCAGAGGGCAGGGAGTACAACAGGAAGGCTAAGAGTAATCATTCTCCTACTAATACCATCAACACCCTCAGCGTTTGACTTAATAGCTAAAATAGTTTTCTCAACCTCTGGCATAGAGATGGCTTTAAAAACGAAAGGAGAAAACGGAGGATCAGATGTCGGAGAAGGTAAAAGGGCAATTATGGACTGTTGTTTAACGGAGGCCGGGATGGGACTGGTAGTGAAGAGGTGAAGATTGAGGACATCAAGGTCAAGGTTGGGAGAAAGGGAGGACTTTGATTTGCCAATACCTAAGGAGTTAAGAAACGACCACACCTTAGCAGGATCACCATTACTAACTGAAGAATGAATGTGGCGACGCTGTGCATCTAGGCATAGTCTGTTGCACCTGTTTCTGAGCTCTTTATATCTTCCATGGTTCAGGTCAGTGGGGTTCTTTCTAAATTTAACTTTAGCTAAATTTCTTTTGGCCATAATACTTTTAATCTCGTCAGTGAGCCACGGCGCCGGTAGGTGTTTTAACCTAGTAGGTCACAGAGGAGCGTGAGAATCAAAAATTTGCATTATAAGTGTGTTAAAAACTTCCATCTTCTCGTCTACAGTGGGAGCACTATAAGCCGTATCCCAGTTAATAGCACATAGATCGGCCTTAAGCTTATCGGTGTCAATTGCGTTGAAGTTACGCTGCAGAACAATACGGGGTTTATGCTTAGGAGAACGAAATCTGTAGGATAGGAAGATTAGGTCATGGTAGGAGAAGGCTTCGGCATTAAATTGCCCATGTGCGCTTACGTGATCAGACGAGGAAACTATTATCAGATCAAGTAAAGACGGTGTGCAGTTAGGCAAGAAATGTGTTGGATTAAGGGGAAGGATATTAAGATTAACGGAGTTTATTAAGGAACGGAGTTTGGAGGCACGGGTCATGTGTAATTTGTCTTTGTTCACTAGACAGGTGTTAAAGTCACCCATGATTATTGTGTGGTCTACAGTAGTGACATATTTTTCTAACAAAACTTCAGACTTATGGAAGTAGTCAATATTTAGAGAAGGGGAGTAGAACACATTTATTTATGTTACTTTCAGAATAATCCCTATTTTTTTTTATAGTATTCTAATATATTGCTATTTTTAAAGTTTGCTTGTGGAACTGTAAATGAAAGTGTTTAGGCTGTCTCATGATCTGATAAGCCTAGGTACCATGTTTTTGATGAAGTGTCCCTAATATTGCTTACTATTAGATCTATACATGTTTCCTTTCTTGTTGGTTTTAATATGTGATTGGTAAGGTTGTGATTAGATAACATTGAAATCAGTTCTTGAGAAAATTTAGTTTTTTTCATTAAATTTATATTCCAATCGCCACAAATAATTATTTTCATTTTGGAAGTTATTTTTAATATGTAATAGTAAATCTAACTTTGTAAAAAATATGTTTATGTCAGCTGTTGGAGTTCTATATATTATACAAATAATAAATAAATTTATGTCTGGTATTTTTACTGCACAGTATTCAAAGTGTATTTCAACAGGTTGCACCTCATGAATTAAATTATCTAATTTTATGAACTTAAATTAATTTTTTATTATAATACAAACCCCTCCCCTTATTTTATTAGCTCTTGTAAATTGAGCAGCAATATTATAGTTTTTTAGTTTTAGGTTTTGTTCAGAACCCCGTTTTATAAATGTTTCTGTCAAGCATATAATGTCAACCGAACTGAATATATTATCCTTTACCGTTGCTTCTTGCAGTAAATTCTGTATTGCTAATTCAAATATACCTAACTTACCTAATATACCTGCTATGTACTGATGTAAAATTGTAACTAAATTGTTATTATAGAAAAAACCTGTTTTTATCTATCGAATTAACTGTATTCTAGTTTTTTTTAATAATAAGGAATTGTCCCCTTTTTATTCTGATTTCCTTGTGACTGATTGTTTGTATTAATATTTAGTGTTATGTTTTTGTTATTTTTGTTTTTCACTGTAAAATAGTATGTAATAGTTACTTTTTTAATTATAAAAGTTTTGGACACGTCATTTAATTTATTACATATATAATAAATATATAATATATAATACAAATACTCACATGAGGTAAATGGAAATCGGTGCATACTTTTCAAAAATTGTATAAAAGAGAAGTGATTCCATCATATGTTGGACATTTTTTCAATCATTTAAGTAAATAAAGTAATAGCTTTAAATCCAGACGATGGGTTTAGTATTAAAAGTTGTCTGATACATTGGAAAAAACACTTGGCAGACAAAGACACATTGCATATCTTATGCGCTGTGTAAATATTTTTATAATTAGTGAAGGGGTATCAGTTTACACAAAGCCTTTTTTTTATAATATAATATCCACAATGTCAATCTGACCCCGTGGTAAGTTCTCGAAGATTTTGTGTTACGGGTACCAGACAACGGAAATATATTTAATACTTTTACATATTTGACGACCTCTGTGGCTGAGTGGTTCAGCGCGTTGGTGCTCAAGCCGGGGGTCACGGGTTCGAACCCCGCCGAAGGAACAAAAAAGTTTTTCTGTGTTCCTGGGTCATGGATGTTTATCAAATATGTGTATAATATAATAAAAATCTTAAATATATGTATAGTATTAAACTATTAAATATGCTTCCCGTTTTCTGATACCTGTTACACAAGTTCTTCGGATACTTAGCACGGGGCCAGATTGACGTGGTGTGAAGCGTCTGTAGATATTATTATTATTTACACATATTTTTATTATATTATACATATGTGGCGGACCAATTAGCGCCACAATCCTGAATCGCGCTATCGAAATTTTCTGAGATCGGCACTATACATATATACGACATCTGAATCGCATACCAGTGGGCTTCGGCCTGACCGAGTATACCACCTCGCTCAGTCGGAGATCTTCCTTTGGGGCTTGCCACCCTATTCCCACATTGGTGACCCTCGACAGAACACGCCTCATTCTGGACATCATCATCACACCCCCCCCCCCCCCCCCCCCACCACGCCAGCCAGCTTCAGCCTCATCAGGTACCTCGACCACCAGCCTCAACGCACCGCGGCCTGGTCGAACCCTCATCGGCTTCATCGGGCACTCTCACTACAACGACCTGTCAGCAAGCAGAGCAGCACTCCGACTCACTGGAGCCCATGCAGCACAGTTCCGACTCACTGGGACTCTCTGTCACTGGCGACTCAAGCAAGACGACTCAAAACTCGACCTCAGATCTTCGGGGGAGAGTGATATGGCGGACCAATTAGCGCCACAATCATGAATTGCGCTATCGAAGTTTTCTGAGACCGGCACTATAATATATACGACATCTGAATTGCATACAGTGGGCTTTCGGCCTAACCGAGTATACCACCTCGCTCGGTCGGAGATCTCCCTTTGGGGCTTGCCACCCTATTCCCACCACACACATATTATATTTAAAACACATCCATGACCCAGGAACACAGAAAAACTTTTTGTTCCTTCGGCGGGATTCAAACCCGCGACCCCTGGCTTGAGCACCAACACGCTCAATAACTGAGCCACAGAGGTCGTCAAAATATAATAAGTATGTCCTCTTGACGAGTTAATTTACTCATATCTATAACTACTTTTAATTAGGTATGCCATTTCTAACGTAACTTCAAAGTTTTTACTGTAGCTTGATCTTCAAACTCGAGTTTAACTCTTACCTTTTTTTACGCCGAGTGTATTTTAGGGTTTAAAATTTCAATGCTTCCGCCGAATTGCGGCATTTTATTTACGCCTCGCTCTGCCTATATCGGTATAACCGCTATCCAGATGAGTACGCGAGGCGCCGGCGCCGGCCGCCGTTGCTGCTAGTGCCGCGCGCGCGCACCAATCTGAGCACCGCTGATGCGCGCGCTGCGTGCGCTGAACATGTTATCTGTACATGTCGATGTATTTTCATGTATACTGAGTGAATTCACAAGAGCCGCATTTTGTTTTTTATCCTATAGTTTTATGCCCAGAGTTGAATGTTTATTTTTTAAAATTTTATATAGTATTTTTATTTTTAATTATTATTGTAAGTTTCATTTATCTATTGTTTTAGGTTACCTGTAATGATAGATATGTATGTTACAAATAAATAAAAATCTTCGAGTCCGAACCGAACCGAACCGGCGCGGGCGCTGCACGGCGTTGGAAAAATCCTATGGAAAAATACTGTCCTAATTGTTTCGTAATGGTTTATTATTATTATTATTGTTTTGTTCATCTCATTTCATTACTTTATAGTAACTGCTAAATTATAGCACTCACCTTAATTGTTACAATTCTGTAAAAACTTTTATAAGGCTTTTTGTTTCTTTTTTGTTATGATACGAGGGCGGGTCAATAAGTCCGTGACTTTTGGAATAAAACACAGATTTTTTGATAAATAAATCATTTTATTTTTCAACGTAGTCCCCCTTGAGCTCTATACATTTTGTCCAACGCTTCTCCAATTTTTTTATCCCTTCCAAAAAATATGATTTGTCGAGGTCCTCAAAATAGGCCTTTGTTTGCGAGATGACTTCATCATTGGAGTCAAATCTTTTTCCACCGAGCCATTTTTTCAGGTTTGGGAACAAGAAGTAGTCACTCGGAGCCAAATCTTGAGAATAGGGTGGATGTGGGAGCAATTCATAGCCCAATTCATGGATTTTTGCCATGGCAACTGCACATGTGTGCACCTTTGCATTGTCTTGGTGAAAAAGAACTTTTTTCTTGGCCAAATGAGGTCGGTTTTGTTTTCAAATCCTCATTGAAGCGGTCCAATAAGTTGGCATAATATTCCCCATTAATTGTTCTTCCCTTTTGAAGATAGTCAATGTGGATTATCCCACGTGCATCCCAAAAAACAGTCGCCATAACTTTATTCGCTGACAAACCCACCTTGGCCTTCTTTGGCGCCGATTCACCCTCAGAAACACACTGTTTTGGCTGTTGTTTGGTCTCTGGTGTGTTGTGATGGATCCATGTTTCGTCCACGGTTAAAAAACTCCTCCATATTGTGATTAAACAACGCCAAATCTTCCTGTGAAGTTGTTACACGATTGCGTTTGTGGTCGACTGTGAGCAAACGCGGCACCCATCATGCGAAATGCCTATAGCTTCCACAATCTCTTGCACTTTTAATCTTCGGTCGGCCAACACCATATCGTGAATTTTTTCGATTGTTTCGGGTGTAGAGACCTCAACTGGGCGTCCAGGACGTTCGGCATCTTCAGTGCTTGTACGGCCACAACGAAATTCAGTAACCACTTTCCTACCATTGAAATCGATGGTGCAGAGTCCCCATAGTATTTATCAAGCTTAGCCTTGGTCTCGGTAATGGTTTTTTTTCGCAAAAAATAATGCTTAATAAGCACACGAAATTCACTTTTTTCCATTGTTTCCTTATGTTACTGGATAGTCTGATAAAGATAGCTGTAAAACACAAACTAACTGACGCAGCAAGTTCAAATTTTGATAGGAGTCAACTGACAGATGCCTGTTGACAGGAGTAGTGTTGCTTATTCAGTAAGGAGGTTAGAAATTCAAAAAGTCACGGACTTATTGACCCGCCTTAGTATGAATACTTAGCTGTAAGTTTTTCTGTATAAATAGAATAAAAATAAATAAAATAGATATGTTAAATATTAAATCTTCTCCCGAAGAATCAGTGGATTGTGCTCATAAATATTTGCATATTTAGCAGAGAATATAAATAAATCGTACAATTTCAATTCCCGTCCGTGCTCTCATTATTCTTATTTCGTAATGCTAGAAACTGACCCTGAAGAAATCTGTCAAATCATCTCAAGTTTAAAGTCCGTAAGCGCACCTGGTTGGGACAACGTAACGACAAAAGCCTTAAAAGTGTGCTCCTCTACACTTTCCCCTATTATAAGTCGCCTCGCAAGGGATATTGAAACCATTTCATACATTCTTGAGCTAAGAATGTAATAAGATAAAACTGGCATATATATAGATAGATTTATATGAATGAGAGCCTTGTGGAAAATTCTGCAAGATTTGGCAATCTGAGAACAAAGTTATGAGCTGTTTAGTGAAAGTGAGATTATGTTTAAAAACCAATGAAATATTTTTTTTCACACAATATATTAGGTGGAGAATGCGTGAAAAGTCACAATAAAAGGTTATTATTATTGATTATTATGATGACTTAAAAACAATAAAGATATAACAGGAATAGATTAATAAGAAACAGAAAACAGAACCATTTTAATGTAGTATAATATAGTTTATTCGTCTATATAGTCTATAAAGATTAAAATGTCGTCAAGAAATTATCCAGATGGAGTAATATGACCTCGATACCTTTTCCAGCTGAGGTACCATACACGTAACATGGCATTGATAACTCAGCAGGCTCCATCAGTTCGTCTGCTTACTAATAACTATGCAGTTACAACAGAAGCGTACATGAGAATATATGTATTTCCCCTACGACAGCCTTAGACTAAAATAATTTTTCAAGTTTTATAACCCGGATTCTATTATAATTAAAGATGTGGTCATTGAAAATAAAACTATTTAGGAAGGTAAAAGCAACAACATGAAACTTATTTGCACGCATTTGCATTAGAAAACACGAAATCTTAAGAAAAAATCAAAAGTCAAAACGTCAACGGCCTATGACAAAATTGACAATTATAAGTGACTTGTGCAAAAAGTATTTACTGTAATACTGAAATCGATTAATGGCCCGTTTCAATAACCTATCTACTAATAACTATTTGTTAGGAACGTCAAATTTGTATCGCAAAAAACCGTCAAATGATTGAATAACGACGTTATTAACAAATAGTTAAAAAAGATAGTTTTTTGAAATGGGGCGTAAATAAATGGACGATCACGAAACCTAAACATCTTTTTGTATTTTTCTGGGCTCCCAGATTGAGAATTGAGCTGATTTTTTATATTGGCGCAATATTTTATATTAGAGCAATATTGGCCTTAACTACCCTAATTATTTAAAATTAGATAATAGTTTTTACAATTAAATAACAATAACAAACGCCTGATAGTGTTACTCGACTTAAAAAGGCATTTGATACTGTTTCTGTGCCCATCCTTGTTAAAAAACTAGAGGCGATTGGTATAAATAAATGGACGATCACGAAACCTAAACATCTTTTTGTATTTTTCTCGGCTCCCAGATTGAGAATTGAGCTGATTGTTTTATATTGGCGCAATATTTTATATAAGACCAATATTGGTCTTAACTTCCCTAATTATTTAAAATTAGATAACAGTTTTTACAATTAGATAACAATAACAAACGCCTGATAGTGTTCCTCGACTTAAAAAGGCATTTGATACTGTTTCTGTGCCCATCCTTGTTAAAAAACTAGAGGCGATTGGTATAAGGGGTACTAGTCTAAAACTGCTCTCAAATTAAGACCGTAAATAAATGGTAAAAATAGATAACTATGTAAGTAATGAGGCTAGTATCACTTATGGTGTCCCACAGGGCAGTGTTTTAGGACCTACCCTCATCCTAATAAGTTAGTTCTTTAACTAATATGACTCTTGGGAACGGACAAATTAAATCATATGCTATCCGCATATGATTAGATATCTTAGATATATTAGATAGATAACACACTAAAAAAACCTAAATCTAACCTCTCCCTAGCCATACATGAATGTAGACAAACAAAGGCATGATGCATATGTTCCTGCAGTAGAGTTACGAGTTTATTATTAGTAATATCTTGAAGTTATGCTAGATCAGGCTCTACGGTGGAACTCTCATATCGAAGATTTATTACCCCATTAGTATTCACCTACTCTTAATAAAGTTGTTATTTCTTAGTACGTACTTTAGAATAAGATACTTTTACCAGATATTAATATTTCCAACAACCGAGTTGCTTTTTTTTTCCATAATTCCATACCTTGCTCTTGGGAATTAAGTATCAGTTAATCTTTTTCAGCTCAAGAAGTTTATGAGCTACCGGAGCTGTATCAGATCGATGATTATGACCGCTGTCTTTCCCGGCCCGGAGCTCTGTACTGTGTGGGCACATTTCGTTTGACTGCGGACCGGCAGGCGACGTCCTACCACTACTACCGCATGATCGAGGTAATTATAGATAATACAAGTTCTAAACTGCCGGAGCTGTGTCAGATCGATGATTATGACCGCTGTCTCTCCCGGCCCGGAGCTTTGTACATTTTTTGTTAGAAGTCCATTAATCCGCTACTGTCAGGTTCAAAGCTTTTTCCAGGTAGTTCTTTCTAATGTTATATTTTTAATCTAAAGACTAATAATAATATTGGTTTGGGATTACAGGAGTACTCATTACTAAAATTGGTTACAGGAGTACTCGTCCAATCCCCTCCACTTCAACCGGCGGCTGTTGCACCGTGCCTACTGCGTCACCAGCCGTTGCACCGCCACTGGCTCCAACTCTTCTGAACGCTTCCTGAACTGCGTGAGGGAACATGAGAAGCAGCTCGGAATGCACATATCACTAGAGTCCCACAAGTGCGACATCAATTCCACTCATTTGGTGTCGACGAAGGAGAATTATGACGAAATATTGCTTTGGGTCGTTGGAGTATTTCTCCTCCTAAATTTTCTGGGAACTGTTTATGATACCTTTGTCAATTTTAATAAAAGTAAGTTTTGTTTATTAAAATATCTTTGGATGCACGCGCCGCTGGACGCGAGACCGCGGCCCGAGACCGAAATAGGATTGCGAAGCCAGTGTGACACAACCCAATCTACCTTCAAGGGCAAAACTACCTATGTGACTACGTGTTATAACATTTTGATTATTAATTAGTTATCGTTATTTAAATAAATAATTCGTCAAACTTGTGAACCTGGCTATCATTGCGAGTCAAATGCGAGTCGGACTCGCGCATGAATGGTTCCGTACAAATGGCAAAAGAATCACGTTTGTTGTATTGGAGCCCCCTTAAATACTTATTGTATTCTGTTTTTACTATTTGTTGTTTTAGCGGCAACAGAAATACATCATCTGTGAAAATTTTAACTGTCTAGCTATCACGGTTAAGGAGATACAGCCTGGTGGTATAGGGACATACAGACGGACGGTCAGCGAAGTCTAAGTAATAGGATCCCGTTTTCACCCTTTGGGTACGAAAAAGAATTACGATGTTGTCAATAATATCTTTATTGTTTCGACGAGCGACGCGGAGCTTGCAATGAAACATGTATCTTTTTGTGTAGTGAATAAAAATACATTTTGAATCACTGTCTTAATTATTTAGGTACTTCTTGTCAATAATATAATATTTAACATTATTATTTTACAGAGAATAAATTTCTCTTGTCTTGGTCTGTACCATATAATTGGGAGCGACTAACCAGAACACAAGAAGGGCAGGAGGGCTCGTCCTCACCGCTGTTACTTATTCAAGGAACGAGGTGGGCTTCTTTTGGTTTCTCATATCCGTTTGAAATTCTTATTATTTGCAAACATTTTGCAAATATTTTAATCAAAATGTATAATCTGTTCTTTTGGACGGGTTATAATAACGATAAAATTAATCGAATGGAATTATTCAATAAGCGACTATAAAAAAATAAAGACCGACTTTATAATTTCAGGTTTCTTATGATGGTGATAATTATTAGCAGCCATGTGCTAACAATATCACACCAACTATTCCTCAACAATCCACACGATTTGGAAAAAGTAAGACGAGTATACATTTAAATATTTTGATAGTACATAATAGTATTATGTACACACACACAGTTAGTACAGCTAAACTATGATCATATTATTTGCAGGTATACAACATCCCAATAATGATGATTTTTAGAAACGGATCCAATTTCGTGCAAATGTTTGTGATGATATCAAACTTTCTGTTTACCTACACCTTGATTCAGATTTCAAAACACAGAAAAATAGGGTTCCTGCAGCTCCCAATATTCATAGCCCATAGAATAATACGGTAAGTATACAAATAATTTTATGTGATCAGCAAAGGTTACGGAGGCTAACCATCACGCGAATTCGCTTGTCTTGACGATCTATTTATAATTCGATTTTGCCCACGGCGCATGAATTGTTTTCACGCTTGTACGGAGGGGAACATTTCTCTAAACTCGACTTGTCCATGACGTACAATCAGTTCCTACTCGATAAGGATAGTCAGAAGGTAACGTGCATCAATACGCACCGCGGGTTCTTCAAATATACTCGTATGTCCTTCAGCTTGACTAGCTCGCGAAAAGTCATGTTGCTAAGCAACGTGAATAAACAGTCTGAAAAATTGCATGCTGTGTTATTATTCCTCTCAGCCAAAGATTTCAAAAATCAAGATAAGCTATGACGTACATTTGACAGAACAAACCTTCGTACATTAAAAAGTTACGCCATCTTGGTTTTCACCATACTTCAAATGTCAAAATGGCCCAAAAATCTTAAAAGTGGGGCGATTTAACTGGAGACACTTTTTGCTTCAGCATGCTTCGTCTATAATATATACGTCTATGCTCTTAGCATAAATTAGAGCATATTTAACAACTTGCCTCACTTCGGATCGCGGGTGTTTGTGCACAAATCAAAGTCTACGCTCTACGTGGGCAGCTCAACAAGATACTCGTCTACATTGGCATTTATGGAACTTGTCCAACGTGTGGACATTAGTGCTTGCCTTGTACCTTTTTGCCGACGATTGCATTGGCCTACACTGGGCCAACACATATAACGGACTTTAAGGACATGCTCTAAATTCTAATAGATTCGGATGGTTCGCAGGCTACTGCCAGTGCATATGCTAGTGGTGGGGTTCGCGACCACGTGGTGGCGCTACACCGGCGACGGGCCGCTGTGGCCGAGCCTGGTGATCCAGGAGAGCGACATCTGCCGTCGCAAGTTTTTCCCGCACGCCTTCTTCCTGCATAACCTCGTCGACAACGATGAGCACTGTTTGGTACAGACCTGGTAAGGTTATTTAAAACTATTTTAATAAATGCCATTATTTAAGTAAAACACAGTACGTTGCTACTCCCTTAATTCAGGTTCCTGGCTGTGGACATGCAACTGTTCATCGTGGCCAGCCTGGTACTGATCACGCTAATGAAAACGGGAAGGAAGCCTTTCCCAGTTCTGTCCGGTTTGTTTGTATTATCTGTCGTTATGAACGGATGCCTGGCGTACTATTTTGGTTGGAGCCCACCTCTGCATATAGTGAACCCAGAGTAAGTGTACCTTTAAAAATATTTTTATGAAGAACTAGCTTTTTCCCGCGGCTTCGCCCACGTAAATACAGTATCCCAAGGGAACTCTGTACTTTTTCGGGATTAAAAGTAGCCTATGTGCTAATTTAAAGTGTAAACTACTAATATACCAAATTTCATCAAAATCCGTTCAGCATGTTCCGTGAGCAGTTCAGCAGTAGGTATTTATATTTTATGTTTTTATTTTTTTATTTAGGCACATCAACAACATAAACACATACAATTTAATTAACTCAGGTATAAATAAGGAATAGTGTTTAAATCACTTATAGATATGCCTACATTTTAGATAAATTAATTTATAATACATAATCTGAATAAAATCGTTATCAGATTCGATAACAATCTAATTTCAGATATGTAATATTAGTTTTATACATTACTTTACAGTAAATACTACAATTATAACTAAATTTAACTTAGAATTAACCTAAAGTCAGCTAGTTAAAATATATTTTAAAAATATATAAAACTAATATTACATATCTGAAATTAAAAACATTGAAGTCACTAAAATTTAAAAAAATATAGGGAGAGTACAGTCAAATTTGTTAATCTTACTTTATATTAATGACATTCCAATAAAGACTAATTATAAATTGACATTATTTGCAGACGACATAACAATCTTAATTAAATATCAGGTATTTACCTATGAAATTGCCGTTTTGTATGAAAAAATTTAAACGAATTTTTTTCATCTATTTTTTATTTGTATTAATCGAAGTAATCACCCATGCAATCAATGCATCTTTGCCAACGCAGTGGCAGTTTATTGATGCCCTTCTTAAAGAAATCAGCTGGACGGGAGGCAACAAATTCTTCAAAGGCATTTTGTACTGAATCTCGGGTATTGAATTTTTTTCCCGCCAAGAAGTTATCCAAATTCTGGAAAAAGTAGTAGTCTGTAGGCGCAAGGTCTGGTGAGTAGGGCGGATGACAGAGAGCTGCCAACCTCAGTTTTTGCAACTTGGAGACCGTCTGCTGTGCAGTATGAGGTCGCGCGTTCTCGTGCAGGAGCAGCGGAGACGAGCGATTAACCAATGCTGGTTGGAGATGTGCCAGCTTCTCCATCTTTGTGTTCAGTTCTTCACAGTACACATCTGCAGTAATGCTCACCCCGTTTGGTAAGAAGCTGTGATGAATCACACTGGCGCTAGACCACCAAACAGTGACCATCACTTTTCTAGGGGTAAGTTTTCGTTTAAGGCATTGTTTAGGTGCTGAACCAGTATCCAACCAACTTGCTGAGCGCTTGCGGTTATCAAACAGAATCCATTTTTCATCGCAGGTGACAATGCGGTTCAAAATTTCTTCATTTGTGTAGATACACAACAGACGTGCCTTGCACTGCTCAACAGATGTTGAGCAGTGCAAGGCACGTCTCGACGCGTACTTCGCGCTGGCGATCATAAGTTCGTGGGGTACCCTTTTGTCAAGCTTTTTTACCTTGCTAATTTGAAGCAAATGGACCAATATTGTTTTGACGCTAACGTCGAAAGCTGCTGCTAATTCAGCCGTAGATTGTGTATCATCAGCTTCCACAATCGCCTTTAATTCGTCATGCGGAAGCGAGCAAACCAATAACAGGTGGTGCATTGGTTTGTAGTGTTTGTAGCGGGCTACGACCTCTTGATTTGTATGTCCTTCTTGCGCTTGTGTGGTGATGATAATAATATATCAATAATTCTTATATTCTCCTTTAT
This sequence comes from Phengaris arion, assembly GCA_963565745.1. Taxonomy (NCBI): domain Eukaryota; kingdom Metazoa; phylum Arthropoda; class Insecta; order Lepidoptera; family Lycaenidae; genus Phengaris; species Phengaris arion. The sequence continues at coordinate 27,617,195 of OY751433.1, forward strand.
TGGTGCTTAACACAGATACGTATTACATATGAGATATCTCTAACACACTTACGTCTACAGTCTACACTGAGAATAGACTTTTACTTATATGAAATATTACTAAGTAATTAATAGGCTTTACTCGTGACATCCATATTGTTAGTGCTGCCAAAAAACAAATCCTTCACCTTTTTTTTATGGTATAAAAAGAAGGTGGAAGATTTGTTTTTTGATTTGTATATTTTAAATTTCTTTTTCGAGGTCTAATGTGTCCTATATATTCCTCCCCTATTCCTCCTATACACAACACCATTTGGATCCATAACATAATAAGATCTACCACATCCTAATTTCTCTTAATTATTCCCGGATACCAAAAGGATTTAGGATTTTTTTTGAAGTAGATGTCATCTCCAGGCTGAAATTCATAAGATGTTTGCTTCGCATTCCTGTCAAAATAAAAAGACATTTTGGGTTCAAAATACTCGACGAAAACTTCTTGGAATGTAGCAGTGCTTAGGTCCAAATGCAGGACCCTTTTCTCCCATGGAATGCAACATGATGTAATTTTCTTTTGTCTCCCTTTTTCTCCATCCCCGACGCCAGTAGGAATATCTCGAATAAACTGCGTCCATTTCTTGAAATTTTCAGCATTATTGTTGATAATTTCTGTAGAAATTTCAAGCTTCTGCACTCCGTTTCCTGCCATTGTTAAGTTCCCACACTCAGATTGTCTCGAAGCTTCCGGAGTTTTCGATGTACCCTCTTTTGCGTTCATAATTTTTGTTTTCTTGAAAACTTTTTCACTTCTGACACCATGTAACGGGCTACGACCTCTTGATTTTTATGTCATTCTTGCGCTTGTGTGGTGATGATAATAATACAGCATCAATTTTTATATTCTCCTTTATTGGTGCTTAACACAGATACGTATTACTGAGACATATCTCTAACACAATTACGTCTACACTGAGAATAGCCTTTTACTTATATGAAATATTACTAAGTAATTAATAGGCTTTACTCGTGACATCTGTCAACATGACATTGACATTTGACAACACGCAACAGTGTTAGCTCCGTAAACGTCGTTGATGTTGCGTGCCGCTTGTGCCGCGTTGCTGCCACGACGGTACTCATATTTCATAAATACTCGAATTTTTAACGTATCCATGATGACGAAAACGATTGTAATGCGATGAAAATGTAACACTAATCAATAAACAAATGCCTACTTGTGGAAAAAGATTTCCATGTTTTTAAAATAAAATTAATTTGAAATTATAATTCTTAGCCGAACAAAAATTATTTGGATTTGAAATGGCCAATACTGCAGAACGTCAATTTCATAGGTAAAGACCTATTATAAAAAAAAAACAGACGTCAATAAATCGAAACTAACATCAATTTAATACTTGAACATTTATATGTTCAATGGCTTACATCTAATAATCTGAAAATCAATCTTAATAAAACTAGATATATACAATTTAGAAACTACAATAAAAAAATCTTTACAACTTAAATTAGGATATAAATATGAAATTATAGATCAAGCAGATGAGAACTTACTTTTAGGAATACAAATTGATAAATATTGTAGCTGACATGCACACATAGAAAAATATGTTCTAAACTAAACAGATTCGTATTTGTCTTAGGTAGATTAGCGTGGACAGTAAGTGTTCAGTCAGTCCTGCGCCATGGACTCGTAATTTGGGGAAATCCCACACACATAGATAAAGCATTTTTTGTACAAAAAAAATGTATCCATGCCATAGCTAAAGTTTCACCAATTGTGTAAACATATATTTTAACAATATAATATATTGACTTTAACAAGTATGTACATTTTGGAAATTTTTAAATTTGTAATTGATAACAATCACATTTTCAATCAATTAGTTGTATTTTGTATACCTACAAAATATTTTAGAAATTCAAATAGACAAAACACCAAAAACAACTTTATTCTTAAATAATGCATATACAATGTGTGTAAAAATTTATAACAAGGTGCCTGCGTATATAACATTACTATAAAAAAACACTCCATAAGATAATTAAAAAAAAAATGTTAATAGAAAAATCTTACTTTAATGCTAAAGAATATTTAAATGACTAATATGCGGTGACATTAAGTATTTTGTATGACATGATTTTGCTGAATTCGCATATATGAAATTTGTCTGAATAAGTATATTATAATTCCTGAAATTGTTGAAATCATTTAAATAAAAATTATATTTTAACATTTTATCATAAAGATTTATATCTTTGGACTTATTTATGCACTTTTTAACATTTTCATTATTTTTATGCCATTTATCATTATTATTTATAGTGATAACGTCTCAACGTTATATTCTTTGGAATATAATGTCAATTTTAAATTCATATAAATTGATTCCAGAGATAGTATAAATACATTTAAGTTGTTAAATATTAAAAATACTGCCGATCTCTGGGGTATGTCTAACAGAATTATCAAATCAATAATTGACATTGTAGCTCCTTACCTAGCCATAATAATCAACAATTGTATAAAAAGTTTCCTGACTTAATGAAGCATAGTAAGGTTATGCCTTTTTTAGTAAGGTTATGCCTCTTTTTAACTGCTGGAAATAAGTCTGACCCAGCAAATTATAGATCGATATCGATACTACCGACTATTAGTAACAAAATTAAAAAAATCATCTTAAATCAACGAACAGTACACTTTAATACAAATAATTTATTGCATGCTACACAATTCGGTTTTACTAAAGGTCGTTCTACTACAAAAGCAGGTAACGAGCATCTTTGTAGTATATTCGAGGCTTGGGAGCAAGCGCAGGATGCATTAGGGGTTTTTGAGACCTTTCCAAAGCATTTGATTGTGTAGACCATGCTACACTAGTCAGAAAATTACACCACTATGGCATAAAGGCTCAGCTCTTAATCTTTTGAGTTCTTATCTTAAAAATAGAACTCAAAGGGTAGAGGTTAATATTAAAAAGTCCACTGGGACTAAAATAGAATTAGTTGTACCACAGGGATCTATTTTAGGTCCATTTCTTTTTCTTATCTACATAAATGACTTACCTTATCTAGTTCGAGATAATACTACTTACCCGGTTCTTCTCGGCGGGTTAGGGTTAAACCGGTGGTAGCTTTTTCTGGTCACTTTCCGAAAAAAGCTTGTTAAGTTTCATTAGGAAATTAAAAGAAATCATTTCATTTCAAATACATATTCATATCAATTCAGTGGAATTTATTATCTTATACATATTATTAGATCATTTCAGATCATACATGTAGAACAAATATTTATTGACATTTTCTAACATAAAAATTAAGTTTTGACTAATTAATGATAATAATAATAAATTTTTTATGGTTAAAATATAGTATAAGTAATATTAAACTAATTATGAACATGTTAATATAAGTGTATAGACGTCGTTAATACGACAAAATAATATGCGGTCTACTATAAATAATTGTAACACGTATTGAAACCATATTTTTACCAAATAAACATCATTTCATTTCAGAAATAAAATATATGTCAATAAAATACTAATTGGGTAAAATGTCATAAGAATTATTTACATACAAGATTCAAGAATTATTAATTCTCAATATAAAAAGTTTTTAATTTAAATACGAATTATTAAATAAATTGTATTGCTCTGAACGATCATAATATAATAACAATTAGGTAATAAAAAATAATAAAGTATGAAAAAATGAAAAAAATTAAAATGTCACTGAGTTAGAAATTATATTTAAAGCGGTAAAAAAGCAAGTTTATGAAAGGGTGACACATATTTATTCTTCCATCATTAATATTCATCCATCCATCCTTACAAACTTTCACATTTATAATAGTACTAAGGCGAGTCAATAAGTCCGTGACTTTTTGAATTTCTAACCTCCTTACTGAAAAAGCAACACTACTCCTGTCAACAGGCATCTGTCAGTTGATTCCTATCAAAATTTGAACTTGCTGCGTCAGTTAGTTTGTGTTTTACAGCTATCTTTATCAGACTATCCAGTAACTTAAGGAAACAATGGAAAAAAGTGAATTTCGTGTGCTTATTAAGCATTATTTTTTGCGAAAAAAAACCATTACCGAGACCAAGGCTAAGCTTGATAAATACTATGGGGACTCTGCACCATCGATTTCAATGGTAAAATAGTGGTTCACTGAATTTCGTTGTGGCCGTACAAGCACTGAAGATGCCGAACGTCCTGGACGCCCAGTTGAGGTCTCTACACCCGAAACAATCGAAAAAATTCACGATATGGTGTTGGCCGACCGAAGATTGAAAGTGCAAGAGATTGTGGAAGCCATAGGCATCTCGCATGGCTCAGTGGTTTCAATTTTGAATGATCACTTGGGCATGAGAAAGCTTTCCGCAAGATGGGTGCCGCGTTTGCTCACAGTCGACCACAAACGCAATCGTGTAACAACTTCACAGGAAGGTTTGGCGTTGTTTAATCACAATATGGAGGAGTTTTTGCGCCGTTTTGTAACCGTGGACGAAACATGGATCCATCACAACACACCAGAGACCAAACAACAGTCAAAACAGTTTTTGGGATGCACGTGGGATAATCCCCATTGACTATCTTCAAAAGGGAAGAACAATTAATGGGGAATATTATGCCAACTTATTGGACCGCTTCAATGAGGATTTGAAAAAAAACCGACCTCATTTGGCCAAGAAAAAAGTTCTTTTTCACCAAGACAATGCAAGGGTGCACACATGTGCAGTTGCCATGGCAAAAATCCATGAATTGGGCTATGAATTGCTCCCACATCCACCCTATTCTCCAGATTTGGCTCCGAGTGACTACTCTTGTTCCCAAACCTGAAAAAATGGCTCGGTGGAAAAAGATTTGACTCCAATGATGAAGTCATCTCGCAAACAAAGGCCTATTTTGAGGACCTCGACAAATCATATTTTTTGGAAGGAAGGAATAAAAAAATTTGAGAAGCGTTGGACAAAGTGTATAGAGCTCAAGGGGGACTACGTTGAAAAATAAAATAATTTATTTATCAAAAAATCTGTGTTTTATTCCAAAAGTCACGGACTTATTGACCCACCCTCGTAGTAGTAGCAGGATAATAGAATCATTTTAGCTTCATCTTTGTTTGTTCATAACATGTCGGCCACGAGCAGAAAACATTGCCTTATCATAGTCACAAGACAAGAACATTGTGACTTTAAAATAATTTAAACTATCGATCAAATATTTTCTCTACTTCCTTTGATTAGGGCCAAATTGAGGAGGTGGTCTATTCAATTGGGAATTTTTATTCGAATATTTTATTTCAGAGGCTTCCGAAATTTCTTCCGTGGTTCAAGAACTTTGCGAAATTTCTACATATCACCGTGGGGCAGCCTGCCTGCCTGCTTCCTTGGAATCATGACGGGATACGTGTACGAGGAGATACGGGAGCGTAGACTGAACTTTAATAACAATAAGGTAGGGAACCTACCTGTAGTGTAAAATGACATAATCTTCTTTATATACTCTATGATCTAGTATTCTAGACGAATATACCGATTTCCAAAGTAAAAATACAAAAAAAAAATGAAATAAATCTTATTTTCTAAATAATTCCCCTTTTAAATTCGGCTAAATTTTTAACTATTTCTCTACTCAATCTTCTTAATTTTGAAGTCTACCTAATACCTTGGTGCAAAATCTTATTTTTTGGTATCATATGCTTGTGTTACGTCAGAAAAAGTCAAAATCACTATGTGTCCATATAGATTTCGAGGAGTTCCCTCTATTCCTCAGGATCCCATCATCTGATCTGACTGTTATATGTTTGCTGATGACACAACCTTGTTAATTAAATCTAACAAAATCAAAATTGATGCTGAAATACAATGTGAAGTTGACAATATTACAAAATGGCTTAATCTAAACTATTTAGATATTAATATCAATAAAACTAATATAATTAAATTTGACAATTTAACTTATACTTATGACATAAACTTAAATAACGGTAAAAACTCAATTAAAAGCGTGACCTCAGCGTCGTTCTTGGGTATTATACTGGACAAAAAGTTAAAATGGAAAGATTATATCACAAAATTATGTAATAAATTAAACAGTTACGTCTTTGCCCTAAGGAGAATAAGGTATACCGTATCACAAGACGCAGCTCTTACAGCATACCACGGATATGTATTGTCTATCTTTAGATACGGACTTGTTATATGGGGGAACTCACCGGAAATTAACAATGCTTTTCTCATACAAAAAAAATGTATACGGGCGTTAGCAAACGCGGAATACCTAGCTCCCTGTAAGCCGCTATTTAAGAAATTTCACATCCTTCCATTAGCGTGTCAGTATATATTTGAGACATGTATATTTGTAAAAAACCATAGCCATATGTTTAAGACACATACGACTACAACTAGGTATGAAAGCAGGGATAGCAATAAGCTTTGTGTGCCTCGTCAGAAAAAACAAATATACAGCGATAACAGCTATTGTATGTCGATAAAAATTTTCAACATGTTGCCTAAAGACATTAGAGAAATCTCTGTATTTATCAATTTAAAAGAATATTATTAAAGTGGTTGCTGGACAAATGCTTTTATAGTAATAAGGAATATTTTGAATATTTAAATAATGTAAAAAAAATTGACATTAAATAAAAAATGTACCTATGTATTAAATTGAATAACTGAATTGTATTAGTTGACATTACCATAATAATTGTGCTTATTGTTTTAATTAATAATTAATTTATTTTGATGTGACCTTTAAATGCCTATTATCAATATAAGTCACTCTGAATTGAATATGTTACTTTTAAATGATTTAAAATAATTTATATATTATGCATTAAAAGAAATCAATAATCTGAATATTTCCACACCTCTAAGAAGTAGAAATTGTGAAACTAATTAAACTTAAGAACACTGTACACCAAATTCTCGGGAATAAAGAATATTATTATTATTATTATTATTATTATCAGATTTCCACTTTAGTGACTAAAAGACCAATTTCGAATTATACCTTTTACAACCACAAAATAATTTTGAAAATCAGTCGAACAAAAATATACTGCCATTTATTGAAAATTTTAACAGGTGGAGATTTTTTAAAATATTAAGCTAATGTTTAATATACCTTGTCCTTAGTATTTATTATACGTATATGACATAAACTCTACTTTTGCAGCTGTTTTCAAGTTGAAAACCGATCAAAGAATAAAATAGTCTGTTGAAATTTTCAACAGATGGCAGATTTTTTCAATTTTAAGCTAATTTGTCCTTTGTATAAAAAGTATGTCGTCTATGATATAAGCTCTTCTTTTGCAGCTGTTCATGTGGCTGTCCCACATGTCTCTGCCGCTGTCGCTCTCGTGGGTGCTGGCGGGCGGGTGGGTGTTCGAGCAGCAGAACTCGTTGTTCAGCGCCCTATACCTTGCGGTGGAGAGGCCAATCCTCTGCGTTCTCCTCTGCGTCCTCTTCGTAGGAATGGTCACCAACGCTGATCGTATGTACACCTTCTTCCATGATTATAACATTTCTGTAACTGCTATTTATTTCTGCTTCTCAAACCTTCACAAAACCTGTGTCGTTTGTATGGGAATAGAGAGTGAGAGGGAACTCCCTTTGGGAGTTTCCGACCGAGCGAGATGGTATGTTAGGCCAGGTCGAAGCCCACTTGTATACATTTCGGATGCTGTATATATAGACGCCGAGCTGTGACACTAATTGGTCTGCCATATCATACAACCTCCCTGAAGACCGGAGGCCGAATCTTGAGTCTTCTGCTTGAGTCGCCAGTGCCAGAGTCCCAGTAAGTCGGGGCTCCATGGGTGACTCGGAATTCTGCCGTGCGAGGCCAATGCTACGTGCTGATCAGGAGAGCTGTGCTCTGCTTACTGACCAGTCGTAGTGAGAGTGCCCGTTGAAGACGATGAGGATTCGACCAGGCTGCGATGCGTTGCGACTTGCGGCTGGTGGTCGAGGTGTTCGATGAGGCTGAAGCTGGCTGGCGTGGTGCGGAGGGACGCGGGGAGTGATGATGATGATGTCCAGAAGGAAGCGTGTTCTGTCGAGGGTCACCATAGCGGCGGCCCCAAAGGGAGATCTCCGACCGAGCGAGATGGCATGGTCGGTCAGGCCGAAGCCCACTTGTATGCATTTCATGTATGTGATTCAGGACCGTGGCTCTAATTACTCCGCCGAATTAGTTTATTTGGAATATTATTTTATAATTTAAATAGAAATACGTTATTATGATAATTTTGTTCTGGTGATTGCAAACTGTAAGCTTTTTATTGCTTAGCACATATTTGTGAACAATAATTATTATTTAACTGTACAGTTGTGGTTACAATGTATTATAAGGGTTTAACAGAAATTTTTCTTGAAAACGTGTTGAAATTAAAAGGGGAATTATTTACAAAATAAGTTTTATTTCATACTTTTTTGTGCATATTTACTTTGGAAGTCGGTTTAATTTTTTGTTTCAAAATAATAATATTTTTTCCTTTTTTAGTGATATTTGTTAAATTATCATTAACACATTTTAAGAACGTTAAAAATAAACGATCAAATGTATAATTGAATACGCGCCAAGCTTCCATTAGGTATTGTATATAGGATAATGATGATAATTACTGTAAGTTACATAATGGCATATGCTTGCAGTTCTTTAAACAATGTCGAAATTTCTAAACGCGTCTCTTTAAAGACTGAGAAATTCTGTTCAGTGCTTTTGGATCCAGGTATCCCTTGGTGCAAAATCTTACTTTTTGGTAGCATATGTTTGGGTTATAGCTTGTAGCTAGTAATGGGCTATATAAATTTCAAGGAGTGTCCTCGATTCCTCATGGATGCCATCATCAGGTCACCGCTTTCGTGACAATGAGACCAATTTCGGATTATACCTAATACATCAAAAAAAAAAGTTTTGAAATATTATGTGAAGTACCTATTATATCATCATTATGTCATGATTTATGGTGTGTTGATGGTGGTGATGATGATGATTACTTTAATTGATATAGTGGCTTATGCTTGCAGTTCTTTAAGCAACGCCGAAATTCCCAAACATATATCTATAAGGAGTCAGGAGTTCTGTTCATTACTTTTGAATCCAGGGTATACCTTGGTGCAAAATCTTACTTTTTGGTAGCATATGCTTGGGTTACTTCAGAAAATGTCAAAATCACTATATATTTTCATATAAAATTTGAGGAGTTCCCTCTATTCCTCATGGATCCCATCATCAAGTTACCACTTTTGTGAAAAATGGACCAATTTCGAAGTTTTCGAAGTTCGAACCCTTTACATCAAAAAAATAATTTTGAAAATCGGTCAACAGACGGCGGAGTTCTCGTTGAACATACAAAAAAAATACATACAGCCGATCGTATAATCGCCTCCTTTTATGGAAGTCGGTAAAAAAACAGTTTTTACTACAGAATATTTTAGTTAATTCTTGTTGGAGTACATACCACAGGGTTGGAGTACATATACAGAGAAAGTGATATGCAAAGAGTGATAATACTAAATCTGTGGAATATTTATACTATAATAAAATGTACAGATACACGTTTCAAAATTTCAATTTCTTCGCAACTGTAGAAGTTAAATATTTTTAATAATAATTTTATTTTGTAAAGCTTATCAGGTTTCTGAAAGTAATAGAAATCTGATAAAATTGTCAGTAAAAAGTTTTTTAATTTCAAATCTATAACTTCTGGACTAACGTGGATCTGTTATTTTTTCTTTTATAAGTATGACCAAATCCTACGTTTTTATTTTGGAGGTTTCGAATTTCCTAAATAATTGTACAACAATGGAACAAAAAAATCGGTTGTCTGTAAAGTCGGTTTACTGACGATAGTTGAACGTAACAACGCCTCAGAGAGAGGTAACGCCGCATAGCGAGGTAACGCCGCATAAGTCATGTTTTTTCGTGCGTGCTGCCGGCTCCATCGAATTATAAGACGTTGTCACGTCAAAAAAGTTTTCTGTGTCCCCGGGTCATGGATGTGTATAATGTAATTAAAATCCCAAATATAATATGTAAGGTATAATAGCATAAAATATACTTCACCTTGTCTGGTCCCCGTAACACAAGTTCTACATAATTTACTTAGCACAGAATGACGTGGTGTGAAGCGTCCATATATAGATACATATTATATTAAATCTTAACCAAGTACTTTGTGTTCGCTATGGAATTTTACTGTAATAACCGTTTTCTAATATTGTGGCCATTCCACTTACCAAGGTTAAGGTATTCTGAATTTAAATTATGATAATATTATTAATATTATGTACTCTCATTAATTTAATTTTTGAATGATTTTCCATAACGGAAAAAAATAAAATACACAATTTTGCAATTTATACATTTTGTACCAAGCTAATCTACATAATTTTAAAATTATCCCACCAAAAACTTATTCATGTTAAAATATTTGCCAAGACGATACCATTTGACTCGCACTGTCAAAAAGTTATCAGATCTCATGAAAACCAAGCTTCTGACTCTACACGCCCTTACTCTACAAGCCTAACTTCACAAACTCTACACCTTAGTCAAGATGTGGCTTGGCCGTTTAGTTTCTACAAGAGTAGGTAGTTTAGCAGAAAAACCGGTCAGTGAATTTTTCACCTTACCTTGTCTTGGCGAATATTTTAACATGAATATGTTTTAGTGGGATTTAATTTATTTTTATAAGTTGTTACGACAATTTTCGTAAATCGCCAGTCAATGTCAAATACGTGTGGCTCAGGCCTCATCTCGTTGCTATATAAGTTGCTTATTTTTGGCGTCTCCATCAATCGGTCGCATATTGTAAACACTGTAAAATACTAAAATTAATCTTATATGGGTATTTTTTATACCAGTTTCCGATTTTCAACCGACTTCCAAAATACAGGAGGAGGTTATCAAATCATGTGTATGTTTTTTTGTATGTATGTTACACAATTACTCCGTCGTTTGTGGACTGATTGTCGAAATTCTTTTTTTATTTTAAAGAATTGACTCCCAAGTTGGTCCCATCATCACCAAAATCATCTTCACAACAGTTCTTTATGCAATTCCAAAATTTCCAAATGTGTATCATTAAAGACTGACAAGTTCCATTCAGTGCTTTTAGAACCAGGGTATACCTTGACATAATGTCACTTTCTGGTAACATATGCTTAGGTTACCTAAAAATGAAATTGTCTACAGAAATTATGTAATAGTTGACACACAATATATATTGATGATGATGATGTGACTAGCGACTGTTCAAAGGTGTAAAAGATATTGGTGTAAAAGACTAAGAGAAGTACCTATTTCATCATATGATTATGTATGGTGTGATGGTGGTGGTGATGATGATTATTTAATAGTGACATATGCTTGCAGTTCTTTAAACAATGCAGAAATTTCCAAACGTATGTCTTTGATTACTGAGGAGTTTTGTTCAGTCTTTTTGGATCCAGGGTATACCTTGGCAGAACATTTCACTTTTTGGTAGCTGTGAAAGTTCAAAGAATCGATATCGGTGTTATTAATAGACTATGAGAAATACCTATATCAACATAATATGTTGGTGGCTGTGATGATGATTGTTTAATAGTGACATATGCTTGCAGTTTTATCAATAGAATTTTTTTATATGTATATGTAAAATAATTTTTAAGAATGTTACTGATTTTACTTTGGAACTCGGTTTATATATTTTTTTTATATTTATTTATTTAATTCTTTTTAGTGATATTATAATATTATTAACTGGGACACCGAGCTTTGCTCAGAGTTTTAGTAGGACGATAAAATATTTAAAATTAAATAAAATTATAAGAGAAAGGAATTAGAAAGAATCACAAAAATATGAAAATGGCCGGGATTCGAACCCGAGACCAATTCGTAAGCAACGCACAAATTTTCATTCAACATTCTACTATCTGTTGCATAATAAAGTAGTAATAAAAAGTAGAAATGTCAATGTATTATTGACAGATGTCACAAGCAAAGTCTATCTAGTTAGATTATTTTAGTTAGCCAAAAGGCTATGTATAGTGTAGACGTATCTGTGTTAGGCATCTCTCATGTAATACGGATCTGTGTTAAACATCTCACTTATATCTATTAATTTTCCATAAGGCACAAATACAGACATCAGATCAGATAATTAATAAGATGATACAATTTGCACTAATCTAAGTAAACCTGACATCCAATTATATGTGTGCACAACATTTTTAATTTACAAAGAGAACCAGTAAACAAAAATAACATATGTTTAGTTTATACAGAACCAGCCTAAAGAAATAGCTTATGTTCACATTATATACATGGACACCTTATCAAAACACTTTTAAAGATGATGATACATTTACATATTACATATTTATCAAAGTAACCCAACATCCAATAATACATTATATGCACAACTTCTACTTTTACTTGACTTTACAACAGAACCATCAAACAATATAAATTAAGTTCAAACTATTAAACAGGTAGCCAGTACCTTATCAAGAAATTAATAAAGGTGATAAAATTTCACTTATCAAAGTAACGTAACATTACACAATATGATATCAACATTTAATTTAACAAACAGAACCAGTAAACAAAATCATACAAATAGACTCCTTATCTATAGATAATACTATAGATAATACTATTTGAACCAAGTAAAGTGACCCGAAATCCAGCTATACATGTGCACAACATTTCATTTATAAATTAGAAAAATAGATTATGTTCAAACTATACAGATGGACATTTTATCAAAACATCAATACAGGTTGTACAAAATATTACTGAGTATACATGTGCGTGTATGTTTTAGTGTGTTAGTAGCACCCTAGCCCTACGACCGTGGTCTTGGGATCAGTTTTATATATTGCTAGGGTGCCATGTCATAGCATATGATAATTCTAATATTTACTTACCAATAAAGAAGAATATCACAATTGTTGCTCTATGATTACTATCACCACTCAAGCATAAGAAGTATCTGTAAGAACCAAGACGTCGCAGCCCACAACATGGTGTCAGAAGTGATGTAGGAAAAAGAAACGAAAATATGATAGTAAAAGAGGGTACATCAGCAACTACGGAAGCTTCGAGACAATCCGGGTACGGTAACTTAACAATGGCTGGAAACGGAGTGTAGAAGCTTGAAATTTCTACAGAAATCATCAACAATAATGCTGAAAATTTCAAGAAATGGACGCAATCATTCGAAATATTCCTATTGGCGTCAGGGATGGAGAAAACGGAAGACAAAAGAAAAATTGCAATCATGCTGCATTCCATGGGAGAAAAAGGTCTAAATATCTACAATTCCTTCAATTTGGACCTAAACACTGACTAAACACTACATTCCAAGAGGTCAAGGCAAAAATCGTCGAGTATTTTGAACCCAAAAATAATTTGACGGTGGCGCGGCACAAATTCTTTACGTTGAAGCATCGTGTGAACGAATCCTTGGAAAATTTTCTAATGGAATTAGAAAATGCAAGTCATGCTTGTGAGTTTGGTTCGCTCCGCGATTCCCTTGTAAGGAACATTCTCATTGCTGATATGGCCACAAACTTCTCGCAACTTCGTCAAAAGCTCCCACAAGAGCAAGATCTAACCCTAGAAAGAGCCAAACTTCTATGTCGAATACTCACGATGGCGCAAAAAAGTGAAGAATCAATTAATGCAGCAGATGGAAGAGAAGAAGCCACAGTATACAAGCTACACAAAAGTCGTCGGGCTAGATCTCTTCCATACCAGAAGTGAAGAAAGTCAAAATCCCCATCGCGCCAAGGTCTCCCAAGGTCAGCTACACCTAGATCCAGAACAACGTGTGTAAAGTGCAACACATCGCATGGTCGCCGCACCTGTCCAGCATGAAATCACAGATGCAGGTCATGTTTTAAATATGGACATTTTACTCATCTATGCTTTAAGAAAAATAGTGTCATGACTGTTGATTCTGAGGTAGGTAACATAAATCTCGATGATGAATCGGCCAAAAAAGTGCTGAGGCTGAGAGATTTACTGTTGCGGCGTTGTTCAACATTAAAAAGATAAAGTCGCAAAAACTATATAATATAAGTACAATATTAAATATCCAATACAAATAATACCAGTACAAATTTGAATAACACAGACAATTCCTGGCAGTATTCTCTTAAAATAAACAATAAAAGTGTTGATTTCCTAATTGATACTGGAGCTGAGGCTACTTTTTATCGCGGCGAAATGTACGTTTTTCCGGTACTTTCCGGAACCATATATTTCGCCGCGATAGCGAGACCTTGGCGCGATGGGGATTTTGACTTTCTTCTCTTCTGGTATGGAGGAAAACTGGCCCCCGAGAACCAGAGAAACTAATCTAAACCAGAGAAAAAAAAATCAAAAAATCATTAATTTTAACACCTACTACGTCCTTATACATACAAACAATATTGTACGGTCAACAGTGTGTCGACTGTACCGTACATCACGTTTCATACTGGCGTGGCGTGGCGACGTACGCTGTGTACGTAGCCACGCAACATACAAAACAAAATTAAATATTTTAACCAGTTCGCGTCAAGCCGCTAATCGGTTCGCGTGCACTCTTAACCATTTCACCATTTTACCATTTAGTATAAGTTAGGCGTTCAATAAGCCCATTGAGCTTAACTTGTCTTTTACTTTTGTACGGACACCAAACCACCGTACAAATATTTGAAAGAAATCAGAAGAATTACTTTACTATACATACTTTTTAGAAATTTTTAAGAATGTTTCTGCTTTTACTTTGGGAGTCAGTTTATATATTTTGTTAAATATTTATTTATCTGTGTTCTAAGACACTGTCTTATTTATGAAGAAAAAAACAATACCTACTATACTGGTATATAGTTCTATCAAAATCTTTTGATACTGATTGCGGAGACCACAAACTGTGCCGAAACAAAGAAAGTAAAGTAAGTATTGATGGAAATATAAATATCCAACTTATTGTGAATTTCCAGATATTCTCAGACGCATTCTATCTTGGCGTAGCTGGAACGTGCTGGGCCGCCTGTCGCTGTCGGTGTTAATGGTACACTGGTGCATCATCAAGACCTTCATGGCGTCCCGGAGGACTCTCACCGACTACACGCTCCTCAACTCTGTAAGTAATCTTTCGGTTTTACATACTTTGTAGCCAGAAGGTCCCATGGCTTAGATCCCAGATGAATTGCAATCGGGCCATCGAACCCAGAGTTATCAGATCGGTGCCTTGCGATTCGCAATAATACCGCTCTGCCCTGGCGCTCTGCATCTAGCAAAAGTCAGATTTTATAATAGGTATTCGAAAAATTCAAAAAGTTTTACTTCCTTAAAGGTTAATAATAACACTTACGTGATGCCTACCACTGGTTCGGGAAGTAACCCGGCGAGAATAACCGGTGGCAGAAAATCGCACGGGGCCATCTTTTAGCAAAAAGATGTAAAATCGTTCTTTTAAAAAAATATATTTTACATTATGAAAACTGAGTCCATATAATTTATATATATATATACAAAAGTCAGATACATATAGTACATAGAAGCAGCCGTGCAGGTGGCCATACTATTCCCATAGTGTGCGATCGTCAATAATATTAATGACCCTATACTAAGCTTTAGCACATAAATGTTCTTTATGTTAATGTTCTTACTTTTAATGTTCTTACTTTTTTGATGTGATAACGTCTTATAACTCGATGGAGCCGGCTGCACGCACGAAAAAACATGACTCATGCGTTACCTTTTACTGTTACCAATTACCAGCGTTACCTCGCATTGCCGTTACCTTAGCTAGCCGCGCCTTAGGTATGTGCGCGGTGGGACGGAGAGGCGATATTATGGATGTATTATTATTATTATATTTATTATATTATTTATTGTGTATTATTATTATTATTATTGTTTATTGTGTATTATTATTATTATATGGATGTATTATTATTATTATTTTTATTTATTTTTTTTGTCCTCTTTTCTCCCTTGCGGGGTATACTGAAGTTGCGGGCTTGTGGCCAAACAACTTCAGGTAACGTGATTGCTAATTATTAATTGATAAAAACTTCCGGACGATGCGGCATGTGTTGAGGATAACTGCTTTTTGTAAAGTGATGAATGTGAGTGGATGTATGTTGAGTGTTTTGAGAGATGTATGGCTTTTTTAGGAATGACGCCAGTTGTTGAAATTATTATGGGTATAGTTTTGACTGTGGTAACTTTCCATTGTGATTTTATCTCTATTGTCAAGTCAGTGTATTTTGCGAGTTTGGTTGTGTGCATGGATGTGAGGTTGTGTGTATTAGGTATGGCAACGTCTATCAGGTAAACAGTTCTATTTCTTTTGTCATGGAGCGTTATGTCAGGTCTGTTATGATGTACCGTCTTGTCTGTAAGTATTGTCCTGTCCCAGTAAAGTTTATAATCAGGTGAGTCTAGTATGATTTGTGGTGTGTATTTGTAGTATGGGGACTTCTCTGTGATGAGGTTGTGTTTGTGTGCAAGTATCTGATGTATGATTGATGCTACCTGGTCATGTCTGTGTTTGTAGTCTGTTTGTGTGATGGATGAGCAGGCGCCTGTGATGTGCTGTATAGTTTCCGGTTGCTTGTGGCAGTGACGACAATGGTCACTACCAAGGTTACGATCTCTTATTATATGTTTCCTATAATTTTTGGTGTCTATTACTTGGTCTTGAATTGCCAGCATAAACCCTTCCGTTTCAGGGAACAATTCTCCGTGTTTTAGCCATGCGTTTGACGCTATTTTGTCTACGGCGTTATTATTTAGATCCAGGCGGTGCCTGCCATGTAAGGTTTTATTTGTCCATGCTTCAATTTTTTGTTGATTTGTGTAGATGTTTATTCTTTTTGTGTTATCGGCGAGAGTTAGCGGTGTGTGGGTATCAGTTTGGCAAATGGCTTAATGTAGAGTTACTGTTTTTGCTCGATTATAAAAAAAAATTCGGAGTAGATTTATTTGTCTATTATGTAGATTAACTATATCTATGAGTCCTCTTCCACCTTCGGCTTTAGGCAGGATTAATCGTTGGATACAAGCTCTTGGGTGGTGTTTCCTGTGCTTCGTCATTGTGGTGTTTATTATCCTCTGTAGAGATTTAAGTTCGGTTTGGTTCCAGCGGATTACACCAAAGGAATATGTAAGTATGGGTATTGCGTATGTGTTAATAGCTTTAATTGTGTTTTTTGAATTTAACTGTGTAACTAGAATTTTGTGTAGTCTGGCTCTGAGTTTGTGTTTGAGTTGTGTTTTAATTTGTTTGTAGTGTAGCTGTTGTGACTGATAATATCCCAGGTATTTGTATCCTTCTAACGGGTCTACAGACTCAATTATATCATCGTTATTAAGTTTATATTGTGTGTCTTCTATATTACCCTTCTTTATTGCTTGTATTTTGCATTTATCTATTCCGAACTCCATGTGTATTGTATTAGAAAATATTTGTGTAAGGTCAGCTAAAGTGTGAATGTTGTTTAATGTGTTCGCAAAGATTTTGATGTCGTCCATATACATGAGGTGTGAGAGTAATGTATGTTGTGTGTTGTGTTTAATTTTAAATCCCCGCTTACTTTCATTAAGGATATACGATAATGGATTTAGTGCTAGGCAGAACCAAAGAGGACTTAAAGAGTCCCCTTGAAATATACCCCTTTTTATGGGTATTAAGTCAGTTTCAATTGTTTTTGTAGAATCACAAATTTTTAGACTAGTTTGCCAGTTTGGCATTATTTTTTCGAGGCAGTTAATAATTATTGGACTGATTTTATAATGTTTTAATATATAGATAAGCCATGAGTGAGGTACAGAATCAAACGCCTTTTTGTAATCGATATACATGGTATATATGCTGCGTTTCTGTTTACGTGCCTGATTTGATATTACAGAGTCTATGATTAGTTGCTCTTTGCAGCCTTGACTGTATTTGCGGCATCCCTTCTGTTCTTCGGCTAGGATGTTGTGTTTTTCTATATGTGTGTATATTAAATGGCTAATGCATGCTGTGATTATCTTGTAAATGTTTTGAAGACAAGTTATGGGCCTATATTTTTCCGGCTTTGTAGTATCAGAATTATCCTTTGGTATTAGGTCTGGGGAACGGATAAATGAATTGATGTGTTTGAGTAGTAAACTATATATGCATGTAAGCTTTTTGTACCAAAAGTTGTGTATATTATCCGATCCACTTGCTTTCCAGTTGCGTGTTTTAGCTATAACAGATTTCAGTTGTTCTAACTGAATCTGATCGAATTCCATTTCCGGTATGTCTGCAAATCTAGCTCTATCTTCTTCAATCCATGGACTATTTTCATGCTGTTTTGGATGGGACCATATGTTTGACCAGTATGTATGCCTAGATTCAGGAGTGGGTGAAAGGCTATTATTGGGGTGATTGTGTTGAGAAGTATCTTTTTGAGCAAGTTTTCTATAAAATAGTTTTACGTTAAAATAAAATTCCTTGTTTTGTGTTTTTCTATTACTACAATCTTTATATCTTTTTAATCTATTGGTTAGTATGTTTAATTTCTGCTTCAAAGTGTCCAAAAAGTGTATTGCGTCAGAATTTTCAGACTCGTGTTGTGCATGTATTTTGTACTGATGCTTTATTTTCTGTATCTGTTTTTCTAGGTATGGCGAACGAGTGCCCCGTATATACTCAGTGAGTCTTCCTATGTTCGCTCTAAGGTCACCTATTCTTCCCTCGAGCCGTTTCTGCCACCAGGGTATCACCTGCATTTTGTTTACATTGGTTGTATTATTATTAATATTTATTCTTACTCCGCTAAATTTGGTTGAGGTGTGTGCTGCAGTGTAAATGTAAGTATGAAGAGTGTTAAAGTCGGTATCCTCACGAATCATGTTTGGAATTATGTTAGTGTTAAGGCAATTAACTATCTGAAACAATTTTTTAGATGGCTTTAATTTGGGTAAAGATGGACGTGCTGTTAGATGTATCTCTTTAAATATGTTAAAAGACTCTAGAAACATTTCTTTTCACTCTGTTTCTAATTCTATTGACAAAACAGGTACGCGATTTTGGATTGGGACTAAGTTGACTATGTCGTTTTGTTTGTTTGGTATGGAAGAATGATCCCCTAGCAGGACTTGTGTTACGTCTAAGCCAGGTTGAGTAACGTTTTCATCCGGTTGGTGTTGTATGTTTTCAACCGATATTTCATCAAGCTCAGTCTGTACTTCTTCGCGTATCTTTTTAAGTTGTTCGCTTGATAGAAGACAATTACTAACAATAGATCTCCGTTGGTCTGCTATCCCTTGTATTGAAAGGTGTGCTATTGACGGGCATGTGGCGATGATTTCTTGGTGTAATATCGGTCTATAGGTGGTTAGGTCAGTCTCTAGTTTGGTTATTCTGTAATAAGCTCTCATTATCGTCTCATTAATTTCAGTTGTCCATCTCATTCTTTGAAGTGTGCAGTTTGTTTTAGTAATTACCTAGTTGTGTCATGTCTTGTTTGTCAGTCAATTGTTCGTTTTGATTTTGTAATAAAGTTTTTACGTCGTTTTTTATACTTAAAATCTCCTGGTGGCTTAAAAGGCGCCTTTGAACGATTGCTCGTCGCTGATCACCTACTCTTTGTTTCGATGCTTCCATTTCTGGGTATTGTGTTGAAAATAATGAATGTAGCTGTGTTAAGTATGATTTAGTGTCAGTTTCTAATTTGGTGATAATGAAATATTTGTGCATTATGAAAATGTTTATTTCTTTGGACCATTTTTTACGTTTGCACTTAGAACTATGAATGGGTGCATTAACTCTGGCTGGAATAGCCTCTCCCGCACAACATCTACAGTAGATTCTAATGACGGTGATATTGATGAATTTGATGAAATGGATTGATTGGCAGTAAGATATGAAGCTGGAGAAGATGGTGGTGATGAAAAAAGTGATGATATTGGGGAAAGACAAAATGACGAGGTTTCTCTAGGATGTGTAACATTATCATTGTGCGATACGGTGCCCACCCCAGAATACGTAGGGCAGCCCGGACCCGAGGGTCCGGGGCGGGATTCTCCATTGCTATCCGCTCCGGTACCCGCCTGGGATATAATTCTGCTTCTTAGACGCATCACATATGGTTATTACCTTAATGGAAGAGTTAACTAAACGGGAAAGACAGAAAAAGACAAAACAAAGGTGGTGAAGGTAGATAAAAAAAAATTAAACAGAATCAACGCACAAACAATTGACCAATAAAAAGACGTTGAGAAGATAGTAAAAGAAAGAAAGAACCGATGATCAGCCACGTGAGTACCTCACCCCGAAGAGAGTGGGGTGGCGCACCCAAGTGTACACACACACACGCACACCCGGGGACACCAACTAGGAGGTACCGGCTTCACCCCCTTATTATTATTATTATTATTATTATTTATATTATTATTATTATTATTATTATTATTATTTTATTATAATTATTTTGATTTTTAAATCTCATAGATTCTCCTTTTCGGGTATTCTACTAAAGTTGCGGGCTTGTGGCCAAGCAACCTGGTAAGCAACAGGTACCAGAAAACGGGAAGTATATTTAATACTTTTATACTATACATATATTTAAGATTTTTATTATATTATACACATAATATTTAATACACATCCATGACCTAGGAACACAGAAAAACTTTTTTTGTTCCTTCGGCGGGATTCGAACCCGCGACCCCCGGCTTTTGCACCAACGCGCCAACCACTAAGCCCCAGAGGTCGTCAAATAAATATAAAATTAATTTATTGATAAAAATTTCCTAACCATTCGACACGTATTTAAAATGACTTTTTTTTAAGGGTTATGTATGTGAATGTCGAGTGTTTTGAGGCTAGTGTAGAGTGTTTTAGGGATGATGCCAGTACTTGAGATGATGATGGGTATGATTTTGACTGTGTTAACTTTCCATTGTGATTTTAATTTGATTGTTAGGTCTGTGTATTTAGTCAATTTATTAGTATGCGTGGAAGTGATGTTGTGTGAATTGGGTATGGCGATGTCTATGAGGTACCTAACTGTTCTATTCGTTTGTCGTGAAGTGTCAGGTCTGTTATGGTGTACGGTCTTATCTGTCAAAATTGTCCTGTCCCAGTATAGTTTGTAGTCAGGTGAGTCAAGTATGATTTGTGGTGTGTATTTGTAGTATAGTGTTTTGTCTTTGATGAGTTTGTGTTTGTGTGCGAGTGTCTGGTGTATGATTGCTACTACTTGATCGTGTCTGTGTTTGTAGTCTGTTTGTGTGATGGATGAACAAGCACCTGTTATGTGTTGGATTGTTTCGGGTTGTTTGTGGCAATGTCGGCAATGGTCGCTGCCTCCACCAGAAGTACGAATGATATGTTTCCTATAGTTTTTTGTGTCGATAACCTGGTCTTGGATCGCAATCATGAACCCTTCTGTTTCAGGGAATAGCTCACCACGCCTTAGCCATGCGTTTGATGCTATTTTGTCTACATTGGTATTGGTCAAATCAGTGAGATGGCAGCCGTGTAGAGATTTCTGCGACCATGCGTCTATTGTTTCTTGTTTTGAAGTGATTTTTATTTGTTTGGAATTATTCGCAAGTGAGAGTGGCGTGAATGTATCGGCTAGGCATACGGCGTTGTGTAGCGATGAGTTAAGTGAGTGATTGTGAAAGTATGTTCTCAGAAGGGTTATTTGTTTATTGTGTAAGTTGGTGATGTCAATAAGTCCCCTAGCTCCTTCAATTTTAGGCAAGGTTAATCTTTGTACACATGCTCTAGGGTGATGCTTTCTGTATTTTGTCATTGCTGTGTTAATAACTCTTTGAAGTGTTTTAAGTTCTGTTTGGCTCCAGGAAATAATTCCAAATGAGTAGGTGAGTACGGGTACTGCAAAAGTATTAATAGCTTTTATTGTGTTTCTTGAATTGAGGTGTGTGTGTAATATTCGGTGTAATCTTGTTTTAAATTTTTCTTGAACAAGTTTTTTAACCTGTTTGTGATGAATTCTTTGAGATTGATTGTATCCTAAATATTTATACCCTTCTACTGGGTCTACTGTATCTATGATTTCATGATTTGCCAATTCATATGTAGCGTGTTCTAATCTTCCTTTATTGATAGCTTGTATTTTACACTTATCTATTCCAAATTGCATGCAAATATCGTTAGAAAATATCTGTGTTATATCGGCAAGTGTGTGTATTTCCTCTAATGTACTGGCAAATAATTTAATATCATCCATATACATGAGGTGAGTTATGCGGGTATTTTGTGTGTTGTAATTAATTTTGAAACCTGTGTAATTATATGTAGAGTTAAGCATAGATGATAATGGATTAAGGGCGAGACAAAACCATAAGGGACTTAAGGCATCGCCCTGGAAGATTCCTCTTCTTATTGGAATATAATCTGTTTCAATATTATTATATTATGTGGAATTGCATAATCTTAATTTAGTACTCCAATGTGTCATAATATTCTCCAGGAAACCTGTCATAATTGGGTGTATTTTGTAGTGTTTTAGTATGTACAGGGTGGCCCATAAGTCCTTTGAAATTTAAATTTCGAATAAAATTCAAACGGTGCGCAAGAATGGCGCGCGGGGTAGGGGGGAAGCACCAACAGTCTTTCGGAATTCAGTTGCCATGGAGCGTTTCACTGGTGCGGACCGTGCTTTTTGTGTGCGCGAGTTTTATCGCAACAATAATTCTGCTACCGTTGCGCGACGTAAATTTTGAGAACATCACAATTTACGCAACTTTAACGACACTCCAAGTATTCAAACGATTAAGAACTGGGTTACTAAGTTCGAGGAGAGTGGTTTTACGTTGGATAAAAAACGGTCAGGTCGACCAAGGACATCACGCACGGAAGAAAACATCGACGTAGTGAAACAGTCAATTCGTGAAAATCCTACCCAGTCTACTCGTAAGCGTTCCAGTGCATTAAACTTATCGAGAACTTCATTACAGCGGATTTTAAAGAAAGATTTACTTCTTCAATTAGTACAGGAATTAAAAGATACTGACCCTATGCACAGACTAAATTTTGCAAATGAAATGTTCGACCGCTTTACATCGTTTATTAACGTGTTATTCTCTGATGAGGCTCACTTCCACATCAACGGCCATGTCAACAAGCAGAATTGTCGCTACTGGAGTTGCGAAAATCCGAATCGCAAACATGAAAGGCCCTTACATAGCCCTAAAGTGACAGTTTGGGCGGCTATGTCAGCGCATGGCATCATAGGCCCTTACTTTTTTGAGGACAGCAGAGGTCGCGCGGTTACTGTTGATTCGCAGCGCTATGTGGCAATGATCGAGAACTTTTTTGCACCAGAGTTGCAGAATTTTCCAGTCTTCAATACGCGGACCTGGTTTCAACAGGATGGAGCAACTGCCCATACCTCTAACACCGCTATGCCCGTCGTTCGTCAACTTTTCCCTAGTAAAGTTATCTCTCGAAGAGGAGATATTGCCTGGCCACCACGTAGTCCGGATCTGACCCCAATGGACTTTTTCTTAAAAGTAAAGTGTATGAAACCAACCCGCGGTCAATCGATGTCTTGAAAGAAAATATTCGACGAGAAATGGCAAGCATTACAGAAGTTACTTGCCGCGCAGTGATGGACAATTTTAGACGTCGCTTACAGGAGTGCCACGACCGTAACGGATTACATTTAGACGATGTAATTTTCAAAAAAGAATTCCCATTTTATTAAGATTACTTCAAAATAAAAACCTTTTTCATATTGTAATTAGTTTTTTTTAATGATTTTTTTTACATTTCAAGAGACTTATGGGCCACCCTGTATACAAGCCATGTGTGTGGTACGGAGTCGAATGCTTTCTTGTAATCTATAAACATAGAGTAGATGTTGCGTTTTTGTTTTAATGCTTGGTTGGTGGCTACGGTGTCGATGGTTAATTGTTCCTTATTTCCCTGACTTTTTTTGTGACAGCCTTTTTGTTCCTCTGATAGTATATTATGTTTTTGCGTATGTTTATAGATGGATTCGCTGAGACATGCTGTAATTATTTTATATATATTCTGTAGACAGGTGATTGGTCGATATTTAGCGGGATTTTGGGTATCATTTAAATCTTTAGGGAGCATATAAGTTGTGCCTTGTGTTATGTATGCTGGTAATATGTCGGGTGAGCTGATGAATGAGTTGATGTGTTTGTGTAGAATCATATGAGTACATGTTAGCTTTTTGTACCAGAAGTTATGAATGTTGTCAGATCCTGTAGCTTTTCAGTTATGTGTCCTATTTATAACAGTATTTAAAAGATCTAAATCTATCTGTTCAAATTCCATCTCTGGTATGTTTTCTAACCTTTCTTTGTCCTTCTCCATCCAATAATTTTGTTTATGTTCAATCGGCGTAGACCATATATTTGACCAAAACTCTAGTAAAGATTGAGCACTTGGCGATACCGTGTTGTTTTCTCTTACGTCACTATTTGTATTATTCGACAGATTTCTATAAAATAATTTTTCATTATTATAAAATTCCTTATTCTGTTTATTTCTTATTGTTGTTTCTTTATATCTTTTAATCCGGTTAGCTAGGATATTAAGTTTTTATTTTAATGTGTCAAGGAAGTGTGAAATATATTTGTTTTCTGATTCATGTTTGGAGTGTATTTTGTATTGTTCTTTAATTTTATTTACATGGGCTTCTAAAGCTGGTGATCGTGTTCCCCTACTTTATTCTGTAAGCCTTCCTACGCTTGCTCTCAAATTACTAACTCTCGCTTCTAAGCGTTTTTGCCACCAGGGTGCCTCTTTTGTTTCTTTATTTATTGTGTCACTATCTATAAAACTCCTGGCACCACTAAATTTAGCAGTGGTGTATGCTGCGCTGTAAATTACATTTTGTAGTGTAACAAAATCTGATTCTGCGTCTAAGATTTGAGGTAAAATAATAGTATTTAGGTCGTTTATAATAGTTGATATTTTTTTTTAATATTTAAGTTTTGGTAGTCGTGGTCGGGTCGTTGGATCTGTGTGTTTAAATTTATCTATAGTTTCATTAAGAATTTCTTCTAGTTGTTTTGTAATGTCTGGTGTTAAAGTGTGATTTCGTCTGTTATGCATTGTAGTTTGTGTAGTGCTGGAGTTGAGTTCATCATTAACAGTTTGTGGTTGTCCTTGCTGATAATTATTTGTAATTGTCGTCTGAGTCATGTTAATAGTTCCCTCAAGCTGTCCTGTGTCTACAGGTAAGTATTCTGTTATGTTATTATGATTTAGCTAATGTCGCACTTTTTCTTTATTTTTTTCCAAATGATCTAATGATAAAAGTCGATTATTTACAAAGGATCTACGATGATCCGCTATTCTTTGAGCTGAAAGATGTGCAATTTCAGGACATCTTGATGTAGCTTCTTGATGGAGTAGGTTGTAAAATCTGTTTCTAGTCTAATTATTTTATAGTAACTAGTAATCAAAATTTCATTAAGTTCATCTGTCCATCTGGTATGTAGACTGTTTTTTGCTTCTTCTTTAATATTCTAAATTTTTTGGTCTGAGAGTAATTTGCAGTGTATAATGGCTCGTCGTTGATCTCCTATCCGCTGTTTAGTGGCTTCCATTTCCGGGTATTTCGTTGTAAAAATAGAGTGTAATTGTGTAAAGTAAGTTCTTGTATTTTCCTCTAATTTAGTTATAATGAAGTAGTGACGCATAATGAAAACATTCATTGCTTTCGTCCACATTTTACGTGTGCGTCGTTTACCAGGGGTGGGTGCAGTAACTTCGGCTGTAATTATAGCCTCCTGCACAACATCCGAGACTCGTGATAATGATGAAAAATATGATGAAGTGGAAGATCTTGACTCCCGAAAGTCGAGGTAAGATTGAGGTGATGATTGTAAAGATGGAAATAATGATGATGTTAGTGATGAACTTGGTGAGAGATTATAGTTGCTTTCTGCATCAGTTCGAGACTGGGCAGCTAGGTGCGACTCGTTGCCCTCCCCAGAATACGAAGGGCAGCCCTGACCCGAAGGCCCGGGACGGGATTCTCCATCGCGTAACGCTCCGGTACCCGCCTGGGGTATAATTCTATTTCGTAGGTGCATCATGTAGCTTTTCTTGAGTTCTCTTCTTCTTCTTGGGGTTGGGACCGTTAGTTAGAAGGGTATTAAAACTAAGATGTTAGAAGCTTTGTGTATATTGACTGTTGGTGGTCTAGGTGTTCGTGACCAGTTATAAGTTGTTGCCTTCCCCTAAGCCCCCCCACCACGTCAAGGTAACCCCCGGGGGGTTATTATTATTATTATTATTATTATTATTATTATTATTATTATTATTATTATTATTATTATTATTATTATTTTTATTATTATTATTATTGTTATTATTATTATTATTATTATTATTATTATTATTATTATTATTATTATTATTATTATTATGCGCTTGATGTTATTACTCAGTTCGGCGCCGGACTTCGCGGCGACAACACGCCTACCTAAGGCGCGGCCAATTAGTTCGGCGCGCACTATAAACATGACGTTGTCACGTTCAACTATCGTCATTAAACCGACTTTACAGACAACCGATATTTTTTTTATTAATAGAAAGATTTTGAACGTTTTCTGGGTTTCTATTGTATAGGCGTTGACCTTTAAAATATTTACTAACTTTACTTAGTCTGATAACCGGTATATATCTAGTTTGTAATGTACAGTGATTATTGCTTTTTGTTTTGAACATACTTAATTTTTTTCTAACATACAACACATTGTCCAAAATGTATTGAGAAGCGATGGTTAGAATACTTTAGTTACATTTAATGGGTCTTTACCTATGAAATTGCCGTTCTGCAGTACTGGCCATTTCAAATCAAAATAATTTTAGTTTGGCTAATAATTCTAATTTCAAATTTATTTTATTTCAAAAACATGGAATTCTTTTTCCAAAATTAGTCATTTGTTTATTGATTAGTGTTACATTTTCATCGCATTTCAATCTTTTTCGTCATCATGGATACGTTAAAAATTCGAGTAATTATGAAATTTGAGTACCGTCGTGGCAGCTACGCGGCACAAGCGGCACTCAACATCAACGACGTTTACGGAGCTAACACTACAAACCAACTGGTTTGCTCGCTTCCGTTCTGGAAATTTCGAACTGAAAAATTAACCTCGCGGTCGTCCGAAGACTTTGGTCGGCAATGACGAATTAAAGGCGATTGTGGAAGCTAATGATACACAATCTACGGCTGAATTAGCAGCAGCTTTCGACGTTAGCGTCAAAATAATATTGGTCCATTTGCGTCAAATTGGCAAGGTAAAAAGGCTTGACAAATGGGTGCCCCACGAACTCAATGACTCTGGCGATCATCGACGCGAAGTACGCTTCGAGACGTGCCTTGCACTGCTCAACAGACACACAAATGAAGGAATTTTGAACCGTATTGTTACCTGCGATGAAAAATGGATTCTGTTTGATAACCGCAAGCGCTCAGAAAGTTGGTTGGATCCTGGTTCAGCACCTAAACAATGCCCTAAACGAAAACTTACCCCTAGAAAAGTGATGATTTGGTGGTCTAGCGCCGGTGTGATTCATCACAGCTTCTTACCAAACGGGGTGAGCATTACTGCAGATGTGTACTGTGAAGAACTGAACACAATGATGGAGAAGCTGGCACATTTCCATCCAGCATTGGTCAATAGCTCGTCTTCGCTGGGGTTGGAAGCTCTCCGTCATCCGCCCTACTCACCAGACTACTACTTTTTCCAGAATTTGGATAACTTCTTGGCGGGAAAAAAATTTAATAAACGAGAGGCAGTACAAAATGCCTTTGAAGAATTTGTTGCCTCCCGTCAAGCTGATTTCTTTAAGAAGGGCATCAATAAACTGCCACTGCGTTGGCAAATATGTATTGATTGCATGGGTCATTACTTCGATTAATACAAATAAAAAATACATGAAAAAAATTCGTTTAAATTTTTTCATACAAAACGGCAATTTCGTAGGTAAAGACCTAATATTAGAATACTATAGAGTTTATTAGAATACTAATAAGTTTTTTTTTTACCTTATACCATTAGTGAGCATATTGACATTATCTTTCAGACAATAGAGACGTGCGCGACGTGTTTGTTCTCCTACTCCCTTGCTCTGCCCCTCACACTTCTCGTGGAGATGCCGCTCATGAAGACCTTCACCTCCTTGCTGATGGACTGAGCCTATCACAGACGATAGAGATGTGCGAAACGTGTTTTTTCTCCTACTGCGAGGCAGTAGTTTGCCCCTCTCACTCCTCGTGAAAATTCCGCTCATGAAGATCTTCACCACCGTGAAGATCTTCATGAGCGGGATTTTCACGGAAATTTCAATGGACTGAGTCTGTCTCAAATGATAGAGACGAAGTGCACATCTTCTCCCATTGCCTATGCTGACTGTCAAGAGACTGTCAGTAGAAGGCGGTAAATTGATATTATTAGGTGCTACTATATAATGAAGATATACAAATAAGGAAAATATATCAATCTTGTAAGTAAATGTGTGTTATCAAACATTAGTTTGATCCTGATCCTGTGCAATAAATTATTATTGCACAGGATGTATGTTCAACGATAACACCGCCGTCTGTTGACCAATTTTCAAAATTCTTTAATTTTTACAATTATATAATCCAAAGTTGGTCCCGTTGTCCCCAAAGTGGTGTCCTGTTAATGGCATCCATGAGGAATCGAGGAAACTTTTTGACTTTTATATGGACACATATAGTGATTTTGACTTTTTGAAGTAACCCAAGTATATGCTACCAAATGAGTAAGATTTTGCACCAAGGCATGCCCTGGATTCAAAAGTACTGAACAGAACTCCTGACTCTTTAAGTCCTTATAGATACATGATTGGGGATTTTGGCGTTGTTTAAAGAACAGGGCCTTTAGTCAAGATGCATTCGATAATTTCTACAGCGAAGTTCGAAAATTTTTTTATGGGATTTGGCATAAGTCATCGTTAAGTGACATAAGTCATCGCTAAGTGACATGTCGCTTGCGATGCCTTATGTCAAATCCCATATATTTTGTTTTCGAACTTCACCATCGAAATTATCGAATGCATCTTGACTAAAGGCTCTACAAGCATATGCCACTATCGGCCCGCTTCAATAACCTATATATCTGTAACTATTTGTTAAAAACGTCGTCATTCAATCATTTGTATACATAGGTAATCCCGTTTCAAACATAGGTTTGAAACGGGCCATTAGTCAATTAAAGTAATCATCATCATCACACCATACATTACATTATGATGATATAATAGTATTTTACACTGACACGAATAACTTTGAACATTAGGTTGGGACTATATGCTCCGGAATCCGGAACGCCGGTGAAAATAAAAGCACTGAAAATACAACTCTGGGCATATACAATATGAAAATACAACTCTGGGCATAAATATATGGATGAGATATTATATTTTATGCCCAGTCTCTGTGCGGATAATGAGCGAGCTAGCCTACCAGTGGGGTTGGACAAAGATAAGAACCATTTAAGAGCACTGTGATCAGTATAAACTGTAAACTTTTTACCGTTCTCTAAATAACAACGCCAGTGTTCTAAAGCTACTAAAACTGCTAACGTCTCACGCTCAGTAATCCCATAAACTTTCTCCTGTTTAGTTAAGGAGCGACTCATGTACGCGACAGGGTGTTCTTTACCTTCGAACTTCTGGGTGAGCATGGCCCCAATACCATAGCTACTGGCGTCCGTATGAACCTCAAAGGGTTCATTGTAATCGGGACAGCGCAGTACTGGCGCGGAGACCAAGCTCACCTTAAGTTTATTGAACGCCAAGTCCGCCTCAGAAGTCCACTCGAAAGGAGGGGCATTCTTACGTGTAGACGTTAGTTTATTTAAGGGCCCTGCCAGAGTACTAAAATTAGGCGCAAACCTTCTGTACCAAGTGGCAGTACCAAGAAAACGTTTTACACTTTTCCTACAAGTAGGTGTAGGAAAATTTATGATCGCGGCGACCTTATCAGGATCAGTACGAAGACCGTTGCCGTCGATTACATAACCTAAATATTTAAGTTGAGGCCGAAAAAATTTACACTTTTCAAATTTTACCGTTAAATTAGCTTCCTTGAGGACTTGAAGAACCCTCAAAAGAGTAGCTACGTGTTCATTATAATCCTCGCTAATAATAACTATATCGTCTAAATAACAAAATGTTTTATGACCAAAGTTACCAAATAAGGCATCTACTAAACGCTGCTGCGTAGCAGGTGCATTCGTCAAACCGAAAGCCATGCGTTTAAAACGAAACATTCCACGACCCGGAACATAAAAAGCAGTCTTATCGCGATCAGACTCATTAATAGCAGTCTGCCAGAAGCTATTAGAAAGGTCAATAGTACTTAGGTAACGAGCGTCGCGTAAGCTGTCTAAAATTTCCGAAATGTACGGTAAACTATAAGCGTCTTTTTTAGTGAAAGAGTTTAACTTACGACTATCTAAACAAAATCTAAATTCGCCAGTATTTTTCTTAGGCACCACTAATACAGGAGAGCTCCAAGCAGATTGGCACGGCTCGATGACGTCCATAGCAAACATTTCGTCAACCTGTTCAACTAAAATACGTTGTTTTTCAGGCGACATCCTATAATAACGTTGACGGATAGGTAACGCATCGCCTGTATCAATTTTATGAGTGATAAGAGAAATGAAACCTAAACCTTTCTCTTCAAAAGAAATAGAACGAAATTGTTTTATTATGTCGTCGGCTACCGAGCGTTCAGACGAACTCAAATTTTCATAGCCGTTAATGGCCGGCTGGGTCACCTGATGAGAAGTGATTTGTTCGGTAGCCGTACTAGAATTAATAGAATTTAAATATTTAGGACAAAGTTTAAAAATACGCCAGAAGTCAATACCTAAAATGAGGTTAGAAGTAACCTGAGGTACTACATATAATTTTAAAATATGAAATTGATCTTCAAAACGAATAGGTAAATTTATATAACCTATAGACTTTAAGCATTGACCGCCCGCGGCGAAGATTGAAATATTATTATCATCATTATTGATAGGATATCCTAGCTCAATAATGTTTAAATGAGAATTATTACCTAACAAAGAAATGCAAGAACCCGAGTCTAAAAGACCGCGCATGCTAAAAGCGTCTATGTGTATATTGACATAAGGTCGAGAATCTAAATTGTTGTTAATACATCGGACCGTATTAATGGTGTAATATTTAAAAAATGTGCCTACAGTTTTAACCCATTGTTTCCGATCATCAAGGTCGGTATGGTTAGGTATAACACGATCCGATAAAACTAGTTTTTTGAACGATATTTACTAAGACAACGAGTACAATCGGGCCGGCGCACGCCAGGATTGCCACAGCCAAAACAAAAAATTTTCGACTTATCAGCTGTGCACTCATAATAGCTGTGCGAGTTAACCTTACAACGTAAACAAAATTTAGGGATATTCGAATGCAAACTATTAACATGATTATGTGAATGTTTAAAAGCAAAACTATTATTATTATTATTAGGTGGGTTATTAGAAAAATTATTATTCCGAAATGGTCTACTAAAAGTTTTATTAAAAGTTTGTTTGTTCTCAGTTTTATTACTATTACAAGTATAAGCTAGGTCCGGTGCTAAGGTATCCGACGTTATCCTAGGCGGTTCATGATATAAAGTTAGTCAAGATTGTACATCCTCATAGTTCTTACAAAGAGACTTTAGTTGTTCAATAGAGTTGACCGTAGGAGAAGAAGCCAAAATGTTTTCATAGCAAGGTTTAATGTTGTGTAATAAGATTTCCAACTTCTCACTCTCTAGGACAGGTTTAACGAGACGGTTGAACATTCCTTCCATTATAGCAATATAAATTGTAATGGTTTCTTTTTCGCCCTGAGTTCTACTACGGATTTCCGACTTAAACCGATAATCAAAACTCGGTTTGTCAAAGTCACAATACAAAAGATTTAAAAGTTCTGACCAACTGTTAACGTTTTGATAAATACTTCTATACCAATGTAAGGCATCACCAGTAAAAATATCAAAAGCGTGAGAGAGAATCTTTGAATCGCTAACGTTATGCTGTGTACAGTACTCATTCACCCTAGAAATAAACGCGCGGACGCAAGACTTGCCATCAAATTTAAATTTTTGTAAATCAGCTAGATTATTTCTTTCACATTGAACTGTAATATTTAAAGGAGGCATAGGTGGTGCTACAGCAGGAGCTGGCATCACGGAACAACTACTAGACCCCTTTAATTGATGCAATAAACCCAAATAATTTTGAAATTTTTGTAAGCAACTATTATATTGTACGGCAAACGGTTCTATATTATTAGTAGAAATTCTATTAATCCTATACTCAATGTGGTTTAAATTATTCTCAGCTCTAAGCAATGAGTTACCATCGGAGTAAGACTCTAATTGTAATTTTATTTTTGTTAGGGTTTCCTCAATACCTGACAAATCATCTTTTATAGAAAGACAAGAGTCTAAAATATCCTCAGATGGGTAAAGCTCAGCTAATTTAACTATTTGCTTTCTTAACTCCACAACGGTGGAAGCTGGTGTTTCATTTCTAACCAAAACTTCATACTCCAATTCCGATTTTTGAAGAGAAAAAAATTTAATTTTCTCCGGCATAATGAAAAGTTATGTTATTTTGTCAGAAGTAAAACTTATTAAGAAGTTAAGTAACTAAGTAAAAAGTAACTAAAAATTCAAAAGTTTAAAAAGAAATTAAGTTTTTCCAAATAATTCAATGAATTTATCAGAAGTTAAATTCAATTTTAAAAGTTAAGTTACCAAGTAAATTCAAGAAAAATATTCACAAGCCTAACGGTGAGTATATCTGTGTTGAGAAAATACAAAAATAATCAGATGTATTCTCTAAAAAAATACACAAAAGAAATATAATTTGTAATCAGTACTATAAAAGATAACTAACTACAACAAGTTCTACAGACTATATGGTACAGACCATATACATTAAGATGAAAAAAACAAACAGTATAAAGTTTATTAACAATTTTAAACTTTACACAACAATAAGGTTACTAGTTACTACACTAAGTATAATACGGCACAAAACAAACACTAAATACTGGACACACAGACCCAGGAAGAGACACCAGATGCCAGACCAGACAAAACCACGTTTATGGGCGCCAATTGTTACGGGTGTTGTTAAAATAAAAAAAAGATTTTCCGTGACAATATATGTTAAACAAAAATAGGGGTCGTGGGCAGAAGGCCGTACGGTCTGGTCTAGCCTCTTGGTGTCTGAAGGGTATCGTAGGGGCTCTAAACCACGTGGGAACTTAGCTTAGAATCCAGGTGTCTATCACGCGTGGCGAGAGAGAGATAGGGCTCCAACTTCTGGAAGCTTCTCCACCACCGCTGCGTCCGTTCGTCGTAGATAGATCGTCTCAAAAAGAAAATCCCAGTCCAATGTCTATCAGCACTCTGAACTCCAGCTAGATATGTCCTTTTAGTCGGTACCTCGAATGCTGTAGTTGGCGGAATTTCGTGCCCCAAACCAAGTTCCTGAAATATTCACGATAACGTGTCGGTAGGAGTCCGGTCCCACAGCCAGTACTATTTCAACCCCAAACGATCAAAATCACGGGCTGTGTGACCATTACAAAGAAGGTAGGCAAAATAAAAAAAAGCTAGATAATATTAAGGACAACCAATATGACACAAACATCCTAACATTTTAATAGTGCTTGATTGGAAAGATTGGAAAGATGAAACTACAAATTGAGCACGTGGTATGGCTAATCAAATAATTGACAACTAATTTAGAAGGATGATATTTTACATGTAAGAATACTGCGTTTTAATACAAGCATGATTTTACAAACATTCACAACACAGATATACTAAATTACTCACCGTGATACACGGGATTAAGAAATATAAGATACTGGAAAAACTTCAACAATAAAAATTCTACTTCGTCTTCTGGCAGGAGGAAAAAAGGCCCTGTCATCTCGCGACAGCCCTTATATACTCCTACTGACATAATGTTTTTTTTTTTAACTGACAACTAGCGGTAATGCATAATCCAACCGCCACAATAAAGAAATATTGGAGATGAAGCTCTAGTAACAAAACCTTTGCCAATAGATGGCGTCGTCTAACATAATTTAGTTATTAAAGTTAGCAATAACAGCCAATATATGACGCTAGGAGCGTCGTTATAAGTTATATTAATGCGTTAAAATGTAGCTATGCTACAATTACATTATGATGATATAATAGTATTTTACACTGACACGAATAACTTTGAACATTAGGTTGGGACTATATGCTCCGGAATCCGGAACGCCGGTGAAAATAAAAGCACTGAAAATACAACTCTGGGCATATACAATATGAAAATACAACTCTGGGCATAAATATATGGATGAGATATTATATTTTATGCCCAGTCTCTGTGCGGATAATGAGTTTGACCTATACATTATATACGGGGTGTTTTTTTAGTCAGTGCTCATATGAGCGCCGATGGGTGGTCGGCGGCTGCGGCGTCATCGGCGGGGTGAACTCCGAAGGGTTTTTTTTAAGTTTGTACTAGGTAGTAAAAAAACATGTAGTTAATAGCTATAAAAATATTTTTATTTATTGGGTTCCACACAATTACACACAATTTCATTTACAATTTCAAAATAGTTCCAGCAGTAACTGTGCTTTGATTCCAGAGAGCGTACTCACTGTATTTATTTTTCTATTTTCGTTTTAGAAACGTCCAAATTTTCAAGAATTGACGTCAAAGCCATTTTTATAACTGACTGTACTGAACAACTAATAGTAGCGAAGATCTCAGTCTGAAACCCTCAACAAAATCTCCCAAACAAGCATATCTGTCTGAAGGTGCCATGCCCCCGTAGAATCCATCGCTCGCCCGGTCTCTTTTCTTCTTATGAGATGTCTGTTTATCAGACAGGCTCTGTACACTTATTAATGTTTTGATGCAGTTGACCTGTACAGTATTTTGGATGCGTAGTGTAGCATACCACTATTATATAGTTGTGTATAACCATAGCCAGTTCCGATATCATCTGGAGGGTAAGGCCGAGTTAGCTTCCAAGAAGCTTTGTATTCTAAACAGGTCGAAGTAGCATTTCAGTCCGATCCAATGCCTATAACTCTATAAGGCGCAAGTTCGGCCTCGCATGGAATACTGTCCTCATCTCTGGGCAGGGACGCCAAAGTACAAGCTTCTCCGTATCCAACGAAGGGCCACTCGAATTGTCGACTGCCATAGTGGAACTACGTAGAGATGTAGCATCGCTCTGCATCCTCTATCGGTTATATTACGGGGAGTACTCGGAGGAATTGTTCGGACTTATACCTGCTGCAACTTTTCGCCACCGGTCCAAGGGACAAAATATTTATCATGCTCATCACCTTGATGAGTGGCAATTCTTTACCCGAAGCTTTCTGCCGCGCACAGTAAAACTCTGGAATGAACTGTCGCCGGCGGTATTTCCGGACCATTACGACTTGCCAACCTCCAAGAAGGGAGCGTATTCCCTCCTAAAAGGCCCGCAACGCACTTGCAACTCCTCTGATATTGCGGGTGTCCATGGACGACGGTAATCGCTTTCCATCAGGTGATCCGGTTGCTCATTTGTCCCCTAGCTTTATAAAATAAAAATGCATTGCCTTCGGCTTTCGGCCCCATTTAGCGCTGACAAGTCTCCAGCAGGAACCCAGAGCACATCTAGCCTTTTTCATAATGCGTTCGATGTGCTTATTCCAAGTAAGTCCCTTATCTAGGATCACTCCTAGATATTTGACGTGGTAGTTTTTCAGAAGAGTGTTTGAAGCGAAGTGAAGCGGTTTTAGTCTTTCTAACTTCTTGCACCAATTTTCAACGACTCTCAGTGCTGATTGCACTATCCCAGCGACCACTGATGCTCATTTGACTACCACTACTATTGCTAGATCGTCAGTCTATCCGTGAGCGTAGAACCTTCTACGTTCAGTTCTTTATCAGCCCATTCACTACCAGGGACCACTCCAGCGGCGACAGTA
Organism: Phengaris arion; assembly: GCA_963565745.1. Lineage (NCBI taxonomy): Eukaryota > Metazoa > Arthropoda > Insecta > Lepidoptera > Lycaenidae > Phengaris > Phengaris arion. The sequence goes on from OY751433.1 coordinate 27,653,242, forward strand.
CCTCTCCGTGTGGGCATCCTTGGATCAGCCTGCTCCTGGTAGTTGATGCTCATGATAGTTGATGACGTTACTCTTTTGCTAAGTGCGGCTTTCATCCACTCTATAGTAGTTAGATCTATATTTCTTAAAGCCAGACTATCCATAATATAGCAGGTTGAGGTGATGTCGAACGCGCCTTCAATATCTAGCAAGGCGTATAGCGCTAACTGCTTATCCTCAATGACTCTATCAATGCGATTTACTAGCTCCATTGACACCGTTTCAGTAGATCTGGCTTTATGGTAGGCATGTTGTTTTTCATACAGAACCCTTTCGATGAGATAACACCTATCTCGTCGAAAGGGCTCTGTGGAGGTGAATCACCTTCTCTTCGTTTAAAGTATGAAAGATGTAAGGCTTATATAGGTCTATATGAGTTGGGTAATATGCAGGCTCATAGTCACCGACTGAAATTACTCAATATGACTATCTCTCTCGCTCACTCGGCGCGCTGATATCTATTCGCGGCGGCGAAATCTAATACCTATACATACATTGCAACATAGTTACACACTAAAATCCGGTGAGCGCATAGAGCCTCTTGATGAGGGAGAAACATAATATAAATATGTAGGTTATAATCAATCACGCTAAATACAGTACAAGGACACAAAATAAAAATTAAGACAAAGATTCGAACACCGGCTCAATGCAATTATGAAATCAAAATTATACGCCCGAAACACTGTAAAAGCAATAAAAACCTTCGCAATCCTAATACTGGCTTATTCTACACTGAAATACTGTCATTACCAAGTAAAGTAGGTGGAAGAGGTATTATCGACGTAATGAATCTACATAAATCCGAAATAGAAATCGCCACAGTCAATAAAGCCGTTATATATATATATATATATATATATATATATAACGACGCGCGCGATTTATTCGTGTGGGAACACGATATATTTAATTGCAATCGTTTAAAATCTGATTTGTTAGTTTTATAATGTTGTTATCTGTCGGAGCGGTGAACACCGGATGGGGTTTTGAGTGACGCTGTCTAACTGACTTTTGACATTTGATAGCTGTTGTCACTTGTCACTTGTCTGCCAACTGGCTGTTACATTTCGAATGTCAGGTGGAACGGTGTGTGCTCCCAAGCCCATCGGCTCCAAATCTAGCGATATCTGTTTAATCACGTATAGTTTTGTTGTTACGAGTTGCTGAACGATTAAAAGAAAGTATACGGAGCTGATACAGTGTATTATTTCAACGCATAAACATACGCCCACACACACATGGAGGACGACCATACACCACCGAGGTCGGATCAGTCACATATACCTCTCGGCGATCCGATATCAGAAGTGGGTTTACCTGAGACGTCGCTACAAGATGCAGGTCAAAATTTTTATACTATTGGAGAGGGTGAAAACGATCGTTGGAAGCTTTTATTCGAAATTCAACAACGTCAAATGATGGAATTGATTCGTGCTATAAAGGAACCAAGTCCTAATTATTCGCAAATGACGTTTCCTGAATTTAACCCAGATCTTCCTGATAGTGACGCACGGGCGTGGTGTAATACTGTGGATTTGTGTATACAGGAAAAACCACTAACAGGTGGTAGTTTAATAATTGCAATGAGTAGAGCTCTCAAAGGATCCGCAGCCTCATGGTTAGCGCAGAACAGCTTCGCTGACATATCATGGCGACAATTAAAAGACCTGTTTTTGGCTCGTTTTGATTTTGTTGAGACTCCAGCTGCAACCATGTACAGATTGTTCAATGGAACTCCAAAAGACGGAGAATGCATGTCTTCATACGCTTCACGTTTTCTAAGTACTCTAATGAGTCAGTGGCGATCATTGTCGGTGGAACAAATTGCAATCGCAGTCACTATAGCACATGCCTCTAGAGTTGACCCACGATTACAACGACTGGCTTTTACCACCGAAATTGACACTAGAGTAAAACTACAGCAAGAACTGATGGCCTTAACTTATCGAAAAAGGTCGATGTTTGTGCCGTTCAACCAGCTACCGGATACTTCAGCACCGAAACGGGTGAGACGTTTTCATTTTGTTTTGATTCCGGTGCTGAGTGCTCTTTGGCTAGGGAAAGTGTAGCTAATAGATTCCCAGGAAAAATACAAAATACTAAAGTTATATTGACAGGTATTGGTAATTCTAGTGTTAATTGTAATTTACAAATTCTGACTACAGTAATTATACAGTTATACAATACAGTTACTATTTCACATTGTGCCTAACCACTGTATTTCTAATAATATTATGGTCGGCAGGGATTTGTTTTCGTTGGGGTTTTCTGTCGAAATGTGTAAGGACAATATAATTTTGAAAAATAATAGTGTAGTATCAATTTGTACCGTGGGTAAAACTTTAAGTAATTTTGATGAAATTGAAACCAATATACCAATTAAGCATAGACAGAAGTTAATTTTATTGCTTGAGGGATATTCGAATTATTTTGTAGTTGGTACACCTACCGGTCGCGTAAGTACTGGACAGATTGAAATAAAATTAATAGACCCTAATAAGACGGTACAACGTAGACCGTACAGGCTTAGTCCTGATGAACGTTTAGTGGTACGAAATAAAATTAAAGAGCTTTTGCAAGCCGGAATTATCCGGGAGAGCAGTTCGCCATTCGCTAGTCCCATTTTATTAGTAAAGAAAAAAAGACGGAACTGATTGTTTATGTGTGGACTATCGAGAATTAAATAGCAACACAATTCCTGATCGTTATCCACTGCCCTTAATTTCCGATCAAATTCAGAGACTTGTAGGGGCCTATTTCTTTACATCATTAGACATGGCCAGTGGCTATCACCAAATTCCGGTTGAGGAGAGATCTGTAGAGCGTACGGCTTTCGTCACCCCAGACGGACAATTTGAATATGTTTCTATGCCATTTGGTCTGCGCAATGCACCCTCGGATTATCAGCGCGCTATTAACAAAGCCTTAGGTTGTTTAACTGAATCATTTGCGGTAACATATCTTGATGACGTCATAGTTCCATCTCGAACTGTAGAGAAGGGGATAAATAGGTTGCAAAAAGTTCTAAAGGCTTTGACTAAAAGTGGATTTTCTTTGAATCTTAAAAAATGTTCATTCATGAAAACCAGTGTTGAATTTTTGGGTTACGAGGTTTCTGCTGGAGAAATACGACCAAACCCGCGAAAAATAATGGCTTTGACACAACTATCACCACCTCAAACCGTTACTCAGCTTCGGCAATTTATAAGGTTAACCTCCTATTTTAGGCAATTCGTGCCTGGCTTTTCTCAAAAAACAGCCCCTTTATATAGACTAACGTCGGGGAAGGGTAAAATTGCGTGGACACCAACGTTTGAAAAAATTAGAAAAGAAATTATAGACGTACTGACGGACAAACCAATCTTAACGATTTTTGACCCGGATAAACCAATCGAATTGCACACGGATGCTAGCGCTGATGGTTATGGTGCCATAACCATCAGCGCTAGCGCTATTAATACAGAAAATTGAAAATAAGCCACGTGTTGTTGAATATTATAGTCGTCGTACTAACTCAGCTGAATCCTGGTATCATTCATATGAGCTGGAAACTCTAGCCGTAGTAAATGCAATTAAACACTTTCGGCATTACTCACATGGCAAAAAATTTATTGTCGTAACTGACTGCAATGCTGTTAAGGCATCTAAATCTAAAATAGATCTTACCCCGCGTGTTCATAGGTGGTGGTGTTTCTTGCAAACTTTTGAGTTTGATATAGAATATCGTCAGGGAAAGCATATGGGACATGTAGATTTTTTGTCTAGAAATCCCTTACCTGCACCAATGCAGCCAGTAACTATACATGAACAGAGACGCATTAATTTAACAGAAATTTCTAATAATTGGCTACATGTGGAACAGCAAAAAGATACCGAGTTAAAATCACTTATAACTAAATTGCAGGCAAATGATCTTGATAGCGAAATAGCTAAAACGTATGAAATTAGGCGCGGCGTATTGCATCGTAAAATTGAACGTAACAGTAGAAGTGTATGGTTACCAATTATACCAAAGGCCTTTCAGTGGGCTATCATTAATCATGTTCATGAAAGTATCATGCATCTTGGGTGGGAAAAGACACTCGAGAAAACTTACTGTCATTATTGGTTTCCCCATATGAATAAGTACGTCAGGAAGTTTGTAGCCAATTGCATTACTTGTAAACTATCAAAGTCTCATTCTGGAAAAGTTCAAGCTGAATTGCACCCGATTCCTAAAGTAACAACTCCCTGGCATACTGTGCATATGGATGCGACTGGGAGGCTAAGTGGCAAGAGGGATACCAAAGAGTACGTGTTTGTGACTATAGATTCTTTTACTAAGTTTGTCCTCCTATATCATACTAAGAATATTGACGCAAGTAGTGCTATTAGAGCCTTAAAATCAAATGTTTCTATATTTGGGGCTCCTGTACGTGTAATAGCGGACCAGGGTAGATGTTTTGCCGACAAAGACTTTAGGGATTTTTGTGAATCTCATAATATAGGCTTACATTTGATTGCCACGGGTACCAGTCGCGCTAATGGGCAGGTTGAGCGCGTCATGTCCACGTTAAAAAATATGTTAACGGCAGTCGAGTCAGGCAACCAAAAATCATGGCAGGCTGCTCTACCGGATGCTACCGGAACTATTTTGATTTTTTCGTGTATATAGGTCAACTTTTTTCAGTAAAAGATTCAAATTAGTCCTTTTGCAGCTTTTTGGAATGAAACAGTAAATTGAACCAAAACATCTTTATTATGAAAATTTTACAATACTAAGAAAAGAAAAAGTTTAATGTATTACCTCCTCTTGCCCTAATAACTGATTCAAATCGGTTTCGCATCGACCTGATCAGTGTTTTTAAAAGATCTTGCGAAATATTGTCCTATTCTTGTGACAATGCAACTCTGAGCTCCGTAACCGTTGTTGGGGCCGGATTTCTTGTAAATACAGCTCTTTTTAGGTTGTCCCACACGTGTTCTATCGGATTGAGGTCCGGTCTACGTGCTGGCCAATCCATAGAACGAATCTCAACCTGAATAAAGTATTGCTCAACTTGTCTCGCTGCGTGCTGAGCACTATCCTTCATAAGAATGAAGTTTTCGCCTATAAATTCGCTAAAAGGTACGTTACGTACGTAGGATATGATGTTAAACCACGGTTACCACGGCCATGTGTGTCTGCGTCAATAAACACAAGTTCAGTTCGAGCATCCATCGACAAGCTGCCCCAAACCATACAAGACCCACTTCCAAATGGTACCCTCTCATCAATGGAATTTTGAGCATATCGCTCTCCTCATCTACGGTAGACTAGCCTGCAACAATCAGCACCGTACAAACAAGTCATACACTCATCAGTGAATTATACGGAAGGCCATGACTGCTCTTCAGTCCAAGTACGTACGTACGTACAAACGTAATTGGACTGAAATATACGTACGTGAACATTTAGTTCACGAGCAAATGTTAGTCGAGCTTGCCTGTGCGCTGCAGACAATTTTGGTCCATTTGAGGTTCTGAAAGGTGTGATATCACACTCTTTTAGCCTTCTTCTTATGGTTCGTGCTCGAGCTGCTACGTCACGTACCTGTTGGAGCTCATTTTTAATGCTTATAGACGTTAAAAACCAATTTCGCAAGGAAGATGTCACAATAAACCTGTCGTAACGAGACGTTTTCACCCGAGTTCTGCCGGTTCCACGTCTTCTTATGAATGAACCTGTCTCCATAAACCTTCTGTAAACTCGGGAAATCGTAGACTGGTTAACATTTAAATCTGCAGCAATTGTTCGTTGCCTTGCTGCACTAGAGCTACAATTTGTGCGGCTTTTTCGGACGATACGTTCATATTCGTGAGAGAAAAACGTGTTTAAAATGAAAACAAACTAGCAATTAACGATAACTCAAAATGTAACAAAACAAAAAAAATAACCATCAATCACAACATTAACGTAACAACTGTAGTATGTACTCGTAATGTAATATGTAAGAGAGAGAGTAGTATGTATGAGTTAATCTTTAGTAAATTGACAAGAATTCTTCTATAGAATATTTTATTTCATTTGTGGCAGTACCATATTTAAATTTGATTTTGTTTTTGTGTTTATAATCGAGCCTTTATTTTCCAATACCAATAAATGTAAAAAGTTTGCATATTTCGTAATAAAATTTGATTGAATGTGTTATGTGTATATATATATATATATATATAATAATATATCTTTATTGAACACACAAGGGACATTAACACAGTTAAAAAGAAAATAAACAAATCGAAAAACGGAATCAAATCCCCACACCACATGTTCAAAGGGAATCCACTCAGACTATCCTACAACTTACATATTATATTAATATAATGTATAATTAATTATGTGAAATTACACAGACGTGAGTTATTAATTATTATGAACTAAATACAAGTAATAAAGTCTGTAGTAGTAATTAGTACCTACGAGTATGTAGTAGTTATATGGACGCAGTCAGCAGTTCGTGTGTTGTTTACAATCTTGTGCAGCGACGAAAACATGACCTTGACCTTGTTGATAAGGAAATATACCGCTTAGGCTTCGGCTGACAACACTATCAGTGAGTAAATTATATATTATGTAATAGTAATCCTACACATAATATTGTATTTATTATAAATTATAGATAATTAGATAAATATAGGGTTTCATTAATAAAATATAACTATTATTAAAAATAAATAAATAGAATATTATTACATTACATTACATTACAATATAGATGCGTGCATATTTAAAGGGTAGTTAATATATAGCTAGAAGAAGCTTGTTGCTGCAGTAAATAGGCTTTGTATTTTAACCTAAACCCTTGCGTTGTTTGCAGAGCACGAAATGGTGGCGGTAGATTGTTCCAGACCTTGCTGGACAAATACCGAAAACTACCCCTAAACGCGTAATAGTATATATATATATACTATTACTGGATAACTGGCCTCAACGTTTAAAGGACTGTATTGCAGCCAATGGAGAACACTTCGAATAAGCTTTTTATATTTTATGTTATATTTATGTATTAAACTAACACACTGTAAATGTTATAATAAAAAAAGTAAATAATGTTATTTGCAATAGTTTTTTTTCTTTGTTTCAGTGTTTATGGCAAGACTAGGTATATATCTTTTTTGTATGTTCAACGATAATTTCGTCGACTTTTTTTAAATTATTTATATATGGCATCGGCTTATAACCATTTGCCAGTGTCAAGTTAAAAAGGCGGGAAATAGAACTTTCGTTTCAATTTTCAACACCGTATTCCTATATCGTCAAATCTAAAGTCTAGTCAAAGTCCAAATATATAGTCAGTACAGTCTTATGAGTTATGTCAGGCGATTCAGTAAAGTGGTAGAAGCTTTACTGAAAGTTCCTAGGGAGTTTTGGCGGGAAACACAAAATAGCACGTTTTTAGAAGTTGTACCACTTGCCCACACTTGTGCACGATAACGAATATTTAATAGTTAATATTCTACCAATATTACACATTAAGAACCGAAATAACACAAATTTATGAAGTTTTACAAATTCCACAACATCACTCATTGAACTCAAACTTGGCAAAACTTGGCAAAACTAATTCCGTCATCTGTGGACCGATTTTCAAAATTCTTTTTTTTGACGTAAAGGTCCCAAGTGTATCCCAAGTTGGTCTCGTTTTCACCAAAGTGGTGACGTGATGATGGAATCCATGAGGAATTCTGGAAACTCCTCGAAATTTATATTGATATTAATGATTTTGACTTTTTCTGAAGTAGTTTAAACATATGCTACCAAGAAGTAAGATTTTGCACCAAGGTATATCCTGGATCCAAAAGTACGGAACAGAACTCCTGACTTCTTATAAATACATACATGTTTGGGGATTTCAGCGTTGTTTATAGAACTGCAAGCATATGCCACTATGTCAATAACGGTAATCATCATTATCAACACCATCATCACACCATACATCATCACATTATGATGATGTAATAGGTACTTCTCATAGTATGTTACACCGACACGGATATCGTTGAACATTAGTCGTTACTTTACCGTATGTGAACCTATTTGCAAAATTGTTTTGTTGTAGTAAAGGTTATAATTCTAAATTCGTCCCGTAGCCGCCAAAGTGGAGATCTGATGAGGGGATCCATGATAAATCGAGGGAACTCTTCGAAATTTATATGGACACATACAGTGATTTCGACTTTTTCTAAAGTATTCCAAGCATATGCTACCATAAAAGTAAGCTTTTGTACATAGGTATACCCTGGATGGAAGACTGATCAGAACTCCTGTGTCCTTATAGATACACGTTTGGGGATTCCGGTGTTGTTTAAAGAACTGCAAGCATATGCCATCATATCACTTATAGTAATCATCATCATCATCATCACCACCATCTTCACTATATATCTTAATTAATATTTTTGGCAATCGCGCGGCTGATTGCCGCTGCACGTGACCATGGCGTAGTAGTAGCTAATGAGTTGCTGGCAGTTATCCAGCACGCTAACGACACCATGGACGAGGTCAGCATAATGCAGATCTGCAAGTCTTCTTTCACCAGCGAGGAGATTAGCCAAGGCAAGCATTTGCTGTACGAGACTCTTGGCCAGAGTGCGAACGTGCCATCGCGACGAAGAGATGGGAAACGGAAAGAAGCGTGCAGGACATCATCTCCCTGCTGAAGCAGACGGATCCGGATGAAATGCCAGCTTTTGTAGCGAAAGAACTGCAAAAGCTGCCGCCAGTGACAATGAACCACGTCGACGTCGTCAGCCTACTGGAGGACATCAAGGTTCTGAAGGAAGAACTGGCCGAAGTTCGAGGTAGATTGCAGGCATCAGAGTCGACCATAAGTGATTTACGTAGTGAATTATCACAGTTAAAAAGTGTTAATTCAATATGTAGGTCACCTGATGCAGCAAACGTCACTCGTCGTTGAGGCGCGCAGGCGGTCACGTTTAGCCCGTCAGCATTATCCGACGGGTCAACGAACATCGTCGCTGCCGCCCCAGCCGTCCGGTCCCCGCCCGCAAAGGAGCCGGTGCTGAGTTACGCAAGTGTCGCCGCTTGCGTCCCCCCGCCACCTCCCCCACGTTCAAAAAACATAGGAAAGAAGGAGGCCCCTTCAAAAGAGCGTCCTCTCTCTAATAAGGACCGAACGTGCGATGATGATGGGTGCATTAAAGTCGAGAGGAAGAAGAAGAAACCCGTCGTCCGCCATCATCGCGGCACCGCACCTGGAGGACCCGAGCAGCTGTTGCGGTGTGAGACTCCCGCGACACCGCTGTACGTGTCCAGGCTGCATTGGTCTACGACGGTCGAGCAGGTCGTGGACTACATCAGGAGCAGAACTAACTTCGCCTTGAGGGTCGAGCGTTTGGAACCCGTTCATAAAGTGAATTTTAATTCCTTTATGGTAAGAGTTCCAACCCATCATTTACCGACCTTCGAGAAGGAGGAGTTCTGGCCGATTGGAGTCGTCTACAGAAGATTTAGAGGACGACTCCCGAACACTTCGCGCCCCACGTCGCAGACAATACGTGTTTAGTGTAAGTTTTAGTGTTAGTTTATTAAATAACACTTAAAATAATATGTATGTTAGTCTATAAGGTATTAATTATATGGGCCTATGCAGCCTGGAATAAACGAAATTTAATTTTAATTTTATTTAATTATATTTCTTTAATGCTTACTCCATTTTTCCGTCGACTATTACAATAGATAATAATTATTATTTAATAATACAGTGTGTAATCAATACACTCACTGGTGATTGTTTAGTAGGTCCACAGATCGGTAATGCTTATTTGGGGAAATACCACGGCCTCTCAGAAAACTGGCATAAAATAACGCTTGAGTTTGTTTTGCCGAGAGAGTGAGAATATCAGAGGCTTGTTTGTATTTATATCTTTCTTAAAATGTGGAAATAATAATATAATAATATAACTAAAAAGAGAAAATAGTAGATTGTTAGCCTAGGGTTGAAAATAATCAATTCCCGAGGTAGTTAGACTATAGGCTATAGTCCGATTAGGAATTGAGTCTTTTACCCGTGGCAATCACTCTACTTTTCATTTAGAATATGATGAAAATAAAACTAGTTGTTTATCTAAACTATTTATTGATAATAATATATTAGTAGTGCCTATTTAAAATTAGTAGTCAAATTAGGACAATTCGTGAAATTAAAAGTTACTATTTTGTTTGGAATATTTTGAGAAATTTGGCTGTTCTGGATCTCTGTAAAAGTAGGAGACTTTGGTATTTTATCAGACGATGGATTCCATCGCGGACACTCCCTGGAAGTTGTCGGCAGAGGCGAATTGGGGCGTATTTTTATAGTTTCGGTTAATTTGGGTGAAATTTTAGTTTTATTTTTGACTGAATCCTCTATGTAGCCTTCGGCGACTGTACTGGATTTCCAGCCTCCCTCCATGTCTTTTTAACGTAGTCATGTTTGCCTCAGACTCGGCTAAAAGTGTCGCTGAAGTTCGTCTAAAACAGTGTCCGGCATACTGCTCACGTTTGGTAAATTCAAATATGTTGCTATCTACTTCGGCATACCTGAGATTTTATTTTTACCGTTCACTTGTTTATAGCGTTTTCCCTTCTGATAGTTGAGAAAAAAGCGGTCCGTTTTTACATCACTAGGTCTCATTTTTTGATATTTCTTTACTATTTGTGTAAACTCTTCTTTTACTATAAACGAGCGCTCAATATGTGTCTTTGTTTAAGTCAGTTTTACTAATAATAAATCGCCTTGACTTTCAATGTTGTTAATTGTCAAATTTGTGAGTTCACTGCATCTGTAAGCGCCGCTTATACCGAGTATCAATACGACCTGTGAAAAACATGTAATTATTTTAGTATTTGTGTAATAAATGCGTTCATATTTAGAATAAATCCATAAATACTTAGGTAAACTTACCTTTACTGCCAAATATATCTCGTCAGGAGCATCATTAAAAAAAAAAACCACCTCATGAGATGTGAAAACTTTAGATTTCTTACTCTTGAACCCCTGCGACTGTCTTTTCAAAAATGCTGTTAAATTATGAAATTTTTTCAAATCTACATTGTGTTTTACATTAAGTGTATTCTTAAAGCATTGAATATCGGCCCCATACCGTTGAAGGCTGTAATTTGCTACACAGTCCATTAAAATATGTAAGAAATACACTTTCGGAAAACGATTTTATATTCTTGTCTTCTCGCCACTTCATAAAATCATTGTATGTGTTTATATCTTTCTTTTGATATTTTTGGCAAAATATTTTCTATGACACAATTTGCCTCGTCTGTAATGGAATCTGGTGTCAATATTTCGCTTGAACTCATTTTTAATATTCAATTCAAATCTTAGCACAAAAGTCCGTCACAGATACATACATAACAGATTTTAGTATCCCGCCAATTTGTGTTGACTTTTTAAATTTTAAATATGGAACTTGCCGCTCGCCGCGTAAATGTCGCGGCACTCGTGGCTTATTCCGCTCAAAGTAGTTTGCGCTAAATTCACACTGGCTGTTTAGAAAGTTATGTCATTTTTTAATAGTTTTTTTTACATAAAACTCTTCACAGCTGACAGCAGTTCTATTTTTGAAGTTTTGAAGACCCTCGGGCCGGAATGAATTTGTATGAGTTTTTCCCTCCCTATGAAAGGAAAGCAGCATCTTCCACCCAATAATCAGATCAAAACAACACTACTTTCCGAGTATGAGAAATGAAAAATATTATTTTTAATCAAAAATTTAAACCGACTTCCAAAGTAAAAATGCTCAACAAAGTTTGAAAGAAAACATATTTTATAAATAATTCCCCTTTTAAATTCGTCTAAAATTTTGACTATAATATTTCTCTACTCAATATTCATCGTTTTGAAGTCGGTACCAGCCTGAACAACATCCTGATAAAACAATATTTTATAGAACTCACGTTCAAGTTGGCTGGTATCGACTTAAAAATTATGAAGATTGAATTGTAAAATATTTAATATTTTAGACGAATTTAAAAGTGGAGTTATTTAGAAAATAAGTTTGCATACATTTTTGAGCATTTTTACTTTGGAAGTCGGATCACATTTTTTGCTTAATGTTTGGAAGGATTTTTTTCAGACATCATAGACATCTTATCTCTATGTGTTAATAACATTATTGGAAAGAGCATTTAATGGAGCATTTTAAGCAGGTTTTAATTTTTTCTGTAAATATTATTTTCTGTAAATATTTTATCATTCTATGGTCGCGGTAACTTCAAAGTGTAATTAGGATTATACTTACAGATGTTTAGTAAGTTAATCGGTTAATAAAAATCTTTATAATATGTTTGTCAAATTCAAATTATGCTTAGATTAGTCAATTTCACTTCTGATATTATCTACGAGAAAATTAAAACATTTTCAGTATTTTATTATGACACAAACAGATCGTCACCCATTTGTGAAACAAATACGAAATGGCGAATATTTAAGAAACGGTCCAAAATCGGCTATACAAAGGGATGGTTTAAATCAGTGTCGAGCTGTCATATATGACATTGATATTGGACTCGACTCTTGTGTGTTCGATTTTCAGTTCTATTGTATTAGCGCAGAATTCTATTTTCAATGTTCTGAATTTTCTCGGGCCCGTTGGATTCCGGATCATATAGTTCCAATCATATAATACATACAAAAATTCCCCTTGAATCATTCTAGCCACTGCTGAAATCTGAATTAAAATCCATTGAGTAATTTAAAAGATCTAAGCGATCAGACAGCGGAAGCGACTTCGTTTCATGCTATGTTAAGAATGTTTTTTTTTTATGAAATAAACCAGGAAACGAGCAGACGGATCGCCTGATGGTAAGCGATTACCGCCACCCATAGACACTCGCAACACTAGAGAAGTTACACTTGTAACTCCTCTACAGTCTTGTAACTCCTCTGGTTTTGCGTCTTGCGTTCCCAGTTCTTGAAATCCCCAACCCCCCTTGGGCCTCCGGTAACCTCACTCACTCGGCGAAACACAACGCAAGCGTTATTTCACGCTGGTTTTCTGTGAGGTCGTGATATTTACCCGGACGATTTATGGCCCATTTATGCTGAAGCGTGGCTCTCCCACAATTAAACTAATTAAGATACAACACTTGTAATAAATTTCATAATTTATTTAGTCTTCGTGTAGGCCGTAACTAGTCTCTCCGCTTGTCCCGGACGCGGCTGGATCCGCTGAGCTCGCGGTACAGGCGCAGGGCTGGCAGTTCCACCAGAAGCGCCAGAGGTACTGCCAGCGTGTACGACATCGCCCACACCCCAAATATGTGGAACATCTGAAACACACAGGTCATTTACAGCTTGATGGGATCATTTATTTGAAACTAACTGACCCAGGGAACTTCGTACCACCATATTTTTTGCCGTCAATACTGTATTTTAAAGTTTTTTGATGATTATTATACATTGTAATTATTTGATATATTTTTTTTAATTATTTTTTCATACAAACCTTCTGATAATAAAGAAGACATAAAATAATATTTATACAATTTGGTGCAGTCGTTTGGAAGGTATGCGCGTACAGACATTTCAATAAGTCATTTTTATAAATTTATAAAGATTATAATGCAAATTAACATTTAGTTGGGGACCACACGGCCATCAAAAAGTAAGCCAAATACTTTTGGATATTACTCACTACTTTAAAGAGGTTGAGATGTTCCGGCCAGACTTTCACGCCCAGCTGGATCCTGGCGATGGCAAAGTGCACCAGCAGCACCGGCAATGACAGCCGCGCCAGCACGCTGAACATGCGACTTGACAAAAATCTGCGTGTCAACGCTGGGGACAGTCACTAGCTTATGATTTTTATCAGTCGTAGTCTTATAACCTTCTACTTCTGCTTTCTTCGCAGTCGTGATTTATACGTTATTGTCATTGGATGCACCCAGCTGGCGCTTCACTGTTACAAGGCCTTAAAATTTTCTCTATACAGCTAGGGGTCAGAAAAGGTAGCTTAATATACCCAATAATGGTGTTATCTTTTACGATTTTCTAATACCAAAACATCATATTTGATGCAGAACAATTAACAACCGAATTATTTACTTTCTCAATCTTGCAGCTGATTAACAGACGCTGAAAATGTAAGGTGGCTGTGTTTTATGCACATAATACTTACAGTGCGATCCCTGTAGCTGGTCCATTATTATAAGAGCAGTGAGCAGGCACAATACGGGGGCTATCAGCCCTGCCAGTAAAGCTGACCTGAGCCGAGTCAGCAGGCCCAGTGGGTGGATGCAAGGCCAGACTAAGATCCAGAGTACTATACTTGGTGCTGCCAACCCAGCTGCCCAGCGGAACGCCTGCGATAAAATAATTGCAATTGTTTGGTTTTGAATTATTATTGCATTATCTTTTAAACGAAAGAGAATGAGTCCTCAGTTGACTTGATTATTTTATTTGCGAAAATAAAACATATTTTTGACCTTCATATTATTATGACTTTTCACATAGGTTAAGCTCCTTACCTGGTTGCTATGCAGTTCATACTTCGATTTCTTGAGGGAGTGATGTGCGTGTGCCAGCAGCAGACCCGTCAGCGAGGCGAACGCGTTGCCCCAGGGCGACTGGTACAGCAGGTCGAACGTGGCCACTCCCGAGTACTCGCGATACAAATTACTGTCGACAAGAGAATTCATCTAAAATCTTGTTTCCAAATAATTGACAAAAAAATATTTGGCGAGAGGTAATGTTAAAAATGTCTCATACTCGGGAACGTGCAACGTATACACTGGTACGAGGTTCCATGCGTAGGCCACACAAACATATAGGATGGCGGCAGTCACGAGCAGCGCCGCCAGCACCGGCAGCGCTCGGCGGCCGCGCAGCAGCAGCGTGAGCAGCAGACCTGCTGCGTACAGCTGCATGTCTGCTGCGAGGTACCTGTGGACAGACCTCGCATAGTATTAGTAATACATTATAGTCCTTACTAATCCTTCCTTACCTACTAATATTTTAACGCGAAAGTTACTAATTCACGCTGGACGGATTTTGATGAAATTTGGTATGGTGGTTTAGACTCTGGATTTATAGACTACTTTTATTGCAGAAAAATATCAAGTATTAAAATATCGCTGGTCGTAAATGATCTTAAAAGAATATTTTAATTTTCTAGGCCACAAAAACTCTTTTATTTGCGAGACTTAACAGTTTAACGAGACTTACCCAATTGAAAATTAGTAACAGACACTTTAATATAGTAATACTCTATAAAGAGTTTAAGCAGAAATCAGGAGCCATAGCTTAGCCGCCCACGCCGGCTAAAGCTGATAACATAATGATTCGGTTTTCTTCCAAACTTACCAAGTTTGTCCTTGGCATTTAATCCCAGTGTTGAAGTTGTTTACAAAGAGCATATTCATCCACCCGATCTCCTGACACGTGTCCACCTCGGACCGGATCGCCCTGTGCCACATGGGCCCGGAGCCGAAGTAATCATGCAGCGTCACCATGTAGAGTATCAGCACCATGTAGCTAGGCAGGATCCTGACAGAAAAAAACAGTCATGAAAGGACAATGGGATGAAACTTCGTCATCTAATAAAATAGAAAACTGTTTACTATAGAGACATATTAAAAAAACGTGGGCTTAGGTTATTAAAATATGGGATATAATAAATCTTGAGAACAAAAAATAAGTTGGTGACTACATATGAGCATACTGTATTACTGAATTTGGCAGCGAATTATTATGTTGGCGACTAAATTACTAAACTGACGAAACAACACAGGTGATAAAAAATACAAAAACCGGCAGATAAAAGGTGACGAAATTTAATCCAAACTGGCACCAAAGTTTATAAGTTGGCGGGCGTAGTGATGTGCCAACTCGGAAAAAACAAAACTCGATTTAACCCGAGTTACAATTGACGTAACTCAGGTTGAACTTGAGTTACGTATCTCGAGAAATGGATGGAAGAGTAATTTTTTTTTTCTTTTTACCAATTAACTCCCTCAGCTTCGCATTAATAGTTACAAAAAAATTAAACAGACAAATGATATTATTGTCTGTTTCAATTATTTCATTTTAATATTATTTATTTATAATGTATTGGGTGAGTCATAATAACTCAAGTAAAAAAGGAAATTATTGTTTGTAATCGAATCATTTATCTATGAATTATTGGCTTGAATTTTAATGTAGAAAAATATTTATATTTAGTATCAAAACTATGTAATTATATAGCAGTCTTTTCAAAATAAAATCAGACTAACATTATAATGTAGATATATACATAGCTACACTTATAGGCTCATAATTGTTTTATTATCACAATCACAATATTTTTTAAAAAATTAGCCAATTTGTATCACAAAAAACATATTTTCGCAGTACATAAATTATACGATGATAATTTAGGCTTAGTTATATTGTACTTAATTGTTCGAAACAGGAAAATGATACTAATATCAAAACGAAAAATTTGGTTTTCGAACTCCAGCCGGAGAGAATTCAACTCGAGTTGGTTCGGAGTTAACCAAACTCGAGTTAACTCGAGTTAGTTGCTCGAGTCGATCATCACTAAGTTGGCGACTTAATTTCCGAACTTTAAAACCAAATTACGTTGATAAAATAATGGCTGCTAAAAATTTATTTGCAGTAGTATACAATTTACAAAAATCCCGCATCAATATCCGTTGCGTAGTTTTAAAGATCTAAGCATACATAGGGACAGACAAATAAATCTAATTTGTTTCATACTATGTAGTGATTAGATATATTTTTTTCAATAATTAAGTAAATAATTTTGTCTCCTTGCGCAATACATTAATTAACATTATAATACGAGTATCTACGGACGCTTCACACCACGTCAGTCTGGTCCCGTGGCAAGTAATGCGCTAACCACTGAGCCACAGAAGTCGTCATTGAGTAGCAGTTGCAGATTTCGACTGACTTACCTCATGATTCTGTTCTGCATTGTTTGCACAAAGTTCCTCTGGGCCGGTACATTTTCCTGTTGGAGAACTTTTCTCGCCATCAGGAAACTGGACACGATGAAAAACACTTGCACCAGCAGAGTAAGATTTCCATTTACCAGTACCAATGAATTCTGATTATCAAAACAATAATTATTAGATATTAGCCGTATCCCCCGGCGCCGCTCGCGTAAATGAAATAATGGGTATCCCGCGGGAATTCTGTATTTTTTTTCAGACTAAAAGTAGCCTATGTTTTAATACAGACCCTAAACTACTACCATACCAAATTTAATCGAAATCTGTTCAGTAGTTTTTGCGTGAAAGACAAACATCCATCCATCATATGGGTAGGATCACAGCTCTAAATAATTATTTAGAGCTGATAGTATGATAGATGTAGCCTTCCGATATATGCGACCGCGACGCGAGACCGCGACTCCCGACCGCAAAACCACAAAACTGTGAATCCGGTCGAGCGAGCCGCGGTCGCGGGGATTGTTTAGTGCAGCAGCTCCATAGTATGAATTTATACTAAGCAGTGGATCCGCGATCCTATTTCTGTCTCGGGTCGCGATCACGTGTCGCGCGTCGCGTGCTTCGTTAGGCTGCCTTGAGAAACAGGCCCTGTTTCTCAATCGCGTGATAAAAATTAGATAGCTTTTTCGGAAGTTTGGTTACTTTATATCGAGCGACAGAGACAAAACATGCAAGAAAGCTATCTGACACTTATCAGTATATTGTGAAACAGGTCCTAAAGCCTCATATCCGTAACCATTGATCCATGGACCTCCCAATGTGGCAGGAGACTACGGGTGTACAGGGAATATTCTGAATACCTGTTCGTAGAATCGTGTGTCGGCGACGTTGGCGACTACACTGAACGCTAATGTGTGCAGAAGGATGATAAGCGTCATAGATACTACGCGCAGACCGTCCAAGAACCGCAGGTCTGTGTCTGCGGCCTGTACCGGCTCAGTCAGCGTGCGCCACGAGCGGAGCACCGACCACGACAGCAGCCAGCCAATTTCTGAAATTTTATTTCCTTGAATATGGGATTATAGAACCAATCATTAGATTTTCATCTCTTATTATAAACATTTCTAAGTAGTTACTTGGTACAGAATTACAGATATAATAATTTGTGAAAATTCGCGAGCACTGTTGGTCATCATCATCATCATTTAATATGTGAAGCAAAAATTTTTACGAGGATTACGTGAACGGAGGAGTATGAAATTTGGCACAGTTAAAGTTTATGAGGAGAAAGGTGTGCAGAAACATTTTTTTTTTAGAAAATGCTTAGAAATACAAAAAATACAAAAATAAAATACACCTACTACTTCACTCACACTAACATACGTTTGTATAAAGTCCTTATTCTGATATAATTAACAGTAGGAGTTGGTTCGACACAATTGTAAAAGTACCTTTCTCATTCCATAGACAAAATTTACACGTTTTTATTGCGTATCTAAGAGCCCTAACAAAGTTGAAACTTAAAAATTAAAATATGAATTATGGTCCAAGGTCTTAAGCATGAATTTCGACCACAGCACGACCGGACCTCTAATTATTATACCTTTCTTACTGTCGTCTGACAACATCAAGTCCAACACGGAGCTGATGATAGCCATAATCACCAGAACGGCAAGGAACCCGATGAATGCTCGGCCATTAGCTGTAAGCTTGTGACCCTGCAGCTCGCGCGTGCAGTATTCCAGGTCCATCAGTCTAGCTGACATGTTGTATTCCGACATCATGCTCGAGTTCACACATGACGCGAACCTGGCGTGGCAACATGGCTATATTTTAATTAAATGTAGATTAATTTAATTAGTTAATTAATTTAGATTCATTATTATTAGATTTGTTACTTTTACGGCCTTAATTTTTATTTCGTTTCAGAACAAACAGACTATACAACTTAAGTATATTAAATAGTGTAGATACTTACGAGTACAGAGGGAATTTTTCACAATTATCGTATGTCATCATTTACTAATATAACTCAGAACAATTCCAAAAAAAAAATGTAGACAAAAAATGATTGCCACCCTATTTTTATAAATTAGTTTTGAACGAATAGGCGATGAGGAGAGTGCGATGTGCACCCGTGCAGCTAATGGAGCACCAGCACCATAGTAAATTATGCACGATCTAGGGTGAACTTAATTAATATTCAAAGGTTTTCCTATTTACAAATACTTAGCTTTGACGCAAATACTTTCGTAAATAGATTTCCACCCGGTTCCTGAAAGGCATATCAAATAGTTGGTGAACTAAAGTGCATTTCATCGAATCGTTAAGGAACTTTTCGATGGAATGCACTTTAGTTCACCAGTTACGGCAAAGGTGTCGTAAGGTTGGCACCACTGTCTGCCAAAGATATAAACACGCGCTTCAAACTTGTATTGCCGCTTTAACAGGTCAGTTAAAAAGGGTTACCAGCTGCAGGTAATAATTTACTCGTTCAGTGTGTCAGAATCTAAGTTTATTCTTATTATATATTATTATTAATTGTTAAATCAATACAGGTGTACAGCGTCTTTTCTTATTTTGTGTATTACTTTAAAGATTCAATCAGAATCAAGGTTTAAACAGATGTTTTACTAAAGCAATGATGCCCTTACTTACCCCTTGTAAGCTTGGAATAATTTGTGTAAATTATATATTATGCCACCTGCATGGTTTTTGCTTTGCATAGGAGCTTAGGATATCATGAATATATGTAACTGTTGTTCTGTAAACTTAGACCACTGTGGGTTAAGCGGATAACATCGATATATTGTTTTACTCTTTCTCTATTTTGTTTCTCATTTTGTAACGCCCCCACCTTGTGGAGGCTTCCTGAAGCTCCCCGATCCCAAGAATATTTCGTAGGGCTAGGTGGGGAGGCACTAGCTTTATTCTGAGAGATAACTGTTACATTGCCATCATACCGTGAACTGTACTCAAGATGCAAACAAATGTAAATGTAAAACAATGCTGCCTTTCACCTTTTTAAACTTTGACAAAGTGTGAATTGTGTAATTTGTGTCCACCTGCGTGACAGGCTCTGCCGGGGTGTCTGTACAGTGCAGGCGCAAGGCAAAAAAAACATCTCTATTTGTAATTTTTTGGAAAATAAAAAAACATTTCATTTCAAATCATTTTTTAGGTATATCTGAGAAAACCGTCTCTAAAATCACCAAAGAAGGTGAGGTAGCAGCCAGCACGTCCAACAATGGTGACAACACCAAGTAAAAATCGTCTTCGACCTAAACGAGTCGAACTGGATGACTTAGAACGATGTGGTAAAATAGGTAAAATTCACGAATTTTATGCTGTAAGAAAGGAATTGCCTACTCTCACAAAGTTATGGCATTAAATGCGAAGTGAAATTGATTTTCAAGGAAGCAGTACTACTTTGTGGAGAATTATTAAAGACATGGGGTTTTTCTTAAGAAATATAAATCCAAAAGGAAGGTACTGATGGATGAAGAGACATGACATTGTCGCATAGCGCTATCATGCTATGCTTACTGTGCTAAAATTATTCATGTACGGTTGGCAACAACTCGTACATCCTGCGCCCCCCAAAAGAGCGGCGAGATAGATTCAGTTGATACAATGATAAGGATAATTAAATCAATTGATATAAAGCAAAAAATGACTTGATACAAAAATATCAAATGTAAAAATACACAATAAATCTGATATCAAAAAGTGAAAGGTAAAAAATCGCTAAAAATGTATATCAAAACAAAAAATATAAATGTGTGCAACCGGAAATTATCTTATAAACTAATTTTTAGAATAACGTATAATTAGCCATTCAATATAAATATATAATTCAATTAGTTAATCGAACGGAACGACTAAACATAGGGGAAGTGCTTTTATCAAGACTCACTGATTGCCTGATTTCACTAGACACTTTTTGAATATTAGGGACACTCGAAAACTCTTCCCTAATTGCTTTTATCCAGTACATTGTATACTATATATAATACGAGTGCCGCGGGACGCCTCCCCGCCCTCCGCGCCTCCGACGAAGCCATCGAAACAAGACGACACCGCCGATGATAACAAATAAGCTGACTATGACGTATCCCAGAGCATAATGATGAATATCATGCACTCGCAAATCGCTACTAGATTGTTCCTTAATTTCTGATATTTCCGTCTTTAAAACTTCCCATTCCATTTCATGGTTTTCGAATTTCAGTATGTCAATAGTTGAAGTATTAATGATATTATTTAAGACGGAGGGCTGGGGTATTTCAAGCTTTTGGTTGATATCCAATCTATTGCTATAGTAGTTATGAGAATATATTGTAAAATCATTAGCCTTTATAATGCACATCGGACCTAAGCGAATGACTCTGCTGCCTATCAGTACCTGTGACGTAATCCCAGCTGGGCAAATCAACCGGACACTGCATTGTCCGCAACAGGTGTATAGCCACTCGTTATCTGCGTGTAACTTTATCCAGCTCTTTTGCAACTGGATATCTCCTACTTGCATAGCGTTAGGTCAGTACCGCCGTCCACTATGTTCACATCACAAATTGATTGTTTAATCTTCGTAGTGTAAACAGGGCTATTAGGAAATCATAAAATTTTATCTGGTGATAAACGACGACATACGAGCGAATCCTTGATGCTATTAAATCCTATATAAGGAAATTTCGAAATTAACTGATAATATTTCTGATTTTTCTTCTGAGGTATGCTTATGATCTTGTCAAGTTCAAAAATTTCATTGTTTAATATAGGACCTTTACCTTTACTTCAGCAATAAGAAATTTATCCGTGACTCTCGCAGCAACTCTCAGTAGCTTATACAGCTGAATGATATTAGACCCGTCCGTCGGTAGCACGAGTTCCCTTTGTAAACGACCTGATATTATATTAATTTGATTTTGCAACTGTTCCGGTGATAAAAATTTGTATTGATATAACCTTGATATATATCAGTGAGAGTGCTAATTAGCGTTTCTTGAATACGTCTAAGGTTGCATATTGTAATGTGGGCAGTCAAGGACGAAAAAGTGATATAGGTAGAACGTGATGAATACTGCTTAGCCTGATATACCTCGGCAGCCAAATCGTTGATATGATTTTCGATAAGCGTCAATTGATTTTGCATGATATTCTCGTGCCTCTTCAAGATGTTATACTCTGCCTCTATCACAAGTGTTTGATTACGTAGAAGAGTATGTAAATGGTTCTTATTTTGCTGAATGTGCTCGATGTTTTGCTGATACTGCGTGGCGAACCTTTCATCTAGGACACCAAATAAGGAATTTGAAATGTAACCAACGCCATTAATTAATCCTCTCTTCTGTCTTCTGTTTAATAGATTTTTCAGTAGCTGATTATAGTGATCTATTTCACCAAGCTTATGTTCAAGCTTGGTTCAAGGTTTGACAATCCTTTGACGAATGTGCGAAACATATTTTTTTAATGTTTTCAAAGATTTGCCAATAAGTAGACATGTTATAATAAATAACAAGGCTCCATTCGTCTCTGATATGTTGCAGGTCCGCAATTTTGTCAAAATAAATGCTTTGATTATTATTTACAGGCGTGATAATAAAATCCTTCTGAGCTTGTTGCAAGCTCTGTGATAAAAATAATGCTATGAACATAAAAAAAGTAATAAAAAAGTTTTTCAAATTGATACGTCGCGGTCGACGCGATCTCGTGCGGCTTGTGTCTGGAGCAGAAGGTATCTCCTGACTGATAGATGCCGATGCCTGGTCTTCTACCTCCCCGGATACTAGAGGTACTAATTTGATAACTGGCCTTTTTATGATATTATTTTTAGTTTTCAGTGATACTACTCTGACCTGTCCATCTCTACCGGAGTGTAGCTCTTGCACCCGGCCCATGACCCATTTACCAGGAGGTAAGTTTTCATCCTTAATTAATACAATGTCATCAATACTGATCAATACGACCAACCTCCAAAATTGCTTATTGATAGACTGAACCAGCTGCCATCTCTTTGATAAACACATGGACTCAGGTTTCGTTTGAGGTTTGGTGAGTATCGGACCACCAATCAAAAAGTGTCCCGGAGTTAAAACAGGATCCTCAAGATTTTCAGTCAGAGCGCAGAAAGGCCTCGAGTTCAAGCAGGCCTCTACTTGATGTAACACGGTGATAAACTCCTTGTATGTGAGTTTTTGCTCGCCAATAACTCGCTTGATATAAAACTTTAAACTTTTTACAGCCACTTCCCACAAGCCTCTAGCATGAGGATGAGAAGGAGCATTAAAGTGCCACTCTACCTTCATTTCAGCAATGTTGTCAAAGAAATCCTGGTTGATGGTAGCTACAATCTCTTGATATTCTTTTTTAAGAAGTTTGCTAGCGCCTATATATAATTAGTTCCGTTGTCACTATAGACGTGGGATGGCACTCCACGCCGTGAACAAAATCTTCGAAACGCAGCCAGAAATGATCGTGTGCTCAAATCTGATACCAGCTCTAGATGAACTCCTTTCGTTGATAAACAGATGAAAACTGCAATGAAGCCTTTGGTCGTTCGTACGCCTCGACCTTTATTCAATTTCAGGTCAACATGCCCGGTGAAGTCAACGCCACTATGCGTAAACGGTCTAGAAGGAACCACTCTAGGCTGAGGTAAGTCTGCCATAATTGGTTGATACTTGTATTGACTAAATCGACAACATATCACCTTAACTCCCTCTTAACAGTAGACATTCCACTAATGATCCAATAATTATTCCTGATATCGATACCAGAAGTATCAATTAACGTAAGGGACATTTTGGCGAAAATTAGTTATATATATCATTGGATTCAGAATTTTCTGCTCTATCAAATGATATTATTTAAAAAATTCTATCGTTTAAAAAAAATCCCTTACAGTAAAAATTTTTGGCCTGAGTAAAACGATTTGTGACAGAAAAATTGATGTAACAGACAATTACATTTTTTTTTCTCTGAAAAATAAAGTAAGTAATAGTGTTTAATAATTTACACCCTTACCTTAAACCACAAATCAGTTGATTTAAATAACATGTCCCTTACTTTAATTCATGATTATAGTTTTTTTTTAAATTATTCTCTTACATTATTATCTCACAAAACTATCTTTAATTTCAGCTCCTTACTACAATATGCCGATTATGTAATAACTTGAAATCAAATTCGTATTTGCTTTACTTTATTTATTTGTGAGATTGTTGCTAAAATACCGAGTACTTACATTAATTAATTGATTCTCCTAATGGTTATCCCTCCGGCGCGGCGGCGCGCGCGACTAGCGTAAAGACGTTGCGGGTGTATCAGGGGAGGGGTAAGACAGCGACGCGACGACGCGACGTAACGTGTTCGCGGCTCGCGCGCAGTTCAAGATTGTTATTGTTACGTCTACAACTATCAACGCTAATATTTGGATTAAGTGATGTTTTAATGTAATAAAGTGTTCTACAAGTAATATAAATAAATAATGTGTGAAAACAATAGTACGAGGGCGGGTCAATAAGTCCGTGACTTTTGGAATAAAACACAGATTTTTTGATAAATAAATCATTTTATTTTTCAACGTAGTCCCCCTTGAGCTCTATACACTTTGTCCAACGCTTCTCCAATTTTTTTATCCCTTCCATAAAATATGATTTGTCGAGGTCCTCAAAATAGGCCTTTGTTTGCGAGATGACTTCATCATTGGAGTCAAATCTTTTTCCACCGAGCCATTTTTTCAGCTTTGGGAACAAGAAGTAGTCACTCGGAGCCAAATCTTGAGAATAGGGTGGATGTGGGAGCAATTCATAGCCCAATTCATGGATTTTTGCCATGGCAACTGCACATGTGTGCACCCTTGCATTGTCTTAGTGAAAAAGAACTTTTTTCTTGGCCAAATGAGGTCGGTTTTTTTTCAAATCCTCATTGAAGCGGTCCAATAAGTTGACATAATATTCCCCATTAATTGTTCTTCCCTTTTGAAGATAGTCAATGTGGATTATCCCACGTGCATCCCAAAAAACAGTCGCCATAACTTTATTGGCTGACAAACCCACCTTGGCCTTATTTGGCGCCGATTCACCCTTAGAAACACACTGTTTTGACTGTTGTTTGGTCTCTGGTGTATTGTGATGGATCCATGTTTCGTCCACGGTTAAAAAACTCCTCCATATTGTGATTAAACAACGCCAAACCTTCCTGTGAAGTTGTTACACGATTGCGTTTGTGGTCGACTGTGAGCAAACGCGGCACCCATCTTGCGGAAAGCTTTCTCATGCCCAAGTGATCATTCAAAATTGAAACCACTGAGCCATGCGAGATGCCTATGGCTTCCACAATCTCTTGCACTTTCAATCTTCGATCGGCCAACACCATATCGTGAATTTTTTCGATTGTTTCGGGTGTAGAGACCTCAACTGGGCGTCCAGGACGTTCGGCATCTTCAGTGCTTGTAAGGCCACAACGAAATTCAGTAAACCACTTTTTTACCATTGAAATCGATGGTGCAGAGTCCCCATAGTATTTATCAAGCTTAGCCTTGGTCTCGGTAATGGTTTTTTTTCGCAAAAAATAATGCTTAATAAGCACACGAAATTCACTTTTTTCCATTGTTTCCTTAAGTTACTGGATAGTCTGATAAAGATAGCTGTAAAACACAAACTAACTGACGCAGCAAGTTCAAATTTTGATAGGAGTTAACTGACAGATGCCTGTTGACAGGAGTAGTGTTGCTTTTTCAGTAAGGAGGTTAGAAATTCAAAAAGTCACGGACTTATTGACCCGCCTAAGTAATATAATAGATCTGCGTATGAAAAACATAAGAGTATGCACATTTAAAAAAAATGCTTTGACGAAAATTGAAGTTAAATATACAATGTTAGAGACTGGTGATACTTACGAAATAGAGCTCTCCAAAGAATTACTTCCAAAGAATTCTAACGCAAGAAGAAAGGGTAAAGGGGTTAGGAAAAGAAGTGCTGCTAGCGGTAAAATTACAAAAAATATAGACAGCAATAATGAATCTGCAACTGAAAGTACTAGCAATGACATATTAAGTCAATGGAACACAGACAATTTAGCATCTCTATATAAAGAGAGGCTTCCAATTTCCATTCTGAAATACAATGATCTCAAAAAATTATGTGAAACCGGTATAATACCAAAAAGATTTCACGTTGAATACTTAAACCTGCCGAATAAATCGCCAGTTAAAGATACCCTCATTGAAACTGACGACGATGAAGATGTGATGACAGCTGATGATGATAACTAGATAAAATACCAAATAGTAGAAGTTATTTCAACCCTTTCAATTTTACCATTAAAATATTTTAATTTACTTACTAATCGTTATATCATCATAATCTGTTCATTCCTAATTATTATTTATTATATATATATATATATATATATATATATATATATATATATATATATATATATACATACATTACATTAATGTTCATATCATTTGTATTATTTTTTAAATTCTTTTCAGTCAATTCATATTTTTTCATTTTTTTTTTGTTTCCAGTACATTCATTCCATTATTTAATAAATAAGACTGTTGATTAAGTCTCAGAAACATTTTTTCTTTATCCGCGTTAAAAATAAATAAAAAATATTAACAATAAATCGTTTTATTTTTGTATCCCTAAATTTAATTTAAATCTGTGATAGCTGAAACTAACATTAATCATGCAATGAACCTATTTTGATGGTATCAAAGTACTATAATTTTAGTAGAAAATCTATAGTTACATTGAACTGCAATACTATAAGAGTTCTTTACAATAGAATTTCGTATAATTTTCTATTTATTTTGCTGCTTACGGTATGCTTCACCCTTTACACATAAAATATTAGTAACTTAAGGGACAACTAAACATATTTTTTTAATGTAAGGGACATGCTATATTTTAAGCCGTTTGGTATTCCAAAATATTTACTTTATAGCATGAAAGAAGAGAAAATTCTAAGAAACTTTGTTCTAAACACAATTGAAATTGGAAGCAACAGTAAAAAGTTATAGAGAGATTTAAAAAAATAAAATCGTTTTTTGGCTCTCCTGAAAAACAGTGTTTTGTCCCTTACATTAATTGATACTTCTGGTATCGATATAAGCTAGTGTAAGTCGTGCTCCACCATGTAACGTAGTGATATGTGCTTGATAAATGATAAGAGAAGTAAATCTACTATAACTACTCAGTATGATAGGATGCTTCGCAGTCCAACTTATATGTGAGTTTTCCAATCGACCGCCAACTCTCAATAGTCTATTTTCGTCAATACTATTTTTCTATCTATTACTATTTTTCTCTTCGTCAATACTAAATTCTAATTTCGTCAAATTTGAACATTATAGCTTACTATTTTGATGGACATGCCTTTTTAATCTGATAAATGATAAATCTTCGCTAAAATCTAAGGCTTGAATAGATTTAATGATAATATTGTAAGCATGGTTAATTTCCACGAGTGTTAACGATTTTGCTGTGTCGGATTGTTTCCGAGTTCGAGTGATGAAACGTAACAGACATGCTACTGTTCTAACAATAAAAGCCTCGTACAATAGGGAATTATGGTCACCCTGGCATTCTTTGCAACGTTTGGTTGACATACACGGGTTTTCATAATGCTTATATAAACAATTCCTGCAAACTTGATATTTTGCAACTGTTGTTAACTTTAACGCTGGTGTCATGTTACTGAATAGCCTGCATTGGAATAAATCATGATTGAAATAACATAACATTTTGTGGAACGTGTATGATAAGTTTTGCCCTGATACTTTTCGCGATTAAAATTTCTTGCAGGATGATATGATGATAATAATGGCCTTGGGTTGGTTACATGCTTTGATATCGTTGATGGAAAAATGTCCCGCTCCTTCTTATGAATCGGTTCCAACGCAGTAAACTTCGTTTCTAAAAATGTGATAAATTCTGTCAAGCTTTTCTGATAAAAAATGTACCAGCAAGGGATCCCAGGTGTTTGTGTCCACCCCCAGGTTGTGAATGGCGTGGATGCACTCGACAGACGTGTCGTGTAATTTTTTAATTTCATAGGCCGACTGCTTCGAAAGACTGGGTTGATTAAGTAGCGTCTCAATTTGATTTGTAAATAGTAATGTCTTATTGTCATACCTATGAACTAAAATATCCCATGCTGTTGTATAATTTTCCGATTATATATGTGGGTGTTGGATCAGCCGCTCAGCTTCTCCTCTTACTTTTACCTTTAGATGCTGCATTTTCTGTGCGTTGGCGAAATTGGCGTGGCGTTGGCGTGATTTTCAGCGAGCTATTATTTTGTATAGCTTCACTGAATAAATCATAGAAGGAAGGCCACTGAGAGTATTTACCGGTGAAGGTAGGTATCTCCAGCTGCGGAGTTGATTACTGGGTATGAGCCGTTGACGATAATTTTCGATGGAGTGCGCGTTTTATATCTTTATATTCCTTCTCGTATATGCTATATTCTTCTTCATATTCTAAGTCTGCACCCCGTAGAAAGTCATCTATTTCTAGATGCTGTATATCAATGATATTCCACCGACTCTTCAAGTTTTGGAGCTCATCTTCGATCTCCCACTTCTCCGTCATTTCTTCTATTTTGATGCTGTTGATTAAGCGGCTCAATACTCTAAAATTAGTACGCTGCTTTGATAATAATTCCTGAATCCTTTCAGGTGGAGCCACCGTAGCTTTATCTTCTTTAGGCTGATAGGACAACAACGTGTGCTTAAAGGTATGATAAAGATCGTCCATTTTTCCAAAGTGGTTTTTCTTAAAATATGGATTAGTTTTGTCTGCGCTCCCTAACAAAAGCTCGTGATTCTGATCGAATTCTACCCACAGCTCCTCAAGCGTGTCAAGTCTCCTTTGAATATATTCCGGAGTTTTTCTACTCGCGGAATCCTTCACGAAATTTGTGTTGATACCTTTAACCGCCTTGATAATTTCATTTTGACGTTAAAATAGTTCTTCCATTGTGATAAATCAGAAATATAAAAATTATTAAAAAGGAACAATCTTACTTGAGTCAGCTCCGGTCGGGATGCGAAACAGCAAACCTGCGGCGTCGCGATGATGATGATTAGTGATGATGAGCAAACCTCCCGGCCCGCCAAATGATGATAACACCTCACAAAAAACTCCACTCACACAAAGTACACCACAGTTTGCGAAAAGTCACTAAAACTGATACTATGATAAAGTTCTGATGCAAAGTTAAATGATAAAAGTCGTGATAAAATACTTCTAAATTTAAAAAAAATACACGTTCGCTGATATGTTATGATAAAAATTTCGATAAATGATAATATTTAAGTTATTCGAAGGACCAAAAAAATCTAATGTAGGGGCTACTGCTGCAGCCTCCAGTACATTAATATAATATAAAAGATGTATGATAAATATTTGATAAGTCAGAACGATCGGGGATGATAAATAAAACCGTTCCGGTTGAATGCTGAATGATAACTACTTTATTTTAAATGAAAAAAATACAATTTGTAAGCGCGCATATGACACGCGTTGACTAACAAAGAAAATGCTTACTGTGCTAAAATTATTCATGTACGGTTGGCAACAACTCGTACAGTCATGGACAATGCCACTTACCATACAGTTAAAGAAGATAAAGTACCTGTGTAAGCTAGGAACTTACACATGCGACTTTGAGCTGAGGGAAGTAGGTATATAGGTTAATGTGAGGGCTGGAGAAATCTGGGACTGACCTTATTGCTGAGCTGGTGGTTCTGAATCTGGGCGGAGGTTTCTTCTCACTACACTACACAGCTGTTGAGCGGATTATCGATAGATTTATCGCAGTTCGCCGGCGAATTTGGTCTTATACTAACGAGCACCAATAAATATGCGCACACGCGTTCGCGTTCACTAGGTTTCGGGATGAGCCGAAAATGCATCCAGCGCGGAAGGGGTTCTAATTGCAAGTGTACGTCACTCTCTGACAGCGCCCCTGAGTTAGTCGGCCATACTCGCGTTGTGATTGGCCGAATTGAATGTCCTTTGTGTTCATTCTAAACGTCGCGCTAGTGTTGGCGCGAACATCCTGGGGGGCCCGCACAGGCGGCGAGCTGAGCCCCATCTTGAGCAGAATCCAGTGGGAGCCGGGCAATCTTGCCGACAGGCCTCCGCAGCTGGCCTTGAGTGGTGTCCAAGTCCACAACTCTGATGACTCCATCCTTCCCAGGTAGCAGACGT
The DNA here is from genome assembly GCA_963565745.1 of Phengaris arion. NCBI lineage: Eukaryota > Metazoa > Arthropoda > Insecta > Lepidoptera > Lycaenidae > Phengaris > Phengaris arion. Next base: position 27,683,449 of record OY751433.1, read on the forward strand.
GAGATCCTTCCCATCTTCCATTGTAGAGGAGGCAAATTGTCCTCCTTGAGCAGAACCAGTTCTCCAATTTTGGGTGGAGAGGAAGAGGAAAGCCATTTGGAGCGGATTTGAAGGGTATGGAGGCTTGGTCCAAAGGTTCCAAAAGCGCTGAGAGAGTGATTGAATGAGCTGAAAGCGTTTGAGCGGAGATATTACTCTTTCATCTAGAGTCAGCTCGGGGAGAGCTGTGAGCGGACGGCCAATGAGAAAGTGGCCGGCAGTAAGGGGATGATAGTCCGTGGGATCGGACGAAAGTGGACTGATGGGCCGAGAGTTTAACACCGCTTCGATTCTAGTGAGCAGAGTTAAGAATTCCTCGAAAGTGCTCACCGATAACACGGTATAGAAGTTGCTTTGTGGATTTAACATTAATCTCATGGATACCTCCCATCCATGGGGCTTTAGGCGGATTGAGTAACCAAGTTATATTTTGAGTTGAGAGTTTATGAGAAATGGCGTCGTTATTTTCATTGAGAAATTGTTGTACCTCTAGTAGATGATTCCTAGCTCCTACATAATTTGTGCCACAATCCGAACGTATCAATACCGGAAGTCCGCGACGTGAGCAGAACCTTTGTAATGTTGCAATAAACGCTTCGGCAGTGAGCGATGAGACTGGTTCTAAGTGAACCGCCTTTGTAGTGAGGCAAACAAATATGCAAAAATATCCCTTAATTAACTTAGCATTACGTAATTGACTTGATTTGAGCAGAAACGATCCGGCGAAATCCGTTGATACGTGACTAAATACGGGCTGAGGTATGACTCTATCAGCTGGCAGGTCAGCCATGACAGGTACTTCGGGCTGAGCGCGGCAACGGAAACATCTTATGCATTTAAACGTTCTGTGCCTTATAATGCGGCGGGCAGATAATATCCAAAATTGCTGACGTAAAATAGCATGTAGCGTGTCCGTGCCAGGGTGGCAGTGTATGCGATGATAGTAATCTATTATGAGGTCTACGAGCGGACTAGAACTAGGCAAAATGAATGGATGTTGAGCATCGTATGTGAGTTCCGAACGAGTGAGTCTACCTCCTACTCTGAGGAGACCGTCCTGCGTAAAAGGCGACAGACGTTGTAGTCGTACTGTACAGATTCTATCGGTTTGCAGGCGGTGAATATCTTCTGCGAATGCATTTTGCTGTACAGAGCGGATCCAGAAAAGTAATGCTTCTCTACGTTCACTTACAGTTAGAGGGCCTAGTTGTCGCGAGTTTGAATTTAGTTTACAGTTACGAATGAATCGCCTCATGTAGGCAGTGACACCAGTTAGTTTTTCTAAAGAGCTGAAGCGAGTGAGCAGATCACTATCGACACCGGGTATCGAGAAATTGCATGGTACGTATTTTGGTTTGAGCCCTGGCAAGTCTTGTCGAGTATGAGCTGAAGGCATCTTGGGCCAGGTATCCTCTGGCAATTTCAGCCATGGAGGAGACCACCATAAATCATGAGCGGAGAGAGCTTGAGCTGATAATCCTCTGCTGGCACAATCAGCAGGATTTAATTGGGAAGGTACATGACGCCACTTAAGTGTGAGTGAATTTGAGTTAATTTTTGTTACTCTATTTGATTCAAATGTTTGTAAACGATGGGGCGGAGTTTTTATCCATGCAAGCACTATGGTACCTTCTTGGTGTTGGTGATCTGACCAACAAACGTGATGTGTAATTGTGAGATGAGCAGACAATTGTTGTGAGACACGCAACATGAGCTGAGATAATAGAGTTGCAGCAGACAACTCTAATTTGGGGATCGTGAGTTTATTTTTAATCGGTGCGACTTTAGATTTAGCAATTATGAGGTGAACGTTAACAGATCCGTTGTGAGCTGATTCTTGTAAATATATCACTGCAGCAAAACCGCTTTCCGAAGCATCTGCGAATCCGTGAAGTGAGTATGTTGATTTGAATTTGTGTGGAGCGATATGTCTGGGAAAATGTATATCTGAGATGTGCGGAAGATCATGATAGATGCGCTGCCAATCATCTGTAATATTATTTGGAGTGGGATCGTCCCAGTCCAATTTAGTTAACCATAACCTTTGAAGAAGTATTTTTGCGCGGAATATGACAGGTGTAACCCAACCGTTTGGGTCATAGAGAGAAGCTACTGTGCTAAGAATTGAACGTTTTGTAATGTGGGTAACTGGTGGAAATGAGATGTGATATGTAAATTCATCAGACTGGGAAATCCATCTAATACCCAAAACCTTAATTGATGGAGACTCTGCGCTGATGTCAAAGTCTTTAGGCATTTCGCATTGATCGTCTGGAAATCTTTGCAAGAGCTGAGGTGTGTTTGATGTCTATTTACTAAGTTTAAATCCACCGAGTGATAACGGTTGGAGTGTTTGGTTTGGAGTGCTGATGCTTCTTCTATGGTGTCATGGCCGCAAAGTATATCATCCACGAAAACAAATTTACGCAAAATTTGGGCACCCTGAGGATAGCGATGACCTTCATCTTCAGCTAATTGTAATAATGTGCGGATAGCATCTGGAGACGATCGCCAGAGTATGAGCTGATAGTGTATTTGGTCTGGTCTTAAGAGAATATTTCTAAACATCATTTTTATGTCAGTGCTGAATACTATACGATGTGCGCGGAATGATATAATAATATCTACAATGTCTCGTTAAAGTGCTGGACCTGTGTGCAGGCAATCGTTTAAACTGACTCCATTGGATGACTTACAACTGCCATCAAATACTGTGCGGAGTTTGTCAGTACCTGATTTGACCACGCCATGATAAGGAATATAATAATGAGGTTTATGAGTAAATGTAGACGGATGACACGGTGTCATGTGTCCTAAGTTTATGTATTCGTTCATGAATTCTATATATTTTTGTCGCAGTGTGTGATCGGATTGCAACCGTTTTTCTAAATTGAGAAATCTACGTAGAGCAATAGCATGAGTACTACCTAATACGGGTGCATCTGATAAGAAGGGAAGAGTCTGGGGTTCTTCCGACTGCCATAATCTTTCCAGGCTTTTGCAAATATCATGAGTATCGCATGAGTGTTCAACGAGTCCTATGAGTGCAAAATCAAAAATCGTGCCGAAGGCTATGGGCTTCCCCGGGCCCAAAGCAATCTTAGTACCATCCAGAACGTGACCCAAAACGTCTGAGCCTAAAATGAGATGATCACCTACACCTGTAATTTTTAGATTCCTAGTTTTAAAGATTTCTAGTCATGCGCTGAGTTATGAGCGTTATCATGCTACCACAGTCCAATAAAGCCCGAGCTTTGTGATATTCTCCGCATTTATCAGATTTATTTAAAACGACTGTGGGAAGTAACACAGGAGTTTTTAATGGGTTTTCTATGTGCTGAGTTGAATTTACTTGGGCTGATTCTACAGAATATTGGGCTGAACTAGATTTAGATATTTTATGAGCTGAATGTGATGCAGGTGTACTATGAGCTGAATGACATTTTAAATTATTGGGTTGATCTTCTAATTCTATGTGCTCCGTGATTGTAGGTAGTCATTGTTTTTTGTTTCGAGATTGATGAGTTGTAGACGGTGCATGATCAGACGATAGGTTGGGGTCTGATGATGATAATTGATGGGCACGCGTATGTTGTGTGTAGGCCGTGTAGTTATGTGGCTTGTCTTGAGCACGCCGGCGGGGCTGTGCACGTAAATGAGGAGGAAGCAAATGCGCTGACGACACCGGAGAATTGGGAGTTCCGTGACGATGAAGCGAGGTGAAGTAGAATCGCTTGTGTTTATCTGTATTCCGCGCTGAGTACTCGCGCCGCTCTGTTCGCGGGGAGGGGGGCCAGTAGCGTTGAGGGTAATGAGGAACTGGGCTGACGTGATAGCTACTTAAAGTGTGAGCCGATGGCGAGCGCTGCGTATTACGAGAATACGCGGGACTAATTGTTCTAAAGCGTGGACTGCGCGGAGAGTTTGCGGGGGGTGTGTGTTGCCGAGAGGGCCCAGTTTGTGGTGAGTAGGTAACGCCGCGCGTTGCATTAGTATATTCGGTTTCGATACAGCGCGCGTGGTCCTCAAAAAAAGAAATCAAATCACCTAAGGCGGGCAGAGTGTCCGAGATGCCGTATCTTCTTTCGAACAGGGTGCGGAGCTCGCCTCGTAATTTTCTAACTACAATAGACACAAATACGTAATTACTATCCATAGGTAAACGCAGATTATTTAATGCGCTTTGTGCGGAGATGAGCGGAGTTAAAAACGTCGCGCGTATGCTTGATCGAATATGAATATTAGGTAGGCCGAGTATTATATCAACAAACCCATCTATCAGAACACGGCGGTTTTCATACCTACGTGTGAGAATATCGAGCGCGACGCTGTAATTATCATTTGTGATTTTTAAATGCGCAATCATGCTGAGCGCCTCCCCCGATAGGCAAGACAAAAGATAGTGCAGCTTAACTGCATCTGTAAGCGACGTCATGTCGTCTGTAAGACTCCTAAAAATCGTAATAAACGATGGCCAGTCCTCAACGCGTGAGCTGAATTTTGGTAGTTCAATTTTGGGCAGAACGGCAGAAGTGAGCTGACTTGACTCTGAAGTAAAACTTATATTTTCCGCTGCAGTTAAAATATCATAATATTCGGATAGCGCGTTTTCGTAACCGGTTGTATAAAATTTTTCAATTTCTTCTGTAAGACTGCCATCGTCTAAAATTTCGCAGTATAAATTTTCTAATTTTTGTTTCTAGTTTTGTAGGTCTTTAAAACGCGCATTAAACTCCGTTTTGTTAGATTTTGAGTCACCTTTGTGTAATGCCAATGCGATCTCTCTGAGCCGACTAATAGATTTTATAGTTTGCCTAAACATGGCCGCTTGCGATTTTGTAGGCATGTTTAAAAATATATGCGTGTAACTAAGTTAAATATTTAAAAGTAATGAGCGAAAAGTACGCGCGCAATTAATTAAATCGCAGAAAACAGATTTTAATAATGTGCCGACAATGTATACAATTTTATCATAAAATGTGTACGAGTTATTTAACAAATGAGCTGACCGATCGCCTGATGCTAATAAAGTATTAGTATATGTTTGATGAGCGGAGATTAATGCGTTAGAAGTCGTCTGTAATATTATTTTAATGCCCTGAAGTTTGAATATAAACAAATCTTAGCGGGCGCGTTAGAAACAAAATAACGTAATGAAAACAATGTAAGTAGGGAGCAGGTTCAATCTCAATACTTATTAAAAACAGCTGTAACGTAACACCTATAATATATTTGTATAAACACAGAACATAGATAAGAATTCAATGTGAAGGTCACTATTTATTCTATGAAGAATACCTAATTGAGAATGAATGTAACAGCTGTCGGTTGGCGCACGGGCGCCGTGTAGGTACCTATTACCTACAGAATGCACAAAAATCAAGTTCTCTGTACCGAAGCGAGCCGACGATGTTTAGGCACAAATTATGTATTAGGTACCTAGCGAAGTTCTGGAATGTTCGAGTTCTTTGTTCGACGATAAGCCGACAACCTACCCACAATTTTTTTTTTTTTTGGGTTTTTCCTATGTATTTATGGGCCGAAATATGCACAAAATAATTTAAATAATTAACATTTAGGTTAATATCAATGTACAGAATAGGGGTTTAATGTTAAATGTGCCGAATTAATAATGGGAGTGGACTGTAACTTGGTTTTTTAAATGGAAACTTACACATGCGACTTTGAGCTGAGGGAAGTAGGTATATAGGTTAATGTGAGGGCTGGAGAAATCTGGGACTGACCTTATTGCTGAGCTGGTGGTTCTGAATCTGGGCGGAGGTTTCTTCTCACTACACTACACAGCTATTGAGCGGATTATCGATAGATTTATCGCTGTTCGCCGGCGAATTTGGTCTTATACTAACGAGCACCAATAAATAAGCGCACACGCGTTCGCGTTCACTAGGTTTCGGGATGAGCCGAAAATGCATCCAGCGCGGAAGGGGTTCTAATTGCAAGTGTATGTCACTCTCTGACAGCGCCCCTGAGTTAGTCGGCCATACTCGCGTTGTGATTGGCCGAATTGAATGTCCTTTGTGTTTATTCTAAACGTCGCGCTAGTGTTGGCGCGAACAGTACCTATAATGGGAAGTTCTAAATTAGAAATACAAAATTGGATAACGAGAAATAATCTTTCGTATTTGACGACAATGGTAAGGGGTCAACTATATGAAATTATTAAAGAGCCCAAGGAGCCACCGGTATATGGAGCCGATCTTATATTAGAAGAGCATGGCCATAAAGTGGTAAGGCTTACCACTGCGAGCTTAATCCGATAGAGCTCATATGGAGTCTTTTAAAAAGGCGAATTGCTGAAAAAATTGTGGGCCTAGAATCTATTAAAATTGTGCAAATAACAGAGGAAGCTTTTTTTTTCCTCTATAACAGAAGAAGAATGGAAAAAGGAATGTTCGCACGTAATAAAAATTGAAGAAAAATATAGCAAACTGATAGATTTATTATTGAAGTGGGAGACCAAAAATCTGATGATGAGTGTTCGCGCCAAAACGCGACGCATAGAATGGTCATATAGAACATTCAGATCGGCCGGTCACGAGCGGTTTACGAAACGTCCCGAGCATGGCCGAACGCTACGCTAGACGCTGGAAGAGAGTGGCGTAAGGACTTGCAATTGGAACCCCTTCCGTGCCGGATGCATTTTCAGCTCATCCCGAATTCTTAGTGAACGCGAACGCGTGTGCGCATATTATATTTATTTGTGCTCGTTATAATACCAAATTCGCCGGCGCACCGCGATAAATCTCCCGATAATCCGCTCAACAGCTGTGTAGTGTAGTGAGAAGAAACCTCCGCCCAGATCCAGAACCACCAGCTCAGCAAAAAGGTCAGTCCCAGTTGTCTCCAGCCCTCACGTTAACCTATATACCTACTTCCCTCAACTCAAAGTCGCATGTGTAAGTCCTAGCTTACACAATAATGTTGAATATGATGAAGATGAAGATGATGAGAGCATTCTGGGTATAAGCCCATTATATGAGCATAATTATTCAAAACCTTTGTGTTAAGTAAGTACAGTTTTGACAGTGTTTTAATAATAAAACATACTAAAAAAGTTTTTTTTGAGGAGAGTAAATCTCCTGTCAATTAAAAAACTTTTGAGATGTTAGTTTGTATGAAACTAGCTTTTGCCTGCGGTTCTACCTGCGTAAATACAGTATCACGCGGGAACCGTACATTTTCCCGCGATAAAAAAGTAGCCTATGTCCTTCCCCGAGGTCTACTATATAACTGCACCAAATTAATCAAAATTGGTAGTTTTGAAGTCTATTCGAAGCAAACAAACCCTTCCACTTAATAAATGTATAGATTAATTATTATTTAATTATACCTGATATTTTAATATTTGTTAGGAATTTTGGTAAATCAAAGTAGTAATTTAAAATTTAAATTATACTTTAATATCTACTTGTCAGGAATTTTAATAAATAAAAGCAATAATGAAAAAAAAAATGCTTTTCCCTAAATATTATAGGTAAGATGAAGTATAGCAACACTGGACAACACTATTACCAATATAACGGCAAAGGAACTATTTGATGAAACGCACTCTAACACATTGTTGAGTTAACAGGTTTGTCATCATCAATAAAAATCAATTTGGGTTACTGAAACGCTAATTAGTGTAAATTTATTAATCATTGGTCATCTTGACATGACACATTTACGCCATAATTAACTTTCCATAAACCGAAAACAGGGTTTGACATGTGTTTTGTTAATTAACACGTTGATCAAATCAAACGACTAATCAAGCTTTTTGTAACTCAATTTACACTTGACAAAGGATTTGACCACTTAATTTTGGCGTTTATTAGCCTTTCAGAAACCAGGGTTCAGTATCATATTATTTTTTCGTAGCGGTAAACAAAATCACCCGTTATAGTGTCAGCATTGACAACCACGCCCTCTAGTTACTACAAGGTTATTGATGTCAAATTATTGACAGAATACTGACCACTCATGGTCCTCGTGCTGCGGGCTGCGCGGGCAGCGGCGCGGGAGGCAAAGTCCGCGGCATACGCGGCTGTGGTTGGAATGCCGTATGTCTTCAGAATATTGCTGGAATCAATCAGCACGCTTAGTATGACCACGAATGGACATATTGACAGATAATATGAACAAAATGACAGCGTTTCTTTATTAATCTGTCATTTTGTCTATTCTTCCGTGTAAAATAACCATTTTTACGGTGGTTATGTTAAGCATCCTAATAAATTTACCAATTAGCAACAAGTTATACAGATCCAACTTCAGTAAAGAAAACTATCCCTAATATTTTAAAGGCGTCACAGACGCGGACGGCGAATATACTATATTCGCCACGCCGCCACATCTTTAGATGCCTAGCTATTGGTTAGTATTTAATATAACAGTACGTACTAATATGAAAATATAAAGTATCTTAGCCGTCTGTGATAGTTCATTCAAACAGTATAGCAAGCGATATTTTATCTTTTTCCGCTTGTAGTATAAATGGTCAGTACGTACTACGTGGCTGACCTTGATAAACCTTTTGCAGAACTAAATAGTTCTTCTCTAACCTGTATCTTCTGGAACAGCTCATAATCCGGTGGTGCCTCCAGCTCGAAGCGACCGAAGCAGTAGACGCCACCGCGCACTAGGCAGCCGTAGTACTCGTCCAGCTCGTACAGCTGAGGCATGGCGTAGTACTCCGCGTCTGACGTACATATTATAGTATCCTATAAATGGTTCTTCTCTAACCTGTATTTTCTGGAACAGCTCATTATCCGCTGGTGCCTCCAGCTCGAAGTGACCGAAACAGTAGACGCCACCGCGCACTAGACAGCCGTAGTACTCGTCCAGCTCGTACAGCTGAGGCATGGCGTAGTACTCCGCGTCTGACGTACATATTATAGTATCCTATAAATGGTTCTTCTCTAACCTGTATCTTCTGGAACAGCTCATTATCCGCTGGTGCCTCCAGCTCGAAGCGACCGAAGCAGTAGACGCCACCGCGCACTAGGCAGCCGTAGTACTCGTCCAGCTCGTACAGCTGAGGCATGGCGTAGTACTCCGCGTCTGACGTACATATTATAGTATCCTATAAATGGTTCTTCTCTAACCTGTATCTTCTGGAACAGCTCATTATCCGCTGGTGCCTCCAGCTCGAAGCGACCGAAACAGTAGACGCCACCGCGCACTAGGCAGCCGTAGTACTCGTCCAGCTCGTACAGCTGAGGCATGGCGTAGTACTCTGCGTCTGACATACATATAGCAGCTGTAGACACAATTAGTTATACAAACGTTTCCGAGTCACGCTTTCAGCTCGAAAAGACCCAAGAAAAGATTTAGCAGGAACAATTATAGACATCTTGGCTTAAAAAAATTTTGTCTATTGGATGTTAGACGAATAATTATGTTAATATCATAATATTGTTAAGAAATAATCTAGAGCCAATTTTTGTAAATCTTTAAAAATACAAACAATTGTATAACAAAGAGTCAATTATTATTTTTAAAGAAAAAATTAAAACCGACTTCTAAAATAAAAGTGTACAAAAAAAGTATAAAATAAAACTTATTTTATTATATAAATAGAAATAGTTAAAATTTTAGCCGAATTTAAAAGGGGAATTACTGAGAAAATAAGATTTATTTCATACTTTTTTGTGTATTTTTACTTTGGAAGTCGGTTTAATTTTTTGTTTAAAAATTATTTAGATTTATGTATCTCTATTCAAGATTGATTTTTTTATATTCGCATAATTTTCATACCTCCTGCGACATTATAATAATTTTAATTAAGTGAAATTTATTACCTTATGCATTAACTATGTACCTATTAATATTAATGTAAAAGTGCCTAATTATAATAAAAAAAACAGGCTATAAATACGTAGAAGAGGGAGCTGAGGGACACTTGATCACACTTGATCCTTGACTAGGTACACTCAACTTACAGAGCCTGCATGGGCAATATCTAGTTAATAGTAGCTATGTCAGTGGTATGCTATACCTAATACCAGCAAAGTAACTAACTTTTCCAAGTTAGTAGAACCTTCATATCTGGCACTTTATTAAATGGTGAACTATAAATAATTTTTATTGCAATCAAGTTTCTATTCTGATATTTTAACAATCATTATTTAGATACTAAATTTAAAATATGTATGAATATAAAACAAATAATCCTTATCGATAACATGTCTTTCGTTAAATAAAAAAAAGTTTTAATCATAATCGGCTTTTATAATTAATTTGTTTAGAGCATAAAACTACTCTCTGAAGGCGGATACACATTGTAGAGTTAAAACCCGAATAACTGATTCGGGGAGACATTTTAAACAATTTGACTCCATAGATATTATTGACATAATATACCACCTTCAAATTACTCAATATTAGAAGTACCACCGATCTCTGGGGTATGTCTATAAAAATTATAAAATCAATAATGGACATCATTGTCCCCTACCTAGCCTTAGTTTTCAATAATTGTATTAAAAAAGGTGTGTTCCCTGACCTAATAAAGTATAGCAAGGTGATGCCTCTTTTCAAGGCTGGAAATAAAGCTGACCCAGCTAATTATAGATCAATACTATATAGTATATAGTAATAATAGTAATACTATACTGTATATCTATAGTACTGATTTTTAGTAAAATATTCGAAAAAACAATCTATAATAGTTCACTTTAACTTAAATCATTTACTGCATAGTAATCAATTCGGGGTTACAGGTCGGTCCACAACAGACGCAGGCATCAGTCTTCAATGCAGGATATTTGAGGCCTGGGAGGGATTGCGTGATGCACTTGGTGTCTTTTGTGATCTATCCAAGGCTTCTGACTGTGTCGAGCATGCTACGTTAGTCAGAAATTTATACCATTATAGTATAAGGCACTTAAACTTTTAAGTTCTTATCTTAAAAATAAAAGGCATAGAGTAGAAGTAAAATCTACAAGGTTTTCTGCGACCAAAATTGAACTAGGTATGCCACAAGGGTCCATTTTAGGCCCGTTTCTTTTTCTCATCTTTATAAATGACTTTCCTTATCTAGTTATAATGACTAGTTAAAGATAAGCATAAAATAGTAGTATTTGCTGATGACACTTGACTAATTTTTAATATGAAGCGACGAGAGTCAAATTACGACGAGGTAAATAATACTCTCTGAAAAATGATATATTGGCCTAATGTTAATATTTTACTTTTAATTTTCAATAAAACAAAATATTTAAAGTTTAGCCTGCCAAATGTTAGGCAGGCTAAACTTTAAACATAACCAATGTACTATTACTAGAATAAAGAAAGTTATACATTTTTTAAATAGGAATAAAAAGGGGGAGGGGGGATCAAGTGTCCCTAGTTTATCTTCAATATTAAATTGTTATTATTATCTATTAAAGCCTAAATTATTTACGATTTTATGAGCTTTTAATAAAGTACCATCACAGTGTAAATAAATAACTATAAAAGGTGTATTTTTATATGAATAAAATATTTAACCTAACATTAGGCTACAATATCAGCATGCATAACTAAAAATTTTGCTAATTCACAGAAATTAACATGATTAACATTTCCGGACAACTGGGACTACGCATGGACACCCTCACTCTGCCGTACAACATGCTTGCTTTGTTTTAAGATGAGTGAGTTCATAAAGAGTATACTTACTCAGATTTTGATAATCCTTATTTAAGTACTCAGTGCCTGGGAGACCGAGACGAGCTCGGAAGTTTGATAGAACGATAAAATAATTTAAAAAATTATAAAAAAAATATAAAAGAAAAAGAAATCACAGAAATATTTATCTTACCGGGATTTGAAGCCACCACAGTCCGAATTCCCAAACAATGCAAAAATGATACGTAGGTATGAGAGTACTCACGTAAGAGAGTCGAAATTATTGATTTATTGTTGCACGATGAAAGAAAAAACATATTATATTGCTTGAAAATGCGCAGTTTCTAAGGAATAAGATCTTGCTAGATCTTATATTTAAGTATAAGACTAAAATTACAGTTTACCAGAGATATTATATACATCGAAGGCCGCGCCAGTCTCCACCAGGGTGCCGAAGGCACCCAGCATCGCCAGGACCCCCAGACTGAGGTCCATCGCTGACTGTCCGCCTAGTACCATCGCTACTGCGATCGTCGTTGTACTGTGCGATATTTATAAACACAGCACTTCTGTTAGTTCATAATATCATTAATAAGATAAATATAAAAATGTTCTTGAAATTATTACAATAAAAATTAAAAAATACAATTATATTAATTCATGTTTTGCTTAAGGAAAATTAGTAGCAGTGGAAAATTACTAATTACTAATTTTACTTTGTCGCGTTCGTGTTAGTAATTTCATAGAGCAAACAAGCTTTAGCTCTGGAATTAAAATGATAAGGATAATGTACAACATTCAAGGCCCACTCTTGAGTCAAGCAATTTTGCTGTTGCCGGCGGCGTTGGGTCTAAGGCTGGGACTATATTATCCGGAATCCGTTAGGCTGGGGAAAATACAGAGCACTGAAAAATGAAAATAGAACGCTGCTCTAATACAATAGAGTTTAAAAACGGAGTGTCGAGTTTCGAGCTGTCATATATGACATCGACATATGACTCGATACTCACGTGTTCGATTTTCAACTCTATTGTATTACACCAGAGCTCAATTTTTAATGTGCTTGTACGGTGACAGTATATGCGTATGAGGTAAAGCGTGACAGTGGGGTGTTTTCTGGTTATTAGCTTAGTTTGTAATCCGGACAATTCGCCGATAATCAGTCAAGTCATCATCATATTCGTGAAGCAAAAACTTTCAGGGGAGATTAACGAGAATTGCGCAAACGGAGGAGTATGATATTAGGCAAAGTTGAAGTTAAAATGGAGAAAGATGTGCAGAAAGTTAATATTATTCAATAATACTTATAAATACATAAAATTAATAAAAATAACAACAACAAGCACTACTTTAGATTTTTATAAATATATATATATTTATATATATATATATATATATATATATATATATATATATATATATATATATATATATATATATAATATATATTGATAGATACAATTTTTAACCGCCGATGACGCAAGGACTTCAAAAAGAGGGGTGGGGAGGGGTTAGTTAAGTTAGTAAGTTTGACGTGTCTATCTGTCAGTCGGTCAGTCTGTCTGACTGTGTGTTTACTCCGTGACACCGATTTTGATCTAGTTTTTAAAACACGTTAATGTTTATTATTCTATCACAACATTTTTCATGGTTAGGTTAGGCTATTTATTTATTAATTATTGTATTTTGCTGCAACTGTGGTCACGCGCTATCGACGAAACCGAATTATTGTGTTATGCTACCTTAGCCTTACTATAGAAAAAAAAAGCTGTTGTTGTCTGTAAAGTCGGTTTACTGACGATAGTTGAACGTGACAACATCAACAACAAACAACAACAACAACAACAACAACAACAACAACAACAACAATAATAATAATAATAATAAAAAATAATAATGAGGTATCGGCAATACGAGGTAACGCTGGTACTTGGTAACAGTAACAGGTAACGGTACGTGGTAACAGTACTTGGTAACGCATGAGTCATGTTTTTTCATGCGTGCAGCCGGCTCCATCGAATTATAAGACATTATCACGTCATAAATATGCGATACAGTATACACTTTTCCAGTAATATGTTAGGTATAGAAATCATTTCTCTTTGTTTTTTTTGTCATACACAGTGGCTCTGAAGTTTTAAATACTTCAATGAACTCTGATAAATATTCTTTAGACCACGTTGCCATTTTTAGGGTTCCGTACCCAAAGGGTAAAAACGGGACCCTATTACTGAGACTTTGCTGTCCGTCCGTCTGTCACCAGGCTGTATCTCATTAACCGTGATAGCTCGACAGTTTTTTTATATTATTTTTTATATTTTTATATATTAGTTATATTATCATTTTCACTAACGATAATATAACAACAGACTAAAATAAAACTTTGAGGCTCAGTGATTTTTTCCGTTTTGTACGGAACCCTTTTTGCCGACTCATACTTGGCCGGTTTTATTTCTTTCGGACTGAGTCTATCCGTTCAGTTCAGGCTTCAGAATGAATGTTGCCAACTTAGTTTTTTTACTTAACCTTTTACAAATTTTTACTACTAAATTTAGAATTTTATTCTCTCTTTAAGAATTTAGTTGTTAGTAACGTTTTAGTAGAAAATAACCAGACGAAATCATAAAATGCAAAATGGCCTAAATATAATATGCTAGGCACAAAAAACGAAACAAAAAAAATTACACCTTATCCTAAAAGCACATCGTAGCACGCGTCCGTAAGTCGCTTGAAACTATAGGTGTACCAGAATCGCATGGCAAATGGGGAAATAAAATTTTGTAGTGTACAATACTGGGGAAATTGGATTGAACGATCTTGAGACTGGTAAATTTTTGTAGTTTGGGTCAATCATTTATTAAGTCTTTAGTAATAATGAACATGAAGTATATTAGTTTTATAAAAAAATAAATAAGACTGTATGAAGAATTTTGTTATACATCGTCAAAGGCAAAGTCGAAAAAGTTTATACAATTTTATACTACAAGTTGATATTGTTATACATTCGCTAAACGTCGGTATACATGATGGCTCCCACCGGCTCGGGAGCTAGCCCGGCGAGAAGAACCGGTGTAAGAAACTCGCGCGGGGCCATCTTTTACCAAAAAGATATTATGGTAAAAGAGAGAGAAAGAAGGAACCAAAGAGAAAATTGATATTTTATAATGAAAAAGGTATATAACAATGTTATGACTAAAACTACATAACAAGTGTACAATAGTACATAGAAGTAGCCTAGCAGGTGGCCATCCTATTCCCATTGTGTGCGATAGTTTAATAAGCTTTAGCACACAAACGTTCCTTAACTACTTTTTAAAATTTATTAATGGAAAGATTTTGAACGTCTTCTGGGATTATATTGTATAGGCGTATACATTGACCTTTAAAAGATTAACTAACTTTAACGTATTGAACATACTAAAATTTTGTCTAACATATGCATACGTCAGAATTCCTATTACTATAAAATTTTCTCTCAGACATTCAAAGCAGGATATTTTGTAAATCGAACGAATTGCTCGCTTCTGTAGCACAAACATTGTATTAATGTCGGCGGTATTTCCCCATAAAAGGATGCCGTAAGACATTCTACTATGAAAATAAGTGAAATAAACTAGTCGCGCCATGTCTTCGTCAGAAAGTTCCATAATTTTTCTGACTGCATATGCTGCAGAACTGAGTATATCTGCAAGCAAATTAGCAATATGAGGACTCCATTTCTAATTAACTGTAAACCGAAACTGTCTTAGATGATATTCTTCCCCCTGCCTCCCCCCCCCCCCCTCTCCTCCATTAATTATTAATGAAATGGAGGAATAAATTAATTAATATTAGGCGTGGAAAACACACCATCGTTCGATGTGCCCTCAGCTACGATTCACCGTATACTAGTACATTTTTTTTTCTTTTTTTGGCCCATTTCTGGACCTACTTGTTCCCCCAACCGCTGGGCCAGGACAATTTTTTGCTAGGTTACGTTTTTACATTTATAATTGGTTTTTATTGGTTATACATTTCATTTACTAGCAATTTCTATGTTTGGTCTATTCTCTACTTATACATTTATTTGCTTTACATTACATTTCTCTTTTTTAGTTTATATTATGTTAAGCTGTTACATTCATTTTCCTATTCCTGTCATATTATACATTTTTATTTTATACTTATTACATTATTTCTATATATTATACTTATCTGTGGCATCTTATCTCTTCTATCTATAGATTTATATCTTTTAACATCTTCACATTTCCGTGTTGACTTTATATTTGAGTCTATTTTTAACATTCCTTCACACTACATCCTTGCGTATTACATTTCTGTTTACATTTCTTATTTATTTTAACTTTTATTATACATTTCTCTTTTACCTTTGCATCTCTGTTTTTTAGTTTAGTATATTATGGTGGAGGCTAGATGCGTATCTGTACATTGGTTGTTTTTATTTAATAACTATTTTATCATATTTATATTTTACATTAAGAATTTGATTTTATTTTCAGAAAATAATTAATTAGTTATTTATTCGCGTTCAGCCCAGAACGCCCGCTCCGGAATATTGCATAAGAATTATAAACTATAGTTCCTTTGCAATGTGTTCTCCATAGCGCGTTGTGTGAGATCAGTGCCAGCTTACATTTTTATATGTAGGACTAGTGTATGGTACCTTGTGCGTTTGCTTACAGTGTCTAATTTAATTCTACTTATGCTATATATGCTGATTTATGGTTTAACATATTCATATATATGCAAAGTTGGTGTGGTTATCTTGTGTTATATTGTGTTTATATTTACTAAAAATATTATTTCATCTTATTATTACTCGCAATCATGATATTTTCAATTATATAATATTATATTATATCGAGCGTCGTTGTCGTGCCGCCCGTGTCGAGGCAGGAGCGCTGAACGCGTCTCTGCGCCGACTGACTGATTGTGTGCGGTGACTATGTGCGCCGTGAAATAATAAATAATAATAAATCGTTTATTATTCATCTCCACAAATTACAAGTTTTAAAGTACTTAAAAACTAATTGTTTACACATGTTATTGTTGTAACTTGTGGGAGATCTGGAGTCTAAACTAGGCCAAGCCTGTAATATAGATCTCCAGGCCCCCCCAAAACAAAATTATTAAATTATCAGTGTATAGTTTGTGAACACCAGTAAGTTACACTCAATATATATATTATATAATATATCCATTGACAAATGAATATTTCTAGTTTCTTCATTTAAAGTAATAAAATAATCTTAATTATTTAGGTGTGTGAATGCTGTGTGTGTAAGTTTTTGTGTGTTGTATGTTGGTTGTGTGTGTGTGTATAATATATAGATTACAATATTATATATTATATAACTTATACCTTTTTATATATAAATAAATAAATTTTACATTTTAGCTAATAATAACTTTTCGGTTTCTTCGTAATTAAGACCGAGTAACCATTTATAAATTATATTTTTGCATTCAGTTTTGGTACAGTTTGATATACAAAGATGTTTATTACATTTGTTATAGAGTGAGCTACCCAAATATTTAATAAATTTCTGAGCAAAAGATGTGTGGACGGCTGTAGGCTCACAGGTAGCGTAGCTACGCCTCGTGTGGGCAATGAGTGTTCTACGGCCTTCTGTGGGTATTTTAATATGTGTATGTAGCAGAGTATAGTATATATAAAGTTGACGAACAGAAAGGACTTGGGCGTCTTCGTATAATTTAGTTGTAGGATATAAGCGAGGTTTTGCAAGGCTAACTTTAAGTAACATTCTTTGGGCTCTCTCGAGGGTTAATAATTTAGATTTGGAAGCTCCGCCCCACGTAGTGATACAATACGATATGATGGACTGTACTAATGCCTCATATACCGACTTTATAATCTGTCTATCTGCCACTTCCCGTAGTGTTTTAAAAATGTAAGACAGTTTCCGAATTTTGTTACTCAAGGAATTGATGTGATTCTCAAAGGTTAGATTAGCGTCAATCTCAATACCCAGATATTTTATAATATTAACACGGGAAATTTTGGAGCAGTTACAATTTGAAGGTTGAGAAAAATTACATTTGTGTACATAAATTTGGTTCTTGATATTAATGACTTTTTTACGGTTTTGAATTGAAAACACAATGTATTTTGTTTTATCCTCATTTAAAGTAAGGGAGTGGGATGATAACCAATGGCACACTTTATTAAATCCTATTTGAGCAGATTTAAAAACATCTTCAAATGTGTCTCCGTAAAAGGTAAGAGCCGTGTCGTCTGCATATGCAGAGATACGGCAGTTTTGGAGGTTAAGTGCACAGAGCTGGTTCACATAGCAAAGAAAAAGAGTGGGACCCAATATGCTTCCCTGTGGTACCCCGTAAGTGACCGGCAGTTCTTTACTAATATTGTCGCCAATTTTTACGGATTGAGTTCTGTTTCGCAGGTAATCAGATAACAGTGCCAATGGAGTTCCTCTGATACCGTGAGCTTCTAGTTTATCTACAAGGCAGGGGACAGAAACAGTGTCAAATGCCTTTGCAAGGTCCAAAAATATAGTAACGCATTTCTTTTTATTATCCAATTTGTGAACTATAAAATTAACAAGATCTAGTACTGCATTGTTTGTTGAACGGCCCAGTCGGAAACCATATTGTGAGTTCGATAGTAGATTGCTTGAAAGCAGCAGCAAGCAGCTTGAAACAGCTTGAAGCGATAATAACAATGTAATTAGTATCGTATCTATACTATTATATGTATATATGCGTTGTGTTTTATTTTTATTTTTTTTTTTTGTACCTTTTTTATTTTTGTAACTCAATAATTATGATTGTGTGCCGTCGTGAGATCGCGAACTTACAAGGGGGTCACGGAAGATCAGGCGCCACGGCTTGCCGCGGTCGAAGCCTGAGTGGCATCCCTTTAAACACATGGTGTGGGCATTGCATAGCCTTATTCAGCTGTGTTTTTAAAACTGTCTCTTTTCGTATTCTTTGAATGATATAGTGCGTTAGTGTATAATTTACTTGTTTTTTGTTAAAATTTGGCTGTGTCATGTCATGTCCCTTGTGTGTTTAATAAAGATATTTTATTTTATTTATTTTTATCTTTCGTCGCACAAGGCACACACGACTAGTCTGCCCATTTCCCTGCTTTATTGGTATTTATTACAACTCAGTTTAATAACATATCAATTTATTCGTGGACTTTTGTTGCTGATCTGATCGATGTCTTACATGCCCTCCGTTCCATACGCTACCGTTGCACACGCCATGGCGTCTCACTTTCATCGGACCGAGCATTTCGCGCTGAACGCGTTATGGTCTACTTCATGTAACTCCTCTTTTTTACAGTTAATACAGCAAGCTTTATTTCCAGATTTCAGTTCCTCACACTGAGACTGGTGGTGCGCCCCGGAGCAATGGCTGCATCTTTCCTCAGCGGTGCTGCAGAATCGCTTCCCATGTCCGTACGCCAAACAGCGCGAGCACTGTATTAGGGGGGCTGGTCGGCGACCCGAACACGCTGCATATATAGATGACCCGCCTTGGTAAGGCACAGCCACATTTCCGGCGACACAGCCAACACCACGTGCTCAGTGCCTTCATCTTTTCCACGCTTTCTATATTTTACACTAATCCTATCCTTCTTTCCGTCCGAGATTGGCTGTATGAGGTGCTTATTTTGAGTCTTAATTGCATCAATGACTTCTTCGTCTGTATTGGACTTAAGCACCCCATACAATACAACCTACGGATCCTTATTTTCTATTTTTTTGTACTTCAAATTTTTCTCCGCTTTTTTCTATTTTCTCTTTAACCTTATCTCTATCATTCTTATTACTCAAGCCTATGATGTCTTTCCTATCTTTCCCTTTTCTAATACTATCTATTTTTATCCCTTCCTTCTTTGCCTTTATAATTTTTCCTACTTCCGGTACTATCTCTGATCCTGACATGAAATTCTCCTTGTCCGTTACTACTAAAGAGTGGAGGGTCATGCGCTTCGGCTCTGGTGGCGTGGTTTCCCCTCCGCCACCGACCACATTCGCATATGTCGCGGGTTGCGGTTCTGCCTGGCCCCTGGCCTCCCACTCTTCGACGGCCCTACTTAAGTTTTCCTTATTTTCTTTTGCCAATTCCTGATTTGTCTTTCTAATTTCCTCTACCCTACTATTTATATCCCCTTTTATACACTCACATTCGTTTATAACATCCTGATTTAACTTGTTTACTCTTTTAATTTATTACTTGTATCCTTTCTTATGTTCTGACCTAACTCTTTTACCCCACTTATCAGTTTGACCGCCCTATTTAAATTTTCCTTACTTTCCTTTACCATTCCCTGATTTCCTGATTTATCTGTCTCATTTTTTCTACCTTATTATTAATCTCCCCTTTTATACCCTTACATACCTTTACAATATCCCGATTTAACTTATTTATCTCTTTTAACTTATTACTTGTCTCCTCGCTTATTTCCTGACTTAACTCTTTTACCTCACTTATCAGTTCGACTGCCCTATTTAAGTTTTCCTTACTTTCTTTTGCTAATTCCTGATTCGTCTGTCTGATTTCCTCTACCTTGTTATATAACCCTTTTATACTCCTACATTCCTTTACTATATTTAGGTTTAAAAGATTTATCTCTCTAAAACCTATTTCATATCAGTTCCTTTAGTGTTAATAATCTTTTGTTAAATAGCAAAAAAACTAAATGTATAAAGTTCACGTTGCCAAATGTAAGGCAAACTGAAACCAATGTTCTATTGAATGGAAAAGGTATGGAACAAGTAGATACAGCTGTCTTTTTAGGTATAACTTTAGACGCAAAACTACAGTGGGCCCTCATATTGTTGGGTTGGCCGACAGACTCAGTTCAGCAGCATTTGCAGTGAGTAAAATAAGACAATTTTCAGACGAAAACACAGCAAGACTTGTATATTTTAGTTACTTCCACAGTATAATGTCCTATGGTATTCTACTGTGGAGAAATGCTGCCGATATAAATACTATATTTGTGCTGCAGAAGCGAGCTGTTCGGGCAATCTACAAGCTGGCCTCCAACACTTCATTAAGAGAGAAGTTTAAAGAAACTGGAATCTTAACTGTAGCTTCTCAGTTTGTTCTATCAAATGTATTATATGTTAAAAAAAAATTAAACCTATTCAAAAAGAAAAGTGACAACCACAATAGAAATACCCAAAATAAGCATAAGCTTGATGTACCAGTGACTAGACTTAGTAAAGTAAAGAACTCGTTTAAAGGCCAGTGTATACGCCTATACAATAAGATTCCAGAAAGCTTTCAAAACTTTTCAATCAATAAATTTAAAAAAGTAGTTAAAGAACGTTTGTGTGCTAAAGCCTATTATAAAGTTAATGATTTTATGAATGATAGCACACCATGGGAATGAGGTGACCCCCTGCAAGGCTACTTCTAAATTACATATATTATTGTACTCTTGTTATATAGTTCTAGCCATAACATTGTTATATATGCCTTTTTTATATTTTAAAAGAACAATTTTCCATCTTTTTGATAAAAGATGGCCCCGCGCGAGTTTCTTACGCCGGTTCTTCTCGCCGGGCTAGTTCCCGAACCGGTAGTAGGCATCATGTAGATCGACATTCAGAAAGTGTATGAAAATACCTATTTTGAATAAAAATTTTTGACTTTGACTTTTGACTTCGTCCTCTTCTAAAGCAATCATCCTTTTAACCATCATCTCTCTCATACTTCTAATTTGTTTCTTACAATCACAATTTTTTTGCGTTTCCTGTACAGCTCCCCTTTCCCACTGTTCCTCCGTATCACTTGTTTTCCTATTTTCCTTTCTACTTAATAACGCAACTTTTCCTATATGGTCAGAAATCTTTATAAGATTATTTGCCAAACCAGACTTTCGCCTCTCATGTTCCTAGTCTGGTTTAGCAAATATTATATACTATTCTTAACCGTATTGGAAGTTTCAGCCAGAAGGGCGTCGAGAGAGCTGTCGGGGTTTTTGGGGGTGTCAGTTGCTATTTGGCTACTATGCCGACTACTACCTCCGCTACTACTACTACCCACGGACCCCGGTTCCTCCATGGACAGTCGGTTTGGGTGTCGGTCTGTGAAGTCTGTTTACGGACGATAATTTTACGTGATAACGTCATCACATCCCGAATGCTTAGGCCGATTGTGCCTCTCTATCGCTTGTTCCGCACTCTCGCTTGCACGCTCGGCTCAGGCGGAACGTGACAATTTTTCATGTATGCAGCCGACGTTCATAGATTTAAAAGACGATATCACATCAAAAAAACTAATAGTGTCAAAATAACTCACTCCAACTTACCGGTCAACTCTACCACGAGCTTTAAAATAAAAGATTGAGTTCGATTTACACTTAGAGCGTCCAACCAAACGGAGACGAAATGAACGAAAAAAACAGCTAATTTCTATGCGAAAAAATCTGCCACTTTTTGCGGGGGGGACGAGGAATGCACACAAATAGTGATTACTGATTACACACTAATGCATTTTCAATCACGTCGTTACGTACGCACACGATAATATTGTAAAACATTAACTATACGCACACATGTAAAGGAAACAACCTGTCAGTGTACGACAAATGTCATTTTTATTCAAGCAACGCTTGACACTATCGATATTTAAATATCGATGAGTTCGGCGAATAATAATAGGGTACTTTCCAAGGTGAAAAAAATAGTACGAAATGTGATGAATATAAAGAATGATACAGAAATAAACATAAATATATTCATTTCAAGTGAATTTTTTTCGAAATTGTTGACATAAATTGATTTATTTTATTTAATTAAAATTGATCGAAAAGATGCAATCAATATGTGAATGAATATGTCTACTTTTATAGTCAATTTGATTGTGTAGATAAATAGTTGTGTTGATTTATAGCATGTAGATGTACCATGAAAAAGAGATTTACTTACATTGAAGTGGTTTTCACAAATATACAATCAACTTTTAGTTGTAAATTATTTAGGATATTATCTTTATGCGACTTTCAACCACCAACCAAACTTTCCTCATTTCGATATGTTATGGCGCTATAATGACCAACTTTTCTGTAGTTCTATTGCCATTATTTTACAATGATATACCGCACACGAATAAAACTCATTCTCGCCACAGTGTAGGTACTAATTACATTTCGAAAAATTGATGACCTTAGAGCATAAAAACCGACTTCCAAAGTAAAAATGCACAAAAAAAGTATGAAATAAAACTTATTTTATGAATAACTAGCTTTTTCCCGCGGCTCCGCACTCGTAATTATAGTATCGGGTATCCCACGGGAATACTGTACTTTTTTGGGATAAAAAGTAGCCTATATTTTAATTTATTGACATCCGTTCAGTAGTTTTTGCGTGAAAGAGTGACAAACATCCATTCATCCTCACAAACTTTTATATTTTTATAGTAATAAGATTCCCCTTTTCAAAAATTTTAACCATTTTCGAGTAGTTCTCCATCTACTTAAAAACTGTGTTTTAATATAATGAGTGCGTGACAAACCTTTTAAGCTATTAAATTATTTCTAAGGGGCATTACAGACGGCGAGGATACTATAATATTTTATGTTAAGATGAAAATATATCGCTTGCTATACAGTTTGTTGAACTATCACAGATGGCTAAGATACTACACATTTTCATATATTATTATTACGTACTTACTATATGAAATAGGTATCCAGGCATCATAAGATAAAAAATTATATCATCTTCGACGTCTGTAACGTCTTTTAGTGTGCAGAAAAATTGAAATAAGTTAAACTGAAAATCTTCTTAAAATATTTATTTAAAATGTATTTTAAAAAAAATATGTATTATATATATATATATATATATATATATATATTATAAATATGTATTTGAGAAATAATATAAACAGATTTTTATTTTACTACAATATAATTTACAATACTCGCGCGCAGGCTCGACGACTTCCAGCCACCCGAACAAGCCGGTTTCCGAAAAGGCTATAGTACCATGGACCACATCCTCACACTCCGCCAAATTATAGATAAATCGGAGGAATATAATCGTCCGCTCTGTATGGCGTATGTGGACTATGAGAAAGCCTTCGATTCGATCGAAACCTGGGCGGTGCTTCAGTCTCTTCAGCGGTGCCACATTGACTATCGCTATATAGAAGTGTTGAAGTGTTTATATAACAATGCCACCATGTCGGTCCGAGTACAGAATGGAAGTACGAAACCTATCCAATTGCAGAGAGGTGTAAGGCAGGGAGATGTCATCTCTCCTAGACTCTTCACCACAGCATTGGAAGATGTTTTTAAACTCCTAGACTGGGAAGGATACGGCATCCACATAAATGGCGAATACATCACTCACCTTCGGTTTGCTGACGATATAGTCATAATGACAGAATCGCTGGAAGAACTTAGCGCCATGCTCGCTGACCTCGATAGAGCTTCCCAACGAGTGTGTCTAAAAATGAACATGGACAAGACGAAAATTATGTCTAATGCCCATATTGTACCCGCTCCAGTATTTGTTGGGAACTCTAAAATCGAAGTTGTTGACGAATATGTCTACCTGGGACAGACAGTACGATTAGGCAAGTCCAACTTCGATAGTGATGTCCAACGACGAATCCAACTCGGATGGGCAGCGTTCGGGAAACTACGCAGCGTCTTCGAGTCCGAAATACCTCAGTGCCTAAAGACAAAGGTCTTTGAACAGTGCGTGTTGCCAGTGATGTCTTATGAATGTGAAACGTGGTACCTCACTGTTGGCCTCTTAAATAAGCTCAAAGTCACTCAAAGTGCGATGGAGAGAGCTATGCTCGGGGTTTCTCTGCGTGACAGAATCCGCAACGAGGAGATTCGCAGACGAACTGGAGTAACAGACATAGCTCGCAAAATCAGCAAGTTGAAGTGGCAATGGGCAGGCCACATCGCTGGTAGAACTGATAACCGCTGGGGAGTAAAGGTTCTACAGTGGAGACCACGAACTGGAAAGCGCAGCGTTTGACGGCCTCCCTCTAGGTGGACTGATGACCTTATGAAGCTCGCGGGCCGCCGTTGGTTGCGGGTGACCCAGGACCGTTCGTTGTGGAAATCTTTAGGGGAGGCCTATGTCCAGCAGTGGACGTCCTATGGCTGTTAATGATGAAATGATAAATTTACAATTTCGCTTAGTAAGCTAAAATCTAAACACGTATTACAATATATCCTCTTGTAAACAGCTTGTACCTAATAAAAAACATGAAGCTTCAAAGTGCTGTAAGCAAATTGTTGTCGTACGTTTAGTCCACAAAACATGATTTGCACAACCTCGAATCCAGACATCCCGAATCATTGTATCCTTAGGAAATCTGAAAAATTAATAGTCAGAATAATTATGATATGATAAAGCCTGATAAAGCCGATATCGATATTTTTTGTGCTGTCACAGCTTTCATTTTTTCTGCAGTGTGGCTTGTTTATAAATTAAAAATGGATAATTTCAGGATATGTTTATCCGCACATATTTTATTGTAATTAGAAGAATAACGATTTGAAACAAAAGTTTGATAATCTAATTGAATAAATATTTTTAATAATATGCGAATTTTGAATATTGTGTTTAGTGACTTATTATTATGAAGAAAAATAAAATTGCAAATAGTATATTAATTAATTAGTTATGTTGCTTCATTTTGAGAACAGTAATAACAAGAACGAATATGGAATAGAAGTTTTTATAAATAACCAGGAACTTTTAAATATTACCCTAAGTTAGGATCTTATACGATTCAGTGGCAACACTTATTAACCGAGATTTTTTTTTTTGCTTATTTATTGTATTATTTGTTAATATTTATACAAAATAATTCTCACAGATGAAAAGTAATGTTGTCCTTTTGTTTATCAGAAGTTTCCGATCTCTTTTTACAGTAAAAAAACACAGCAATTCGGCATTTTTAGCACCGATTCGTCCCGCCTCACTGTGAATTGCCGAATACGTCAATAACGCGCGACAACTAGTTTTTTATAACCGATATGACCGCCGGTCTCGTGCCTTTGGCAGCGGGGAACGCCTGACAATGGCTTCTCCCGTTTAATTAATGCTCTAAGGATTTACACCTTATTTTTCCGTAATTTTGCGATAGACATTGAAAACAATATTTCTCGCTTGAGATCGAATTCGTTTTTTTTTCTACATTTTCACAAAAACAACAATTATCAAGAAATGAATCACTACATTTTAGCAGAGGTTGACAGATCTCGTACTTTGATTGATTTTCCGGGACACACTTGTGTTGCTTATTGTCAACAATATTATAAGAAATATAATTGTCAATATCATATTGACAGATGTCACAGGTACAGCCTATTTAGTTAGTTTATTTCAGTTAGCCAAAAGGCAGTGTAGTGTGTAAAAGTGTAGACGTATTTGTGTTAGAGATATCTCATATGTAATACGTATCTGTGTTAAGCACCAATAAAGGAGAATATATGAATAATTGTTGCTGTATTATTATTATCACCACTCAAGCGTAAGAAGGTTATGAAAAAACCAAGAGGTCGTAGCCCTCAACATTGCTATAATATGAAAATCATATTTTATCATATTTTTTAATGCCATGAGATTTTGGTACACCTATGCCCATTTAATTTCTATATACGTAATATTTTCTAGTATATTTTTTTATTTTACTATCATATATTTTTCAATATAACTGAAATATAATTGAAACTGTAGTATAACTGAAAATTAAGTGTATTTTTTTACGAAATTTTGTAGATTTTGTGATAGTTTTTGGTGCTCATTAGGTAGTTTTCGGTAGAAAATGACGCGAGTTTAGTAGTTTCGCAAAAACAGAGTTGGCAACTCTGCAACGAATCGCTTCAGTCCATCCGGCCGGCTGATGCGAGCTCGAAATTGCACACAGACGATACGATTTGCATCCGATCAGGCCGAATTGAAGGTAGACCGGACCGTATATGGGAGCCCTTACATAATATTATTATTATCATCGTACTATAATATTATAAATGTGAAAGGTGTAAAAATGAATGGATGGATGTTTGTTACTTGTACGGTCAACAGTGTGTCGACTGTACCGTACATCACGATTCACACTGTCAGCGTGTACGTCGCCACGCGACATACAAATTAATTATTTTAACCAGTTCGCGTCAAGCCGCCAATCGGTTCGCGTGCACTCTTAACCATTTCACCCTTTTACCATAATAGTTACCAAAAATAAGTTAAGTGTACAATAAACCCATTGAGCTTAACTTGTCTTTTACTTCTGTACGGACACCAAACCACCGTACATTGTGGTCCTTCGAGCCTTTAACCAGTGACCAGTTAATTTACCTTAACTGGTACTTTCGCGCAAAAACTACTAAACGGATTTTGATAAAATTTGGTATTGTAGTAGTTTAGGCTCTGGATTAAAAGATAGGCTACTTTTTATCCCGAAAAAGTGTTCCTTTAAGATGCTGTATTAACGCGGGCGGAGCTTATTGAAGTTGGAAAGTAATGACTGCAATTTTTTAGTTTTGTCATTTAAGCTGT
Organism: Phengaris arion; assembly: GCA_963565745.1. Taxonomy (NCBI): domain Eukaryota; kingdom Metazoa; phylum Arthropoda; class Insecta; order Lepidoptera; family Lycaenidae; genus Phengaris; species Phengaris arion. The sequence continues at coordinate 27,710,643 of OY751433.1, forward strand.
AACAACAAGTAAATTAAAATTAGCAACTTTAAAAAATAGTTTCTTAATTAAATTACATAATAATTAATATTTTAATTTTTTACTTTAAATAATTTCTGCAAATAATTCAATTATTTCAAATTATAATACATAGGCTGCACTAAAAGTATCGGGAATGGAATATTTCCACTGTTCCTGTCATATTAAAATCTTTTTAATTTAAAACTCCTTGGTTTTAAAAATCGAATACCGTTTATTTATTTAAAAAAAGATTCTCGGTCTTGTCACAATCTCTTGTCAAAGTTTAGAGCGATGATTTATTATGACTTTCGATGTGGTTTAACACAAAAACAGTGTGTTGACCGGATGATTTCTGCATTTGGTGATGAAGCCCCATCCAAAACCACAATTTATCGCTGGTTTGCTGAATTTCAACGTGGACGTGTCAAGCTCAGTGATGATCCCCGTCAAGGTCGTCCAAAAACTGCAGTCACCCAAGAAAACGTTGATGCTGTGCGTAAGCTAATTAAGGGAGATCGACATGTGACATACCGCGAAATTCAGGCAACTTTAGACATTGGCATGAGTCAAATACAAATAATCTTGCATGAACAATTAGGTGTAAAAAAGTTGTTTTCCCGATGGATACCGCATTTGCTCTGTGAAGAGCAAAAAGCGGCTCGCGTTACTTGGTGCATCAGAACTCTCGAAAGATTCCACGCAGGATCCTCAAATGCTGTATACAAAATCGTATCAGGTGACGAATCCTGGATATACGCGTACGAACCCGAAATAAAAAACCAGTCACGAGTTTGGGTGTTCGAAAATGAGTTAAAGCCAACAAAAATTGTTCGTTCACGGAGTGTTGCAAAAAAAAATGGTGGCCACGTTTGTCTCCAAAACCGGCCATGTTGCGTCTATTCCTCTTGAGGGACAAAGAACGGTTAATGCAAAATGGTATGCTAACATTTGTTTGCCACAGGTCTTTTTTGAACTCCGTAAAGAGAACTGCAACCGCCGCATCATCCTCCATCACGACAATGCGAGTTCTCACACCGCGCACAGAACAAAAGAGTTTTTAGAGCAAGAAATCATAGAATTATTAGACCATCCGCCGTACAGCCCCGACCTAAGCCCTAATGATTTCTATACTTTCCCTAAAATAAAGAATAAATTGTGTGGTCAGAGATTTTCATCACCTGAAGAAGCTGTGGACGCCTACAAAACGGCCATTTTGGAGACCCCAACTTCCGAATGGAATGGTTGCTTCAATGATTGGTTCCATCGTATGGAAAAATGTGTCAAATTTCGTGGAGAATACTTCGAAAAGCAATAAATACATTTATAAATAGTAATGTTGTGTCACTTCCTTGATTCCCGAAATTTTCAGTGCCGCCCTCGTATCTAACTTTAAGTTACAAGAGTGCTATTAAGTTCACTTTAAGTATTCATGTTCACTGTACTTATCAGTGTTTAAGTCAGTACCGGATTAGCCATATAGACGGAAGCAGCAAGAGCTACGGGCCCCGCGCTCCAACGTCTGTCCGGCCGCATCAACCGTACTACTACTACTACCGTATAAACTGTACTTCTACCATGGCCGACCGTGGTTCGCGGCCGCATAGCCGCGACCGCCCCAGCTATTCCCGCGCCAGCTCTGCTGCGTCGCGCAGCGGACCCACATCGAGGTCCAGCTCGCGCACGTCAGAGCGCGCGTACCATTCTGCCACCGAGCCCAGCTTGAGCGGTACGGATACCGCTCGCCCCGGGCCACCTTCGGCATTCTCGCGGGGGTGTACTGACACCCCCCCGCCCCAATGCCTTCCGACGGCGCCCCGCCGCGAGTCTGGGCCCCCACCCCGCCCAGCCAAAATGGGTTCGGCCTCACCGCCGCGCCCCGCGCGCCCTTCGACGGAGGTGTGCACCCCCCGCCACCCTCCAACAGCCGCCGCAATGAGCACCAAGCTCACTTTTACCGCCTCGCCGGCATCGCCGCCTCAAGAGGACTGTCGTGCGGTAAGTGCTCCTGCTCCGAGGGCCCCCACTCCGGCCCCCTCGTCGAGCAGCATGCCCCCGCCCCCTGCCCCTCCCGTGCAGGTCGCCAAACGGCAGCGGATAGAGGTATCCTCCGACATCTCGCCGCCTGCCAAGCGTGCCGATCGCCCGGCTATCTACGCCGCAGCGACCACCGCCCCCGCGCCGTCCGGATCGCCCGTGGCCTCTACTTCAAGGGCCCCCTCGCCGATGGATGTAAATCCGGTAATTGTTACTCCCGCAGCGAACGCGTCCTCACCGCCGCCGAAAACACCCCCCCGGTGTCCCCCAATCATCGTGGAGAAGCTCGATGATTGGTACGATCATTTTAGCCGCCTCAGGGACCTCCTGGGGCACGCCCCGCACGCGAAGACGTACGGCCTGGGGGTAAAATTCGCCCCAGAAGGCGAAAAGGAGTACCGGTGCGTGCAATGGTACCTGGCTGACCTGAGCGAGTCCACCCAGGTCAGATGGTACTCGTACGCGTTGCCCCAGGACCGCGGCTTAAAGGTAGGCATTCACGGCCTACCGGTCAACACGCCTACAGAGAGGATAGCAGCAGACCTCACTGCCAAAGAATTCGAGGTGGAGCACGTCTCTCGAATCCTCGCCCGGAAGGACCGCCCCGGGTGCGCTTACTTCGTGCTACTGAAGCGCACCCCGAACCTGGTACCAGGCATCTACCAGGTGACCGAAATTCTCAATATGCCTAACCTCAAAGTGGAAGCCTGGCGTGGGAAGAGTGGCCCTGCCCAGTGCCACCGATGCCATCAGTTCAGGCATTCTAGCCGTAACTGCCACCGTAAGCCGGCGATGCGGCGAGGAGCACGCCGCCGCCAACTGCCCCCGACCTAAAACCGACGAGCCCATATGCGTCAACTGCAAGGGGCCCCACCCCGCAAACAGCCGGAACTGCCCGGTCTTCCGACGGGAGGCGAGAAACCGTCATGTGGGCCCCATCGCCCGCACCACCCGCACCACAAAGAAGGTAAGTCACGCCCCTACCATCACCGACATAGAGGTCCCACCCCCGCCGCCCACCGCTACATCTCTAATGGCGGAGGCCAATGACCCCACCCCCCGTCCCGCCGCATCCGCCCCCCCCCCTCTTCGGCCCGGAAACAGCGAAAAAGGACTAGGACTAAAAAGAGGGCCAAATCCGATGCGACCTCCAATGCCGCTACGGACTCGGAGTTCGAGCCTCTCATTCTCTCATCTCCCAGGCGAACACCTCAAGATCACACCCCACATCAAGAACCTCCACCAGGAGGTTCTTGATGTGGCCCATGGCACTGCTGGATGGATTGCCATTGCAATCCAGCCGCTCACCCGCCGCCACTTCAAGCGGCCCCCCCTCCCCCGCCACATCGCTGACCTCATCATGGAGAAAAAGCGCCTGCGCCGCAGATGGCAGCGCTCGCGTTGCCCCACGCAGAAGGCGCAACTAAACCGCCTCACCGCCGAGGTAAAAGCCGCGCTCGAAGACCTCAAGGCTGCAGACTGGACCCGACGCATCCAGGAGGCAGGAGAGGGAGGACTGGCCCTCCCTCCACCGCTTCTGCCGCAGCCTCACCGGAGCCACTGCTCCATCCAGATGGTAATCTAAAGTACCGTGCAGAGGACAGAGCGGACATCCATGCCGAGCACCTAGAGCGCCAATTCTCACCACTACCGACGACCGCAACGGAACACGCCCGACTGGTCTCCGAGGAGGTAAAGGTTTTCCTACTTTCCCACCCCCCCCCCCTCCCCCAATTTCTCCTTCTCACCGAGGGTGGTCCAACCAAAAAAGGCCCCCGGTGCAGACGGCATCCCCAACTCCGCACTCCGCCACCTTCCCTTCAGGACGGTGGCCGCCCTGACTCGCCTCTATAACGGCATTGTCAGGACCGGTCATTTTCTCTCCCCCTAGAAAATGGGCCTGGTCGTCACCATCCCCAAGCCCCACAAAAATTTAAGGAAGGCCGCGGGCTACCGGCCCATTACCCTCCTTTCCACCTTATCGAAAGTCTTCGAGATCCTTCTCTTAAAACACCTCTTTCCTTACCTCCCTCCTCGTGAGGAACAATTCGGGTTTAGGTCCCACCTAAGCACCACCTTACAGCTGGTACGTGTTGTACATCACCTGTCCGTTGCGGCAAATAAAAAGGAATCGTCGGTCGCGGTCTTCCTAGACATGGAGAAGGCGTTCGACAGTGTCTGGCATGAGGGTCTGCTCTGCAAATTCATCCGGGCCAACGTACCTTCGCCCATGGTAAGGCTATTAGCCTCGTTTCTCTCCGGCAGGACCTTCAGGGTGCGCGTAGACGGAGTCCTCTCCTGCGAGCGTCCCATCACCGCTGGCGTCCCGCAAGGTAGTGTTCTTTCCCCAGGGCTCTACAACTTCTACGCCAGCGACGTGCCCGCGGACCAGGGCACCACCACGGCGCTATACGCCGACGATACGGCATACTTCGCCTCCTCCCTGACCACCGAGCATACTGCCATCAAGCTTCAGAGGACGCTGGATCTCCTCCCTGACTGGCTGAGCAACTGGCGACTCTCTGTCAACGCAGGCAAGTCCCTGGCGCTCGCCGTCAGCACGAGGTGCTCCCTTCCGGCGCCTCTGAAGATTGGTGATGCTGTGATCCCATGGGGGAGGACAGCAAAGTATCTCGGGGTCACCCTGGACCGCCGACTCTCCATGGCCGCCCAATGCTCATCGGCGGTGGCGAAGGCGAACGCGACGGCAGCACTGCTGCGCCCGGCCTATGCGTCCCCGCAGATCCCCCTGAGGATGCGCGTCGCCCTCTACCGGACGTACGTATGGTCTCGCCTGACGTACGCGGCACCCGCGTGGTTGCTCTCTGCACCCCAGAAAGGGTTGCTGCAGAGAGCCCAAAACCGGGTGCTGCGCAGAATCGTGGGCGCACCGTGGTACGTCCGCAACTCCACTATTTCCAGAGACCTCAGGGTGGAGAGCGTGGAGGCCTTTGTGGCCCAGCTCTCCGCGAAGCTGTTTGCGCGAGCGGATGCCTCGCGCCTGGTCGAGCTGACCGACCTGGCGCCGTGGCATGCCCGCCCGCCGGACCGCCACTGCCTGCCGAGGGATGCCGTCCCTCCGGAGGACCCAGCGAAGCCACGCAGACCGCCCCACCGCCCCCGAAGAGGAGGAGCCCTGACGCACTGATGCGCCACACCCAGCACAACGATGCGCCCTGGCGCAATAGCGCCCCCACCCATCGCGGGATTGTATTCCCCCTACCTTTCCCCTTTTCGGCCCTTTCCCCCCCCCCCCACATAAAAAGTCGGGGCTCGGAAGTTTTATATTTCCTCCCCTTTCCCCAGGTTCGTTCGTTCCACGGTCCGGTAAACACGGCGCGTGAGGGAGTGGACCCAAACACGTTTCTCGGCCTCCGGGTCGGGACCCCCACGCGCCGTTTGGAGCCGACCGCCGGTCTCGGTTGGGCCAATACATGGCACATCGACACTCCTTTGTTTTTGCTGTTGCCCTCCCATGGGTTTACCCCGCGTTCTGCCGCGGGGGGTCTTCCCTTAAAACCTAACGACTCATGTGCCCAGTATTCGTACTGGGCGCGTCTTCCCACCCCAAGTAGAGGGGCTATGCCCCTGGTCTTTGGTTATTTCCGCCGCAAGGCCCTTTTCAGGGGCCCAGCGTCGAGTGAGAAGAGTCTCCTTCTCTAACTTTGAGTTCATTCCGTTTCTATTGCTTTACTGTGACAACTGTTATATCGAAGCAACAATGGCTGGACTGAGTACTTATCTCGATTTGTACAGAAAACTTCGAATTCATGAAGATGTTAAGGACTTTGATTATTTGCACCAAGTTATACTTTCGGAAATTACCCGTGAGATATCCCAAGAAGATAGTGTAAAAATCAAAGAATTTTGCAGGCGTTTCACTCAGAGCCTAGTAACTAGGTGGAAAGATGCAGGTAGAAGTGAGAAAACTTTCATGAGGCGTGAAGTAAACCGTAAGTGGCTAGAGACCAATATTCTTTGGCCTACTTGCAGCACGATTGATTTGAAGGCGCTATTTGAAGGTTCAAGTGAGAATACTATGGAAGACTTTGATTTCACACATGCTGAAATGAATCCCAATGTCTGTACTGCAGAAGCTGGCACGTCTACTGAAACTGTGATGAGAAAACCATTCGAAGACTTAAGAATAAGCAGAAAAAAAGACGTTCGAATCCTATTGTTGATGCTCATACAGAAGAAGAGCTTCAATACTTTTTTATGTCCAAGTTGAAAGAGAATGGCAAGACAGCATTGGCGAAAATTATCGAGGCCCTATGTAAGAATCCTCAGTATGTGTCTGAAGTGACCAAGGTTATTTCTAATGGACCGTTACCTGTGGCCATTACGGAAGAGGATAAGTCTCTGGCAATATATACATCTCTTTCTCTTTCCAAATGGAAGTACTTGACGCTAAGAGAGTTCATGAAGAACGAGAATTTTGCTACTTCTCTTCCGTCTTATCAGAAACTTTTAGCCGCCAAGAAGAGGTGTTATCCGCCAGAAGAGAGCATGGAAATCACTGAGAGTGGAGTCCGTGTAAGGTAAGTGTATAGTATTCGTGAATAATTATCGGACTTAAAACGTAATTTTTGTAAATGTAATATACTTATTAAAATTGTATTGTTTTGTATTCTAGGTTACAAGCGCTCCTGGATCATACGGTGGGAAGAATTTTGCTTGATTTGGGACCCGTATCAAGTTCCAGTGATGAAGGGTTCAAAATGATATGGAAGTGGGGTCTTGACGGCTCCTCATCACAGAGTAACTATAAACAACGGTGGAATCTAGAGGCTTCCGAGTACAACGAATTTTCCATCGTCATGACCAGTGTCGTCCCACTTCGACTGGTAAATGGAAATGAGTTGATTGTTTGGGAGAATCCAGCTCCTTGTTCAACTTATTACTGTCGACCAGTCAAATTCACCTTCTCAACGGAAACTTCAGATTTCATAAAGGCTGAAGAGTCTGATATAAAGGCAACGATTGCAGAATTGACTCCCACGCGTTATAATAACGCGGAGATATCCCATGAACTGCATATGACGATGATTGATGGGAAAGTGGTAAACACAATAGCAGATGTTCCATCGCAAGCAACATGCTCCATTTGCTTGGCAACACCAAGTCAAATGAATAAACTAGATGTCTTGGCTCAAAAGTCACTTCGTGAAGAAATTTACGAGTATGGTCTATCCTCACTCCATATGAGAATTCGGTGTATGGAGTGTCTTCTTCACATATCGTATAATATAGACTTCAAGAAATGGAGTGCTCGTGCTGGAGACCAGACATTGAAAAAAGCCAAGAAAGAGTGTACACAACAAGAATATCGTGAGCAAACCGGATTACTAATCGATATTGTGAAACAGGTACCTACCTCATTTGCGAATTGAATGCTTTTTTTACTTGATTAGCTTTCATTTTTATAATTTAAGCCTATGATTAACTATTTTTTTCTTCAATTGACAGGGTTTTGGAACTACAAACGATGGAAACACTGCAAGGCGTTTTTTTGATGACTATAAAAGGTCATCTAGAATCACAGGAATTGACGAAAACTTAATATTCCGATTTTCCGTGATTCTACAAGCCATATCTTCAGGAAAGTCGAGAAATATTGAGGCCTTCAGATTATACTGCAGAGAAACAGCAGAAAAGTACGTCCAGCTTTACCCTTGGTATTATATGCCAACAAGCGTCCACAAATTTCTGATACATGGTGCTGATATTTGCAAACATTATTCAGTTTTACCCATAGGTAAGCCAATATTACTTCATTTTTATTTAATATAATATAGTCATTTGTTATTCTTTGGCTTACTCTAATGAAATTAAATTCCTTTTCTAGGTATATTATCAGAAGAAGCATCAGAAGCTCGCAATAAGGATTTCAGAAAAGTAAGAGAGGGACATACACGGAAAATAGGAAGGATCCAGACGAACGAAGATATTATTCACGGTCTTTTGATTAGCTCCGATCCACACATTTCCAATATTAGACCTAAATTCTTCAAATTAGCCCATCATAATTTACACCCTGAAGCAGTTCAATTACTTCACAACGATGATGTTGATGATGTTATAGAAGAAGTAATGTTTATAGAGTCTCAAAACATTTCAGACCCTCTTGTTATGATATAGCATTTTCTTTAACTAAACAGACGTTTAATCCTGCTAACAAGTCCTCCAAGTAACAAATCATTCCTAAAAAGGTCTTAACTTTGTAAAAATAATGAATAAAATTAAATTAAATTTTTCAATAAAAACCATTTTTTATAGTATTTTATGGGATATTTCACTCTTAGATGATATAATTAAGTAAAAATACAAGTAAAAATACAAAGTAAAAATACAAAAAAGAAGTATAACATTACGAAAAACATTTAATTTTTTGTAAAAAAAACGTTTTCATAAAAAAAAAATTAAACTTAATTTTCTTGCGCGGTCGCACTCTGCGAGACCAAATAAAATTATTTTTATATTCCTTGTCACCTTATCTAATACGCCTATGCCTCAAAACACCCCGCAAACTACGGCAGTTGAAGAAAAAAAATAAAATGTGTTTTTCTCCATACAATTTTTTTTATTTATTTTATATCTTGAAAAATATAAGTTTTTCGAAGTATTGTGCAAAAGTAAAAGTTGTTTGAAATGTTGTTTTCTATCACAGAAAAAAAAATCAATTCGAAATTCCGACTTCGGGGTCTATGTCCACGAATTTTGGAATTGGAACCATTGTGCGACGTTTGTTTCGCAAATTTGCCCGACTGAGAAAGAAATCCGGGACCTTCCGCGCTTATGGCAGACATCGAGGTCGAATTAAGTAACTATAATAATATACTAAAGTTAGTTAATTATATATATTTTTTATCCTGTTTATTAATTTAATTCATACGATTGGCGCGAGCGTGTAAATCAGAAATTATTATATAGATAATTTCATAATTTTGAGGCTTACATGCCAGTCGTACCATATAGCTTTACAATATTCTAAACCGAAATTATATCGTATCCTAAGATCTGTCCGACAATATCGATCTCATATTGTTAGCTCATGCTCTTTTTTCCTTGGCCCCCATCTCACCGTGTTTTCCTAAGGTGCGATACAGTGGTTTCGGACAAACTATAGTACGAGTTATTTTGAATATAGGGGCGCCGATGAGATGCTTGCCTACGGCACTCTCACGGAATATAAAACACAAGAGTCTAAACGTTTAATCCGCCTCTGCAGTAATTTAAACTTTTAGTGGTCTAATTTGTCTCTAATAATAAAAGTTTAGTTAAAAATCAACGTTTTTTTAAAACTTTTTAATGTTACAAAGTATAATTATTAGTATGTAGGTATATTTTATATTAACCTTTAATATATTTTATACACGTTATTCATAAATAGGTATATAAGTACACAATGCTGTAATAAATCATTATTATTATTTACTATACCTATAAATCCCGTATCATGCTTAATCACTTACACATTAATAGAAACAACGTTATAAACATTTATATAATGTTTCTCAAACACGCATTATATTCTACTGAGATGCAGGCTTTATAAGTTTATTGAAAATTATGTTTCAATTGATTTTTTTAAAATTTATTACATATCATTATTATTATTCAAAATAATTAGGTAGCGCAATAAAAGTAAAAAAACGAAACTTGAAAAACGACACAAGAGTTTTGCCGGGGAATTCAATGGGTGACGTTGTGGATTTTGTAAAACTTTCATAAATTTGTATTATTTCGATTCTTAATGTATAATATTGGTAGATTATTAACCATTAAATAATTTTAAAAAACATGTTATATTATGTTTCCTCCAAAACTCCCTAGAAACTTTCAGTAAAGCTTCTACCACTTTACTGAATCAACTGACTTAACTGATTGACTGCACTGACTATCTATTTGTACTTTGATTAGACTTTAGACTTGACGATTTAGGAATGTTGAAAATTGAAACGAAAATTCTATTTCCCACCTTTTTAACTTGACACTGGTAAATGATTTTAATCCGACGCCATAATATATTTAAATTAAAAAAAACAATACGATGTCAATGTCTTTTAAAATGTTTTTACGCCTTTCTCTGTGGCACAACATACGCATCCTTTGTGTCAAGTTGCCAAAACAGAAGAGAAAAAAAGTCAATACGCTGTCAATGAATTGTCAATTGTCATGTGTCATCTCATTTCAATTTTTCACGGCAGTTGCCTGGTGAATGCATTTACAACTTATTTTTGACTTAATAACAGATAAAACTTAATTAGCTAACGGCCGTAACTTTTGGACATGAACAGTTTACAAGTAGCGGTGCTATAGAATTATTTATGAGTGATGGGGAATCATAGCAGTCATCAGTCAAAAAGTGGGTCTGAGCTGGGGAGCGGAACCAACACTCCCAGGGGCTCTACGCGAGGACCGAGATCGAGCTTAGGCGGGGAATCGCAGGGGCATCCAGAGGAGAAGAAACCAGAGACTCAAACGACCTCTCTGGTGCCTGTAGAAAAACTCGCTAAGGTAACAGGTTCAGTGACGTAAATACTAAAACAAATAAGTTACATACCTTATTAACTGTAAAATATGGTACCAGCACTGTATTTATGTACTTTTGTGCATGGTAGAACTATTTTTATATTTGAAATAAATGATAAGGTCTTGAGGGTGTTATTGAAAACAATAGTGTGACCAATTCGTATAAACTAAAGCGTTTTCCGCCTTAAACAACATTGCTTTTGTTTGGCATAACCTTGATATAATTTTTGACACTTGATTGATAACAAGAGTAAACCAAGTCATTGTGAATAATTTTTCCATGATGTAGTCTTATTTAAAGGTTATTTGTGTATTACTAGGTATTTCTAGCATTGTAATGCATCCATAAACATTTTATCTGATTCTCTTGGCTAATTAAATGATAAAACTAAGTTTTACAATAAATATTTAATATTATAAAATAACTGTAATAGTTATAGTACATATAAGTATAGTGTGTACTATAATAATATATTGTACAGACCATGTGATTACCTAAAAATTTAACAGGTGTGCTTAAATTTCGAACCTAGTTAGTTCTTCTTACTGGGAGGTTGGTGATCACAAGGGCAATTTCTATTTTGGAAACTGCTGTTCTAAAAAGTGAATTTTTGCTTTTTCCGAAACACTGCCAAAAAAATATGAGCCATGACATTTGTGTGCGGCTAGGTCTCCTTCTACCACACCAAAATATATTAGAATAGAACAAAAAATATACTGAGACTGGAGCCATACTCCAATTTGAGCATTTTTAATTACGAGAATTTACCTTCTGGTCATTAATCCAATCTTTGATTAGTAGTAATTGCTGATGTAAACTGTTTATCAAAGAGCCTTTGTTTGCTGACCTTTGGAAATCTCGAATGAAAAAAAGTGTCATTGAAATTAACTTTCACATTTATTTGAATCTACAATGCTGTTATTTGTAACATTACTTTACTTTAAGGCATTACAAAACCTTGAATCTTTCCTTTTTCAATCGTAATACTACTAACCGTAATTATTCTGGGCTTATTAAAAATAATTTCTACTACCAAGCCAAGAATTGGAATGTTAAATGTTTAGCTTACATTTACTCGGCTTTGTCAAGATATTAGTAATTTTTTTATTATATTCTGTACCTACTTACTTAGAATGTTGTTAATCATTTATCTTGGCTTAGAATAGAATAGAAACCTCTTTATTTGCACACTAGTTAAAAAACACAAAGCAATAATCTATATATATATATATATATATATATATATATATAAACCCTTAAGGCTAGAAATTTGTAATTTTGCACACGTGTTTCTCAATGACATAGGATCCACTATGGATGGATTTTACCCAAGGGGGTAAAATAGGCGATAAAAGTTTGTATGAAACTTTTTATTCCTTGGACATATTTGTATGATATTTCGTATGAATTGAGTATAGAAATAACAATGAGTTACATATTTCAGCGTTTTCTAAAATAGGGGCTGAAAGTTTAAAACCTAATTTCACACAGGCAAAGCCGCAGGCATATAATGCTAGTTTCTAAAGTAAAATAACTGTACAAACAAAATGGTGGTCTTACTGCTAGTTCTTTACCTCAGTTTCTTCCAGGCTTAATCGAGACAAGCAGAAACTCAATTCTATAAAATTACTTTAAAAAGCATCCAATTTACAATTGGGTACTTGCCAACATGGAAAAATTTAGTTTTTTTAAATAAATTAAGAAATAATTAGGTATTACAACTTGATAAAACTAAAAAGAATTAGGATTTTATGTGTAGTTTTGTAATTATATGGATTTTGAGTCACAGTTGAAATATTATTTTAAAACATTAGTGTATAAAACCTACATAATTAGTTTACTTACATCAAATACAAAAAGATTTACTATGATATGTATCAACATAAAGGCGCAAAATTACGAGATATCAGAAATTTTGTGCATATAGCCATATACATTTCGTAGCAACTTACTAGCATGTGATGTCACTTACTAGTACGACTTTTATATGAGGTGGTTTCACAAGACTCACAAAAGTGCTTCAAACAATTTGCAATATCTTTGAAATTTTTGATTTTTAGTATACCACTTCATTTTCGAGCAATTCAGAGCACTATTTATTCATTTATATAATATAAAAAATACAGGAAAATACCGTAAGAATTATAATAATTAAGCCAAGTTACGCGTGCTATTCTTACGAATATTAACACCTCATTAATTAAAATATGGTCAGTGGTTTAGGAGCTATAGTGGAACAAACACATACATATTTTTCTGCCAAAATCATTGCCCTTCATTTTGGCTTCATCATTCAACTCAAATGATCTTTCTTTACTCTTACAAATAAGGCATAAATGGTCATAATAGTATGTAGCGAAGAATCTAAATATAAAAAAGCGGTTGTGGCCCATGAGGGGATCGAACCCGCGACCTTCGCGTTATTAGCACGACGCTCTAACCAACTGAGCTAATGGGCCGTTACGTATTATGTCGAAATTTTCAATATTATTCGTATGTATGGACTTACGTAGGTACATAATATTAAGATAATGAAATTAAATTGCATAGTATTCATTTATTCATACTCCAATCAGTGGTATTCGTCATTATATTTCTTATTTTAATTTCTACCTATAAATAATATGGGATTTACACGGTTAACTAAAGCCTAAAACTAAAGTAAAAATGCTGGGTTAGGTACATTTCGGAATACACTCCATTTATCAAGTTTTTGAAATGTGAAGTGTCGCGCCGCTCGTTATAGCACTACGCGGTGGCGTGTCGTGTAGTTACCCTGGTAGTTACACGACACGCCACGGCGCGTCAATGTTGGTGAGTTGGTCAACTTATCGCGCAGTGCCGCGTCGCGTAGTTACGCCTAGTGCGGTCTCACCGTTAATGGCAATTTTACCGTTAAAATTGACGGTCGATTTTCGCCGTATGACAAGTCGAGCGTCATTAGTCACCCGCGCCGTGTAAATCCCACATAACCTAGAGGTGGCAAATCAACAAAACAATTATTACTAATCTCATACGGCCGAATACTAGAAGGATAGTTAAACTAAGTGACAAACAACTCTCAAGTCACATGCCGTCCTTGTCATTTCGGCTAGCAGAGACAGCGACAGTCCGTGAATATGAGGGCTCTTAGTTTTGATTAGCGTTTCAGTATTCGGCCGCTACATACTTAAAACGCAATACATTAACTCCCTTACTAATAAAACTATTTACACAACGAAAACGCGGTCTTTATCTGATACGTTGGAAATGTCACATGATAGAAAAAGATAGCAACGTCATTTAAGTTGTCCGTTGTGTAAATATTTTTCATCAGTTCAATCAAAGCCCGAGCGACGTGTATATGGGGAAAGGTAATCGTGGGGTGTGGTTACAGGCTGTCGCTGGTCGCTAAATATTTTATTAGATACCTATTACACATGTTTAAGTTTTATTGGTATTATCTTTATATATTTATAATAAAATAAATCTTCTTTGGGTGATTGAGGATCCATTTCAGTTATGAAAAAATTCAATATAACGAGGCATTACCCAACTAATCATGCTACGCTGCACTCACTGACAGGACAATTAAGAACAGACAAAATCCAGAAGCTTACCGCAAATTTGGAAAAACAGCAACAAATGTTTCATAAACAAATAACACAACTTGATAATGTTGTGAAAGCTAGTTTCATAGTTAGCTCAAAATTGGCAAAGGCATTAAAATCATTTGCCGAAGGAGAATCTATCAAGGAGTGTATGTTAGAAATTTTGTGTCCTGAAAAGAAAAATGAATTTGAAAAAATTTGTTTGTCAAGACGAACTGTTGTTCGACGTATAGCAATGATGGCTAATGATATAAAAACAACCTTGACTGACCGTTTGGCTGGTTTTGAATAATTTTCCATAGCATTAGACGAGAGCACCGATTTGTCTGACACAGCTCAACTGGCTATATTTATTCGAGGTGTTGATAAGGAGTTCACTGTTACTGAGGAATTGCTTGCTTTACAGCCGCTAAAAGGAACCACTACAGGACTATATTTTTATTGAAGTTTAAAAGGCATTCACAAGTTTTGGCTTGCCATGGTCAAAATTAATTGTAGTATGCACTGATGGTGCACCTTCTATGGTCGGCTTACGTAAAGGTTTATCGGAATTTTTAATTGAAAAAGCAACAGAATTTAATGTGCAAAAAGATGATTTGATAGTCCTTCATTGCATTATCCACCAACAGAACTTGTGTTCTAAGTCCATTCGACTCCAGAATGTTATGAATGTGGCAGTAAAAACCATCAACTTTATTCGATCCCGAGGGCTTAACCATTGCCAGTTCAAGGCGTTTTTGGATGAAATATCAGCTGAATATAACGACGTAACATATTATTGTGAAGTCAGATGGCTAAGCAAAAGAAAAATGTTGAAATGGTTTTACGAGCTTAGAAATGATAATGATGATAATAACAGACTATGAAAATAAAAGATAAACCACTATCTGAATTAAGTGACCCAAAATGGATATGTGACTTAGTATTTATGGTCGATCTTACAGGCTATTTGAATGATTTAAATTTGAAACTTCAAAAACAAGGACAGTTAGTAAATGATTTTTTGTACAGCCATTTGAAAGCGTTTTAGATAAAACTACGCTTGTGGGACTCACAGATGCTGTCTGGTAACAGTTACCATTTCAACACGCTCTCTGCGTATGAAAAAATTGCTTATGCTCCATATGCTGAAGAACTCGAGTTACTGTCGGAACAATTTTCGAACAGATTTAGCGACTTCAAAAATATGAAAGACTGTTTCAGTTTATTTGCTACTCCTACAAAATGTAATGTACAAAATGCTCCAATACACTTACAAATGGAGTTGATCGAGATTCAAGAAAACTCACTCCTAAAATCCAAATTTGAAGACGTAGAGCTGTGCGATTTCTACAAAAAATACCTAGAAAAAGACAATTTTCCGCAGTTTCAGGCCGCCAAGGACGTGGTGTCCTTATCTAGATGTATCTTCTCTCTGTAAACTGTAAACCACTGCGTCAAATTATTAGTTACTTCTCCATTAGGTATTACTTGTATCTTGCATGTTTGATATGCTTCTCTGTGCTCTACCCTTCTTGTGTTTCTCTTCGATTCCTTTTTTTCTCGCCATTTGTGTTTGTTAAAAATAATATTTACACTAACTCGAAGTTTGGAGTACATTGTCTATGTACATCCCCTGTAGTATATTTTTCATATCTGTGTTTAATTCTTCTTGTATCATCATCTGTGTTTTATACTTGTAAGCTGTTTTTTCCTCTTCAATTTATTAGCTTTATGTTAGCATTATGCATGCTGTCATTAAGATGGCGTTTGTATTCATCTGTATTCATTACTTCTCCTAGTGGGATCCACCCTAATACTGTTTTCTGCTCTAAAGGTGTACTTGGCGGCCCGTATCTAACGCCACCTTGTATATTACTTACTGCATCTAAAAATGAATCTGCATCTTCAATATTGTTTGTGGGCTGTATTAATTTTTGTTCGTTTTTGGAAATTTCCTCTGTTCTGTATTTCGAATCGCTGTTGTGATTTCTGGGAGGTATAAAATTGTTGTGCTCGCTCGTATTGCAGTATTTATTTCTGTTTTCTGTCTCTGTATTATTAATTCACTCAATTGCATTTGCATCTCGTTTTTTATTTACAGGTTTTGTTCTTCCTTGTATTATATCTAGCATTGTGACCTTAGCTGCAGTGTACTTCTCCTCACAGTAATTATAAATATCATCCTTAATGTATGTTTTTCCAATTCCATGCTATATCGAATTAGCAAGATGGTTTTCTTGTATTCTTTTCCATGTTTGTTCTAAAATTGTTATCTTTATTTACTTATTTTACATTCAGACTGTCATTTGATATATTCTTGACATTTAAATAACTTCTTGTCACTTGTGACTTGCTCTAAAAGCATTTGTTCTCCTTCTTCTTCTTTTGGCATAGCCTCCCTTGTATTAGGAGTTGCCAACGTCAGAGTGATGGAGCAGATGTTCAGTGAAAAGCTGATGGCGTACAGTGCAGGGAATGACTCATGCAATGACTTCATGGGTACCTCATGCAGATACAAGTTATAATTTCTAGTATAAAAACAGAATAATATACAAAGCCAATGTTTCTTAGCCTTTTTTTATATTAAGCCCTACATAATATACAGAAATATATATAAAATAAAAATTAATGAAAATTAGTTAAACTTTAATTAAATATACATAATCAATGTTTTATGTGATTTGAAGCTATAAATGAACATAGAGTGTCTACAAATGGAGTAAAGACGTAGGATAAAATAGGGTCTACAAGATATGTTTTGGAAATTAGGAAAGGAGAATCGCTCATTTAAATAAGAAGGGGATTTAGGACTAAACAGAGTATTGAAAAGGAGACAGAGGATTCGATAGTTTCTGCGTAGACGAATAGGGAGCCACTGCAACTGCTTTCTATACTGAGACAGGTGATCTCGTTTTTTAGGCCAAAAATAAAACGTATGGAGAGATTCTGCAACCGTTCTAATTTGTTTAGAAACTCTTCATTCGCGTCTAAATAGCAAACGTCAGCGTAATCAATAATAGGTTGGATAAGGGTTTGCGCTAACAGAATTTTAGTAGGAGTAGGAAGAAAGTTTTGGAGCAACTTGAGTGAATGCAGGGTGTGGTAAACTTTACGACTAATGTTGTTGGCATTGGTATTCCAAGACAGGTATGTGACAAAAATTACTCCCAGGTTTTTGGCAGAGTCAGAGAAAGGTATCGTAGTGCCGTTCAAGGTAATGGGAGGAAGAGTAGCTTTGTCAAGCATTGCTAGCATCCGTCTGCTACCTATTAATAATGCCTTCGTTTTACTGGGGTTTACAAGCAGACGAAACGACTGCGCCCATTCACTTATACGTCTAAGGTCATCATTAATGAGAGCTATGTCGGATGCTGCATTATGTATAGTGAAATGTTGATATATCTGCAAGTCATCTGCATAGAGATGATATTTAGACTCTATTACTTTTATAATGAAGTTAATAAAGATAGAAAAAAGAAGAGGAGAAAGTACCACCTTGGGGAACACCCGCATCGAGATCACACCAATCTGAGGAAACATTATTTATCTGTACTCGCTGCGACCGACCCCGAAGGTAGGAGTTAAGCCAGGACAGGACGGGAGGGGACAAATTAAGAGACTGAAGACTGAGCACTAGAACAAACAATATTAGGATTTCAAGAGAAAACTTTAAAAGTTAAACAATTATTTATCTAATGAAAGAAAAAAAAATGTTACACATCACGTTGACAAATTGAAATAATAAAAAATTTAACTAAAAAAAAGGTGAAGAAGAAAATATCTGTCATAGCACATCTGACAATTGACAAATGTCATGGTATCAAGAGAAAAGATAAATAAGAATGATTGACATTAAAATTTATAAAAACTCTGGAGTATTGGCGTATAAACAGTAAAAATTTTGAATTTAAATAATTTTGAACATACCTACAAGACGTGAATCGAAAACCAAAAAACCAAACTTACAATTTATAGGACAGTTAAAGGAGATATGATCAGGGGAGCCCTCATCTAAGCCACACTCGCACAATGAGCTATCCTTGACTCTTATTTTGTCCAAAAATACATTATTACACGAATGTCCAAGGCGAAGTCGACAAATAGTAGAACAAACAGATTTGCTAGCTTTAGAGTATTTAAGAAACCAGGGCCTACTAGGTATAGATCCTTGTATTTCGGCATAAAATCGTCCTTTAGTTTTACTCGAATCGGTCCAAATATTATTCCACTTAGAGGTCATATGTGTCTTAGCCAGAGATAGAAGATCTTGGCAATAAACTTTAAAATTACTTAAACCACCAGACTTAGAAGCCTCTTTAGCATAAAGGTCTACACATTCGTTTCCTGTAATGCCACAATGCCCGGGGACCCAGGCAAGTACAACCTGAATGTCACTGCAATAACATTTAAATAACAGCTCTCTAGCAGCAAGTTTAACTGGACTTCACCTGTTTCGGTTGGATAATTTTTTTTTTTTTTTTTTTCATAATACGCTAAAGTCATATTTCCTTGCTCAATACAATGTCTGTAAGACATTCACCGCATAAGGATTGTTGTGTTTCGGAGCCGGACTTATCTACACTTGCGGACTCCATCCAAAGGAATATGACTTATCGACACGATAAACGAAAACGGGATGACGTAATCGAGGATGAATTGAAGACTTTTATGGAACAAATGAAGACTATGATGTCACAAAATTTAAAAGGTCAAGATCATAAATTCGAAACTCTCCATACGACGATGAAGGAAATTCAACAGCAGAACACCGAGATCTCCAAATTCCTACTTTTCATGTCTGAAAAGTACGAAGAAATGAGACGTGAATTAGAAAAAAGTGAGACAGAAAGAAAGAAAAACTTAATTTACCTAAATGAACTGGAACTGAGAGTTAGCGGCTTGGAAAAGTCAAGCCGTAATACTAGCATCGAAATACGTAATCTTCCCCGAAAAAACCCAGAATCTAAACAGGATATTTTTAATGTAGTTAAATCAATCGGAAAAGCTATTAATGTCTGCATAGAATCAAATGATATTAAGGACCTGTTTCGCTATGAATCTAAACCCTCCTCTGGAATGCCTATTATCGTGGAGCTTACAACGGCACTGAAAAAAGAGGCTATTATTGAGGCGTCAAAAGAGTACAGGAAAATTAACAAGACCAACTTGACTACAAAAGACATTAACTTACCTATACCTCCAATACCTATATACATATCTGAAAGTCTAACACATTCAACCAAAAAACTATACGCAAAAACTCGTAAATTTGCATCAAAAAACCGCTACCAATACTGCTGGACCAAACAATCAAAAAACCGCTACCAATACTGCTGGACCAAACACGGGTACATCTTCCTCCGGAAAGAAAATGGTGCTAAAGTTGTACGTGTCAACAACGAAGGGGACCTCGACAACCTGGCTCGGCCAACTTCAAATTGACTAGCCTTAATCCTGTATGTCTTTAATCTATATTATCTTAAACTAAACTCAATACCAAAACTTTACCATATAATTAAACACTTTATTACACTGCACACACACATATCAAATATACATCACACAAAAACAAACGTACTTTTTTACTTCATCCATATCATACTTTACCTTGTAAGTTCCTGCTACCATATCTTTTTATACTTGAAAATAACTATTATCCAATTTAATTTGCTAATAATAATTGTTTCTCTTAGCCATGTAACTATCGAACGATTTTCTCGGTCCAAACACACTCCCTTAAACAAACCATTAAACCCACATCTACACAGTGATTGACAACAATGATTACTTAAACAGCGAGCTTGATCGTTTAACCGTCTCAAACTCCATTCAAATAGAACCTGAGGACTGCGAAAACTATTTAAAAGTCACATCCAAGTCTCTAAAAATTATCACTCAAAATATAAGAAGCATTTATAGAAATCTTGATGACTTTTCAACATTTCTCACAAGACTGAATGTCACCTGCGATGTATTGATTCTTACTGAATGCCGGTTGTTGGAATCCAAATTACCACCCCACTTAGAAAATTATAAACTACACTATAAATCCATAACCCACAATCAAAATGATGGCGTGGTTGTTTATATCTCTAATAACATATACACCTATAACATCGAACAACTAACATTTAAAGATGCCAGTGGTCTCTTTGTAGGTATTGACTGTGACTTTGGTATTCTCTGCCTATATAGATCTCCATCACAATATAATATTGATTCCTTTTTAACTTGCCTTGATATGCACTTGAAAAGACTCGCTGGCTTTAGAACGTTAATCATTATGGGTGATATTAATATCAACATTAAACCTGATAATAAAGACAGACGTAGTGAGCAATATCTCAATTTACTGGCGGAGAATGGTCTTCTACCTACTCATCTGTTTCCGACCAGAGAATCTAACTGCCTTGATCATGTTATGATAAAAACCATATTGGAGACTCACACGTATGTGATCAACACACATGTAACTGATCATCTTCCTGTCCTATTAAGCATAAATAACACAATAAACTCTAAAAAACTATTAAGAACCGTAAAAGTAACAAACTATGATAATGCCTCTAAAGATATAAATAATGATGATCTTTCACATATTTTAAAAATTGATGATCCTAACATCGCCGTTGAGCGTCTGGTCTCGCATCTAAAAGAATCGTTGAAATTAAATACAATTATTAAACAAATCCCTAATAGAAAACAAATTATTAAACCGTGTATCACAACTGGCCTCTTACGATGCATCACCCATCGAGATGCACTTCATAAAAAAGCGAAATCTTCACCCAATAATGATATCATTAATAATACGTACCGCAGATACAGGAACTTCTGTAATGATCTACTATATCGACTAAAAGCTGAGTATCACAAATCTGAGATCAATAACTGTAAGAACCCTAAACAGACTTGGAAGACGATTAGAAAAATCACTAATACTACAAAATGTAAAAACCCCGCTAATGAGTTATTGAAATTAGATCCAGACGGTCCTCAGGCATCTATAGATGGAGTTAACACTTACTTCGCTGGTATAGGTAGAAAATTTACCGAGGATCTGAAGAAGACGAGAGATACCCGGGTCTCTGAGCATTGTGAAATAGGATCCTCTTCTAGTTCTAGTTCTTTTGCGCTGTATCCCACTGACAACACAGAAGTGGAAAACCTTATACATTCACTAAAAAATGACTCGGCTTCTGGATGGGACGGCATTCCTGCCCCCTTCCTTAAATCGATTGCTAAAAAAATTGCTCCAATTCTTACATACATTATAAATATTTGCTTTGATAATGGCGTGTTCCCTGACTGTTTTAAGCGAGCTATTATTCACCCCATTCACAAAAGTGGGAGTAGAGACAGCGTAGACAACTACCGACCAATTTCAGTTCCTAGTCTGATGAACTAACTGATTCGAGAACAGTTGATATCCCAATCTCAATTCGGATTTCTACCAAAAAAGTCTACTGAAGACGCTGTTTCACGCCTTATTAATAACTTAGCCTCAAACATGGATAACGGTAAAAAATGTGTTGGGATCTTTCTAGATCTAGCAAAAGCTTTCGACACTGGGATCTTTCTAGATCTAGCAAAAGCTTTCGACACTCATCTATACCCATCCTCATCCAAAAACTTGAGTCCATAGGTATAAGAGGAATTCCCCTCAAGTTATTTGAAAGTTTTCTATCGGATAGGTTTCAACAAGTAAAAATCGACGATCACCTAAGCACCTACCATACTACCACATATGAAGTTCCACAGGGTAGTGTTTTGGTCCCAAGTCTCTTCCTGGTCTATATAAATGATCTGTGCAAGTACATTCCCTTTTGCGGAAATATTTACTCCTATGCGGATGACACCGCCCTAATATTTACGGGAGAGACTTGGGCCGAAACACAAAGAAATGCTGAGGGTAGACTCAGGCAAGCCATAGCTTGGCTTCATAAAAACCTATTGACTTTAAACATTAAAAAAACAAAATATCTAACGTTCACTATAACAAAAAAAACGCAGCCTGGACCCACCTTCAACATTAAAGCACACACCTGTGGAACGGAATATGGTATATCATCCTGTAACTGTCTTACACTTGAAAGAGTTAGTGAGATTAAATATCTGGGAGTCAAGTTAGACGATGCTTTATCTTGGAACTCTCACATAAACCTTCTTTCAGCACGTACACGAAAATTGACCTGGATATTTAAAAACCTGCGTGACGTCCTTAAGCCTGAACTTCTGAAAACTGTTTATTTCGCACTAGCTCAATCTGTATTGGGCTATTGTATCACTGCATGGGGAGGCGCTTGTAAATCTAAAATTATCAAACTTGAACGAGCACAAAGGGCACAAGGAGCACAAAGGCTCAAAGTAATGTTTAAAAAGCCATTTAGATATCCTACTAATAACCTTTATCAAGACTCTCAAGTTCTGTCGATCAGAAGTCTATATATCCTCCATGCTACACTGCATAAACACTCTGAGCTCAGTTTTGATTCTACTTTACTGCTTAAACGAAGATCAGATAAGGTCTGCAATATAACAAAACATCACTCTGTCTTCCTCACACGACACTTGTCCTTCCTCGCACCACATATCTACAATAAAATAAACAGATTATTAAATATATACAATAAAACGAGTAATAAATGCAAAATAATTCTAAAAAAATGGCTATTAAAACTTAATTATAAAGAAACTGAATCCTTGATATCAACACTACAGTAACTAAGTTAAGATATAATTATTCATTTGTCTCATTTACCCATGCCTTACACACGCACACACATACACACACGCACACACACACACACACACACAAACACATTCTTCATCTTTCAGACAACTATGCTTAATTAAATATAATATATTGATGTTCTCCTCATATCCGCGGGTGGAACCTGGAGTCCTGAAATACAGGGTACCCTAGCTTAGGCTCCAGTTCACACGCCATTGATTTTGTAATGTTTGTACCTTTATTTTGTTGTGTGAAAAATAAAGCATTATTATTATTATTATTATTATTATTACTCTAATTTTAATAATTAAAGGGGATTTAAATTTGCACCGAAACTGGTTTGACACAAGAGAACTTTTAGAGTCCGAGATAATAATGGACTTATTCAGTCTGTGAGATTCTATAAAGGATAGCGCTTCAAGGATCGCTAAAGATTCGCCAGAAAATACCGATGAGAAGGAGGGGAGTTTGTTATTGAGAATTACCTTATATTTTGGTATCCAGACAAAATTACCAACGCAACTAGATTCCGATTTTGATGCATCAGTATATATAAGAGTCCAATCTTTAAATTGATTGCTTACTATTGAATTAAATTTAACATTAGCAAAAGGACAACCTTTTGTAATGGGAAAATTTAAAATAACATTTGGAGAAAATATAAGAGAGGAGAATGAAGAGTCGAACAGTGGATTAATGGGGATTTGAGCTACTGGACAAGGCAAGGATACGAGTTTTTGATAACTTTCAAACTTAAAGACAAGGCAAACTTTTATGTGTCCAATACTAAGTAGATGAAAGTTGTAGAAGAGAATATAGTTTATTAATTAATAAGAGGGTGAGAGGGTCACTGATAGGCTTTAAACCTATCAGATAAATACTGTCGACGAAGAGCCAAAGGACACACACTCTACCTGAAGTGCATTAATTGGGGACGATTTCATTACACATATAATTAATCGTAAACATTTTGCCTGAAGTTTATCAAACATTTTCAAATTTGTTTTATTACACGGTTCTAGTAGATAAGACACGTAATCCAATTGACTACGAAAAGCATTGAAAAAGCAAAAGCATTTGTTGTGCGCTAATGAGGTTTTCCATCTTCATAACTCTGTAATTCTTCTTTCTCTCTGACAACTCTTGTCACTTTCTTTGACTGTTATCTTTCCTTTTTTCTGTTTGACAAACTTGTCACTTATTTCATTATTTTTTCAATACTTTTATGCCCTTATTTCATTCGTTTTATTTCTCTATTTAAGTTCGTTTTTTTTGTTTTCCACATTCTTATATATTATTATTTAACTAATATAATTTAACACACAATTTATAGAAAATATATACTTTAATTATGAAATATAAACCTACAAAACTCTGCGCTAAAACGGCGCAACACAGATCTTAAACCGAAGCTCAGTGTTAAACGTCGTTTCAATACGTCGATGAAATTGGGGCTGCGTTACAAGCAGCCATATTAAAATCTTTTCATTTCTAGTAAAAAAACCTAGGGAATAAATAAGATAAATAAGTTGTAAGGCATCTAATAAAGATGCGTTACAAGTTTAAAACTCACCAGACCTTATTAATCTTTTAGTTACAATTGAGTACATACCTAATTGGTATGTGCCTTGTCGCGCGACTTCCCCGTGTCCTCAGCCAGCAGTTATCACAAATATGATAGCCTGTGATTGTACTGCTAATGATTCGAGTAAATTGTGATAGTAGTGATGGTGCTGCAGCCGATGTCGATCATGGCGCCAAAAATAAAAAGAGCACCAACATAACACCAAGTTTCGGATAAAAATGAAGTCCAATGCGGAAAGAAGTCAATTCTGAAATAAATAGGACGTTAGATGTGAGTAGCAAAGAATTTTAAAACGCGAAAGCGAAAACTAAGGGCAGTTTCCTTAGTTTAACTGTAGTGCAGCCTGCGAAAACAACACAAAAACACAGCCACTAAAAGGGTGTTAAGAAAAACCAAGAGAGTTCTTTCTACAATACGAAGTACGGTCTGCACCATAAAGAAAAGTTCAACTTACAGAACTAAAGCCTGCAATGGAGAGCCCCTCACCCACCAAGGAGCCGAGGTTCAGCATAATGGGCATACAGGTGAAGCGGATTCACCGGCAGAACAGCGTCAAACCCACGTGCAAGGTATTGCAGATGGTTCTATTGTTGTCTGGTAGGTGGTACCCCTGGCTTTCTTGTTGTTTATGTTGATGCCATTGGCTCTAATCTCCTGTTGCTTATGGATTTTCCAGCCTCCGTTAAGCGCCTGGTAAATAAGCGCGAGAGTCGAGAATGTGTCAAGATGCGAAATATTTGTTACGGCACTCCTGTGTCGAGCTGCACCCTCTGGCTCGACCTTCTAGCGCTTGGCATGCCGAAGTCCTTATATTCAAATGTTGCATTTGACCACGACAAAACAGCTTTGTGTATTTTAGAATGTAATGCTCTAATGCTAAACGACTCGAAAAAAAAAATAAAAAAAAATCATTGTGGTAGTCTAACGGAAAACTATAACGGCCTAGATAACTTTGTTACTTCAGGAGTTATAGAGACTGAATTTGTATAATTGAAAAACTTCGTACAAAAATAACGATGTATTACTTCGGAATTTGACTACAGAACCCTATTCTATATCTATGCGTGGCATAACACACTTGGCCGGTTTTGTATTTTTAATTGTCTCGTCTATAAAGTTGACTCGTGTGTTCTCAATTGACAAACACAGTTGACCGACTCTGGACTCAAGGACTCGCATTGCCACGTGTGAGCTCAGTAAATAAACAGACTATATCGGTCGTTAGTACATCGTACCTAGATAATAAGGACTTCCCATTGTGTCCTAGGTTTTCCTTCTGTATGAAAAGCGCAGACTGTTTTCCTTCTCAGCTATAAAATCATGACTAAAATATGTCTAAAGGTAGCCTTCTGATGCACCTAACGCGAGACCGCGGAGTCACTGCTTATTATGAATTTATATGGAGCACTAAACAGTCCCCGCGACGCGCGAACGTTGAACGTAGCCAGAGAACCTGATTGGCTGGTTTGCTGGTCAACGCGGTCGCTTAAGGCACATCCAGATTCTTGCCTTTAAGCTACCAGAGAGAGTGGTCCGTATCTCGTCATCTTCTGGCTATAGCGCTGTGAACTTTCACGAGAAGTAACTTCCGAGGTTTCCCACTTTAAGTTTAGGTGACGCATTAAAATGTCCAGCAGCTAGAAGCATTACAAATCACAATGATGGAGTATGAATCATATCGCCATTTGAGCAAATTACCTATTCGGTATTCTCAGTACTCAATGAGCGACATTAATGGGTAATGAAGAGTATATTGCGCAGTAATTGAATAAATGCATTGGAAACAGCAATTTTGAGGGTATCACGGGTGGATAAAGTTCGTAACGATGTCATTCGCCAGAGAACTAAACTCACCATACATTGCTCAACGAATTAGCATGCTGAAGTGGAAGTGGGCCGGCCATGTCTGCAGACAAGGACGACAAACAACAACGCTTACTGTTATGCGTAATTAATTTATAATTTATCGGCATCTTTATAAAACGATACTAAATTCTGAAACAATAGGTTGTAAATAACTGCCTGTCTACCAACCGCGCGTGGAGGTTGTTCTTAACTGAACTGTGTCATCAGGGCCATGACATTGGCACGTTTGCCCTTAGGTATGCATATAGACGAACCATTGACCAAGAATGTTCACGGAAAATTAGGAGAGTGAAATAATACGCATTACCACGCATACTAGCTTTGCACTGCTTCGCTCGCGGTATCCTCATACAAATAACAAAATACTTTGGAAAATAGCTTCTTAGCCTTTTGTTTCGTGATAACATATGCGGTCCACCTAAAAAAGATTGCATAGAGTCGGTAAATGCAGGCATCGAGCGATCGTTAGCGCTGAAATAATATTATATGGGAATTGGGAGACAATTTCAGCAGCTCTTATGGATGATTCGACATAACATCTACCAGCTTACAAAATTTCAACGCAATTTATTTTATTTAATAGACCTGATACACATTTCAGGTATATATTCAGATTTCAGATCACACTAAAGTCTAGATTGTAGTGCGCTATAAATGATCACATCGTTTTATGACTGCGATGCTCCAGCGATAAACAAAGATTAACTAATTAGCGATAAGTCTCACCGATCACGTGCGATATCGCGGATACCACTATCGGTCACAATAATTATGTTTGTACCAGTCAAAGTCAATGTTGTATTAGCCTTTTTTACGACGAGGAATGCATTAAGCATGTATATTGTACACATATACTTCTGGGGTAGGTTAGTACCCTTGTTAGTCAACAAGTTGTTACGTTACAATCGAATCGTCAGATGTAATAAGTATAGACACTGACGATGGGCCTAAGTATGTCTTGATGGTGCTAATACCTGTAATGTAATAATAGTATGTAAAAACAATTCAATTAGTACAATTCTTTGCTATTTCATTTTCTTTTATAGCGCTAGGTACAATTTTGGGTCTTCGATTACCGCTTTCTTGTTTATTCCAGTTGCTGGTGCAGAGGTCACAGAAAGAAGATGGCATCAACGGTGTCACAAAAAAATCTTTCACAGTAAGTTAATATTACTACAATTATAAATGTGAAGTTTGTGAGGATAGATAGAGATGTTTGTGACTATCACACAACGGATTTTAATTAAATTTGGTATGGTAGTAGATTAGGCTCTGAATTACATTTAATCCCGAAAAAGTAAAGAATTCCCGTGGGATACTGTATTTACACGGGCGGAGCCGCGGGCAAAAGCTAATGTGACATCGATCCCTCTTCCAGAAGTATTTGTTCCCCATGTACCCGGACCTGGGGCGCCACTTCTACAACTATATCCACAGTGCGGGCAAGTGCAAGAACCGCCACATACCGCTGTCCACCTTCCGGCAGCAGTGCGAGCGTGTGCTCGCCATGCTGGACGACGGTGTCATCATAGACACATATGTCAGGTTTGTAGGACGGACAGATGGACAAGCAGGGAGATACGACAGCTATCCGATAATGTTCCTGTTCTCGAAGGCAGTGTTCCTTCTATAGCAGGAAACTACATTATACTTCAATGCTATATCTCCATTAACCTCTAATGTCTCCGTGGTTTTTATTTTGGCTCTCGACTCGGAGGTCGTGGGATCGTTCCCGCGTTGGAAAAGCAAATAAATGAAGTGTCCTAGTTTGATTAGGACACTGCAGACTGATCACCTGATTGTCTCACAAGAAAGATGATCCATGCGTCGGATATGCATGGATCTCTCGCTAGTCGTGTCAGTTATCAGTCCCACTAGGTTTCGAAAGTAAAAGGAAGAGAGTGCTCTTGTGTAGGGCTTAGTTGGCCGACCACCCGGGGCGCCGAAGGCTTACTTTTCTATCCCTCGCTCACTGAGTGAGACCTATATACTCGTAAATTCTCTAAAATGAGTACTCAAACAACTTCCAATTACAAAATCGCCCAGGGCGCTGGTAATGCTAAAACCGACACGTGACTGTGCACACACTGGGGCACAATAAAATAACTCCTGCGTAGCTGACCTGGTTTCAATGAAACCGGCCATCGTCACCGACATCATTGTGGGGAGTTGTTATTATTAATGTCTCCAATGGGGGACCAGCATAGTTTTATTATTGGAACGAAGTTCCTTATGGCGCGTTGCGAATTGTATTGGGGCTGGACGGATTATAGGCACGGCACTACACTGCGAGCAGCAAGCAACCCCGCAAGCAACCACACCCCTGTCCCTACCTAAGGCGCGGCCAACTAGTTCCGCGCGCACTATATATACTTACTTAGTTCAACTATTTGTTTTGTATAATATAATTTATTATATCTCTACAGATAAACAAAATTGAAGTGTCTGTTTGTAATTTTAAATTAACAGCTTTTATTTTCACTTGAATGCATTTAAAAATATGATCGGTACTTACAATAAAATATAAATTGTTAACATTTTTCTGTCCGTCTGTCAGTCTGTGTGTTTGTTCAGGCTAATCTCTGTATATATATATTTCTTCCAAAATAGGCTTCAATTCTTCATTATCAAATTTATATTTATATTATAATATATATTATATATATTATAACTTCGTTCCATCCGGGTGTCCCTTGACACCTCTCAAGTTTTTTATTGGCTTATCGAAAAGTACATAAAATACAGTAAGCCAGGAAATATTGTTTTTGCAATGGCAATTGATTTGATTTATATGGAACAATTTTTGACCTTTGGAACATACTTTTTGCATTTTTCGGTCCATGTTTATGTTGCCTTTCGGAAAATATAAGAATTTTGCTGATTTAAAACAAATGCATGTTCCCTATTTTGATGCATAAGCCTGTCAATGTGAGACAGACTACGCTATAGCAGCCAGGATAGCTTACGGATAGGTATATCACGCGCTTTAGATCATTATAGACATGCAGGTTTCCTTGCGTTCCTTTAGCTTCCATATGATTTAAATTCTGTCGGAACTAAGCATGATAAATCACATGTTCCGGTGCCTTATATGGTAGTCACTACTCACTAGTCTCAGCTGCAGCATGGAGTGTTCATGAACAAGGTCGCCCGCCGGTTGGGCCGGGGTCGGCCGCAACGAATCTATAAGCTCTAATCCGTGATATCAATACTTAAACGTCCGCTAGTGAAGTAAGCGGGCGCCAGACAGTCACACGATGCCAATATTATAATACATACTTTATTACTCTGCAACTTCTTAAAATCATTTGTTGATAATCATCGTGAGGTCTATTACATTAAGATTTAAATGCGTGATCTTTACAAGATTTTATTAATTATTATTTTTTTACATACTTGAAAACCTTTGATGTTGTTAAGTATATTTTGTTTGTAAGGATAATATCATTATCTGTACTAGATTCTTGATACGTAGCAGATTTGAGCAATAGAGATACATACAATAATGTCTACGAGTATGTAACCAAAGATTAACCGCTGTTTAGAAGTAGACAAATCTCTATACAACATCACAAATTCGAAAGTGTGTATGTCCTTACAACACAAACGGACGGGTTTTAATGAGAGCTACCGCGAGTGAGTTCGCCGCCAGAGTCGCTGGTGTAGCATGGTAGCATGACGTCTCCGGAAATATCAAATTACATTGTTTTTGTGAGCGTGAGTTTGTTTTCGAATAAAAATTTAATAAGTGAATAGTTTGCTATACGCGACATTAATTATGGATAATACTAGTTACGGCATAAGCGCAATGAATGCGAATCGCTACTAACCACTGCTTTGAGACAGTCTTATCTTTCGGAAACTTACGTCCTTCTTTTTTTCCCGAACAAAACGGCACAGCGCAACACTGCGGCATGCTTGTAATTAATAACAAACTTTGACAGCTATGACTCACTCTACAGTGGCGCCCACTGGCGACAGGCGAGCACGAAAACGGTGGCGCTCGTTGATTTCAAAAAAATTATTACTGGCTCATGAGCTGTGAGTCGTGACATAACATTTATTGTTTTATTGTTATGAACAGCCAACAAAAGTTACAATTTTGCATGCGTATTGATTGGATTTACATTATCATATTATTGCACTTTTAATTACAGGCTGTTACATCTTTCTATAAAAAAATATAAATTTTTTGGCTATGAAATAATTTTAAAAAAATATTTAAATTAATTAAATTAAAATAATTAGATTTAAATTAATCAATGTCAAAATAAATTAAAATCGATAAATATAAATGATTAAACATTACAGTTTAAAAAATTCATTAAAAGTATATTATTCATTAAATTAACTAAATAAAGAGAATCTCATAATAATAATAGAACTGAAAAATAAGTGCAATACATACGTCATGATAAAAAATACAACTAGAATAAGTCAAAGAGAATTAGTTGGTAAACTATTTTTAACATGTCAATATTATTAGATAGGTCAATGTTACAGGATCTATTATCTTTATTTAATAATAAATAATTAATGTCTAGATCCGTGCACCTCGACGACAACTCATTGTAGCCTTGGATCTTTCTAGTAACAGGGCAATTCTATCCTAGGTTAGTTTTATATCCAGTAGATATAAAACTAACCGTATAAGCAGTGTTACATGTTTTCTAGGCATTCGAACTGGGATAATTAAAGTTTAGCATGGATGAGAGGGACATACAATCGATTTTATTATTGACTAGTTTATGTAAGAATATCATATCAAGAACTTTTCTTTTCAATTCACGTGACGTTAAGTGGAAAAGTTTCGTACGATTGTTTCTTTACTATTGATATATTTTATGTAAGCAAAACGTAGTCTCCTTGTACAACGCAGTTTTCGCATTTTCCTGTAGCAGTGTTTTTAAACGTGTGGATCGCGACCCCCTGGGGGGACGTGAAGCCTCTTTATCTTCTATAGGGGAGTTGCAAAAGGTTGGGAAAGCTGCTGCAGTAAAAACATTAAGTTTATAAATATTTATTAAGAAAAATGTTAACTAAAGGACATAATTATTTGTATCAAATTAACAAAAAAAAACCTTATGAGAACTCTTAATGCGAAGGTTGCGCTAGTTTTTCAATAACCAATTCCCCCCATCGTGGATCCGTTTTTGCTACATTAAGAATTAAATCGTTTTCCGAATTTAAGCGATTTCTTTCCTTACTTTTTATTTGGGCCATTGATAAAAATGTCAACTCGCATAAGTACGAGGTGGCAAATGGAATCAAACACTTCAAAGCCTCTATTGTAAATTCTGGGTATTCTAATTTCATTATTAACCAAAAGGTATCCAAAATCCAAATTGGCAGACTTAAATTCCAATCGCAGCATCCCATCGGCAGACAAATCCAGTAGATTTTCTTTGAGCTTGGTTGCCAAATTTAACGAAAATTTAAAAACGGATAAATTGTGTTATCTATTTCCGACGCATTCAATGTAAAAAAATGTGTTTTACGTACTTAATTATGTATTTATCCGAACCCCTCATTTATAAAAATGATAAATATGTTGGATTGAATATTTGTCACAAAAAAATACATGAATAAACCGACGGGTCGCGAAATAATTCTTCATACTAAAGGGGTCGTGTCATAAAAATGGTTGCAAAACACTGTCCTATATTAAATGTTGGTGCCAAGCTTTAAAGGAGAATATAAAATAAATGTATGGAATCCCGTACCAAGTTGCATCAAAACCAAACTTGGTTTTTTACAGTCTATGATTATCATATTAGCTCCTATAAAAATTTCTTTGTACACAAAACTGGGGTTTCAGAGTAATTTGATAAAATCGAAAATAACCTAAAAAACTTCAAAGTACCTATTGTCATACACGAACGAACGTTATTGCTCTAAAAACAGAGTAAGGCGCTTATATTAGTAAGAATTTCGAAATAAAGCGTATATATTTACCTAATACCCGTTACCCGCTCATGGTATAATCGCCGAATTCAGTCCCACATACTGTGTTGTGACTGAAAGCCGCCGCTATAGTGTCTACTATCTAGGGGTATTTATTATTATTAAATACTTTCTCTTTTCACAATGGACACTTATGCTCATACTGTTGACTGGAGTCAAAAATAAAACAAACAGAATGTATTTTTATTTTATCCAAACATTGTCATAACAATAATTATACTTTATACATAAAGGTACCAGTAAACGTTCCGTTTCAAAACAATTAACAAATATACAGTGATTAGATGTACTTGCAGCACGTTTGTACACAGAAGACATAATTTTTGGGTTTGTCGTGATTTGAGGAGTATGATAGTTTAATTGAGGAAGTGGCGGCGGCTGAGGTATATTGAGATCTGCACTTGATCCAGCATCTGTCAAAATACCTCTTGACAGACCAGGACGATTGGAGTCTTGCTCATCATGACGTCGCACTTCTCTTGTAGCTGACCTCCAGCAAGCAGCACTAACTCTTTCCAATCTTGAGATCTAAAAAGTGATATGTAATATAATATATTCATTGTATGTTAAATCTTACAAATAAAATTGACAACAAATAAAAATATTTTATGAAATTATTTGTGAAACCATGTTTATTAGGACACAATAATAAAAGCACTACCAGCAGTATCAAATATTGGAGACTAAAAATGAAAAATATCAATAAGATATAATTTAATATAAACAAAAATAATTACCAAGTGCAGCGGAACTAGTCTAATTATAATGTTTCTCTCATGTCGATCTTGTCTTACAGGATATGTTCTTGTAGTACGTAGAATAGACTGGCCACAAGAAAAACATACTCTTCTATGACCAAAAGCAGGCAAAGACAAACTTCCTTCACTGGTTGTGGTTGCTCTATCTTGGAGCAGTGTCAAACACTCTGTACAGAGCACAGAATCTGAATTCAGCTGTAATAAAACAATGAATTAATAGTGTTTGTAATATATTCATAGAAGTAACACCCTATACTCTAAATGGTTTGACTGCTAGAACAATAATTGTGAAATAAAAGACTATAATGTTTTTTCTGTTATATTTTCAGGTGCTAGTTTAAAATATTTCTTTGGAATGATAAAGATTTCTCTATAATTCTTAGAAAAACATTTGTCAGGAAATACATAGAAGGTGCCTTCTTAGACTTTAATATACTTTACTTATTCAGAAAATAAAATAAGGTCTGCTTACCTGAGTTGGAGTTATCCACGATTGTAATAAGTTAATCATTGGAGTAGACACTTGTTCTAAAGTATGTGTATTTTGATTTCTGGGTATCAAAAATGAACAATTGATACATCTTTTATTCTATGAATAAATAAATATAAACGCAGAAATAGTTCACAAAATATAAACAAGTCCTGCTTATTTATAAATATAAACAAGTCCTGCTTATCTATAAATATAAACAAGTCCTGCTTATATATATTTTGTGAAATTAATCTGAAAAATAAAACACAGACGGACCGCGGACGTATTCGCAAATGTCGCAATGTCAGATGTCAGAAAATATGCGTCGGTATGATTTAGCCGCACTGAATCGATTAAATGTAATGGATTAGCTTAATTTTACTGTTATTTAACATACATAATATATAAAAGCTAATACATAATATCAATAAAGAATATTATCATTCGGAAATTGTTATTAAACTAAGTAATATTTATTAAAATTGGAATAACGATTGCAATAACTGTTTTAGTCGAATGACTCGATATTGTTACAATATATTGTTTGATGTTTCTAATAATGCACTACATCTCTATAACCGAATGCGGAGGGAGTCATTTAATAATTTTTATTCTTTAATTTAAATTCCGGGTTCAAAAATTGGATTCCTGGCGTGTAATTACGTAAAAAATTCGAAAAATAATTACTATAAAATTTTCATCTTGATGCATGAGACTTTTTGGTACCACTTTTGGGCATTCTCCTTTGTCTTTTGTAGTAAGGCATCTTAAACAGCTGTACAGCCTTATATTAAGAGCTTTTATAACTCCTTAATTAACACATGCTTACATGACCAAGGTCACTTACGAACTGCTAGTACGGGACTCTTTCAGTTCGGTGCCAACGCCGTAATAACCAATTGAATTGCAAAGCTCCTATTTTCGAAGTAAAGAATCTTGTGTTTCTCCAGGATGTTCAGCACGGGCACGGAGGTGAGCGGGGTGACGCCAGAGGACCTGCGCGCGCTGCTGCAAATCAGCTACAAGCTGTCCATGGACCACTACCCCGAGGGCCCGCAGACCTGCCTCATGGTGAGTATCTGCAGGATGTTCAGCTCGAGCAGGGACGAGGGCCCGGTGACGCCGGAAGACCTGCGCGTACTGCTGCGCTGTGCGCATCACTTTATTTATTTATTAAATTGAAGATTAATATTTTCAGGTCATGGTCCAACCTACCGCTAAAACTAAAAAAACCTTAAAATCTTCGTCTTAAAAAATCGTATCATCCATATGACGTCATTTATTTACTCGGCGTCATGTCACATGAGCAGTGAACTCCTGTGACAAATCTTAGCGATTAAACTTGTTAAAAAGAAACCTTTCTTTTGGTCTCACCGTAGTCAGGAAAAAAATGCTATTCTTATCCCGATTTGTTTTTCTCCGGTTTCTTTCCCGCGTTTTCTCATGCTATTTCCGTAAAGATACCAAGTTTACTCGCTAAGATAACTGGGTAACTGAGTTTGGCAGTCTATATAATATTATGTATGTATGTTTCATTGTAGAGCCTAAACTACTGATCCGATTTTATTTGAATGAGGTGTCAGTAGGTTCGTAATAATGGCTCGGGTAACATAGGCTAATATAATATATATATCTATAGACGGTTCATACCACATCAATCGGGCCCCGTGGTATTAAGTATTCGTTGTGTTTTCGTAAAACTTGTGTTACGGATATCAAACAACGGTAAGTATATTTAATACTTGTATACTATATACATTCATGACCCGGGAACATTGTTCCCTCTGCAGATTTCGAACCCACGACCTTCGGCGTAAACGCCGACACGCTAACAAGTAAGGCACAGGGGCCGTCTATATAATGCGTACGTAGTCGGGTTAGAGTTTGTTACTTTTGATTGTTGCATAAATATTGTATGTTTTCATTTAGATAAACAAGACGCTGTCGGCGGTGCTGATCGGCTGCTTCAATAACGAGGGCTGTCACAGCGTGGGCTTCGTGGTGCGCTGGCTGGAGGAGCACTGCCCCCGGCTCATATTCCCCGTGCACAGGTGAAATAAATAAAGCGTTATTCAATTCCATACAGTAAGATCTAGTATGTATTTACAAATTGCAAAAAAAATGTTACATGCTATTATACTAAGGCGGGTCAATAAGTCCGTGACTTTTTGAATTTCTAACCTCCTTACTAAAAAAGCAACACTACTCCTGTCAACAGGCATCTGTCAGTTGACTCCTATCAAAATTTGAACTTGCTGTGTCAGTTAGTTTGTGTTTTACAGCTATCTTTATCATACTATCCAGTAACTTAAGGAAACAATGGAAAAAAGTGAATTTCGTGTGCTTATTAAGCATTATTTTTTGCGAAAAACAACCACTACCGAGACCAAGGCTAAGCTTGATAAATACTACGGGGACTCTGCACCATCGATTTCAATGGTAAAAAAGTGGTTTACTGAATTTCGTTGTGGCCGTACAAGCACTGAAGATGCCGAACGTCCTGGACGCCCAGTTGAGGTCTCTACACCCGAAACAATCGA
Organism: Phengaris arion; assembly: GCA_963565745.1. Classification (NCBI taxonomy): domain Eukaryota; kingdom Metazoa; phylum Arthropoda; class Insecta; order Lepidoptera; family Lycaenidae; genus Phengaris; species Phengaris arion. Next base: position 27,746,704 of record OY751433.1, read on the forward strand.
AAAAATTCACGATATGGTGTTGGCCGACCGAAGATTGAAAGTGCAAGAGATTGTGGAAGCCATAGGCATCTCGCATGGCTCAGTGGTTTCAATTTTGAATGATCACTTGGGCATGAGAAAGCTTTCCGCAAGTCGACCACAAACGCAATCGTGTAACAACTTCACAGGAAGGTTTGGCGTTGTTTAATCACAATATGGAGGAGTTTTTGCGCCGTTTTGTAACCGTGGACAAAACATGGATCCATCACAACACACCAGAGACCAAACAACAGTCAAAACAGTGGGTTTCTAAGGGTGAATCGGCGCCAAAGAAGGCTAAGGTGGGTTTGTCAGCCAATAAAGTTATGGCGACTGTTTTTTGGGATGCACGTGGGATAATTCACATTGACTATCTTCAAAAGGGAAGAACAATTAATGGGGAATATTATGCCAACTTATTGGACCGCTTCAATGAGGATTTGAAAAAAAACCGACCTCATTTGGCCAAGAAAAAAGTTCTTTTTCACCAAGACAATGCAAGGGTGCACACATGTGCAGTTGCCATGGCAAAAACCAAGAATTGGGCTATGAATTGCTCCCACATCCACCCTATTCTCCAGATTTGGCTCCGAGTGACTACTTCTTGTTCCCAAACCTGAAAAAATGGCTCGGTGGAAAAAGATTTGACTCCAATGATGAAGTCATCTCGCATACAAAGGCCTATTTTGAGGACCTCGACAAATCATATTTTTTGGAAGGGATAAAAAAATTGGAGAAGCGTTGGACAAAGTGTATAGAGCTCAAAGGGGACTACGTTGAAAAATAAAATGATTTATTTATCAAAAAATCTGTGTTTTATTCCAAAAGTCACGGACTTATTGACCCGCCCTCGTAGTATTTTGAAATTAGTTTATAATAATGCGATAGGTAATAAATACTAAAAAATTTAACATTTTGATTATCTAATTATTTTAATCAAAATGTTTATTTTTGGAACCATGTCATTATAATATTATAAACAATTGTCAAGCATTATTAATTATATCAAAATGTCATATTATTTTATAAATTTCAAATTAAATTAGCAAAAAATTATTAAGTAGTGGATAATATACACGGGCATGATATTAATAGCATGCAATAAATTAAAATTCTCGATTATTATTTATGTATGGAGCTAAATCACCTGGGGCTACCGGCCTCCTCCAAACAACGTGCACAGATACAATATCGACAAACTATTTAAAAATTTAATTTCTAAAAATGTGATATGCGACACTAGGCAACATCCCTATTCTCCACTAAATGGTCCTTCTACAAATATGTCTAATAAAGGTTTTGCATACGAGTGGTTAAGAATTCATTAGTAACAATAAAAATCTTGTAGATAATACATTTAATTTTTCGTATTTCATTACCAGATACTGCGTGCACATGCTGGCGACGCGCCACCGCGACCTCGAGGCGGCCGAAGCGCCGGGCTCCGGGTTAGAACTAGGCACGCCTGTGCTAGAGCGCGCGGGGGGGCGCGGCGGGCTGCTGCCCCTGTCCGCGGCGTGGCTGCTGGCCGGCACCGCGCCCCCGCTGTACTCCCGCCCCGCACAGCCCCCTCCTGCGCCCGCGCCCGCCGCCTGGCTCGCGCGCCTCGTCTGCACCGTGCCGTTGCACTGGGAGCCCCTCTACGCCTCGAGGGACCACGGGCTAGGGTGCAATAGATTCCTGCATCATACGATGGCGTACAGGTCAGCTATGAAATCTGATTAAAGTCATCTGAAAAAACATATTTTGCAATAGCATTTTTGCGTTTAGCAGTAAATCACACATCACTACATAGTATAAAACAATGTCGCTTTTTTTGTCTGTCCCTATGTATGCTTAGATCCTTAAAACTACGCCACGGATTATGATCCTTATTTTTAATACATAGGGTGATTCAAGAGTTTATATGTATATTACATGCATAATATAGTAGAGAAACACTGATCATTTTATAGGTTTCTAATGACCTTAATAAACACATTTTTTTGCGTTTTTTTGCCCTAAAAAACATTTTCAATATTGTATACAGAAGTATATTGCAGTGAGTAGAGTTATTTGTTAAAGAAGTTATTATGTAGTATTTTGTTATACAATTATATTTATGCGGTGAATCATGTACCCGGACGATACTATTTAAAAACGTTATAATATGAAATAGTGTTTACATAAAATATGTAAATGCTAATTATGTCACTATATCACTCGCTACAAAGACAAGTTGCTTACTCACTTCACTATGTTAAACGTATATTAGTGTTGCCCTCGCAGGGGCCCGACACTCGTGGTGATAGACGGCGTGCCGGCCGGCGGCGACAGCGACGAGCACCTGACCGCGGTGGTGTGCTGCCCGCAGGAGTGGCGCGACACCCACCAGTACTGGGGTAGCCCGGACAGCGCGCTGCTGCTGCTGTACCCCACGTGAGTACAGGCGGTGTGCGCTGCCCGCAGGAGTGGCGCGACACCCACTGGTACTGGGGCGACCCGGGCAGCGGGCTGCTACTGCTATACCCCACGTGAGTACGGGCTGTGTGTGCTGCTCGCAGGAGTGGCGCGACACCCACCAGTACTGGGGCAGCCCGGACAGCGCGCTGCTGCTGCTTTACCCCACGTGAGTACAGGCGGTGTGCGCTGCCCGCAGGAGTGGCGCGACACCCACAGGTACTGGGGCGGCCCGAGCAGCGCGCTGTTGCTATATGAGACAAAATATGCAAATAAGCTATCTGACACTTATCAGTATTAGGGCCTGTCTCACAATCTACTTATAAGTGTTACATAGGCGAGTTTTGTCTCTGTCACTGAGTACCTATAAAGTAAGCAGCGAAACAACTTCCGGATAAGCTAGGGTTGTCATCCGTCTGGGTTTCCCCAATTGTTCTAGCTTAGTGGGCGTCCGGGGAGCGTCCGGGTCGGACTTCATTTGCTGTCCGGGTTTTTGTAGGCAGAATTAGTGAGGCGTATTTTTTTTCGATTAGTCTTGTTTTGATTTGCTGAAGTAATAAAAAAGATTATCAAGTATTAATTGTGTATCTTTGGATGTAATTCATTAGTTTATAAATATATTATTATTTATGTACATTTTGAAGTTTATTACAGATAGTTTTTTTTTATAAATATGACAGCTAAATGCTATAAATAAGGAAAAATTGTTCTCAGTAGCTCCGCTCACTCTCTGACAATATTATTTATACTCAATTTTTTTTGTAAGTAAACATAAATTTTATTAAATAATAAAAATCGAATATTTTCCCGCTCGCTCTGCTCGCTCACGACGCACTCCGCACGTTTCCACATTGAAGATTTTCTTTTTAATGTCAAATTTTAAGTAATTCAAATCTACCTGTTGCAAAACAGGCACAGTTCTTGCAATCACGAGCGCGCGTAGTCTTTATTTGAAGTTGTAATTGTAAATATACATTTTCGTTAGTGTGCGTACTGACTGATGGAGCGGTCAGTTGCGAGCGAGCCATCGTTCGAGTCGCGCGAGTGTACATTGACGCGTGTACAGATATGGTCACTCACACAACTAAGGGCGCCGCGCGCTCGTAGATTGCAAGATCTGTAATATAGCAGAAAAATTGTAACAAACTGTAATTAAAATATTATTTAATTAAATATTATTTATTAATATATAATAAAAATATATTATACTCATAATAATAAAAATATATACTCAATCAAATTATTGAGCTCCAAAATCCGAGGTTTTCACGCGCGTTGTCCGGGTTATCAAATTAAAGAGATGGCAACTCCAACGGGTAATAGTACGGGTCAATATCCGTAACCTAGATTTCGTTGCAATAACGCCACGCCGTATTTGTAAATATCTTCATTTATTATAATGTAATAAATTGAAGTTAGTTCACGACGCGAGGCTGTCGCGTTGTGAGCGGGACGGTCGCCTCGTGAGCGGGGCGGTCGCGTATTGAGTGGGGCAGCCGCGTCGTGAGCGGGGCGGTCGCGTCGTGAGCGGGGCGGTCGCGTCGTGAGCGGGGCGCGCATCCTATCTCACCTCATAATTTAGTCGTCATTATCCTAAGCCGTGCTGACTCAATATAGTGAATCTTATCCTAATGTTTGTTTATCTTAATACTCACCCCAACCCCGAACACTATTCGACACCTTCTAGGCGATTGTGAAACAGGCCCTTAGTATTGTAAGTCTGACACTGAGTACTTAGTATTATATTGTGAAACAGGCCCGAAGTAAGAATAATGTGCGTTCCAGTTTCGCGGTGGTCGAGCACGCGCCCAAGATGCTGTACCTGAACTCGGCGATCCGCGGCTACCCGAAGGGCCTGCGCGCGGGCTCCGATCCCCGCAAGCCGCTGCTGTCCGTCGCCGAGAGCTTCGACACATTCGACTTTAAGGGCGTGCCTTACTCGCTGCGGGCTATCGAGGTAAACTGAGTATGTAGTTCTATTAATCATCACCATCGACCGGCTCCGGCTCGAAGGACCAATATGTAGGTGGTAGCCTACAGAGATGTTGATGCTGGATGTTCCTAAGCCCAAAGTAAATCTGAACTCAAGGAATGACGACAGCAGTGACGTGTTCAAAGTGTTTATTTAGGTTTGACTATAACATATTAGTTTGTGTTATAGTAAAAGCCCTATTTCAGCTTGACTAAGAGGGCGTTCATAAATTTCGTGAGACGTTTTAGAGCCTTTTTAATTAGCACTTAATCTTAGGATTAACTTACTTATTTTAAGGATTAAATTTCACTAACGCCGGTTAAAGTTAGTCGTCGATTGAACATCAAGTTATATTTCTCGTTCTTCGTAGTAATGAAAGACAAGGCATGATATTTAGACAAACGATTGACACCACATGGCGCTGGTGAAATTGGGACTAAATCACATAAACTCACGGCCGCATAGGCAAAGCTTGAAAATAATTATTATAACAATGAGAATACTCGTCTAAAAGTATCGATGACATTGTTATGAGTTGACGTTTTCATGTGGCAATTGTAATTCTTTTGATTTTCTTTGTATAAAAAGACTTGCTTTTTACTCTGAACATAAAATATTTCAGGTGTGGGGGTGCGGCGACGCGGCGTCACGCGAGACGCAACTCGAGATCAAGAAGTGGCAAGTCAAGGAGGCCGAGAGACAGAGACAGGTGTGTCCATTCGCGCAGAGCGTCAGTGCAAATGTCAAAGTTGACCAATGACGCCTATGTAGTGTTCATATCCACCAATTGAACTGATGAATCAATGCAAACTCAACGTCAATGGCTGTGTTTGGCGGAAAAGAAGCGCTTGATAACGCTTGCTAGCGCTGAAAAAAAATGACTATTGTCGGCCAGGACACGCTTACTAACTTCAATACCGCTGACGGATACTGCCATTTTGATTATGTATTTTGTTTGTTTTGTAATCAGTTTTAAGTGTTTTGTGCAATTAATCAAAGTATTATTAAAATTAACAATAATTTCAGCCCAAAAATAGTGAAATATATTTGTATATATTAAATTCATAAATTGATTTGAATAAAATGTAATATATTTAAGCTAGGTTAGGTTCCCCGGTTAACGCCAACTTAGCGTCCTAGAGGAAAATAGCATTTAGCAGTTGACAGCGCTTACCGCTTAGTGATCGCCATTTTGCTTACGAGCGCATCCGAGCGCCTTTTTTCCGCCAAACACAGCCAATGGATAGCAATTGTACGATGCCGTGAGTCGTAACACTTTGCAAGGATATTATAGTTGTTGCTAACATCTACTATAGTGTGATACTGTCTCAATTAATTAAAACATCCTTCCTCACATCTAGGGCACCTGTTAAACAATTTACTATCAATTATATAGACTAATATACGTCTGAATTTTTTGTTTTATTTACCACTAACATTGCCATGTAATAATTTCAGGTGAAGATATCGGCGGCGGACTGGATCGATCACCCGGACCGGTACCTGCTGCAGCTGGCCGGCCGCCCCGAGTACAACAACACCGCCAGCTAGTAAACATACTGCGAGTACGTGCCTGTGACGCAAGCACGTGCCTGTGTCGCGAGTATGTACTGCCCGTGAACCGAGCACGTGCCTGTGTCGCGAGTATGTACTGCCCGTGAACCGAGCACGTGCCTGTGTCGCGAGTATGTACTGCCCGTGAACCGACCACGTGCCTGTGTCGCGAGTGTGTACTGCCCGTGAACCGAGCACGTCCCTGTGTCGCGAGTATGTACTGCCCGTGAACCGAGCACGTGCCTGTGTCGCGAGTATGTACTGCCCGTGAACCGAGCACGTGCCTGTGTCGCGAGTATGTACTGCCCGTGAACCGAGCACGTCCCTGTGTCGCGAGTATGTACTGCCCGTGAACCGAGCACGTGCCTGTGTCGCGAGTATGTACTGCCCGTGAACCGAGCACGTGCCTGTGTCGCGAGTATGTACTGCCCGTGAACCGAGCACGTGCCTGTGTCGCGAGTATGTACTGCCCGTGAACCGAGCACGTGCCTGTGTCGCGAGTATGTACTGCCCGTGAACTGAGCACGTGCCTGTGTCGCGAGTATGTACTGCCCGTGAACCGAGCACGTGCCTGTGTCGCGAGTATGTACTGCCCGTGAACCGAGCACGTGCCTGTGTCGCGAGTATGTACCACCCGTGAACCGAGCACGTGCCTGTGACGTGAGTATGTACTGCCCTCGTACATGCATTGGGTAATGTCAGAAAGACGACTGGTGTTGCGTCACAGACCGAGAGCACACACACAGTCACATTGCGTCACAGACGTATGCATACGCACGTACGCACAAACGTACTGAGTGCGTCAGTTGCCAGGTAGAGGTAGGTAATTGTATTTATACGCCATAATAATTATGTTTCCTAAGATATTTTTTTATTTAAATGGCGCTAGTGGACATTGTGTTAGATTCAGTATGCTGTGTGCGAGTTTTCGTCACTGCTCGCCGCGAAGAATTTAAGTACAAATATCATGGCATCGAAACAACGCTTCTAGTGGCAAACAATGGTAACTAATTCGATCCCATACAAATTGTAGGTAACTGCTTCACAGCGATTAGTGATAAAAACTTGCACTCAGCACAGACTTCAGTCGATGAAAAATTGTAAAACTTAATATATTCCTACGGTGCTGACATGAATATAGTATTTGTTGATCAATTACATATTGTTATTACAATTCGTGACAAAAAAGTAAGCTAGTTAGAATTGTGCTATACATAGCTTATCCCAGTGAGAGGATATTAATATATTTAGAACGGTGATCTATAGAGCTAAGCTCTTTTTTAAAATAAAACAGATTCAATAAGGGATAGCTTCATTAAAAACCGTGTTGATTTCAATTGCACAAAGCTTCTGAGTTGCTACTGTCATTTGCTCAAATTTTACTTTACGAAATCAAAATACGTTTGGGCTAAATTAGAAAACCAATAAATATAAACTTTCTGTCCCTTCGATATATTGCTTAAAAAATATTCAAACTGTACCATAAAGATAAAACAATAAATAATGTTCCATTAGACGTGAAGGCAAAAGATTTACTTAAATTAAGTAAATAAAATAAGTTGCCTGCATTTTTCTTTCTTTAAACATAGTATAACTTAATTTGGATTTATTTAAAATACGAAATACATGATATAAGTAAGGGCCTGTCCACATGTCAACATGTCCATGTCACAACGTCGTCAACGTAAAACGGTGCAGTACCGCGGCGTCGTAAAGAACAAGAACAGCATTTTTGTATGAAGTCCGTCCCCCTACCTGTAAATTTTGAAAAAAAAAACTTAAAACTAGAAAGTAATTGTGTGCGAAAAAACTGAGGAAAGAGCATATTTTTAGCATTTTATTATTATCCCATACATTTCTTCAAAATATGAGGCAGTTTATCGAAATACAACACTTTCCTGAAATTTGCTGTATACAGTATATTATTACTTTCCAAACATTACTCCTTACTAGCAACACTATGAAATGGTGCAATAATACACGATGTTTTTTTTACCTTTTTTTTAAAACCTTTAACCCTTATTAACTTTTTTCTCCCATGGTTTAGAGATTTTTCGATATACAATAAATCGACACACTTTTTAAGCCCATTCGATTGATATATGTCTAGTCGTGCTACAAGAGTGTGGACGTTTCGCTCCTTCTTCGCACGTTATATACTTATACGTGTCACGCCGTATTATGTTGACGACGTCGCGTCGTGCCGCGGACATGTGGCCGTAAATCATAGTTCTTCTTGGTCGAAATCTAATAATTTAACAGCTAATATTTCTACATTTCTACACCTCTTATTTGCCGTTGGCCAACAAAATTGTAATTGTGCCTTATTTTTATGAGATTTTTGGGTTTAAACAAAAAGTTCGAATATTAAAATTAAAAATGTAGTGTGCTGTCTAGTCAACATTTAGAATTGATCAATTAATATGTCTGTAAATAGGAAAGCGAACAAGAAATTTTGCTTTGGTGCTACAATATAATTTATAATCTTTGACTTTTTTGTAATCTGTATTTTAAAAATATATAATTGTTTTAAATTAGTTTCGCTTTTAAATAAAATATTACATCAGACGATATAAATCCGCTACATTTTAGTACTATGAAAAAAGTATGTAGCCTATGCCTAAGTACGCGGACGGTAAAAAGAGAAAAAACATTCAATATTACAAGCACATTGATACTTATGTTTTGCTTGAAACTTAGTTGTTCGCTAGGAATTACAAGCTGTAATTATTATTTATTAGCTAGATACACTTGTAACTGCTTCCTTACATCTTACCAGAAGCCCAATTCTATATGATACCGTATCGTTCCACGCGCTGCCTCGTTCCCTTACGTCACGAGTCTAAAGATTCTAAAGGTTTCTTACACTTTTGGCTCCACGAACCCCCCTATGGAAAATAATAAAGTAGGCTGTTGAAGAAAAAAAGGTTTTTATTTTAATAAAAGGTAACAAATAGTGTCAAAAGAAATATATGTGATGTGTAGTGTTCTTGCCGCAAATTGAGTCATTTTTGACAATATTAATTTGATTCGGCATGAAGTCGATTTCTGTATTTCGTTTTTATCATGACCAGAGTGCTAAGTGTAAGTTTTTTTTTTAGCACACACTTAGCACTCAGGTGCGAAAACCTAGTCATACTCACAGTCATCAAGCCGCCATTACATAAATCTTGCCGCCGAAATATAAAATACCAACGAATGGCAAACCCATAGGGGTACGTGTACTCCACTTTGAGAAACCCTGGTCTAGATGAATATAAATATTTTATGCTAAGCTGTAAGGACTTTGTTGAAGTTGATGGCAAAGTTCCCACTCTCTTAGATTTTCTACAAGTATATTGTAATTTAAGCGAATGAAATAAATTTTAATGTATTTTAATAATCGCTTGTTTTATTTACCTGAATACTTATGTGACAAAGATTTTCATAGCAAAGCATCTACCACTTTACTGAATCGACAGACTCATCATCAAAATCCTTCTTGCATTTTTCTGTAAAATTAACCGTTCTCTAAGTACAGCGCTGAGAAAGCGACTATATTATGACGATGCTCTCGTTTCCTCACCACCTTCGAGGTAGAATGCAAGGTACGTTTTTTACATGGTTTCCCCCGTGGCTTAATCCATGATATCGTCGCTGCGCGTACGAAACCGCGTAAAAGCAGTTTGTAAATAACGCGTAACAGCAAAACGCGCAAAATTGAATTATCCAAACAACGTGAGAAACGTCAGTTATGCTTTCGAAACAATACCGCGGAACAGTAGGAGGTTTGAAGTTGGAAGCAAGTGCGCGTATTTACTACAGCCGTGAGGAAAATGTAACGCGATTAGTGTGTGCTCCCGAAAGTAATTTATTTTGCCGTGATTAACCACCGTGAAAGTATGTTTTAACTGTTTTTTATTTTTCATTTTTAATGAATTTAAAATTACATGTAATTCTGCTTTAATTTAATGGTTCTGGCTAATATAAGTCCTAACAAGTATCTACTTTTCCACTTTTCACATGATTTTGTCCCATTGCCTAGAATACCAAGGAAGATTACGTATTTGATTAACAGTACGCATTTTCTTTATGAATCCAGGCAACCAATTTCCAAGACAAAGTATGCTCACCTACAGGAGCTAAAGAATGTCATACCTAAGGGCTGCCATACTTTTTATGATAATTTACCTTTCAAATGCTTAACTAAGTTAAGTACTATTTTGACTGTGAAATGCTGTGATTAACAGTTTATTTTTAATGAAATAAACCAGAACCAGGAAAGATCTGACGGATCGCCTGATGGTAAGCGATTACCGCCGCCCATGGACACTCGCAACACCAGAGGAGTTTCACTTGAGTTCCTAAAATCCCTAATCCCCCTTGAGCCTCCGGTAACCTCACTCACTCGGCGAAAGTGTGCAAGCGTTATTAAACGCCGGTTTTCTGTGTGGCCGTGGTATTTATCCGGTCGAGCCGGCCCATTCATGCAGAAGTGTGGCCTGCCACAATTTAATAAGAATTTAAGAGCACAGTTTTTTATTCTTATAAAGAAATTTTTCTTTTCATCATTAGGTATATGTATGTATGTTATGCATAATGTTTGAGTTATAATAAATAAGTAGTTATTATTTTTTAACTTTAGACTAGATGATTATTTTGATCTCTTTCATAAGAAGTCAGAACTCATGTAATAAGATATGTATTAAAAATTATGAAAATAAAATAATATCCTCTTGCAAACTGATTTCGATACTAAATACTTACATAATATTTTTGTTATATTATATTGTTTTAGATTTGATTTTTCTATTAATAAATTGCTTTATTTGTAATTAGCTAAAACAAAACCACTTGAGTGACTTTACACAAAATCTAAGCCAACTACGAGTAAATTTACCTTATTTTTTAATAAAGAAAGTTGTAAAGAACTAACTATTCTTTACAACTTTCTTAAGAATTGAAATCTATAAGAATTGAAATCGCTGAGATATTATGTTGTTTCTACCTCCTATAAAATTAGCAAAAAGCAAATATCCTGTCTCTACAAGTTGCTCTTACGCGGTTCGCAGGCGCAGCGCCATTTAATAATAAGAGTTTTTAAGCTATTGCATAGCTTCTATCGCGGGCCTTGAGCGCGGGGACCGAATCCAGAAATTCCGTAACGAAAAAACCTCACGCTCCCCACTCCGACGGGCACGGAGGTGTGGCTTGAAGGCCGTGCATCGTCTAACGTCGTTTCAGTTCGGCAGTCTTCGATACGGCGTTGTGTGCGTGCGATTAGACGTATTCAAAGAAAAAGAAATACTGCATAAATAAAATAAATAAATAATTATAATTGCATAAGTTGATACAAAATGCTATGCAATAGCTTTACCGCGGCAGTCCCCGAGTGCCACACGTCTTTTTTTTATTTATTTATGAGAGAATATTTTAATAATGAATACCTACTAAAAATGTAGAAAAAATAAACTTTAGTATACATTATTACACTTTTTTAATATATATAAAAAAAAAAAATTGTCTCATTTATTTTGTCCATATTTCTGGGACACAATTTTCTACATCTACAGCGTACGTTCTTCTGTATTCTAACCTCCATGATGCATGTCGGAAGTTTTGCCGAGTTTTTCAATGTGCGACGTTGTTGTTTTTGTATTGACTCAAAAATTTGTGTTATTTCGGTTCATAATATTATATATTAGTAGAATATTAACCGTTAGTTAATCGCAGTATAACTTCAGTAGTATTACTTATCATCTATGGTTAATCGTTAAATGTTATGTAGGTACTACTACTGAAAGTCTTTCTACATAACATCTATGCATCTATAGTAGTAGTACATATCATCTATGGATAGCACAGCTGATTTGCAAATTGCAATTTGCAATGGATTTACTTCAAACTTTGTTTTTAAAATTCATTGTCTAAAATAAAATTCCATAAAATGTGTTCATTATACTGAAAATTCCAATCAAGTGATTTGTATAAGCCGTAATAAAATACATTTTAAGGTTGTGTTGTTAATTAGTAAGGGGGTAATTGTATTGCGCTATGTCTATGATAACCTCGTAAGTTACAAAAATAAAGGAAATTAAGTCGCCATGGCGGTATACGCGGCTCATTTGACGAGGACTCTACAGGGTACGCCGTCGGTGTTTCAAATAACAGCTCAGGAAGCTCTAGGTGCGACAGTCAAACCGGCATTTCGCAGACTTGTACAGGTGAGCAAATTACTTTTGTCTCGGCCAAAGTCTAACCTTTTGCAAAGGTATAAAATTATTAAATAATCACTATAGTATAGCATAGTGCATTTAAATATCGTGTTTATTTTTATAACACAATATTCAAAGCTTTGAAAAGGTACTAGATAACTTGAACAGATGAAGCAAATCATTCCAATTTTTCAGTATCTATCTGAAGTTTATCCAGACAAGTGGGGCTGGTGCGACCGGTATTTTGATGAGGTGTATTTAGCGTCCGACTGTGTCCTTCAGTACTACTACCTCAAACACTATGGTAATTTTTTTTACTACAGACTATATGGCCCACATGCGCATTATATAGGTTAAACCCTGGGTTGAAAATCATGTTATCTCTCTCGTTCTCTGTATTTATGAAAGAGAAGGCATGATATTTTAACCCAGGGTTAAATTTAACCCAGATCCTGCACAAGTGGCCCTTAGTATCTGAAAAGTATCTATAAAAATAAAATACCTATTTTTCTTACTATAGTAGAGTTTTGGCTGCTTTAAAGCAACTATTTATTCGATGTTATTTAAAATTATTTATTTCTATGATTATCTATACTAATATTGTAACGAGATAAAGTTTGTGAGGTTGTAAGGAGTAATCTAGATTATGATTTTTCTAAATCGGTTTTTAGAAAATTCTTTTGCCAATAGAAAACCATGTTGACACATATGTCATAGACACTATAAATTATAAAGATATTGTGTAAAACCTAATTTAACATGGGCCCAACTCATGCTACAGGCAATAGCTAGGTTTTGATAAGTTCTATAATTTATGCATGTCATATTTATTTATTTAGAAAGGACACCAGCAGCGCTTGTATTAACACTCAAGTTACAAATTAATTAATACAACATTTCTGATACATGTGCCTTTATAGGTGACACAATGTTGACAAAAGTACAAGTAAATCATAATATTATTATAAGGTTAACTTATTGATTATGTAGTAATATTTCAAAGATAAATGTTCTATTCTAAATTATTTTATACCTTTATGATATGGAACAAATCATTGTTATTTTTACAGCTGGATCATTTTCCGAATGTTTCTATGGTTTACTCCGAACACCGATTACTCCTAGTGATGAGTTCAGTTCTGGGACTAGATTGCCTGATGCATTGGAGAAGGGCTCTCTTGCCCTATTAGTGTTAGCACCATACTTGAAGGATAAAGCTGAGAAAATCATTGATAAATGGAGAGATGACTTGGAAGCAGGAACTCTGGGCAAGGTAAGAGTATTATTTAATACCAGACAACAGCACAGACATGCCTTTATAATAGCAGTAAAAATATTGTACACACCATTCAGATACATTTAATTCTAAATATCCTACTTACAATTATATATGCAAAAGTTTGTGAGGTTGTATGAAATGATGGATATTTGTTACTCTTTCACAAAAAAACTACTGAACGAATTTCAATGACATTTGGTATGGTAGTAGTTTAGGCTCTGGATTAAAACATAGGCTACTTTTTATCCCGAAAAAGTGTGGTGCACTCATGGGATACTGTATTTATGCTGGTGGAGCCGTGGGCAAATGCTAGTTCTACCTACATTGAGGTATGTAGAATTAGCTGCTCATGTTGATTCATAGCCTAACCAGGGACCTTATCACGATGTCTAGTAGCAGTATCAATTTAACATTACTTTTTAATTTTATATAAAGAAACATGATCTCTATTTATACAGGGTGGGCCATATGAGTGTTGGCGATTTAACTCCTCAATTTCTCGAAAACACGTGGCGCGGGACGGCGGGGAGATATGTTATTAGTTAGATATGTTTAAATTTCCATGAAGCGGTGCAGGCTTCATGGAAATTTAGTCGCCATGGAACGCGGCGTGCATTTTGTGTCCGAGCGTATTACGAAAACAATAAATCAATGATTACTGCACGACGTTTGTATCGACATGAACACGGTTTACGCGATTTAAGTGAAGTTCCAAGCGCCAATGTGATACGGAAATGGATCAGAATGTTCGAAGCAACCGGCTCAGCGGTACCAATTACGGCTCGTGGTCGCCCAGTTTCTGCAAGATCAGCCGACATTGTGGAGCGTGTTCGTGTTTCAGTTCAGCAAAATCCGTAACAGTCAACACGTAAGAGAAGTCAGTCTTTGGACATCAAAAGAACGACTTTGCGACGAATTTTAAAGCGTGATTTGCATTTGAAGGCTTATAAGATTAGATAGTCCAAGAATTAAAACCAGATGATGCCCATAACCGACTTAACTTTGTCAATTTGATGCTCGAGCGGTTCAACAATTTCAACAACGTGATGTTTAGTGATGAGGCCAATTTTCACCTTAACGGCCATGTGAACAAGCAAAATTGTCGATTCTGGTCTGAGACGTCGTAACGTCGACGTAACGATTTAGTCGCCATGGAACGCGGCGTGCATTTTGTGTCCGAGCGTATTACGAAAACAATAAATCAATGATTACTGCACGACGTTTGTATCGACATGAACACGGTTTACGCGATTTAAGTGAAGTTCCAAGCGCCAATGTGATACGGAAATGGATCAGAATGTTCGAAGCAACCGGCTCAGCGGTACCAATTACGGCTCGTGGTCGCCCAGTTTCTGCAAGATCAGCCGACATTGTGGAGCGTGTTCGTGTTTCAGTTCAGCAAAATCCGTAACAGTCAACACGTAAGAGAAGTCAGTCTTTGGACATCAAAAGAACGACTTTGCGACGAATTTTAAAGCGTGATTTGCATTTGAAGGCTTATAAGATTAGATAGTCCAAGAATTAAAACCAGATGATGCCCATAACCGACTTAACTTTGTCAATTTGATGCTCGAGCGGTTCAACAATTTCAACAACGTGATGTTTAGTGATGAGGCCAATTTTCACCTTAACGGCCATGTGAACAAGCAAAATTGTCGATTCTGGTCTGAGACGTCGTAACGTCTAACTAACTAACGTCCACTTCACAGCCCTAAGCTTGTCGTGTGGGCTGGGATAACGGCAACCAGTATAATTGGGCCATACTTTTTTGAGGACGAAAGAGGGCATGCGATGATGGTTAGAACTAACAATTATTGCAACATGATAACATACTTTTTAGTGCCAGCTTTGCAAGAACTTCAAGGCAATACCTCGAGGATGTGGTTTCAACAGGATGGGGCAACATGTCATACGTCTAGGGTGGATATAGAGCTGCTGAAAAATATTTTTCCCGGAAAACTAATTTCTATAAGGGGGGATATTGAATTGCCACCACGTAGCCCCGATCTCTCTCCATGCGATTATTTTCTATAGGGATACCTCAAATCAGTAGTCTACGAGAGTAATCCGACCAATTTAGAGCAGCTGAAGAGGTATATTATTCAGGAATGTAGCAAAATACCGAGAACAATTTTTCAACGGGTTTTCCAAAACTTGCGACTTCGCTTGCAAGAGTGCCAAGCAGCCGAGAGCAGTCATTTAAACAATATTATTTTTAGGTCTTAAAAATTCCTATGTTTCTACTTTTTAAAATTACAAATATATTTTAGTTATGTTTCGTAGTTCTTTTTTAATTGAATATTGAAACCGCCAACACCCTTATGGCCCACCCTGTATAAACAAAAAGATATTTTTAGTTTGCGCGAAATCCAAAGTAATGTAGTAATACTGCTATAAGACCTCGTGGTATAGCCCCTGGTGTATTTAAAAAATCTGGACTCAAAGTTATTGTCAACAACAAACAACTGTTATGTCATTGCATTGTTGGGACTAATATTACGCCTTCACTTTCATTAATAGGAAGAACGAGAGAGATAACGTGATATCTAATTAATGGTTAATTTTATTTCAAAAATGAAATTGTCATTTGGTGAAACTGGCTCTTAAGCAATCACGTCCAAAATTGTTCGTAGTTTTATTAAAAATTATGTGCACTCAGTGCAGGTTTTTTATTCTCCTTAAGAGGTTCTGCCACTTTTCTCTATCCTCCACTAGTACCTTCAGCTCTCTATAGGACATGACATTTACATTCTCTACAAGTTGACTAATATAGTTTTTCCATGGCCTTCCCCTACCCCTCTTTCCTTTTATATTTCCTTGTAATATTGTCCTCATGAATGTGTCATGTCTTGTAAGATTCCCAATAATTTTTCCTCTGCTTTTTTTGAGAGTTTTTAATGTTTCTCTTTTTTCCTATCATCTGTCGCACTTCTTCGTTAGTTCTCTTTTCCTTCCAACTTACTAGTATAATGTATTTTTTTTGTCTTTTTACCCTGATGGTTTGATTATTTTTCAGAATAAATACGACCAAGCTCGTCGTGCGACCATAAAGCTGTATTCCATAATATATTTTGTAACGGAGACAAGCAAGTTGCTTATATTGGCTCGCTACCTCATGGCCAAGGAACAGGCGCCCACATTACAGCTATACCTACTTGGACTTACACTCAAAGATGCACCACCGGAGGAGCCAGATAACATCAGCTTGAAAGACATTGTGCAAAGCCTTTGGACAGGACAGCTAAAGTCAGTGTATCTATTTTCTTATTTCCAACAAATTAAATAATATATATATTTTTGAGACTATTATTAATACAAAAGGAAGTAGGTAAGGAAAGGAAAGATGGATTTTATTACATTTCATTATCTGTCATAAAACCCATGCTAAATTTAAATAATATCGAAACTCCAACGCTTGGAAGCTAGCTCAACTATGTAATTAATAGAATGTATCCAAAGTAAAAAAAGTTCAAATTATTAGGCAATCTTTTCGAAACCATAGTAAGTAAAATTCTAGAGCTGCAAGACATTTTGTTATTTATATACATTTTGTTAATCACAAAGTGTGCATTGAGCATGCAAGTCATCCCGTCGCACATGTACACGCATCGGATCGTGCGAGTGCCACAGCATGCGCTAAACCCCGGTGTGGTACTTGCAGAGGCGAGTTGGGGGGCCGGTGGGCTCTGCGCGCGCTGGGGCGGGGCGCGCAGTACAGCCTGTTCGCGCTGCAGCTGCTGCGCTGGTGGGCCGCGCGCGGACCCGCGCTGCAGGCGCTGCCCGCGCCGCCCGCGCCGCAGGTACCTTCCACTATTCGTTTAAATAAAGGCAAGGACAAATCACGGCTTCATATTATGCTAAGTTAAGACGTCATACACCATCATCATTTGTTCCAGTAGTTAATGAGTTTTTTTTTAAAGGATAAAGTATTGTGTGTTTTGTTGGTGCTGAAAATTCTGAAGGATATTTATTGTATCGATAATGTAAATTACATATTGCAAGGTAAATTATCTAGCGTGATGCAATAATGGCACAGGGCCAAGAGTTATAATTTTAAGCGTCCCTAATTGTTTAAAGAATTTTAACAATAATGGATGTCGCTTTTTTATTGTAATTTAATTTACGCTGATTGTAATTAACTTTACATATTAAGTATTTACAATAATACAAAATCACATTTTATTTTACTTTTCTAGAAACCGGAGCGCGCCACGCGGTTCACAAACGTGTGTCCCGTGTGCATGCAGACGTGGAAGGTCCCCACCGTGCTGCCTGTCTCTGGGCACGTATTTGGTAACTTTGTGGGTTGTCCAACTATGAAAATGATTGGACAGATATTTACAAGACATTCAAACTACCAAATT
Source organism: Phengaris arion (assembly GCA_963565745.1). Lineage (NCBI taxonomy): Eukaryota > Metazoa > Arthropoda > Insecta > Lepidoptera > Lycaenidae > Phengaris > Phengaris arion. Next base: position 27,764,524 of record OY751433.1, read on the forward strand.
TTCCCCTCAACTACCTTTTGATATCCCGGTGGTTGACCTGCGCAAACGACGCCATTTTAGGGTCAACTTCTGATCCAACCGGAATCTGTACCGCGCATATTTTTATTTCTATCAGCTGTTGAACATTGTAGTAACTAACTTATTTTTGTTTCATACAGATACGTGTACTGCTATACGTGTATATCGCGCGCGCTTCGGCGGGGGGGCCGCTGCCCCACCACCGGGCTGCCGGCCAGCGAGGGGGACCTGCGCCGGTTGTACCTGGTGGACTGATGATGACCTCTCGCGAGGGGTCCACTGAACACAGGGACCTACACCGCCTGTACATGGTAGACTGATGTTGACCACCGAGTAAGGGGTCCAGTGAATACAGGCGTTCAAAGTAACTAGGCGTTTAATATTAGTGAACTTTATACCACAAATAGATCGACCAAAGTGTAGAACTAAGTGACTAAACTGTTAAAAACTTAGAACAATACTTAAACTAAAAACAACTGAACTAAAAAAAAATAGTTTAGTTGCAATAAATTAATAATATACCCCCCTTACTAATAAAACTATTTACACATCTGATAACCTAAACTATGTTGCTGTCTTTGTCTGATACGTTGGAACGTCACATGATAGAAAAAGATAGCAACATTATTTAAGTGATCCGTCGTGTAAATATTTTTATTAGTAAGGGGGTAAAACCAGTATCTAATAAATTATTATTTTCAATGGATCACTTAAGAATGTTTGTATATGAGAAAACTTGAGCAACTTTATTTTTAAAGAGGTGCTTATATTGTGCACCAATACTACTTACGACCCGTTTCAACAACTTATCTACCAGTAACTATTTGTTAAAAACGTCACGTTTGGTATCATTTGCCGGGTTTTTTGCGTTTCAATAAACTTACCTAGATAGAGAAATATTTGTCTGTGACAGCGAGCTCGCACAGTTAATGGTAGATAGGTTATTGAAACGGGCCGTAAATCAGTCATGGTGTTTAAAAGAGACACGACTTCTTATTGTTAAATAAACATTTTTATTTTTATACTTGTTAAATTATAAATTATTTATTAAAACATAAAATATATTATGTACATATGTGCATTTATTACAATTAAAAAATATTAATACGCTTTCACGCGAAAACTACTGAACGGATTTCGATGTATTTTGATATGGTAGTAGTATCTCTGGATTAAAACATAGGATACTTTTTATCCCGAAAAAGTATAGGGAACACCCTATTATATTTACGCGGGCGGCAACAGCTAGTAAAAATAGTTTATGAGTATAATTAAAATTGCATATATTAAATGAGATAACATACAATAATGTGTTATATTTCAAACATTGGAAGAATTAATAGGTTTAGGCATAATATTAACAGAATGTCTGCTATGAAAAAATATTGAGGTGTACAAGTTGGCGAACACATGATTAGTGTGACACATTGAACTCTACACTTGTACACTATTATAAAGAGCAAAGATTTGTTTGTTTGTTTTGCTTTGTATAGGCTCCGAAACTACTGAACCGATTTTGGCGAAATTTGGCACAGATGTCAGATATAGATTAGACCGCGGGGAAGGACATGGATTACTTTTTACCGCTAAAAAAATGTACGGTTCCCGCGATGTATTTTTAAGGTTCCGACGTTGATAGAGCGTTAGGGTAATTCATATCGAGACGAAAACATACACGACATGGCGCTGCATGTTTAAGATAGCTATTCAAAATTGAACTTTATTCATCACACAAGAGACATGTTTCATTATGAGTTCGAATGTGGCAGCTCGCTGCACAGCGCATGTGCAGTGTATTAATTATGTCATATGAAACGTGTATCTTTATGCGTAGTGAATAAACATCAATTTGGAATAGCTATCTTAAAAGTGCAGCGTCGCCTATAGTCGCGCTGTGAACGAACCCTTATTCTTCTAGCTCTCCCAAAGCATTGTTATATGAAGATCTACAGATACTCTATGTTGTCCGAATGCACTCCATGCAAGTAGAGATGGCAGATCTGCCTTCCGTTGGCTGCCACCAACACTACTCTGGTGGTTGCGCCCCGCCACAGGATCGGTCGCGGGGGCGAGGAGGTGCTGAATTCCACGGGGGGGAGTTTCCCCACGTACTCCCGCAACTCCTCGCGGGTGTTGAAGCTCCGGTCTCCATACACTAGTTTACTGTCCTCGGCGTCCCGGATCTCCCAGGGTATGGGGGTCTCAAAGTAGCCTCCGTCGCCCTGGAATTTAATTTGCAAACTAAAGTATGTTAAATACTGCTAGGTAATAAGAATTAAGGGTCAGGTCAGACACAGCGACGCGACGCGACGCTGCAAGGACGCATTTACTACACAAAAAGGCACCTACGTATGTTTCATTGCAAGAGCTCAAATTGCAAGCTGTAACGCGCAGCGCGGCGCCGCTCTTGCAATGACGTGTATCTTTTTGTGTAGCGAAAGCGAATAAGCGTCAGTTCAGAGACTTCAGACCGAAACGAGACTATACGCGACGCGGCGCTGCATTTTAAGATAGCGATCCGAAATTGAACTTTATTCACTACATATGAAGATACACGTTTAATTGCAAGAGTTCGAATGTCAAACTACACCGCTCTTGCAATAAACATGTATCTTGTGTACCGAATAAAGTTTAATTTTGAATGAAATTTAATAATGTAGCGCTGCGTCGCGTATCGTCGCGTCCCGGTGTGAACTGACTCAAAGAAAGTGGTGACATTTTATATTCAAAGAAAGCTGTTTTGATGGTCAGAGGTATGTGCTGAACAAAATGCGTGTTGCCGTTGCTCCAGGCAAAACGTGAGGATCGAGATAAACTATAGCAGCTCTGACTGGAGTATGAAGATCTCCATTGCCTTGTAGACTCTTACGACGTCTTTTATTAATTGCTTTTGCCACTGGAATCTGTCCCCTGTGTATTGTCTATCGATCAGTGTGCTGTGTGCTAGTTTCGTCACTGCTCGCCGCGAAGGAAGTTAACTATAATAGGGATGTTGCCTAGTGTAGAATATCACATTTTTATAAATTAAATTTGAAAATTGTTGATTAAAGATAATATATAAATCTAAAATAAATAGGTATTTAGTTTGAAGCGATTAAAAATTATAAGCGAATAAAAAATATTGCCCATCTCTTTCTCGCAAAACGATTTGTTACGTCACAAGTTGTAACCGCCATACATTTTGTAATGACGGATGATGGCGGGTACAACTCGTGACGTCACATGCCGATATATCGCTCTCTCATAATATTGTAAATTTAAATTGTATCTTCGTTATTTTTTAAGATATTATTTTTTAAGATATACGAAAATAGTTTTTGATTGCTTATTAACATGTTGTCTAACATCGAATAGACGAAAAAAATTTTTTTAAGGCAACGTTTGATTTTTTTAATTTATATAATATGGCATCGGCTTGTAACCATTTGCCAGTGTCAAGTTAAAAAGGCGGGAAATAGAACTTTCGTTTCAATTTTCAACACCGTATTCCTATATCGTCAAGTCTAAAGTCTAGTCAAAGTCCAAATAAATAGTCAGTACAGTTCATGAGTCATGTCAGTCGATTCAGTATAGTGGTAGAAGGTTTACTGAAAGTTCATAGGGAGTTTTGAAGGGAAACTCAAAATAGCACGTTTTTAGAAGTTGTACCACTTGCCCACACTTGTGCACGTTAACGAACATTTAATGGTTAATGTTCTATCAATATTACATAATATTGAGAACCGAAATAACACAAATTTATGAAAAAATGCAAAATCTACAACGTCACCCATTGAATTCCTCGGCAAAACCCTTTAGGCAACATGCCTATTTCTATGGCATCGAAACAACGCCCCTAGTGGCAAACAATGGTAACTAATTCGATGCCACACGAATTGTAGTTCACTTGTTCACGGCGAGTAGGGGCAGAAACTCGCACTCAGCACACTGGAATCTGTCCCCTGACTTTGTCCTTATCTGTCGGTACCTTCAGGCTACAGGTTCTCACCTCGAAGTTAGACACGGCGTAGTGATGCGCCCGGCGCGCGGTCACCACGCTGACCAGCTCGCCGCGGCGCGAGCACACGGGCGTGCCGGGCAGGAAGCAGTTCTGGGACTCGAACGTGCCGGCGGCGCGCCACTGCGCCAGCACGCCGTCGCTGGACACCAGCAGCAAGCGTTTGTTGCGGTTTATAAACACCTGGTAGATGTAAGTATTTATACTACTACTATTATAAATGTGAAAGTCTGTGAGGATGGATGGATGTTTGTTACTCTTTCACGGAAAAACTACTGAACGGATTTCGGTGAAATTTGGTATGGTAGTAGTTTAGACTCTGGATTAAACATAGGCTACTTTTTATCCCGAAAAAGTGTGGTGCACTCATGGGATACTGTATTTATGCTGGTGGAGCCGTGGGCAACGTGGCAAAGCCGTGGACCCACCACGGCTTAGCACCACTTAGTAGTTTAGGCTCTGGAATAATACATAAGCTACTTTTTATCCTGAAAAAGTACAGCCTTCCTGTTGGATACTATATTTACGCGGTCGGAGCCGCGGGAAAAAGCTAGTGTATTTAAATTTTAAAGTTCCCAACTTGCAAGCCATGATTCGGCTCGAATGGGCCGGCTCGACCGAATAAATACCACGGCTTCATAAAACCGGCGTGAAATAACGCTTGCGATGTTTTATCGAGTGAGTGTCAGGTTACCGGAGGTCCAAGATGGGTTGAGGATGTTAAGGACCAGGAACGCAAGTGCGCAACACCAGAGGAGTTACAAGTGTAACACTTCTGGTGTTGCGGGAGTAATCGCTTACCATCAGGCGGTCCGTCTGCTCGATTCCTGGTTCATTTCAATAAAATACTCAACCGCTATGCTTAGACATTAATGGGAGACTGCAGAGTACAGCGACATGGCCTAACAGAAAACTGACGTGGAACAGCGCATGGAAGAAATGGGATAAGGGAATGGACCTTACGTAACTGCCATCGATTAGCAGTGTATTTTATTCCCTAAAAGACTGACTCTTTCTTCTGAGTGTGTAGTGTGTACCTTCTCAGCAGTATTGTCGTCAATGCGAACCAGCGCCAGCTCGCCTAGCGGCCCCAGTACATCCTCTGTGAAGATATTGCAGTAGTGGTGCCCCTTCGGAGCCAGGTCTGCCACCTGAAGATATGAGAATGGTAAATAATTAATTAGTTAGTTACCTAGTAGACATTTAGTGATCGAGTTCTCCTAATCGCTGCGATAAGCACGAGCGAGTCAGCTCTTTTCTTCTTATCGCAGCGATTAGGGTTAAAAATGACGACGTTGACGCCTTCTCGATTTCGAAGCTTTAGTTTCCTAGGATAGCGTTCCGTTATATAGCGGCCCCAATACAGCGGCAAAGGAACGTGTTTTAATGTTATGTAAACAACGGTGACAATAATTACGTGTTAGCTTAGGTTAGTTTTTATTAATTAGGTAGGTAATCTTGTTTACATAGAAATGTCCACTCACTAAGGAATCACAGAGCTGGGAATATATGATCCGGAATCCGGAAAGCCGGGGATAATTCAGAGCATTGAAATATAACTCAGCGCTATTAACGTACATTTCGCGTACTCTTGTCGGATGCGTAACATTAGACCAGCTCACCTTATACCGGTCGGAGTTTCTTGGCTTTTGTTCTTTCTTTACCTTTACATGAAGAGTGGCTAGTAAATTACTCCACATATCACATGTACAGACTATAAATATAAATAAATAAATCTTTATTCTGCCACTTTTGACATTACACCACCATAGTACAATACACATAGCTAACAATGGTACTTACCTTCAATTGATTTTAACATAAAAATGAAACAAGCAAAGAAAATATACCTAATTACAACTAAATACTAGTAAGAAGAACAAAGCTGTTGATTTGTTTCAAACAACATAGGTATATACATTAGGTCATTACATATGAAATTGGCTTTTTGTAATGGAGGAACATAAAGTCGATGTCGATATGTTTAAAATATAAACATAATATATTTATTTAATCAAAGTATATACCATTGCTATTTAAGCACTTTGCTATCTCATAGGTAGTTCATTGATTCCTTTACTTAAAAAACTATTCGGCAGGAATTAATAAAATCTTTGAAGGCGCTTTGGACTGCCCCATCGGAGTTGAACTTTTTCCCTTGCAAGAAGTTATCCAAATATCTAAAAAAATAGTAATATGTTGGAGCAAGGTCCGGGGAGTACGGTGGATGTCTTAGACATTCCAGTTTCAACCACCAAAAATTTGTATGCCTCTCCTGCTCATGCTGAATTACTTCTTAAAGATAATGTAAAAGAGTGTGAAGTCGAATTTAGATTTAAAGAAATAGAACCACAAGACATTATTAAAAAATTTAATTTGTTAAATATTAAGAATACTGCAGATTTATGGGGCCTATCAATGAAAGTTATTAAATCTATAATCGATATTATCGCACCTTACTTAGCAACTATTTTTAATGATTGTATAAAAAGTGGCGTATTTCCTGATCTAATGAAACATAGTAAAGTTTTACCTCTGTTTAAGTGTGGTAGTAAGTCGGATCCATCTAACTTCCGACCTATATATATTTTACCAACACTAAGTAAAATATATGAAAAAATAATACTTACTCAGTTACTAGCACACTTTAATATAAATAACATTTTACATAATAAACAATTTGGTTTTACGAAGGGTCGCTCTACAACAGATGCTGGCGTTGATCTGATTAGTTATATTTTTGATGCTTGGGAGGGGTCGCAGGGTGCTCTAGGATTTTTTTGCGATCTCTCTAAGGCATTTGATTGCGTGCAGCACACAACGTTGATCAGGAAACTGTGCCACTATGGAGTAAGGGGACCAGCACTCGTCCTCTTAAAATCTTATTTATCAAATAGGACTCAGAGGGTTGAGATAAATAGAAAAAGATCCACAGGTAATAAAATTGAGATGGGAGTCCCACAAGGATCCATTTTAGGACCCTTTCTTTTTCTGGTCTATATAAATGACCTATCATACCTTATTAATGGAAAAAAACGGGATTGTCTTATTTGCCGATGACACGTCACATACTTTTAATATTAATCGCCAAAACTCACGCTATGACGATGTAAATAATGCTCTCTCAAAAATAGTACACTGGTTTAGTGTTAATAATATTTTGTTAAATAGTAAAAAAACTAAATGTATAAAGTTCACGTTGCCAAATGTAAGGCAAACTGAAACCAATATTCTATTGAATGGAAAAGGTATGAAACTAGTAGATACAGCTGTCTTTTTAGGTATAACTTTAGACGCAAAACTACAGTGATGTATTATATGTTAAAAAAAATTAAACCTTTACAAAAAGAAAAGTGACAACCACAATAGAAATACCCGAAATAATCATAAGCTTGATGTACCAGTGACTAGCCTTAGTAAAGTAGAGAATTCGTTTAAAGGCCAGTGTATACGCCTATACAATAAGATCCCAGAAAGCGTTCAAAATTTTTCAATAAATAAATTTAAAAAAGTATTTAAAGAAAGTTTGTGTGCTAAAGCCTATTATAAAGTTAATGATTTTATGAGTTGGGAATGAGGTGGTCCCTTGCAAGGCTACTTCTAAATTACATATATTATTGTACTCTTGTTATGTTTTATGTTATGTTTTTTTTATTTTATGTTTTAGTCATAACATTGTTATATATGCCTTTTTTATATTTTTAAAAGAACAATTTTCCATCTTTTTGATAAAAGATGGCCCCGCGCGAGTTTCTTACGCCGGTTCTTCTCGGCGGGCTAGTTCCCGAACCGGTGGTAGGCATCAAGTAGATCAACGTTCAGAAAGTGTATAAAATACCTATTATGAATAAAAAATTTTACTTTGACTTTGATTCCAATTGCTCGCGACCTGTGTCCACCGACTCCCTGCGACTTTTCTCAGGTCATCTGTCCACCTGGTGGGAGGCCGTCCTACGCATCGACACCCAGTTAACCACTCGTGAGTACACCACTCATAGGTAGTTCAATTGAAGCCCTAATTTGATAGCCGTCTGTTGTGCAGTCTGTCGTCAAGCGTTGTCCTGAAGCAGCAGTGGCCTAGAGCGAATTACCAACCTTGGTTGTTTAGGAGCTAGCTTTTCCATCATGATTTACAGTTGCTGGCAATAGACATCTGCCGTAATCGTTTGGCCAGATTTAAGAAAGCTGTAGTGAACGACACCGGGACTAGTCCACCAAACGCTTACAAGTAACATTTTTGAGTCAATTTTCGCTTGGGGCAAGCTTTGGCTGGTTCGCCAGGGTTCAGCCATTGCGATGAGCGTTGATTATCGTAAAGGATCCACTTTTCATCACAGGTAATGATTCGATTTAAAATCCCTTCATTATTATGCCGGTTAAGTAATGTAACGTAGGAGTCGACGCGCGTCCCTTTCAAGCTTTTTCACCTTCACAATTTGCTTCAAGTGGATTAAAACAGTTTTATCACTAAAACCGCAGCCTGCAGCTAACTCGGACGTGGTTTGCGATAGATCTGCTTCGACAATAGCCTTCAATTCTTCATTATCAACTTTGGTCTCCGGCCGTCCACGGGGCTTGTTCTGCAGGTCGAAACTTCCAGAACGAAAACGTTGGAACCAAAAACGCACTGTGTTTTCTTTTGCGACACCGCCGCCATAAACATAATTAATCCTTCGAGCCGTTTCTACGGCACTGGTGCCACGGTGGAACTCGTACTCGAAAATAATACGATATTTCAAGTTTTCCATTTTGTAAACAGAGTGACGTAAAGAAAAAACCAAAACAAATGAAATACGGGTTTCGAAACACAAATGCATGAGTAAATAGCGGTATTTGAAATTGGAATTCCTAACCAAAAAAGATATATTTGAGATCAAAGTGGACAGTACGACAAAACGCCAACTTCATATGTAAGGACCTAATATATGACAATTAATAACAAGCATATAAAATGAAATATAACAAAAGAATTACGGCGGTGCAACACCCAAAACGCGCAGAATCGGAGATCCACTCAGGTCATGACGACATATCTACAGTCCATTGCTGGCTTTATTCCCCTCGCAGACTTACCATCTCAGGCGTCGCGCAGTGTATAGGCACCACGCTGCCCTGCCGTGCCACGACCTTCCCGCCAATTGTCTCCAACTCCACCGGGATCTGGACAGCCTCCAGCAGCCCGCTGCAGTGCTCGTTGGTCACAGTTCGCTTAGACATGGTAGCCTGGAATTTTTTAATACCCAGAGAGTGCTCTTGTGTACTGTGCACACACTTGGACACTATAAAATAACTCCTGAGGAGCTGGCCTGGTTTCAATGAAACCGGCCACCGTCACGGAAATCGGTGTGGGGAGCTATTATTATTGTATTGTGAAGAATAGTAAACAATATTATAGTATTGTATAATTAAGGCCTCCCCCACATTGGGCGTGCGCGTTCCTCGGGCGTGTCAGCGATGCGGCCACTGTGTGCGTGCCGCTCACACGCCATATTATTATATGGATTTTTATACATCTACTTAATTGGTTTCCCTAATTTTCCGTTGTTTTTGCTTAAATGTGTTCTTGCTTAGTTAATGTTTTAGGCGTATCGCGCTTTTACATTGAACCCTTGTCTTGATTATTACAAACTACGCACTATTTTGTTTCTCACAATCCTACTAATATTATAAATGTGAAAGTTTGTGACGATGGATGTTTATTACTCTTTCACGCGCAAAAACTACTGAACATATTGTGACGAAATTTGGAATGGCAGTAGTTTAGTCTCTGGATTAAAATATAGGCTACTTTTTATTCCGAAAAAGTACAGTGTTCCTTTGGGATACTGTATTTACGCGGGCGGCGCCGCGGGCAACAGCTAGTATTATGATAAATTAAAAACTGGCTAAGTGCGTGTCGGACTCGTATTTTAATTTGAGTATTTAAAGTTGTTCCAACGAGTAACATCTATAGTTGCATGGGTACGTGCACAACTCATCCCGAATCACACTTACCTAAATACATATTGATCACTTATATATTCAACTAAATCAGTTCCAGCTTCAGTAAAATGCACTCACTATAATATACTCCCAAAAATCACATACATCAGAAGACGTACCTACCTATTTCGAATTGAAATCACCTCGGCCGCCAATGTACACCACTCATGTAGCTCTCCGAGTAACTAACGCGAACGTGCAAACGGCATCGACAATCCGGTTTCTTATCACAGGTTCCTACTTATAGCTAGTGAGTAGTGGCAATAAAGAGCAGCCACTATGCTACCAGCAAATGCTACAAATAAGTAAGTAGCTACATATGTATTAATACCTCTTAACCAAAGGAAGAAGATTAAAACATGGAAGGAGTAATAAAATCGAAGCCGTATGTATGCAGACTCGCAGCTGTCTCACTACTCTTCACATACATCTTGACACTTACATTTTCAACTCTATTCTATTAGCGCAGAGTTCTATTAACAATGCTCTGAATGCTCTGAAAATGTAGTCCCAGCCACATATTTTGACTAAGGTGTAGAGTTTGTTTGGTCACTGGTTGGGCTCGTAGAGTTAAGGCGTGCAGAGTTAGAAGTTTGGTAGAATTAGAAGCTTAGTTTTACATGAAATCTAATAGCTTTTTGACAGTGCGAGTCATATGGTAGGTATCGTCTTGGCATCACTTTACATGAAAATGTTTGGAATTAAATTATTTTATTAGAAAGAATTGCAAAATAATTTCAACACCTTACCTTTATAGCCCTTAATTTTACGGCATTGTAGTCTTAACCGCTTATTAAATAAGTGTCGTAAGTCATATAGGTACTCTTATTAAAAAGTAAAAATCTTAACTGCGAGATTTCTAATAAATGAATATTACCAAAATATAAAATATTACCTTGCGGTTGCGAGTTAATTCCGATTTCTCTTTGATCAAGATAACCTTGTGAGTTGTGAATTGTGATGAAGTAGGGGACTCCCCAATCATAGACAAACTTTTTTAAATACCTATTTTGTAACTTAAATAATATGAGTTTTATTTAATTAAAATGGTTGCGACTGAAGGTCTTTGTATCCATGGTCAAGAATAAATTTAAAAAATAACAAACAAACTTTTTTTTCAGTTGTCATATTTTATTCACAAGGATAACATCGTGGTCCGTGCCGCGGGTGCTGCGAGCGGCGTCCAGTCTTCTGGGAGTGGTGGCGCAGGTGTGATGGTGGCTAACTGGATCCCGGTACAGGATCTTGTCCCGGCGACCCACCACTGTGATGTAGTGGCCCTGGTAAGTGCCGCCCCAGATACTTCTGTTAAAGTAAAAAACCAGTGGTTACGCAAAAGGTAAGTTAAGAATTATTAAAATAAAAAATATATAAAAATATCTTTAATCCAAATTAGTTTTCATTTTCAAACTGGCGCGGGCGTGAATGAATAGCGTGATTATGTATGGCCTACAATTTTTTAAAAAACTAATGTACGTATAGTACGTGACATCCGTTTTTTTTATTTTGTTGTTTTTATTTTTTTATTACATTTTATTACTAACCTCAGTTCCGAAGTGAGTTTGTTTCGTTTGCACCAGTCGCAGGCTAAGAGCCTCGCATTCACCAGCACTATGGCAGGGCCACGACTTTCCACGTGGTATATCAGGTCCTCAGTTGGCAGAGTCTTCTCGAATATTTGTAGTCCATAACTTGACGCTTCTTTTATTCTTTTGCGTACTCTTTGCACATCCTAAAGTTAAAAAAGTCTTGATAAAAAGATGAAATCTTTCCTGATTTGTGTTTTTAAGCTTAGGCTGGAGATAAAGTACATAATATTTTAACTATATTTTTATGACTTTTGTTCAATCTGGTAGGTACTTAGTTATAATTATTAGTGGTATATTATCGTACCTTCTCTGTTATTCTGATGCTGCTGTTGTGTTCACTGCTAATGCCAATTTTTTTAGTGTACATATAATGTTTTACGTCAAAACTGAAAATTATCAAATTATTACAAACAAACAATATTCTCTTCCCGCAATAGGTACAAAAGAAAACGTAAATGATAATTATTATTATGAACATTTAGATACTGTTATTTTTAAATTATAGGGTTTTAGGTTAATCACCGTTTTAAGAGATAACACAAGTCAATAGTCCACGTGCTATCATTAATTTCTTCATTTCGACAAATCGTAGAAATGTTTGACGAGAAGTAATTTCTGTCTTGTTCTGAAATCACCATGAGAACGCACGCTATTCCACAATCCCATGAATAACGCTGACGAACATGAGGCGTAATTTTAAGGAATCTTTCCTTTATCGCATCATTTGGTTCCGAAAATGACGATATTTGTATATTTTCTTCTAGCATAATTATGTTAGTTACATCATTGGCAGAGTCGTCCCGACAACAATAACACATCGATTTGTAACAAATGGTAAATTAAACAATAACAAACAATTTAAATAACAATTACAGAATATGATTTAATTCTCAATTAATCAATAACAAATCTTCGTATTAATGTCGACTGTGTCTATGATATTGCGAAACAAAAAATTTATCTGATCAATTTGTCTCATATCAGTCCTCGTAAGATAAGGAGTCTGAAATTATTCATAGCTGAAATTTGTACTTATTTATTTTCGTACGGTAAAAAAAGGGATGATTGTCTATGGTATTTTGACATTTTCAACTTGACGTCAAATTTCAAAATTATATTAATGTCAGTTGTGAAAGAGCGACTATCAGCTGTTTTTGTGGTTTCCATATCGCAATTCTTTCATTATTACAGAATCGTTAGATCGTGTAAAAGAAATTACATGACAATATAGAATTGCAAATCCTTGATTAATTAATTATTACAATATTCATATAATAAAATGGCGTTGAAGCGAACTTCCCTGAGACTGTGGAGCATATTGAGGTCTCAAAGAATTTTCGTTCGCAACACGAGTTCGCAAACATTCTCAAGTGATGAAAACAGTGGGAAAAAAACTCATTTCGGGTTTGAAACAGTAAACGAAGAGGAGAAAACTAGAAAAGGTTAGCTACAACTTTATTAAATTCGACAGTAATCGCTAACTAACCTAATTTGGTTGTGCTACATTTAGACCTATTCATCGTTTATTCTTTTAAAGACAAAATGTATATGCCACGGATTTCTATTTCTATATTAAATGTACTTAATACTATGAATTAAATATCTATTATACACAAGACTGAGGACATATTATTGTACTATCTCAAATTAATAGAATCAGACAAATTATTTTCATATAAATTAATGACAAAATTTGTATAATTTCAGTTCATGAAGTATTTGAAACAGTGGCAGATAAATACGATGTAATGAATGATGTCATGTCATTTGGAATACACAGACTGTGGAAGGATATTTTCATACAGAGGCTGGCACCAACACCAGGCACGAAACTATTGGACATGGCTGGCGGAACAGGTGAATCCTACTACAATTATAAATGTGAAAGTTTGTGAGGATTGATGGATGTTTGATACTCTTTCACGCCAGAAACTACTCCATCCATCCTCACAAATTTTCACATTTATAATTAAATTAAATAATGTTTATTTTGGGCTGCATAGGCCCATATCATAAATACCTTACAGACTAACATGCATGTTATTATTATATACTTAAACTACACTTTATCACGTGTTGTCGGCGACTTGATGTGCGTTCCGGAGTCTCTCCCAGATATAGTGAGATAGTAGTAGGATCTGAACAGACCTTACTGTGGTAGTCTTCAGCTAACATCATCTTCATATTGCTAGGGGCATAGATCTCTCAAGTTTTAGTGGCTGGTGATGATTAAAACAATGTCACAAATAAACAGAGAATTAATAAGACTGTGCTACCATGTTTTACAAAGTTAACTAAAAATTTACAACAAATTTTAAATGCAAAATTTATGGATACATAACTAAATTCCTCTTGTTCATATTTTAGGTGACATAACATTCAGATACATAAACTATTTAAGGAATCTCGGTTCTAAGAACAGCAAGAAGAGCTGTGTGACAGTGTGCGACATCAACCAAGCCATGCTTGATGTTGGAAAGACTAGAGCAGACAGGTATTTATTTATTATTGGACACTATTGTGTAAGTTTAGGCCTAAGTGCCTGTTTCACAATCTATGTGTAAGTGTCATTTGCATGTATTGTCTCTGTCACTCAATATAAAGTAATCAGCGACAAAACTACCCAATAAGCTATCCAAGACTTAAAAGGCAATTGTGGCACCGGTGCTAAGAATAGATGGAGCAATCAAACCTACCTTTTGGCTTCGCTGTAGTCGGGTAAGAAGCTGGGCAAATGTCACACTGAGAAACAATTTAGTCTATGCAAGTGTTATTTTATTAATATTATAAGCATATTTGCGGGCTTTAACAATTTTTGATTAACAATTCACAGTGGTAGGTGATTGTTAATCATACATTTTCCTCCACCGGTAGAGTGAGCCCTGGCTGACAATTATTAAAACAAGTATGCTGTGTTTATAAAAATCTTGGGTGGTGGCTTATAAAAAATTGGGTGTCCATATACCAAAATCAAAAGGACTACAACCACAGTAGGCTATTAATAGTAAATACGTTTCGATTTTGATATATGGACACCAAAATAGGGGTTTTATAAACACTGTGGTATATTTGTTTTAAAAATTTTCAGCCAGGGGCTATGTGGCACATGGTGTCGAATCCATTGTTCATTGATCCGTCCATCAGACAGGGCTACTCAAATGGCCCATCAGTGGATGTGTCGTGGCTGTGTGCTGACGCGGAGCAGTTGCCAGTGCCGGACGAGAGCTACGACGCGTACACGATCGCGTTCGGCATACGGAACTGCACGCATGTCGATAAGGTTACTTCTTTTTCTTCTATGTATGGTGGCCTAAGTGAATTGCTTCATGTAGACTTTACTGTAACTATTGCATGCCCAGGGAAACAAGGGTATAATTAAAAACGTAGGCCTGTTCATCCGCTATTGGATGATTTATACAGTATACAGTATTATCCGAGCAAAGTAACCACTCTTGAAATACTGTGCTTGGGACAGTTGGTTTTTTAAATGTCGTATGGTTAAGCACACACGGCATTCTCACAACACAATCAGCCTTGTCCAGAGGAATCACTGGTCAGTACGTCTTGAGCCAATCATGTGCGGGTTTCCTCACAATGTTTTCCTTCACCTCTGGAGCGTCCGTATAATGTACTATAGATCTGTAAGTGGCCCCATACACGGTCCGGTTTTCCTTCAGTTCGGCCTGAACGGATGCAAAATCGTATCGTCTGTGTGCAATTTCGAGATCGCATCAGGCGGCCGTATGGACTGAAGCGATTCGATCCAGTGTTGCCAACTCAGTTTTTGCAAAACTACTAAACTCGCGTTGTTTTCTACAAAAAACTACTAAAAGAGTACCGATAACTATAAAAATGCTACTAAACTTAGGAATCCATAAAAATCTTTTTTGGGGTTTTTTGTGTACTAACATACATACATTTTCAGGTTTAATATTTAATCGTTAAATTAAAAAAATATAGTAGGAAATATTACATATATAGAAATTAAATCGATAGTTTGAAGCGACTTACGGATGCGTGCTACTATGTGCTATTATTATAAGGTCATAATAGCACATAGAAGCAAGCTATTTTGCATATTATGATTACTGTCTAACTATTTTCTACAAAACCACTACTCACAACTAAATTTCTACTAAGGTGGGAAATAAAATACAAAATTTAGTAGTAAATAAACTAAGTTGGCAACATTAATTCTGACCTGTACGGATGGACTGAACGGAAATAAAATTGGACTGAACGGTAATAAAATTCGAGTGTAAAATAAAACCGGTCAAGTGCGAGTCGGCAAGATGAGTTCCGTACAAAACGGAAAAAAATACGTTTGTTGTATGTGAGCCTCAAATTTTTATTTTATTCAGTTTTTAGTATTTGTTGTTATAACGGCAATAGAAATACCTACATTGTTAAGGAGAGCGGCCTCGTAATGTGAAACTTAAGTGAATTTAAATCTGAACAATAAACAAGTGATTTAAACTGTACATAAAATCATAACAGTGAATATCGAGTGACTATATGTATAGATTTATATGGTATCAGTGTGAAAAATCGTGCAAAAATGGTGTTTTATCGAGTGCGGGTTATTTTGCTCATATATATTAAACGATAGCTAATTTTAACGTAGCTTCTTTTCACTTAGGTAAATAAGAATAGTATATAACGTGTAATGTAAAGTTTAAGTTCATATAATAAATGGTAAATAAATTATTAAGCAAATAGTGGTAAAAATGGTACAACATTTCATGTAAAGGACACTTAAAATGTATATAACTTTTTTAGGAAATAAGATATGTAGTATATAAGGATTGATAAATATGGTCTGAATAATAAAGATTTTCACATAATGCGTTTTGCTTCACCTGGCTCATGAAAAATGGGGAAAAATATGGAAAATAGCCGTATAGAGAGGTAAAAGTGAAAGGGAAGATCGGCCCTAAAGAGGCGTACGGGCGGGGCTCTCTATACGGCATTGCCATGAGCCAGGTAAGCAAAGCGAAAAGGTGAAAAAATGTTCTCCTCAATTCAGTGTTTTATTATCGCCCCGGCTCTGCCCAAATCGGTGTAACCTTGCTATCTTCGAGTCTAATCTGAGCCGGCGGTTGAATCCCTGTGGAACAATACAGTCCCCTACATACATAATACATTTGTAAAAATTTTAACTGTCGATCTATCACGGTATAAGAAGGTTAAGATACAGCCTGGCGACAGACGGACGAACAGCAAAGTCTCACTAATAGGGTCCCGCTTTTACTCTTTGGATACGGAACCCTAAAAATGGCACGTGGTCAATAGGTTTTCATTGAATTATTACAAAAGTTACTATCATAAATTTATTACAGAAGCTAGGAGAGCGGCGGACAGACAGACAGACGGATGGGCAGAGTGAAATTATAAGGGTTCCATAAGTATAACGGAACCCTAAAAACACGACCGAAGCTCGCGGCAATTTTTCGTGTATGTGCTCGAATCCGTTCAGGCCGAACCTTAGATTAAAACGCCTAGAAACCGGGTACGCGCATGAAAAGTGAAGTATATCATACTCAGCCATATCGGCTCAGTTTGTTCAAACGACGTCAGTTGGCAAGGTCAAGCGCTAGTGCATGACACCTCCGACTATTAAAAACATTATGACGGTTTGTGTCGTTATTGGGTGTCACAATGCATTGGAAAAGAATTAAAAAAGCTTCGGACATAACATTTCATATGTAAGTATGAAATGTTATGTCCGAACAATTTGACATGTATTAAGTCAACATTTCATTTAAACATTTTAAAATAAAATCATATTATATCGCCATCTTGCTGCCCTTTTGTGAATTGTGAAAGTATTACTAGTAATAATAAATTTATTTAAAATTTTTCATGGCTAACTAATAGTTGCAACTAAGACAAAGTTTTATAATACGAGGGCGGGTCAATAAGTCCGTGACTTTTGGAATAAAACACAGATTTTTTGATAAATAAATCATTTTATTTTTCAACGTAGTCACCCTTGAGCTCTATACACTTTGTCCAACGCTTCTCCAATTTTTTATCCCTTCTAAAAAATATGATTTGTCGAGGTCCTCAAAATAGGCCTTTGTTTGCGAGATGACTTCATCATTGGAGTCAAATCTTTTTCCACCGAGCCATTTTTTCAGGTTTGAGAACAAGAAGTAGTCACTCGGAGCCAAATCTTGAGAATAGGGTGGATGTGGGAGCAATTCATAGCCCAATTCATGGATTTTTGCCATGGCAACTGCACATGTGTGCACCCTTGCATTGTCTTAGTGAAAAAGAACTTTTTTCTTGGCCAAATGAGGTCGGTTTTTTTTCAAATCCTCATTGAAGCGGTCCAATAAGTTGGCATAATATTCCCCATTAATTGTTCTTCCCTTTTGAAGATAGTCAATGTGGATTATCCCACGTGCATCCCAAAAAACAGTCGCCATAACTTTATTGGCTGACAAACCCACCTTGGCCTTCTTTGGCGCCGATTCACCCTTAGAAACACACTGTTTTGACTGTTGTTTGGTCTGTGGTGTATTGTGATGGATCCATGTTTCGTCCACGGTTAAAAAACTCCTCCATATTGTGATTAAACAACGCCAAACCTTCCTGTGAAGTTGTTACACGATTGCGTTTGTGGTCGACTGTGAGCAAACGCGGCACCCATCTTGCGGAAAGCTTTCTCATGCCCAAGTGATCATTCAAAATTGAAACCACTGAGCCATGCGAGATGCCTATGGCTTCCACAATCTCTTGCACTTTCAATCTTCGGTCGGCCAACACCATATCGTGAATTTTTTCGATTGTTTCGGGTGTAGAGACCTCAACTGGGCGTCCAGGACGTTCGGCATCTTCAGTGCTTGTAAGGCCATAACGAAATTCAGTAAACCACTTTTTTACCATTGAAATCGATGGTGCAGAGTCCCCATAGTATTTATCAAGCTTAGCCTTGGTCTCGGTAATGGTTTTTTTTCGCAAAAAATAATGCTTAATAAGCACACGAAATTCACTTTTTTCCATTGTTTCCTTAAGTTACTGGATAGTCTGATAAAGATAGCTGTAAAACACAAACTAACTGACGCAGCAAGTTCAAATTTTGATAGGAGTCAACTGACAGATGCCTGTTGACAGGAGTAGTGTTGCTTTTTCAGTAAGGAGGTTAGAAATTCAAAAAGTCACGGACTTATTGACCCGCCTTAGTATTTTCGGATTTTATTAATTATGAATTTAAAGTATTGCCCGTCTTAACATAATCCTTAATATATTCTTTAATACCCGTTTAATATAAATAATGTTCACAAATTGTGTTTAGATGGTTTAAAATGAATATAAGTTATATTTTTACATCTCACGATATTAAGAAAAGCAAATACAATAATCCCAATTTTAAGAGTACACACTGTTTTGTTTGTGAGCGTGTCGGCATGTAATGCTTACGCCTACATCTATCTGTTGCTTGCTTCACTTTGTACGATGCGTTTGTTTGAAGACTATCTAGGCGTTATTAATCTATGGGCCGAACTGGCGTCAGTTCGGTCGGATGCGATTTTCTCCGTGTATGTGCTCGAATCCGTTCAGGCCGAACTGACGTCAGTTCTAACTGAAACGATCGGCCTCTCGTCTGTGGAGGCCTTAAAAGTCTCATTGGTACACACCACAACCTGGGAATCGAACCTGCACTCTCTCGAGTGCGAATCAAACGGTCTACCCACTAGGCCACGGAGTTCTTTTAGTATATATAGTTTAAGGGTATAATTATAAGGTTACTTTTGTAGGCTATAATAACTAGTGTTAACTTGAAAATATGCTCCGTTTCTATGCAAACAGGCGACGTAACATTTAACCTTACCACATTGTCGTCTATTTGGCGGCAATGTATGCAGCCTCGCAGGACACTTGTGCTACGGAGACACCCAACAGAACTTTTTTTGATACATTGTCTACGTATTTAATGTCTTTGATTTTGACACGGCACATTTACGCCAAGAACTCACGGAGCGGTTTTGTCCCGCGCCCGCCGCGGTCGTCGAACTGCGCTTCTATTTCTACACTCACGAGACTGCGGTTCTGCGCGGTCGCGCAGCCGCCGCGGTTGAGGTTATCGCTCGCAAACGTGGCGGGCGGGCGAAGATCGCCCGACGCGCGGTTGAGATTATCGCCCGCAAACGTGGCGGGTGGGCGAAGATCGCAGGACGCGCGGTTGCAAAAAGGCAAATATATATTTAAAATGCTGAATTTCGCCCGCCAACCGAACGCAGAGCGCGCGGGCGCTATCCGCTCAGGTTGCGGGTGACCGCGGCCCGCGCATCTACAAGTCGGCCGCCGCGCCCCGGTGCAGCGGGACCCGCGAACTACCGCGCGCACCGCGGGTGTAAAACGCTCCGTGAGTTGTGCTTTAATTTGTACATACATGTCTGCATTGCACAGAAGTTGCGGGCCCGCAACCGCGGCGGGCGCGGCTGAAAACCGCTCCGTGAGTTCTTAGCCTTAGCATCTTCGTTCCGAGTTATTTTACCTCCAACAAGACCTTTATGCCGACGACATAAGGATCACTTTCATAGGAAAACCGAAGTAAAATTACTCTGAATGGACTATACACATTTTATATTTATACGGTCAACATTGCGTTAAAAGTTTGAGTTTTATTACACTATGCTATATTCAGGTGCTGGAGGAGGCGTATCGCGCGCTGTCGCCGGGCGGGCGGTTTCTCTGTTTGGAGTTCAGTCATCTGCCCAACTCCACGCTTCAGTGGTGAGTTACTTTTGGAAAATATTTACAGTATCCCAACATTAAGCCGTTACATGCAAAAGTATGAAAGTCAACAAACCGAAAAGTCGTCTGATGGTAAGACTGTCGCCCATGGATACGCATAGGTCAGATATAGGTGAGCCCATTATTACGCCGTTTTCTTTATATCGTTGTTTTGAAATCATTGGATATCGTGGTATAACTCGTGGCACCGAAGGAGTCCTTTCTGATCCTGCAGAATGTTTCTCATGTTAACATATTTAACATAAATTATATACATAAGGTAAAAGGCTATAAAATCGTGTTTGTACGTTATTTTGTGAGTTTTGCTTCAAGTGTTCTTTTAGTTGAAAAAATAAGAAATTCAAATATCATTCATTTTTATACTAGTTACTACATCAATAAAAAAATCTTTATTAATATTTAATTTAAACTAAGTATCTAAAAAATTAAGAACCAACAGTTTTAAGCTTAAAATAACAGCAATACGAGGCTCATAAGTCTCAGTGGCCGCAAAAAGTGAGCGTAATATTCTCTTTCACCGGTCAGCGCTCATGCTTCTTAAGATCACAGAAAAGGAAAAGAAGAGTTTATTTGAATAAAACTTTAAATTATGCTTTTATGTGTTTCTCAGCAATTGATTTGATAGGTAAAACAGTCTTGTACAAGCATTGAAATCCATTCAAATAGCAATTATTCAACTCACGAAATAGCGTTGAATTTATTTTTCGGTGGTCCCTTAGGTTATTCGTGTCTTTACCGAATTAAGGATACTCTAGACATATTTTTGTCGGTTGTTTACTTGTATAGTAATTAAAAATATTTAAATGTGAATTAAATAATGAAATAAGTATTAACATTATGTTTCATATGATTCGCTCAATTCGGGATATGTTTTGTTCAATATTTTTCTTATAATAAGACCTTGAAGGATACCTGAATTCACAAATTAACCTTAAAAAAGGTTAATTTGTGTAGGTCACCGACATAGTTTTTATATTAAATTTATGTTTTGTACGATTTGGATATTTCATATAAATGATATAGGTACCCCCTTACTAATAAAAATATTTACACAATGGATAAGCTTTGTCCTTGTCTGCCGAGCGACTTTTTCCACGTATCAGACAAAGACAAAGCATTGTATAATTTATCCACTGTTGTAAATATTTTTAGTGGTAAGGGGGATAGGGTATACCAATACACGTTAAGGCATGTAACCGTACGTAAACGCCGTATGTGTTTACATAACACATGTGCGGAATGGCACAATATGCCTGCGACATAAGGTAGTTCATGTACAGTAACTGACAAATCCGTGTACCACTTGTCGACCTTATAAATATACCAATAAGGTTCAAAATTAGTACACCGGCAACTGGACAAAATGCCGTACAAAAAGTATACCTAGTACCGAAAATGTAGACCAAGCTTTGGCGTCAGGATTAGGAGTGGCGAAATAACGGCATACAAGGCTTTGAAGTTGTTTATAGTGCCATACCAAACGATAATGGACAAATTAAAGAATACCCGTCCGAGTAGCTGTAATATGTAACTACTGGTATTTATCTAAAATACATCTTTATCCTTTCTTAATTATTAAATTATTTCAATATTATTTATAAATTATTATGACGTAGGTACTATGAAAGATACTATCACGAATTAAGGTACAAACAAGAGGTCCACAAAAACAGTATTAAATTAAAAAATAATAGGTAATTGAAGATCATTAGTGCATTATAGTACGAGCAAAATACCAGTGTTCATCATAAAAAAAAAAACAATGAAACCGATATCTTGTTTAGACAATTAATTAAAAAATCTTAGTCATAAGTGCCTTACGATCCCGTTAAGGTATTTATGTACGTAAGGTATGTATGTATGTAATATATCCCCTATATTCGGGATCGTAAGGGACATACATAAATACCTTAACAGTTGTCTGGAAGAAACTGCTTCAAGCGACAAGACCGCTGTGCTTGATTTTGCACCTTTATTTTTTCAGATTACTGTATTTTATTTGTTGTAATTGTGCAAATAAAGAATTTATTATTATTATTATATCGTAAAACATCTTATCTCGCATGTACGCAGAGTATAGACATAAATTACAAACATGATTGCAAAATTTCAGGGCGTACGACCAGTACTCGTTTCAAGTGATCCCGGTGATGGGCGAGCTGGTGGCGGGACAGTGGAAGCCGTACAAGTACCTCGTCGAGAGCATCCGACAGTTCCCTGATCAGGTACCTCACGTTAGTTATAGTTAAGCGTTTATAAATGAGGCTCGCTGTAAATGGGCCACACCACCACTGGTAAGATACGCGTGCCGCGTACGATAATATACGAGGAGGTGGTTAACCTCCATATAAGGGACACCTATCTCATCGAAAGGGTTCTGCATGAAAGACAACATGCCTACCAGAAAGGCAGATCTACTGACACGGCATTGATGGAGCTAGTAGATCGCATTGATAGAGCCATTGAGGATAAGGAGTTTGTTTGCGCTATGCGTTACGGATAGCCTGGCTTCAAGAAATATAGATCCAACTACTATAGAGTGGATAAAATCCACGATTAACAACAGAGTAGCGTCATCAACTATCAATCGGATGGTTCTATGCTCAAGGATACGCTGACGACGCGACGTAGCGATACTAGTGGTAGGTAATAAGACAGTCTTGATACCCAACACCAATAAGAGGAAGTTTGAGGGACTAAAACCCCCAACACTCTTCGGGAAAACTACTACGTTTGCAAGCGAGGCCAAATATCTAGATGATCCTAGATAAGGGACTTACTTGGATAAGCACACACTATCTAGCCTAGAGCCTTCTGTCGAAATGGAGCCTTCGGTCGAAGGCAATGCTATAGTTATACACAGCTAGTGAGGCCGAATGCCACATAAGGCTGGCAAGGCTGTGTGCTACGTAGTGTGGTATGCCACACTACGTAGCCAAAAAACTGTACAGGTCAACTGCATCAAAACATTAAATAGTGTACAGAGGCTGGCCTGTCTGATAATCACAGGTGCGCTCTCTTCGGCACCCACCGGTTCACTTGAAGCCCTGATTGATTCGGATCAAGTGAAGCGGTGGGTGAAGTTCAAGTAGGGGATGTGGAGACAGCTCCACTTCCTCTGCTTGTTCATATGAAGGCTAAGAAGGCGGTTCTTGGGGCCAGGACGGCAGGTAGGACGAAATGGGCTTCCACCCTACTTGGACAGCTGCAACAGTCTCTTCTTGAGACACCTGTCAAGGCCATGCCATCTGACGCCATGATAATCAAGGCTATTGCAGGCTATTTATAAGCTATTCTACAAGCTATACCAGGTTTTCATACCATCTGGGGAGGACTGGGAAGGAATGGTCCCAATTAATGTTCACCCCAATGATATAATTTTGTTTACGGACGGAGCCAGGAAAGACGCTGGATTCTACGAAGGCATGCCACCTACAGGCAGATATGCTTGTTTGGGAGATTTTGCACAGTGTTTACAAGCTGAGATCTTCGTTAATAGTGGTTGTTCACTAGAGAGCCTACGCAGTCAGTTATAAAAATGGCTTCGACGTCAGTTCTTGAAAACATGGACGTTTATAAAACGAAAATAGAAAAAAATTACACTGAGTACGCTCTCTGAAATCAAAGCTTTTGTTTTGTTTGAACGTTGTCTTTTTCATCACTACAAAAAAGTGCCATAAATTGTATTGTAATTGTGTATAACCCAATAAGTAAAAATATTTTATAGCTATGAACTACACTTTTTTTTAAACACCAAGTACAAATTTAAAAAAAAACTCTTTGGAGGTCACGCCGTCGACGGCGCCGCCGCCGCAGACTCCAAAAGTCGGCGCGCCGCTGTTGACCTACCACCCATCGGCGCTCACCACTGGTGTCTGTGGAAAGCTACTTAGTTTTCTTGCATTTTAAGCCCCCTGAGTTTTTACTATCTCAATTATTTTTATCAATAACAAAAAATACATATTTAATTAAAATTTACCTCATGAAATACTTACACAATACATTGAATAGGTACTTTTTCTTAACAGGAAAACTTCAAGGCGATGATAGAGAATGCAGGCTTTAGGCATGTTACTTACGAGAACTTGACGTTTGGGGTCTGCGCCATACACTCGGGGTTCAAGATCTGAATATCTGAGACTCCAGTAGAAATCGAAGAAAGTAATTATCTTCCCTCTTTTTGCGTCAGGGGTTTAAATTGGTAAACCAAAAAATAACGCCACAATGGTTGCTAGCTACTGCTGGCACAATTATGGAAATTGTCGCCTTTTACGAAAAAAAAAAGTAGTCATTACCAGTATGTACTATCAGGGAATCTAATTCATAACCATGTAGTGTTCTCATAATTTATTTATTTTCTGCATTCTCATAATTTATTTGTATTATAATGATGGCATGCAGTCACAATACAATAGTTGTCACTGATAATATGTCAGTTGCATATCATAATAATTTTATGACTACATTCAACCTCTGCTTATGAATTAGATTCCCTGATAGTACTTATCTTCATTCCTTGCGACTACAGAGCTCAAGTCATTTCAATGTCTATTTCCATTACAAGAATTACCTAGGAAGTTTTATTCTATTATTTATGCGTACCTATGTTCAGATAAGTATATATTTTTTGTAAATAAACAATAATTCCTTTTTATGAGCCACGTTCCTCTTATTTTAAAGCAATGTTATCTAAGATAAGGTAAGAATGAAACTCCACATCCACATGATAAAGTAATTTATTAGCTCCATCAAACCAAAGTTTTTGGAATGCACATCAATTTTAATTTTACATTTACAATTTTATACTATGATATAAAAGTGACGTCAGTCCAATACGAATACATTACCTTACAATATTGATAAAACACATTCCCCACAAACATTACAACTTATAACCGAGAGTCTTTATGTTGATATCCGAGGCCGAGTTTAAGATGCACATGATTTACGCCGAAAATTAGTGACATAATACTATGCTTTATTAAAATTTTACACTGTTATGTTGTTGTTACAATTGTCCTAGTAGAAATCTATTTTTTTTATTATTGAAGTACATTTTGCTAGTTCTATATTGGCACTACTAGGTATGTAATTTTTAGTGTTGTTGTTAATAACACAACTAAACTTTTTAATTTATTTCACACATTAACATTTTAAGAAAAAAGTACCAATTTTTTTCATCAATTTACCTAATATTCCTTCAAGTTTTTAAACTCGGCCAGTGAGCAGATATTCCTGTCCATCCATCCGCACTCTGCTCGAGTAAGATGTAAGCTCAAGCATGCTAGTCGAAAGCGAAATATAGAAAGCGTTATTGCGTTCACTTCGGTGATATTAAAGGTGAATATGATCGGTCACGTGACAGAGAACTAAAGTATGCTGCACACTCATACATCAATGAATTCCATAATGAAGAATATTAAGTAAAAACACAATAGATTATATTATTTATTGTACAGTATGGTTTAAATAATATTACAAGCAAAAAATCTTGCGTGAGAAACTATAAATGAAACAATTAACTCATGTTGGTAACGTCGAGTAAAATATTAAAAGGAAACGCAATAATGGTTGGTATATCTCGCGACTTCCGGCCCTACTCCTACGTCCGAAGCAAATAAAGTGTGAGTAAAGGATATAAACAAACATTAATAATGTACGGAGCGTGCACTCAACAAAGTTACTTTGGCAAAATTCATCATACCTAAAAGATCCGTCCTCTCCGGCAATCCGATCCGTGCAAAACTAAATAACATCCCGGCATCCGGTCCTGCGGAGCAGATCCTAGGCGATGAGTGCGCGCGTCCTATCCATATCCACAACTCCGTATCCTACAGCGATCCTACGGCATCCTCATCCCGACTCACACCTCCGTCGTGCATCCAATCCACAGAGGATGAAACAAAAGAAAACAATTTTAATGGTTACGTCTAGAGTGTAGCAGCGGCAGCTGCGGCGGCGGCCGGCCGGCTGCGGTCGGCGGCGGCGGCGGCGGCGGGCGGCGGCGCGGGCTCTACACAAACAGCACTGCGGTCGCACTGTGGTCCGCACTCCGCCCAGACCGGGCGGGGCTTACCACATACGACTCCGTATTTCCAATACATAGAAAACCCTGCACGGATACAGCCTCCATAATGAACATAAGCTAATAAGTATTAATTGCAGTCAAGTCCATTAAAGTTAATAATGAAATAACATAATTCCTAAAGTGGAAAGTAAATAGATAAAAAAAGTAATTACTTCTCTTTAATCCAAAATATCCCTCGCATTAAAAAATCCACTTTATGTCGAATATCGACTGCCAAACTCGGCCATACAACATTACACTTTACGTCTCGTAAAGCGTTCCTTATCCTGACAATCCTGAATACCAGGCGACAAATCCAAGAAAAACTGTAAAGCAAGTACTCATTTAGCACATAAAATCATGGTTGACATTTGTCTTTACAAAAAGAAAAGGAGCTAGCCTTACAGTAGTCGCATATGTGGGACATCTGACTTCTCATACTTGTAATAAAGCACTTTCCGGGCTTCCCGTTACACAAAATCACAAGGTAGAGAGGCAAGATGTTACACATAAGTTACAAAGTGAAGTGTAGGTTGGGTGTGTGCGCGTGCGCAGCGTACGTACCTGCGTGCTCTCAGTAGTTGTGCGTGCGGTCGCGCGAGCGGGACCGCGAGTACGAGCGGCGCACCGGCGAGTACGTGGGCGAGCCGCGCCGCCGCGGGGAGTATGACCGAGACCTGCAAATATATATCTTATTATTCTATTATTACTTGTGATCAGAGACGAGGCATGTTTGTATATACTGTATGTATATGTATACATGTTGTATGTATATACTGAATTTATTTATAAGTTTATAAGTTACTTAACACCTACATTCTGTAAATAACGAATTAAATTTAATTATGGACTCAAATGTATTAGGAAAATTAATTTTCATACACTATGAAAGAATAGTTAAAATGGTCATCCAAGCATATAATTTACTGATAGTTACCAAAGCTCAGATAGTTACCAGTTGCTGGTTAGAAATAAAAATCACTATCTCTGGGGTTTCCCCCTATTTCCCAAGTTATATCATATACCTGCATGAGCAATTATATATATATATACAGGGTGTTTTGCACATGGACCGACATGATTTTTTGGGGGGTGGGGGGGGTCATGTGCTATTTTCCCCCGTGAGACCCAATATCCTAAGTCTCACGGTAGTCTAGATATGTTTTTTTTTAATTTTTTTGAAATCTACCCGAAATCTTGCCTTTAAATCGTCCTAACTTTTTTGTTTGTGGTTATAATACCACAAAACAAAGTATGCTTGTATTCTACAATGTTTTCTAATTCTAAATAAATCATTACATGTTACAATTGATATCCACAAAAAAACTTCTGAGCTTTCAAAGTGGTAAATCGGTGTAAATGTTATGAAAAGTGACAACTTATCAATTCATTTAAAAAAAAACTAAAGTTCATTTTGAATTTAGCTTTTTATTAAAAAGTTCTTTACTTATTACCCTTTCTAACGATATGCTACATGACAGAAATAATACATCAGGGGTCGACCTAAGAGATACTTTGTTGCTAGGGTCAAGATAATGAAAATACATTTTTTATGTTAAGTTGTTTTTATTAAATTAAAATTACAAAGTTTGCTCGAATTGGCCGCCTCCACACCTTATGCATGCACGACACCTTTTTCTTATTTCCGAGGTTGTAGTTAAAAGCCGCATTTCCTCTTGCATTTTTACGAATGCTGTGTTTATTCGTTCCACTAAAATTTCTTTTGTGGGCACCTCTGTTGCATACACTAACTCTTTTGCACGTCCCCATACGTAGAAATCCAGGGGTGTTAAATCTGGGGACCGTGCTGGCCATGGAATGGGGCCAGCTCTACCAATCCACGAGTTTGGAAATGCATTATTTAAATGCTCTCGTACCGTTCGTTGGTAATGTGCCGGACAGCCATCATTTTGAAAAACAATTGGCACATCTTCTAAAACTGGTAGTACCAGTTCAGGTAAATCATTTTGAAGAAACTCTAAATAATTGTTTCCATTGAGTCGTTCTGGCAAAAAATATGGGCCGACAAGATTTCGCCCAATAACACCAGCCCAAACATTTACGCTGAATTTTCGCTGAAAGGAAGTCTGCCTTTTTTTGTGCGGATTTTGGCCCCTTTTCTCCCAGTGATGCAAATTGTGCAGATTTGCTATGCCTTCATGGCTAAAATTTGACTCGTCAGTCCATAAAATTCTTTTCAAAAAGTCGCTATCTTCAACATCTGTGTGCAATAAAAATCGGCAGAACTCTAACCGTCTTGCATTGTCACCCTCTTCGAGACCTGGAACAATGAATGAAATCCGTGAGTTTGTGGTAATAACTGCATAAACGCGATATTTCTTTCTTTTAATTGAGCTCACGCAAAGAACTTCTTCAGTTGTCCGAGAAACATAGCAAGAAAGGAATTCAACGAAACAATTACAACAATAAAAAATAAAAAATAATAAGAGTAAAAGTGAACACATTAAGATTTGAAATCAAGTAAAATGTTTTAATGTCACATTTTAAATAAGTAGTAAGTACTGTAAGTTGTTACCTTGAACAGGAGTGTAATGAAATGCGTGCCTTCCATCTGCCCGAAGAACGGACCAGACTTTCCAAACTGATACGTTAAGTCCGTCAGCAACAACTCGTATGCTTGTTGTAGGATCGTCATCAAAAGCTTGAAGGATTCTCTCATCAACTTCAACATTATGTTGCCTCACATTCACTCGGGGCTCCCGAAAGTTTAAGTTTCCGGTCTCCCTCAGACGTCGATAGGTAGTTGAGAAGGTCTCGTGGTGAGGTAACCGTCGATCAGTGTAGCGTTCTTGATAAATTCTTCGCGCTTCATGCGAATTGCAATCAGCTTTACCATACGCCAACATCATGTCAGCATACTCCTCGTTACTGAAGTTCGCCATTGTAACGAATACGCAAAGATAAACAACAAAAACGTAACAGTTCAACAACAGATTTAACAAAAAAACAATAACAAGACTTTAATTTGATTACGATAGAACAACGGGAAAAGTACGGGCACTTCGAATCGCAGAGTAATCTCGACTGATTCCCGGCAAGTGACCTTCACTCACTTTCAACTCGATAGACAAAGACAACAATAACTGTACTACTAGTAAGAAAGGGACTAACTTTTTACCTGCTGCTTGATAATCCGCGTTGACTGGTTACATTGTTCAAACCAGTTACATTGTTAGAGTGCGTGTTCAGGCAAACGAAGCTTAATTTGACCACTTTAAGAATGGTTTCTTATATCATGTAGCATATCGTTAGAAAGGGTAATAAGTAAAGAACTTTTTTAAAAAAAGCTAAATTCAAAATGAGCTTTAGTTTTTTTTTAAATGAATTGATAAGTTGTCACTTTTCATAACATTTACACCGATTTACCACTTTGAAAGCTCAGAAGTTTTTTTGTGGATATCAATTGTAACATGTAATGATTTATTTAGAATTAGAAAACATTGTAAAATACAAGCATACTTTGTTTTGTGGTATTATAACCACAAACAAAAAAGTTAGGACGATTTAAAGGCAAGATTTCGGGTAGATTTCAAAAAAATTAAAAAAAAACATATCTAGACTACCGTGAGACTTAGGTTATTGGGTCTCACGGGGGAAAATAGCACATGACCCCCCCCACCCCCCAAAAAATCATGTCGGTCCATGTGCAAAACACCCTGTATATATATATATATATATATATATATACATATACACGTTTCAAAGTTAACTTCGTTAATCGTTAATCCGCTACAAAAAAAGTTAGCTTCGTTAAACGTGAAAGCGTTACATTTCGGAAGAATTAACGCAAGTTAACGTTAATCGTTAATCCGTTAATATATGTAAACTTGCATCTTTATATCGTTACGTAGTGAACTTATAAAACCTGTTGGTTTAGGTTCTAATTCATTCATCAATTATCAACACGCAAATATCACTGACAGTTATTTATAATCATAACAAACAAACAAAACACTCGTCACTCTAAGCGCCGGCGCTAAGTAATGAAATGATCCAACGAAACAAATCTCTTCGCAGTTTTCTTTCTCACTCGCACGCGCCGGCAAAATATATATAGTTTTGTTTTTGTTTCACTTGCTGCCACGCGACGCCCGGCACTTGTCGGTGCCATGCGGTAACTATTAGGCATTGGATTAACGATTAACGGACTTCTGCATATTAACGGAAGTTAACGTGTCCGTTAACATTTTTAAGTTAACTTAAAAGTTAATCCGTTAATCCAAATGTTAACTTCGTTAATTAACGATTAACGGATTAACGAGTTAATGCCCAGCTATGTATATATATAAAAGAAAGTCGTGTTAGTTACACTATTTATAACTCAAAAATGGCCGAACCGATTTGGCTGAAAATTGGTGGGGAGGTAGCTTAGAACCAGAAGACGGACATAGGATACTTAAGTGCCCCGTAAATTTAGTATGCAAATTTCAGCTTTATTAATGTCAGTCCGAAATCCACATAGCAGTTTGGTATGGGAAATTGGTGTCTCAGGTCCCATTCGACGTTGAATTGAAATAGGTACCTATAGCCGGATACAGCTATAGGTACCTATTTCAATCCGTTTTTTTTCCTTACGACTAGAACTCCGAGCAAATCTCGCTCACCCAGATAATATCAAAATACATCATATTGTGTGCTGTTTGTTAATCACTATTCTATAATAAGTTTCTATCACGGACCTGTCTCGGTCGCCGCTGTAGCGGTCACCGCCGCCGCCGCCGCCGTAGTCCTCCTTCACACGGATGTACGACACCTCGCCCTGTCACCATGCAATTAATTACACATTTAACACGTTAGTCTTACAAAGTGCAATGGACTCAAATAATGTTATTTATTACATTGCGTAAAAATACCTATTATTATTGGATATTAAAAGTAATTAATGTTCTTGTGGCGGCATAGACGTACATATATATTATAAACAATGCATGATGAGACAAAAACTGTCCCCACTTTTGGAGTTGTTTGTGGCATTTTGACATTTGAGGTATGGCTAAATCGAGATGGCTGACATTTGAGGTATGGCTAAATCGAGATGGCTGACATTTTGAGGTATGGTGGAAACAAAGCGGCGTAACTTTTTCTTGAATGAAGATTTGTTCTGTCAAATGTACATCATAGCTAATCTTATTTTGAAATCTTTGCGTGGCGGATATTATTATATACAACCACAGTAACGCGTACAAACAAGTAGGCTTCAACAGAACTACAACAATGCAATAAAACTATAAGCAAGCACCTCCAAGTTTCGACTACTAGTATTTAACTTTTGCAAAAACGGCAAATCACGTTTTTTTGTATTGGGATATATTTTTTTATTTTTTTAGTATTGGGTTATTCTAAGTTAACGAGGTACTTTCGATGGCCAAGACAGAAAAAATACTTTTTTTTATTATTAACTTCATAATTAACCTATTCATTACTTAAAACTAAATGATTTCTATGTGGTCACTCAAAGGGGTACGAACCTTTGTGGCATATCTAGCCGCCGCCATCTTGGTTTTTTTTTCCAAATTTCCGAGCACGATAAAAGTAGTATATTTGGATAGAGGACACTTATAGAAACTAAAAATGTTATATAACATGGTATCCTAAGCTGTAATGTATCTATCTAGTACAGAACTTATAGACGAAAGGTACTTTGTTTATAGAAAAGATCGTTCATGCACAACCAGTTCCAAAAAGACGGCGGGGGTGTTTTAATCCCGGTATCCAGGGATATTCCTTCTGTTAGACAAATTAATTGGGAGAGTACTGCTGAAGATCTATGGATAACAGTTACTGTCAAATCTCATAATGTAGCAAAGAAAATATCTATTTGCGCTGTGTATTTACCACCTCCCGTCTCTTTGGAGCTTCTGACTACTTTTTTTGAGAATGCAACCTCTGTGATGGATCAATCTGATCAAGTAATGATATTAGGTGATTTTAACCTGGGTTTTGTTAAGTGGTCCAAGCAAAATAATGTTGGTCCATGTAGTCCCTCAACTATGATTCTATGCTAGGTTTATCACTTATCGATTTTATGGCCATGAATAATGTTTCTCAATACAATGACGTGGTAAATGTGGATAACAGAACTTTGGATCTTATTTTAGCAAATTGTCATGGTATAAATGTATGTAAATCCCTTAATTCACTTAGTAAAATCGATCCTAAGCATCCCCCTATTTGCGTTTCCCTATCGAATCATTCTCCTCAATTCCTAAAACCTATTTTTACTCGTCGCCATAACTTGTTTAGAGCGGATTACAGTGAGATTACTGCATACTTAAAGAACATTGATTGGAATATTTCATTTGGTAACTGTCCGAATGTTAATGCAATGACCGATTTTCTTTACCAACATATACAAAGTGATATTGATTCATTCGTACTAAGGCGGGTCAATAAGTCCGTGACTTTTTGAATTTCTAACCTCCTTACTGAAAAAGCAACACTACTCCTGTCAACAGGCATCTGTCAGTTGACTCCTATTAAAATTTGAACTTGCTGCGTCAGTTAGTTTGTGTTTTACAGCTATCTTTATCAGACTATCCAGTAACTTAAGGAAACAATGGAAAAAAGTGAATTTCGTGTGCTTATTAGGCATTATTTTTTGCGAAAAAAAACCATTACCGAGACCAAGGCTAAGCTTGATAAATACTATGGGGACTCTGCACCATCGATTTCAATGGTAAAAAAGTGGTTTACTGAATTTCGTTGTGGCCTTACAAGCACTGAAGATGCCGAACGTCCTGGACGCCCAGTTGAGGTCTCTACACCCGAAACAATCGAAAAAATTCACGATATGGTGCTGGCCGACCGAAGATTGAAAGTGCAAGAGATTGTGGAAGCCATAGGCATCTCGCATGGCTGAGTGGTTTCAATTTTGAATGATCACTTGGGCATGAGAAAGCTTTCCGCAAGATGGGTGCCGCGTTTGCTCACAGTCGACCACAAACGCAATCGTGTAACAACTTCACAGGAAGGTTTGGCGTTGTTTAATCACAATATGGAGGAGTTTTTTAACCGTGGACGAAACATGGATCCATCACAATACACCAGAGACCAAACAACAGTCAAAACAGTGTGTTTCTAAGGGTGAATCGGCGCCAAAGAAGGCCAAGGTGGGTTTGTCAGCCAATAAAGTTATGGCGACTGTTTTTTGGGATGCACGTGGGATAATCCACATTGACTATCTTCAAAAGGGAAGAACAATTAATGGGGAATAT
Source organism: Phengaris arion (assembly GCA_963565745.1). Taxonomy (NCBI): domain Eukaryota; kingdom Metazoa; phylum Arthropoda; class Insecta; order Lepidoptera; family Lycaenidae; genus Phengaris; species Phengaris arion. Next base: position 27,798,175 of record OY751433.1, read on the forward strand.
TATGCCAACTTATTGGACCGCTTCAATGAGGATTTGAAAAAAAACCGACCTCATTTGGCCAAGAAAAAAGTTCTTTTTCACCAAGACAATGCAAGGGTGCACACATGTGCAGTTGCCATGGCAAAAATCCATGAATTGGGCTATGAATTGCTCCCACATCCACCCTATTCTCAAGATTTGGCTCCGAGTGACTACTTCTTGTTCCCAAACCTGAAAAAATGGCTCGGTGGAAAAAGATTTGACTCCAATGATGAAGTCATCTCGCAAACAAAGGCCTATTTTGAGGACCTCGACAAATCATATTTTTTGGAAGGGATAAAAAAATTGGAGAAGCGTTGGACAAAGTGTATAGAGCTCAAGGTGGACTACGTTGAAAAATAAAATGATTTATTTATCAAAAAATCTGTGTTTTATTCCAAAAGTCACGGACTTATTGACCCGCCCTCGTACCATTACTAAAACCCAAATCTACAAAATTTCCTGCCTGGTTCTGTAGTTCTCTTATAAAATGCTCTATGAAAAAAATAAAATAAGAAATAGATTTCGTAAATACAACAATCCGCGTGACGGTCTTGAATATGAAATACTGCGCGAGCGTGCCCACAAGTTAAGTGAACAGTGTCTTCTAAGATATAAAAATAAAATAGAATGCAACATTTCTACCAACCCGAAAAGCTTTTGGGGATTCATTAAAGATAGACGGAAGGGTAACACCACTATACCGAGTCATGAATAATGCCGACATGATAGCAACAAATGATACAGAAATTGCCCAAATGTTTGCTGATAAATTTTAGAGTTTTAGACAATGATACAGATTTAACTTTTGATGGTGCATCGTCATTAAACAACATTTATATTACCGAGAATCAGGTTTCACGCGCAATTAAGAAACTTGACATACGAAAAGGTGCTGGCGCAGATGGAATTCCCCCTGTCTTTGTAAAGCGTTGTAGTTCTGCCCTATCACTTCCTCTAACAATTATTTTTAACAGATCATTGCGGGACGGAATATTCCCGGAGATTTGGAAAAAAACCAAAATAATTCCCATTTTTAAAAAAGGCCATAGCAATGATGTTAGTAATTATAGGCCTATTGCAATCATTTCGTGTATCCCTAAATTATTTGAGTCTCTAATTTGCCCTCTAATCACACATCAGTTAGGAAAAAATCTTTCTATCCACCAACATGGGTTTAGAAAAGGCTACTCTGTGGAAACTAACTTGGTGACCTTTAAAACTTACTTGTGTAATGAAATAGATAGTGGTCGGGAAGTGGACACAATTTATATGGATTTTTTTAGCGCCTTCGACAAGGTTTGTCATGCCCGGTCGTTAAGAAAGTTAAAAAGATATGGCATTGGAGGATCTCTTTTAGAATGGTTTCGTTCATACCTAGCAAAAAGACTTTTATATGTTGTTGTTAATGATTTACGTCAGACGATTACACAGCAATTTCTGGTGTACCACAGGGCTCCCATCTTGGTCCAATTCTTTTTTTGGCTTTTATAAATGATCTCTCAGATGTCATACATAATAGTGAGTTCGGTCTATTTGCTGATGATCTTAAAATATACAGAAGGGTGACCTGCGCATTGGATGCTGATCTTATTCAGGAAGATTTAAATAGTATATGTAACTGGTGCTGTGCTAATGGTATGGTTCTAAATGCGAAAAAGTCATTTCATCTCAAATTTACACGAAAACGTGAACAAAATAATACGACCGCAACTTATGTTATAAACTCTGCCATGCTGGAACAGGTTACAGAGATTCGAGACCTGGGCGTGGTATTTGACTCCAAGCTCAATTTCAAGTCACACATAGATGTGTGTCAAAAAAGCGTATAGAATGTTAGGATTTCTTAAAAGAAACACTACAGGATTTTCAAGTATTAAGCCTAAAATTATTCTATATAACTCATTGGTTCGTAGCCATTTGGAGTTTTCATCAGTAGTTTGGGGCTCCAGATATATTTCCCACTCCATGCGCATAGAAAGTGTCCAACGAGCATTCACGAGACATCTCGCGTTCCACTCTCCTGGTATTTCTCATCGTGCTACTTATGATTTACGCTTAAAGCACTTTAAAATGATGACACTCCACAGTCGCCGAATGATGATTAATATAATTTTCCTAAAAAAGATATTATCCGGAATTTTTGACTGCGACAACCTGCTTCGTTATATAAAATTAAATGTCCACTTTCACACACACACTAATCACTATCCTCGTTATCCAATTACCAAAATATTCTACACTCCTAAAAGTAAAACAAACATCCTAAAATACTCTCCCTTATCTAATATCTGTGCTGATTACAACCTAGCTTGCACATCTGTAAAGGACCTAGATATTTTTAATGATTCCTGTAAGAGTATAAAAAGCAAATTAACTAAATACAATATTCAAACTACTGTTTTCGGAAATTAAAACTACATTGTAATTATTATTAGACATTCAATTCATATGGGGTTTAATTGATTATATATAAGGAATGATATCTACTGTTCTCAATTAATGCTGTACACGCCTATAATTGGCTTACACATAAGTGCGTTTTAGTTTAAGTATATTTTTAATGTATTTCTGTGTTTTGCTGTTGGCGAGTCTAATAAAGAAATAAATAAATAAATAAATATCCTAAAGTGTCACGTTTCCGAGATATTTAGAAGTAAAGATTGCCATATGAGTCCAAAGGCGATCATTGAAAATCGAGTAATTACGCGTGTATGTGCATTCCATTGTCTTCAAATTTTAGTTCCCAGGTATACAAGGTGTCCCAAAATATTTTATTTTCTTTTAAAGAGAAATAATATAGCTTATACATCAGAATAACATGTTTTATTTGGACCCGGTAGGCGGCACTGCGGTAGTAGCGGTACGAAGTACGCCGGGACAGATAGTCTCAAAATAAACCTGATTCATACATTCGGTCGTGGAGGTTTGAGCTTTTGTATAGAACAGCTGATTTATTTTTCTCAGTTTCGGCAGTTTAGGCGTAACACACAGACAGACAGAGTTACTTTCGCGTTTATAATATTAGTAGGGATTAAGGCCTGTTTCAACGCTTGCTGACAAGTGTCTGATTACTTAGAAGCAACTTAATTGACATATAACATTTAAAATCGCGTAAATATTTGTAATTTTTATTTGTTTGATAACAATCAGACACTCTATCAGCAAGTGGTGAAACAGGCTCGAAAATTAAAACACATAATTTCGATTAGTAATAATAAGTATAATAATATCAGATATGTGTGAAACTACAGACAGTTTTTTGAAAACATTATTTACATACAGAGTTTACTATTTTAATGGAAAATATTATATAATATTTATCATAATTATTCTTCATAGTCTTCATCTCGTGTGAAAAAAATCATATCCAAAAATGCAGCAGGGGGTCGAATCGGGATTTCTTGGTGCCGGGCCCAGGCCATGTACCAAATAATGCACATGACATGGGCGCAGCACCCAAGGGTTCGCATTCCCACAAGACAATTGCAATAGTGGCCTATTATTTTGTTTGTGCCTTCTAGGCTGTTATCAATCAAGATATATAGAAAATACAAGCGAGCCGATTGGTGTCGCGAATGTATTTTAGCCCTTGCAAGCCAAGGACTCACCGCCACTATATCGAATTGGCTTAAATCATAATCCACTTTAAAGTTTTCGTACACTTCTATGGAAAAAGTTCCGTTTTCTCTCCGTAATAACTCCTAGCTTGTTCCACTTGGTAGGGTCCGAGAGATATTATAAGTTATGTAAGTTATGTAAGGATAGGGAAATCTTCGAAGCCTTCGCTAGCATTTATAGCTTGGAAAGCTGCTCTGCGGTAATTAAAATTGTTTTCTATCACTAACGCGGACAAACGGTTTGGTGCGTCATGTTTCAGATATATTTCATTTATAATATCAACCGCGAGGCGGTGGTCTTGCAACCTTTGGCCAAATGCATACGCAATTCGTATCTCTTCAATTAAATGTTGTGCAATGCATACGCAATTCGTATCTCTTCAATTAAAAATATTTACACATGTGGATCGCAGTTGCCTGAATTGGTTCTTTAAACGGCCATTTATTGTTTCCAACACCCAACGGCACAACGTCACTTTGCGGGACTCGTTAGCCTGTTGAGTAGTGAGCTGACGTTGGTCATCATCTTTCGTCTGTGGAAGATATGATTCATAACCAATCTCACTCATCTTTTCGACCACGTCACGAAATCCTCGATTTAGAATAAAAATATCTGTACAGGAATAATTGGTTGTGAATTAATATCTTGTTCGTGAGGTATATTTTGTTCCGGGAAAATATTTTGGACATCTTCTCTGGGAGTAAGTCTTAATGGGTCACTTTGCAATTCTGAGGATTGACTGGACGAAGGCTCAATAACTTCATTTATAGCTGCTCGTTGCGATTCTAAAGCTTCTTCTTCTTCCTCTTGTTCTCGTCTTTGCCTCATCGCGAAATAATCACCGCGTTGCAAACACGGTTTGCATATTCTGTCTTGAGCAGTTATCTGAAATAAATAAAAATAAAATAAAAACATTTAAAGTGGGGAATCATATTTTTATGAAATACACATAAGACAATAATTGTTACGGCGACTAGTCGACCCATTTCTACTTTATGCACAATGCTTTAATAATTAAGTATATTTCGTAAAACAATAATTTAAAAAAATCAAAATATTAATTATTGTTTTTTTTTTAATATTATTGATAGGTACTTATAGCACAAATAAGATGCAGTGAAATATTTTAAGTTTATTGTACTGACCTGATATTGATCCTCAAATAGATGTCGAGCATACACAACTATGTTTGGATGAATCGCCATGTAGTCTTCATTAAGCAGATAAGACTGTATGGGTCGCTTAGATTTTCGCCGTGGCCCACGGACAGTACTGCCACAAAAAAAGCACTGTCTTGCACCAATATGATCTGACATGATTGGTCAAATAACCAAGTCGACAGTTTTGCAAATTAAGTGACGAACCGAAAAACAAAATAACAAACAAAACAATGATAATTATTTTTAACAAGTAAAAGTATAGAAAGCTAGAAACTAAGACGCCTGCGCACATTGGGGTTCAAAGTGGCAAACTGAGCTTACCGTTGCCACTTACCGGCGGCATGCGGCAGCGGCGGTGTTTGATCCGTCCCCCCTCTGCACCTTCACCGGGAATCATCGTCCTTATCTCACTCCCACTCGTTAAACTTGTTTATGCCGACAAAACAAGAAATACAATGCGCCATTTCGAACAAACAGTTTTTTTCGTGTGGGATTTACCAAGACTGCGGGAGTGGGACAGAATTTAACCTGCTCGTCTATCACCTCATGTACATGATTGATAATTAAATATATTGGTATGCGTTGCGATTTATTTAGTACCTACCTATGTACAAAAGGAGGTATTGGCAAACATCTGCAAACTACATACTATGGATATTTAAATAAAATGCGTATACACATATACACATGCGTATTTACTTATTTTGTTTATAACAATCAATATTTTTATATGTAGTTGCAAACAAATTAATAGCTAAATAAACTTGGGCGCTGCTAATACTTGAAGACAATGGAGTGCTCACACACGCGTAATAACTCGATTTTCAATGATCGCCTTTGGACACAAATGGCGATCTTTACTTCCAAATATCTCGGAAACGTGACACTTTATGATACCATGTTATATAACATTTTTTGTTTGTATAAGTGTCCTCTATCCAAATATACCACTTTTATCGTGCTCGGAAATTTTGAAAAAAAATCAAGATGGCGGCGGCTAGATATGCCAGGCTCCATACAAAAATGTTCGAACCCCTTTATTACATAAATGTACGTAGTTTAGTCACAATAAGCTCTAATATAAGAAAAAAGTCTCTTCCCTGGTCTGTCCCCCAACCGACTTTATTTGAAAACCAGTAATTATGAATGTATTAAAATTGAATAATTACTTTAGCATCGATAATTTTATACAGAAAGATAACTTAGTAACAGTATCTTACAAGTAAAATTGCTTATATTCCAATTTTTTATAAAAAATATCAACGTCGAAATTTGTTCTCCTTGTTTCGCGTCTTGTCCCTGGCCTTTTGTTTTTGTTTATAAATCAGTACTGTTTTGCTAATCTGTGGAAGTTGGGACCTTGAGTACATAGGATGTAACGTCCTTATTATTTTGACTACCTTTTAATTATAAAATTTTGGAATTTACTAAGGACACATTCGAGCCTGAATCATAGTTACATTTTATTTTTAAGGAGTAATTCAATTCAACTTCAATTTTTATTAATGGCGGGATATCAAGTTTTTTGGATCAATTTCATTTAATTCAACTTCTCAACTCTGAATTGTTAACGTTTCTTATGGGATATCTGTTTTCTTCTACTCCTCGTGAGCTTTTTGTATTTTTATTTTGTTTCTCTGATTCTTTGTCAGCATTCCTTCTAAAGTTATTTTCAAAATTCTTTCTGGTAACTAAATATTCTAGACCTCTTATTTGGTTAAATAAATCTTCTGTTGTTCTTAAAATATTTCTGTCAATATTTTTTATCAATGTTTTTATTCACTTCCAATAAAAGTCTCTCCTTTTTCAAGGCATAGTCTAATAAATAACCTTGTCTGTATTGAAATAAAATTGCATACCTGACTGGTGACCAACCATTGTCAGCATAAGTTTCACAGAAACATTCCTTCCATATTTTCCATTCCGAATTAATTGTATATTTAACCATCATGGAGGTATACCAGTCTAGATCTTCTAAAAATGCTCTTATAATATCAATGTTTTTTTTTATATTATCGTATATTGCATCTTAAGAATAGCATCGTGTAATTTAGCCGGCTGAAATTCTTGCGGAATCAAGTATATTCTTTTATCAGTATCAGTAATCGAAGTTAAGCAGATAATATTAGATTTTGGATCATCACTTGTCTTTACCACAAATTCAAATCTCAGTTTTTCCATTGTTCATAAGTTATCGCGAAAATGTAGTTTTATAATAAGATTGTTTAACAATATGAAAATAAAAGATAATGTGTTGCTTTACAACTAAAGAAACAACATTTAATGTTAATATTTCACAAATTAAATAACATTTTCAAACAAATTATTCATACGAAATTTCATTGTCAAGTCCAAAAAGTTTATCAAAAAGGTTACATATAATTAAATATTCACTATGAATAGTGCATACATTGTTACGCTTGGTTGTGAATTGCGTACCAAAACTCTTTAACGGCTATTTTAGGTATCAATCGAAAATTTATCTCCCCTGGCTCTTTTGATGGCAGGAAAGATACCTAATGTCCAGGGGAAATACATTTATACGTGTTTTCATTAATACTTCTATCGATTCCTCTGAACCTTTACTTGGCTATATGTCTAACTTAGCTTTAGAATGTAATATGACTATTTTACAGAAAAAATGGCATCTAGAAAAAAAATGACGCGCGAACGGCTCGAAAACAAAAGCAATCCTTTTGCAGAACGATTACGATACCAAAAAATAAATTATTAAAAAAATTACCCGGATAACTACGCTCAACAAAGAGTTAACTGTTAAGGAATGGGATAAATATAAAAAGAAGGAAGAAAAAGGAACTATTAAGACAGTGAAGCAAATTACTCCCAGAGAGCAACAAAAGGCTAGAAAAGTATGGAGAGAAAATGCAAAAATTAATAGACGTCGTTTAGCACTCCAATATATGTCTAAGACATGCTCCTGTAACATGGTGGTGATGTTCGAATAATAAAAACCCACAGTCCCCTCAAAATATAAACAGGCGAGCACATGCATCACAGCAAAAGTCAATTCGAGCAAGAAAAGCTAATATAAGAAAACAAGCGTCTGAAATAGCTCAACTTAGGTCTGCAAACAGAATATCGTTATGTTGCAATGTGCACAGTTGTTGAAGAAAATTATGAAGTTAAAGTTGTGTTTTGTAAAATTTGTGATGAAACTGGAAAAACCTTCAGAATTAATGATGACGATATTTCCCTAGCTTAAAATTAAGAGGGCAGCGTATTTTTTATGCTTTAAAATTTAAATGGAACGTTGAACGCGGGTTTTAGAAAAAAAGAAGCATTTTTTAGTTACCTTTATAAATTAAAAATTATATTTTACTAGTCTATGTACAAAAAAGATATATTTTTGTTTTGATGGAAAGGAAAAGTACGAACCTTTTCATGTTTTTTACATAGCGCTTAAGAAACATGTGATTTTATAAACAAAGACTGCTAAGAAATGAAAAGCCTGATAATAAATAATTAATAATTAAAATAGAAATGAATAAATAAAGTTGATTCTTAAAAATAACCCTGTTTTTATATGTTTTTAACTCTTCTCTGTTCATAAAGTATCTGCCCCTGTGCATCTTGTCTCTCCCCTGGTCACTTATAAAACGAGATAAAACCAATAAATTGACTGGCCACTTTGTAAAAATTTAAAACTTAAAAGTTTCCAGAAAAAAAGTGTAGTTAAATAAAAGTATTTTTAAAAAATGCCGTGCCGTCACTTCATACAACATATTACCTTTTAACTTAGAAGCACCCATTTGTTGTTATAGCAGCAACAGAAATAAATCTGAGAAATTTTCGACTGTCTAGCATCATGATTCACCATTCACGTGATACTGCATGGTGACAGACAGAAGGGACAGCAAAGTATCAGTAACAGGGTCTTGTTATTATCATTTTGGGTACGGAACCTTAAAAAAAGCAATTTTAATCAAAAATACTAACCTCATGACTCCTAAACCTGGAGTCATCCAACTTCTTCACAGCGTACTTCATGTCCTCGTGTCGCAGAAACTCCACAACTCCGGTGCCGTCTTTGAAAGTGTCCGCGAAGCACACATCGCCGGCCTCACGCATGTGGTCTTTCAGGTCCTGTAGAGAGAATGTAATTTGAGCTAGCTTACCATAATGTTCACTATGTTTATTAGGTTAGAAAAGTGCAGTACAAATCTGCATACATGATAACTGTATAGTGACAATATACAAGTCTCTGTAGCATTGCAATTAGTGTAAGTTGTAACCACATGTAAGTGTTTATTAGAGTGGTCCAAAAAAAAAAGTATTTTGCGTATCATCTTAAAAGCTCATCTAAGGTATAAAAAAAATCCCTCCAAAATGCAGCTTGATATCTCAATTCTCCACGAAACTCAATGGAATTTTTATTTTCCTGTTAAATAACATGTAAAAAATATTTTTTTGTATCCAGTAAAACTACGAAAAAAAAGTTCACAAAACAATGTGTGTCCGGAAAATTAGTATTATTATTAACAAGCAAAATTAAGTATTCTTTATATATAGTATCTACAGTCATATAGTACATTTCTCACTCACCTGCCAGGAACCTGAAGGTGGTAGCCCAGTAACCAGTACACGGTACTCGGAACGCCTTGCTGGTGGTCCGCGCGCCGCAGCCCGAGGCCCGAAGCGGTCGGAGGGTGCACGCCCGCCCCGCGCACCGCCCCCGCCGCCCCCGCGAGGGAATTCCACTCGCAGACGGTATCCATCATAGTCGTAACCGTCACGAGCACGCACTGCATCGTCAGCATCTCTGCAAGTAGTTTCAAGTGGTAAATTAAATATCCATATGCTCATATTCAGAAGGTAACATGCTAGCAGATCACAGACCATATCTGTAGCTGGCCAACAATACTGAAGAATATTACTGGATAATAGACATACAGTAGGCCTGCAGAAATCCAAAAATAAAATTTGTCTTTGCCAAACCTTCACCAATGCCTGATTAGACTATTTGTAACTTATAACTTGTTGGATTACACAGTAGTCCGTGCCTAAAAATGTGAAGTTTGTGACAGTAATGTATGGAGGAACTAATCTTAAATAGAGTATTTTTCCAAAAAAAAAAACTTTAAACATCCAGAAATAATTAGATATTGATCTTGATAAAAGTAAAAAAAAAAAAAAAGATTTTGTATAGTAAATTTGTAATTAGGAGCATTTCAAAGTTACAAAAGAGTTGGGATATTAGGTTGCTTACATCAGTATATTGTGTACTACATTGGTAACACATATCCAACAAACGGTGATGGGACGCCCCAGAGGATAAGTTAAACGTTAATCAAACACATCAAGCAACATGCACATGTTGGGAATATCAGAAATTTTGTGCATGTGACCATACATTTCGTTGTATTGTTACATGCCAGTATTACTTTTGTATGGAATGTTTTTATAAGACTCATAAAAGTGCTTCAAACAATCCTCAATTTCTTAAAAAATATTGACTTTTAGTATACCATTTTGTAACTCGCCTATTTTTTAGCACACTATTCATTTATGTAATAAAAAAATTACAGGCAAATACCCTATAATATAGAAGTACAGATAATGGAAAGTTTTGTTGGATTACCAGTGGTTGACTGTAATGATAAACATTAGAAAACCTAACAAAGTAAGGCAAATAATATCATTTTGTTTAATTTATTTAGGCACAAGTATTGTGAGGTTTTTATCAGCATAATTTATCACAAATCAACATATTATGTGGTTGTTATCAGTTACACACATTATTTGTACTACATTAACTGTTATTTGTAGTACAGCAATGATAATTTTGCATAATTTATGTGAACTAATTATTATTTTTTTATCCATGGACACATCTTGATGTAATTTTATTTTGTAATTTTTTTTATGTACAGTGTTGAGAGTTATTTTACCTCTGACAGAACCTAACCACATACAGATCACTACCATAGAAACTACAAGGTAAAATAACTGAACAGACTGTAGGTACATTTCTTTCGGATGTGTAAAGAGGCTTTTTGTTGTTTATTGTACAAGCTGGTAGTGTGAGCTACAAACTATAGAATTCAACTGATTATTTATATCTTGATATGACTGACTGGACATTTTTGGGAACTCATTCTAAAAAATTTAACAACTCTGTCTTCACTTTTTTATTTGATTTGAAAGAGTGATATAAAAATATTTGTATCTTAGCCTCGGCAGATTGTTTGCCAGCTCATAATTCATAATTGCAGTCACATGCGGATATTTCATGCACTATATCTGCCACAGACTGTAGTCTTATAATTATTATATATCACAGATATTCCAGTTATTTTATCAAATTGAGTGATTATAACAATTTTCCATCAGAATGATAGCGAATTGGCATGAAGAAACACAAAACAAAGTTTCATGTTGGATCGAACTATGTACTAATAATGTAAAACTAATGTACATGTATAGCGGGCATTCAGAACACAATTTGGGCCGCACCAAATATAACTCGAACGATCTGCTTCACCTAAATACCTTTCTTTAAAAAAGTTTATCAGTATAACAGAGTAATATCAAGAAATAACATCGTTCAGTATTGAGGAGCGAAGGCGGGAACTTAAGTTTGCGTGTAGGTCACGCATGATATAAATTGTAATCGAGAAAAGAACTTACCGTGGATCTTCAAACTCGACAAAAGCAAATGGTGGTCCTTTCCTATTTTTCAGATCAACAAATGTTACTTTGCCAAATTTGTAGAATAGGTCTTGAATATCCTTTGTTCTTATATCTGGTGGTAGGTTACCAACGTAAATCCTACATTCGTTTCTGTTGCCGCCGCTGCCTCCAGACATTTTTGTATATTATTATATTATTGAAAGTTACTATTTATTTTATACTTTGTTTTATCTAAATTTTATTTCCACTTCACAATTACTCACGTCACAGAAAATATAGATTCGATCGGCGTTCGGCGTTTCACGAAAAAAAAGTAAAAATGGCGACCATATTTTATGAAGATGGTCAATGACGTCCATAAATTCTATGCTCTATGGTATAATCCTTGGTTAATTCTACCTATGTGTTGCCAGTTTACTATTCAGTTCTGAGGGTCAATAGGGATGTTGCCTAATGTGGAATACACATTTTTATAAATTAAATTTTAAAATTGTTGAATAAAGATACATATATTAAAAGAAACAGGTATTTAGATTGACGCGATAACAAAATATAAGTAAATAAAAAATATTGCCCATCACTTTCTGGCAAAATGATTTGTTACGTCACAAGTTGTAATCACCGTACATTTTGTAATGACAAATGTATGGTGGGTGCAACTCACAGCCCTATATATCGCTCTTTTTCAAAATGTAAATTTAAATTATTTGTATCATCGTTATTTTTTAAGATAGACAAAAAAGGGTTCTAGATTGCTTAATTTACACGGGTAGTTTTCCAATTACAGAGCATAGTGCGACTTAGTGGCGCACAATGCCGAATTATGCTGAAGCTTAATTGGAACGTGACTTAGTTTTCAAATGCACCAGTAGAGTGCGCTAAGTTCCGTGTTGACAAGAAATGTGGAATACGTAGATGTATTATTAGTTATCAATGGTGGAATATAAAAAAAATAGTCAATGTTTGTACCTTCATCCATACTTATATTTATTCTTTAAACACAGTCTGAATTAACTTTTATTCTTTCCAAAAAAAACTACGACGAAATTAAGAAAGACGAAATAAAGTGCGAAAAAAACTATGGGTAAATGCTTTGTGTATCGAAAACTTTAATTCCAGTAATTCAGCGCGACTGTGTGCAATGCATTTCAAAGAAAGTGATTTTTTTGGGAAAAGTAATTACACGGGTGAACGAATTGAGTTTCCATAATCTCATACTGTATATCAAAAGTATTATGTTATATTCTCAGGAGTTAACTTGCAAAATACACATTTGTAATTAAGTATGTCTTTTCCATAACCTTATAAGTATTTTTGTAAAAATGATAGCTGTTTCTGTCCCAATTTATAATAAAACCTTACCTCTTCTATATGTCAATCAAGTCAATCCACAATCAAGTCCCGATATGCTAAGGCTGGGACTATATTATGCTCTGGAATCCGGAAGACCGTAGAAAATTCTGAGCATTGAAAATAGAACTCTGCACTAATACAATAAAGATGACAATCGAACACATGAGTGTCGAGTCAAGTGTCAATGTCATAAATGACAGCTCGACACTCGAAACTTCCATTTTCAACTCTATTGTATTATCGCAGACTTCTATTTTCAATGCTCAGATTTTTCTACGGCTTTCCGGATTCCGGAACATATAGTCCCAGCCTAAACCTGCTAAACTGGTATTCTCGTAAACGTTAAAACAGCGTCAGATGTGATATGATTGGTACAAACTTTACAAAATCAGTTTATGATATTAAGTCGCTTCACTAGTTACCTATAATACAATCAAAGGAAAATGAAAGTCTACTTTAAATACAAGAATTTAGGTTCAGTTTTTTACAAAAACAGGGGTCGAGGCTTATATTCGCAGTCAAAATAATATAAATTCCAAATAGTGAGTCCATAATTGCATTGGTAACGTCCTCACTTAGCATGTTTAATTTATAAATCCAGTTACTTGCCAACTACATATCGTCGCCTTAGTGCTTGTTTGTTCTATCTACCTAGCATTACCATTTCCAATACCATTTTTTAAATTTACAGTAGATGATTTTTTTAGATTTAAAAGTTTTTCTAATAAAGAAGTATTCTATGCAAATATATTTATAAGTTTCGTTTATTATGGTAATTAAATTATTATTATTTTAGAGGTATTTCTATGGAGATAGAATAAATATGCACAAAATAAATTATGAATGTGGACTTAGAACTTATTACCAATTGAGATAGGACAAAGTGACTGTACCATTTTTGAGTGCTTATTTGGTCTATGAACTATGAATAGGGTATTCATAGTAATTTATACATCTAGCATATACAGAATGGTCATAATCATGACAATTTGTTTCGAATAGCATCAATTGCCTGCGGCTTCACTTGCGTGAAATTAAGTTTTAAACTTTCATCCCCTAATTAAGGATTTGGCCTGTGCGTTGAAACATCAGTCAATCAGCTTTGGCTTTTATATTATTATATAGAATTGCTTTAATTTGGAAGGAGTAGATAATAGTAATTTTAAATATTCCATTGGACCATGGTCCGGCGAAGTAGGTTTAATACTGTACTGGCTGTCACGTCTGCTGCACGGCTGACGTGTCATATATTCAATATTTGTACAATACTGTGCTTGCAAATATCTTGCTTTTGATACCAAACACGTGATGATTATCTCGGTTTCATATTTTTAGATGTTAGAACCTGAGGTTCAATTTTTGAAACACAAATTTTGAAAAAATATCAATATATATTTATGTTACCCGCGGCATTACGAAGCTATTAACGTCATATTTATTAAAATCGGACCAGTAGTTTAGACGCTATGATGGAACAAACATACATACATACATATACTGTCAAAAAAATCATTCCCGTTCCTTTTGGCTTCGCCGTAGTCGGGTCATATCACAATTTTTAGTTTAAATAATAATTACGAAAAATCTGAAACATAATAAATTAGAATTTCGCTGACAGTTCTAACTGTATAAAGCTCACAAGTCTTATCAATTTTGTTATGAAAAACCGTAATTATACTTCTTATTAATTATAAATACGCTCTCGAGCTTAGCTCGGAGGATGTTCATCATCAAAAATAAAACATCTGTAGCAAATTCATTGCTAAATTGAATAAAAACTTATAATTACATACCGCTCAGTTTGTGGCTGCATCTGCACATTGTTACTTTTATAATATTGTGTTTTAGACATATTTTTTCTAAAATTAAAACAATTTTAAGCCGCAAGAACACTTTAATTAATATAATTTACAGCAAATTTCTAGAGCAACGTAGTGATTTCTGTTTGGCGCTTCAGTTCAGCGTGAACGGATCCAAAATCGTATCGTCTGTGTGCAATTTCGAGATCGCATCTGTCGGCCGGATGGACTGAAGCGGTTCGTTCCAGTGTTGCTAGCTCTGTTTTTGCGAAACTACTAAACTCGCATCAATTTCTACATAAACTACTAAAAGAATCTGAAAACTATCAAAAAAGCTACTCTACTTAGGAATCCTTACCGCCCCCAAAAACCACTGCATTTTAGGTTTTGTTATATTTTTTTTTTATATTTATTGAATAATATAATAAATTAATTTATAGTTAAATTAAAATATATTATGAAATATTACGTACATATAATAATTAACGGGTAGGTAGTTTTAAGCAAATTACGGACAAATACTACGATGTATTATTATGATAAAGTGTCAATTTTTTTTTGTGCCTAACCTAGGCCATTTTGCATTTGATTACTATCTGGCTCTTTCCTACTAAAACACTACTAACAACTAAATGGACTGAACGGATGGACTTGACGGACCACCAATCGCTTCAGTTCTCGCCAGAGCCCCGGCCGTGCGGGCGTGTATCGTGTAAAAGCGTAGTGAGTTTACAATAATTAATAAACGCGCCCGTAGCTCGCGGCAAACCAGAACGAACTGATGCGATTTTTCCGCGTGTGCTCGATTCCGTTCAGGCCGAAATGACGTCAGTTGGGTCGGATGCGATTTTTTTCCGTGCATGTGCTCGAATCCGTTCAGGCCGAACTGACGTCAGTTCTAACTGAAAAGATCGGCCTCTCGTCTGTGGGAGCCTTTAAGGCGCGCCATGCCACTCGCGCCGCGCCGAGCCGTCGTCGCGACTGACTGACAAAGACCTTGTGCTGCACCCATAATATTCTTTACTATTTATTTCTAATACAGGCACCTACGTAGTTTTTTCATAATTACATATATTATTTACGCTATGTTGATTTAAATGAGACTTGAAGAACAATATTTTCTTTTAATGAACCTTTTTTGTTGAGGTTTAATTTTTTTCTATTTTGAATTTGGAACGCCATCTGCCGGGTCAGTAGTTTCATTGAAAGAAGCCTGTGAAAGAATCCTCTGGAAAGCAGTCATTGAGATCTCCGGTATCTAAATCTTATTGTGGGAAATTTTTCATTTTCAAAGTTAAAGTGAGTATATAATTAAATTAATTAATTAGGAGGAAACCTAGAAGCAAATGTATTTAAATATTTTCATTGCGTATCCTTAATTTGATAAATTTTCGATATCGCACTTATATTTTAAAGAAAAACATTCGTAATATTTTTCGTAAAAGCTGGTAAAAGCGTTAAAATGAAGTGGTTTATTGATTTAACACATCGTTACTATGGGATTATTTACGCTAGTGCAGCTACGTATTTGTATTTTCGAATCTATATTTTATGTAAAATCTCGTCCTGTGATTATTGTTTTAATGACTGGGATAACCGCTAGTGCTACGGTAAAAATATCAACGACAAACGTGCTAAAACCTGACGAAAGGTACTTTTGTTTGCGGTAGAAAATATTTCCAGCCTCCAGACCTTTTCAATGAGGGTGGTGCTTTCCCGCCTGACCTTTCGTTATTTATAGACTCTGCTATTGATACAAATCAATGGCGTGGTTTACGCATGTGGAAGAACAGACTACAAGTCAGAGTTCAGCAGATAACGTGCGCTTATCCAATAGCTTTATCTGTTTATTAGATCCACATACAACGGTCAGACTTGAGTGCTGAGTTGTCACAATTTCTAAGTTGATCTTGTCGGTTTCAGCAACCAAAGCAACACAATGTGCGACCGCAAAGCAGTGATCAAGAATGCTGACATGAGCGAGGAGATGCAGCAGGACGCTGTGGACTGTGCAACGCAGGCACTTGAGAAGTTTAATATTGAAAAGGTAGGATCTGAACTATGACAGGATTTGAGTATTAATCCGGGAGAGGCATCAATCCAGCAATCACAAAAGGAAATCTATCTTTTCTACCTGTGTATAGCATAAAAAATCTGATTAGCATTGCTCACAAGTCACATGTGGATTGTGGACGTTAGCTCCAGCATTTGAAAATCTGATTCCCATTGCATGCTAAGCTTACTAATAAGACATAAATTAATTATGAAATAAGTAGGCTATTTGAATTTGTACAACGCATCATACAACGCATAGTTGCGTTGTGTGATGCAATTGTGAGAACTGGAGAATTTATTGTAACATGTAAGTTATGTGGCAAAGGATTTATTCTCACACCATATTACGAGCTTTTGCAACAAATGTCATATTGAGTATGTAACCATTAATCATCTCTTCTGTTATGTTATATATAGTAATGTTATATGTTAAAACTGCAAAGGGTATTCTCATAGATGTCGAACCACAGTCCACAAACCAAGACAGATAATTCAATAAAGTAAAATGAAGTGTAAGTTAACGAGAATAGGGGTGCAGGGTTACTGTAAACCTGCCGAAACATCAATAAACTTAAATCAAAATAAACCATGACAAAATCTGTAAACATAGTTTTATTTTCAATAAGTGTTATTCGTGTAAACATAAGGAATCAACATGATGGTTTGCCTTCCAGGACATAGCGGCATTCATCAAGAAAGAGTTTGACAAGAAGTACAACCCGACATGGCACTGCATCGTGGGCCGCAACTTCGGCTCGTACGTGACGCACGAGACGCGCCACTTCATCTACTTCTACTTGGGGCAGGTGGCGATATTGCTGTTCAAGAGCGGCTAAGCCTAGCCCCGCCCGCTTTCGCCGCCCGCCCGCACGCCTCTCACACACATTCCGGGGGGCGGGCGGCGCTGTGAGCCGACCGGACTGGACCCCGCCCCGCTTGCCATCTGTAGGTCAAGCACCAGCAATCGACAACAAAGTATTTGTAATGTTATCAAATCAAATTGTATAGATGTCATCATTTTCATACAATTTCTGTGATAGTTTATCACATTGCGAATATTTTGTTACTTGTTGTTTGGGCTTGGGCTACCGCGGCGGACCCGGCGCACCCACCGTCGACGTACGCTTGTATATACCACTCGCTGTATTTTTTTTATATTTATCTTTATTTATTAGTTTGTAACTTTATATCTTGACTGAGTTGCCGGTGCGCGGTACGTCAGCTAGTACACGAGGCGGCTCCGGCGCCGGTCGGCGGGCGGCCGGCCCGCTCCCGACGCACTGTATGTTACGTGTTAGCTACTTTTAAGACCGTTTACGTGGGTAAAAATATTCACTTCTAGTGTATTTATATTAAATAAAATTTTAGTTAATTCCTAGACTTATGTAAACCTAGCATAGTGGAGTCATATGTTAGTACTTATCTAAATTTATTGTTTATTTCTTTGTTGATATGTTTCACTGGAGATATTTTTCAATACTTCTAAAAATTATTAAACTTTCTTACAAATCTGCTTTGTGGTTTTCCTTTTATTGAAATTAGCATACAACCATGAGATCGATTCAAATTTCCTGGCAGGATCCAAACACGCGGTTCTGGCGTAGCGAGCAGCGTCAATCATCTTTTTTGCTAGAGTTGATTAATTGCTGTCATTGAAAGTAGCTGAGCTACCGGGGCCATGCCTACAAAATGTGTGCAGTTAATATGGAGAGTACTATCAGGGAAGCGTAATTCATAAGCAGTTAATTAATGATTGTTGTCATAATTTGTTCGTATTAAGTTATTAATATGATATCAAAATATTGACATATCATTAGCAAATGTATTATAACAATGAATATGATACACTGGCGGACACATAAACTGCATCATAGTGCAAGATAACTTTCAATGAAATATAATTAATGAGTGCAAACTATTTTGATTTATTTTAATGAATTATTTTTACAGCTACTGGTTCTTATTGATATTCTTCCCATAAAAAAGTCAATTCATGTGTGTATAGGTCAACTTTTCTCACTAAAAGAATTAAATAACACCTTTTGCAGCTTTTTGGAATGAAACAGTGAATAGAACAAAAACTGCTTTATTATGAAAATTTCACAATACTAAGAAAAGAAAAAGTTTTTTTAAGCTATTGCATAGCTTCTATCGCGGGCCTTGCCGTACATAAGCAGCTGTTTATGAGAAAGTATATAGGTGTATAGGTATTTATGTACAACAGTGAATAGCTGTACTTGTAAAATTTGTGTATAAAGTGTTTTGAATATGAATGAACAAAGTGCATTTTAAGCTATTGCATAGCTTCTATCGCGAGCCTTGAGCGCGGGGACCGAATCCAGAAATTCTGTAACGAAAAAACCTCACGCTCCCGCATCGTCTAACGTCGTTTCAGTTCGGCAGTCTTCGACACGGCGTTTTATTTTTAAGATTTAAGACGGAAGTAAAATCTATCTCTGAACCAAATATTAAAGCAAGGCTAACGCCGTTTTAGTAAGGACGTGCGCCGATCTATCGGCGCTTTTAGTCATTCAGAGGCTTTAGCCTCTGAATGACTAAAATAATTAAAATAATTAAGTATACAAATCATAGATGACGCGAGTAACGCCGAAATAATTGATTTTACGGAGAGAAAATGTAACTACGTTACACGGCGTTGAAAGCCGTGCATCGTCTAACGTCGTTTCAGTTCGGCAGACTTCGGCACGGTGTTTGTGTGCGTGCGACTAGACGTATCGTGTAGACTTACTATGCAATAGCTTTACCGTGGCAGTCCCCGAGTGCCACACGTATTTTTTATTATTAATGAAGAAAGTCACGAAAAAATAGTGAAAGAAAATGAGTGAGTACTCTATATACATACATTTTATTATTATCACAAATGCAGTATTAATTTTGAATTGAAAATATAATACTGCTATAAAGATAACCTAAATTTTATGCAATAGCTTTACCGCGGCAGTCCCCGAGTGCCACACGTCTTTTTTTAGTTTTTAAGAACGTGTATTACCTCCTCTTACCCTAATAACTGATTCAAGTCGGTTTCGCATCGACCTGATCAGTGTTCTTAAAAGATCTTGCGGAGTAACCTATTCTTGTAACAATGCAACTGAGCTCCGCAACCGTTGTTGGGACCGGATTTCTTGCAAATACAGCTCTTTTTAGGTTGTCCCACACGTGTTCTATCGGATTGAGGTTCGGGCTACGTGCTGGCCAATCTATGGAAGGAATCTCCTGAAAAAAAACCCTGCTTAAAGTATTGCTCAACTTGTCTCGCTGCGTGCGGACGAGCATAAGGTATCCTGCATCAGAATGAAGTTTTCGCCTATAAATTCGCTAAAAGGTACCACATGAGGGTCCAATATCTCCGTTATATAGCGATGTGATGTTAAACCACGGTTACCACGGCCATGTGTGTCTGCGTCAATAAACACAACAGTTCGAACATCCATCGATATGCCGCCCCAAACCATACAAGACCTGCCTCCAAATGGAACCCCCTCCTCAATGCAATTTTGAATTCTATAGAATATTTATTTGAGCTTATCGCTCTCCTCGTCTACGGTAGACTAGTCTGCGACCATCAGCACCGTACACACAAGTCCTACACTCATCAGTGAATAATACGGAAGCCCATTACCCTTCGTAGTTCAACCCATTAGTCGAGCTTGCATGTGAGCTGCAGACAATTTTGGTCCATTTGCGGGTCTGAAAGGTATGATATCACGCTCTTTTAGCCTTCTTCTTATGGTTCGTGCACTAACTGCTACGTCACGTACATGGTGGAGCTCATTTTTAATGCTTATAGACGGTAAAAACCGATTTCGCAAGGAAGTTGTCACAATAAACCTGTCGTCACGAGACGTTGTCACCCGAGTTCTGCCGGTTCCATGTCTTGTTTTGAATGAACCTGTCTCCATAAACCTTCTGTATACTCGGGAAACCGTAGACTGGTTAACATTTAAATCGGCAGCAATTGTTCGTTGGTCTAGGCCTTGCTGCACTAGAGCAACAATTTATGCGGCTTTTTCGTACGATACGTCCATATTCGTGAGAAAAACGTTTTTAAATTGAAAACAGACTAGCAATTAAACAATTAGTAACGACAATTCAACATGTAACAAAAGAAAAAAAAAAACAATCACAACATTAACGTTTCTCTATCTTTAGTAAATTGACAAGATTTCTTCTATAGAATATTTTCTTTCTTTTGTGACAGTACCATATTTAAATTTGATTTTGTTTTTGTGTTTATAAACCAGCCTTAATTTTCCAATACCAATAAATGTAAAGATGTATTTCGTAATAAAATTTGATTGAATGTTTTCTTGCACTATGATGCAGTTAATGTGTCCACCAGTGTATATTACTAACGTACACGTGACTACATGTTGTCGTTATAATGCAAATTAATTATGAGAACACTACCTGCTTAAGAATTAGATTCCCTGATAATACATCAGGGGAGCCTGCCGGTGTCAGGTGGCGCCACTTGTCTCCATGTAATGCTTATGTATGTCTTCATAATTATAATTTATTATCATGTGCAATGTGCTTATTATGAAGAACCAGAATATGAAATATTTTTTTAGCTTTACAAGGTCATCCGACTTCCGATGACTGAAACAACAAGCGGTCGGGGTCAACATAAATCGTTAACGTTTCGTGAGTGAATGGAATAACCCACATTGTGATTTAAAACATTTTGTACACTTCTGGTAGGTAGGTGCTGTACGCATACCGTGTGGTGTCGAAGGTTCCAGGTGAAGGACGTTGTGGCGTATGTAATGTTTTAAATCCTAGCATTATGCCGAAAGATCAGATAAATACACTATTTTCTATCATGAGTACAACGAGCGCTAACATGGATACGCGTTTTTCAAACGTTAACCACTGTTTGCATGATGCCTTGATACCTATGATTGTTAATTTAAATACTAATTTTGGCGTTTCATAAGTACGACACTCATGATAGGATTTATAGGTTTACTTCTTGATGAGCATACTGTAAGTAGGTGGTACTTTTAGCAGATTGCAGCACCGGTAATCATTGAATTTATCAGACGCGCCGTTGGAAATATTATGATACCTACATAAGGCAAATGTAATATGCGGCGTGTGTATGGTGTACTTAGCTCAAGCGGAAAGGATGACGTTTACAGGGCCTTTAGTCAAGATGCATTCGATAATTTCGACGGCGAACTTTGAAATCAAAAATGTATGGGATTTGACATAAGTCATCGTTATGTGACATGTCGCATTACGATGACTTATGTCAAAACCGATATATTTTTGATTTCGAAGTTCGCCGTCGACATTGTCGAATGCATCTTAACTAGAGGCTCTGGTCAACTACCTGAACATAATGTTCGTAAACAATGCTTGAAAACTTCGTGCGCGCAAAAGAAAATCAGAAACCGTTCATTTTGCCGCGATATAAAGTAGCCTATAGCACTATACTAACCTATATGAATAGATGTTTTATTATAATTATTATAATATGAATTATGTGCCTTTCAACAAAATTCATTATTGCAGCAGTTTGCAATGCAAACAAACGAACAAAAAAAAAAATATATCTTTTCTCTTTATTATAATAGTATAGAACTATAGACAGGATTTGTCGGATAGTGTATAAGCGAATATCGCCCTGGAAAATGGAGCTCTGAGTACATTACCTACTAGAGGCGTTACTTACCTACATTTGCGTTTTGACCTTTTTATACGGCACCTCGCAGACCACAATGCTTCAACAACAACGAAAGCTTTATTTTACGTCGACTTTCTGTGAGATCGCGGTACACTCTGGTTGAGCCGGCCCAATCGTGCCAAAGCCATTACCTACGGTCTATTCCCACGGTGAGAAGTATAGATGACGTTTCTAGGTGTTAGAACCACTTATCAACCAATAAATATACGGAACCTACGTACAAGTAAATAGATACATCAGCCTGCAATACAATGTATGAATGTACATAGATTGCAGTTTCCGCAGATAGTTACGCGACCACAGCTCCCATACACACGATCGCAGTGAGTATAAAATACCAGTTCCGATGAGAAGCAGGTCTACCTGGGACTAGTCTTCCTAAGGTCTTCTACGTCTTAGTTCGAAAGAACGCAGCTGGTAAGTTGGATTCCTTCTGAAGTATTTTTACCCGACTACGGCAAAGCCAAAAGAAAGGGTAATGATTTTGGCAGTATATGCATCTATGTTTGTTCCACCGTAGCGCCTAAACTACTTATCCGATTTTAATAAATGAGGTCTCAATAGTTTCGTTATTCGTAGAATTTACGTAGTCGGGCTGTAAGTAGTTTTATAAAAAAATCATTAATAAGTGAAAGACTTTTATTTATATCTATGGACGCTTCCACACGACGTCAATCTGGTCCTTTACTAAGTATCCGAAGAACTTGTATCACAGGTAGGTACCAGACAACGGAAATATATTTACCTAAGTATACTTTTATGCTATACACATAATATATTTTAGAATTTTATTATACTATATACATATTTTTAATACACATCGAAGACCCAGGAACACAGAAAAACTTTTGTCCCTTCGGCGGGATTCGGACCCACCATCTCCAGCTAACCACGTTGAAAGAAGATTATTTATTATTATATCATAATTTATCAATATTTATATTATTTACTGATCAAGCTTGAATAAGCTGCAGTACCAAGTAGTCCGCGGAACCCACTTTGGGAATCCCACTTTTAGGTCATCATGTCGGACCCCAAAAACCTACTTCTGTTCTTCGACCGGCCGACGGAGCCCTGCTTCATTCCGAAAGGAGAGAAATCCACTGCGCTACAGCTGCCTAGCGATCACTACGTAAGTTGACGCCATCCTACTAATCTACTATTATTATGAATGTGAAAGTTTGTGAGGATGGATGGATGTTTGCTACTCTTTCACGCAAAAACTACTGAGCTGATTTTGATGAAATTTAGTATGGTAATAATTTAAGCTTAGGCTACTTTTTATCCCGAAAAAGTACAGCGATCCCGTGGGATACTGTATTTACGCGGGCGGAGCCGCAAATGGTGCCCGCAACATCGTACGCGCAAAAAAGACTCCCACGGGAACCGTACACTTTACTGTGTTAAAAAGTAGCCTGTGTTAATCCAGCGTCTAAACTACTACCATACTAAATTTCATTAACACCTGTGCAGTAGTTATTGTATGTAACAAGCATCCACACATCCACACATCTATACCTACATTCTTACAAACTTTTGAGTTTACAATATTAGTAAGGAATAAGTATCTTTTAGGGCAATAGATAATAGGTAGTAACTATTCACTTTCATGAATGGCCATGGATGTAATTTTGAAGGCCTGAAAAAATAGTATGAGATACGCAACGATAAGTGACGCAGCGCTGAATTTTTAAGATAGCTATTCAAAATTTAACTTTATTTAATAGTTACTACATAAAAATACACGTTTCATTGCAAGAGTGGCGCCTTTTTAATTGACTTTGACTTGACAATTGAACTCGTGCAATGAAACGTGTATCTGCATGTGTAGTGAATAAAGTTCAATTTTGAATAGCATTCTTAATAATACAGCGCCGAGTCACGTCGCTTCTCGTCGTCGCGGTGTAAACTGACCCTAAGTGTCTAGGTACTCTGCAAACTTAAAAGGATCACTGGCTAGCTTTGCAGAGAATTTGGTGGAAGTGGGTATTAACATGAAGTGTTAGGTCATTACATATGAAATTGGCGTTTTGTAAAGAAGAAACATAAAGTAGATTTTTTTAAACATAATATATTTATTTAATCAAAGTATATACCATCGCTATCTATGCACTTTTGCACCATCTCTAAGGAAGTTCATTGATTTCTTTACCACAGAAAAAAACCATTCTGCCAGGAATCAATAAAATCTTTGAAGGCACTTTGGGCTGCTACGCAGTTATCATTTGTCAAATTGACAAATGATAACTGCGCATGCTGTTGCAAACAGACAAATTAACTGCCCTATCTGAAAACCCCTATAAAATTGTAACGCCATTTAGTCACCCACTTATCCTCTGAAATAATTTTCTTGGAGTAGTTAAATTGTTGAATGATGGATACTATATGAGTTTGCATTTTCTTGAATAACTCTTCAATTTGATTTCCATTTGATTGCCAGATATGCGGAACGTGGACGTGTGCGAGCAGACGGACATGAGGTCCCTCATGTCCGTCTGCTCGCAATGTCAAATAAGGATCAACCCCTATATGTCCAACTACTGTCTGTAGGTTGCCATATTGCATAGGTATGTATGGTAAAACAAGTTTTGTTATAGATTTAAATTCTTAGAACAGGTTGCGCTTTATTAATAAAGTAATTAAAAGAATAATCCAAATAACAATTTACATAAGACATAAGGGTAAGTTTCACATTGAGCTATTCAGCAAGAAAGGCAATTTATGGTTTCAATGATAGATGTACACTTTAACAATTATGTCTCATATTAGTTCCCTGTAGTGCTCCCTCAAAACTACACGGCGTCAGAGGCGGAGCCGGAGCAGCGCGTGGCGTACTTCCGCGAGGACATCGGCATCAACCTGCACTACTGGCACTGGCATCTGGTCTACCCCTTCGATGCAGCAGACCGGTCTATTGTGAACAAAGACCGGCTGTTATAATGGTAGGTTCGGAAATAAGTACAAACATACTAGCTTTTGCCCAAGGCTTCGCCCGCGTAAATACCGTATCCCACGGTAACACTGTACTTGTTCGGGACAAAATGTAGCTTGTTGCAAAATGTTTTAATTCAGAGCCTAAACTACTACTATAGCAAATTTAATTAAAATTCGTTCGGTAGTATTTGCGTGAAAGAGTCACAAACAGAGGATTGATGGATGGATAGATGGATGGATAGATCCATCCATCTATCCATCCATCCATCCTCACAAACTTTCACGTTGATAATAGTAGTAAGAAGTATTTGAGTTGATATAGTATAGCAATTACTTTAGATATAGGGTTTTATAGGTGTTTACTAAAACGTATATCTAGAGAAAAAAAAATCTTACAAAGTACTAGTAACAAGAGTTAAAATGTGCATTAGGTAGTAGATACATACGCATAACATTCTTTGAAAACTATTGAATGGCGATTGTCTTTCTTACAACTTTACATCTTCGACCTATGTAAATAATTTCAGTTAGTGCACATAGGTAATTAAATGATAGGAGCAAGGATGTCTATTAATATTGTCCTCAGAATCGATGAAGGGGAGAAGGTGACCTAACATAAACTAGGTGATCTATTTTAGACTCGCATGCTGAGCTATCGTCCTCCAAAATCATTGATTGAAACGGGGGGCTGGAATTGGTAAACGCATGTTTTTTTGAGTATCTGGTCGTAACTGTTTTAGGCTAAAATTTTGAAAAAAAAAGCAATACTCTATCCTTTGATTAGTATATATTGTAGGTATATTACACTTTTAAATTTAATACATCTATGACATATTATATTATATTACTCTTTTTAAATTAATAATATATGACTTTATCTATTTATATTTTATACCGATAAGTAGGTAAAAGTATGTCAATGTTTTGGTTTCAAATCTTGAGTCTAAAACAGGTACGATCATATTCCGAAAAAGGGTGAACTTACAGTAACCTGAAAGTGTTATTTTAGGAAAAGTGTTAGCTACTATTTACTAGCCTACTAATAAGGGTAAATATATATTTTTGTGTAGTAAATAAACTTAAATTTTTAATAGCTATCTTAAAAAAGCAGCGCCATATTGCGTATCACTTCGTTTCGGTGTGAATTGACCCTTAACATTTGAGTTTGAGTTTCCCTATTCGCCGGCCCAAGGGCAATCGGATGCGCTTGGACGAGGAGATGGGTATCGATGTGCTGGGGAACCTGATGGAGTCGTCCATCATCGGCCGGAGCAGAGCATATACTACGCCTACCTACACAACCAGGGTCACGTGTTCATTTCTTACTTCCACGACCCGGACCACAGGAACAAGTCCCGTAATTGGGTAGTGTAGTCGATTCGAGTTCATTTTCCAGTGAGTAATCAGTACAAATGTCAAAATGGCTTACTTTAATTGGTTAATGTAAACACTGACTAAGCGTAATTGATAAATTTTGACACTTGTTTACAATTTAATTAATATTTTAACTAGCATTATCCCGCGAAACAATACCTACAACCTGCAAGCAAATGTGTGAGTGCACGCACAAGCATGCTTTAAGCACCTCCCTCCTCCCATACTGTTTATGTGTACACTCAGAAAAAAGATCGTGCAAGCTTCCACCACCACACAAGGAACAATGTCAGCAAGATCGTGCAAGGCCCCACACCACCATGCAGGTTGCAAAACTCGACGCGCGTTTCGCTCCGACCCCGTAGGATCCTCAGGAAGTGGACCTGCGAACAAAGAAAACTAACGAACTTTGCTATGCTATGGATTTCCGCAAAGTAACGCCTGATTCTATTAACTATTTGACATTTGTATTGATGACTCACTTCAAACTTAACACGAAAAGACTATAATATTTTTAGTGATCAATTGATCACGTACCTGTTTATTGTTGTTCCGCACCCAAAGGGTAAAAATCGCTGTCCGTCTGTACGTCATCAGGATGAATCTTATGAACCGTGATAGCTAGACAGTTTCTGTTGCCGCTATAACTATTTTTTATATATAGTATTTGTTATACTAAAACAGAATAAAATACCAAAATATTCAACGAGAAACCCCCCCCCCCCCCCCCCCATAAATATTCAGCACTCATACAATTAACGTCATTTTTGTGCCGTTTTTTTGAAACAATTCCTGCAAGTTTTTAAAATTACACAAGCGAATTCACTTGCAAAAAATATTCTGTTTCTGTCTACTGATCTACTGAGTACGCACCAGACACCATAGTCCATAGCTAAGCCCTGCCATTTTCACTGCCATTATTAAGTGAGTATTTTTTACTGTTTTCTTTATTTTGTGGGCTGAAGGAGCAATTCGGCGTGATGGGCGACTCGGCGACGGCCACGGCACGCCTACATCGACGACATCTTCGCGCTGTACAAAAGCAAGCTGCCGCTTTACCCCAGAGACAAAGTAGGTTTTGGTGGTTATCAGTAGCGAAGGCTGGTTATCCTTCGTAGGGAAGCCCTAGCATATAAATCCCTGCCTATTATATAGATAATAGGCAGGGATTTGGACGAGGGTCTTCAAAAGGTAAGTGGTAAGTGAAGTCGCTAGGAATGGAGTTATAGGAAGCCCACGCAATGGGTGATTATCTGTATTCTATGTTCTACCGCTATCAACCGGCTGGCAAGTGGAGCAACTAGTTTTTTGAATAATTTTGTTATCAGTTAACGCAGTGGATACTTTTTAGAAACTTTAACTTAAAATTACTTTCCAAGGTCCTCAACAGTAAATCTAAACGTTTCCTACTGTTATGCCCATGTAGCTGGACTACCCCGGCATTCGTGTAACGTCACGGGTGTCAGTGGTCCACGTGGAAACAACGTGTTCAGCACCCAGTGGGAGCAAAGCACCATGGATCTAAGCAGCGGG
This sequence comes from Phengaris arion, assembly GCA_963565745.1. Classification (NCBI taxonomy): domain Eukaryota; kingdom Metazoa; phylum Arthropoda; class Insecta; order Lepidoptera; family Lycaenidae; genus Phengaris; species Phengaris arion. The sequence continues at coordinate 27,826,383 of OY751433.1, forward strand.
GGCCTGGACTTCACGCCCAGGGGCAGCGTGCTGGCGCTCTTCACGCATCTGCAGCACGATGACTTCCAGTATAGGTGCGTTGGAGATTTTTTATCTTTTGACTGTATCATGTTCATAATCAATTTAACGTAAACAAAGACAATAATAGAACTAACACTAAACGTCGCTGCTACCTATACATATAAATGCCACTTATTTACCGTGCAAAAGGTTTCTTTAGGTATTCTTTACGTTTACATTTAATTGGATCTGAACAGAGTATAAGGTTACAATAGGCTACTTGTTTTTATTTATATCCTAAACGTTTCTTAATTGTTTCATTACAGAAAAAGAAAAAAAAAGATTATATTAACTATTTTGGAACCTAAAAACCTACAATTTTTTTTTAAATACTTTTTAAAAACCACCGAAAACTGTGCTGTGACATCATACTAGAACTATTTGTAATCTGTGCTACAGTCCATAGTAGTAAAATGGCGGTGTTGACGATTTGACATAAATAACTTTTTAAGATGTCATGAACTATTTATTTACAGCAACGTTCCGTTTCACTACTACATATGGGTTAGTGTGTTTGTGTCGTCGCATCCTTGCCGGAAGTTACTCTCGAAGTAAGTGTTTTTTATCAGTAGAAATTAAAAAACATAAATACATATTTTTAAATTAAATTTATTTTACGTATCGTCCGTGGTCTATGTGCATCTCACCAGTCGGCCGGATGGACTGAAGCGATTCGTTCCAGTGTTGCCAGCTCTGTTTTTGCAAAACTACAAAACTCGCGTCGATTTCTACTAAAAACTACTAAAATAATACTGGAAACTATTAAAAAAAGATACAAAACTTAGGAAACCGTACCTAAAGCCGCCAAAAAACCACGGCATTTTAGGTATTGTTTTAAAAAAAAAATATTATAATGAATTTTATTATAAATTTTACCGTTAAATTAAAATATACTAGGAAATATTACATATATAGTAATTAATCGCGTAGTTTCAAGCAAATTACGTACAAATATATTATTATAATAAGGTGTATCTTTTTTGTGCCTAACTTAGACCATTTTACATTTATAATTACTGTCTGGCTCTTTCCCACTAAACACTACTTACAACTAAATTCGTACTAAGGAGGGAATAAAATACTTAATTTAGTAGTAAAACTTTGTAAAATAAAGTTGGCAACATTAATTCTGGACTGAGCGAATGGATTCAACGGACCATGTATGGACAGATCGCTTCAGTTCTCGCCAAAGCCGCGACTGTGCGGGCGTGTATAACCGTAGTGAGTTTTCGCGGTGTTTAATTATCACTCTATTATTAAACACGACCGTAGCTCACGGCAAACCAAAACGAACTGATGCGATTTTTTCAGTCTATGTGCTTGAATCCGTTTAGGCCGAACTGACGTCAGTTTTAACTGAAACGATCGGGCTCTCGTCTACTCTACTCTACTACTACTAAATACTCCTTCAATGTATGAAATTAAAGATGAGTCTAGTAGCCTATTGTAATGAAACTGCTTTTATAATGTACAAAGTTGTTGAAATCAAGTGTAAAACAATTATGTTACCAGTAGGTTCTTGGGTAAAAACTACTACTCTAGGTTTTATTTTTTTCAGAAAAATCTTATTTACCTAAAGCAAATTACAGCTCCGAAGTGAACAACACGACTGGTCGCGGCATAATGGGTACAGCGCGCATCTTCCTAGGCCCGGCGCAGGACGCGAGGGGCCGGTGTCGGCCGTTCGACGAGCAGCACCTCATGATCGAGCTGGACAAATTCACGACGCCGCTGTCGGCCGGCAGCAACACTGTCACGCGGAAGAGCTCAGACTCGGCCGTGACCATCCCGTACGAGCGCACGTTCCGCGATTAGAGCTGCCATTGCCGAATTCAACTTCTGCGGCTGCGGCTGGCCGCACCAAGGCTGGCTACCCCGCCGTGCTCTTCGCGATGGTCTCCGACTGGAGCCAGGACCAGATCACGCAGAAGCTGGTTGGCTCGTGCAACGACGCCGCGTCCTACTGCGGCATCAGCGACCGCAAGTACCCCGACCGCCGCCACATGAGCTACCCCTTCGGCCGACCCGACGACTCCAGCGTCAGCTCCATCGGTGACTTCCTCACGCCCAACATCAACGTGTAGCAATGCTCCATCTGCTTCACAAATACTAAACGCGTGCGTGGTCAGCAGTAGGAGGCCTATTAATATTTCCATATATTTTTTCGCCGAAGGGAGGACGTCAAATTGATTTAATGTAACTGACAACTTTACTGACTGTAATGTGATTGACTTATTATAATTTTGTATTACATAATAAACGTATTTTACATGGCATTTATAATGTTGGTTTTCACTTCTCTGCTTCTATATTACCTACAACTATTAATCATTTTGTTCATTCATTTTAGGTGACGAACTAAACTGTTAGTATTCGGTTTCACAACTAGTTATTTCAAAGTAATTTTAATCTATTAATATATTTACAAATTTGGTTTCTTTGGTAATTGCTATTTGACGTCGTTTCACTTTTAAAACACCTATCAAAATTCAAGTTTTTATTTATTTTTATACCCAGCGGTACACCGACCGCAGGCCCGGACCGACCGGACCGACAGCAGGCCTTGAGGAAACTTTTAAGATTATTTTTTAGGAGTTTATGAATCTCAAGCCTCAATATTACTCCTTGCGAAAAAATATAGTTTTAACATAGTTTTCTAATTATATCATTTACTCGATGTCTGTAATGCGTGTGTAGGAGTTGCTTACTCAACTACACCTTTTGCCAGGGGCGTGCGCTCCATATAGGCAGAAATGCAGTGCTTTACTTGTCATTCACAGATATTTTAATAAAACGTTCGTACGTTTTAGATGACTTTAATTAATAGTAAATAAATTAATTAAAAAAATATAATAACTTAAAAACGCCTAATATTTTATAAATAGCAACTCATGCCGATGCGTGCTGCAGGACAAATCTTCGCATGTGTGTGTAATTTTCATACTTCGCAAACGCACACATCCAGGAATATCGACATGATAATATAGTAGTAACTCCTGCGGCAGGCTATCCGAAGTATCCGATGGCTAACGAAAACCGCCGAATGGCTTGTCGGAAGTTATTCGTTGCCTATAATCCGACTAAAAACAAAATGACTTGAATCTAATGAATTATCTATACAGAAATGCATTTTTGTTTAGTAAGGTTATATTTCTTTAAATAGATGAAATGTTTTGTGTTTGCGGCGGCCATATTGCATATTTCGTGTGTTTGTTTACAATTTAATCGCTCCTGTTTATTTATAGTTTTCTTAAAAGATTTTTCATTTTAACATTTGAAAGTGTGTACATTTGATTGTGAGGTTTGAGTTAAAAATGTGTGTTTATTAAAAATTAAAAATAACGAGTTCTCACAATTGTCATTCAGTGAAAAGATTAAAATTCTGTCTAAAGGTAGGTGTGTACCCGAGTTACAACAATTAAACCAGCAAAAAAATAATGTAACTCGAAAATTTCATGTTAAAAGTTATGTGGTTGTGTACACACGATTAAATTATATTGTTTCCCTTGCATATTATTTAGTAATTTACATCGGGATATAGTAATCTCAAGTAACCGGAACCTTGAATATGTGAAAATTGAACCTGACTGACTGGTGAGTGGTTATAATATTTTAAAATATGCTTATTATTTTACTTATTAGAATTTCTTCCGCAGCGACGATCGATGGCTGTTTTGTCTGCGTTACTGTAGAAGATGTACATGAATAGTAGTACATCTAAGACTTGCTCTGTTGGCATGGTTTCGACTTAGAGATCCGTAGCTTGGCTGTAGCTATGCTAAAAATTTATAAACGAAAAAGTTTTTGTGACCGAGTACTTCGCCGCATACCCAGTGCCATAATCCTGAGCACGCCACTGCCTTTTGCTGATATTGATAGATGATTGATAAGTAAAAGTCCTTGATACGATATTGATATTTATTCACACTACTGGTAATTGCTAAATGATTATTACTGCGCGGTTTGATTGCTTGATGCGAACTGGGCCCGACAGCGTGGTCTTTGCCGCACAATGCAAATAAATTATGTCGAATCAGCAATGTACGTGCTAGCACGTACAGCTCGTGTTCGCTTTAGAATAATTGCAAAAACAACTTTTGAGTGTTTAAAGTTATTTTTTTACACATAATATTATGTTTCAACCTTACTGAAAAGGTTAGACTTGGAAAAAAACTTAATAAAGCGATATTTTTGTTTATTGTTGTTTTTTACTGTATTATTTTTTACAGGTTTAGGTTAAAGAGATATTCATTCTTATAGGATTAGGATTAAATTGCAGAGACCTTAACTTGTGTCATTTTCGCCGATGTCTTGAAAGTCGAATTAACAATGAAAATGAAATGAAATGAAAACAATCATAAACTGGAAGAGGTAGTTCTCGCTTTTTAGGTTGCAAAGAAATATTTATATTAAAAAACATCATATTTGAAAGGATGGTTTATTTATATTATATTTGAATCATAATTTTATAATCATATTATGTACAATATTTACAGAACTAAGCTAAGTGACCCATTACAATAAATTTACCATAAACTAATATCGAGTCCATAATCTAGCCGAGTCTTTTTCTTTAGAATTCAAATTACATGAGCTTATACAACAAACATAAATGAAAATTGGAAGAAAATTTAAGGGAAAGTAAATTACAATGGAAAGAAGTTTGGAATATCTGAAGTGGTGGATGATCTATTACTTGCTTTGGCCTCGCACACGGGTGGCGTTAGTGAAGCGGATGGAGCACTGCTGCACGTTCATGTTGGGCGTGAGGAAGTCACCGATGGAGCTGACGTTGGAGTCGGCCGGGCGGTCGAAGGGGTAGCCCATGTGACGGCGGTCGGGGTATTTGCGGTCGCGGATGCCGCAGTAGGACGCGGCGTCGTTGCACGAGCCCACCAGATCCTGCGTGATCTGGTCCTGGCTCCAGTCAGATACCATGGCGAAGAGCACGACGGGGTAGCCGGCCTCGGTGCCCTTGGGCAGCAGCATGTGGTGCGGCCAGCCGCAGCCGCAGAAGTCGAACTCGGCGGCATCGGCGGAGCCCGCGTCTCCGGGGCGGCGGCTCTGGTCGCGGAACGTGCGCTCATACGGGATGGTCACGGCGGAGTCGGAGCTCTTGCGCGTGACGGTGTTGCTGCCGGCCGACAGCGGCGTCGTGAACTTGTCCAGCTCGATCATAAGGCGGCGCTGCTCGTCGAACGGCAGACGCCGGCCTTTCTCGTCCTGCACCGGGCCCAGGAAGATGCGCACCGTGCCCATTATGCCGCGACCGGTCGTGTTGTTTACTTCGATGCTGCAATACAAAAAAATATTATTTTTTAAAGTCATCAAAGTATCTTTAAGGCCCGTATAAATAAACCGTTCTCAAACTCGTTCTCAGTGGAGGGAGGGATCATATAATGAGGATTGTTTTTTGGGCAGCGAAAAAAAGTTCTGCTGCCAAGTGTCCAATCAAGTCAATTAATATAAATGAAATAGGTAATTCTTTTAATATAAATATATAAATAAAATCGAAAATATTTCTACAAATACTCGACACTGGCAGAATGGTGCAAACCTTTGCAACGTCGATTACCAAAAAAAAAGAAGATTGAGGATCTTTTTTTTATAACTTTATTTTGTGTTGAGTATGTAGTGTAAATTCTGGGTTTGTTTAATCATAAGTATTTAGATTTTAATTGACATGATTGTAACACACCCAAGAACTCCACAAATAATAATGTACTGTAGCCCAATTCCCAAACAAGCCGTTCTCAAGTCAAGGTTTGACTGTACCCACGACACCGCGTCTCAAATAACAGTTTGACAGCAATGACAGCGTACTTGAGTAACGAGTCTCGTTTATTAATACGTTCGCACTCACTTGATACGCCGTACGTACAGCTGTACTTAAGTACGGTCTATTAATTAAAACAACATCTTAAATACTTTCTTGAGAATTGTCTTAGAGTTAAGAACGCTTTATTAATACGGGCCTTAGAGTACTAAACTTAATCTTATAAGATATCGACTTTTTGAATTTAAACTTTGCTGAAGAAAAACATGTTAAAAAAGAAATATTTAATAAAGAACAAGAATACGTACTTGTATTCGAACTCGTCGTGTTGCAGGTGTGTGAAGCGGGCGAGGACGCTCTCCCTGGGCGTGAAGTCCAGACCTCTGCCAAGATCCATGGTGCTCTGCTCCCACTGGGTGCTGAACACATTGTTGCCACGTGGGGCGCGGACACCCACAGACATTACGCGGACACCGGGGTAGTCCAACTAAAGTAAACAAATAGTGTTAACAACCAGTGCGAAAGAAGTAGCAGAGTTAATAAAATAGACGCCAATGACTTTTTACCATAGAAACATGGGTAGGTAATATAATAGATATGCAAGACCTTATAACTATGACCGGATTATATAAAAGGTAAAATTTGGTTACTTAATAATGTAAGTGACTAAATTAATTAATAAAAATCAACCTTGTTCTTGGGATAAGGTGGAAGCTTGTTCTTGTATTGTTGGAAGATCTCGTCAACGTACTTGTGCCAACGGTAGAAGATCGGGTCTCTCATGGCCGTGGATGAGTCGCCCATAACTCCGAATTGTTCCTATAAGCATCATGAGAATTATGAAAGTTCTTTTAGAGATTTCTTTAGATCCACAATCGAAAGGGTACAATATAAGCAAAAATATATTTAGTACTTACCAAATTCCTGTTGTCCGGGTCATGAGAGTAAGAGATGAAGACGTGTCCCATGTTGTGGAGATCGCCGTAGTAGCCAGGGTTGCGGCTTATGATGGAAGCTTCCATCAGGTTACCGAGGACGTCGATACCTGTCTCCTCATCTAAGGGCATTTTGCTTCCATTGGGCTAAAAGAAACATTCAGTTAGGACACGAGAAATTAATTGTATTTTTAATGTAATACTGAATAATAATTAATGGATGAAATTGGAATATTCAAAGATTACCATAACGATAGCCATATCTCTTATAGCCTCCAGGAAGCGGTCTCTGGCTGTTTCCAACTCGTTGATGTCAGCTCTGATCAAATCCACGGCACGGTCCAGGTCTCGTAGAGCAGTACCTGCGAACCTGGAAAAACGGAAACATTTGTATAGAAATTTTGTCGTTCTGTTTAGCTATATGTCACATAATAATATGTCATTACCTTGGAGGCCACGCCCTGCTAGCGACCTGGGAGTCTAGCTTGGGGAAGTATCCCTCGCTGATGGGCTGGCGGAAGTTATTGAATGGCTCAGGTTTGGACAGTCCATTGCACCAACGTTCAACGGTATATCTGAAGTGTAAGACGATATTAAATTTCTTAAAATATTAGTATTTAGTATAGTAATTAGATAATTCGAAAAGGATCATGAATTTATACATGTAAATATTTAGGCCGGAGAACGTCAAAAAATATATCTCAGAAAAAAAGGATTAGAGGCCCATAATGACCCTATTGGACCAGTTCCTAAATTAGAGGCCTAAATCTACTGGTGTTTTACCTAGCGATAATCTGCTGGTGCATGTAATAGAACAGCTCCCCACGGCGGTCTTTGTTGACGATTGAACGGTCAGCAGCGGTGAACGGGTAGACTAGATGCCAGTGCCAGTGGTGCAGGTTGATGCCGATGTCCTCGCGGAAGTACGCCACGCGCTGCTCCGGCTCCGCGTCTGACGCCGTGTAGTTTTGAGGGATCACCACAGGGAACTAAAAAAGATGATGCAAATGTCTACATCTATCATTGGAACAATCCATGATCTTTGTTGCTGGTCCCTGTATAAGGCTAATGCCTGACCTCCAGAAATCAGCTCAGTCTAAAACTTACCCTAATGTCTTTTGGTACAATGTTGGCGACCTCACGAGCTTTGCGGAACACTTTGGGGTCCATGAACTTGTCAGGGAAGGTTTCGGCGAAGGTTGGGATGTTAAGGCCTTTGGTATCCTCCCTAAAAAAAAGAAATCGTATAAGTTGATCTTTCTTTGCTATGACGCTTTCACACCACGTTAATCTAGCCTCATGCTAAGTATTCGAAGAAAATGTGTTACGGGGACCAGACAACGGGAAGCGTAATTAATATTCTACATATATTTAAAATCTTTGTTTCCTTGGCGGGATTCGAATCCCTGACCTCCGGCTTGTGCGCCGACGCGCTAACCACTGAGCCACAGAGGAAGTCAAAGTTGTCAACAAGAGTCTATTTCAATTTGTTTCGCATTGCATCCAGACTCCAGTGTATTGCGTGTGTATTTATTGATAGTTAAAATATTAGCTTGTACATGTAGTTAAAATTGTGCTTCATATAATTAATTTGTAATGACTTAATATCCCTAATTATATTGTAAATGTATAGGTTGTGAACTTGGCGTTGAAGTGAAAATAAAATACCTATGCTGTTCAAACACCTACTTGATGATTTCTAACAAAAAGTGTGGATATCGTGTATACCTGTGTAGGATGGCCACCGAGAGGCAGTAGTTGAACATGTAGGGGTTGATCCTCATCTGACAGTATGCACAGATGGACATCATATCCTCAATGTTGCGCATGTCTAGAACAAAATAAAATGTTTAAGGGATTTCTAACTCAGCGAAACGAACCTACGTGTTCTATTTTACTGTACATCCTGGGGTAAATGACAGGACGCACAGCTACTGACTCGTGCAGCTGTGCTACTCACTCATGAAGACGTCGATGAGCTTGCCGGCCATCTTGCGATGTTTGGGCACGAAGAGCGAGAACTGTGCGTTGTAGGGCAGCTCCATAGGCAGCGACAGGTTGGGGATGGCGATGTTCCGCACCGGAAATGACGTGGCTCCATCTCCAAAACGTTGGCTCAGTGTGGCGCTGGCTGGCTTGTACTTGTCCGGCTGCAGAAATATTATTCTACATAATCATCTCATCATCTCAAGGACACACATTCACACATACACAGACACACACACACAATCTGTAAATTGTCGAGTTTTAGTTACGAGAATTGGCTTTCAGATTGTATGCATAGTTGGATTCGTATTTCGAATATAATGAGATCTCTAGTAAGTGCTACATATTAGCAAGCAGGATCAGTAACTCACGAAGAACTCTTGCGGCAGTTGCAGCGCCACGTTGTCCGTGCCCTTGGGCATGAAGCACGGCTCTGTGGGCCGCTGGAAGAAGTGCAGCAGGTTCTTCTTGTCGGTGGTCATCGTGCCTGAGAAGTAAATTGATCTCAATGTGCGTTACGTTACTCCTCTAGTCTTGTGGTGGATATATAAACTTAATTATTTATAATAATTAAATATTATTTTAACAACTTAGTATAAGGAATTATCCGTAATACACATTATAAAAAAAATAATACAGGAACTAATTAATATTTTGAGTTTCAGAGCGAGTTTCGACCCGCGAGCACTGGCCATGGGTGAACAAGCCCACGCTGCGGCAAATGGCGACAGTCATTTGTTGAAGTAACCATTCAACCTAACATTATTCTTGCATGGAGAAAACATAGAAAAGTATGAGATACTTAGGAAAAATATGAAAATGTTTTACCGCTTTTTTAAGTTTTCCTGTAAGATGGATTAAGTTGAACTGAAAGCCCCGAGGTCCTTCGTTAGCCGTGGTGGCACGGCTGACTGTGACATACCACCGGCTTTCAGGGTCTTTATACTTCAACATTGCACACGAGGACCAAATTTTCGTGTGCAAATAGCTTCGGGGAAGTTGCGGTCAGATGCCGCATTGTTTAAAAATGAAATATTATTCTCGACCTTGATAACGATTGAAGTTTAAAATTAAATATAGTACTTTACAGTAATAAAAGAATACTTTGCAATTACAAGTTAAATGTAAGTCCAGTAAAATGATTTAAATAACTGTTAAGTTAACTTATTACTTAACTCTTAACTGCTAAGTCCGAAGCCTCGACTTTGTCGGGTTAAGGAACCTGCGCAAACACTATGTGAACTTTTTAACAACAATACAATATTATTATTAGGTCTATACCTAATAATAATATTGTATTGTTGTTAAAAAGTTCACATACCTAGTGTTTGCGCAGGTTCCTCACTATTGTGACGATGGACATGATCTACTTATAGTCAGTAGAAACCAAGAAAAAGTAGAGAAATTTAGCAATAAATACTGTATAATAATAATTTAATAAGAAATATAAAATTATTTAAAAAAGTGTAGCTCATTTGTTGTGTGTGGTTTGTTCAGGTGTTGTAATACTAACTTTTGCACAGCTAGTGTCTGTCTAACTTGTAAAAAGTTATTACCTGGGTAACCGAGCTTTGCTCGGAGTTCTAGTAGATAAAATAAAAAAAAGAATGACAAAAACATTTATATGACCGGGATTCGAACCCACTAGGTACATTGTAGATTTTCGAACAACGCAAAAATTATACATACGCATACCAAACTGCCTAGTGATGATGACTACATCTAAAATATTTAGTTTGGTAAATGTAATAATACCTACGTCTACCTATCTGAAAAGTACAAAAAAGTTATAATTTTTTTGCTAAATTAGTAAACAAAACTACATCATTAGTTTACTTACAACATGTAAAAAACATTCATTACGGTAAGTATGAACTTAAACGCACAGATATCGGAGATATTTACAAATATGTTCCCGCGGCCGTATACTTCATACACTTTAACCTAGGCGTGACGTCACAGCTAGGTACGACTTTAGTATGGAGCGTTTTCACGACACTTGCGAACTTTTGTATACAAATCGCTGATTTGTATACAAAACCTTTGAAAATATTGTCTTTTGATATACTGTTTCTTCTGAGAAGTTACTCATATTTAAGAGTACTATTCATTTATGCAATAAAAAAAATGTCATCTAGACTAGACTATTGGACTGACATAATTGATTCGAAATTATTGATATATTATTGCACGACGAAAGAAAAAACATATATAACTTAAAAATGCGCAGTTTCCAGGGATAAGACCTAGCTAGATCGATACTAAATTTCATGGTAAAACCTACAGGTGTTTTCGCGATACTGATTATATAAAAGCATAATATAAGATTGTCTCGTGTAACATATAAGATTGAATAACTAGCTTTTGCCGGCGGATCCGCCCGCGTCAATACAGTATCCCACGGGAACACTGTACTTTTTCCGGATAAAAAGTAGCCTACGTTTTAATCTCGAGCTTAAACTACGATGATATTATATAGTTATAATTAATAGACGGCCATTACGGCCTAGGTTTCATATTAGGATTGAAACTTTTAGACCTTAGTTTCTAACTAGTTTTTATAATTCATAACTCATTTTCACGGTTTCTTTGGTTTAATAATATATTGAAAACTAATGTTTATTTATTAATGAGTTACTAATAGGCTCACCTTGATGCGCACACGCAAGATCATTAGCTGAATTTATATAAGCCGCCGGTCATGTGCTTGGATTACTATTTACTATAATACACTGTAACACACCCGTGCAATATGAAGCTGTTCGTTTTGGTGAGTTAGTATTTGTAGATTTTTTAAGCTTTAATCATTGATTTATAATAAGTAGGGTATAGATATAACTGAGTATAATAAAAAAAAATACAAAAATGTTAGTGTTAAAAATGCAATTTGCATATCACCAATTCACCACCAACTTATTACAATGAATTAAAACTTATTACAGTGAATTACTGTGAACTTATTACATTGAATTACTTATTCACTGTGATAAGTTTATTTTATTCTTGTAGAAATCTTGAACGATTTTTTTAAATAAGCTTTTAACCTCTTTAACTTATGGTCTTTGGCCTGTGTAGGTCTTAAGTTTGATAAATTAGGACTCCTAAAATACTTTGTATTATTATAGACTCTCATCTCAGTTACCCTGGCGGCAGCGTCAGACAAAGCCCAAGACGGTGTAACCGATGAAAGCGGGAACAGATACGGCATATACGAGACCAACTACAGGGGCTCCTACCGGCCCATCGTGGAGCATGAGTACGCCCCTGAGCGGGGACACCCTATAGTGGAGTACGCTCCTGAGAGGAGGCACCCGATAGCTGAGTACGCCCCTGAAAGGCCAAAGGTTGAGGAGGTAGTGTTAAACTACGGTCCGGAAAACTACGCTCGGGAGGGTCACCCCAACCAGTATCCTGGTTACTATGGTTACGAGGGCGTAACCAGGTATCCCAACTACGAGTACAGGAGGTACGGCAGGGAGGGCCTGGGCTTCGACAGGAGGACGGCCTACGCCCTGGGCCTCCGCTACCCTGTCACTCCTAAAATACTGGAGACAGTCTACAGAACTACCCAGCACGACACTCGCAATGTACTTCAGCTCTAATCAGCATCTATATGCTGGAGATAATAAATGATTACCTATTTCGTCAGTCTTTTATTGTACAGAATATATAATATCTCATAAAATCTATGGACGCTTCTCACCACGTCCGTGCTAAATATCCGAAGAACTTGTGTTAACTAAGTAATTAATATATTTATAGTAATAAAAATCTTATATATATAAGATTTTTATTATATTATACACATATTTTATACACTTCCATGACCCAGTAACATTGAAAACTTTTTAGTTCCCTCGGCGGGATTGGAACCCGCTGTCTCCGGCTGGAGCGCCGACGCGCTAACCACTGAGCCACAGAGGCTGCCAAATTTATCACGTGGTATGTCCTTTTGTACGACACTATCAGCTCGTAGTACAGCTGTTTCATGAAATCTAATCATATCATGAAATTTGGGACAGATATAGATTAGACCACGGGGAAGAACATAGGCTACTTTTTATCCCAGAAAAATGTACGGTCCCTGCGGGATATCCTTATGCGCGCATGAAATCGCGGGCAATATCTCGTAAGAAATAAATTAGTGTAATTGAAAGTTTAGAATAGAAAGGAGTTTTTATGATAACGTTACTACTTACCGTCTACTGAGTAGACGGTGGCGTCCTAATAATGGAGTAGACCCAACTCTATCATTAGGGCGCTTTATAATCATCACTATCAGTCGCAGGCAACCAGGCAACCAGGCAACCAGGGTAGCGCTGGTGCCAGCTAACGGAAGGCAGATCTGCCAAAACTCTCATGAAGTGAATTCGGACAATATAAAGGTATCTGTAAATCTCGATCTAACAAGGCTTTGGGAGAGCTAAACGAATAAGGGTCAGTTCACACCACGACTATACGCTACGCGGCGCTGCATTTGAGATAGCTATTCATCATTGAACTTTATTCACTACACATACACGTTTCATATGACATTAGTCGTACACTGCGCATGCGCAGTCGTACACTGCGCATGCGCTGTGCAGCTCAGTGCAACCTGACATTAAGAACGACCTCTTACAGTGAAACGTGTATCTTGTGTAATGAATACATTTCGAATAGCTATCTTAAACATGCAGCGCCATGCCGCACACCGTTTCATCTCGGTGTGATTGAACCTTTATTTATATTTTCAGTATTATGTTATCTAAATAGTTCGATCGCTCATCGATGTTTCAAAGGAGAAAATAAATCATAACATTTGACTTAATAAATATTTTAATAGGTATGTAGAAATAGAAGAACATTTAATAAACACAATAATTATTATTATATTTGATAGTCAGGTTTGTTAAATATTTAAGAAAAATAATAATGTAATATTATAAAAGTAGATATGGAAATAAAATAAAAATGTTACATTAATTAAATAAAAGTTGGAAACTGAAAACCAATTTCCAAAGTAAAAATGGGAGTACGCGGGAAGCACCAGCTTTTAAATAAAAAAAAAATTAAAATCGGTTCACCCAGTCGAAAGTTCTGAGGTAACAAACATAAATAAAAAACACTTTTTTGAAGTCGGTTAATAAGCCCTTCTAGATGCCTTTAAGATGGTAGAGTTTTTTAACAAATAAATTTATTGAGATCTTCATTCGTACACCCTGTAGCCTCTGCCGTTGACCAAATTGTTCTGCCAACCGCTATTGCCTAGGTTGCCCAACCCAACTTGCCATTGATTACCCTGGTTCTGTTGGTTACCTATGTTATTGCCTAAACCTACCTGTACCTGGCTAAGTTGCCATTGGCTACCTTGGTTGCCTTGGCCAACTTGCCATTGGTTACCTTGGTTGCCTTGGCCAACTTGCCACCGGTTGCCTTGATTCTGTTGGTTACCTATGTTATTTCCTATGCCTATCTGCAATTGACCAAGTTGCCACTGACTACCCTGGTTTTGTTGGTTGCCCCTATTATTCCCTAGGCCTAGCTGTAACTGGCCCAATTGCCACTGGTTGCCTCTGTTTCCTTGGTTTATTTGATTCCATCTGTTGTACTCTTGGGCCTGTATGCCTCTGTTGTTTCCCTGGTTTGGTTGCAGGCCAATAACTCCGAGGTAGGGGTGGTTCTGTCTGCCTTGGTTCAGTTGGAGACCGTAGCCTTTGTTGTAGCCCAAATTTTGCTGCCATCCGTAGCCCCGGTTGCGCCAGTTCGAAACGATTTGGAGACCTCCATCATAGTTTAGGTTCTGGTCCAGTGCTCCTATATTGTAGTCTAAACTCTGCAATCCTTGACCTAGATCGACTAGATTTTTGTACCCGAGTTCGTTTCCCAGGAATCGGTTCTTGTAGTTGGCTAAACTGATGTGGTCTTGAGGGATAATGGCCAGATTCTCTTGGGCGATGGGCTTAAGGATCTGCTCTATGGAGACGAGGCGGTAGGCGGGTCGGTATTTGTTCTGCTCGTAGCCCACATAGCTGTTGAGCTGGTTGACGAGGCTCGCCTCTGCAGCCTGGTCTGGGCCCTGCTGGCTGACGCTCTCAGCTACAACAATGTCTGGAGCCTGCTCCGGCTCTGACGCTGCTATCACCGTCAGTGAAAGAAGAGTCTGAAAAAAATTACTTCTTTAATAATATTTCGAGGTATGTTTGTTTCAAGATTAAATTGTTTTATATTCTTAAGAATCTTTATAACGCTAAATATTTAAATAAAAATGATTTAGATATTGCGGATTGCCTTTCATGACGACAATAATGATTACTGAATAATAAATAGATATATTATATTTATTCTACTTTACTCGACTCGTTCATGCCATCTAAGTAGTCTCCAGTTTTTTGACAAGAAACAAGGTAGAGAACCAAAAGAACAATCTTAATTAATAATAATCTCATCTACATCTTACCAAAAGAAGGCTCTTCATGTTAACAAACAATCGATACACATAATAAATTCTGCAGCAGTCTTATATAAATACGGTAATTGTATCTGCGTGCGGATAGTAATTGGGCTGCGGAACCAAACGCCGTGACCGAGGACGCGCCCTTAATGGAGATCCGTAGACCTGGGATAAAACCTCGCAGTGGCGTACACGTGGACTGTTGTTAGGGCCTCGGGTGCAGTAGGACGAGGCGCGCGAAAGCGGCGCACCAGAACGCCAATTCTCGTAATGAACTTACACTTTAATTTTACTTTTATTGAATTATAAATGAATCGTCTTGATTTGCTGAAAGTGATTTGACGTTGATTTGACGTTTATAAGAATACTATTTTCCAGTTGTACTATGTATGTTATGACAAATAATATGTTATGACAAAGCAACGTGCTTCGGAACAGCTAGGGCCGTCATAGGTATTTAGTATGTACAAAAATTAATGGGGTTAGTACAAAACCTCACCACATGTCACCAGGTGGGGGGCGGTTAAAAAGTTGCTAAAACATCACGTGATTAATGGACGGCCCCTAATACATAATATAAACCTACAGAACCGCTCTGCTAGTATCGACTAGCACTTGTATTCTCTGTCCTTTGTTCCTAAGGCGGCGAGGCGCTAATCTCACATGCAGATTTATGCTAGCTTTATTACTCTGCCAATACAGAGATAAACAATTATTGTATTGTACTTATGCCGAATATTCTAAAAGTAGGCTATGACGTACATTTTACAGAACAACTTCATACAAGAAAAAGTTACGCCATCTTGATTTTCATCATACCTCAAATGTCAGCCATCTTGTTTTTACCATACTTCAAATGTCAAAATGGCTCCAAAAACTCCAAAAGTGGGGCCATCTAAGTGGAGACAACCGTTAGACTATGGCTTATATATCGAGATCGGTATCTGAGGTTGGTTATCTATGCAATAGCGATTTTGACTGGTTAACGCGTTTGCGACATCTGAATAGATAAACTACCGACAAAATACCTCAGAAACCGGGCATTAGTGTCTTGCTTTATTAGTAAGTTATAACATGTAGTTACAGGGCGGTGTATACTTGTTAATGTTAAAGTAAGTTAATCAATAACAATTGAAACGAAGCGTTGGGTCACCAATAAAATAAACCCCATTCATATTATGTCATCTACAACGAAAAAAATGGAAATGTTAAAAATAACTCTCGATATAAATTCTCACGATAGTATAATGATAACCGAGGAACTGTGGTTTGTTGAAATGATAACAAAAATGAAAACGCACTGAAAGTACATACGCGTATTATTATTTGCTGGAACTAAATTAATGATAGTTATACAACATTTTCAAAGTAATAGAAAAGCGCTTCATAATAATAGTTATGATTTCTTAACAGCATCTTTTGGCAGCAGGATCTTTGGAAATTCTTTACTCAATCTAACATCTTTCGTCTCCACTTTTATGAACAACAGGGTTCAGTGGCTAGTCCTCCTTTATAGGTAAGCCCTAGCCTGTATGGTAGGGATTTGGATGAGGGTCTTCAAAAGGTAAGTGGTAAGGAAGCCGATAGGAATGGAGTTACAGGAACCTCACGCCACTGACAGAGATAACACTCGCCCAAAGACCTAGGACTGCAAATAAAACACACAGATGGACCAAAAACAATCTCTTTTATTATGTACACAGCTTATAAATACGGGACGCCTGCTCTATAGTCTATCACAACATGTAAAGGCAACACACAATTGGACCGCTCGCTAACGATAAATACTAAGCTGCAGGTTTTAAATGGCCAAACTGAGTGAATCGCCATAAACATCAACTATTGAAAATCAACAGTTGATGTTTCATACTTAGATAAATGATTAGTCACATGTCTATGGTTACATAGTACGATTCACTTAATGTCGCCATTTTAGACCCGCTGCACTGGACGGGCTGAAGCTCCGACCCGAGCTCTCCGAGACTCCGAAGCGAGATTGGTGGTTAATCTGGTGCACAGAAGCTCAAAAATCTCGTAAATTACAATTATGTTCTTGTCTTTTAACCCCCGATTTTTACCCCCTTTTAACCCCCCATTTTCAGGTTACAAAAGAACTGTGGATAAACCCATACACAGGGGTGTTACAAGTTTGACGTGTCTGTGTTTGTGTGTGTCGTGACGTAGTAGTTCCCAAACGGATAAACCGATCATGATCTAGTTTTTTTGTTTGATAGCAGCCGTGATCGAGAGTGTACTTAGCTATAATATATAATCATCAGCTCGCTTACTGCTTACATTATATTGTATTGCTCCAGCGACTTACAGCGACAGGCTCGATTGGCAACATACCGAAAATTTACAAGTCTTAATTACGAGAATTGGTTTTGTGTTATCAACAGCATTTTCAGCTAGTGTGACCGAGTACTAAAAAGCTTTAGGTAATTAATTATTATTTATTGATGTATTGATCATAATAATGCTCTAAATCTAAGTTTTTATTGGTTGGTAAAACCAGATATTTGCAAAACTAAACCACTGTTTATCACCAACAATAACGCCTCTAATTATAAACTAGTTGTTTTACTTTAAAACAGAAAATTCAAATCTTATGTTTACAGACAAATCATTATCTCACTAGCATTGTGGGTATTACATACAAATATCAGATCTTGTAACAACAAACATGGGTTATAGGCAAAGAGGTGGCCATGAAAATATTAAACTAACTTATTGAGCAACTGTATGAGATTATTAAGAAAAAATATAGGTATTATGATTTTCTATAAATAAAATGTATCTTGTAACTTTCTTTTACTATTTTCACAATAAAATCTGTAAAGTTTTATTCTAATTGACTTAAAAAAGGTCCCCAATAGGCAGTACAGATGGAAACTAAAACTGTGTCATAGTAAATGAAACTACAACTATATTTTGTGAATATTTCGATGTTTCGTTGGTTCCCATGGTTTCGTCGTGATGGGTATGAATGACGTAAGCAGTAACTAATCCTAATTAAACATACTTCATAATATAAAAGCATTTTTGAGCATTTTACACTATGTACTCATATAGAAGGGTAATTGTCTTAAGCCTATAAAAGTACCGTAGATTCTCATAATATTAAAAATGTTTTAAAATTTAAATGCAATTTAGCACTAAACACGATCTAATAGTTAGATAAAATATAAAAAATATGTGCATCTTACAATAAGGAGATAAAAAGTGTCATAGAAGATCCTTCCGACTAGAAATAGATTAAGATTGAATATAATAAAATACTATACCTTATATTATATACTTATGTCTATTTACATATCAGTGCTTTATAAAGCTATTAAATCTGAATAAAATCTTAAGAAATTTAATGACGTATCGTCTCTATAAAATATTTCAAAGAATTAACATAATATAATAAGTATTTACATTCCGTAACTCTTACAATTTTTAGGATAAATAAGACGTACTGGCGCATAACATTTTGGTTCACAATCATTCAACGTATTTAAACAAAATTCTAAATATAATAATATCTTAGATTCATTTTAAAATGTAAAAAGAATAGCTACTATAGCTAGGCTAAAATCACTAACCACGATGACAAGATGTATGTAAAATACAGGTTGGTCCGTGCGCACTTCGTTGCCGTGGAATATCAGAACTCTTGTTTCCTGAACTAACAAAGTCGTAAATAGCTACCATATTGTGCGGTAAATAAAATTGTAAATGGCTATAGAAAATAAAAACATAAAATATTATATAACATTACGCTAACGTAAGCTCAGTCACCGCTTGTACTATAATATGTATGTTTTAATTAATATTTTTTATTAGGTGCTTTAGTTTCACTACTAGTGAATAATAATAAAATGTATATACTAAAGTAACAATAATTAATAATAATAAAATCAAGCACCCAATTTTGTGCGCTCCGTATAGCTCAAAATGAATGTACAATTAATATATGTATAGGACACATAACTCGTTTTAAAATTAGGTATTTGGGAGTGGGGCTGTGCAAGGGGCGAAGCCCTAAGCACCCGCGCGCCATCACCGCGACACTTTAGCGTCTTTGCCCTTGTTCGCAGTATCACTTCTATTCTTTTCTTTACTCTCTTCCCTGCTGTTTTTCCTACAGCTTGCTTTACTTTGACTCTTTCCTATGCTGCTAATGCAATTTCTATCTTTAGTTGAATTGCATCTGTCAGTTCGGTTACTGCTGCAGCTATTACCGATTTTTTGACTGCAACTGTCGTTGCTATTTTTACTGCTTTGACTGCAACTATTGATGCTATTTCTACTGTTTTGACTGCAACTAATTTTGCTACGACTATTTCCCTCATCATTTTGGCATTTGTCTTTACTCTGACTACTACTTATAGTTTTTTGAGTACTACTGTCAAGTTTTGCAGTCTGTTTGGTGTCATTGTGTGTAGAATCTGTATTTCCTTTCTTGGCTTCATCTCCATTATTCTCTTCTTCGCTAGTACCACACTGGGCATCTCTCTCTTCTACAGCTTCCAACGCAGTTTCAAATGATTGTTGTCTGAAAGGAGAATGGTTACATATAAGTATAGGCTGATTCAGTGGCGACCCGTACGGCGTATGGAATGATTTATTAACACACAACTTAAGCCACGCCATTTTACCTTCTTGGGGATTCTTATAGCGGGGACCTCGATTGTGATACAGTGTGTGTCTTCTCGTAGGTAAGAGATTTTAACAGCAGATAATAGGTTTAATAAAACCTCACGTCAAATAAAACTATAATATAATTAATTTTATTTATGACGTACACACATCAAAAGGGTCTCATTTTATTCCTAAGAATATTTTTTACATTTTTCTATTTCATAAATTTTATTTATTGTCAGTATTCCTGATGATAATGCCTACAATGTGACAAAAATGTACTTTTTGCCTACAAAACACCCAAAGGTTATTTATTTTCAGTACGTTAGTAGTTACGAATATAAAGTTTAAAGCCGCGACCTCTGGCTTGAGCACTGAGCCACAGAGCTCGTCTTTGTTCATGAGACAGAAATGTAGGCATGCAGATCTAGGTATAGGCACACACAATGAATACTGACTTCTCAGTCATATAGTTCCCCGGCGCTGACAGCGAGCGTCCAGACCGTGCCAGGCCGGGCTTGCGCACCGCGCGGGTCACGGCACTGGACCCCTCCGTAGAGTCCACCGACTCCCGCCGCGCGCTGTTCTCGCGGCTGCGCAGGAACGGGTTCTGGGATAGAAATGACGTCAGATGAAGCTTATGTAAATTACTTACAAAATAGTAATACGATTGATGAATACTACTACAGATCAAAAGAGGCCCAACTATCTGATCTTCATTATTCCAATGTGAAACATCTGATACATTTATACGCAACATATAGCGGCTTACATGCTTGTCATGTTTTACGCGTCTATCTATCTAAAGGTTGCATTCCGAATTGCGTTCCGATTTTTGCGATCGCGACGCTTGACTGCGACCATCAAACCAGCGAATCAGGTTCTCTGGCCACGCCCACTGGTCGCGCGACGCGGTTGCGGGATTTATTTAGTGCTCCATATAAATTCATACTAGCGCGACCTGGTCTCGGCCGCAGGTCGCGGTCGCATACATGGGAAGGCTACCTTTAGTGATGCGTTAGATTTGTACAAATAATTTTAACTTTTTCTGTCAGTAATAAGCTTCAAAGATCTACTTTTAGATTATTTTATTTACCACTGCCAACATGTTACCTGGAAGCTGTGCTTCTTAAGCATAGTCTTGATGAGTATGAGCGTGGAGAGGTTGGGTATGGACGTGACGACGCGCGCCATGTCCTCATCCGTCACCTCCACCAGCCTACAGTTCTCCTCCTCCGAGGGTAGAGGTTCCTCTCCGTTGTGGGTCACCCACTCGTGGTTCTGGAAATAATTTCATAGACATCAGTGGCGAAGGCTGGTTCTCCTTCATAGGGAAGCCGTAGCCTTTTGATAGGTATGGATTTGGATAAGGATAGGAACAACATGCCACTGATAGATATATAGTACAAATGACTAGAATAGAAGAAACAAAAAATATGCTTTACAGTAACTGAACCAATTTTATATATCACTAGCTGTTGCCCGCGGCTCCGCCCGCGTAACAATACAATCGACAATCAACAAAAATACAATAGGATATCCCGCGGGAACACTGTACTTCTCCGGGATAAAAAGTAGCCTATATTTTAACCCAGAGCCTATACTACCACCATACTAAATTTCATCAAAATCCGATTAGTAGTTTTTGCGTGAAAGAGTAACAAACATCCATCCATCCTTACATACTTTCACATATTTTATAATATTAATATAGTAGGATTTTATTAGATTTTTAGAAATTTTAGAGAAAAGTGGAAAGTGTGCGTATTGATCCGCTCACGCTAGCTAACACGACCTTAGGCTGGGACTATATTGTCCGGAATCCGGTAGGCCGGGAAAGTGTGCGTATTGACCCGCTCACGCTAGCTAACACGACCTTAGGCTCTAACTATATTGTCCGGAATCCGGTAGGCCGGGAAAGTGTGCGTATTGACCCGCTCACGCTAGCTAACACGACCATAGGCTGGGACTATATTGTCCGGAATCCGGTAGGCCGGGAAAGTGTGCGTATTGACCCGCTCACGCTAGCTAACACGACCTTAGGCTGGGACTATATTGTCCGGAATCCGGTAGGCCGGGAAAGTATGCGTATTGACCCGCTCACGATAGCTAACACGACCTTAGGCTGGGACTATATTATCCGGAATCCGGTAGGCCGAGAAAGTGTGCGTATTGACCCGCTCACGCTAGCTAACACGACCTTAGGCTGGGACTATATTGTCCGGAATCCGGTAGGCCGGGAAAGTGTGCGTATTGACCCGATCACGCTAGCTAACACGACCTTAGGCTGGGACTATATTGTCCGGAATCCGGTAGGCCGGGAAAGTATGCGTATTGACCAGCTCACGCTAGCTAACATGACCTTTGGCTGGGACTATATTGTCCGGAATCCGGTAGGCCGGGAAAGTGTGCGTATTGACCCGCTCACGCTAGCTAACACGACCTTAGGCTGGGACTACATTGTCCGGAATCCAGTAGGCCGGAAAAGTGTGCGTATTGATCCGCC
The DNA here is from genome assembly GCA_963565745.1 of Phengaris arion. NCBI lineage: Eukaryota > Metazoa > Arthropoda > Insecta > Lepidoptera > Lycaenidae > Phengaris > Phengaris arion. The sequence goes on from OY751433.1 coordinate 27,848,708, forward strand.
TACGCTAGTTAACACCACCTTAGGCTGGGACTATATTGTCCGGAATCCGGTAGGCCGGGAAAGTGTGCGTATTGACCCGCTCACGCTAGCTAACACGACCTTAGGCTGGGACTATATTGTCCGTCACGACCTCAGGCAGCCAGTTCAACTATATACATATAGTTATTCTATAGCGTATTATATCTTATATTCTTTAGAGTGCCATAACTGTTATATTTATGAACCGATTGAATTAAAACAAACACAACATTTTTAGTAGATCGCTAATACACGTCGCAAATCGCTATAGTGAAAACCGCATTCAAATCGGTTAAACCGTAGACTTCGTATCCGAAAAAACAAATACGAGTATCGCGGGAATCGTACATTTTTCCGCAATAAAACGAAGCCTGTGTTAATCCAGAGTTAAACTACTACCATACCAAATTTCATCAAAATCCGTTTAGTAGATTCTGAGATTAGCGCGTACAAACGTAGTACGCGCTAATACGCGCGCGTAGTACATACTAACAAATAAACAGACAAAAATTCTTAAAATCATTGTTTTGGGTTCTATACCGTTCATAAAGCCTATAATGTAATTTTACACCAGTTACAAATTTATTATATGTATAGATTTAGTTATGTACATATTAACAAACACACATATAAAAGTAACATGAATAGTGTTATAGTGATCTTCTGATAACATCACTCACTCAGCAAGACCTAATACAAGCGTTAATAAAATATATTCAGTTGTTGTGTTGGAGTTTCGACCGAGGTAATTGGTATCATTCCTATCAATCCATCGCATTCACATATCAAAGCCATGTTTTGGCATGGCTATGTGACGGTAACATCAGGTGTAGCTAGATATCCAGATATATCTTTTCAGATATCATGTCACTTTTCAATTTAACGGTGAACAGTCCATTTCCTGAACTAAGCATTTCAGGAAATGGACTTTCGTTTCTACCTTTATCTCCTTCATCGTGGCCCTCGTGTTCGGATCTTTATCCAGCATCCGGAACAGCAGCTTCTTGAGCGGCCTGGACAGTTGCGGCCTGGCGGGGAACGCGAGCGGTTCAGCCAGGATCCGCCGCTGCAGCTCCGCCACGCTGCTGGCCAACCACGGCACGCGCCCCGTCACCATCGCGTATAGTGTTGCGCCGAGAGACCAGATGTCTGCTGCCTGGAATGGTTTATCTTATTTACTTCTTAATTCATAGGTACATGAACTGTCTAAAAAACAATTGATATCTTAACAATTTATGTCGTACACTGTACAATAGATGCCAGAGTTAAAATTAATGTCTTGGCGAGTTATTAACGTGTCGGCACTCGGCAGTATAAACACATTACCAAAAGTTGCAATGTAAGTTATTTCAGATAAAGTTTCAAGTATCCCAAAGAATGAAGAGTAATAAAAATGCCGCTATCATGCGTCGTCTTATCATTTGCGTTTATTATTTTGGCAGGCAGGATAATGAGATATTTTATATGTAGCAGAAGTTAAAAAGTCCTCGTATGTTAGAAAAAATTTAAGTATGTTCAATACGAAAAGCAATAATCACTGTATGAACAATAGAAATAAACACAAGCTAGATTATACCGGTGATCAGACTAAGTAAAGTTAATAAATATTTTAAAGGTCAATGTATACGCCTATACAATATAATCCCAGAAAACGTTCAAAAACTGTCTATTAATAAATTAAAAAAAGTAGTTAAAGAACGTTTGTGTGCTAAAGCTTATTATAGGGTCAATAATTTTACTGACGATTACACACCATGGGAATAGGATAGGATAGGACCACCTGTAAGGAAATTTCTATGTACTATAATATTGTACTCTTGTTATGTAGTTTTAGTCATAACATTGTTATATACCTTTTTTTACTCTAAAAGAACAATTTTCCATCTTTTTGGTAAAAGATGGCCCGCGCGAGTTTCTCACGCCGGTTCTTCTCGCCGGGCTAGTTCCCGAACCGGTGGTATACCTCGGATATATTTAATGTTTACGAGGCGCGAGGGTTAAACCTAAAATGATCGAAACACATTTACTTAAACTACATCAAAGCAGAAATTGATCTCAAGGTCAATTATACAAACTAGTCAAAGTGGACTGGTCATCTAACTAACCTACCCTACTAGTGGCAAATGTTCACCTAATGACTTGATCTGATTACGAAGTTTGGGCGGCACATGATCAAGTTGCAGAACTTGCATCAGTAGAAGTTGGGGCAGCTGCCTCGATTATAAATGTCGAACGTCGAGATCGGATATGAACAGGGCCGATCCTTAATCATTATTGCATCGAAACAATAACCTTAAATATTTTTTTGTAACATAAAGACGCGAAACATGTTTGTTTTTTTACTGTTTTAGTTTATGAACGAGCAAATTATATCTTTAAAAATATCAAAATCATGACCTTCTTTTTAGACCTTTTTCTAGATTAATATCTCTTTACCAAACAACAAGGTTTAGCTCCAGAAAAACAAGAGGTTTGATTGAAATCAAACTATGTAGTCCTTTTTGACAGTTGTCCTAAACTCCTCCATTGCTGCGGTTAATCTTAGTCTGCAGTACTTTAGACCGTCTGATTCCACTGCTCATAAGTCATGTGCTTCAAATAAAAATCCTGTAGCGCTATCTCTCTCTGTCTCACCTCGCCCAGGTAAGTGTCGGCGGAGATGGCCGCCTCGGGCGCGCGGAAAGCGGGAGTGCCCACTGCCCCCGCCAGCCGCACCTCCCCTGCCAGCTCACCGCTCGCGCCCAGGTCGGCCAGCTGGACTCTGCCATCGCCCAGCAGCAGGTTGGCAGGCTTGATGTCCCGGTGAGCGATGCGCTGGTAGTGCACTGTGGGATGGAAATGTAAGACATCAATGGCACAGTTTAATCAGATGATCAGGGAATTTGGAATTCTTCCTACTCCTCCAACCAACTTCTAATTAATTTCGTTGAGGGTCCTAGGACAAGTCTGTCCAAGCTTGTCCCTCGGGCACCCCTGAGATCATATCAGAGGGTTTTAGTAGTTTTGTTTCCGCTGGCGATCCTAGCTCACAGGAGTTGCAGGTCGTGGAAGTGTGTGGTAGGCCAATGCCCGTTTAAAAAAAAAGATGATCAGGTCAGGAGAATGTGTCTCATTAAATGGAAGTGGTATTATTTGGTAAACTAATCCCATATTCCCGTGGAAATCCTGCGTGGGATAGGAATAGTTTAATATACAATAATTTATCGGGGTCGATAATACAACAAGCCCAGACACTCACTTACCGTGTCATTCACATTACACTTCACGCTTGTACAAAATCATCCTCAAATTTTAGTTATTAAAATCTTTTAATATCACTGTACAGTTATATGCAGGTATAAGTGTTTATATTAAATTATTTCAATCTGTCTATACTGTCTCATCTCCCTACTCTGTTCTAATAACTGTTTATTTATATTTAACCTAAATCACTCACATTCTCTATAATCACTTGTCATTTTGCTATTCTTTTCGCACTATACCCATAACAGCGAACATACAAATTTGAGGCTGACTTATACTACAAAAGCAGATTGGTGACTACATACACTTCTGATATTTTGTTAGTATAACTGTTATAGCTTTTTCTTAATATTATTTTCAGCACTCAGGAATAAATAGCAAAATGATGACCCGTTCAGCACTGGCTCACCATACGGAGGAAAAGCTTCGCTTGGCACTCCAGGAGTTAAAATACTACCGATCTCTGGGGTATATCTACCAGACTTATCAAATCAATAATTGATATTGTAGCTCCTTTCTTAGGCATAATATTTAACAATTGTATAAAAAGTGGTGTATTTTCTGATTTAATGAAGCGTAGTTAGGTTATGCCTCTTTTCAAAGCTGGGATTAAGTCTGACCCAGCAAATTATATACCGATATCATCCAATTATATACCGATAACATCGGGAAGACCAGGCGCCTCGGCACCGCAGTGGTCGATGCCTGAGTGCATTCCCATTGAACATGTGGTGTGGGAATTTGATTCTGATTTTCGATTTGTTTATTTTTTTTAGCTGTGTTTATGTCCCTTTCAATAAAGATATATTATTATTACTATTATATCGGTACTACCGACTTTCAGGAAAGTATTTGAAAAAATATCTTAAATCAACTAACAGTACATTTTAATACAAATAATTTATTGCATACTACACAATTCGGTTTTACTAAAGGTCGGTCTACTACAGATGCAGGTATCGAGCTTCTTTGTAGTATATTCGAGGCTTAGGAGCAAGCGCAGGATGTATTGGGGGTTTTTTGCAACCTTTCTAAGGCATTTGATTGTGTAGACCATGTTACACTAGTCAGAAAATTACACCACTTAATCTTTTGAGTTATCTTAACAATAGGACTCAAACTGTAGAGGTTAATAGTAAAAAGTCCGCTGGGACTAAAATAGAATTAGGTGTCCCACAGCGATCTATTTTAGGTCCATTACTTTTTCTCATCTACATAATTGACTTGCCTTATCTAATTCAAGATAGGGATGAGATAGTACTCTTTGCCGATGACACTTCACTAATATTTAAAGTGAAGCGACAACAATCAAATTACGACGAGGTAAACAGTGCTCTCTCATATATAGTAAACTGGTTTAGTGTTAATAATTTACTTTGCAAATAAAACAAAATGGTTAAAGTTTAGCTTGCCAAATGTTGATGATGATCAATGATGATAAAATGAACTTGATAGACTCCACTGTGTACTACGCTAGATTGTAAATTACAGTGGGGTCCTCATATTGCTAACCTAGCAAATAGACTCAGTTCTGCAGCATATGAAGTCAGAAAAAATAGAGAAATTTCAGATGAAGAAACGGCACGCCTGGTTTATTTCAGCTACTGTCATAGTAGAATATTTTATGGTACACTTTTATGGGGAAATGCTGCCGACATAAATTCAATATTTGTGCTGCATAAGCGAGCTATTCGTGCTATTTATAATATGTCCCGTTTTGAATATCTGAGAGAAAAGTTTAAAGAAATAGGTGTACTGACTGTAGCTTCTCAGTATATTTTGGATAATTTACTATACGTTAGAAAAAACTTAAGTAATTTCAAGAAGAAAAGTGATAATCATTGCATAAACACTAAAAATAAGGATAAGCTAGATGTACCAGTGATAAGACTTAGCAAAGTAAGTAAATCTCTTAAGGGCCTATTGTATAGATACATTGGTATACGCCTATACAATAGGATCCCAGAAAACGTTCAAAACCTTTCTATTAATAAATTTTAAAAAGTAGTCAAAGAACGTCTGTGTGCTAAAGCTTATTTGATTTTTTTAACGAATGCACACTTTGGGAATAAGATGCTCCCCTGCAAGGCTGTCTCTATGTACTTGTGTACTTTAAACTTTTTTAAAATATTTACCATAGATTTAAGTTTACAATGTAAAATATGTATTTCTTTCAAAAGAACAATTTTCTGTCTTTTTGCTAAAAGATGGCACCGTACGATTTTCGTACGCCGGTTCTTCTCGGCGGGGTTGGGTTGAAGGTGATAGATTTTTCAGTTGACTTTTCGAAAAAAGCTTGTTAAGTTTCATTAGGAAATATTTTTTTTCATTTCATTTCATTTCAAAAGCATCTGAGACTAGTAAGCGTGTATAAATATAGAAACAGAATATACTAGCGTAGAGATCAAAAGAAGTTTTTATAGAAGAATAGGTTTTTTATATTTTAACACTAGGAACTATCGAACAAGTTACCGCTGAACACATACTTGCGTGTAAATACGTGGTCCAACCACATCTGCAGTCGGTGCGGTCACTTTCTTTTTGTTTAAATACTTTAAGGTGTCCTAGCGTAAGGGATTTTTTTAGAAACTGGTCGAACAGGCACTTTGGCGATATTGTACATTCCCAAGGAAAACAATTCTTTATTATTTTTTATTTGGTAACTTTTATCGAGTTAATTTCATGATAAGTAATCTTTACACGCAAAAATGATGTTGGTGTTCGTGACTTGACGTGGAATAGAACTTTCCTATGTTTTATAACCCATTATTACACGTCCTTCAGGGGCCTTAACCTTTCCTATCGATTACCACTGCTTTCCTTTGACTTACGAAGGGAGTGTGATATTTGACGGGCATGGGCTGGTGCCCAAAGGGTGCGAAAATGTAGGGTATTTCTAATAATAAAACCAAGTTTCCATCGGGACATAGAAATCTATCAGTTTTCGATGCGCAACATCTAATGCCAGGGGGCCTAGCGGGAACATTTGACAGCGGCGTTAACGTAACACCTTACCTATCGAATTAAAATATGTATGGGCACTGTATGATTTTGACTGATTTTCATACAATGCTTATTCGATAACGTGACGTTAACGCCGCTGTCAAATGTTCCCGCTTGGCCCACTGGTCAGACCATCTGTTGCCTGTTGTGACGTAGATATATTACGCGTCACCACTTCACGTAGACGCGTACGTTCTTTTTACAAAACAATTTCATGTTTCACATCTGTCGGTGTCTTTGTCCGATTAAAGGTCAATGTATACGCCTATACAGTAGAATCCCAGAAAACGTTCAAAATCTGTCTATTAATAAATTTAAAAAAAGTAGCTAAAGAACGTTTGTGTGCTAAAGCTTATTATAGGGTCAATGACTTCATTGACGATCGCACACCATGGGAATAGGATGGCCACCTGCTTCTATCATATAGTACTATATGTATCTGACTTTTGTATATATATATGTTAGAGCGTGGTGACGATCAATGAATAAATACGACGGAACACTTTACAATAGATGTTTATTCCGCTAGAGTTCGAACACGAATGAATCAAACTGCAGGCAGCCATAGTTTTTATAAGGCGATCAAAACAAGTTACTGGAAGGGATAGGGCAGGGTATGGTAGATAGGTAGGGAGGTAGGGGCGCGTAGTATTTTGATCGACTTATTTTGCAATCGAATAAACTAATCTAGCTAAATAATTATGATTAAGTATTTATAAAATTGATTTAAATAAATTACACATTTTACTTTAATTACAATAATTATTTGTTGAAACAAATTATTTAATCAAATATTCAAATTTATAAACCTATCCTATGCTAATTTTTAACTTTATTTAATAAGACGCTATAATATGATAGCGTCTTATTAAATAAAGTTAATTTATTATTATATAGACTAAGTTTTTATAATGTAAATATAATATATATGTAAATTTATTAAACTTTTTCCATTTTTTGCTAAAAGATGGCCCCCCGCGAGTTTCTTACGCCGGATCTTCTCGCCGGATTAGTTGCTGGACCGGTGGTAGGCATCATTGGGGACAATTACGTAAGCGTTGCATTGTAACCTTTATGGAAATAGAACTTTTTGATTTTGATTGGTCTGTCCATCTTATACTTTGAAGATGACGTTTTCGTCGAATTTTTCGCATCCTCTAACATTTCCTAAGGGTCAATTTACACCGAAACGAAAGGATACGTGACAGGTAGCTGCATTTTTAAGATAGCTATTCAAAATTGAACTTTATTCATTACACAAGAAGATGTAACACGTCTCATTGTAAGAGTTCAAATGTCATGTTGAACCGCGCCGCACAGCGCATGCGCAGTGTATGACCGATGTCATATTAAACTTGTATGTTTTTGTGTAATGAATAAAGTTAAATTTTGAATAGCTATCTTAAAAATGCAGCGTCGCGTATCGTCGCGGTGTGAACTGACCCCTACTATTCAATTGTAACAATATCCAACTTTTCTCCACTCTGCGCCGAACTTTTCCACTTTTGTAATTGAAGAAACAAATCTCTTGGCCGTGCGCCCTCTAATTACTTAGCGAAGCGCAATAAGAATGTGAGATTCGCCGGCTGGCCTTTTGTTCATTGCAGCACTAAGCCCCCATTCGCACGAGCGAGTTAAGAGTGACAACCCTAGTAATAATAAAAATAGTAGTAAACCCTAGTAGTAATAAAATAAGCTTTGTCAGCTCTTCTTAAGTAGAACAGCTGACATGTTAAATAAGCATATTAATATTGTATAAAAACGTAGGATTTAGTTATTAAGTTGATTATCATTTTTGTAATACTAGTAGTAAGAACTCTGTAAGTTTGAAATAAATTAATATTTTAAGTCAAATCTCTGACCAAGTATTTAATTAGCATTCAAATTGAACAGCGTTGATATTAATAGAACTTTCCGCTAATGTTGCGTTTGCATTTAAAGCGCGAAAAAATCAACAGCGCGAGCGGGTGCTTAGGGTCGGCGCAGACCGCGACGCGACAACCAAGCTATGGCAACCTAATAAATACCCGATTATGGCGAAGCCTTTTAGGAAGGGTTATGATTCAGGCAGGCTATATTTGTATGTATGAATGTATGTGTGTATGTGTGTATGTATGAGTGTTTGTTCCACCGTAGCGTGTAACTATTGGTTGGATTTTAATGAATGAGGTCTCAATAGATTCGTAATAACAACCCTAATAACATAGGCTATAAAATTTAGATAGTCGGGTTATAGTTTTCTTTATAAAATTCTAATTATTCATAGAAAGTGTAGCGTCACAACTGCAGAACATACAGCTCCGAACATTCAGCAGTTGAATTTTTTAAAATATTATTTTTTATATGAAAAGGATCAGGGAACGAGCATACGGATTCCCGAATGGTAAGCGATTACCGTCACCTTTGGACACTCGTATGTGTTACTCCTCTGGTGTTGGTCACTTGCATTCTAGGTCCTTAAAATTCGAAATACAACGCAAGTGTTATTTCACGCCGGTGTTCGTGAGGCCGTGGTATTTATCCGGTCGAGCCGTCGACGTGGGTGGAATCCAACATTCAACACTCAAAACTCTGCGAGAGTAACCAGCCGATCGTTCGGCGCCGTACATTCCGCTGATGTGTTGCCAGCCGCCACACTTACATTGGATAATAAAGACTAGCCGCAAACGTGTAGCCGGTCGCAGTCGCTTGTGGCCAGTCTGCGACGAGCCTAAGAATGTATGTCTGGCGCCGGGCATTTGTTCGCAACTGTACATTATATAGCGATACAATAGTATCAAATTAAAACAATGCATTATGTAGATGAACGCATTGTCTAATAATTCATTCTTAGTTTTATAATATAAAATAATTTTATAAAATACAAGCCTAGTGGTATTCTCTATTTATTTTGTCTAAATATAATGACAATGGAGTTCTAATTCTTATTTAAAATATATATCAGTATTTATGTACAGTTACTTCTACAGCGATTTTTGTACATTTCAATTAAATCTATAATATATTATATAAAAGGATATGTCCGCACTCCCTCACAGAGTGACTCACTGAGTCACTGACATACAGACGCTCGCACAGCCGTAACCGCTAATGGTAGAAATGTGTACACTAAAAAAAAGACGTGTGGCACTCGGGGACTGCCGCGGTAAAGCTATTGCATAGCATTTTGTATCAACTTATGTAATTATAATTATTTATTTATTTTATTTATGCAGTATTTCTTTTTCTTTGATATTAATTCAAGACATAACACTTTTTGAGCGTGGTGACCGATAAGAAAACAAATTTTTCTTTTATTAAATAAATAAAAAGTTAATATTGTTTAAAATATTTTTATTATTTTACAATACATGTGGGTTTTATTATCTTACAGTAGCTGTTGGTTATTCAGGAATATTTATCATTGAAACTATAGGTTTATGATAACCGATTTCGGAGCAGCTCGTCTCGATTCGTGCGAGTTTCGTAGAGTCGTACAATACGTCTAATCGCACGCACACAACGCCGTGTCGAAGACTGCCGAACTGAAACGACGTTAGACGAAGTGGGGAGCGTGAGGTTTTTTCGTTACGGAATGTCTGGATTCGGTCCCCGCGCTCAAGGCCCGCGATAGAAGCTATGCAATAGCTTAAAAGTAATTTTGAAAAATTCTATCCCCAAAGAGGTTGAAAGTTTGTATGTAAAATCTTTAAATATGCATCGATTTCGTTGAAAATTGATATTCATGCTTTCAAATACATTTAATGAAATACCCGTTTTAAGGTTTATTAGAATTCACCACCTGAGGGTGTAAAATAAGGGTTTATTTTTTTTTGCGTCAGGTTGTATGGAAAACATTCATTATTATTATTAAGATTTCCATGAAATTTAATATCCGATCTAATAAATATCATCATAGAGTACGTATTTTATAGTTTTCTGAAATTCCTTCCCTAAAGGGGTGAAATGGGGGTCCAAAGTTTGTATAGGACACTGGCGAATCCTGCCTGATTATCCATCAAGAGCGGCCATGTTTCGAACATACTTTTATAGTACTTAAAAAGTTATTTTATAAAAAATATATCATATTTTTAGGCCTTGGGAACAAAAATTTATGATATCCGAATATCAGAGAATTCATGTGCAAAATACGTACATATCTGTGGTAATGGTTGTAATCCTATCTGTATAGTCTATGGTTATCATGCTGTAAATTGTCAATTTGAGGCGTAAAAATTCCATCTAGTGGCCCTACATATAGATTTATTTTTAATTAGAGTATAAAGTTATTTTATTTTTCAATAATGCAGCAGTTTAGTACAAGTTTTATGAAAAAAATTGGAGGTGTGAAATAAATCGATCTATACTATTTATATTTATACTAAGAAAAATAATTCTGATGCTCTTAGTTTTAGTAACATGAAAAAAAAATCTATCATTTCTTCTGTTAGCATATTGCATTTCTAAACAAACTAGTTATTAATTTCATTACGTATTTACCATCACAACTAATAGATGTCGCTTTTTCGCAAACCGCCACTACGTCACAACAATAAATGTATGCCGACTTGCCGATCTCCTTTCAACAACTAGACGGATTACGGATATTAGGCAGGAGACATCCGTAAAAAAGGGATTTTTCGAAATTTATCCCCACTGAGGTGCGTGCAAAAGCAAGCATTATAATTATATCCTTCTATATGACGAAGAATCTAACTGTTCAAATCAGTCACTTTCTTTACTTTAACTGCGATTTATTTCGACAAAACTGTCCCGACTGTTTTTAAACAAAGGTCCAGTCTGCGTCAAGGTCAACACTAATTACTCCCCTGTTGTTTCGGCGAAGCAATTATCTTGTACCTGCCCCTGAGGGGAAGGGGGTGTAATTCCCTACAATTGGCTGGTCACTGTCCGGGACCCTCAGACGTGACGGGACAGATTGGATGAAACCAGTAAAAGCGAAATTCTGAAAGACATGGTCAAAAACCTATGTAGACCTATGTGAAGTAGGCCACCGAGTTAAGGATAATTGATTTTTATTACAACCATTCGATTGTACTAGGTGTGTACCCGATTGTGTCGTATTTAAAATCGTTTGCACCTTAAAGGGGGAGAAATTACGGGTGACAAAATTTACTCAGCAACCAACTTGAAGATATTATAGTGATTTCATTGATGTCATCTTAAAGTACATCGTTTGTTCCGGATTGTACCACCAAAATGAAACTTTTTAAATGGTTTTCTCAATTTTTAAAATTATTAGATTTTAATTATTTAAAATCGTTTGTAAGGTACAAACGATTTTAAATACGGCACAATCGGATACATAAAAAACCCAGTGTCTGAAATGTTCGCCAATGGGTTCACTTATTAATAATATAATTATATTTTATGTCACTAAAGAGGCAATCCGGAAATATAGAAGTTAAGAAGTGTTTACTCAAATCCTTTAATTATGTTAAAGATAGAAAATTTAACCTTATATCCACATTTTTACGCACATATTCCTTCTCACTCTGAGATATAAAGAAGACACACGACCAACGCTCGGACTTTTTTATCTCGGGAGGATATTGTGCATTACGTTGTGGACTTACGAGTGAATTTGTTAGATTAGATTTTCAGAATGTCGCTTCGCTAGTATGAATTGACCCTAATTCCGTTCAATTGGCTGTGGCTTTATTTTAGCATGTGACTTCGCACGCGCAAAAGGAAATCCCGCGGGTAGCATGCATATTGCCGCGATAAAAAGTAGGCTACTTTATCGCGGCTATATCCTTCTCCGTGGTCAACTCTATATCTGTGCCAAATTTTATCAGAATCAGTCAGTTTCGAACCCTATTCAATGGTTTGCATTGCAAACAAACATACAAACAATAAAATCTCTCTTTATAATACATATTTTGTATGAATATTATGATGATGTTCGTAATGGCAGTGCATAATATGGAATATGATAAAATAGAAAATATTGTCGGTATATAATATGTTTGTTTGGAGGAGGTAAAATGTCATTACCTAGAGTTCTTTTAAAACAACAATTTTCCATCTTTTTATTAATAAAAATGGCCTCGTGCGCTTGTTACGCCGCGCGCGCCGCGCCGCGGGTTCTTCTCGCCGGGTTAGTTACCGAACCGGCGCGTGAGGTGGGGCATCACGAAGGGACAATTCTGTGAGTTCTATTAGGTCCTTACATATGAAATTGGCGTTTTGTCGTACTGGCCACTTTGATCTCAAATAATATATCTTCTTTGGTTGGGAATTCCAATTTCAAATTTATACCGCTATTTACTCATGCATTTGTGTTTCTAAAATCGCAATTCATTTGTTTTTTCCTCCTTTGGTTTTTTCTTTGCGTCACTCTGTTTACAGAATGGAAAACTTGAAATATCGTATTATTTTCGAGTACGAGTTCCATCGTGGCACCAGTGCTGCAGAAACGGCTCGAAGGATTAATGATGTGTAGGTATGGCGGCGGTGTCGCAAAAGAAAACACAGTGCGTTTTAGGTTCCAACGTTTTCTAACCTAACCTAACCTAACCTAACCTAACCTGCAGAACAAGCCCCGTGGACGGCCGGAGACTAAAGTTGATAATGAAGAATTGAAGGCTATTGTGTAAGCGGATCCATCGCAAGCCACGTCCGAGTTAGCTGCAGGCTGCGATGTTAGTGACTATAGGTAGAAAATCGACTCTATGTTCCTCCTTTACAAAAGCCCAAATTCATAAGTAATGACCTAATATTTGATAACCTATTATGGTAATAAAATTATTTTGATTTCATCTTTACATGTAATTTAATATACAATTAACATAAAATTTTCCTTTCTTTAACACTAGGCTAGATGACTGATTTTTTTATTGGATAAATGAATAGTACTCTTAAATATGAGTAACTTCTCAGAAGAAACAGTATATCAAAAGTCAATATTTTCAAAGGTACTGCGATTTGCATACAAAATTTCGCAAGTCTCGTGAAAACGCTCCATATTAGAGTCGTACCTAGCTGTGACGTCACGCCTAGGTGTGACTAAAGTTATGAAGTATACGGCCGCAGGAATATATTTGTAAATATTTCCGTCATTAGTGCGTTTATGTTCATACTTACCATAATGAATGTTTTTGTATATGATGTAAACTAATGATGTAGTTTTGTTTACTAATTAAGCAAAAAAAAGAAACAAACTTTTTTGTACTTTTCAGATGTATCTAATTACTAAGCTACACATAAAATTTTTGTACATTTACCAAGTAGTAACGCCTCAATGTATCTGAGTATATTAATGAAACTAAATATGTTAGATGTAGTCATCTCCCCCATTAGGTAGTTCGGCGATTGTTTTCAATATAAAAATCCACACAATCTGTCACTAAAAGAAGATACACTATATTTGATATTATCACTGCGGGCATCGAACCTACGACCTTAGATAAGTAAATTTAGCACATAAACGAGGCGCCGGCATAGCGATAATATTTTACGAGCTTAACCAGCAGCCACACTAACACATTCGTCAGCTACTCTGCGATTTAACCATCAGCGCTAAGGCTTAAGCCTGACTGAATTGGCGACGAGACGATCCCTGTAAATACGAAGACATAAACTCTATGTACTATCAGGGAATCTGATTCATAAGCAGTTGACCGTTGTCATAATTTGTTACTATTATAATAGAATGATATCAAACTCTCATATTATAATTGACTATTGTGTGGTGACTGCATGCCGTCATTATAATACAAACATATTATGAGAACACTACCTGGTTAAGAAATGAAATTCCCTAGTAGTACAATGTTACAAGATGTAGAAACACTTGAAATGGTCGCGGCTGCGCGACGCTCCTATTCGCCTCGTTCATTTTATCAATCATCTGTTTAACAACTTGTAGCATTGTACATAGAGTTTATGTAAATTATGATTATGTGCTTGACCCTTAAGTCACGTATCCACAAAGCAACAATTGATGTGCAACACGTGACGCTAAACATGTTTAGCAACGTTGCAAACATCGCCGCCGGCTAGCGCTGCACGATTAGTGAGTGAAATATGCGTCGACAGACAACGTTGTTAAACAAAAGTTCGGCGCTAACTTTCATGTTAGGCAATATATCGCGCAACTAATGTAGTATAGTCGATACGAGACTTACAATCGGTAGTCGAACTCGGTACTGCGATAAGGCCGCCTTTAAAGTAATCTTAATCTGCCTCGAAGTGTGTCGTATGTGGGGGGTTATCGCAGCGTCTGAATATAGAGATCTGAGATATTGTTGAGTATGTTATTCACTCGTGACATTATTCTAATATCTTGTCTAAGCACGTACAATGTACCTACTACATACTTACATTTTCTATCTAAGGAGAATAAGAACCTTCTAGATATGAAGTAACTACTCGTATCTAGTCACTACAAGGTTAGGAGAATACTAAAACCCTGTGAGGGTTCACCCTACCCTACATATTGAATATATTATGTATTTTTTTTCAAATATAGACTTTTTTTTAATCGTATTTTTAACCGCCGACTAAACGGGGTCTGTTCGTGGCATCGTGCATCTTAAAAACTGACATGATCGAGAGTGTTTTTAGCTATAATTCATCATTATCAGCTCGCTCACTGCTCGACAATTCAGGGGTAATTTAATTTCTAATATTTTTTCTAATGTGCCGGAATTAAATATTCGAATCATGTTTATCATATTCAAGCAGCTCCACTGAACCAAAAAATAAAGCGTGAATTTATCTATAAAGAGACTGGTCTGTGTGTGTGTGTGTGAGCTCGGTTCCCAGAATATGTGTATTATGTTATTACTGACGCGCTTGTTAATTAAATTATTCAGCCATTGATGTTGTGAACTGAAGGTTTTAATATAATTTACACAAAAAGACATTGGGATTTTTACTATGGCACAATTACCCACGGCGAAGATGTAAGCTTAATTGAATCTGGATTAAAAGGGCATAGGTTGCGTAACTGCAGGAGGTCCACCTCCATTCACCCCAGTGAATACTGTGAGATTTTAACACACTTCAACGAATATTTGCATAAAATATGATTAATAATTTATTTCTAAATGGATAATCTCCACTTCTCCATGGAACTGAATTTAAATAATAAAACGCGAAAGAAAATTGTACAATCTTATAGTATTTGGGTTTGTGGTCCCACATAACCAGGTGAATAAAAATCCAGTGTCCTTTACGCGTGCGAAACGTGCGAACTTCCTTGCAACGATCACACAGTAATTACTAATTGTCTTGTAGTTATTTATAAACACATGTCGCTGTCAAAAAGTTAATTTGCGTGTACATTTTTAACAAAAAACAAGTTATGTAGGGATACTGCTGTAAACACATAAGTATTTAGAGGTACGATTTACGAAGCTAAAACAAAATAAAACCCGTATAAATCACGAAGGATGTTAGTTCTAGTTAAAGCTAATGTGATATTGAAAGTGGGAGAGCCATGATTCGGCACGAATGGGACGGCTCGACCGGATAAATACCACGGCCTCACCGAAAACCGGCGTGAAATAACGCTTGTGTACGTGTTTCGTCGAGTGAGTGAGGTTACCGGAGGTCCAAGGGGGTTGGGAATGTTAAGGACTGCGAACGCAAGAGTGTCCATGGGCAGCTGTAATAGCTTACCACCAGGCGATCCGTCTGCTCGTTTCCTGGTACATTTCATTAAAAAAATATGTAGAAAGTTTTGAATATATAAAATACGCTATGAAAAGCCAGTACCTTATGTAAAGCTTATAACCCCCTTATTTTTTAAAATATTTACGCAACGGATACGATTATTCATGTTGCTGTCTTTGTCTGATACCTTGAAAAAGTCACTTGACAGACGAAGATGAAAAACAGCCACATGGATTAGCGTATCCATTGCGCAAATACTTTTAGTAACTAGCTTATTCCCGCGGCTCCGCCAGCGTTTATACAGATTCCACGGGAATACGGTACTTTTTTAGAATAAAAAGTAGCCTATGTGTTAATCCAGAGCCTTATACCTACCATACTAAGTTTCATCGAAATTAGTTCAGTAGTTTTTGTGTTAAAGAGTAACAGACACCCATCTATCCATACAAACTTTCACATTTATAACAGTAGTAGGATAGGGGGGTTAAACAGTCCGGCCACTTTAAGTTTATACACTTTAGCAATAAAATTCAGGAAATTATATTTGGGTGTATAAATATATTATGAGAAGTAAAGTTTAACGACCTCTGGCCCGAGTTCCGGGCTTATTGCAGACGCGAGATACTCTCAATTTCCCCTGACAAATATTGTTTAATGTAAGGCATTTTACTGGTTTGTTTAGAAGGTGTTAAATACGAGGAGTTCGCCTGCTGGCATGTGACAAGCAGCTACATTGACGTCTTATCTGGCCTATGTGTATAATAATATTTACATTACACATAGGTTAGATCAGAATTATTGTGAAGTAGACGAGATATACGTGTAAATGCGTAACTAGTGGTGTAAGTGTAAGTACCGCAATGTAGTGCCGCGTCGCGTAGTTTCGCTGCCGCGTGGCGCGTTATATCTCATACTAAGAATATTTGGCCGTGCCGCGTCGCGTAGTTTCGCTGCCGCGTGGCGCGTTATATCTCATACTAAGAATATTTGGCCGTGCCGCGTCGCGTAGTTTCGCTGCCGCGTGGTGCGTTATATCTCATACAAAGAATATTTGGCCGTGCCGCGTCGCGTAGTTTCGCTGCCGCGTGGCGCGTTATATCTCATACAAATAATATTTGGCCGTGTCGACGACGCGTAGTTTCGCTGCCGCGTGGCGCGTTATATCTCATACAAATAATATTTGGCCGTGTCGACGACGCGTAGTTTCGCTGCCGCGTGGCGCGTTATATCTCATACAAATAATATTTGGCCGTGTCGACGACGCGTAGTTTCGCTGCCGCGTGGCGCGTTATATCTCATACAAATAATATTTGGCCGTGTCGACGACGCGTAGTTTCGCTGCCGCGTGGCGCGTTATATCTCATACAAATAATATTTGGCCGTGTCGACGACGCGTAGTTTCGCTGCCGCGTGGCGCGTTATATCTCATACTAAGAATATTTGGCCGTGCCGCGTCGCGTAGTTTCGCTGCCGCGTGGTGCGTTATATCTCATACAAAGAATATTTGGCCGTGCCGCGTCGCGTAGTTTCGCTGCCGCGTGGCGCGTTATATCTCATACAAATAATATTTGGCCGTGTCGACGACGCGTAGTTTCGCTGCCGCGTGGCGCGTTATATCTCATACAAATAATATTTGGCCGTGTCGACGACGCGTAGTTTCGCTGCCGCGTGGTGCGTTATATCTCATACAAAGAATATTTGGCCGTGCCCCGTCGCGTAGTTTCGCTGCCGCGTGGTGCGTTATATCTCATACAAATAATATTTGGCCGTGTCGACGACGCGTAGTTACGCCCAGGGCGGTCCCAAGTTGACGGATTTTGCGCACAGCGCACGACAGAATAGCTTGCAGATGACAGGATGTTTTCCTATTTACCTGACACATGTCGTTATATTTTGGCGCGTAGTTACGCCCAGGGCGGTACCAAGTTGACGGATTTTGCAGCGCACGACAGAATAGCTTGCAGATGACAGAATGTTTTCCTACTTACCTGACACCTATCGTTATATTTTGGACAACTCACACAATATCTTTATAATTTAATTATTAATTATAAAGATATTGTGTAATAAAATTATTTATTTAAAATTTAAATTAAATAACCTATGTGTTATTCTGATGTCAAGCTATAATATAGCTTCATTAAAATCCATTCAGTAGTTACTGCGTAAAAGCGTCATAAATATCCATACATCTATATATTACTATAAACTTTCTTATTATACTTAATATAAGTAAGTACCTATATACATATTATAGCCTTTTCGTGTTGAGTTTGCAGTGAGTCATCCATGCAAATGTCAAAATAGATTACATCAATTGGTTAATTCGAGCGCGGCTTAAGCGTCATTGGTTAATTTTGAAATGTCAAAATTCCAAAGTGAGTGTCCAGTTCCAGTGAGTCATCAGTGCAAATGTGCACTGATGACTCACTGGCCACTGCAAACGTCACGCGAATGGACTTATAGCACACATGCAATCACACTAACGGTACTCCACGCCGAGCAGCGCGTCCCTGAAGTATCTCCTGGCCAGGTCTTCCAGCAGGGGGCAGTCGCTGGGGACGTCCACCACGGGCCCCCCTTCCAGCAGCGCGAACACCAGGTATAGCTGGTCCTCGGCAGGGTCGTCCAGCACCTGCGGGCGCGGGGTTATGACTTATGACGCAGGATATAATATCTGCGGTCAACAAATGTGGTGAGCCCGAGTTCACTTTATAGTTATGAAAATAATGATGTTATTCATTTGAAAACATATTGTATTATACTCGTTCAGATCCAATTTCAGTGAAACGTAAGCGAAACGGACAATAGAATACATAATGCTACCAATTTCAATGTCACACATTTACCGTGCAGCAAAGAAATACATTGACACATTACTTTGGCTGAATTTTATATTTTCCCAACAGATTACATAATATTATAAGTTATTTTCATTCTTTTTGTTATTTATTCATAAAGAATTTCATTGAAAATTGTAAAATTCCCTATTATTACATTATTAGATAGGTACCTACTTACTCATAATTTTATAATTGTATTAATATTTTTCTTCTTAGGAAATGAATTGACTATAAATTATTGAAATTGGAATGCAGTTATTTTATTTTCATGATTTATAGATATTTGTTAGTTCGGAATGTTTTATATTTTGTAAGTTTTAATACTTTAGATTATTTTTCAAATGGAGCGCTGTGGCCCGAAATACAGATAATTTATCTAGTTCGGACACACTCAATATATTATAAAATAAAGCTTGTCGAATTTATATACTAAGGCGGGTCAATAAGTCCGTGACTTTTTGAATTTCTAACCTCCTTACTGAAAAAGCAACACTACTCCTGTCAACAGGCATCTGTCAGTTGACTCCTATCAAAATTTGAACTTGCTGCTTTAGTTAGTTTGTGTTTTACAGCTATCTTTATCAGACTATCCAGTAACTTAAGGAAACAATGGAAAAAAGTGAATTTCGTGTGCTTATTAAGCATTATTTTTTGCGAAAAAAAACCATTACCTAGACCAAGGCTAAGCTTGATAAATACTATGGGGACTCTGCACCATCGATTTCAATGGTAAAAAAGTGGTTTACTGAATTTCGTTGTGGCCGAAGATTTTCACTGAAGATGCCGAACGTCCTGGACGCCCAGTTGAGGTCTCTACACCCGAAACAATCGAAAAAATTCACGATATGGTGCTGGCCGACCGAAGATTGAAAGTGCAAGAGATTGTGGAAGCCATAGGCATCTCGCATGGCTCAGTGGTTTCAATTTTGAATGATCACTTGGGCATGAGAAAGCTTTCCGCAAGTCGACCACAAACGCAATCGTGTAACAACTTCACAGGAAGGTTTGGCGTTGTTTAATCACAATATGGAGGAGTTTTTTAACCGTGGACGAAACATGGATCCATCACAACACACCAGAGACTAAACAACAGTCAAAACAGTGTGCCTCGTAGTTTTAAGTCATGTACAATGTATTATTTTTTATGATACGAGGGCGGGTCAATAAGTCCGTGACTTTTGGAATAAAACACAGAATTTTTGATAAATAAATCATTTTATTTTTCAACGTAGTCCCCCTTGAGCTCTATACACTTTGTCCAACGCTTCTCCAATTTTTTTATCCCTTCCAAAAAATATGATTTGTCGAGGTCCTCAAAATAGGCCTTTGTTTGCGAGATGACTTCATCATTGGAGAATCTTTTTCCACCGAGCCATTTTTTCAGGTTTGGGAACAAGAAGTAGTCACTCGGAGCCAAATCTTGAGAATAGGGTGGATGTGGGAGCAATTCATAGCCCAATTCATGGATTTTTGCCATGGCAACTGCACATGTGTGCACCCTTGCATTGTCTTGGTGAAAAAGAACTTTTTTCTTGGCCAAATGAGGTCGGTTTTGTTTTCAAATCCTCATTGAAGCGGTCCAATAAGTTGGCATAATATTCCCCATTAATTGTTCTTCCCTTTTGAAGATAGTCAATGTGGATTATCCCACGTGCATCCCAAAAAACAGTCGCCATAACTTTATTGGCTGACAAACCCACCTTGGCCTTCTTTGGCGCCGATTCACCCTTAGAAACACACTGTTTTGACTGTTTTTTGGTCTCTGGTGTGTTGTGATGGATCCATGTTTCGTCCACGGTTAAAAAACTCCTCCATATTGTGATTAAACAACGCCAAACCTTCCCGTGAAGTTGTTACACGATTGCGTTTGTGGTCGACTGTGAGCAAACGCGGCACCCATCTTGCGGAAAGCTTTCTCATGCCCAAGTGATCATTCAAAATTGAAACCACTGAGCCATGCGAGATGCCTATAGCTTCCACAATCTCTTGCACTTTCAATCTTCGGTAGGCCAACACCATATCGTGAATTTTTTCGATTGTTTCGGGTGTAGAGACCTCAACTGGGCGTCCAGGACGTTCGGCATCTTCAGTGCTTGTACGGCCACAACAAAATTCAGTAAACCACTTTTTTACCATTGAAATCGATGGTGCAGAGTCCCCATAGTATTTATCAAGCTTAACCTTGGTCTCGGTAATGGTTTTTTTTCGCAAAAAATAATGCTTAATAAGCACACGAAATTCACTTTTTTCCATTGTTTCCTTAAGTTACTGGATAGTCTGATAAAGATAGCTGTAAAACACAAACTAACTGACGCAGCAAGTTCAAATTTTGATAGGAGTCAACTGACAGATGCCTGTTGACAGGAGTAGTGTTGCTTTTTCAGTAAGGAGGTTAGAAATTCAAAAAGTCACGGACTTATTGACCCGCCTTAGTAATGGTTATGATGAAATTCTATGATGGTGGTGTTTGTCTGATACGTTGGAAAAGTCATTTGACAAACAAAGACGACAACAGAATAGGTTATCCATTGTGTAAATATTTTTATTAGTAAGGGGATACTGTCGCATTCCAGACGCTTAGTCTTCACACCACGTCAGTTTGGACCCGGGCTAAGTATCCGAAGAACTTGTGTGACGGGGATCAGACAAGGGGAAGTATATTTATTACTTTTATACCATACATATATATCTAGGAGTTTTATTACATTATACACATATTTATTACACATCTATGACCCAGGAACACAGAAAAACTTCATGTTCCTTTTGGCGGGATTCGAACCCGCGACCACCGGCTTAAGCACCAACGCGCTCAACAACTGAGCCACAGAGGTCGTTAATGTATACTTCCAGCTCCTATGTCTTGTGCACAGTGCTGGTGGTGTCTAGGTTATTACGTAGACGTATTACGTAGGGGGTGGAGACGATATTCCTATCAGGCGACTTGTTTGTCCTTTACACCATTACTACCTCGACAAGTTTAACCACGTTGGGGTGGTCCAGCTTCTTGAGCACGGCGATCTCGCGGTACACGCGCTGCAGCGGATCCGCAGTCGCCGGCGGTGCCGCTGCGGTTGGCGTCGCTGCGTTCGCCGCTGCGGGTGCGGCGGGCGCTGCGGGGCGGCGCGGCGGAGTCTTGCCGAATAACCCCGCTCGTCGCATAAGCTTTCGCTTGGAGAGGATTTTCATAGCCTAGACAGATTAGGTAGTATTGTTATATCAGACTTACAGCTACGAGGAGAACCCGACGAACCAGAACCCCAACCTTCGCATTTAACTTAAGCGTCAATTTACTTTTAATGTATTAACAATGAATCGTCTTGATGATATTAAACTGATAAATAAGCTGATTTTGGAGTTTCGACCAATCAAACACCGAGACGCGCCGCGGCATATTTTGTGAGATGACGACAAAATTAAACTTTATTTACTACACAAGAAGAGGGCGTAGCGTTTCTGTGTGAGCTGACCCTTAGGGCCTGTCCGCACAACGGTTTTATTCGCGTGGATTTACGATTATATTACGCGATCGTGATTTCCGCATTTCACAGATATTTTAGCCGCGCGCTGGCTACTTACATAAAATTTAATGTGTCGTCGTTCGACGTAAATCGTGTCGTTGTAAATCGCTGTGCGGACTGCGGACAAGTCCTTAATCACAAATTAACATGAAAAATATCATTAATTACTTACGTAGTGAGTGTCGTCCTCTTCGCTATACGCTAACTTGACGATACCGTAAGAACCCTAGAACAAAAACATACTGAAAGTAATTCATCCGTTTTGTCAGAATGTTTATTGCCTATGTAGAAAAAGTGTAGACATCTTAATCTACGTATCTTTATCTCATAATCTTTCTAGTACTTTTAAGTTAGCAGAAGCTTAATTCTCTTAACTATTTGTGATCATAATTCTGTTCGGTCCGCGCGATGTCGCATCACACACGCATCCCAAATAGATTACGAGAATTATTAGGCTTCAGTAGTTGCCTTTCCGATAGGCACCAGCTGGCATTTTATCATCTAGAATTAATCTTTGTTACTCTATTTAGATCCAATTTAACTTTAAATTCTTAACGTAACAAAAAGATAAAATTGTACCAAAGTGACATTTAAATTGATAGCATTATAGCCTGCTATTGTCTTTTCGTTTACGTCAAGATTAAGTTCGATCTGAACGGGGTATACTCTCAAGGTACCTGTCCGATAGGCTCCAGCAGGCGGTACTGGTTGAGCTGCACGTAGCCAGCCGCCTGCGCCAGTGACACGCGCCGCGATTCGCGCGTGCGCCGCGCACGCGGGGAGCCGCCCTCCGCCGAGCGCGCCGCACGCAGCGGGCCCCGCTCGCCGCGCGCGTCCGACACGCGGGTGTCCGACGCACAGGTAGCCACGTCGGAGTGGGGGCCGGTCGAGAAAGTTACCCTGTCGGACAGTCATTAGTTGGTCAATCCTCTTCATATTATGAGCCATGGGAAAAGTCTGTGATTTTATCACGTATCATTTTCACATATTATAGCGTTACGTTATATCTAGGATATTTAAGGGTCTTCCCACACGTACAATAGAATGGGT
This sequence comes from Phengaris arion, assembly GCA_963565745.1. Classification (NCBI taxonomy): domain Eukaryota; kingdom Metazoa; phylum Arthropoda; class Insecta; order Lepidoptera; family Lycaenidae; genus Phengaris; species Phengaris arion. The sequence goes on from OY751433.1 coordinate 27,872,007, forward strand.
TCCTTCGGTTAAAAATAAATAAACCAAACTAATGTTCCTCTACCTGTCCTCAGCGGGCTGCAGCCATCGTTTGTGGAGCTCAGCGCGGTTCTCTCCCACCACGTCCACCGCCGAATGTCTGCAACACAATAATATTGCCAGTTCACAAAAAAAGCTCCTGAGTATCACTGTAAACATGGTTATTGGTAGTTCTATAGTAAAATGCTAATGTCCTTTCTGTAATTGGTTTTGCAAAACGTTATATAAACTTCATTTGTATCAGTCCCTTTCTTTACATTTAAGGCTTAGCGTCAGTTCACACCCAAACAAGACGCGACGCGGCGTCACTATTAAAAATATGCAACACCGTGTCGGATATCATCTCGTTCCGGTGTGAGCTGACCCCTACATAGTTACTAAGCAATAGCGGACATGCGCCCGTAGCAGTTCTACGAACTTGAATATGATTGTGGGTTTGTGTGTTACTATTACTTGGTACACCTCCATGGTCGTAGTCCAGCGGTTTAGAGCTTGGCTCTCGACTCCGGAGGTCATGAGTTCGATCCACGCGTTGGCACAACACAAATGTTTTCATGTGCGGTTAGCACAATGCAGGCTGATCACCCGATTGTCTGACAAGAGAGATGATCCATGTGTCGGATGAACATGTAAAAAGTCGGTCCTGTGCCTGATCTCTCGCCAGTCGTGTCGGTCATCCGTCCCACTGGGTTACGGGAGTAAAGGAAGAGAGAGTGCTCTTATGTACTGCGCACACACTTGGGCACTTTAAAAAATAAATAAAACGAAATCTGCGTGGGAGCTATTATTCCACATGTTATTCTTGATTCTTAACCCCCGACGAAAACAGAGGGGTGTTATAAGTTTGACGTGTCTGTCAGAGTTGCTGTTCGTGGTATCGTAGCTCCCAAACAGATGAACCGATTTTGATCTAGTTTTTTTGTTCGAAAGATGACATGACCGGGAGTGTTCTTAGCTATAATTCATCATCATCGGCTCGCTCACTTAAATTTTTAATGTTTTATATTTTATTGATTCTCCAACGGAGGTGCATACAAACAATATTCACAGCACACTGTGAGCGGAGCCCCGCTCGGTAAATTTATCGCAACTTTACCCCAGTCTCTGTGCGATGATTGACGGTGTGTTATCACGTAAATGTACCTACTACATGTGTATCGGATCTCGGAAGTGTTCGTTACGGATTGCACCAGGCATGACGGGTAAATGTATGGTGCGAGTAGGTCCGAGCGGTACGGGCGTGGAATGTGTATTTACGAGTAGGAATGTGATATCGACTATCATTTTCCTACTCGTGTTAACATGGTCATCCATAACCACATACATTGCGTAAATAACCAATAAGTGAAAGTTTGTGAGGATGGATGGAAGTTTGTGACTCTTTCACGCAAAAACTACTGAACGGATTTTGATTACATTTTTTATGGTAGTAGTTTAGGCTCTGTATTAAAACATTAGCTACATTTTATCTCTAAAAAGGACAGTATCCCCGTGGGATACTATATTTACGCGGGTGGAGCCGCGGCCAAAATCTAGTTATGTATATTAAGTTCAAATGAATAGTTCGAATTTGGATGAAAATTTAAAAGTATTAAAGGTGCGGTATGTCTTTTACATTTTATTTAAAATTGTATACTTACATATTAATTGTATAATTACATATTAAGTAATAAAATATAATGGTGAAAGATAAGAAATAAAATCTCAATATCGATAAAAACGTCTTAGTAATAATTATAAATTGTTGTTTATTACAAGATTAAAACTATTTTATATCTGATTGAGTGTCCTGTCGGTTCATGATGGGAATTCATGTTCATAATAATGTCACACCACTCTTTACACACTTTACATGTTCACACACGACCGGTTTTGATTAACTCATCATCACCTGTGATAAATAAGATAAGATATTATTATAAAACTATTTTAATCTTATAATTATAAAAAAATGTCAATTCATTCTATGTAAGTTTACAAGCGAGTTATAAACTCAGTAACTATCAAAGGTATTAATAAAGTTGAATGTCACTGTTTTTGTGACTGCAAGGTGAAAGAAGTTTTCAATTACGTCTTAATTAAAAACTAAGAAAGAAATGGATCTTATTTGTGACTGGAATTTCTAAAGTGCAGGCTAACCAACTTTGTTTAGGGGGTTCCGTAGTGAATACAAGGAACCCTTATAGTTCCGCTCTGTCCGTCCGTCCGCTCGACTATTCACCCTTTACAAGTTCGGTAATAATTATGAAAATAATTTGATAACATTTTGTATGTTATAAATAGATTGCATTTAGAATTTATTTTATATTTGGGATCATAAAATAATTATAATTTTGTATTTTAGGGGTAGTTCCTCCATACATAATATGAGGTGGGGGTGTTTTTTTTTCATTCCATCCCATCATGCGGGGTATCGCCGAATAGGCCTTATTGTAGTTTACGTCTTGGAACCCACAGCCATACATACGGTTTCGTCGTCACTTGGAAAACTTCGTACTTTTAATTCAATTCAATTCAATTCAATTCATTTGATTAACTCATCATCAACTCCTAACCAGAGTACCGTATCAATTACGACACAAAATTACCCACAGACCTGTCTTTCTTTACTATACATTTCTGAACGAGAAATATGCAAAACCCTAAAAAGACTCGATGCTAGTAAAGGCGCCGGGCCTGACGGTATCCCACCCATCTTTATTAAAAAAACGTATAAATACCTTACGCTACCCCTGAAGATTATATTTAATAAATCTTTAGAAACCTCAACTTTCCCCAACACATGGAAATCGGCAAATATATTCCCAATACACAAAAAGGGCTCGAGACACAGCGTATGTAATTATCGACCTATATCAATGCTCTTTGTGCTAGCGAAGGTATTTGAGAGCCTGATCTGCCCAACTCTTACTCGCTACTTCAAAGGTATAATCACCAAAGATCAACACGGTTTTTGCCAAGGACGCTCTACAGTTACAAACTTACTAATTTACTTAAACGATGTAATAAAAAGCGTAGACAGCCGACAGGAAGTTGACGCGATATACACAGACTTCAGCAGTGCTTTCGATAGGGTAGACCACAAAATACTAATAGAAAAACTACAAGCATACGGCATTCACGATCCCTTACTCTCCTGGTTTAGATCCTACCTAGAAAAACGAGTTTTGACAGTTACGGTTAATGGATATTCCTCTGAACCTTTTTTCGCCACGTCAGGAGTGCCTCAAGGCTCCCACCTTGGCCCAATACTCTTTCTGGTCTTTATTAACGATATCACTTTAAAAATTCGTTTCAGTAAATGCTCCTTGTTCGCCGATGATCTTAAAATATACCGGGTAATAAAATCGATTAAAGACAGCGCCCTATTGCAAAAATACCTCGACTCTATCGAGAAATGGTGCAGCGACAATAAAATGTCCCTCAATGTTCTCAAATATGCTCATATAAAATTTTCCCGCAAAAGAATTAAACTCAACACGTGTTACTCTATCGAAGGTCAGCAGCTTCAAGAAACCTCTGTAATTATAGATCTGGGCGTCATGCTCGATAGCAAATTGTCATTCCTGGAACACCAAAACCAAGTTCTTGCTAAATCATGGTCACTGTTAGGATTTATTAAACGAAACACCAAGGAATTCAAAAACCCAGACTGCATTATTACATTATACAACGCCCTAGTACGCTCTACACTTGAATACGCATCGGTGGTTTGGAATCCTCATTATGGAACGCATATCCAAAGACTAGAGCGAGTTCAAAAATCTTTCACACGCTACCTTTCCTATAAAGACAAATCATGTCCATACAGAGCCAACTACGACAGACGCATTAAACATTTCAAAATCCACTCCCTAGAGCAGCGTAGGCTGATTGCTGATCTCTGTGTTCTCCACAAAATTGTCAACAGTACACTGGACTCAACAAATTTACTAGATCTCGTCAACTTATATGTATCCCGATGTGTTCCCAGGCACCCCACAAAAACATTTATACCCAGTTCTGCTAAAACGAACCTGGGAAAATACTCTACTATGAACCGACTCTTAGACTCTTACAACAAACTAGCCCATCACGACATCGACATCTTCCACGACTCTCTTGTCAATTTCAAGAAAACGTTGTACGATATTGTTTAGACTTAAGAATATAAAATACCAATAAAATTTGTAAATTGATAATTATTATGATTTTGACATACCAGTTTATTATTTTTATTATTATTCCTAATGTATTTTGTTTTTACCTATGACATCTCGCTTGTAATTATTCTGACAAAATTTTTATGGTATTATTATTATTGCTAATGTATTTTGTTTTTTACCTATGACATCTCGTTGCTTGTAATAATTATTGTAACAAAATTTGATTGTATTATTATTATTGCTAATGTATAAATTTGTTTTTACCTATGACATCTCGTTACTAAACTTGTAGTTATTGTGACAAAAATTTAATTGTATTGTTTTTTTCTTTCTTAATTATAATGAAAAAAAATTAAATATTAGTTCTTCTAATTAATTGCAAGTTCGTTTATATTAATTATTTTAAATATAGTAAGTTAAGCATTTCTTGTGACACATCTTAACTAAACTTATTTTTAATGTAAGGAGCAAATACCTCTAAAACAGTTGCATACGCCTGTAATTAACTATTGTGTTAGTATAAAACAAAAATGTATTAATTTGAAGTTTTGAATGTTGTCACAATATGTTGTTGGTGTATCTTTTGAATAAAATAAAATAAAATTAATAACCAGAATGAAGAAGAATAATTACAATGATGATAAATTAAAAAATATAATATACCTGATATTCATATAATACTAGAATTGATTGCCCGCGACTTCGCCCGCGTGATATTGGTTTTTAAACGATATCTGTATGATAATTCAAAACCTTCATCTCCTATTTTAGATATATCAGCCCACCTACGGGCTGATTTTTAGGAAACACCGAAATACGTAATTCATTACTTTTTCCGTACTCAATTCATACGAAATATCATGATACTATGTCCAAGGAATAAAAGGTTTCATACAAACTTTCATCCCCTATTTTACCCACTTTGGGGTTAAATTTTGAAAAATCTTTCCTTAGTGGATGCCTACGTGATATGAGAAATGACGTGTCCAAAATTTCCAACTTCTAGCCTTAATTAGGGGTTTGGCCTGCGCGTTGATACATCAGTCTTCATCAGCGTTACCTTTTATATATAACTATAGATGGCTTTTTAGGGTTCCGTAATACATAAGGAACCCTTATAGTTTCACTCTTTCCGTCCGTCCGTCCGTCTGTCTGTCTTTCTGTCCGCGCTTCTAGCTTCTGTAATTATGAATATACGAGGGCGGGTCAATAAGTCCGTGACTTTTGGAATAAAACATAGATTTTTTGATAAATAAATCATTTTATTTTTCAACGTAGTCCCCCTTGAGCTCTATACACTTTGTCCAACGCTTCTCCAATTTTTTTATCCCTTCCAAAAAATATGATTTGTCGAGGTCCTCAAAATAGGCCTTTGTTTGCGAGATGACTTCATCATTGGAGTCAAATCTTTTTCCACCGAGCCATTTTTTCAGGTTTGGGAACAAGAAGTAGTCACTAGGAGCCAAATCTTGAGAATAGGTTGGATGTGGGAGCAATTCATAGCCCAATTCATGGATTTTTGCCATGGCAACTGCACATGTGTGCACCCTTGCATTGTCTTAGTGAAAAAGAACTTTTTTCTTGGCCAAATGAGGTCGGTTTTTTTTCAAATCCTCATTGAAGCGGTCCAATAAGTTGGCATAATATTCCCCATTAATTGTTCTTCCCTTTTGAAGATAGTCAATGTGGATTATCCCACGTGCATCCCAAAAAACAGTCGCCATAACTTTATTGGCTGACAAACCCACCTTGGCCTTCTTTGGCGCCGATTCACCCTTAGAAACACACTGTTTTGACTGTTGTTTGGTCTCTGGTGTATTGTAATGGATCCATGTTTCGTCCACGGTTAAAAAACTCCTCCATATTGTGATTAAACAACGCCAAACCTTCCTGTGAAGTTGTTACACGATTGCGTTTGTGGTCGACTGTGAGCAAACGCGGCACCCATCTTGCGGAAAGCTTTCTCATGCCCAAGTGATCATTCAAAATTGAAACCACTGAGCCATGCGAGATGCCTATGGCTTCCACAATCTCTTGCACTTTCAATCTTCGGTCGGCCAACACCATATCGTGAATTTTTTCGATTGTTTCGGGTGTAGAGACCTCAACTGGGCGTCCAGGACGTTCGGCATCTTCAGTGCTTGTAAGGCCACAACGAAATTCAGTAAACCACTTTTTTACCATTGAAATCGATGGTGCAGAGTCCCCATAGTATTTATCAAGCTTAGCCTTGGTCTCGGTAATGGTTTTTTTTCGCAAAAAATAATGCTTAATAAGCACACGAAATTTACTTTTTTCCATTGTTTCCTTAAGTTACTGGATAGTCTGATAAAGATAGCTGTAAAACACAAACTAACTGACGCAGCAAGTTCAAATTTTGATAGGAGTCAACTGACAGATGCCTGTTGACAGGAGTAGTGTTGCTTTTTCAGTAAGGAGGTTAGAAATTCAAAAAGTCACGGACTTATTGACCCGCCTTAGTAAATTGATGAAATTTGGTATAGTTATAGATTGTGTATAGATCTCGGTTTTAGCATCATAAAATAATAATAATTAATTAAATATTTAAGGGGTGGCTCCCCATAGATGTGGTGGGGATGACAAATATTTTTTCATACTACCCCATTGTGTAAGTTATCGTTGAATAGGTCTTTTAAAATAAAGGTAAGGTTTATACATGACTTTTTTATAAAGTCGACCATTTTCGAGTAATCGGCCTCCAAAGTGGTTTATAAGTTGGTAACCCCCCGCCCCACCCGAATTTCTAAACTATGAGGCTAGTTTTATCGTCAGGCCGCTAGACGCGCCGCTGGGCAGCGCGCTGTTAACAGCACGGTGCTTGGCAGCGCTGGCGAGCATCGCGCGCTTATTGAACGGCGGCGCTGCTCAAGCGTGCGACTTTGAAACGCAGCTACTACCCCCATACATCTTCGAACGCGCGCGCTCCAACGGCGCTGCCGAAACGCTTAACGATAAGACCAGCCTGAGACATAGAAACTTGCAATTTCCCGTGCTGATAGATCATACTAAAAACTCTGTAGGAAAATCATTTTGTACGAAATTGGACAGTAACTTTTGACAGTAATTTGAAAAAACCTTTTACGTGGTTATAATTACGGAACCCTCCTTAGACATGTCCTGACATGCTCTTGGTTAGATTATTTATAATGTAAACCATTATCGAGTGATTTCCCCACCAGTCCCACAGCCCACCCGTCCCGGGGGATAAATTAATTAAGCTATAAACGGACAACAATACCAACAATACCACCTGTTCGTAATCCTCAGACCTCAACACGTACTGAGCTCAGGTACCATAGTAAGACTCACTCAAGGGTGTAATTTGTACCGCTTTTACGCGTGCAGTCGCAGACACACGCGGTATACTTTGTAACTTAATACCATAGCAATAAGGTCGGAGGTACACCCTGTTTGTCGGCGTTTAACGTTTCGCAGAATTTCATTACCCACGTCTTAACATACTCACAATCTTTGAAGATGTGAAAAGGAGATCTATTTCAAAGACTTAGAAACCGCTATTGAACAAATCATGTGTGAAAATAATTTTCGAAATACTCCTGCGTCATTCATGTATGCACATTGCACGGATTAGTTTTCGTGGAATATTATTATTTATTTATATACGAGAGAAAGCGAACGAGCCGGTGCGCCAGGTGGCTCGTAGGAGGATCGACATCCTGCTAGGTAGGAGAAATGTATGAAAATCTGTCAAAATCATGACAGCGCCCAAACAAATTTCATTCGATAACGTTACGTTTACACCGCTGTTGATTGTTCCTGCTAGGCCTCCTGATAATAATACTTTCCATGGAGTCTCGATACGTTGAATCTGCAAAATTGTATTCTCATAAACGTCAAACCAATGTTAAACGTGTTTTGATTGGTCCAAACTCCAAAAATCAGCTTATGATAATATCATTAAGACGATTCTCTTATACAATCAAAATGAAAGAAAACTGAAAGTCGAGTCGAGAAGAATTATACGAGATTTGGGGTTCTGTTCGGGTCCAATTTTATATTTTTGTAAACAAATAAACAAAAACAGTATTAGAATTGATATTTTTGTATAATACAACGTTTAAATTCGACCAAATGTATGTGTTATTATTTCTTAGCTGCAAGGTATTTAAGTGACATTTGAATTGGGGGTATTATAGTTGTATTTTTATTGATCAGCAGCATCAGCAGCAGCAGCATAAAGGCCGCTTTCGGCGATTCACTTTCAATTATTGTTATAAATTACTCCACTCCATCGTAAAACGGCCACTTGACCACTTGACCAATTCCTAATTTGATTATGATAGAATTCATATTATATATTATTATAACTTATAACTTTTAACTTTCTATGAGAATCCCTAAAATGGTGCGCAAAAGAATAATAGCTCTAGTGTCAAATAGCAGATTCATAAAAAGTGACTCGCGAGTAGGCTTGCCAGGCCATAAAATGCAAAGGCCGGACTGCGCACTATATAAGGCCGGACATTTTAGCCTAAAAGCCGGACATGTTTTTTTTATTGCCAAACATAATGTTTTTACAGCTGGGCTGTTGAAAAAAGTATTTATACGTGGTGAAAAGTGAGGATATTCGATATTTATTAAAAGATGGACATAATATTTATAATAAAAAAACTCGTTTACGAATTTGAAATGTTTATTAAGTTACACTATTACAGTTTTACTTACAAATGGATCATCAGTCTTTTGTAGATAATTAAATATTATTAAAACTAAAAAACAAATGAATATAGCTCTCTTTTGGCATTCTTAATACTATAAACTAAAAAATATAATAAAACAAATAAAAATAATCATTCTTCTGGAAAGTAACAAAAAGATAATATTAATTTTACGGCTAGGTAAGAATTTACTTTATAGTAGGTATTTATAGAACAATTTAAAATCTTTAAAAAATAACAAAATCTAGTTATATTTGGCACTTGCACCTACTTTGTCAAGAATTTCGTTTTCCTTAGAAATCATATCGTAAAATTCTTTACATGTTAATTTTAAATTGCATAACAAGAACATCATCTTAGCAATTGTATCTGTTTGTAGTCTACTGCGTTCCTTTGTCCACTGGGCGTTTATTAAAGAGAAAACTCTTTCAACGTTGGCATTGTGGCCTGGTATTGCAAAATAATATTCTGCCAACTTAAGCAGTTCCGAATAAAATTCTTCATTATTAAATGATTTAAAATACGAGGTCCACTTCTGATGTGCCAACAGCTTTTTAAAGTCAGAGTCATCTTCGTGTTGCTTTAAAAATTTTATGAAGTTTTGCCACTGATCAAAAAATTTATTGTCATTTAACTGTACATTTTTTCTAGACAAAGTGTCTATCGTTTTTGCCCCTTGTTCCCAGCTTGGAATATTAGCTAAAGTCATCCACTGAAAGTGTTTTAGGTCAGTACAAAATTCACTGGTCCAGGAATTCAGGTAATCTTTGGCAATATTGTACATTCTTCTCATGTTTTGTTTAAAATCTTCTACCTCATCCCGACGAGCCTCCGATAAACGCCGTAAAATTTCGGTCACTTTCATTGGGCAAAAATTTTGTTCCAATCTTTCGTTTATATTTTCCACTACTTGCGAACACTGATCAATTACTTCATTGACAGAAATATCAGCAGTTTCAGTGTGTTTGATTCGGCTTTGGTATATAGACATGAAAGAATGTAAGAGCCATAAATAACACTCAGAGAAGTCATTTTCGAAAAACATTTGCAATGTTCTGGCCGGATAACTCAGTGAAAGAAAGTATGACTTTAATGGCTCGTACATTTGCAAGATTCTCTCTATGGCGGGATAAAGAGATAGCCAGCGGGTTTTTGAATGGCTAAGCATACGTTTAAAATCAATTTCCAATTCTGAACAAACTTTTTTTAAAGCTTCAGTACGAACTGTGAAGCTGGCAAAATGGTTGTGCATTTGCATCACTATGCTGTCTACACAGATTGGTAAAGATTCGATTGCGTGATGTACGGAATTGCTGAAGATATGTGCAATACATCCAACACCGACCATATCATCGTTTTGAGTAGCTGATTTGAGTCTACTGTAGACGCTGTTGGTCCCACTTCTCTCTCTACCGCCAAAGTTAGTATTGGTGTTGTCCGCTGAAAAAGCTATTAATTTATCCAATAAGTTTTTGTCCGTCAAAATGGTGTGTATGTAAGTGGATATTGTTTCAGCAGTCTCGTTCGGTAAGGCCTGTAGCTCCAGTAATTTAACTTGAATTCCTCCCTTTTCAGGGTTGAAATATTGTATAAGCACAGGAAATAGCTTAATAGCACCATGGTTGCTACTATCTGTGGAGACGCTCAAGTATCTGATTTTTGACACTTCTTTTAACATATTTTCTTGGGCAAATGGGCCTAAAACATTTTTTAGGATAGCTTCAGCTTTTGAGCGGGAACAGGTTACATCTTTTGCGATTTTCGAATCTGGATATATACTCTTGCAAAGTGGAGCTGTGCAATCTAGTGAGTTAAATGATTCGTGATGTTTAACGGTATGATAAACCAGAGTAGCTTCTGTGGCCCGAACGCTCCGTTGAAGATTTAAGTTCGCATTGGATTCCATGAAAATATCAATTCTTGATGTAGATGCCGTACTACGAATCTTCATTTTGTGTTTTTCGGTATTTAAATGCTTTTCTAAGTCAGCTTTGCCCTTATTAGCAATGGAAATTATTTGATCACAAATTACACATTTTGCGTCCCATGGCTCTTTGCCAGATTTGAACATCTTGTATTGACTTTTTAAACTGTCAGAAAATATACATTTTCTTTTCGACATGACTAATAGAGAGATCTGAAACAAAGATGTTGTACTTGTATTTGAGGTTTGTCAATAACACATTAATGCTACAAATAGGAAAATATAAAACTAACTCACCAAAAATACGGTCGCCGCTAACTGAAATACTTAATTGTACGTGAACACACGCCAAGCACGCGCAAACGCCACGCGTTCCTAGGGCAGACTAACGGGCGCGAACCTGTCTGCGGACGGTGCGAGCAGCGGGGCGGGGTAACCACGCTCACGCACGCCACGCGCGGCGCGGCGCGAATCGCGGGCCGGAAGATAGTTTGCTCTCCGCTCGCCCTTGTCCGTTCGGGTCGGGCGCTCGTCCGCCCATCGTCGTACGAATCGCCACTCTGACAAAAAGCCTGACAAAAGCCGGACAGGCCAAACACGTACATATTTGGCCGGACGCGACTGCAAAAAGCCTAACATGTCCGGCTAAAGCCGGACACCTGGCAAGCCTACTCGCGAGGAACATCTCGCAATAAATATTAATTTGTGTTTTATATAAATACAATAAATTTAGAACTTCATGAAAACTTTTGAGAGCATTTTAGTGTAAGTGTGAGCCGTGTTAGTGAAAAATATTATTAAACAAGTGCGTATTTCCAAAAAATGGACATTGATTCCAAAATTCAGAAGTCTGAATTTGTAGGATTTTATTTCGCCTCATTATAGGCTTGTGTCGCTCATACAAGAGTTGGAACCTGGAAAGTATTGCCTCCAAAGTAAGTAAACGTTCAATAAATGCGTAAACTATCCTAAGATATGTATCTACTTATTACGATTATATCAATTTAATAAATATAACCATCGCAGTATTCTATGAAATTTTTATAATATTGTCGGATAGTAACTCATTAGTAACTAATTAGTTCTTTGTTTTTGTTGGTATTCGTCAAATAAAACCCGGCGTGACGTCACCGAGTTGCCACTTGCCAGTCGAAGAACAAGAAATTAACACGAAATTTTGATACTTCATTGATTACCTTAAATATAAATATTTTAATGTACTTATTGGTAACTTTTATTTACAAATGGCAAGTACTAAAATACTTCTTCAAGGCTAACCTCTAAGACTAGTATGTTTTACACAAATACAGAATTTGCGGTTATTCGGTTGGTTACGGTTATATAGTTTTTGATGTGGCAACATAACCGACAAATATGAATCCGCTAATGAAATAAATTGCTGCAATGTTGCCATAAAACGTGACAATATTACGAACTTTTAGCGAAATTGCAGGGAATGCTGCAAACAATTTACTTTTAGCAATATTGCGCGATGTGGCCATTTTAGGCCTGCTGGACATGAGAAATGTGAGAATGCACAAGAACTTCACATTCGAAATCGAGTGAAGATCGCTCGAACTATTTCGAATGTGGAGTACGAGACAGCACAAACCTGCACAACAAAATGCATTTTTTTAATACGAACTATAATACAAGTAGTATTATAGTAACTTAGTAGGTATTAGTAGGTACATGAACATTACATACAACATTATAGTGTGAATTCACTTTCCTTGACGACACTTATTTTTCTGTAATTGATGTATCTAGTCTAATGTCACGAATATACAAAAAATAATACTTCTATATACTGTCTGTTCGTGGAATTAAATATATATTGGAGCGCCTGAGAAATTAAATAGCAACACCACAATTAAAAGTTTTTTCATCGTTCGCGCCATAATGGATAATCAAATTACCTGCATAGGTCAGATGAAAGTAAGTCGTAGAATAGAATTTTATAAATTAAATTAATCACACCCATGACTCAATATTAAAGCAGTTTTCACCAAGAAAGTTCCGAGGTAACAAGCATAAAAAAATTTGAGTAGAATTGAGAACCTTGGAAGTTTGGAAGTATCATGGACACGGCCATCTTGTACGTGAATACGTAGGTGCGTTCCCGTCAGCGGCCGCTTGTGGGTCATAGGACCGACTAAAATGTTTGGTACACCACTGAATGTGAAGTTCAGTCGCCGATAGATCCAGTCCCCAGTGGAGTTGTATTTTACAAAACTCAATACCTCGATTAGTACCCACCTATCCTCTGGTTATAAGCATATTAATCTGTTTGTTCACAAACACTTTTTAATGCTACGCAGAACTTATTTTTATAGTGCCCAAGTGTGTGCGCAGTACACAAACGCACTCTCTCTTCCTTCACTCTCATAACCCAGCGGGATGGATTTAACCAACACGACAGCATGAATTGTCAATGTCCTAACCAGAATTGTGAAACAAACAATTTTTTTTGTGGTAGTTAAAGAATCAGGCAATCAGGCGTTACTTTGCGGAAATTCATAGCGTACTATTAAATCTTAATTTATTTTAATTTAAAAATTGTAATATTATATCTAGCAATATAAATAAAAATTTAAACTATATATATATATATATATATATACGTGTGTTGAACTCACAACCTCCAAAGTTGAAAGCCAAGCTCTAAACCAGGACTTGGGAGGCAGACAGCTCCACTCCACTTTTTGCTCCACTGTTCGGTCCATGGCGCTTCTTTAAAAGCTCCATGGTTCTAATAAATAACTACAATTTTTATAAAAGACTATGACGCGACTACGTAAATTATATGCCTATGTTACCCGGACTGTTACTACGAACAGATTGACATGTCATTAAAATCGGACAGTAGTTTAGGCTCTACGGTGGAACAAATATACATACCTACCAGTGGTACGGGGTTCCTATAACTCCATTCCTATCGGCTTCACTTATCACTTACCTCTTGAGGAGCCTCATCCAAATCCCTACCTATTAAACAGGTATGGGCTTCCCTATGAAGGAGATACATACATAGTACATAAATAGTACATACATTCTTATATAGACTGCCAATATCATTACCCTCCCTTTTGGCTCCGCCGTAGTAGGCTCAAAGGAGCGATTGTAGGTACACATTTTTTAATATTTCATTCCTCGGTCCTCCCTCTGTAAAATTCGTCGCTGAACAGAATTGAAACTCAACATTTTAATATGAATTTCTATTTTAAATTTCACGCATTCTTCGCGAATTGTCGACATTACGACTTGATATGACCGCCTTCAGAAATATTTCCTACTCACGTTTTATATATAAACAAACTGTACAATAATTATAAGCAGCCCCCGACATTTCCAAACAGTTGGCGAGCTGATAATGATGAATTATAGCTATGGACAGTATAAGAACACTCCCGATTAAGTCGCCTTTCCAACCAAAAATATAATACGAGCGAGCCTTATAGTAGTCGCATGTGACGTGTAACATTTTATGAAATTATTTCGGAAGAACGCAATGTTTAGTACGATTTTCTGATATTACTAAGGCGGGTCAATAAGTCCGTGACTTTTTGAATTTCTAACCTCCTTACTGAAAAAGCAACACTACTCCTGTCAACAGGCATCTGTCAGTTGACTCCTATCAAAATTTGAACTTGCTGCGTCAGTTAGTTTGTGTTTTACAGCTATCTTTATCAGACTATCCAGTAACTTAAGGAAACAATGGAAAAAAGTGAATTTCGTGTGCTTATTAAGCATTATTTTTTGCGAAAAAAAACCATTACCGAGACCAAGGCTAAGCTTGATAAATACTATGGGGACTCTGCACCATCGATTTCAATGGTAAAAAAGTGGTTTACTGAATTTCGTTGTGGCCGTACAAGCACTGAAGATGCCGAACGTCCTGGACGCCCAGTTGAGGTCTCTACACCCGAAACAATCGAAAAAATTCACGATATGGTGTTGGCCGACCGAAGATTGAAAGTGCAAGAGATTGTGGAAGCCATAGGCATCTCGCATGGCTCAGTGGTTTCAATTTTTAATGATCACTTGGGCATGAGAAAGCTTTCCGCAAGATGGGTGCCGCGTTTGCTCACAGTCGACCACAAACGCAATCGTGTAACAACTTCACAGGAAGGTTTGGCGTTGTTTAATCACAATATGGAGGAGTTTTTGCGCCGTTTTGTAACCGAGGACTAAACATGGATCAATCACAACACACCAGAGACCAAACAACAGTCAAAACAGTGGGTTTCTAAGGGTGAATCGGCGCCAAAGAAGGCCAAGGTGGGTTTATCAGCCAATAAAGTTATGGCGACTGTTTTTTGGGATGCACGTGGGATAATCCACATTGACTATCTTCAAAAGGGAAGAACAATTAATGGGGAATATTATGCCAACTTATTGGACCGCTTCAATGAGGATTTGAAAAAAAACCGACCTCATTTGGCCAAGAAAAAAGTTCTTTTTCACCAAGACAATGCAAGGGTGCACACATGTGCAGTTGCCATGGCAAAAATCCATGAATTGGGCTATGAATTGCTCCCACATCCACCCTATTCTCAAGATTTGGCTCCGAGTGACTACTTCTTGTTCCCAAACCTGAAAAAATGGCTCGGTGGAAAAAGATTTGACTCCAATGATAAAGTCATCTAGCAAACAAAGGCCTATTTTGAGGACCTCGACAAATCATATTTTTTGGAAGGGATAAAAAAATTGGAGAAGCGTTGGACAAAGTGTATAGAGCTCAAGGGGGACTACTTTGAAAAATAAAATGATTTATTTATCAAAAAATCTGTTTTATTCCAAAAGTCACGGACTTATTGACCCGCCCTCGTATAAGAAAAGGAAACTTTTCCATTAAGCAGCGACAGAAATCAACGTCAAAATTTAAAAAGCTAGACCAGTATCTAGCTTATATTTTATTCGAATCTGACGGCCAACTCTACCACCGCGCGCTCATTCGTCGATTCAAACAACGCGCGCTACCACGATTTCCTCTTACACACTTCCATCCCATTTCACGAAATCACTCACACAAATAGCAAGAAAGCGAGAGGAAAGTGTAGTGTTTAAACATACACATCAAAAACTAAATCAAAATCGGTTTATTTCATCCCGGCGCGCCGCTTGTGGTCACAGACCGACGGACGTGCCTACAGATACACACGCACACGTCAAACTTATAACACCCCTATGTTTATATCAGAGGTTAAAGAAGTGTTAAAACTAGCATCTGCTTTACACTGCTACTTACGTTTGAATCATTTTTCTGTTAAATATGCTTCTAATATCTATGCATGAATATGTACCAACAGGGAATTTGATTGTTTAGCAGGTACATTGTTCTCACGATTTGTTCGCATTATTATAACAACATACAGCCATAATGTCATTAAATCTGAAACTGAACTGTGTGCTGAAATCACATTTAAATCATAGGTTCTCGCTTATGACTTTACTGTTTTATATTAAAACTAGCTGACCCAACGAACGTTGTTCTGTAGGTCGATTCTGCTTATTAAATAGTGCAGTAATGCAGATTCGACGAAGAATAAATATTTACTAATGTAAAGAACCGTCGATCAACGATTTACACGAATGACAGCTCGCGGCTATGTGTGCGCGGCTAGACGTCTGCGGGGGCCGCGGGACGTGGGGGTTTTCCAGCCAGGACTTTCGTTCACAGGGCTGGCCGCTGGTCATTTCGTGCTTTGAGTCTTTGACATATTTGACTCTGTAATTATTTCAGATGATAGATTTGTCTGACTCTACGTTTGAAATTATTTCGGTGTCAACCTTAGGTTAACTTCAACATGGCTGACATTCTCCGGTGCTCGAGCTGCCATTTGTAGAGAGTGTCGTCCCTGTGGTATCAATGCAGTCTCGATATGATTAAACAGCAATATGGTATTCACATAAACGTCAAACAAAAGTTCAACGCGCTTTGACAGGTCCACACTGTTTGTAGCCTGGGGGTATAATGGGGGGGGGATATATAACCTGGGGGGATTTACAACCTAGATTCTCATACCTTCCGAACATTTGCAATTACAAACATACACTTCAATATTATTTTTTTTGTACAGATGTATAGATATTTCAGTGAAGTATTAGAAGTCTGGAGACACATTAAGATCACGAAGCTTCGAAGCCCCAAAATAATTTTATTCATTAATTTTCTAAATTCCCGACGAACTTTTAACGACTACTGTTATATCCAAAGCTATTAGCACGAGCTTTAGTGTCGTGAGCTGGACTTAACGTGGCCATTGACCTTGACTATGTCACGACATGACGTGGTAACTGTAGCAGAGCACGGCACCACGTAGTAAAGTCGGGGGAATGTTATGTTTAGCTAGCATACCCTTCCAATAAGTCACGACGGTAATATAGCCTGACGTTGAGAGACCGATCGCCGATGACAGCGCGTTACACCTATTGGGCCGCTACCTCGGATGTTGCGGTGAGCGGCGCGACGGCGCGCGGCGGACTGTGACGGCGCCACTTGTAAGAAATGAGCTCCTGTCAAGCGGTGACTACGGCGCCCGCCTGCGCGCGTCGCCGCTGCTGTTCCTGACCGCCGCCGCGCCGCTCACCGCGACATTCGAGGCTGTGGCCTAATACATAATTCCATAATCATTGATTGCCATCTTCATACTGAAGTGTATCGGCCAGTATGCTGAATGTTTTGCGATCCTGGGCTAATTGCTTCAATTGTGATTTGTGAGTAGCTATATTTAACTGTCCATTCACATAATCCATCCATTCTCTCCTTTGTCTACCAGGTGCTCTTATTCCAGGTAGGATACCCTGTATGTTCAACCGTGTAAATTCGTATTGGTATGATGGTATCCTCTTTGTAGGTTGATCTAAAAAAGCGACATTTTTTTTAATGATGAAATTCAAGTTGGCGTTGAGAATAAGCTATTTTTGAAACTTCTTTACAAGGTACTAGCTGTTTCCCCCAGCTCCGCCCGCGTAAATATACTATCGGGTATCCCGCGGAAATACTACTAATAAATACTTTTCCGGGATAAAATGTAGCCTATGTTTTAATCCAAAGCCTAAACTACTACCATACCAAATTTAATCAAAATCCGTTCAGTAGTTTTTGCGCGAAAGAGTAACAAACATCCATCCATCCTCACAATCATTTACATTTGTAATATTAGTAAGATGAATTGAATAGACTTTCAGTTTACGATTACATGCACTGTTTTACAGTTCGCGGCCGACAAACTATGCACAATGCACGTATTTTAGTCTATTTAGTCTCAACATAGTAGTTCTGAAACTACACTGACTATTTCATTAGCCTCGGCGAAAAAAGAGAGGTGTTTATAAGTTTGACGTGTCTGTGTGTGTGTGTGTCTGTCCGTGGCGCCGTAGCTTCCAGATGAATGAACCGATTTTAATCCAGTTCGTTTTGTTTGAAAGCTGACATGATCGAGAGTGTTCTTAGCTATAATTAATCATCATCAGCTCGCTCGATGTTTGATAATTCAGGGGTTACCTACTTTTTTTTAAAATTTTGTTTTTAAACTAATCTTCACTATATGAACCTATATTTTACCAACAAAATCTAAATAATGAGTCTAAATTGCAGCTTTGACGTTAAATCCTTGTTTGTGTAAGACATTTTGGTTTTAGATAATGATATATTTCGAGTCAAAGACAAGTATTGACAGAATACCAATAAGTATGGTCATGTGGTTCGTTTAATCTGCTGTCAGGATTCGATGAAATACTAAGGCGGGTCAATAAGTCCGTGACTTTTTGAATTTCTAACCTCCTTACTGAAAAAGCAACACTACTCCTGTCAACAGGCATCTGTCAGTTAACTCCTATCAAAATTTGAACTTGCTGCGTCAGTTAGTTTGTGTTTTACAGCTATCTTTATCAGACTATCCAGTAACTTAAGGAAACAATGGAAAAAAGTGAATTTCGTGTGCTTATTAAGCATTATTTTTTGCGAAAAAAAACCATTACCGAGACCAAGGCTAAGCTTGATAAATACTATGGGGACTCTGCACCATCGATTTCAATGGTAAAAAAGTGGTTTACTGAATTTCGTTGTGGCCTTACAAGCACTGAAGATGCCGAACGTCCTGGACGCCCAGTTGAGGTCTCTACACCCGAAACAATCGAAAAAATTCACGATATGGTTGTTGGCCGACCGAAGATTGAAAGTACAAGAGATTGTGGAAGCCATAGGCATCTCGCATGGCTCAGTGGTTTCAATTTTGAATGATCACTTGGGCATAAGAAAGCTTTCCGCAAGATGGGTGCCGCGTGTGCTCACAGTCGACCACAAACGCAATCGTGTAACAACTTCACAGGAAGGTTTGGCGTTGTTTAATCACAATATGGAGGAGTTTTTTAACCGTGGACGAAACATGGATCCATCACAATACACCAGAGACCAAACAACAGTCAAAACAGTGTGTCACTAAGGGTGAATCGGCGCCAAAGAAGACCAAGGTGGGTTTGTCAGCCAATAAAGTTATGGCGACTGTTTTTTGGGATGCACGTGGGATAATCCACATTGACTATCTTCAAAAGGGAAGAACAATTAATGGGGAATATTATGCTTATTGGACCGCTTCAATGAGGATTTGAAAAAAAACCAACCTCATTTGGCCCATAAAAAAGTTCTTTTTCACTAAGACAATGCAAGGGTGCACACATGTGCAGTTGCCATGGCAAAAATCCATGAATTGGGCTATGAATTGCTCCCACATCCACCCTATTCTCAAGATTTGGCTCCGAGTGACTACTTCTTATTCCCAAACCTGAAAAAATGGCTCGGTGGAAAAAGATTTGACTCCAATGATGAAGTCATCTCGCAAACAAAGGCCTATTTTGAGGACCTCGACAAATCATATTTTTTGGAAGGGATAAAAAAATTGGAGAAGCGTTGGACAAAGTGTATAGAGCTTAAGGGGGACTACGTTGAAAAATAAAATGATTTATTTATCAAAAAATCTGTGTTTTATTCCAAAAGTCACGGACTTATTGACCCGCCCTCGTAGTGTTCGCATCACGGTAGACTTCAGCGCTTGATGTTTATTTGACGCTTAAAGCCTCCACAGACGAGAGGCCGAACGTTTCAGTTAGAACTGACGTCAGTTCAGCCTGAACGGATTCGAGCACATACACGGAGAAAATCGCATCCGACCCAACTGACGTCAGTTCGGTCCTTAGATTGATAACGCCTCGATAGTCTTCAAGCAAACGCATCGTACAAAGTGAAGCAAGCAACAGATAGATGTAGGCGTAAGCATTACATACCGACACGCACACAAACAAAACTTTAAAGTTGTGGAGTGTGTACTCTTAAAATTGGAATTATTGTATTTGTTTTTCTTAATATCGTGAGATGTAAAAACATAACTTATATTTCATTTTAAACCATCTAAACACAATTTGTGAACTTTATTTATATTAAACTGGTATTAAGGAATATATTGAGGATTATCTTAATACTGAAAATACTTTAAATTGACAGTTAAACAAATCAGAAAATATTAAACTTTGTCTTAGATACAACTATTAGTTAGCCATGAAAATTTTGAAATAAATTTATTATTACTAGTAACACTTTCACAATTCATAATAGGGCAGCAAGATGGCGACATAATATGATTTTGTTTTAAAATGTTTTAAATAATTGACTTAATTGTTCGGACATAACATTTCATACAGTTTACATATTATGAAATGTTATGTCCGAGGCTTTTTTAATTCTTTCCGATGCATTGTGACACCTAATAACGACATCATAATGTTTTTAACAGTCGGAGATGTATGCACTAGCGCTTGACCTTGACAACTGACGGGTCGTTCGAACAAACTGAGCCGATATGGCTCAGTATAATTTACTTCACTTTTCATGCGCGTACCCGGTTTTCAGGCGTTTTAATCTAAGGTTCGGCCTGAACGGATTCGAGCACATACACGGAAAATTGCCGCGAGCTTCAGTCTTGTTTTTAGGGTTCCGTAATACTTAAAGAACCCTTATTATTCACTCTTCTATCTGTCTGTCCGCCGCTTAGGAGACAGACAGAGCTTCTGTAATAACTTTATGACAATAACCTTGATAGTAATTCAAAGAAAACCTATTGCGCGTTGATAGTTACGGAACCCTCCTTAGACATGTTGTGACATGCTCTTGGTCAGTTAAGGCTATTATTTTATTTATTAATTGTATTTTGCAGCAATTGCAATCACGCTATCGACGAAACCGAATTATTGTGTCATACATTTTTCCAGTAATATGTTATAGAAATCATTTCTCTTTGTTTTAAAGTAATAGTCTTTAGATTTTATCAACCACAGTGGCTCTAAAGTTTTAAATACCTCAATGAACTTTAATAAATTTCTTTAGACCACGTGCCATTTTTAGGGTTCCGTACCCAAAGGGTAAAAACGGGACTCTATTAGGTACTGAAACTTTGCTGTTCGTCCGTCTGTCGCCAGGCTGTATCTTAACCTTCTTATACAGTGATAGCTCGACATTTAAAATTTTCACACATGTATGGTGTAGGTATTTCTATTGCCGTTATAACAACAAATTATAAAAATAAAATAAAAATTAGAGGCTCACATACAACAACGTGATTTTTTCCGTTTTGTACGGAACTCCTCTTGCCGACTCACACTTGACCGGTTTTATTTTACACTCGAATTTTATTACCGTTCAGTCCAATTTTATTGCCGTTCAGTCCATCCGTACAGGTCAGAATTAATGTTGCCAACTTAGTTGTTTTACAAAGTTTTACTACTAAATTTAGTATTTTATTACCTCAGGAATTTAGTTGTTAGTAGTGGTTTTGTAGAAAATAGCCAGACAGTAATCATAATATGCAAAGTGGTCTGCTTCTATGTGCTATTATGACACCTTATCATAATAGCACATAGAAGCACGCGTCCGTAAGTCGCTTAAAACTACAGATTTAATTTCTATATAAGTACGTAATATTTCCTACTATATTTTTTAATTTAATAGTTAAATATTAAAACTGAAAATGTATGTATGTTTGTAAACACAAGTCCCTAAAAAAACTTTTAGGGATTCCTAAGTTTAGTAGCTTTTTTATAGTTATCTACTTACAGCCCGATTCAAACTTTATGACGTCTCGGAACATCGTGCGCTAGAATGCGCAATGTACAATATTAGGTATCAGCGGGGACGCAGAAGGACGCGACGGCGGGGCATCACCCCGCGCGCCCCTCTCTCCCACCCGCAGTCGACTCAAGCACCTTGAATTTGTGTGAATTTTACGTCCGTATATTGCACACACGCGCGCTTCTTTGTTTAAGTACAGTTGAGCACATAATTAGTTGTTAGTATTAAACGGATTAATTAATTCGGATAATCGGCGTTCTACCTACTGTACTAATATTATAAAGGTGCAGAGTTTGTTTGTTTGGTTGAACACGCTAATATTATTAGTAACGAATGTAGAAACTACTGGATTATTTACTAGGATATAATTTTTACCATATAGCTATTACCCGTGAATCGGTTCGCGTGGACTTCATTTTACATTCATAGTACTTCTATACTTTTTTATGCATATGTCACCGTTTAATTGTAAAAACCGTTAGATTGTAAAAATATGTTAAAAGATTAATTACTATATGTTTATAATCTAAATAATGTGTATATGTATAAATGTAAATAATGTGTTAATTTACAGGCAGAATATTCACGTCGGAAGTTTATAAACATTTTATAATTTCACTAGTTATATTACAATCTAACGGTTTTTACAATTTTATGGTTACATATAAATAATATATTTTTGCGTGATGATAGAAACACCCAAAAGTATTTTTAAAGAAATCTTTAATTTCACAGAAATTCTACGATTTTTACATGAATAATTTTAAAAGGTGCCTCTTTATTAGTAATATAGGTAGGTAACTATATTGCGACATTAAAAAAAACAACTGTAGTCGAATCATTGTTGATCCTACTGTACCTGCGCGCAACCACTCTCGCAGCTAACTTACGAGACGTCATAAAGTTTGAATCGGGCTGTACTACTACATTTAGTAGTTTTTAGTAGAAATCGACGCGAGTTTAGTAGTTTCGCAATAACAGATTTGGCAATACTGGAACGAATCGCTTCAGTCCATACGGCCGATTGATGCGATCTTGAAATTGCGCACAGATGATACGATTTCGCATCCGTTCAGGCCGAACTGAAGGAAAACCGGACCGTGTATGGGGCCACTTATGAGAATTTTGATGTTAGGTGAGATAGACTGTAATAAAAATTGGTTGGTGTAAAGTAGCCGAAACGTCGGGATAAACTAAAATGCCTAAAATGATAAATGAAAATAAACCGCGATTGAATCAACATTATATTATTTATCGCGCTTACGTTACGTATGCACGTACATGCCGTGTCCACCATACGGCTCCGTTTAGGTGAAAACTAATACAGTACCTATTCAGTGTGAATTGGATGGAACTAAGAATTTTGTACCGATATTTTATTATAAAAATGTGAATTTAAAAACTTGTAATAAAGGTTTCACATCGCGTGTGACAAGTTAGGTTTTTATATTATTTGGATTTGCAGTTAAATGAATGTGAAGTCTATTTCGGCCTCACGCTGTACGGATGATAGCCGGGATGATAATTCTGTGAATCCCAGGATATCGACTATATATAGGGGTATAGACCCCGGGATTAGCGGAATATCCTGGGATACACCTACGTGTATCCCGGTATATTATCTGAGCCGACCTCGGCCTGGCCGATAATGTTTGAGCTCCATTAAAAGTTTTATAAATCGGACGATAAAATATGGAAGTTTAAGGTCCGACTTTCAAACTTTACCTAAAAGATTATCATCATCATAATATATTACTACATCAAGCAAAAACTTTCAGTAAAGTTTTAAGATCATTGTGTGAACTGAGGAGTATTATATTTGGCACAGTTCAAGTTTATGTGGTGAAAGGCGCACCTTTCCGCGCCGCAGAAAGCTAATAGTTTTTATTATTAAAATAATGCTCAGAAACACATAAAATATATAAAAATAACAACACACACTACCTCAGATTATTACACACACATCACACAACCCTGCGTTTGATAGGTACAAAGTGGATACAAATTTGTCAATCTGTTAAAACATTTACATTTTTTTTTTTTTAATCTAAGAGGCAATAGAATCCTTATAAAGATCTAACTTAAAATTTAGATTATGAGTTATTACAGGCGAATTTTGACCTCTATTGTCTCGGGTATTGATGAATAAACTCCTAACGGTAGTTCATAATCAGCGGCCGAAGTTTTGCCGTGAATTCAATGGGTGACGTTGTGGATTTTGTATTTCTATCATAAATTTGTGTTATTTCGGTTCTTAATGTGTGATATTAGTAGAATATTAACCATTGAATATTCGTTAACGTGCACAAGTGTGGACAAGTGGTATAACTTCTAAATACGTGCTATTTTGTGTTGGCGGCAAAACTCCCAAGGAACTGAAAGTTCCTAGGGAGTTTTCTTCTTCAAGCTTCTACCACTTTACTGAATCGACTGACTTGACTCATGGACTGTACCTTTGATTATATACTACACGTGTAGTATATAATCAAAGGACTGTACTGACTTTGGACTTTGACTAGACTTGACGATATAGGAATACGGTGTTAAAAATTGAAACGAAAGTTCTATTTCCCGCCTTTTTAACTTGACACTGGCAAATCGTTATTTATAAGTCGATGTCATATATTATAAATAAATAAAAAAATCAGCGGCCGACAGGGGGTTTAGGCTGTGGCAGTGGCACTAGTCCCTCCCGCTAGCCCACTGCGGATGGACGTATAACGTAGTTGGGTTATGATGAAAATACCTATTTGTATATTTTTAAGACCCAGAATTGAAGTTGCACCCACTTTTTTTGCCTCCGACGCAAAAAGATTGATGTCGTACGGACGCTTATTTTTAAACGCCCGCGCAAAAATCGGAATTGTAAGTTTGACGTGTGTGTGTATCTGTCTGTCTGTGGTAGCTCCTAAAAGAACTTGATGCGTTTTTTTTTGTTGAAAGCTGTTGTGATTGAGATGGTTCTTGGGCCTTAGGCAACTTGAGCAGGTCTGTGTTAAAGTTAACCCTGGGTTAAATATCATGTTATCTCTCTCGTTCTTCGTATTTATGAAAGAGAAACATCATATTTTAAAGTCTGTCTGCGCAGGTGGGCCTTAGCTATGTATTATTAATCAGCATCAGCTCGTTAATTGGTCACTGGGAGTCGGGGGTTACTTAATTTTGTCAATTTCGTTTCAAAGTGTGTCTGCACGTGTCACGTCTCTAGCATGACATGTTATGTTCATGTTGTGTATTTTCCCGACGGAGACGCCTCATCAGCGATGCATTGTTCTGATGCATGATGCATGTCGTGAGTCGTGACTCATGTCATCGCAAGCCACAAGACACGTGCAAGCGACGCGACGGGAGATGAGAATGGAGGCTGTGTCATGCCAGTGTGTCTGTGTCTGACTTAATAGACAAACTTTAATCACTTCGGATTTTTACGGACTAGCCTTTGTCCGCTGCTCCGCGCGCGTAATTACAGTATCGCAGGGGAATATTGTACTTTTTTGGGACAAAAAGTAGCCTACGTGTTAATCCAGAGCTCAAACTAGGTACTACCACACCAAATTTTATCAAAATCCGTTCAGTGGTTTTTGCGTAAAAGAGTCAATCCATTAATCTATCTATCCTCACAAACTTTCACATTTATAAAAGTTGTAGGATATAACAAAACCGGCCAAGTGCGAGTCGGACTCGCACACGAAGGAATATGATTTTTTGCAGTTTTTTTTGAAAAAAATCATATTTATTTTAAGGGAGCCCATGTTATATATTTATTTTATTCTGTTTTTAGTATTTGTTGTTACAGCGGCAACAGAAATACATCATAAGTAAGAAAATTTCAACTGTCTAGCTATCATGGCTCATGGCATCATGATGGACAGACAGACAAACAGCGAAGTCTCAGTAATAGGGTTCCGTTTTTACCCCTTGGGCACGGAACCCTAAAAATGTATCCTAGTACTATACCTATAACCTATAATACGGATCTAACAGGAGCCGTACATTTAGCAGATACTTATAATAAATACCATTTTTATAAACTCTTGCACTAATTTAAATTTTATCTTTGCCACATAGCTTTGGGCTTTAGACTAAAATCGTTTTCTTAGAAGCCGAGGTTCACTACAGCATCATTTATTTAGCCCACTCGAGTATGCCGGACTCCAGCCCGCTCGAGTATGCCGGACTCCGGTAGAGACAGAAAATATACCTCCGAGGTAAAGTAAAACTTAAATTCCGAGGATCGAAATAAGACACTTGGTAGTGTATGAATAAATGAGCGGACCGTCCGATGCTCGCCTCGCTCAAATATTCATCTTACGCCCAACAAACTGCTTCTGGAAAGTTCTCCGCAATACATCCCGCACATCATCATCATTATCCTTCCTATGGCCAAGCTACGTTATTAAACATCTAAATATAGTAATACTGTCAGATCTTATATAATATAATTATTGTCGTAGGATAATTGGAAAATTAAGATCTTTGCGAAAATCCTAAGATTGTTACAAAAAGCCGCATTATTTGATCCTGAGATAAAATGTTTAAATGAAGTATTGGATAAATTTTTAATGCTTCTAAATAAAATATCTCAGAAAAATATTTCGCTCGTTGATAAATAGGTTCACAGGAAAATCACTTCAACTTCAACATCACTCAGGTTTTCAATTCGCATACTAATATCCCACGGGAACAACCAACACAGAACTTTAAAGCCTGTAAGATATATTGTACACGAAAATCGGGATAGAATACTGGATGTAGAGTACATAATAAAATTATAGCTGTGTAGGATAACATGATAAAGAAACCTCTCTTTGAAGCTCGTGAAGCACAGGCTATATAATATACGTGCGGCTACCTATACCCAACCTCAGTAGGTGAGCGTGGTTGAACTACTAGCGAACTATTAAAATGAGGGTAAAGCGAGCCCCAGAAGTAGGACCGTTAGGCTGGGAATATATAATCCGGAATCCAGCGGGCCAGGGTAAATTCAAACCACTGAAAATTGAACTCTGCGCTAATACAATAGAGTTGAAATTTGAAAACATGGGTGGGTGTGTCAAGTCAAACGTCAAGTGTAAAATCTAACAATTTAACACTCATGTGTTCGATTTTAACTCTATTGTACTAGTTCAGAATTCTATTTTCAATGCTCTGAATTTTCCCCGGCCTACAGGATTCCCGACAATTATATAACACCGGCCTTATTTAATTTTGTTAGTGTATTTAGCAAAAAAGACACTGCTCTGTCCCAATAATAATAATCATTCTATACATTGTTCAGTTACAATAATATAATACAATATTTGAGATCAAAGTACGACAAAACGTCAATTTCATATGTAAGGACCTAATATTAATACACTCAAAAATAGTGTCCAAATAAATGTTGCGTATTTATTTATTACACGGTAAATAAGTGGCATATAATTGGTAGCATTATATTACTTTACTGTCTTATTGTCTACGTTCAGGTTAAATTATATCTGGATAGACTATATTTGCCCCGGAAAAGTACTAGGCGCGCATGACGATGTAGGAGGTGCGAGGTACGGGAACAATATTTCATTACGGTGATTATTTCAACACGACTATATTGTGTCACCGAAACGTGTCGTGTGACGTAATTGATGGGCCATCGGCGCAAATTGCTGGCCCAGGCACAGGCCCACTCAGGCCCACTCAGGCCCACTCAGGCCCACTCAGGCCCGACAGGTGATGCACGTTGTTTACGAGTAACGATATTTGGGCCGGACTGAAACGAACCGATGCACAATGTTGAATGCTAATTACGGTAATATGTCTGTCCTTATAGACGTTTATACTATAGCATTAATAGACCGCGGCTTCGCCCGCGTGGGAGAGTGTTTGTGGCAAAAAACTTCTAGAGCAAATATACCTGCAATATAGTAGTAGCACTGAGTAAAATATATATTACCTAGATATAATCTCCTATATAAGGATTAATGTACCTACAATGTTTATCTCGTGATTGTTGGTACTCGCTATGCATAGATCTATGGCGGCAAGCCAAGCGCGTGTCCGCCCCTTGCAACACAGCTGTAGTTACTATGGGAAGTGTACAGGGGGAGTGCGGAGTGTCCATAGAGTGTCCATATGGAATGTCCATAGTAATGAGTGATCACACGATGACACCATGGCCCATAGTATACAATATATTTAATATTTTATCTTGTTTATATGTAATTATGTATATTATGTACGGTTTATCAGCTATTGCTGAGCGTTATTCTGTCCCTCAAATGACAGTAGGTACCGATGGAACCTGTGATGATTGTGACTGTTAAATATTGTGACTAACTAGCCGGGCCTTAGGTAGGCGAGCGGTGGGACGGCAGAGCGCTTGATGTTATTACTCAGTACGGAGCCGGACTTCGCGGCGGCAACACTGCGAGCAGCAAGCAACACGCCCCCTCACCCCTATATATATATATATATATATATATATATATATATATATTAGTTCCATCCGGGTGTCCCTTGACACCTCTCAAGTTTTTTTAAATCTTATTTTACTATTCTTTTAGTTGTGTTTTTATTGTAATGTAAACAATATATGTATATAGTAACTTGTAGTGTATGTCATAGTTTGTCAAATAAACGATTTTTATTTATTATTTATTTCAAATTGTATCCGCCTAAATAGAATTTGAAAATACCACATTTTAGTGGTTCTTTTTTTAAACTTAGAATGGGTATAGTATAGTATAGAAACCTATCGTTAAAAGATAGACAATATTATATGCCATCGCGAACTTTCTTGTAGACCTTTAGAAGATAAATATTCCCACTATACATTGTTTTGTTATAAACTATCTCCAACGAGTTGGGAATGGCAGGGTTTTCGATAAGAGTTCCCAGACGGCTTGATTTTTTACGACACCTTCAACAGTTATCGTCATAAATCACACAATTTCCACAAAACCTTAACAAATTATGATCGACCTAAGCCGTCCTAAGGAACCACTCTGTCGGTAAATGTAAACACCATGAAAATCCTTTAAGTCGTTTTTGAGATTATCGCGAACATACAGACGGACAAACTCAGCGGGGCACTTAAATTTAAAATAAATTTAGAGAAAAGTGGAAAGTGTGTGTATTGACCCGCTCACGCTAGCTAACACGACCTTAGGCTGGGACTGTATTGTCCGGAATCCGGTAGGCCGGGAAAGTGTGCGTATTGACCCGCTCAGGCTAGCTAACACGACCTTAGGCTGGGACTATATTGTCCGGAATCCGGTAGGCCGGGAAAGTGTGCATATTGACCCGCTCACGCTAGCTAACACGACCTTAGGCTGGGACTGTATTGTCCGGAATCCGGTAGGCCGGGAAAGTGTGCGTATTGACCCGCTCACGCTAGCTAACACGACTTTAGGCTGGGACTATATTGTCCGGAATCCGGTAGGCCGGGAAAGTGTGCGTATTGACCCGCTCACGCTAGCTAACACGACCTTAGGCTGGGACTATATTGTTCGGAATCCGGTAGGCCGGGAAAGTGTGCGTATTGACCCGCTCACGCTAGCTAACACGACCTTAGGCTGGGACTATATTGTCCGGAATCCGGTAGGCCGGGAAAGTGTGCGTATTGACCCGCTCACGCTAGCTAACACGACCTTAGGCTGGGACTATATTGTCCGGAATCCGGTAGGCCGGGAAAGTGTGCGTATTGACCCGCTCACGCTAGCTAACACCACCTTAGGCTGGGACTATATTGTCCGGAATACGGTAGGCCGGGAAAGTGTGCGATTGACACGCTCACGGTAGCTAACACGACCTTAGGCTGGGACTGTACTGTCCGGAATCCGGTAGGCCGGAGTAAATTCAGAGCATTGAAACAGAACTCTGCGCTAATAAGCTGAAAATCAAAGTGTCGAGTGTTAAACTGTCATAATATATGACATTGACATTTGATTCGATACTTGAGTGTTCATTTTCCAGCTCTATTTGTAATAGCGCAGAATTCAATTTTTAGCGTTCTGAATTTTCTCCGGCCTTCCGGATTCCGGATCATTTAGTCTCAGCCTTATCTCTTTAACGTCATTTGACGAAAGCATCCACTTACTAAGTGTGTGTTGTGTTGGGCATGAATCAATTAATTTGTCAATTATCTTGTTAAGTGATTAAAAAAGTAATTGCAATTAAATTAATTACAATTAAATTAATCGCAATTGCACTTTTAATTGCACCTTGCAATTAAATTAATTTGATTAACGTGTTTCAATTGTAACTCACAATTAAAATAATTGCAATTAACTTTTTTAGTTGTTTTATGAAACAATTAAAACTAACAATTAACTTTATGTATCAAAATGAAATTAGTAAAGATTTTTGAAATTTAAGCTATAAGTATTACACTTTAGACGAATAAAAAAGTGGTCAAAGGCTGTAAGTATAGCTTATTTTTTCTAAATCTTTCATTCTACATAAAAAAAAAACTGCTAGTAGATAAAGAAACAAATATTTCCTTTCAATGTGTTTATTTTTATGTATAAAAATGTTGCATTGATAAATATTTCTACAGCGTGGGTATACAACAAAAACGTTTCAAGTCGTAACGTGTTCATTTTGTCGGCCCGAACGAGTACATTGCTCTCGCCTCTCGCTCTTACACATGTCACGTATACAATCTTCGTCTCCATCACTCTCGCGCCGGGCGCGGGGCGTCGTTCGTTCAGTGCTCATTGCTCGCTCGCCACGTGAACTAGTCTCTTTACTCGTGTCGTTTAAGCTTTTTGCATACATAAATGTTTGTTTTAGTTAAAAATACATTGTTTTAGCCTAGACTTGTAACATAAAATGGCGTCGATAAACAAATTAGACGAAGACAGTAACATTTCAGTGACTCTTTCGGTTTCGGACATAAATGATTCATTAGAAACGGTTTCGCCTGTGCCACCAACCGACACCGCCGAGAGTTCATCATCGTCGCAAGCGCGGCTTATTTTACTGGATGGAACATTTTTCAAATACTTGCCTGAAGAGTGTACGGGTAATAAAATCACAGCGCTTTGTATGAAATGTCCAAGAGATGTATTGACTAAAGTTAAAGGATTTCATAACTGTACGTCGAACTTTTTAAGTCACCTGAAGCGAAAACATGGGCAAGATTGCATGAATAATATAAAACCTATGTAAAAAAAGAAAAGTGAGGTCAAGAAAAAAGGTGATACTTTTGTCAAAATCACAACTAGTAAAACAAAGAGGTCGAATGAGATTTTTTTGACACAAGAACAATTCGATGAAAATATTTTGAAATATTTTATACATTCCATGATTCCATTGCGTGCAGTGGAAGATCCATATTTTTCCAAAATATTCACGGACTTAAATTTATCGGAAATGGGTCTAATTTTAATGAGTCGACGCACACTAGGACGTCGTATAGAAAAACACTACGAAACGCAAGTAGCTAAGATCAAGTCAGAACTAGAAGAAGTTCCCTATGTGTGCACAACCATAGATATCTGGTCCAGTAAAAAAAGAAGCTTCATCGGAGTTACAGCGCACTGGATCACAAATGATCTACGCAGAGTTTCAGTGGCGTTAGCTTGTCAACGATTCAGAGGCGTCCACAGCTATGATAGACTATCCCATATAATTCAAGAAATTAATGGTGAATTTGACCTCAATACGAATAAAAATGTTGCATCGGTGACGGATAATGGCAGCAATTTCGTAAAAGGTTTCAAAATGTTCGGTGTTAAATTAACCAATATAAACATTTAAAATGAAGTTATGCCCGACTGACTCTCAGCCAACAGAAGCTTCTTCCGAATCAGATGTTGAAGAAGGTGAATCATGGAATTTAGATGATCCTGAGCATATTTGTTTCCTTCCTGTTCATTTACGATACTGTGCGCTTACTTTAAGCCTTTGCGCAACTACGGATGTGAACAAAGTTTTAACCGAGCAAGACACGCCTCTGTCGCAAATGCATGCTGCAATAATGAAAAAATGTAATGTTTTGTGGAAGGTTTTTTGTCACCCTGCAGGCGACCAAAAAGTGCCGAAATAACACACGTTAAGCCGACCTGGTGAGACCAGGTGGATAGCTTGTTTGATGCCCTCTAGCAAATTTTCAACATGAAAGAAAAAAGCTTACTTTTACATAGATCATTAAACATAAAAAATACTATCAAAGAAAATGAATTTGATTACATACAAGAATATTTGATGTGTACTTCGCCAGTTGCAGAAGCACTCGTTATAATCCAAAGTGAGACTAACACCTATTATGGGATAACTCTGCCGTGCCTACTTGCGCTGAGAAAAAAATTGCAAAAAATTGAAAAGAAAAACAACTTTTCCTTTTGCAACCCGTTGATCAAGGCATACAGAGAGAGTGTTGAGAAGAGATTTGAAAAAATGTTTGACGTCACCACTCCTGAAGCGGAAAATGCGGCTATTGCGGCATTATGTTACCCTAGATTCAAAAATAATTGGTTGACTTGTTTTGAGCCCAACGATCATACTAAACTTCTGAAACTTTTCAAGACCTGTATTTCGAAACAAATGAGTGAAAATACAGTAGCAACAGTAGCAACAACAAAAAGTACCCAAGAAAACATTTTTTTTTAATTTTGACTCTGACTCATACTCGGATATTTCAATCTTAGATAAAAACGGATGCTCCTCCGATGCCCCAATGACTAAAGCAGAACTTTTGATGCTGCATTTTTTTGCCGAGGAAAGCCAAGATTTGCAACTTCTCAATAGATATCCTGAGATAAAAAGTGTTTTTATTAAATACAACACACCTTTGCCATCGTCAGCTGCAGTGGAACGCCTTTTTTCTTTTGCGACAATGACAAATCTGCCAAAGAGTCACAAACTGTCAGACAGCATGTTCGAGAAGAGAGTGGTACTGAAGTGTAATTTAAATTATTACAAGAAATTTTAAATTGTTATTGTCTGTCTAATCATGTTTAATTAAAGGTATTGATTCGTATCATGGATGGATCGATATTTTATTTTTTGCCAACATATTTATTTAACTACATGAAAAGATGGAGGGGGAGGGGGGCACTATTCTACTACCCGGAACCACACGGGTATATTGTATATTTATATATACCGACTTTATATTATACAGCAGTATTTTAATAATTGTTATTTTTAACTACAATTAAAAAAGCAATTGAAAATTAATTAATTGTTAGTTGTTACTAATACAGTTAACAAGTAAATAATTGTTAATTGTAATTTTTCACAATTACAATTGATTAATTGTTAGTTGTTGTGGATACATTTACCAATTAATTAATTGTTAATCTTTAATTGTTCTTGCAATTAAAAAAATCAAAATTGGACTGCCTGAGGTGGTGAAATAGGGGATAAAAATGTTGAATGAAATTTTTTGTTCCTTGGTCATATTTGCATGTTTGGTATGAATTGAGTACGGAAAAATAATTAGTTTAGCGTTATTCAATATTCAACCCCTAAGAAAGTAAAATAGGTGTTGAAAGTTTTAAATTCTTATAAAGATATCGTTTAAAACCCAATTTCACGCGGGCGAAGCCAAAGAGTAACGAACATTCATGGTTACATCCATATATAAAACTTTCACGTTTATAATAAGTAAGGATATGTTCATTGTCGTGTTTTAATGATTGCGAAAACGTTAGTATGTATAGACCTTGATCTTAAAAATGATTTGGGATTGTGGTCACCCATCCTAGTTGTATCCATGACCGGCGTTGCTTAACATGAGTTAGTATTACGACCATAATAGAACTTCTCACTTATTCCTCCATATATACATCAATGATTAGGTAATACCTGCGTAAAGTTTCAGCCAGTTCAACTAATCAGTTATTCTATAGCATTTTATAATATAATGATATAACTTTTATATTTATGAACCGATTAAAATTAAACAAAGACTAAATTTTTAGTAGAGCAAACCAAAACGTACTTGTGAAAATCGCATTCAAATCGGTTAAGCCGTTGACTTCGTACGCGCCAAAATAAATATCGTGGGTA
Organism: Phengaris arion; assembly: GCA_963565745.1. Lineage (NCBI taxonomy): Eukaryota > Metazoa > Arthropoda > Insecta > Lepidoptera > Lycaenidae > Phengaris > Phengaris arion. Next base: position 27,905,916 of record OY751433.1, read on the forward strand.
CAGTACATTTTTCCGCAATAAAAAGTAGATGTGTTAATCCAGAGTCTAAACTACTACCATACAAAATTTCATCAAAATCTGTTCAGTAGATTCTGAGATTAGCGTAGATACGTACAGACAAACAGATAAATAGAGAAAAAATCTACAAATCATTGTTTTCACTTCTATATCGTTAATAAAACATCCCTTTAATAGTTTTTTTTTTATTTATCTTCCATGTACAGACAGCGACCAGAGTGCTAAGTGTGAGTTTTTCTTTTCGCATTCGATCGCGCGCGCGTTGGCATTTACTAGAAATGTGTATGTGATTTGTACAGCGCCACCTATTTGTAAACGCGACAACTAGGTCAAATCACATACAAATTCCTAGTAAACGCCAAACGCGCGCGCGATCGAATGCGAAAAGAAAAACTCACACTCAGCCAGTCAGTTACACATTTATTACATGTATAGATTATAGACGAGGCATGTCGAGGCGACCCCTCTTAAATGGTCCCACTTTTAGGGTTGTTTGGGGTCATTTTGACATTTTTGAGGTGCGGTAAAATCAAGATGTCTGAAATTTGAGGTACGGTGAAATCAAGATGGCGTAACTTTTTCTTGTATGAAGATTTGTTCTGTCAAATGTACGCCATGAAATTGTCTCATCTCATGTCTGTACTCCTATAATACGATGCAAGAGACCGTTAATATATTTTGTAATAACAAGAGAAACGTTGTAACTCATATGTTGTATGTTACTTGCGTGTTGGTCTGTCTCTGGCCCTCGTCGTAATAATCAGTTTGCTCGAAAGCTATCACCATAACTAATAATACCTAACGAATTGAAATTCGGTATACACTGGACACACCAGTTGAGCTTCGTGCCCTGTCGTCCCCTGTCGTCCCCTGTCGTCCCCTTTCGTCCGCGGTGGATGAAACTGTTACTTTAGCAATTCCAATAATTTCGGAATTTCGGAATTCGAACACTTTATTGCTTCGGTTATAATTTGAGTGGAATGTTAGCTCGTAGTTTATGCGCGTATTCCTCCTAAATTCAGACGTCCTAATTAGGATCCCAGTAACTATAATTTATAATAATTAAACTATAACCCCACTACGTAAATTATGTAGCCCATGTCACCCGGGCTATTATTATGAATAATTGACACCTAATTTATTAAAATTGGATCAGCAGCTTAGGCGCTACGGCGGAACAAACACACCAAAATCACGAATGACAATATCATTACCCTTCTTTTTTTCTTTGTCGTAGTCGGGTAAAAGGAAAGCACTTAGAATTTAGTCAGTCAGAAACCGCACTTCTTTCGATTTAGAATATTAATTAGGATCCTAGCTCCTAAATGCTATCTCACTTGACTGAATTTAGTTATTGTATCATTTAGGACGTCTGGATTTAGTTGCACTTTCGTTCAAGATAAAAAATTTCGTAGACTACAGTGAAAATCTGTTTCGACACTGACAGGACCGATACATTTTAGTCGTAATAGCCGACAGTCGTTAAACCGATATTAAAATCATATTATTAAATTATATCTAAGGTATATTAAATATTACTAGCAAAAAATCTCCATACATTTTAGTATGAAGAAATCTGTAAAAATCGCCCAAAAAAACTGTATGGGCAGTGTCCCAACCCACCAACAGATTTCAAACCTATCTCAGTTAATAGCTCTTGCCACGCTGTTAATTATTTAGAATGGCGATATTCACCTCAGGAGTGGGTTTTGACAGAAATTGGACATTTTTTTTGTTTTATATTACTCCAGCTGGTGCAATGTATTATACATAATTATAAAGCTTCATCTTGAATCACTATTCATTCCTGAAAACTGCGTTAAAATGCGCTGCTCAGTCTAAAAGATCTAATTGAATCAGCGACTCAGCGACTTCATTTTATACTGTGTAAAGATTTACAGTAAGTTTACAATTAGTAATAATATGCTGGAAAAAGGAAAAGAAGACTATTTAGAAGCTTAGATCTTTTAAACTAAGCAACGGATTTTAATACAGTTTTCAGCAATGGATAGCGTGATTCAAGACGAAGCTTTATATTTTATATTTATATACCTACCTACTACAGTTCAAAATTGTCAAATGGAAGTATATCCGTTGTCTGGTTGTCATAACACCAGTCTTAACTTAGCAGGGAATTAGATTGACTTGATGTTATATTACATGTTTATTATATTGTAATATGTGTTGCTTTGTTTAAAGGCTTGTTAGCTTTGTTTATAGGCTTGTTAGATATCGCTGGCCGCCGGTCGCAGTCGCAGGTCGCATATCATTTTGCCTTAGGTAAAATGTCAAAGCTGGGGCAGTGCTGACGCCAACCTCTGATTAACAATTAACTTTATCAATTCCATCGTTTGTTAATTTCTTTGTGCTTTCGTGGGGCATTTAATTATATAAGAATTATAACAGGCATGATTGATCGTTTGAGTGAGAACTGGTATAAGATTGACGGCCGAATGCTGGGACGACAGTTAAATTAAGTGACGCTCAAGTCGCATGCTGTCCTTCTCATTTGGGCTGGCAGAGGCAGCGACAGCCTGTGAATAGGAGGGCTCTATTCGGCCGTCAGTTTGCTTATGACGTATTTAAGGCTACTTGTTACATCCACCTGCTGTCCTAGTACAATGCCACGTATACACTGTTTAGATCCAATGCATCCAAACGTAACCAGAGAGACAATAGCGAACTATAATATTAGAAATGTAAATGTTAGATAGGTACTTTAGATTTATTTGCTCTAATCTAATCTTTTTGCTTACGTCTAGAATAAAATATTGGATTTGAATCTGTATGAACAAACAGAACCGAACCCCAGTTCTCGTATTTAACTTGTACCTACATTTTAATTTTATTGAATTATAAATATTCATTTATAATTTACACAGGATGCAGGAGACTTGCCGTCCATAATCGACCCAGTTTCCTCAAATTTATTGATCACTCTTCGAATTGTTGACACATTTGGTGCACTTTCACGACCGAAAATTACGCGAAGTTTGCGAGCGGTTTCTGCGTAGCTTTCCCCATTTTTGTAATGGGTTTTCACAATGATGACGCGTTGTTATTTTGTGTAACGCTCCATATTTAATAATTGGAACAATCATAGAGAACAGCTGTCAAGTTTCAGAGCTGCCACTTGTTCAGAAAAAAATGGCGCCAAATTTAAATCTGGCACTCTTATTGGGACACCCGTTACAAATAGTTTATAATGAGTATATTTAAAGTATCATTTCAGCTTGTATTGACAAGTTGCGAAATGCCGGTCTCGACGCTGGCAGAATGGTGCAAACCCTTTGCAACCGCGATTGCCAAAAAGAAGATTTTCCTTCGGCCGTATACTTCATACACTTTAACCTAGGCGTGACGTCACAGCTAGGTACGACTTTAGTATGGAGCGTTTTCACGACACTTGCGATATTTTGTATACAAGTCGCTGCACCTGTGAAGATATTGACTTTTGATATGCTGTTTCTTCTGAGAAGTTACTCATATTTAAGAGTTACTATTCATTTATGCAATAAAAAAGAACACTCTAAAACAAAAAATAATCAAAAGTTAAAAACTATAACCCGAATATCGTCAGCAAAACGTAGGTGTGTTAGCTGTTCACCGTTGATGTTAAGCCCAGGCCACGTGACGACCAGTCTAGTCTACGAAACATTGACTCTAGAATGGCTGTAAACATTTTTGGCGATATGGGATCTCCTTTTTTACACCTCGCTTTACCTGAAATGCTGGTCCAATGATTTCAGTCTTGATTTTAGCTTGACAGTTTTTGTAAATCTCTTTTAGATTGGCTATGTACTTATCCTGAATTCCTTGCTCTTTTAAACTTTTCCATAGGTATTCGTGAGAAATAGAGTCAAATGTTTTTAGGTTTTATTGTACTCTTTGCACATTTCTATACACTTAGTCAACGTAAATATGTGATCTATCGCAGAGAAACCGATACTGGTAAATATAAATCCTTTTGTTATCCGTTTATGATCAACATGTATTACACTATAATTCTCACGTAAACTGATATTTTGAGAGCGCGTGAAAATTTTACCTGTAACAAAGTTCTTCGGATTCTTAGCACTTATTGGTTGTGTTACAATTATGTAAATTAAAATCTAAATACTTACGATTAACGAAACTCAGAATTAACACTACATACTCAAGACAAATTATAGTTATGAATAAAACGACGCTTGTTGATATTCTTTCTTCTTCTTCTTTTTGGCAATCGCGGTTGCAAAGGGTTTGCACCATTCTGCCAGCGTCGAGTATTTATAGAAATATTTTCAATTTTATTTATTTATTTACATTAAACGCATTACCTATTTGATTTATATCAATAGCACTCAATACCAAAGATAAAAGTTAAAGCAAAAGTGTCTTGATTTAAAACTTGACAGCAGAACTTTTTTTTCGCTGTCCAAAAAACAATCCTCATTATAATATGATTCCCTCCCTCCTACAATTCCTCGCGCTATCGACCTTAAATATGTTCTGTGTTTTGTAAAATATACTCCTTTTATTGAAACTTTATGTACACAATATTATATTCTCACTAACAAAATAAAACTGTGGTACTAACTCTAAATTTTTGTGTTTGTTCTAGGTTTTTGTTGGAATAAATAAAACCTAGAACAAACACAAAAATTTAGAGTTAGTACCACAGTTTTATTAATAAACAAGGGTACTGGAAGAAGGACTATTGGGGTTTAATTATTCAATAGTCCTTCTTCCAGTACCCTTGTTTATTCATAAAACCCACACATAAGGCAGAGTTTTCGTCAACATACTAGGTGAATCAATGATCCGCAGTCCGTTCTACGTAGTTGTTATAAAAATATGGATATTTATATGTTAGAGAATAATAAATATTGATATCTCTGTTTTCTCAATAAAAAAATACAGACTAAACTTTTTTTGGTATTTATATATTAAATATAACATTTTTAAAAATAAATATTGAAATAATGTATAGTGAATAAAGCCGCTCTTTTTAAAAGTGTAAACGAAACGTTATTTCACTGATCTTTGTAGTGTAGATGACGCTTCAAAGTTGAGTACGTGATCTCAATCACATTATCGACTGATACGGTCTCAAGATCATACTATTAATTAAAGACCATCTTGAGAAGCAAATCGTTAATTGAGACGGTCGCAACCAAGAAAGGTCTTGAGAACGAGTTTGAGAACGGTTTATTAATACGGGCCTAAGTATCCGAAGAGCTTGGTCACGGGGCAAACTCTCAAGGCCCACGAGCCGATTCTCATGTAATAAAGAAAGGTTCACTAATTTTGAAACTCGATTTTTTTTCTAGCGGAAATAGTTCGAGCAAACATCACTCGATTGCGATTGTGAGGTTCGAAGTTCAAATCTTTTTCGAACGTAACAAGAGCTTTTTCCGAACTTCAAAATCAAAATCGAGTGAGGTCTGCTCGAACTATTTCGAATATAAAGTTGCACAAACTTTGTTACGTTCTAAAAATATTCAAACTTCGATTTTTTTCTAATGTGAACTTTTCTCTTAACAGAAAATTTCGTCACTCGATTTCGATTGATATCAATGAAGTTGTTTGCTTGAACTATTTCCGTTTTAAAAAAAATCGAGTTTCATTTTATTTTCTTTCGAAAAAAATTCTAACTTCGAATGTGAAATTTTCTCTACTGCATGAGAATCGGGAGAAGTAGAGGTTTAGGAGAGGAATTCGCACGGTGAATTGTGTTATTCAATTGAATCTAAACGTAAGCAAAAATACATCAGTACACCATAATGCTACTAATTTAAATGTCACTCAATTACCGTGCAATAAAGAAATGATAATGTCATTTCTTTTGTCATTTCTTTTGGTTGGATTGAATCTGTTATCTGTGTCTGTTTACGTTAAACAGGATAAAATAAATAAATAAGTGGGGCTCTCGCCTCCCATACACGTGATTTTAGCCGTTTTGTACGGAACCCTTGCATTTTTTGAATAACGATTTTAAGTTTTGCTTATCACCAAGTAGTAGAAGTAAGGTAAGCAGAATTTTGGCAAATGAATAAATTATTATTATTATAATTCAAGCGTTTAGCTTAAAGCGAAATAATATTCGAAATAAATTGAGTTCACTTCGATTCTATCAGGCGTTCTCCCCGGCAAAATCTAAATAATATAACTACCTAAGCTATTTCTATTTCTAAGTAGGCAAGCCTTTTTTTCACGTTACGCCTTCCCCGCGGATGGGTGTCCAAGGGGATGCGTGGGACTCCCGACATCGGCTTACCCACTAAAACTTACTGCGTGTTGCCTCCAGCCGCCATGAAGGAGATTGTCCCCGATCTGTTTAGTGGGAGGTATCTAAGCCTTCAATAATAATTTTCAACCTTATGCTAAACTTTAAATAAGCTCTATCTATATGTGATGCTATCGATGTCGTAGTCAGTGTATAATAGACGGTATAACAGTTTGTAGTGGCGCTGGGTTTGTAGTGGCGCAGGGTTTGTAGTGACGCTGGGTTTGTAGTGGCGCAGGGTTTGTAGTGGCGCTGGGTTTGTAGTGGCGCTGGGTTTGTAGTGGCGCTGGGTTTGACGTTACGGGCTACGGCCGAATCCTCGCGAGCAGTTCGTGCATAGTTTATTTATCTTTTGGCAGTGGTTCCCAATCGTTTTCAGCCCGCGGCGCAGTTCAAGTATTTTGTCCCTATCCTAGCTAGCTTGTGACAAAGATACAGTCGAAAGAGATATGTACCTACAATGACAGAGGATCGAGTCGCGGCGCCACTCCTCCCTTTCGACGGCGCACCAGGGCGCCGCGGCGCACAGTTTAAGAGCCCCTGCCATACAGAACATAACTTCTAGCATGTTATGTAGTTTTATTGTTTTCAGGGTTATATTCGTTGTGTAATACTCTACGGAGTTGCTTACAAGTTAGATTAAGCGTCATTTTACACCGAGACCGGACGCGGCGCGCACCATTCAAGATAGCGATTCAAAAGTGAACTTTATTTACTACATAAAAAGATGCACGTTTCAATACGAGAGTTTTAATTGCAAGCACATCAGCACTGCGCAGCGCGGCGCCGCGCTTGCGGTGAAGCGTAATTAAACGTGTCACTTTGAGTGCAGTGAATAAAGTTCAATTTTGCATTGCTATATTAAAATGTGAGGTGTGAGCTGGCCCTTTACAGTTTGGAGTTACATCATCATGAGGCAGCAGGACATTCATCATAATCATAACATGTAAGCGACGTACTGTCATTTTGAATGTGTCGGTGGTTGTCATACTAAGAACTATCTACTTAGGTTATAGTACTTGCTTTGCTTGCTTTTCTGTAAACGTACCTGGAATGAGAAAAAGGCACATTAATTAAAAATAAATATATAGAGCCCAAGTGTGTGTGCAATATACAAGAGCACTCTCTCTCCCTTTACTCTTGTAACCCAGCGGAACGGATGACCGACTGGCGAGAGATCAGGCGCAGGACCGACTTTTTACATGTCCATCCGACACATGGATCATCTCTCTTGTCAGACAATCGGGTGATCAGCCTACATTGTCCTAAGCAGACTTGAAAAAAATCACAGGTTTCGCGCCTCACACGACTATCGAGCGCAATGGAATTGAATCTACGGAATTCGAAACATTTTGTCGGCGAGGGACGAGAAAGTCGGGATAAGGAAAATGTTACAGAATTAAACTACAAATTATTTTATCCTTCGACTAGCTTTTGGCCGCGACTTCGTACGCGTAGAGGTTAAGGTGACTAATTTCCTATTATTTTTAGAAAGAGACATTAATTATTATGCTAAAAATAAATTGAATAGTAAATAGTTTAAGACTATTTTATTATTAGAGTGTATTATGCTATTGAAGGATCTCTTTATATACAACATTAACTCTAATATATAGCGTTAAGTATATAGTGTGGGGATCTCCTTTTAAGTTAAATACTTGTGTTAGGAGAATATCGCTCCTCCTTCCGACAATAAATACTGTTTTTATCAATAGGTACATAATATTTTAATTATTATTATAAATTATAAGTTTGTTACTAAATAGTAAATACAATTTAATTTGCGAGTGTAACCTTGCCTGCGAGTGTAACCTTGCCTGTGTGTGTGTGTGTGTGTTTTTTTTTATGTGTGCGAGTGTGTGCTCATATTTTACATAGTACTAGGTCTTTTTTATAGATATCTTATACTTATTAATATTATTATTTTATAGTAAAACAGGTTTTTTATACAGAAATGTCCCCATAATTTAGCGTTGTTAACCAATTTTGTGTAGTTTTTTTTAATTTTCAGTACGAAACTGAGTAAATGTGTTGCAACCTATTGATTTTATTGTATAATATGGTAGAACATGTAGTGAATTGTTGTTTAGCAGAAGATGTACGGACCGACGCGAAGGCTGAAATGTAACACAACGAGGGTTTCTCTTATTTAATATATCTGGTTCTACTTAATACTTTGATGTACTTCCAGTATTGTTTGTAGTAGGTAAATATAATGTTCTTACGGTTATACGTTAGCTTCTTTGTATAATTGCTTCGTGCTATAGAGGATTTTCTTTTTAGTATGATATGAAGTGTACTGCCGTACGGAGCAACGATCACCAGACTGCTAGCCGCATTTAAATAAAATGGTATTTTAGGTATGAACATGTTTCACCTTAGGCACATCCAGTGAGTACAGTAGGCTCGACAATGTTGCGATGGAGAACTTTTATCTGGAGTCTGGTGCCATTGCACAATTATGGAGGCTTAATATTTCTTATTAACATAACTGGTGCTCGAATATTCAAACGGAGATTATGTGGTCCACCACCTGTTGGTTTTAGAGTATTAAGAAACTCCACGGTATATGAAATGAAATGAAAAAAAATTATTTCCAAATGACACTTAACAAGCTTTTTTCAGACATTCAACAGAAAAAGCTACCACCGGTTTAACCCTAACCCGCCGAGAAGAACTCGTACGGGGCCATCTTTTAGCAAAAAGATGGAAAATTGTTTTTTTGAAAGAAATATATATTTTATTAATATTGTAAACTTAAATCTGTTTAATATAAAAAAAGTCAAAAGTATACAAGTAAATAGAATGCCTTGCAGGGGAGCATCTTTTTCCCAAGGTGTGCAATCGTAACAAAATCATTTACTTTATAATAAGCATTAACACACAAACACACACCAACGTACGTACGTCTGTTTCGAATCATAAAATCGGATTTTTTAAAAAATAAATTCGGGTTTCATTTAACAAAATTCGCAACTTCAAGAATATACAAACACGCAAGATACAAACACGGAAGCGTCAGAATGTTATGTTTTTCGAACAGAGGTTTGCAGCATTCAGTTTTTTTACTTTTAACATTGATCGCAGACATCTGTTTTGGATTTTAAATAATTTATCCTAATCAGTAGAGTTGCCCCAAAAATTTTTTTAGATATATTGTACTTCATCTTCTTCAAATGGCTTGAGTAAAAGTTCATTTATTGTGGCTGTGTTTTCATTTTTGGGAGTCAAGATGGCACGATCACAATATAACCTTTCTATGGGCTTTGTCATGTGATTGGTGACATCAGGGTTCTGTAAGTGATGTCACCACTGTTGCCAAATTTGGGGAATAGTAATTTTACCATAAATTGTAGGGTAATCGCCGTTTCCTATTTTAAGCAACAATTCATAAAACTGTTCAGCAGACTGTTCACCTCTCAAATGGACTCTTATGTTTTTTTTAAAGCGAGCTTTTGTGTGTGACTCAACGACTTTAACTCATCCGCTCGTGAGTACGGGTATCAAAATAAACAGTTTGAAGAGAACATACCAAAATGTATAACAAATATAGTAAAATGGTCAACCAACGCCCTTCACCACCCCTTTAGGGGTTAAATATGGAATAATCGTGATATAAGTGTTTACTTTTTTTTAGGACTACATTTGCAAAGTTCCAAGCCGATATGCTCATTTAATATTTTTCCCCATACCCATTAATAGATCGAAGTTTAGAATATATGTCAAAGAGCAATATCACGAAATTTTAAACAGATCTAACCATAAACCAAAAAGTTACATACAAACGTTGATACCCCCTTTTACCCCTTTAGCGGGTGAGTTTCACAAAATCCCTTCATAGGTCCAAATATGACGTATCTAGCTACAGTAATTTTGCCTCGACGTTGATGAATCAGTCAGTCAGGACATATTGCTTTATTTAATAGAATATTAACATACGTATCCTCGAGATAACGCCTGTGAACAAACAAATTGCAAAATCTCTACACGCGTACCGAAGTTTGAATAATTGTCGGCGTGGCGCATAAGTATACAGTACCTACTACAGATGAAGTAATTAAAAATAAATATAAAACAATAATAAATAATAAGAATCACAAAAATATTTATCTGGCCGGGATTCGAACCCACCTTTCTAAATTTCCGTTTCGTTTTGTTTTTGACTTTCTCGAATAATTCTTTTTCCATATAAGAGCTCTTGTAAATACGCGTCTTTTGAGTGTTTTTTGAATATCATATCTTCACAACTCTCCGAGAGATAAGGGGATCGCACTTTTTCGTGAAAACGAGGCCTATACTGGAGCGAACGAAAAGACATTTCCAATGTCAATAACAATTTTTATTGTTGTTTCACTGTCGGAATCGAGCCCACGACCTCCCGACCATACCTCTAAGCCACTGGACCACAGAGGCCACAAAAAATTAATTATATTTTCGATAGGAATCCAATTACTTGTACTCATTTGAATTTTACCTACTACAAAGTAAAAACAACTACAACTTCTTTGAAGGTCTACATAATTTTCCTCTTCGGTGTGTTTGTGAGCGCCGCGAGAATCAATTTGCCGAAACTCAACACTCCAAACCACTCTCAGATTGATTTCCCGTTAAGAGTAACGCGCGTCACTCGCTGGCGCTTGTGGAACATTTATTGAATTCGAGTTGTATTCATTTGCAGATAATTGTTTGTATGAACTACAAAGTGGTCTTATGCGATTGTTTTCTACTATCGTCCGATATCGTCTACGTATCCGATTAGAATTAAGAACTGTTCCGGTAAAGTTAGCGATACTAATAATATAATGAGGAAATATTTGCTTGTATGCTTGTTTGTTTGCATTTGATAGGCTCCGAAACTACTGGACCATTTTTTATGAAATTTGAGGGAAAATGTACGGTTCCCGCTAGATGCGAATTCTCGGGCAAAATGTAGTTTTGACATAATTTGATTTCATTTTATACTCCGATGTGTCTCAAAGATTAATCCAGATTTATATTATGGTGGATACTGTTAGAAATTTGTTAATTATTATTGTTAATTTTTATACTTTATACAGGTTATTATTCTAAAACATATTATTAAATTAAATTTACAATTAATGTTATAAGTTTAATGTTAATCACGTCATGTTTATTTGTCAAACTGTCAAATGAAATGTCAAGTTTAGTTAATAGTTTTATTATACTATTGTATTTTTATAAAATCTATTATAAAATCAATTCCTTATTTTAAAATTATTGTAAATTTATTATTAGAATTATAAGATAGTCTTTAAATAGGTTTAGTGAGATTTATGTTATTAAGCTTTTATTCCTGTAAGGTATAAATTAGATGTCGGCCATATTGACGGATTCATTACTGTTACAAGCACCGAAGAGACAAGTCTAATTATAAATTATCATTAAAGTGTTGAATACTCTGATTTGGGTTTTACTCTTTCAAATCAGAAGTGGTGGATAAAGAGTGCCTACGGCCTACATTTGGTAATGTATAGAAAGACGCGCGAAAATCGGTAAGTGATAATAACTGTTTTATACGGTCGAAATTAAAAGTGAATTGCGATTATTATAGCTTGTACAGTGCATAAATGATTTCACCTATTATTATTACACTGTAATAATCCTTACGCAAAGTATGAATAAAATAAAATAAAATTCTATAATACCCTACAATTGAGTATTAGTAGGCAGAAGTTAGTAAAACAAAGGTTACTTTTTGAGAAACTGTTCTATTATATAATTTTTGAATATGTGTATTTGGTATATTGAAAATTAATACGTATTAACGGATGTTCGTTAAATTTAGAATATTTTAAAAGCATTAACAAAGTGAATATTTTCAGATGTTTTGCGATTGTTTCTAGTTGTCTCGGGTCGCTTTTAACTGTTATTTATCTCATTTCGCCGGTTTAACTCAACCATTAGTATATTACAAAAACTCATGGTTCTTTTTTTGGTACAGATTGTTTTTTTTATTTTTCTAAATACCCACAATCACTTGGTTAATCTGTGATATTATTATCGGTAAAGCTATTCATTCGTACAGTCTATACATTACTTGAGGGTTAAATATGGCAGACCGTGAAGGTACTCCGAGGGGTCCTACACCTTGTTCTACGAAACGTCCTGCTACTAAAAATAATGGAACTAAATCGACTCGAAAAAGCCGTAAGCGACATCGTAGCCCAACTAGTGGCAGTTCCTCTTCGCGTTCGCGTTATAGTAGTTCGGGACGTCGTGATCGCCATCGCCGGCATGTAAGACGTCGCGGCAGTCGCACACGTACACGACGAGCTCATCGTAGATCCCGAGTTAGTAGGTCTTCGTCAACACACCATAGTTCACAATCAGACTCGCACGGAACATCTTTGTATCGTTCTCGTTCGCGGTATACGGATCGTAGGTCACGCGTATATTCACTAACGCCTTTACGTCGACAAAAGTCTCATTCGGTTCAACGAAGGCAGAATCGCGATAGATCACGTAGTAGGTCAGATTCCCCAAATGAAAATCCTGCTAATGAAAGATTAGTATTAAATTCACTGTCTAGTAATTTGCCAGATAATTCGAAAAACATTATTGATCAATTGATCACTGCATTACAGAGTGGAAGTAATCTTCGTAACAATAATTCTAGCCATGTGCAGGGTTCGCAAAATATAATTACCGAATTTGACCCCGCTTCGAAAGGTCAAATCATAAACGATTGGATCGCTAAAATTAACGAGTCTGCTGAAATTTATGGATGGTCAGAGCAGCAGACTATCTTTTACGCTTTACCAAAACTGTCCGGGTTAGCGAAAAAGTGGTATGATGGACTCACTAGCGTTAAATTCACTTGGGAGGAATGGCAACAAAAATTACTAAAAACATTTCCGAGTGATCAGAATTATGCTGACCTTTTAGTTGAAATGCTTAACCGAAAAAGTCGACGTAACGAAACATTAGTAGAATATTTTTATGATAAGATTATGTTAGTTAATCGATGTCAATTAAAAGGTCGGCAAGCTGTAGACTGTTTAAGCCACGGGGTTTATGACAGTAATATTAGGATGAATATAGAGGGAGCACAATACAGTGATCCTGACCAAGTTCTTAATTATTTTCAAAATATTTCACATATTAAGGGGGATACATCAATATTCAAAAAGAACGATGTGAGGGATCGTAGTAACTTTGATAATTCGCGCAAGTTTACCGAGCTTCAAGATAATAAATCTAAATATTCTTATGAAACTTCGAGTAATAGGAAACTATCACACGCGATGATTTGCTATAATTGTAGGGAAACGGGTCATACTGTAGTGAATTGTACTAAAGAGATACTTAAATGTAATAAATGTAAACGTTACGGCCATTTAGAGTCAAATTGTAGAGTTAGTTTAGCTTATAAATCCAACAACAATACCAATAATAGTGACAAATCAAAGGTTGCGGACAGCAAACTTAATTCAAAACATGTCATGATTATTGATGAAAATATAGGTAATAGTAATGCTAAGTATTTTAAGCAAGTCAATGTAAATGGGATTAATATATCTGGATATGTCGATCTTGGAAGTGAGTGTACACTGATTAGCGATAAAATGAACGCTATGTTAAAATTAGATTTAAATGTTAATAATTTGCCAACCTTAAGAGGATTTGGGAATAGTGCTATCACTCCCGAAGGTAAAATAAATATTTCTATAAAATTAGACCTGGTTGAATTACAAGTATCAGCATTTGTAGTTCCCGCCTCATATTTACCTACTGATATATTAATAGGTCAGTCTTTTACAGAACATTCTTCAGTTAGAGTATTTAAATCGGACAAAGATTTAATTCTTTATCAAGTTTTACCTAATAAATCCAATTTAATTATCCTTAAATCTAGACAAGACTCTACAGTAAGTCACAATTGTCCAATAGAAGTATCTAGTAATTCTGATTTTACTGGATTCGTTAGCATTACACCTGATCTTAGGTTAAATCAAGGAGATGAATATTTAATATTGCCTGGAATATATTCTATTACTAAAGGTTTAGGTCACATCGTATTAATACCTCTCAATTCTAAAGAGATACATATTGCCAAGAACAAAATTTTAGTTAGGGGTATAGGTTTACCTAGTGAAATATTTCCTGAAGATGTTAAAAATAGTTACATCATAAATGTAAGGCATTTATCTAACACCGTTACGCAAATTTTGTATAATGATTTAAACGTTGACCAAACCCTGTTACCAGAGGCCGTGAATAAATTACTCGAAATACTGAATGAGTACAGAGACTGTTTCGCGTTCTCGACTGGTGAGTTAGGGAAAACGTCAGTAGCTGAAATGACGATTAACTTGCATGACAATTCCCCTGTAACGTACCGTCCGTACAGGATAGCACTGGCAGAGCGCGAAAAAGTTTCTCAAATTATAACCGAACTTCTAGCTAGTGACATCATTCGGGAATCTAACTCTGAGTATGCGAGCCCAATAATATTAGTGCCAAAGAAAAACGGTGAACTGCGTCTTTGTGTCGATTATCGGGCTCTTAATCGAAAAACTATTAAGGACAAATATCCTATGCCATTAATTGATGACCAAATAGATAGTCTTCAAGGACAGAAATATTTTAGTACACTAGATCTGACTCAGGGTTATCATCAGATACCTATGTCTGAGGATTCCAAACATTATACAGCGTTCGTTACACCAGACGGACACTACGAATATAATCGTATGCCGTTTGGTCTGACAAACGCTCCAGCGGTATTTCAAAGAATGGTGCATAAGCTACTATTCAAACATAAGATACCGGCTGTTCTCGCGTACATGGATGACATAGTGATAGGCTCCAGTTCAATAGATGAAGGAATCTACAAATTGAAACAGGTACTGCGTGAAGCTAGATTGTCCCTCAATTTAATGAAATGTAATTTTTTCAGAGAAAATATAGAATATTTAGGGTTTGAAATATCAAATAATGGAGTCAGGCCAGGTTCACGGAAAACAGACGCAGTTTTAGCTTTTCCTTCCCCTAAAAACCCGCACGAGATACGGCAGTTTATAGGATTAGCTAGTTTCTTTCGGAAATTTATTTGTAATTTTGCAACGGTAGCTAGGCCCTTAACGATGTTAACTAGAGCCAATGTTCCTTGGAGGTGGGGTGAAGAACAAATCAATGCATTTGCTAAAATTAAAGAATCTCTAATTACAAGACCGGTTCTGAGTATATACAATCCTAGTTACCACACTGAACTTCACACTGATGCCAGTCAGCATGGTATCGGTGGAATTTTGTTACAAAGGGAAGATGAGAAATCATCTCTTCGAGCAGTTGCTTACTACAGCCGCCAGACCTCTCCTGAAGAACAGCATCTCCATTCGTACGAGTTGGAGACGCTGGCGGTCGTAATGTCCTTAAATCGTTTCCGAGTTTACTTAATTGGTGTGCAGTTCAAGGTGGTGACTGATTGTAATGCGCTGAGAACAACGTTAACGAAACGCGATCTAATACCGCGCATAGCTCGATGGTGGCTTCTAGTGCAAGATTACAATTTCTCTGTAGAGTATAGACCTGGCAGTCAACTCCAACACGCGGATGCATTGAGTCGCAACTCTTTACCCTACGTTGAGGAAGACAACCCTGAAGTTAATATATTTAGAATAAATTTAGATACCCAGACGTTACTTTCAATACAATTAGCTGATCCAAAATTAAAACTTATTAAATGTATCCTTGATAAAAATTGTCCAGAAGCGAAGGACGTCATGAATAATTATAGTTTAAAAGACGGTAAAATATACAGAAAAGTTAGAGATGATTTGAGATGGGCAGTACCACGTGATGCTCGATGGAAGGTTTGTCTGCTGTGCCATGATGAAAGTGGTCACTTTTCCTTCGAAAAAACATTAGATAAGATGCGGAGAGACTACTGGTTCCCGGATATGACACGTTTTGTTAAAAAGTATGTTCGGGCATGTATTCAATGTGCCTACGCTAAAGAACCTTCTGGTAAAAAACAAGGTATGTTGCATCCCATACCAAAACCTACTACGCCTTTCGAGTGTATACATATAGACCATGTAGGTCCTTTTGTGCGTAGCAAGAGCGGTAACACTTACGTATTAGGAATTGTTGACGCATTTACAAAGTTTATTGTGTTACGGGCTGTTCGAAATACTAAAAGTAGAACTTCAATTCAGGTCTTACGAGAATTTATAGGGTTATTTGGCTCTCCTAAAGTAGTAGTTTCCGATCGAGGCACTAGCTTCACGTCCGAAGAATTCAAACGATTTATAGATTTAAACCAGATAAAACACGTCAAAAACGCTGTTGCAACTCCTAGGGCAAACGGTCAAATTGAGCGATATAACCGTTCTATTCTGAGATCATTAACCGCTCTTAATTTTACCGAAGACGATCGCAATTGGGATACTAAACTAAATCAAGTTCAATGGAGTTTGAATAATACTATTAATAAGGGTATTAGCAAAACCCCAGCTGAGATAGTTTTCGGTAAGCAGACCGTCAATATTGCCGAAAGTCATTTACATGAGACTTCAATGACTTTAGAGCAAAACGAAAATATACAAGAAGCACGCGAAGAAGTAGCTTCCCACATACATAAGGAACAGAACGCGATGAAAGCCCGATTTGACAAAAAGCGCTGTGCTGCCCATGTGTATAAAGTAGGAGATTTGGTAATGGTTTTAAAGAATGTACATAATGTCGGCAATAGTAATAAACTTATCCCTCCATACAGCGGACCTTATAAGGTATCTGCTATACTAGGTAATGATCGTTACGAAGTCTGCAGTATAGACGGTTTTTCGAGCAGGAAATATAAAAATGTATACTCGGCGGATAAAATGAAGCCGTGGATAAGGTTGGGACCCATCGGAAGCTCTGATGATGATAATGATGATTTAAACGACGAATCAAGTGCTGAATGACGTTTTAAGATTTATTTAATACATACTTTTACGTTAATATTTTAGTGAATTATTCTACATTGCATTTTTATCTTTAATTATATAACATTATGAAATAATTATATTAAACATCAATTAATGAATTACCAACAATATGTTTACTGTTTAAATTTGCTGATTATTTATAAACCGGTTTTAATGACGTGTTACTATAACTAGTGTTGAGCGAACCTAGATATGAGGCTTGAATCGCACGTAATTGCGAGAGAGGTTACACTTGATACAATCGCAGCTTCGCAGTTTAAACACCCTGTGCGTGTATAATACTTACATCAGCTGCAAGGCCGATACACCCTGTGCGTGTACGCGGTAGTGTGGCTCACGACTTCTATACACCCTGTGCGTGTAAATACATCAGCTGCAAGGCCGATACACCCTGTGCGTGTACGCGGTAGTGTGGCTCACGACTTCTATACACCCTGTGCGTGTAAATACATCAGCTGCAAGGCCGATACACCCTGTGCGTGTACGCGGTAGTGTGGCTCACGACTTTAGCTGCAAGGCCGATACACCCTGTGCGTGTACGCCGTAGTGTGGCTCACGACTTCGATACACCCTGTGCGTGTATAATACATCAGCTGCAAGGCCGATACACCCTGTGCGTGTACGCGGTAGTGTGGCTCACGACTTTAGCTGCAAGGCCGATACACCCTGTGCGTGTACGCGGTAGTGTGGCTCACGACTTTAGCTGCAAGGCCGATACACCCTGTGCGTGTACTCGGTAGTGTGGCTCACGACTTTGATACACCCTGTGCGTGTATAATACTTCCATCAGCTGCAAGGCCGATACACCCTGTGCGTGTACGCGGTAGTGTTGCTCACGACTTCGATACACCCTGTGCGTGTAAAATACTTACATCAGCTGCAAGGCCGATACAACCTGTGCGTGTACTCGGTAGTGTGGCTCACGACTTTGATACACCCTGTGCGTGTATAATACTTACATCAGCTGCAAGGCCGGTACACCCTGTGCGTGTACGCGGTTGTGTGGCTCACGACTTCGATACACCCTGTGCGTGTATATAACATGAGCTGCAAGGCCGATACACCCTGTACGCGTACGCGGTAGTGTGGCTCACGAGTTCGATACACCCTGTGCGCATATAATATCTCCGAGGCCGATACACCCCACGTGGCGCCGGGCGCGTGCTGTAGTGAATTCCCCGATTTTAGTGTGTGTGCGAGTGAAATAGTGAAGTGAAGAAATATTAATAGTGTAGTGCAAAGTGAATACTTTTTATGAAAAGCTAATTGAATGGGGACATTCAATAATTACAAAAGGATGGCCGAAAATTGTAAAATAAAAACAATGTGGAATATTATGCATTAATCTTAATCAGGCGAATTATTTAATTTATTAATTTCTTAGCTTGATATATTATTACCTAATTGTTAGTGTGTTAATAAAAAACAGTAGCTATTAACAAATTTGATCGCCTGAGGACAGGCTTAAAATTCAGGATGGCCGACTGTTAGAAATTTGTTAATTATTATTGTTAATTTTTATACTTTATACAGGTTATTATTCTAAAACATATTATTAAATTAAATTTACAATTAATGTTATAAGTTTAATGTTAATCACGTCATGTTTATTTGTCAAACTGTCAAATGAAATGTCAAGTTTAGTTAATAGTTTTATTATACTATTGACTTTTTATAAAATCTATTATAAAATCAATTCCTTATTTTAAAATTATTGTAAATTTATTATTAGAATTATAAGATAGTCTTTAAATAGGTTTAGTGAGATTTATGTTATTAAGCTTTTATTCCTGTAAGGTATAAATTAGATGTCGGCCATATTGACGGATTCATTACTGTTACAAGCACCGAAGAGACAAGTCTAATTATAAATTATCATTAAAGTGTTGAATACTCTGATTTGGGTTTTACTCTTTCAATACTGGATTCCGCTTTAATTATGTAAGAAACGTTTGGAATGTGCTTTGTGATTTACTTGTGCATCCAAACTTTATGATAATATGTTTTCAATAAATGTATAACATCTATTTATATTACAATTAGCTGACGCGCGCCCACTTCGTTGGGCGGTAAACATTTTTACTTGTGATGACATTATGATTGTTGTTCGGTTAATGCTGAGTGGTTTATTTCCTGACTGCCAAAAGGATAGTTATATTTTAACTGCTCATTTATGTGTGTATTTGCATGTCAATCTGGCTATATTGACGGGTCTCAAATGTGTGAATGAAATCATTGAAATTGAATAAATTATGTTTATTTCAATTGTTCAAAACTTCTCTGTATACTATATTAGATGTAATGTTATTATTTGGCACCAAAATATATTGTCTTCCAGGAGTTCAAACCCGAGATAAGGCAACAACACTGTTGCCTTTTAAACGGTATAGGTAAATCCGTTTGAATCATGGGTATCCGCGGAATATAAGCCATCATTCAATGTATTGAAAAAATACGGAACCCTAAAAACGTCTAATAGAAATATCACTCAATAGATTACGGCAGAGTCGCGTTCTATACCTATGTCGTATTATCTCTTTAACCATTCGTGCAAATTATATGCAATAAAAGGAAAAAGTATTATTTTGATAATAATTCATACTTATTCATAATATTGACCAATAAACATAACCTAACGAATTAAATATTTTTTTTTAATATAAAAAACTACTTTTTAGACTTATATATGAAAGTTATATGTCTATAATATGTCTATATTATTATGTCGCTGACTTTTTTGTAGGCATTATCAAGCTCTACAACTTTTCTCTAGGACTTAATCATATATCTCCCATCGGCAAGGCAGCGTTCGAAAGAAACGTTTTCGTTCGACCGTTTTTTCTCCGACTTACGTTGCAAATCCGGCTACCACGAAAATCTTTTCATTTTTCGGGATAATATATTATAGCCTATGTCAGTCACAAATAGCGTAGCCTCTTATTGGTAGAAGAGTGTTCAATATCGGTTCTGTAGATCCGGAGATTACCCCCTACAACCTCACAAAGTCACAAATTTTACCTCTTTATTATATTAAGTATAGACCCCCCGACCAAATAGAGGGGTGTTATATTAAGTTCGACGTGTCTGTCTCTGTGTCTGCCCGTGGCATCGTGGCTACCAAACGAATGAACCGATTTCGATCTAGTTTATTTGTTTGAAAGCTGACATGATCGAGTGTGTTCCTAGCTATAATTCATCATCATCAGCTCCGGCACTGCTTGACAATGCCGGGGCTACGGGGTTTTTCATTTTGTTTATGTTCGAGTCCGTTTGTAGATTTGAGAGAGTTGAGTTTGCGTAAAAATACTTTATTTGTTTTAATGGAAGTCCAACCAAGTCTTGGGCAACAACAAGTTTGTACTTTGTATACCTAACGAAGTAAGATAAAAAGTAGCCAAATATACGCATCAAGCGAATACCGTGTGCTGAACAAGTGTTCGATACTATATTGATTGATTATTTTAGTAAGTGTTTAGTACTATATTCATGAATAGTATATTCGTTAATTAATTCAGAACTTCCTCTGCTCAATTGTATCTGTCTGTCACAAGTTATACTGAGGAGAGGCTCGGATGTAAAGTCCCGCAGACCTTTGTGAATTACCGTAACTTAGTAAATTATAAAACAATAGATACTATTGGCGGAGGTTCAGCTGCAGCCAAATTATTTTAATTTTAATTTAAATACAAACGAAAATGTAAAAACTTGCAGAAGTAATTTTTAAAGAAAAAGCTTAGAGAGAACTTTATCAAACTTTGTTATACCAAAAATATAATTACACTATACAGAATGTCTTCAAATAAAAAATAGATATTCATGGAGCGTAATCAGTATTCGATTCTCGTTACAAGTATATATATTTATTATCGTGAAGGTCACCCGCCTGCACCGCGGCCGATACCGCGCGGCAGGCGCGTGACCTTCAAAGCCGGTCGTACGGCAGTACGAGAGTGGCCATGAGTAGTGTCACTTATCAGGAAATATTAATAGTGTTATTTTAGTGTAAATTACCAAAATTTTAGTTTTTTTTTTATTATTTTTATTAAATAAGAGGGCAAACGAGCAAACGGGTCACCTGATGGTAAGCAACTACCGTCGCCCATGGACACTCGCAACATCAGAAGAGCTGCAGGTGCGTTGCCGGCTTTTTAAGAGGGAATACGCTCTCTTCTTGAAGGTTTGCAGGTCGTATATGTCCGGAAATACTGCTGGTGACAGTTCGTTTCAGAGTTTTACAGTGCGCGGCAGAAAGTTACGCGAAAAGCGCACGGTGGAAGACTGCCACTCATCAAGGTGATGAGGATGGTATGTTTTTCGCGTGGGACGATGGCGAAAAGTTGCAGGTGGTATGATTCCGAACAATTCCTCAGAGCACTCCCCGTGATACAACCGATAGAGGATGCAGAGTGAAGCTACATCTCGGCGTAATTCCAAGGGGTCCAAGCTGTTTGAAACACTATGGCACTCAACAACTCGAGCGGCCCTTCGTTGGATACGATCCAGAGTGAGCAGTTGGTATTTTGGCGCCCCTGCCCAGAGATGAGAACAATATTCCATATGTATTAGTTCGGCATATTCTGTCTACTTACGTAATGTTGGGTTAATAACACTCGTATAATACCCTAAAGCCTTGCCATGTCTTTAGGCATGACAACGCGTTCAAGCACTTTCTTCCTGGGATAGCGTTGCCGTCATACAACTGCCTACAGCGGTAAATGCACATTTTTTATGAAAACAAAATGGCGCTGTTTCCTAGCGCGCGGCGCCGCTAGAACGCTATCCTTAATCCTAATTCCTAAGCTTTAGCGTTTACTAGTCAATTCAGATCCGATTAAATCTAAACGTCAACAAAGAATACCACAGACGCTCTTCCACCCACTGCAAGTGCTAGTCTGTTTTTTTGCGTATAGTTTAAGGTGGTTCTAAACAGAGTATAGATGAAGTCCTAAAAGGTTGCTTTACAAGTGCTGTCGGCGCAATGGAAATAAAAGTTCAAACTAATACGAGTTGCTCTAGTAACTTAACTAAATTATATTCAAAGTTTGAGTGCTCTCCAAGCCAGTTAAAATAACAACTTGCAAGCATATTTTTAGGAGTTTACTCCTTATGAAACTATTTTCATATATAACTATGTCACACGATGTTAGCCGAAGATGCGTCGGTCGCTTTGCATTGCACACCAAATTTCACTTTTTGTAAGTTGTACTTTATGAACATAGGAACAAAAAAACAATAATATTATACATCAAACTCGAGGGATAAAAGATAATTGATTAAATATAACCTAACTTATTGTTCAATAAATTGCCCTAGTGGCGGTTTGCGGGAAAGCGACATTTATTCATTGTGATGTCATTTACGTAATGAAATTAATAACAAGTATGTTTGGAAACGTAAGCTAAAAGATAAATAATAGATAAATAGTAAGAGGGATGGATCCATTTCACACCCCAAGTAACATTTTTAGAGTAAACTCCAGTCGTGTGTCGGAGTGTCACACATTTTTTATCTTGTTTATCTCTTTAAAAATCAGTGGTTATTAGGGTTCCGTAATACTCGTGGAACCCTCATAGTTTCGCTCTGTCTGTCTGTTTGACCGCTCTTCTAGCTTCTGTAATTATGTATATAAATGAATGAAATTTGGTATAGTTATAGATTGTGTATAGATCTCGGTTTTAACATCATAAAATAACAATAATTTTGTATTTCAGGGGTGGCTCTCCATACATGTGACTCCTCCCCCGCGTGTGGTCCCCACCCCGAGGTAATGAGACAACTTCGAACGGTCTCCAACTTACAACTCAATTCTCATACAAGTCCATACAAAGCGCGACACGCGCGTCATTATTTATCTTTTAGTGTCTGTTTCTGACTACAGTGTTGACGATTCAAAAAAATAAAACCGTGAAAATTTCAACTGTCTACCTGTCAAACTTAGTGAGATACAGCGTGGTACATTCAGACAGCGAAGTATTAGTAATAGTGTCCTGTTTTCCCATTAATAGCTGTTGCCTCCCCATACAAATTCTTGAGGCCGACACTAATACTCACATACTCGAATATTACGCATACACCGTTTAATAAAGTATAACAATTTAGTTTATAAACAAATAACGTGACTATTAGTCATTGTTATGTATATTGTTGCTCGTAATACCCCTGAACATTCCCAGCCGCGGTCCACTGGGCACGCTCCCCTCACCACACTCGCCACACTGTTGAATATTGATATCATACATCTGTCTGCTTTAACATTTATATTTAGCAATATTAACAGATAAACATTCAAATGCTACTTAAATTAGGAGGCACTTAAATCACAATATGCTGTACTTATTGTTCAGGCAAGCGGCGACACAACCTATGATTAAGTCGTCCGCTAACATTATGTAGCGCTTGGAAATCCGAACGTGTCGGAAACACGAAAGTGAACCGTGCCTAGAAACATCTATCTTAATATTGTAGACTAGCTGACACGCCACCTACCGCCTACGGGTTATCACCGCCTACCCACAGACACATACAATTTCAACATCAAAAACGAAACCTACACCTCCGGTCCAGTACAATTTGCAACCTACTGGGGCGGACCGATTTTCTGAAATAGAACTGTTTAGCGGTCCAACCGACCAACCGACCAAACGGATACACCTATAAATATATGACAGTGAAGTAGCGCTGGAGACCCGAATAATTTACGCTGCCGAGGAACGAACATCAAATGTTTGACAGGTTACTGTTAGCATGGGAAAATATAATTTTAACTTTCCTGAACAACAAAATTAGCCAAATCCGTCCAGCCGTGCTCGAGTTTTAGTGAGACAGAATCTGCAATCCATTATTATATTATAAAACAAGACAAGAACAAAAAGATTAGGCTATTAAGGTGTATAAATCTGAACAGATGTTTAGTTGAAAGTATACTTTCATGCATGTTTTGCCGATTCTTTTTACTACGCCTGTTCGTAAATTACGCGTGATTCACTACCTTCTTAATGCGAATACACCAAAGCTGCTGCTATAAATAAGCTTATTTATCGAGTAATCCGAGCGCACCTCTGGGAGCCGATGAGTTACATCCACATTACAGGGAATTCAGGTCAGAATAGTCTAGTCCACATACAGGATAGGCCATGTCCCGGACCCAGAGGTAGCTAGGGTTATCAGATTTCTGAGTAAATCCGGATACAGTCTTTTTGGCATCGTATCCGGAGAATTACATATTGTCCATTCGCGGGCTAACTCGGGTTCTGGGGGTAGTTTTTAAGGCATGTTTATAATTCATTACATAATAATTCACTGGTATGCCCAAAAGATTTTAGCTTGAAAGTCTCCACTCTCTCCGTGGCGTTGAGACGAATCTAACACCTGGGTGTATCAAAATAATAAAAAAACATTATTTGACGAAAGGCTACCTAGTTAAAGTTAAAGGCTAGTTCAGAGACACGATATATATTACTTCCTTTACATTATCCTAATATTATATATGGATTTACCAGCTATCCGCCTTTCAAGTTTTGAAACATGAAAGGTGATAACCCTAGATGCAGCGGGGGCTACAAATAGATTCCGGGAATAGGTTACATTGATTTACCTGCCCACTACCCGCTACCCGCTACCCACTACCCGCTATCCACTATCCACTACCCAGGCCTGCGGCGTGCATTATACCGTATACGATAACTCATAATGCCCAGCCCAGCTGAGCATATATGTGCATACAATTAATAATTGTCAAACCGCGAATTAGCTTAGATTTAAAAGCAATATATTTTTTTATTGAAACATCTTTAATCATCACCTTTAGTAATATTTTTCTTCTTGTATATATAGAAATGGATTGCAAATTACAATTCCAATGTCTCGCTTAAGCTCGTGTACGGTCTTGAAATGATTGTGGTAGTTCAGGGAAGGTTTGAACGGTAAATGATATTGGAACCACTTAGGAGAAAATACTTTAGACGATACGACGGTTGATTTTTCCCATGCGAACAGTTCACTGTGTTCAATTTGTCACTTGACTGTCAAGTATATATAGGTGCGTTCAGTTTACCTGTTTGGTTATTTATTTATTCTTGGAATAGTTGAGACAGAACAACATATGTCGGGACTACTAGTTATAATTAAATTAACTAGCTAGTTATAATTAAAAACCGTCTTACGCATCGACACCCAGTTCGTGGTCACCACTCGAGAGTACACCACTCATAGGTAGTTCAAATGAAGCTCCCCTAATTTGGTAGCCGTCTGTTGTGCAGTGTGTGGTCTAGCATTGTCCTGAAGCAGCAGTGGCCTAGAGCGAATGACCAACCTCGGTTGTTTAGCAGCTAGCTTTTCCATCATGATTTGCAGGTGCTGGCAATAGACATCTGCCGTAATCGTCTGGCCAGATTTAAGAAAGTTGTAGTGAACGACACCGGCACTAGTCCACCAAACGCTCACAAGTAACTTTTTATGAGTCAATTTCGCTTGGGGCAAGCTTTGGCTGGTTCGCCAGGGTTCAGCCATTGATTGCAAAGCGTTTCAGATTATCGTATAGGATCCACTTTCCATCAAAGAGGTAATGATTCGATTTAAAATCCCTTCATTATTTACTACAGTCGACGCGCGTTTGTCGGTTTGCCTCACTCAATTCATGAGGTACCCACCTTTCAAGCTTTTTCACCTTCCCAATTTGCTCTAAGTGGATTAAAACAGTTTCATCACTAACACCGCAGCCTGCAGCTAACTCGGACATAGTATGCGATGTATCCTTTGGTCAATTTCAACTTTGGTCTCCGGCCGTCCACGGGGCTTGTTCTGCAGGTCAAAATTTCGAGAACGAAAACGTTGGAATCAAAAACGCACTGTGTTTTATTTTGCGACACCGCCGCCATTAATCCTTCGAGCCGTTTCTGCAGCACTGGTGCCACGGTGGAGCTCGTACTCGAAAATAATACGATATTTCAAGTTTTCCATTTTGTAAAACCGGTAGAAAGCAACGCAACCTCATAAAATGGGAATATAAATGACTGAAAACACCCTTGTAACTTTTCAAGTGTTGCGGGTGTAAGCAGCAGCGGTAATCACTTTTTGTCAGGCAACATGTCCGCCTATTTGCCATTGCATTTAAAACACTAAATTCGCATAAGGACTCTCTACACTCATGGAGAGCATAATATGGTGATACGACGCAGCCGAACCGTCAATAGCATCGACGTTGGTAATTGATCCATAGATCTATAGGTCATTAGCGGATCCATAGATCACTAGTCGCCGGAGTCTATACTCATTTGTGAGGCTAATGCGTGTACTGCGACAGACGTAATAGGTTGAAAAAATTGTGATTAATGTTCTTGTCTGTCACCTCATAGCAAGTGATTTTAATTGAAATTAAGTGGCCGACTCAATATACGATGACGGCTATTCAATTTTAATTAAAAGCCATAGACGTATAAATTATTATAGACGAGGCGGGCAAAAACTGTCCCCACTTAAATAAACACCTTTAGGGTTGGTTTGGGCCATTATAACATTTGAGATATGGTGAAATCAAGATGCCGTAACTTTTTACTGTATTTGTTCTGTCAAATGTACGCTCCGGGTGTGCCTATAGAAGTGAAAATAATAGCGCACAGGCAAACATGCAGCGCGCGATATGTATAGTAAAATATGAATTTGGAGTATTGGTTTCTTTGAGGAAAAATGTTGAAAATGATGGAAACTGCATCCTCTTACTTACCCTATAACCCTGTTTACATATAAAAACAGTCTCAGGTTTTGTTTGACAAAGCTCTTTATTCATTTATTCATTTGGTTGGCTGAGCTTCCGGCGACAGAGAATAATATAAAAGACATAATGTTGTATAATTGAGCTACCGGCACCGGCTAATATTTGTTGCTGCCGGCGCGCCAGTGTAATTACCGATATTATATATTATCAGTTACATCTTTTGTTATTGTTATTCGTCCCCTAGGCAAACAGGCCTACTACTATTATAAATGTGAAAGTTTGTGAGGATGGATGGATGTTTGTTCTTCTTACACGCAAAAGCTACTGAACGGATTTCGATGAAATTTGGTATGATAGTAGTTTAGGCCCTGGATTAAAACGTAGGCTACTTTTTATCCCGAAAATGTACAGTATTCCTGCGGGATACTCGATACTATATTTCGGGCCGGCCGTCAAGGGCGGAGCCGCGGGAAACGGCTAGTAAGTTATATGTTACTTCATTGGGAAAAACTGCAATTTCGGTAACGATTGACACTATATAATATTGTAACGATTGACACCCAATAAATTATAAAACGATCATGCCGTAGTTCGGCATGTGGTCGTCTTCGGTAGACCAGACGTTTGTTTGTTGGAACCGATCTTTCGGCATCGCCACCGGATGGGGCAGGACCGTTAAATGTTACAATACTCATTTTAGGACAATAAGCGACAAAACATTGGCTGCAACGTTCTGTAAATATGTTTTCCACAAAAAAATCCACTCGGTAATATGCCTGGACTAACTCAGGATGTAATTTAATTAAGAGGGGGTATCGCTCTACCCCAAATATTAATTATATTATTGGCTCTAGTTTGAAACGAAAAAAAAAAAAAAGCACATCTTTTATTTCTTCTTTTTTTCAATTTATTTTTCAATAATAAGTTATCTAAAATATTATGATGAAATGGTATTCACCTATTCTCTAATAATCAATTTACAAAGCTCAGAAAATCAAACAACCCATAATTATCAGAAAAATAAGGGCATGGCGAAAATGGGTAATTTTCTTTGTCACCCGTTTTTTTTTACTAAAGAGAGTAAATTATACTAGATAGGTAAATTATAGTGTACATAATATCCTGCGATTATCTCTTACCAAAGTAAATTGTACTAGATCAGTAGATTATAGTGTACATAATATCCTGCGATTATCTCTTACCAAAGTAAATTGTACTAGATCAGTAAATTATAGTGTACATAATATCCTGCGATTATCTCTTACCAAAGTAAATTGTACTAGATCAGTAGATTATAGTGTACATAATATCCTGCGATTATCTCTTACCAAAGTAAATTGTACTAGATCAGTAGATTATAGTGTACATAATATCCTGCGATTATCTCTTACCAAAGTAAATTGTACTAGATCAGTAAATTATAGTGTACATAATATCCTGCGATTATCTCTTACCAAAGTAAATTGTACTAGATCAGTTAATTGTACTAGATCAGTAAATTATAGTGTACATAATATCCTGCGATTATCTCTTACCAAAGTAAATTGTACTAGATCAGTAAATTGTACTAGATCAGTAAATTATAGTGTACATAATATCCTGCGATTATCTCTTACCAAAGTAAATTGTACTAGATCAGTAAATTGTACTAGATCAGTAAATTATAGTGTACATAATATCCTGCGATTATCTCTATCCAAAGTAAATTGTACTAGATCAGTAAATTGTACTAGATCAGTATATTGTACTAGATCAGTAAATTATAGTGTACATAATATCCTGCGATTATCTCTTACCAAAGTAAATTGTACTAGATCAGTAAATTGTACTAGATCAGTAAATTATAGTGTACATAATATCCTGCGATTATCTCTTACCAAAGTAAATTGTACTAGATCAGTAAATTGTACTAGACCAGTAAATTATAGTGTACATAATATCCTGCGATTATCTCTTACCAAAGTAAATTGTACTAGATCAGTAAATTGTACTAGATCAGTAAATTATAGTGTACATAATATCCTGCGATTATCTCTTACCAAAGTAAATTGTACTAGATCAGTTAATTGTACTAGATCAGTAAATTATAGTGTACATAATATCCTGCGATTATCTCTTACCAAAGTAAATTGTACTAGATCAGTAAATTATAGTGTACATAATATCCTGCGATTATCTCTTACCAAAGTAAATTGTACTAGATCAGTAAATTATAGTGTACATAATATCTTGCGATTATCTCTTACCAAAATAAATTGTACTAGATCAGTAAATTATAGTGTACATAATATCCTGCGATTATCTCTTACCAAAGTAAATTGTACTAGATCAGTAAATTGTACTAGATCAGTAAATTATAGTGTACATAATATCCTGCGATTATCTCTTACCAAAGTAAATTGTACTAGATCAGTAAATTGTACTAGATCAGTAAATTATAGTGTACATAATATCCTGTGATTATCTCTTACCAAAGTAAATTGTACTAGATCAGTAAATTGTACTAGATCAGTAAATTATAGTGTACATAATATCCTGCGATTATCTCTTACCAAAGTAAATTGTACTAGATCAGTAAATTGTACTAGATCAGTAAATTATAGTGTACATAATATCCTGCGATTATCTCTTACCAAAGTAAATTGTACTAGATCAGTAAATTGTACTAGATCAGTAAATTATAGTGTACATAATATCCTGCGATTATCTCTTACCAAAGTAAATTGTACTAGATCAGTTAATTGTACTAGATCAGTAAATTATAGTGAACATAATATCCTGCGATTATCTCTTACCAAAGTAAATTGTACTAGATCAGTTAATTGTACTAGATCAGTAAATTATAGTGTACATAATATCCTGCGATTATCTCTTACCAAAGTAAATTGTACTAGATCAGTTAATTGTACTAGATCAGTAAATTATAGTGTACATACGAGGGCGGGTCAATAAGTCCGTGACTTTTGCAATAAAACACAGATTTTTTGATAAATAAATCATTTTATTTTTCAACGTAGTCCCCCTTGAGCTCTATACACTTTGTCCAACGCTTCTCCAATTTTTTTATCCCTTCCAAAAAATATGATTTGTCGAGGTCCTCAAAATAGGCCTTTGTTTGCGAGATGACTTCATCATTGGAGTCAAATCTTTTTCCACCGAGCCATTTTTTCAGGTTTGGGAACAAGAAGTAGTCACTCGGAGCCAAATCTGGAGAATAGGGTGGATGTGGGAGCAATTCATAGCCCAATTCATGGATTTTTGCCATGGCAACTGCACATGTGTGCACCCTTGCATTGTCTTAGTGAAAAAGAACTTTTTTCTTGGCCAAATGAGGTCGGTTTTTTTTCAAATCCTCATTGAAGCGGTCCAATAAGTTGGCATAATATTCCCCATTAATTGTTCTTCCCTTTTGAAGATAGTCAATGTGGATTATCCCACGTGCATCCCAAAAAACAGTCGCCATAACTTTATTGGCTGACAAACCCACCTTGGCCTTCTTTGGCGCCGATTCACCCTTAGAAACACACTGTTTTGACTGTTGTTTGGTCTCTGGTGTATTGTGATGGATCCATGTTTCGTCCACGGTTAAAAAACTCCTCCATATTGTGATTAAACAACGCCAAACCTTCCTGTGAAGTTGTTACACGATTGCGTTTGTGGTCGACTGTGAGCAAACGCGGCACCCATCTTGCGGAAAGCTTTCTCATGCCCAAGTGATCATTCAAAATTGAAACCACTGAGCCATGCGAGATGCCTATGGCTTCCACAATCTCTTGCACTTTCAATTTTCGGTCGGCCAACACCATATCGTGAATTTTTTCGATTGTTTCGGGTGTAGAGACCTCAACTGGGCGTCCAGGACGTTCGGCATCTTCAGTGCTTGTAAGGCCACAACGAAATTCAGTAAACCACTTTTTTACCATTGAAATCGATGGTGCAGAGTCCCCATAGTATTTATCAAGCTTAGCCTTGGTCTCGGTAATGGTTTTTTTTCGCAAAAAATAATGCTTAATAAGCACACGAAATTCACTTTTTTCCATTGTTTCCTTAAGTTACTGGATAGTCTGATAAAGATAGCTGTAAAACACAAACTAACTGACGCAGCAAGTTCAAATTTTAATAGGAGTCAACTGACAGATGCCTGTTGACAGGAGTAGTGTTGCTTTTTCAGTAAGGAGGTTAGAAATTCAAAAAGTCACGGACTTATTGACCCGCCTTAGTAATATCCTGCGATTATCTCTTACCAAAGTAAATTGTACTAGATCAGTTAATTGTACTAGATCAGTAAATTATAGTGTACATAATATCCTGCGATTATCTCTTACCAAAGTAAATTGTACTAGATCAGTTAATTGTACTAGATCAGTAAATTATAGTGTACATAATATCCTGCGATTATCTCTTACCAAAGTAAATTGTACTAGATCAGTAAATTGTACTAGATCAGTAAATTATAGTGTACATAATATCCTGCGATTATCTTTTACTAAAAAAAGTTTAACAAAGGTTGAACATAACTTATTCTAAAACACAATCAAGTTTTAACACTTATCTAAAACTGATGTGTATTATTGCTATGAATTTTGCTCAACTGATCTTTACCTTTCTTGTAGTAAGATAGATAGTAGATACTGAATCTGTGGTATAAATTGTATATAAGCGTGGTATAACCACTTTAAATATATTATTATTATTTGCCATTTTTTCACGGACCATTTTTCTGCTCATATGTTAAGAAAATTAAACAGTCCTAAATATTCGGATATGAATATTTCAATATGTGGTCCGAATCGACCTTTCCAAAAAATAGCTTGGGATATTCGCACCAAAATTGTTAAGCGCTGCGAATCGATACATTCAGAAAAAGTGCGGAGGCGATTCACACCGCGGTTCGATTCCTCGCGGGCCGAAACGCCCAACGACCTATTAATGAGGTCATAGACGTGCCATCAAATTTTTCATATCATTTTTCTTTGGGATTTAGAAGCGTATTTAAAGATTTGGCGCCCCGAGACAATTAAATATTTTGCCGCCCATTAAGCAGGATTATCAAACATCAAAAAAAATTGTTTCTTTTACGGGTTAAAATCTAATTACTCTTTCAATCCTATCTGAAAGAGGTATGCTTAGGGAAAATCTTATATATAAAAATGTTCAAACTAAAATTCAAAAAAATACCATAAAATCAACCGATTAAAAAAGAACATCGGTACTAAATATTATTATTTGTTTTTTATGTTAAACGCAAGCGAGCGAATTTTATTCCTATATAAAAGGTTAAATCTGTTAAAAGTTTAAACCCTAAAAGACTGTGAAAATAGGATGATTTTGTAGTTCGAATTAAAATAAAATTAGTGTGATTTCTGATGTTGAAAATAATAGGTGACCAATAATATAATATTATGTTGGGTTTGTCATATAATACCTACTACACACTGTTCTCGCAGTACATAATTACCACATTTGGTGATCAGTGACGTGCACAAAATATTGTGTCGCGCCCGCGTGCTACAGGTTCGCCCTGACGTAGGGCAACATAAAATAAAATAAAATATTTTTTATCCCGAATAAAAACAAGGTTTTGTTTTCTGAACGTTAAACAAAAACGAATTAAAAAAAACGGATTACAATTACCAACGGCGTAGGGAGTTAATTTTCTCGTCACGCAGAAGTTGGTGCGGACAACATCGTTAGAACTTCCGAGGACGGAGTGATGTGTCAATATTGTAGTAAAACTCCGTCAAATAGAGAGGAGGGGATTGAGACAAATGAAGAATTTATTTAAAACGCACCGTAATACAACAAACGCGTCAAATATGCAAGGTTTTTTCTGTTGAAATCAAAAAGCTTTCAGTGAATAAGGGTCCGTTCACACCGATACGCAACGCTACGCGGCGCTGCATTTTTAAGATAGCTCTATTCAAAATTAATCTTTATTCACTATACTAAAAGATACACATTTCATAGTAAGTATGTCATCAGTCACACACTGCACATGCGCTGTGCAGCGCGGTGCAACTAGAAATTTGAGAAAGCTAATATTTGTTTAAATAATGCTTAGAAATACATAAAATTAATAAATAACCTAACCAAGAGCATGTCCGGACATGTCTGAGGAGGGTTCAGTAAGTATCAACGCGCAATAGGCTTTCTTTGAATTATTTCAAAAGTTATCGTCCAATTTCGCTCAAAATAATTTTCCTTAAGAGTTTTTAGCATGATCTATCAGCATACTACATACATTTCCAATGTTTACTCGTCTGGTGTAAACATTGGAAATAATTGGCACTTGGTTTT
Organism: Phengaris arion; assembly: GCA_963565745.1. NCBI lineage: Eukaryota > Metazoa > Arthropoda > Insecta > Lepidoptera > Lycaenidae > Phengaris > Phengaris arion. The sequence goes on from OY751433.1 coordinate 27,939,166, forward strand.
TATCATCGGTAATGAAAACTATAAAAAAATGTATTATTTATGGGTAAATGTAGTAAGGGTAAAGTGTTATTAATTGCGTAAACTAATAAAATAATGAAAATAACTTTAATTTTCTTAAAAATACACATAAACATGAAAAATTAAAAATTTTACACAAAAAATGATTTTGGCAATTTTGATTTTTATTACTTTTACGAATATGGCTGGTTACACAGGGGTATCTCTAGTATCAAGAACGCACTCTCTGAGCCTGTTTGGGACACTCTCAATTAAATGGGTGACATTTTCCTGGGGTATTTGCTCCCAGCACATTTTCAAGCTGCATGATGAGCCCTCGTGAGTTTAATGCGAACAACGCGCATTGTGGATCGTTGTCCGTCTTCATGCAGTCTGTTGCGGATCGTTTGGTCGCTTACCAGCGTACCAGTGGCTTGCCGGAGTCGATTTTGTAGAGCACGGGCAGTGACGGTGCGCTCTCGACGGGCAGACAAACGCAGGTATCGATCCTCTTGCGTAGTTGTGGATCGTGTTCTGCCTGATCCAGGTCTCCTAGCTACACTGCCAGTCTCCTGATAGCGTTCCCACACATTTCTGATCGCTCGCCGCGATACTCCAAGTCGTAATGCTACTGCTCGCTGTGACTCCCCATCTTGCAGCAATACCACTGCTCTTGAAGCACTTTCCATGCTCATATGGTTCCGAATACGTGGCATTATTATGTGCTCTAATAACTCAATTAAAAAAGCTGTGAAACAAAACAAAAAGCGCCTGTAACGATAGTCGGAATACAACTGAATAAGAAATTGTGCATTGGGTGATTTTTACTTAATTTGTTTTGCCTGGCCACTTGAGGGTAAAAATAAAAAAAGTGTTGTTCAAAAGATCCATAAGAACTCATAAACATGTAAGTTTAACGGTCAAACACTTGAACTTGCCCATTAAATAAGTCTGAAGCAACATGCTAACACTTTTTGTGAAAAAATCGTGGTGGGCCCTATTTTGTTTTGAGTAGTTTATTATTATTTTTCCTTATGTGTAGCAGTAACGCGAGTAAATAATATAAAATGTGTTCACACACTGTACTGTAAATATTATCGAGTGGCGACGCGACGCCGCGGACCGCCGGCACGAGCGTGCAAGCTTATTGACAGTTGCTGGTGGTTATCACACTGGAGCGGTGTGCGGTGCAACCTGAATTTGTCGATAAGGGTTTAAGACTAACTTTACTGGTACACTTAAAGAAAAACTTTGTGTTGATTGTGGTGATATGTTATACGTGTTACTGTGACAGTAAAATTTTTAGCAGGATCTCGTTAGATTGGCCCCGTTAGTGACAATATATTATAAGAATATCAGAAGTTAAGTATACCGGTGGCGAAGGCTGGTTCTCTGTCATAGGGAATTTCCAGCCTGTATATTTGGTAGAGATTCGGATGAGGATCTTCAAAAGGTAAGTGGTAAGTGAAGCCGATAGGAATGTAGTTATAGGAATCCCACGCCACTGAAGTATACATGTATGAGCTTATGAGCTCTGTGGCTCAGTGGTTCAGCGCGTTGGTGCTCAGGCCGGGGGTCGCGGGATCGAATCCCGCCGAAGGAACAAAAAGTTTTTCTGTGTTCCTGGGTCATGGATGTGTATTAAATATGTGTATAATATAATAAAAATCTTAAATACATCTATAGTATAATATATATAATAAATATACTTCCCGTTTTTTGGTACCTGTAACACAAGTTCTTCGGATACTTAGCACGGGGCCAGATTGTGACGTGGTGTGAAGCGTCCATATATATTATTATTATTATGAAACATGACGTGTGGATATTATATAATTCTAAAGCTGAACGTATATAATATGTCAGAATTACACGCGCTGAACACGCCGTATGCGCCGCATTTTTTGGAATTCGTTGTATGAACTTGTATGTATTTATATCAAACCTCACATATTCATCTGCACCGCACGCGCCTTAAAAATGCGGCTCATGCGGTGCTGACATATTGGGCGCGTTCCGCTTTAATTTAGAGTTATCATTTACAGGCCTCTCTGTGCATAACGGGGACATTTTTTTCCACAACCACCGCAACGATACCGCAGCGATACGCGGCGGCAGTGTAATAACTTAGCAGTGACAGTCGCAGTCGTGACAATTGTATTAAAGCGTCGCTGTTGGTGTTTGCAATTTTGTACTAATCAGTGTGCTTATGTACTTACTGTGAGTACAAAGAAATAATTTTCTATGTTTTTTTTATGAAATTGACCAGGAAACGATCAGACGGATGACCTGAAGGTAAGCGATTACCGACGCGTTGCGTTTCCGGTCTTTAAAATCACAACCCACCCTTGGTCCTCCAGTAATCTCACTCACTAGGCGAAGCACAACGCAAGCGTTATTTTACGCCGATTTTCTTAGAGGGCGTGGTATTTATCCGGTCGATCCGGCCTATACGTGCCAAAGCATGGCTCTCTCATGTTTCTGTGGTTCGGTATAATATTGAAAGCCTAACGTTTTAGAATCTAGATGATGCCTGCAACATAGTATGCGCAGAAACATTTTGGTGCTTAAAAGTAGCCTATATATTTTTCCAGCGTTTAATCTAGTATCAAATTTTATTAATTTAGGCGTTCAGTTTAAGTAAATAGTCGTGAATGCGTAACAGTAAAGTAGACAGACAGAGGTCCTTTAGCATTTAAGTATATAAATTCATACAAAAATTATTTTTCTCGAATATTTCTCTCTCTGGTCTTCGTTTAACTTCCACGGGAAATTTCCCTCCGTGAATTGAGTTTCCAAAGCTAAGGCTTTATCGTGTGAAGTGAATGCAAAAATAACATGTCTCCCAAACATGACGGAGGACCTCCTTAGAGAGATAAATTCGCCTCTGTACATTCTTGCACGAGTACATATGTACAGATACATAATACAGAATTAACGTTGTCTCGTATATTCCGTTCCGATTCGATCCCTATTATTATTATAAATGTGAAAGTTTTTGAGGATGGATGGATGGACGTATGGATGTTTTGTTACTCATTCGCGCAAAAACTACAGAACGGAACTCGATGAAATTTGGTATGGTAATAGTTTAACTTTAAGCTGTGGGTCAAAACATAAGCGAACTTTTTATCCGGAAAAAGTACAGTATTCCCGGGGGATACCCGATACTATATTTACGCGGGCGGTGCCGCGGGCAAAAGCTAGTGCAACCTAAATGTAAACACTTGTACACACACTATGCTATCGGGGTAGAGTGTATGGAGGACTTGTTCTAAACTGTAACCTCCAGCAGATGTAATAACATATACCACACTCGCTACCACATTCAGTGAATAAACGGTTGAATCTTGAAAAAAATTCGACCAAATTAATGTGTCTTCACTCTTAAAGGTAGTGTGCCGATATATGCGACCGCGACCCGCAACCGCGACCCGCGACCAGCAAACCAGCGAATTTGGTTCTCTGGCCACGCCGGCCGGTCCGGACAGGTCGCGCGTCGCGGTTCGCGGGGATTGTTTAGTACTCCTTATAATATTATCAGTGTCTCCGCGACCCTAATTCGGTCTCGGGTCGCAGTCGCGCGTCGCGTGTCTCGAGCATCGGAAGGCTACCTTAACTATTGAGTACTATTGTGTCCTTTACATATTTTAGTGATATTGATCTAGTTTTTTTTTGTTTGAAAGCTGACATGATCGAGTGGTTTTTAGAATTAGAATTATGAAGCAGTGAGTTGATTATATTGAATTTTAGCCAAAACACTATCGATCATGTCACCTTTAAAAAAAAAAGATCAAAATCGGTTTATCTGTTTGGGAGCTACGATTCCACGGACAGATACAGACACACAGACAGACACGTCTAACATATAAATAAACCCCTCTATTTTAGTCGCAGTAAAAAACGTTGATTGTCGAGGACATCAAGAAATTATTTGTGCTGTAAATCTTTATTCATTCATTCGGTAAATAGATTACATGTCAAGTCTTAAAGCATAAGAATACCCAGTAATGTATGTATGGGGCGGACGCGACGCGAGTGGGCGGACCGGCTTCGGGGGTGTTTATTCTGTCGAGATATGAATAAGTCAATGGATGTACACACCACGGTAACCTGGTGATCGAGTAAAGACCACAATAACCTGTGGAGATTGCAGAGGGACTACCTCAGTCACCGAATATACCTACGCTATATTATGACTATGCTAGCTCAGAACTAAAAAGTATTTTTTAAACTGCTTTAGCGGCGTTGAATGTGAAATTTCAAGGTCACGATTCTGGCTATAACGTCATCTGTCGGAAGCGACTTATACTTCTTACAATTTAACTTTCTAAAGTACGGCTACTTTTTCTTGACAAAAACTAGCATATATGTGTTAATACAGAGCCTAAGCCCACGGTAGTAACCGTACAAAATTCATTCGGTAGTTTTTGCGTGAAAGAGTAACAAACACCCATTCATCTATCCATCCTCACAAACTTTCTCATTTATAATAGTTTAGTTGGATAGTGGGATTAATACGCAAATCAAAAACTTTGTACTCCGTTTGGCAGGAGTATGAAATTTGACACAGTTAAAGTTTATATGGAGGAGGAGTGACCTGCACTAATATTAAAAAAAAATCTTAATATACATTTAATTAATTTTAAAAAACGTTGCACCACATTACTATATTTTTATAGTAATATATATATTTTATATTTATATATAGTATATAGATTAATAACTCCCACTACCGTGCGTTTATATATTGACCAGTAGGCGTTGGTTTGACACAATTTTGTCACACGCTTGTCAATCTATGTCTTACACATTCCATAGACCACATTTACATTTTTATTGCGAATCTAAAATGTAAAGCCTTGCAAAAGAACCCTCAAAAGTTAAACACTTAAAAAAAATCTAAATAAATTATGGTCGAACTTCGACAAATAACTAACACAAGAACTTAAACTTGCTCAAGACGCGAGGTTTAAATTATTGTAAGTGTCCAATAACATAAGTTTTACTTGCATTGAGCTGAAAGCCTATTCCATAACTAACACAGCCTACACCTACCAGATGTCCCAAGTATATACAAGTGTAAGCTCGCTCGGTCAAGGTCTGTCAAGATGTTGCGCCAGCGGGACTGAACTGTTGCCACAGAGTAAACACGTGTGCAGCATGGCAAATAAAAAAAATATGTTAACAAAACTATAACCCGCCGACGTAAACAAGGGGTCTAAAAAGGCCGAAACAAGATAATAATTCTAATAGAAATCCAGAAATGCATAGGTAAAAAAAAATGGTCAATGTAGAGCCGTGGTGTTCGCCGAGATTTTCGGCTGGCTGGGACCACAGCCTCTTTTGAGACACTACGCCTACTAACAAATGGACTTTGCAAGCTGAGCTCAAGTACCTATAATGTAAGTTGACTAATGGTAATGACACATACAATTATTTTGACCACATAATGGAATTTGTTAAAGAACTTCTACAATTAGGGTATGAATTTTTAAATAAACAATAATTATTTTTATCGCAAGGGCCTGTTTCACCATCGCCTAGTAAGTGTCGGATAGCTTATTCGGAAGTTTTGTCGCTGATTACTTTATATGAAGCGACAGAGACAAAACATGCAAATAAGTTATCTGACACTTGTCAATAGATACCTACCTACACTTAATTAATCACAGCTTTGCCTCTGCTTGCCAGAATGTCAAGGACAACAGGTGACTTGAGTGGTTTAGTAACAATAGTGTATTCGGAAGAGTCCTATTACTATAATATTAAATTTAGCCTTTACAATAATATTTAGATTTTAGAATAGAAAGCTCTAGAATTTCCTTAAATAGATATATCCTATATTGAGAATATCAGAATATGAAACAGTTTGTCCAAAATGAATCCGGCATTGGATAGCATTTCTTTGTTTGCTTTTGGGCTAACATATTTTGCGACGCATTTTGGTACAATATTTTAGTATTTCATAGCTCATAGTCCTGTTTCTGTAGTTAAGCAAATTTATTTTAGACAAACTAAATGAAACTGAACCAATATGGCGGAGATTTCAGTTCCAATTTTTTAAATATCAAAAGTTTTTAATGCTCACATAAAGATACAGAATTTAGTTTGATTAGATCATAGATCTTGTCCGCAAGAGGAAATCCTCCGGAAACGTAAATTTTGCCGCGATAAAAAGTAGCCTATGTCCTTTCCAGTGGTCTACTCTATATCTGTGGCAAATTTCATCAAAATCGGTGCAGTAGTTTCGGAGCCTATCCAATGCAAACAAACAAACAAATCTGTCCTATTTATATATTGGTATATATATTATAAATAAGGCTAGCAGCTCCTCGTATATTTCGCTGGTTAACCTTACAGCTTAATTAGTTAAACTGTTTTAAATTCATGAAATATTCCGGAAATAAACATCCAGGGGCGGCGCTTAAGTGGCGAACGAAAATCTTGACCTTAATAGAATGCTATTTAAAGCTTAATATTTTCAAATTGGATTTATACAGGCACAGCACATAATATACAGAACCCGGCAAAAAATAATGTAGCAATAGCTTTAAAAGAGATCTCTGTCAAAAACGCCATTGATGTGAGTAGGCGAACTGTCAGTGCTTTGTGCGCAAGAGAAAACGCTCAACAAAGCCGGAACTAGTCGAAAATATGGTCTTTTCGAAGGTCGATGTACATTCTTTTTGGACGGGCACTGTAAAGCTATAGCAATGTAAACGACAGATTAAGCTGGGACTTATGATCCGGAATCCGGAAGGCAGGAGAAAATTCAGAGCACTGAAAATAGAAGTCTGCGCTAATACAACATAGTTGAAAATCGATGTGCCGAGTGTCGAGCTGTTATATATAATGACATTGACATTTGACTCGACACTTGTGTGTTCCATTTTCAGCTCTATTGTAGCAAAGCTCTATTTTCATGCTCCGAATTTTCTCCGACATTCCGGATTCCGGATAATATAGTCCCAGCCTCAGATTCATTGTCATAATAATATGTAAAAACTAAAAACGCCAAATAATTTATTTATAAAAAAAACAATATTTAATAATAGTACATTTTTGCAGCGATACTACTTTATGCACGCTGAGAGTAAAATTTCACGAGTGTCACGATTTCGGGATTTCAAATTATGAATGAAGTTCCACTTATTCTTTAGTCTGTGGTTCAAGAAATTTTGAATATCGAATGAGCGTTTTTAGTTCAATTTTCATACGTTGGTTTCATTAATTCAACAATAACCCGAATAAATAAACAGGTCAGTCCATCTCTATTTAATATTTAATGGTATTGACAGCTGATCCAAAATCCTGAATACTTAATTGCCGTATTCAAAGATTTTCATTTTAAATGATGCAAGTTTTAAAACGGCCTTGAAAATTTCACTTTTTATTTTATGGCAAAAAAACTATGTATTATTTTAAATAATGTTATAATTTATGTAATTTTCATAAAAGTTCTATAAATAAATGCGTATTTTTACTTTTAATTTAGTTTTTTCGTAGCGGCATAGAAAAAAGTTGTCTTGTTAGTAACAAAATTGGAATCGCGATGAAAAAGAAACTATTAAAATAAAAATTAATAAATTTCTGGGCACTGGCTTCTGAGTTAATATTTAATTAAATTAGGAATTAATACCTAGAAATAACATTTTTTATATTATTTAAAATTCAACATTTTTGTCAGTTTCGTAACATATTGTCCAAATGCAATGTTAACTTTTGGAATAACATTTCAATCGGGTAAAATATTTATAAAATTATATCATTAAGATGATTTTAGATTATTTTCCTTTATCTATGAATATAAATATTAATATTTACCTTAAATATTCAACATGTTTTTAAAGAAATAAAGTCAAAAATATTGAGGAACTGTTACTAACTAGACATGTGATGTGACGAAACAGAATTATTAGGAATAGTATTCACTACTCGACAAAATTCTTACTTTTTTGTGTGAATAGGTTTTAAATATAAATATATTACACAATACGAATGTATTAAAATAAAACGTAAAAGTATGATCTTTAAAGTATTTATTTGGTACAAATAGTATCTCTAAAAAAAAAAACAATCATAGGTTGTATCGTTTCAACTGTTTTAATTTAATATTATAAAGTAACAAAAACAAAATTCTGATAAACTAACAACTATTCTTTCCATTGGGAAACAAGTATAATAAAATCAAAACAAAATCAACTTTTAATTAGTATAATCTCTTAAAATTAAATCTCTCAATTAAGGTGGAATACGAAGCAAAACCTGTCAAAACTAAAAAAAAATGTGTTCAAGAAAACGAAGATGTTATTTACAATTTGATTTAAAATTTGGAAAAGGTGGTCCCCTAGATAAGGTACAATATTGAAGTACAATTTATCAGACTAGTTATATAGTTTCAGTTGGCAGTTACGCCAAAACTGGCCGTTTTTAGCAGAACACTGACTAAAACTAAACGGTTAATACTAATATGATAATTTGTGCTTCAAAAAACTATATTGAAATCTATCTAAGGGACCACTTTTTCCAAATTTTAAAATAATATAATCTCATTTTCCTGAAAACATTGTTTTTTCTTTGAGTGCAGCAATTTCGCGTCGTATACTGCCTTAAATTTTTAACTCTTAATTCTAGTTTTATTTTTAATATTTTCAACAAATTACTGCCCCCACTAGACATACATTTAAAGAAAAACGGAGATGTATTTAAAAATTCTGGCTGGTTAAAAACAAGTGTTTAAACAATTTTTTGACATGTAATTTGTAGTTTTACATAATATCCGTCTAGCTTTTCTCAACGCTAACAACATAAGTGGCGGTTTTTGGGATTAACGTCGAGAAAAGCTAGACGGATATTATATTATACAAAACAAAAAGATAGGTGTTAAAAAATAGTTTGAACACTTGTCCAAAGTTTTAACCGGTCGGAATTTTTAAATGCATATCCAATTTTCATATCATTATTTATTTCGGAAGTGGCAGCACTTTCGCGCAGAATATTAATATAATCCTATAAATGTTATTTGAATAAAAAATAATATTTTAACTCACTATCTGCATACCAGCCTCAAATTTTTTAAATTATCAGTTACATAAAAATAAATTATCATTCAGTTACTAACACTTAAAGTCCTCAGTCTTTCTTTATATAAGTCTTAATATTTTTGGCAATACAAGTAAAATGTTAATTATATTCTATGGACCGACGTAATACAAAAAATATTTATAATGCAGTAAGCTTACAGTTAAATACAACAGCCTTTCTTTATTCAAATCTTAATATTTAAGGTAATACAAGTAAAATATTAAAGCTGACATTGTATTCTATGGACCGACGTAATTATTTAAACAATTATCGCAAATTAAATCTATTGCGATCTGGCTTCCTGAGCATTTCGGGCAATACCATAATTTACAAATTATACATTTCGCTATCTGATTTGATTGGCTGTCACAGGCAGAACATTTCAAACCCCGTTCAGAGTGCTTAGGCTTATTGTTTCTTAGAAATTTGGCTTGTCTAGTTAGGTTATCTCTTCTTTCTTCTAGTTTTCTTTTTAACGGAATCTTAATTTCATTTTCTTCATCCAATTCTTCACCAGTAATGCTCTTCCCTTTTTCAATATTCTCTTTTTCGTTTTCTAGATTAGTGTTAGACAAAATTGGGTCGTCCAAATAAAAAGTCTCAAGACATACCACAGATTGTTGTGACACGGTACTTTGAACAGATTGAGTCAAATCTATAAATTCAATAATTGGACTGGGAGTTTTCAAATTTTCAGGTGTTGGACTGGGAGTCTTTAGATTTTCAGTTGGAAAAGTTATAGAGTTCGTATCGTCATTTTCTGATAAAGCTAGCTGTTTGGGAGTACCACAATCTACGACGCCCTCCATATTCATACAGGAAATTGAAGTTTGCTTCTGTTGGTGTATCACTTCCTCGACATTGTTTGGATAAATAGTTTTTTCAAAAGGTAAGTTCTTCGTTGAATAAGATTCTGGTTTTGATGCTCTATAATTTTTTGATTCTTTGGGTCTATAACGGCGAATGGAATGAAGATTAGTAGGTTGATGAACACGTGTATTATTTATTAATGAATGAAATCGCGGTGAAAAACATAAACACTGCCCTTTTAGAGCACCACAATAACAACTTAAGTCTCTATATTTTATTTCATTTGACCAATTACCCTTTAATGTGATTATTTGATGAACATTTAAAGTGCCGGGCAATGGTTTCAAATTTTGTAGTTTTTCTGTATAGTCTTCGATATAACTGTCGTCTACAAGAAAAAACTTTGTAGTCTTAAAACATTGGGTAAGAAGGTGATATATTTGAGATGCATTTGTCGCATCAACGCCATAAGCAACGTGTTTATCAATAGTACGTTTCACCGATCCTCCAATGCCATCTGCAATACTCTTCCCATGTCCGCTTTCAGAAAACGACCATGTGCAGTATTCGAATCCTTTTTCTTTTGGTAAAGTATTGAGTAAATGAAAGTTTCCCTTTTGTCGGTATTGTGATGTGGGCCCATCAGAGTAAAAGTGCAGAATTTTGACATTATGATTATTTGATTTTATTTCATTCAAAATGGGATTTAAATGTGTCCATATATTTTCAGGCCTATGGCTGGTGTTATCGGAGATTGTGCAAAATGATTGCATATAATCTTTATAAAAAATGGCTCCAGTATGTAAACACACTTGATTCTGAGACGCTCCAAAGTGAAGAGCTTGCACCTCTTCTCTCATTTTACATTGGTAATTTTCACTAAAGTCACATATGACTACAGCTTCATTTTCTTGTAAATCGTTAACGATAGTTTGATACTGATGGTGTTGGTGCTTCATGACAAACACATGCTTTTTAAATTTTATAACCGCAAGATCGAATTCACGCTTCAGTTCTTCAATCGATGTTCTTTTTAAAGCTTTAACTGTCTTTTTCGTCTTAATTGTCTTTGTTTCAGTTCCTTCTTTTTTTACATATTCATGATCAACACATTCCCACTGCCACCAGGTTGCATTTTGTTTATCATCATGACAACTTTCGTTATATTGTACTTTGTAATTTTTACATTGACTACATAGATTGGCCGCGCAAGAGTAAGATTGTCTGTCACAAGTAATGTTATTAATTATTTCATCCATAGATTTTTCTTTTAATGGTCCATATAATTGCAAGGCTTTATACTTTAGATGAATATTAGCGTGTTTGATGCATAAACATGTATCCCTGGAACTAAGTTTTGGATAGATGACGTAAAATGGCTTATACTTCCACAGCGTTGTAATTCCATATTTCCCTCCCAATTCTTTATATTTTTTGTATAAATTTTGTAACGTGTCGACTGTATACCTTATTTGACGTTTTTCTTTACCGCGAACCCTGCACTCCTTTTTACCTGCTGTTGGCCTGCTAACGTCTTCTCTTAACCAAAACGTTTCAATTTCTACTGAACACCTGAACCTTACTTTTTTCTGTTTTGCTCGCGTCGTTCTTTGAAGTCCCAATAGTCTTGCGACATAGGTTTTACTTCCGGTTTTGCAGTTAGTAATTATGCGTTTCAAGATTTCCTTTTCAATTCTCTTCTCACAATTTTCATATGTCTTCTTCATCGTAAATTCCAAAAATTCTTCTCTGGCTTTATATTTATTTATTATATTTTGTTGTTTTTCTATCTTTTCGTTACATTTCTGCTGCATTCTATAGCAACGTTTTCGTTGTGTATTGATTTGTCTCTTCAACAGTACAATCTTATCCTGCTTTTCTTGAAGTTGTTTACTAAGATTTCTAAATATCCGCCTTCGTTTAAGAGCTAACGTAATTTTAGTCACTTCTTTGTTTGGTGTTTCATTAATTGGGGCTGTTTTCTTTGATGTATTAGCTCTCTGTTTTATTTTTTCTTGTTTCCATTTATTTCTATGACTAATCTTTTCCTCTTCGCTCATTTCAGATACTTTTTTTCTTTTGGCTTTCATTCGCGCTAGTTGCTTTCTTCTCACTTCTTCGGCCTTGTCAGGGTTTTCTTTTAATTTATTTCTATACCTTTTGGCCCTTTCAGCGGCTGATAACGCCATTGTTATCTAAATGACAAAATTAGTTTTTATATTAAAAATGATAAAATTAATTTTTATTACCAAATTTTAATTAAGATTTTGTAAATCATAAAAAATATGGTTAAATGAACTCTGCAAGAAATCGAAAAAGATAGCGAAATTTTAAGAAAGAACAATCATGACAAATTAATCGCTGAGTACAGAACAGACACGTCTTCTTAGAAAAATATATTTAACTAAAGAGCTAACGAAATGTAAACATAGCATAGCCTAAAACAATAACTACCGTTAGTCATAGACTTTATTCAAATAAAAAACTCAAACCGTCTTTGATATGATAAATTGAAGTATCATGTAATTAAACGTTAAAATGATGTATAACAAAAACATGTTTCTAATTTATTAAGTACAATAGAAACACTCATCTAGTGGATAATGATCATATACAGCAAACAAATTGCATAAATGACACCAGAAAAATGGACTATCTAACAACAATCTTATATCTCCTCCAGTCATGGGCATTACAAAATGCAATAGATTGTTTTGTAAAATATTCATATAACCGCAGCCATGGCAGCGGTCTGATACTATGAAATGAGTTGATTGCCAGGGCCAGTTGAGATTGTCATGCAGACAATCATAAAAATCGTTTTTCGTCAAAAATTTATCTATGTCAAAATATACCACCATTTTGAAAAATGATTTCACCATTACCTGTAATTTAATATAGAATTAAAAATATGAACACCAGTTTTCGGAATGCATTTACCCGTTATATAAGTTAACTTAAAAAAATAACTTTTTACTTCATAAAAAATAAGTTAAATCAGTTCCTTTGTTGCTTAAATATTGCTCCATGCGTGTTAAGAAAAAAACCTGTAAGTACCATATATTGTGTAAAAACCTGGTCCAAACAGTTTTCTATCTAAACGGTCACAGGGTATAAATAAATTCCTTTGCATATGTACCAAGCTTTAGAAGTCTGTTTCGTAACATTGTTGGTCCATCCTATAGAAACGGTTGCTAACAGGACGTGACGAATGTTCTTTCATATACAATAAAATTAAAATACTAAATAAATATGACTCAATCTTTCTAAATGTTTCTTGGTATGTTTTATACAGGGTTTTATTTATTCAGAGATCAAGGAGAAAATACCTACAAACTTTACTTTTACAGCAAAAATCGTTACTAACCTCAATAGATATTTTCTATCCACACTTTTCGCGAAGACAGCGTGACTCACAATCCGAATCTCTTTTGCGAGTAACTTCAAGATGGCGTTTCAAACTCTGACATATGAACTTAGGGTTGCCATTAAAAACAGATATCTGGCAAAATTGGATATTTTAACGGGAAAACTTGCGTGACTATCCAGACATGTCCGTGAGTAGCGAATTCGTGAGACAAGTTTTTTATTAGTTTATTTAATAAACCTATTCAATTATCGAAATTAAATACTCACTAAATGCAAACACAATTATCTAGCAATAAAAGTAAATCATCGCAATGTGAGCCGCCATATATTTTTTTTATAAACATCCGTGTGCAATTTGGCGGACTATCATTGGGTCAGTATAAATTGCCACATTTTCGAATCATTTTTAGTAAAAATAAATTTGTAGATATCTTTTTCTAAAGCAACAATATAAAATCCATGCAGGTTTATAAATAAACTATCCATATAATAAGCTCCGTATTATTAAATATGATTCTTACTATTTTTTTCTTCAGTTTGTTTCCATGCGACAAGCCAAAAAGAGCCTGCACCATTTAAAGTGAAAATGCCCATATGAGCGAGACATTATGCGACGTGCACGTATATCCTGCAGCAGCGAGCCGTCTATACAACTCGACACATTATCGACTTCCCATATGAATACTATTAATAAATATTGTAATATTATTTTAATAAAGTATTAAATACAATTCGGGCGGCTTTTGGCTTACCATTCATCAGAACTATCAGTCGCTGGTACCCTGTTTCGATCCAGATTAATCTCAACGCAATCAAAAATCTTAATTCGACCAAATTAAAGTGCCATTGTGTTTCTTTATTGCACGGCAAGTAAGTGAAATTTAACTTGGTAGCATTATGTGTTCTATTATATGTATGTATTATATTGTGTGCATAAAATCCTTCTGCTTGAATCACTATCTATTGCCGAAAATTATGTAAAGATTTTTCAATTTCAATTTTAATTCGCTTATTTGCTCTAAAAGTGGTAACAATAGTTGGTAACAGAATTTATGGACTCTGGCACTTTTAGCTATATATAAATAGCATGCAAATATTTATTACATTAATTTAAGTTCTAATTATTCTAAATTATTACATTATTATATATTGTATTCTAATTATTTCATTAGTAATTACTAATTTCATGTCATACTGTTAGGAAGTTTAGTAGATAACAACAAAAAAAAAAACAGAAAATCACACATAACATTTAAATTAATAATAAAATTCGCAAAATATTAGTAGTCAGTACATAACATATTATGATCTCAATCGAGTAGATATTTGTCGGTAATGACAACAACATGTCAGGATTATATTATAATAGATGTCATAAATCAGTAACAAAAAATAAATATACAAACGAAACACATTTAAAAATAATAATCACAATAATAATACTATAATGGTCATTCATGTCATAGTAATTATTGAAGTTGAAGTAATGATTAATTCACCATATATTACTTATGTTATTATGCTATTGATTATTATTTTCTTGTTTAAATAATTCCTCTACCGAGTAGAAGTTTTTAACCATTTCATTATTTCCTGTTTAAATTTTTTATAAGGTAGCTTTTTTATATGACTTGGGATAGCATTATATGCTTTTATGCACATGGCATAAGAATTGTCTCTGGTACAATGCATTTTTCGGGATGACAAGCACTAGCCTGTCAGGATTTTTTATAGTTATTTTTATATAATTCACTAATTCGTAAATGTACATGCTCGATAAAGTCATTATACTTAATGTTAGAAAAAGTGGTTTACAGGACTCATATGGCGGCCTACCACAAATAGCTCTTACACATTTTTTTTTGGGGATGAAAGCTTTGTTCGTATCCGTGGAATTACTCCACAGTAATAGGCCATACCTTAGGACTGATGCTACACATCCGCGATAGGCTGATAGGACTGTAAGCATCGATGCCACTTGTTTGAGTTCACTAAGTACAAATACAAACCTGTTTATTTTACTACAGACGAATTCTATGTGGGCCTTCCAATTCAGGTTCTCATCAATATACAAACCAAGGAATTTTGTATGTGTCACCTTTTCAATACTCTCATTTTCATATGTAATTTTGCTAGTGTATTGAGTGATAAACATAGATGTACAACTATTGCATTTTAATACATACTTAATTATTTAGTACCTATGTAATTTTTTTAATGGTAAATTAATGAATTAATTACTAAGTAATACTAGTTATCTCGCGCAATGCGATTTCATAAAATTTGGTTTCTTTGGGACTTGTTAACGCAGTATTCTGTCAGTCTGTGGGTTATCGATTCTGTTTTGTACGACTGGGGTCAGACTATAGAAAATGTCGCCAATACCGGTGTCAACGTACACGGGACAGATAAACTAAAGAGCTGATGTAAACGACACCCGGTATGTTATTTACCTATCTAGTGTGAAGTGGCTTATGTTGTGGATGAACTCTCATGTCATTTACCACCCACTTGAGGTAAAAGTTTTTTGTAATGCATTTTAAAATTAAAATATTATTTAAGTTAGTATATTTTATACCAAATAATAATTATGTTCGACATGAGGTAAAATTAAATACATACATACATAACATCACTATCTACGATAATATTAAAAGGAGGAATTATGTTTTTTTAGTAGGTAAGTAGGTACAGGCACCTAGGTATAATATGTTTGTACCTGGGGTAGGCAATAAAAAAATTACGATCCGCAGTCCGCACTGTTGACTGAATGACTTTATTGTCTTTTTTTTTTGTTTTTTTTTTTTTTGTTGAAGTTGCTAGTCTTTTTCGTATAGAACATACGTATGTAGGTATTATTATTGTTCGTTCAATATGTCTGTAAATACATAGTATTAGAGAAAGACGGCGCCGTCAAACTTTTATTCGCCGAGAGCTGATCTTTGCAATAGATTTATTACTTACGATTACGAATAAATATGTAAAACCTAATACGTCCGGTTTGTAAACCAGCTAAGTTCAACGACTTCTCTGTTTTTCTACGCCTTAAGGTAAAGTTCGAATGTCGGGAATAGGCTAGATGACTTAATTTTTCTTAAATATGAGTAACTTCTCAGAAGAAACAGTATATCAAAAGTCAATCTTTTCACAGCGATTTGTATACAAAATGTCGCAAGTCTCGTGAAAACGCTCCGTACTAAAGTCGTACCAAGCTGTGACGTCACGCCTAGGTTAAAGTGTATGAAGTATACGCCGCAGGAACATATTTGTAAAATATATCTCCGATATTCGTGTGTTTATGTTCATACTTACCATAATGAATGTTTTTGTACATGATGTAAGTAAACTAATGATGTAGGTTTTATTTACTAATTTAGAAAAAAAATAATTTTTGTACTTTTCATATGTATCTAATCACTAAACTACACATAAAATATTATATTTTTTTACATTTACCAAGTAGTGCTGCCTCAATATTAAAATTTAGTTTCATTAATCATTAATATTGATTATGTATATTAATGAAACTAAATATTTTAGATGTAGTCATCTCCCCTATTTAACAGTACCTACCTATCAAATGAAACTTTAGACTAAGGACTGCGGAAATCTAATTCATAAGCAGGTTGACATCATTTGTTCATATTATATATAATATTAAAGTAATATTATGATATCAAACTGATATGACATTGACAATTATTGTATTGTGACTGCATGCGGTCACTATATTAATACAAATAAAATATGAGAATACTCTACTGCTTATGAATCAGATACCCTGATAGTCCATCCACTAATTAAAAGTTAGTAAGATATGGGCGAATGGACGAACGCTTCTTAAGGCTCTGTTTAACGCCAGTGACCTTGAACATTCAGTCCCATACTAATTTTGTAGGCGAAAGGGCGTATCGCGCCGACTGGAGAGTATTGAAATCGGATAAAAAATCGCTATAAATATTTGAGACAAAATTTGCAAAAAAATTTTAATAAATAAGCCCCGGTCTAATTGTATAGAAATTATGAAAGTACCGAAAACAAAATTAACTTTCAAAAGTAAACTCGTACCGAGAACCTTTTATGGCTGACATAATCATATGATGAAGAGCCTTTAAATAAAGAATAAAAAAAAACCTTTTATGAGATGACATTTCTACTTTTTACTTTTCTATCAACAACGTGTTCTGCTGTACATTTAACGCCCTTGGATCGCCTTCTTCTACATTCATAAATAATTTATTACTCAATGCCTCGACATACTTCATTAGCCCCCGACGAAAACAAAGGGCTATTATAAGGCGTGTCTATCTGTCTGTGTGTCCGTGGCACTGTAGCTCCCAAAGGGACAAAAATCGACCTGTGTAAATCCCTCACTATCAGTAGGTATATCGGTTGTTATTAACCGCGGTTACAAACAAGTGACGTCACGCGTGCGGATAACCCGCGACCCCGCGATCCCGCGACGCCGCCCCGCCCGCCTGCCGACTACACAGTATTGTAGATCGGAAACGAGAGACTAGTACGCCGGACTTCTTCTTTACTGATTTATAAACACGCCCAATGCGTTTATTTTTTATAATGGGGAAACTAGTGTCCTTTACTTTTAATTTATATAAATTACTTTAAATATTGCTTTACGCATGCTTGTTTGTGCACTCACACATTTGCTTGCAGGTTGGGGGTATTTTTTCGCAGGATATTGCTAGATATGATATTAATTAAATTGAGTATAGTGAAACTTCTTTCTTAATGACCCCTAGGCAATCATTGTTTTTCTATGGAAGTGACAGATAGTGTACGAAAAACAACGATTCCCGAAAGACCTTAAGAACGTGGCTGTAGTGTAAACAAGACGTGTACTGTGGGCACCTGTTTACGGCTAGCTAACTATTTACACCCGAAATAATCCGCCTGCTGCAGCCGCGATCAAAAACCCTACACGCTGGAAATAGATGTTATTGCTATTATATTTGGATGTTTGTATATTATGTATTTAGATGCTAGTTACTCGATTATATAGATATGCTCCTGATACACATCCGTACAGAACGATTTATATAAGTATATTATATACACGTCTGGCTCTGGCCTGCAAAACCGACCAACAACCTTATCACTATTACATTTTTTTTCTGAACTATAAAAGTTAGAGATTATAAATAAAAAAAAACATTTTACAGCAAATTTCATTACCTTTACTAGAACTTGTTACAGAAAACTTTTAAAATTTGATATAAAATAAAAAAAAAAGCCTCAGTAAGTAAGTACTAACTTTCGCAGGCCAGTGGGGCTAGTGGGGCTAGTGGGGCTAGCTGGAACAATTGACAACTACGTTTCGTAACGTTATCGAAAGAGAATTGTATGAAAATTATAACAGCGCCCATACAACTGTCATGCGATAACGTTCCGATTACGTAGTTGTCAATTGTTCCTGCTTGGGTTACAGTAAAGAATAATGAATAATTAAAAAAAAAAGAAAACCCGACTGCGAAAAATGACAGATACCTAAGCAACACACTTAAAAGACCGAAACAAGATTGATAATACTGACTACACAATGAGCTGAAAGACTAAGTGAAATAATAGACGTTATGTTTGGTAGCCGGCGGGATACATTAAGTTTTGGACGATTTATAATTTGTAAAGGATCCCCAAACTTTTATGTCAATATTATAGTATTTTATCTTTATAGATGTCTAATGTCTTGAAAAAAGGCCAGGTAAAGAGTACCCTAAACCGAAGAGCATGTATGAAGGGAATAATGAAAGTGGACGAAGCGAAACAAGTATGTAAGGATCGTAGCAAGCGGAAAGAAGTGGTCTCTGCCTACCCCTACGGGAAAGAGGCGTGATTATATGTATGTATGTATGTATGTATCTTTATAGAAGTTTAAGTAGATGTTGAACTTGCGTTGTTGCATGTCAACGCGCAGGAGGCTCGCGCGGTGGGCCAAATCCTCTCACATTGAGGGACCCGCAGCAGCAGCGGCTGCGGGGACATAATATAATAATATCTAATTATCTATGGGCGCTCAACACCACGTCAGTCTGGCCCCGTGCTAAGTATCTTACTTATCTAAGGTACTTGTGTCAGGCTGCTGGGACTATAATATGCTCCGGAGTCCGAAACGCCGGTGAAAATTCAGAGCAGTAAAATTAAAACAGTCCAGAGTTTTAATTTTACTGTCACTCTATCAAC
This sequence comes from Phengaris arion, assembly GCA_963565745.1. Classification (NCBI taxonomy): domain Eukaryota; kingdom Metazoa; phylum Arthropoda; class Insecta; order Lepidoptera; family Lycaenidae; genus Phengaris; species Phengaris arion. The sequence goes on from OY751433.1 coordinate 27,958,627, forward strand.
ACAATAGAGTTGAAAATCGAACACATTAGTGTTGAGTGAAATGTCAATGTCTTAAATGATAGATTGAGAGCCAACACTTCGATTTTGAACTGTAGTCTGTATAGTTCTATCTCTGAATTTTCCCGGGCCCGCCGGATTCCGGATCATATAGTGTGGGACTACCGTACGGGCACCAGACAACGGGAAGTATCTTTAATACTTTTATACTATACATGTATTTAAGATTTTTATTATTAAACATATTTATTATATCTTGTATCTTTCATCAAATCAAGCAGTTACGTAAGGTACGCTTAGGACCTTTGCGGCGCACGACGGGAAAACGTGTAAAAGTCGTCACAAACCAAAGGTTATGTATAAACAAAACGCACGAAATGATCCCCAAAATAACTGCGTTTGAAAACATCAGCCTCCCACGTCCTGCGGAGACAGCGGAACACTGAGGTACATTTAATTCTGTTATGGACTTCATGTACGATGCCAACGTATTAGGCCAACAATATTTGGTTGTCTATGGAAATAAATACCTGACTTAAATTACGTTCTAAATTTAAGTCAGGGTACTCGGGTACAAAACATTTAAGTACCCACTCGTAGCCCCTGAAATGTCACTAAGAACATTCTCGGTGATGAGCTTTCAAACAAAAAAAGGTGATCAAAATAGTTTCATCGATTTGGGAGCTCATCGAGCTACGATGCCACGGACGGAGACACACAAACAGACAGATACGTCCAACTCATAACACCCCTCTGTTTTCGTTCGGGCTTAAATCGAACACACATCACATTAAAATTGTTGCCGACTGAAATGTGTTCGAGTGTGCAGACAGTCCGAGCCATAAGAGTTTTAGGGCCATAATAAGCAAATATCTGTAGTCATAGGAATCTCCTGCGTCAGAACAACAAAGAGGGTCATAAATATCTGTATGTCATAGGAATCTCCTGCGTCAGAACAACAAAGAGGGCCATAAATCATACTATTATTTTAGTCTATATTTTAACTTTTAAGGTCTCGAGTGTCAGTAAATGTGTGACATTTGTAGGCGTCATCTAGCACCGGTTCCTAATGGCGTAAGTCATTGACGATTTGGGAATCCATTGCGTAGTGGAATTTCCTCAATCTGTTATTAACTGGAAACGTTATTAACTCGTTAACCTGATAGGCTATATTGCTGTCCATCAAAGCCTGGATTTTCATATGGAAAAGCGTGACATGAAAAAGCGACTTACTTGATAATAGGGTGGAAAAGTACATCTTAAATATTTAGGCCCGATTCGACCAAACTTGAAGTTACACGAGTGTAACTATAATGAGAATAATTTTACTCCTTCAATTTACTCTAGGATATCTTCGTTTGCGTTTTACCAAGTTACTCGAAGAGTATACTATGCTCGGTATTATTATTCAATGAATAATGAACGAATGTATAAACCGACAAAAAATCATGTACTATTGTTTGTAGTAGAATGACTTGTACGCCATAATAATTTAATTTCGTAGAGTAATACAGTAAAATGTCAATATCAAATTATAACACTTCACAATGACATTGATCGTGACAATTGACAGCCAGCTGTGCGACTATCCACTATTCTCAGTTTAATACTTTACTCCGTCAAAATCACCCGTGTAAATATTTACTCCCGTGTAATTAAACCTTATTCTTGGATTAGAAGTTGGAAAAACGCAAAACCAGCTTACTCTTAGATTAGGAAACATTTATACTCGAGTAAAATTTTACTCCAGTTTGGTCGAATCCGCCCTTAGTGTGATTAAATATTAGCACACCTGTCACTACTTGACAATCTGATACTTTTATGAGAAGTTTTGTAAGTAGATACAATATGTAAAAATTACAAAAAGTTTCAGTATTTTTGCTTTATTAGTTTAAAGGGTTGCTATACATCCGGGTTTCCCCGGATTAGTCCTAGTTTAGAGGGTGTCCGTCCGTCCGGGCCGGATTTTGGTGGGCGCCTGCCCATTTAGGGCGGCGTATTTATTTATTAATTTACCTATAGCTGTCCCGACACACGTTGTTCTGTCTTAACTATGAACTAAATGAACAAATAACTTCACCTACACCTACAACGTAGTACATGTAAAGAAACTGTGAAACTTCATCCTTTAAAATAAAAAAAAAGTGTGTGTCAGCTCCGACGCACGACTGGAGTTTACTCTAAAAAGTAAAACACGTCCCTCAGAAGGAACAAAAACTTTAGCGATCGATTTGAGTTCAAAAATTCGCGCCATGCGAAAAACAGTGACAGGTGCGCAGAATAGGTTGCGCACGAAAACGTAACGAGGTCATTCGTTCAGTAGATGTTACACCTCATATTTTTTTCATACCGGGAGCCTTATATGAAATACGATTCTTAAGGAGTAAGCTCCAAAAAAAATACTCTCATCTTGCCTAAAGCACAACACTTCAAAAAATGAAACCGTATATAATATAACCGTGTATAGCTGATAGAAATAGCGCGCCATGTACATATTATTATTGTAATTGTATAGTGACGGGGACTTTTACTTAACTTTTTGGCTTTTTCGCGGGTCGCAACATAAAAATGGTTGAGAAACGATGCTCTACACAATCTTTATAATTTTGAAGTCGGTACCAGCCAACTTAAACGTGAGCTCTGTAAAATATTGTTTTATCAGGATGTTGCCCGGGCCGGTACCGACTTCAAAATAATGAAGATTGAGTAGAGAAATAGTAAAAATTTTAACAGAATTTAAAATGGAAATTATATAGGAAATAAGGTTTGTTTCAACCTTTTTGTGTATTTTACTTTGGAAGTCGGTTTATTTTATTTTTTTTCTCCTTTGTCTACCAGGTGCTGTTTTTCCTGGTATCCTACCCTCTATGATCAACCGTAAAAATTCGTATTGTTATAATTTTTGTAGGCGAACGAAAAAAGCGACCTTTCTTTGAATGATGAAAATGAGTTGGCGTTCGCAATTAGCTCTTTTTAAAACTTCTCGAGGAATATTACATCTTAAATTAGCCGACAAAATTAATTATTAGATAAAAGGTACCCATCTTTATTGAATACTGCGCATACCGGTGTTGGTAAACAGTTCATTACTTCCTTGTATAATTACAATTTTCTAATGTAAATTGTAATCTAATTGGAACAGAAAACGGTGTTTTGAACTGTTAATTACTTAATTGGCGTATTGTGTTAGTGTATTTGGTATGCCGTATGCCGCATGCCGTATGCCGTATGATGCTAAATGAACTATTCATGTATTATTCTTGTATTCAATCAGTAACTTCGTGAACACTCTAGTATAGGTATACTAGTGTTCTGTGATTGACTTTATAATAATGAATATAATAATACTAGCATTTGCCCGCGGCTTCGCCGAAATTAAATTGTTTTTTAAACGATATCCTATAATAATTTAAAACTTTCATCCCCTATTTAACCCTCTAGGTGTTGAATATTAGAAAATGCTGAAATACGTAACTGATTATTTTTCCGTACTCAATTCATACGAAATTAAAATGGGTATAGTAACCTGTCTTTAAGAGATAGGCATATCTACGCCATCGCGGACTTGTAGACCTATAAAAGAGAAACAATCCCACCATACATTGTTTTGTCATTTATCTCCAGCGGGTTAGGTGAGGCAGCGTTTTCGATAACATTTCCCAGACGGCTTGAGTTTTTCCAACACCTTCAGCAATTATCGTCATAAATCAAACAATTTCCACAAAACCTTAACAAATTATAATCGACTTAAACCTTCATAAGGAACCACTCTGTCGGTAAATGTAAACGCCATGAAAATCCTCTCAGTAGTTTTTGAGATTATCGCGAACGTACAGACAGACTCGGCGGGGCACTTAAGTATCCTATGTACGGTCTCCTGGTTTTAAGCTACCAATTTGCAGCCAAATCAGTTACAGTTAAACAAAAATACAAAGAAACAAATCTTTCCTCTTTATAATATTAGTTTAGAATAATATATCTCTGTTGTGTGTGTGTTGAAAAGTCCAAAATCAATACTCTTCTTTCCGGCTTCGCCGTAGTCGGGTAAAAGCTAGCTATTGGATGCTACTTTATTCGCGCAAAATGTCGCGCACCGTAACCCTATGTTTTTCGGCATAAAAAGTAACCCATGGCCTAGTCTACAAGATTTAATGAACATCGGTTTAGTACTTTAGGCGTGATAACCTCACTGACGGACAGACCGCATTCATATTTGGAAGTAAGGATGTACGTTGGGCCATTGAAGCTTCACTGTAACTGATGACGTCATAGTCATGTATGGCAAATGATGATGTGGCTGTGACCCGCAGAGGTCACAGCCACAGGAGAACCTGTTGCCTGCAGCAAAGGTCACGGATCATGAGAAGATCGAATGACGCCGCAGCCGGCTATGCTAATTCACTTTTTGTTTGTTTCACAAATAATAGTTGTGAATAACAAAACGTTTGCTTGGTTAAATCTTAGGTATATATCTTTAGGTCAGAAGTCAAAGTTACTTCTAACTCCCAAAGGGTGGTAGGCCGCTGCCTCGAATGTCGCGCAGAGCGGCGCTGCGGGCAGTGACAGCAGCGGCGCCATAATACAGAAGACCCTTTGGGCTGGGACTATATGTCCGGAATCCGGAACACCAGTGAAAATTCGCAGAACTCTGCGTAAATACAATAGTTAAAAATCGAACACTTGAGTGTCGAGTCAAATGTCAATCGAAACATCAATTTTCAACTCTATTATATTAGCGCTGAGTTCTATTTTCAGTGCTCTGGATTTTCACCGGCGTTCCGGGTTCCGGGGCATATTATAGTACCCTCCTTAACGTGGCATAGTCAACGCTCAGTCAGAAGACTGAGCACTGATGCCAGAGACGGCCCGTCATAGCTAAATTCGAGGCAGCGGCCTTATAAGTTTGACGTGTCTGCATTAGGCCGCTGACTCGAGCCATCACCGCTTGACAGGAGTGCAGTGTTTGAAGCGGCGACTATGGAGCCGGCATGCGCGCGACGCCGCGCCGCTCGCCGCTGCGCTCGGCACTCCGTTTATCTGTCTGAGGCAACTGGCTTCATAGCAAGCATCGAATAAACAGATTTTGATGGGGTTTTACTTTCATATATTTTGTAAGATGCAGCTCAAACGGAACGGCTACTTTACAGTTTACACAGACAAAATATGATAAGTTGTTGATATTTAATCGGTGACTCATTGAAATACCATATCCAGTTTTAATAAACAAAATAAAGGTCAAAGGACCATGCAAAAAACTGTATGGGTAGTGTCCCCACCCACCAACAGATTTCAAACCTATCTCAGTTAATAGCTCTTGCCACGCTGATAATTATTTTGTATGGCGAAATTCACCTCAGTAGTACAGAAATTTAAATTTTACTATTTATTGTTTTATATTAGCGACCCACTCCAGCTTCGCACGGGTACAATGTATTACATAATATAAAGATTTCTATTGAATCACTATATGCATTGCTGAAAACTGCATTAAGATCCGCCGTTTCATTTAATCTAATCTAAAGTAAAGATCTTATCGAACAGGAAACTGAGCGAATTGAGCTGAGCTGAGCTATTTTATACTGTGTATTTTCAGTAATATTCTGTTAAAGTAGGTTTACTGTTAGTAAAAATATGCTAAAAAAGAAAAGGAAGACTAGTTAGACACAGTATAAAATGTAGTCGCTCAGTTCGCTGCTCGCTTAGATCATTGATTCCGAACCTGGATGGAATTACCCTCGCGGCGGGGATACAGCTATTCTATAGGGGTAACAAAGAAAAAAAAAATTATGTTTAAAAATAAATAACAGTAGGTACGCAGCATGGCGCCCTCTCGCGTTCATAAAATCGCGGTGAGAATTATGAACTCTGTACATTTTGGCGAAAAGCAGGTTCAGAATGAAGCTATTATTATTATTATATTATCATTCCTGAAAGAGCTCTGAAAATGTTGGTACCGTTTTGTACCACTTGTAGATGTGAGAGCGGCTTCTCAACTCTAGCAACATTATAAGCAAAGGCCAGAAACCGTCTGAACATGGAGCATGACATTAGATGCGCGTTGAGTGTAAGTAAACATAATATTAAAAAACTTGGAAATTAAAAACAATCTCAACCTCCACAATAAAATCTAAAGGTTAGTATAAAACTGGTATTGTAAATGTGCATTTTTTTATAAATAAAGATATTTGTCAGCTTGTATTGTTTGCTTAAAATAATTGTTGGGGATTAACTGGGGGCAAAATCAGTTTCTCTATTACAGGTCATAGGGGTAACAGTTCTGAAAAGGTTAGGAACCACTTAGGCTTAGATCTTTTAAGCTAAGCAACGGATTTTAATGCATTTTTTAGCATTGGATAGAGTTATTCAAAAGGAAGCTTTATATGTATACATCGCACCCGCGCGAATTGGGAGGGTCGCTAATATAAAACAAAAAATGCATTTTCTGTCAAAACTCTACTCCTGAGGTGGATATCGCCATAATAAATAATAATCAGCGTGGCAAGAGCAATTAACTGAGACAGGTTTGAAATCTGTTGGTGGGTGGGGACGGTTTTTGCATGGCCCTTTGTATGACAACCTTCAATATCAGAGGCCAGCTCTTAAGACCAAGATTATTGTTAAATATCTAAGTAGTTGTATATTGTGCAAAATGTCTTAATAATTAATTTTGATTAACAATAATATAATCACTGTTGTACAAAAAAATATTTTTAGTGCTTTTTGATTGAATGCAAAAATTTTATCACAAAATGGGATCGCTGAATACGGGAACATTTTTCTTCAAGTTAGCTCTTATAATTAAAAAAATAAGACTAGTGTGATAAACTGCAATTTGTATAGCGAAAACTTACGATTTTAACCAGTTTTATGAACTAGACAAATTACAATTAATTAAAATCATTTTTTAAATATCTATTTTTGTTCAAAGTTTAAATGATCTTAAAATATACAAAGATAAAGTATCTACCTTATGACTAACAATTGCCTACATTTTAACAAAAACTATAAAATACGCCGCCCGTGATAATGTAAACTGGTGGTCACCCTGTGCTCGAAGTTCGCCTATAATAATTTATATAACTTATAATAGTTTATAAGGGTTCTTTTGCCTCTTTTTTCAGTTGTTGCGACAGATTGACAAACGTAACAAAAATTAGAATTATGTCTATCAAACGCATGATACACTATCATGCGTTTGATAGATATAATTCTAATTTTTGTTACGTTTGTTAATAACCTGAGGACTATCTCAGGGAGTTTCTAAGCGTTATTTAAAAATATATTTACCTTCCTTCACATAAACTTTAACTGTGCCAAGTATCTTACTCCTCCGTTCGCACGATTCTTGTAAAATTGAACTAAAAGGTTTTGCCTCACGTACTAATATATTATGAGGATAAAGTTCATAAAAACCAATTACGAAGCCTTCGGGCGTGACTTCGGGCTCGACTTGACATAAGGTGCTAATTGCAAATTCACGTCGCCGTAAAATGCGCGTCACGACGCCGGATCGCCGTGCCGTATGAAATTCAGGCACAGGGGCGACACTACAAATGCAGATCGAGCACCGGCGAATGTCAGCCATGTTGACGTAAGCCTAAGGTTGACACCGAAATAATTTCAAACGTCGCGTCAGACAAGTCTATCATAGATATTATGAAATTATACTGTCAACTATGTCAAAGCACAAAACGACCAGCGGCCAGCGCCGCGACCCGTAGTCCAGGCCGGGGAAAAGTTCCTCCCCGCCCGCCTCCACATTCGCCCGCCACGCACACACAGCCGCGAGCTGGCATTCGTGTAAATCCGTGGAATGACGATTGTTTACGTTAGTAATATATATTCTTTGATTCAGGTGCATTCTGCGCCGTTATGCGGCGACGTAGCCGCAGTCCGTACCGTCACAATAAGAATAATGTACTGTAGACTATCTTCATACTAGACCGCCCGAATCGGTGCACGCACACATACGTGTCTTTTACACGGCCGCTAACGAAACCTCAAATAGCAGAAGTATGGAGTCCGCCGCGCGCCGCCGCACTGTCAACGCCTTCTATGAAGACGTACCCGAGTTCCGCTACCGTAATTATTTATATTGTGATACCGTGAACTAGCACGACGCGGCACCGCAACTTGCCTCGACGGGGGTCCCGTATGTATCCTTTGGGTACCGAGCCCTATACACGCGGACGGCTATTTCTTATCTCACCCCCATTACCTACTATATTATATTACGATGCCGGTTAACCACACATCGCATTCATTTCTATTTCTGGATGCCGATCATCCAGAAATAGAAGTGGCTATTGCAAAATACCACTCTTATTTTACGACCTAAATTTTGGCTGAATTTGCTATAGCTATCTATATAAGACTTTAACGACCGCTACTGAAACGTCACTCAAATTATAGCGACGACTTCAATGTTGAGTAGCCCCTAAACTTCTTATATTATGTGAAACACAACTTCTAAAACACTAGATCTTGCTCTAGATCTAGATTTCGTGAGCGCAAAAGAAATCCCGCTGAAACCGTACATTTTGCTGTGATAAAAGTAGCGTTTGTATATTAATACACGGTATATATTAAATACGGAGTATAATATACGGAGTCTAAATTACTACCGTACCTTTCATTACGATCCGTTCAGTAGTTTTTGCGTGAAAGAGTAACGAACATCCTTAATATAAAATTTCACGTTTTAGGGTTCCGTAGTTCACGTTTCGGAATCCTTATGGCTTCGTCATGTCCGTCCGTCCGTTCGTCCTCGGCTTACCATCCAAACGATTAGTGCTGGAAAGATGAAACTTTGCATGATATTTAGTATTTACCACGTCGACAAAGTGCAAAATACGTGTACGCTGTACGGAACCGTACGTGCGCGAGTCCGACTCGCACTTGGCCTGTTTTTAATATTAGTAAGGATAAGGATAATAATATGACACATTTTGTGTTGGGAAAATAGTTTGGAGAACGTCGTCTTATTCTATTAGCATTTTATTAAACTTATTTTTTCATAATGCCAGTGAGTGCAGTCGCTTTACATAAGAAAGAACTCGTAAACATAAACTTAACAAATATAACTATAGGGATTTCAGTTGGAACTTCAAGAATTTGTTTTATGCAACAAACTAACATTGTATGTATACTTTTCCCACTAAACATGCAGCGGCAGTAAACTTCTGGATATTATTTTGTATGCGCTTTTCACTATTGTTATGTTTTTCTTTGGCGTATTTTAGTTATTAGAGGTAGAACCTTGTAACTTTTCATATTAACATCATCAGGTCATGCTAAATACTCCCAAGGACAATTATTTTTAACGAAATCGGAATATAACTTTTGAAGTCATTTGAAAAAACCGCGCGTACGTTGATACTTACGGAACCCTCCCTAGACACGTCCCGAACTCCCGACATGCTCTTGGTAAGGTTACTTGTAAATAAAGTTGATGAGTATTTAGAATGAAGACATTAGAATTTTGCTATCACATACCGTTATAAACTTATAATGTTCAGATTAAGGTGGCGGACGCGGTGGTGATTATACACCAGGTGGCCACCAGCTGTGCCAACAGAGCACTGAGTAGTGAAAAAAACTTGAGAGGTGTCAAGGGACACCCGGATGGAACGAAGTTAAAATATATAATATATTATAATATAAATATATAGTTGATAATGAAGAATTGAAACCTATATCTATAATATATCTGTATAGATATAATATATTATATTATATAAAACAATTAGTTGAACTAAGTATATATAGTGCGCACGGAACTAGCGCCTTAGGTAGGGACAGGGGTGAGGTTGGGTGAGGAGGGTTGCTTGCTGCTCACAGTGTTGCCGCCGCGAAGTCCTGCTCCGTACTGAGTAATAACATCAAGCGCTCGGCTAGCTAGTCACAATATGTAACAGTCATAACAGTCACAATGTGTAATTGCAAAATTCTACATTATTGTCAAGGTGATAAGGTCGTTTTTTTGTATCATTCTTAATAGTCGTTATTACATTGTGATTTCGAATGACAAAAAGTGTCGTGTCTAGTCAATCCGCCTAGCTTCCATACAATTCGCAACGCGCCATAAGGAACTACGTTCCAAAACCCTCATACAAGAAAAAGTTACGCCATCTTGATTTCAGAAGATTTTGTCAAATAAGCGGACTGATTATAAACTGCGGAAAGCAAATGTCAAAGTATCAATATGACAAATGTCAAACTTCGACTGCCTCAAAGTTTAAACAATCGGCAGGGCAGTTTAAGGCTGGAACTATATTGTCCGGAATCTGGAAGGCCGGAGAAAATTCCGAGCATTGAAAAAAGAGCTCTGGACTAATACAATAGAGTTGAAAATCGAACACATGAGTGACGAGTTGTCAGATTTGACTTGACACTCGTGTTCGATTTTCAGCTCTATTACAATACTAAACTACATAATATAGTCTCGGCCTAAGTGTCGAAACTATTTGCCTCGACATGCCTTGTATATAATATTATATTATAGGTCTATGCTGAGTAGAGAGTAACTCCTAGGGTTTGGGATTTCCCGACAATATTAAAATCCCGGGACTTTCGACACTTTTAAGTGTCTTCGAGACTCGAGATTTCGATTTCGAGAATCGAGATTCGAGACTTTTAAGAAAAAAAAAATCGGTTGTCTGTAAAGTCGGTTTACTGACGATAGTTGAACGTGACAACTTCATAATAATAAATGGAACGCCTCAGAGCGAGGTAACGCCGCATGAGTCATGTTTTTTCGTGCGTGCAGCCGGCTCCATCGAATTATAAGACGTTATCACGTCAAAAATAAGTATTTTTTAAATAATTCTGAACTTCAACAGCTTTTTCCGAAATAGAGTTTTCTGAGTTTTGTAATAATGCCACTGAACAAGAAAAACACTCTCTCCTTTTCAACAGATGTCAGTTTAACTGTGTTTAAGGCTTTATTTATTTACCAAACAGATTACTAACAAAAAGATTTACACTACGGATAACTTAAACAACGTTGCTGTCTTTGTCATTCAAGTGACTTTTCCAACGCATCAGACAAAGACAGCAACTGTCTGTTGCTCCTGGTTTTTTTCCGAGAATCTCGGGTACACTTTCTAGGATATTTTATTGTTTTTTCCATTTGATTAAGGCTCGTTGACCTGATTGCACTAGGTTCAGCGCCGATTCTTTCCACATCTCGTGTCCGGATTCCAGGGATAATTACGAAAACAATACAGTTCTTCCACAATTAGTGTAATCGAGTCTCGACCCGAAAGTCCCGGGACTTCGGGACACGAGACATCCCGAGTCCCAAACCCTAGCACCCACAGAATAAGATATAAACATAATAATACACAATGTATGTCACATAAGTCATACAAGAAGACCAGTGGTCCAGTGGTTTAGAGGTTGGCTCTCGACTCCGGAGATCGTGGGTACGACCCCCGCGATGGAACAACAAAACAGGCACACTGTTGTTATATCTTGGACCTTGGTATTAATTATAATAATTCTTTGGTAAAGCTTAAGTAAGTTCATTGGTTAAACAAGGCACGATTTACACGCAATAAAGAAAAAGAACTTCACAATCAAAATCGAGTGTCGCTTGCTGGAACTGTGAATTTCTGAGAATGCACCAACTTTATTAAGTTCTAATAAAGTTCTAACTTCAAATTTTCAAATTCTAAAAACAAATGCAGGAAGCTGCGCATTTTTAAGCTATATATATATATATATATATATATATATATATATATATATATATATATGTGTGTGTGTGTGTGTTTTTTCTATTGTAGTGCAACGTTATATCAATAATTTCGACTCTAATATGTCAGTCCGATTGACAGTTTGGTATGCGTATGTATAGTTTTGGTTTGTTCGAATCCTGGTGAGAGAAATATTTTTGTTTATATATTTTTTTAATTTATCAGAACTCCGAGCAAAGATCCGAGTTCGGTTACCCAGGTCCTTAATATTAAGCGCTAAACAACTTCTTCAATGTAAACAAACCAATTCGTGCATGAACTAATACAGCCATACAGCCATACAGCCATACAGCCATACAGCCATACAACTAACAACACGCAAGCCCCGCGTATATGAAGTCATACTCATCAATTACAAGTTTTCGTTCATTGATAAAACACGCACACTTGTTATAAGGGTCGTTCTACAAAATAAGGACGAAAACGAGCCTGATTTCGCCCCGACATTTTTGTTACATTCTAATTGCTAAAGGTCTATCATAAAGAATTCAACTTCTTTTAACAGTTTAAGTGGAACAGTGATAAGTAGTGAAAGTAGTGAAATATTTTGAAATATTAAAGTTTTGGCCATTTGAAGAAATTCAAGAATCAGGAAACAATGTTACCAGGGAACTGGGAAATAAATCGAAAGTCATTGAGGTCGCCGTTTATTAATGAATAATTTCACAAATAAAAAATATCTTTCTAACCATTACTTGTAACATTCCAAATATTTTGACCAATAACGAAAATTAGGTTTATTTTTGACTAACACTAATCCTTACTTAATATTATAAATGTGAAAGCGTGGATGTTTGTTACGCTTTCACACCAAAACTACTGAACGCATTTCGATGAAATTCGGTACGGTAGTAGTTTACACTCTGGATTAAAACATAGGCTACTTTTTATCCCGAAAAGTAGTGTTCCCGAGGGATACTATACTTACGCCGTCGGAGCCGCGAGCATCAGCTAGTACTCTATATAAATCAGTCTCGAATAGGAACTTTAATTATTAAGTATGGAATATTATCTTTAGAGCTTTAAATAATCATTTTAAGACACAATATAAAATGTCTTTCAAAACGAATTAACAAGATGATTGTTAAGAATTTGAACGGAAATAAACAACATTTAGCAGACTTATTGATTATATACTTTATTTGGAATTTTCTTCTCATTTGAACACAAACTTTAATACTATCTAGACTAAATTAAAACTTTTTAATTTAAATTTCATATATATTGTATCTAAACTATCATTGTGATAGTTAACGAAACAAATATACCAACTTTCATTCAAAACTATTATAACTATATGAAAAACTTTTGGCCGTCTGTATTGCTTTTCAAGTAATTCTATTTATTCACTGTCAACTAAGCAGTCAACGCCTATAAAAGATGTAGATTCACCTTTGATGAAGTCAATCTACGCCCTATTATTGCATACAAGTGACAGGATTCTGAGACCAGGTTACTGAGAATATTTGAGTCATATTGATAAAAAACATTAAGTAAATACCATTCAACCAAATTCAGGCAGAAGTAAGCCTTCGTGTAAGCAACTTGCATATGAAAACGCTAAAATTACCGTATTATTATATTAATTACGTATTAAAATTTCTGACCAGGACTTTTTCAGCTTGACTGAATTTGACGCGACTTCCTCCGCCAATTGCGCCGGACTGACCAAACTACGCGCTAAGTGGAAACTGATAGGTGTTAGATATTCTTTGTCTCTTTTGAACTTTTACTAACTGATGTCGAACGGTAAGGTCGTACGGCTAAAAGATTATTGGCTATTCGCGTGTCTTAGGTTGAACATGATCATGGATTTTATAATATTATATATTTCTTTATTTTAATGTATTTTATGGCCTATATATCGTAGAAAATAAATCATGGTACATTTTAATGTCGATTTCGGTTGAGGAACCTGGATGTTTGGATGTTTTTACTTTTTATTGCTCTTATATGTAACAAAAACTTTTTTATTAAAAAAAAATAGTCGGGTAAAAAGACAAAAGCCACTCTCTAACGTAATGTATTTTATTAATCAAAGCTCAAAAGCTTTTCGAAGAAATATTGTATTGTAGCTGCGTGTTAAAAGCTTCATGAAGTACAAAGAACTAAAAATTGCTTGAATGTCAGTTATTATTCAATTATGGGATATTCCCCGGACAGGGAGAAGCCGAGTGCTGAGACGACAGGGGACAGGGGACTTGGGACAGGGGACAGGTGATAGGGGACAGGGGACAGGGGAGCGGTCGTATCACTATAGCTTTCAAATGCTTTATTTGATTATAGCACCCGCAACTTGGTTTGCGTGGAACTATTAATGGAAACGGAACCCTATTTTTTAAACGGAACCCTGAGATAAAAGTTACTCTTTATAACATAAGCTACCTGCCAGTGAAAGTCCGGTCAAAAACAGCCTGGCCGTTTCAGAGAATAGCCGGAACAAACAAACCGACAGACAAAAAATTTTTAACTTCATTTTTTGTGTAAGTACAGTATGTAGTACTATCATCATATGCATCTTGTGCAAATCTGTTAGTTTGATATTACAAACAGACACTTAGTTTTTATTTATTTGTATAGATTTTCCCCGCGACTTCGCCCGCCGTAAAATTTCTAGTTCGTGCTTGACATGCATTAACCATATCCTATCTCTTTTCCAATTAATTATAGCGATCCATAAGTGCGTAGCATCGACGCTGCGTCGATTATCATATTTTTTGTTTTTATGAAACGCCCCATTAACGCCTTGCATCGTCGAACGCAACGTTTCAACTGAACGGACAGGAGACGAAGAGAGAGGGGGGATGATGCGCTGCATTGTGATGTCGTACGTCGACGCAACGCATACAATGCGTCAATCCGTTGCGACGACGCGAAGCAATGCTACGCAACGCTGTAGTGTTTTAATTAGATCATAGATAGAAATATATTGTAAAATAGTAGCACATCATAGCATTTAGCGTGTAATCTTAACCTTTACAGCTAATAATCTTGAGTGTCGCCCAAATTAGGCGGGCCGGGTATAAGATGAAAATCGCTTAACAGGCAGAGCCATTGAATCGTGCGCACGCACACACACTCACGTGTAAATACCTAGTTCAACCACGTCTGCAATCGTTGCGGTCACTTCCTCTGTTTAAATATTTTGAGGCGTCGTGCACTACGATGAGAATAATGTTTGCAATCTGATCGAGCGGGCACTTTGTCGATATTGTACATATAACATAAATATTATGAAAAAAATTGGTTGAGATATGACTCAAGAGCGAACATTATTTTTCTTTTTGTGTCAAGAGGCGTATTCGTGTTATATAGTGCTGGTCATTTGTAACCGACTTCAAAAAAGGAGACGGTTACATTTTCACCGCCTCCTTTTTATCTTCATTTAACATAATATTATGTTCGATTGTACATATTTTCAAACAAAAACAATCTAGTCCCATCCGAGAAGTAATATATATGTAGGTCTTGAAAATTACTTTTTTAACTTTTTAGACAGTTTATTTCACCGTTCGAGGAAAAATCTCGAACTTGAACTATGGACACTACATTTTGAATAATACTTTGTCGTACCAAGTCGTGCTTCGACAGCAAAAAATGACCTTCACGCAGAGCGCCTGCAGCACGTATAAAAAAACACTTGTTAACCATATACGTAACACATTTATAAAAATATTTAAACAACAGATTAGCTAATCAATCCCCAATTTATTTTATGAATGAGGGTAAGGGGGTAACGTAACAATATATAATATTCACACACCTAAGCCATGATTAAATTATTTATTTTAAAGATTATGCTGGAACTGTATACACATATCTCCTTATTAATAACATTTTTTATTTAAAAAAAACTGTAACCCGACTACGTATATAGCCGGGCTGTTATTACGAATCGATTGACGCCACATTTATTAAAATCGGACCAGTAGTTTAGGCGCTACGGTGGAACAAACATACATACATAGACTGCCAAAATCAGTACCCTTCCTCTTGGCTTCGCCGTAGTCAGGTAAAATCATTTACACCACGGATACGCGAACACACGCTGTTGTCACTGTCTGTCAAGTGTCAAGTCACAAGTGGCATATCCGATGGATCAGATAATAGCTGCAACGTGGAAGTATTTTAATATGATGATTATCTTTCAATGATTAATTAATACACAGAAAAACGTTACATTATTATGTACATACCTATTTTGTATTTTGAAATATACCTAATTGTAGGTATAAGAATACTGTATATTATATATAACTATAGGAATAGGAACCGTAGGTATAACTATAACAATAATTACCTGAGTATTTACAATTTCTCTCGGACACGAAACGTCCTTGACCATCATACATAATATGGTGCTAAATTTCCTGTAAAACAACTTCCACAACTCGCGTCTAGCGACTGGGGCTTCCCTCTGAAGTGGAACCACCCTTCGTCACTCGTCACTGATAAGTATTAAGCAAACCATATTGATACAATTATAAATGTGAAAGTTTGTGAGGATGGATGTATGGATGGATGTTTGTTACTCTTTTACGCGAAAAGTACTGAACAGATTCTGACGAAATTTGGTAGGACATTACCAAATTTCATCAAAATCTAATAGGCTCTGGATAAAAACATAGGCTACTTTTTATCTCGTAAAAGTACAGTGTTCCCGTACCGTGGGATACTGTATTTACGAGGGCAGAGCTGCGGGCAAAAGCTCGTAATATTTTTATAAATTATTTTTAATAATAGGTACAAAGGAACGTTACTACATAGGCTGCACTAAAAGTATCGGGAATGGAATATTTCTACTGTTCCTGTCATATTAAAATCTTATTAATTTAGAAATCCGTGGTTTTAAAAATCGAATACAGTTTAATTATTTAAAAAAAGATTCTCGGTCTTGTCACAAGGTCTTGTCAAACTTGTTTAGTCGTTGAGAAAATGGAATTGAATCGAGAAAATTCTAGAGCGATGATTTATTATGACTTTCGAAGTGGTTTAACACAAAAACAGTGTGTTGACCGGATGATTTCTGCATTTGGTGATGAAGCCCCATCCAAAACCACAATTTATCGCTGGTTTGCTGAATTTCAACGTGGACGTGTCAAGCTCAGTGATGATCCCCGTCAAGGTCGTCCAAAAACTGCAGTCACCCAAGAAAACGTTGATGCTGTGCGTAAGCTGATTGAGGAAGATCGACATGTGACATACCGCGAAATTCAGGCAACTTTAGACATTGGCATGAGTCAAATACAAATAATCTTGCATGAACAATTAGGTGTAAAATAGTTGTTTTCCCGATGGATACCGCATTTGCTCTGTGAAGAGCAAAAAGCGGCTCGCGTTACTTGGTGCGTCAGAACTCTCGAAAGATTCCACGCAGGATCCTCAAATGCTGTATACAACATCGTATCAGGTGACGAATCCTGGATATACGCGTACGAACCCGAAACAAAAAACCAGTCACGAGTTTGGGTGTTCGAAAATGAGTTAAAGCCAACAAAAATTGTTCGTTCACGGAGTGTTGCAAAGAAAATGGTGGCCACGTTTGTCTCCAAAACCGGCCATGTCGCGACTATTCTTCTTGAGGGACAAAGAACGGTTAATGCAGAATGGTATGCTAACATTTGTTTGCCACAGGTCGTTTCTGAACTCCGTAAAGAGAACTGCAACCGCCGCATCATCCTCCATCACGACAATGCGAGTTCTTACACCGCGCACAGAACAAAAGAGTTTTTAGAGCAAGAAATCATAGAATTATTAGACCATCCGACGTACAGCCCCGACCTAAGCCCTAATGATTTCTATACTTTTCCTAAAATAAAGAATAAATTGCGTGGTCAGAGATTTTCATCACCTGAAGAAGTTGTGGACGCCTACAAAACGGCCATTTTGGAGACCCCAACTTCTGAATGGAATGGTTGCTTCAATGATTGGTTCCATCGTATGGAAAAATGTGTCAAATTTCGCGGAGAATACTTCGAAAAGCAATAAATACATTTTTAAATAGTAATGTTGTGTCACTTCCTTGATTCCCGAAATTTTCAGTGCCGCCCTCGTATAATCGTTATACAGTTAAAAACATAAAATACCCGAGTTAGCAATTCAAATTTACGACAATTACAATTATTTTTTGAGTTAATTATAATTTGAGTCTGTTAAATTAAAAATTCATGGAATTACCATCCTAATGGTTATTGCAAATAATTTCACAAAATACGTATTAATAATTAACCGACTTCCAAGAAGAGGTTACTACTTAACGCTATGTAAGCTCTACATTTCTCTAGTCTAGACTCTTGTACTCACATTGAACCTAAAGTACTTATAAAAACTATACTTCTGGTAATATAAAACTTTCATATTTATTATAGTAGTAGGATATTTTCACCACGGATACCCCCTATTAAATAATAATATATAATATTATGATCGTCTATTATTATGATATCTACAAATTAAAATTGATAGTAGATACGTATTCAGCTTTCCGCTTACCGTAAAAGTCTATTTATTCAAACGATTTATCACCAACAATAAACACAACACAAGTAGTATCACATAAATTCAATATTCACATTTAAGTACATAAACAAATATTTGTTAAGACGAATTATATAATATTTATCACTTCTCACTGCTCAATATAATTTCAAAAATAATTGTTATTAACTTATTATTAATTACTTCGAACTTTCATCGGACAAATCATATTAATTTTTCTTTAGTTGGCCGGCCGGCTATTAAAAACAAGTTTGAATTTCAACTTTATTTCTAACGAGATAAGGTTCCTTTGATCTCCCACCATAACTCCGAATATATCGGGTTTTAAAGAGATCTGTGATTCCAATATTCGTGTCAAAGTTGTAATGTGCAGCGCATAGATGTCGCTTGAGTCGGTCTACATCGCGCTATCGCTTGTCGGACCTGACTTGTGTAAGATATTATTGTTTTCTATATACTAGTTTAGACTGGAGGTCTTTATGAGGATTAAGACCTAGCCATTCCAGAACCAGAATCTGAAAGGGAAGCCGATAAGAATGAGAGCTCCATTTAGACCCTTCGCCACTGCTACTTATCTAAGGTTTTTTTAGAAAATTTCCAATCAATTATGGTTTATTTACTAGGTACTTATTACCTAAAGTTCTTTTAGTTTTCTAAATAATTTATCAAATTTTTTATTAGATTTCAAAGCTATTTTTTTTTCAAACTATTCCACAAATCATAGGCATGAAAAATTGCATGAAATTGTTATCATAAACAATCGTAGACGAGAGAAATATTTATTACTCTTATATTTTAGTATCTTGAATACTTGAATAATATTTGAATACTTAAAAATATCGTTTAAATGATAACCATTATTTATGTTTTATTCGCAACGTACCTACTTACTCTACGTAGGTAATGTTGTTTTTTTGTTATTAATATTATCGAAAACATGATAAGTATTATTTACATTAAACCGTTCCAATTAAAACGCCGATAAGCAAAAAACTATAACACAAATTAATCATCACTTTTATATAAAAAATAATACCTGTCATTTTCACCATCATCTGCCACTCCATTCATTTTGAACACACTTTAAGGCAAAACAGCACCAGGAACACAATATGTGATATGCACGGGTTACTACTACTTCTGTGTAGCGAGCTCAGCGAGCCACGAATCGAGTATATTGTAGCGAGTCGCCGCACGCCACGTCCGCGCCACGCGCGAGCTGAGACTGCCGGCGGCCGCGTGTCCCCTGCCCAGTGCCGTAGTAACTTGACTACTGTTTGGGCGCGAATGTTGTGTCATTCAAGTTTGGGTAGTATGGGTTGTAATGGCTCGGACTACATCATCCGCGATCTAAAAAACAGCACTGAACAGAACTCAGCGCTAAGGCTGGGACTGTGTGATCCCGAATCCGGCGGTCGCGGGAGAATTCAAACAGCCTCCGTGGTCCAGTGGTTTAGAGTTTGGCTCTCGTCTCGGAGGTCGTGTGTTCGATTCCCGCATTGGAACAACAAAAATGTTGTTTCAAAGTTTGGTTAGGACAATGCAGGCTGATCAACTGATTGTCTGACAAGAAATCTTTCTTGATCTTGATCCATGCGTCGGATGGGCATGTAAAAAGTCGGACCTGCGCCTGATCTCTCGCCACTCATAAGTCAACGCACTCGAACTTAGACTCCAAGTATCAACCTCTCTATGTTAAGGCTCTGAGTAAACTAAAGATTGGTTTTAATGAATCCGGCCACCGTCACCGAAATCGGTGTGGGGAGCTATATATATATATATATATATATATATATATATATATATATGCTCTGCATTTTCTCCGGCCCGCCGGACTAGTCCCAGCTCCTAGTTTCCTAGTATACCGTTGCCGTCAAATAGCGGCCGTAATACAGCGGTGAATGAAGGTTTTCAGCTCTACTGTATTTTTTGGGCGGAATGATTCCGGATGCATGTAGTCCGTGTTTTAGACAAGTAAGTCTGGTTTTGAAGGAGAAATAATATGACTTCGGTATGTGTCCTGTGTGCGCGTTTTTGTCGCTGCTCGCCGTGAAGACATTAACTACAATTTGTATGGCATCGAAACGACGCCCCTAGTGGCAAACAATGGCAACTAATTCGATGCCATAAGAATTGTAGTTCACTTGTTCACGGCGAGTGGGGGCAGAACCTCGCACTCAGCACACAGGTTGTCTCCCTGCGAGAGGATTTCCGGTGTAACACTTAGGTCCTAGTCAGAGCTTCCATAAAGCTTTAGTAAAAAATTAAGTAAGTAAAGTGCGACCATGCTCCTAATGGTTTTCGCCAGTTGTCACTTTTCATACATCGTCTGTCAGTTTCTATAGAAAAAAATAGACTGTCAAAACCATTAGCAAATTGGTTTGACTGTACCTACATTCTTTATTTTTAATGGATTATTATCACAGCCATAATTAAGTTCGAGTAACTATTTTATTTATTAACCCCCAATGAAAAAATAGGGGTGTTATAGGTTTGACGTGTCTGTCTGTCCGTCTGTCTGTCTGTCTGTCTGGGTGTCTGTCCGTAGCATCGTAGCTCCTAAACAGATGTAATCGCTACATTGATTAAACAAAAAATTAAAACCGACTTCCAAAGTAAAATTGCACATTTTTTTTAAAATATATCTTGTTTTCTTAATAATTCCCGGTTGTAAATTCGTTATCTATTTGTAAAATGCTATCTATTTCTCTACACAGTCTTCATAATTTTGAAGTTGGTACCAGCCCAAACAATATCCTGATAAAATCAATATTTTATAGAACTCACGTCCAAGTTGGCTGGTACTTTCAAAATTATGAAGAAAATTTTAACTAAGCACACACATTTATATTTAGCGGAACACAAAAAAAAGGTCCATAATTAAAAAAATATGGTTTTGTTTTAAAATCTACTTACTACACTTCTTTTGTTATTTAAAGTTTCATTTCTTTTACTTAAAATGAGATCACATTAAGAATAGATTTTGCGAGTAAAGGCTATTTGTGAAAAATGGTACATTTTTGAACTTTTCATGTAACCGGGAAAAGTGAAAATTAATATTAAAATAACAATTAATTAAATTAGACAAATGGTGATTACTATCGCGTATTTCCTCCACGTGCTCTTATTAAAGTTTCTACCCGTCTAGGCATACTGAGAATGATGTTATCGTTGGTCTCCTGGGATAGTCTCCGCCATTCCTCAACTACGGCGATTCACAGTTCACCCACGTTGGCAGGAGCTGGAATTCTGGACTCAACTTTTCTTTTCACTAAGTCCCAAACGTGCTCTATTGGGTTCATATCCGGTAATCTCGCCGGCCACTCCATAACAGTAATATTCATATCATTAAGATAAGCTTGAGTTACACGAGCATTATCCTGCATAAAAACAAAATCGTCACCGATATGATATATGGGGCAAACGGTACGACATTTTCTTCTAAAACTTCTCTGATATAGCGGTCTGCAGCCAGACTCCCTCTGTCAATCACTACCAAGTCTGTGCGAGCTTCCAAACAAATGCCCGCCCAAACCATTATTGATCCACCACCGTATGCAACTGTAGTTTCAAAATTTATCTGAATGTATCGTTCTCCTTTGCGTATGCCTGCCGTCAATTTGATTTAAGAGAATTCTGCACTCATCACTAAACAATACCTTACTCCATTGGTCCGCGTTCCAAAGTCGATGTTCCTGAGCAAAAGTTAACCTGTTTCTACGATGATTTACCTCGAGCCTTGGAGCCTTGGCGGGCACAAATGAACACAAACTAGCTTCTTCGAACCTTCTTCGTACCGTACGCTCACTTACGGTTACACCCCGCACTGCTTCTAACTCATGTCGGGCTTGGACGGCCGTCAAACGGGGGTTCCTACGTATACGAAGCCGAATGAAACGATCATCCCTACTCGAAGTGCGTCTTTTTCTGCCTTGTCCTGCTCTTCTCACATAAGTACCGGTCTCCCTGAACCGTTGGATACTGCGATGGATCGTTGAAACTGGTCGACGAAGATCTCTGGATATCACTCTGTAGGTTTGACCATTTCTTCGCATTTAGAGTGCCCTGGCAATCTCCGTTGGGGCTAAGTCCAAAACTCCAAAACGATACGCGATTAAAAAAAAATAACAAAAAACAGTATTTCAATGAAATTTTAAATTAAACTCAGAAGGAAGAAATACTCGAAGTTCGCTTCAGATAAGGTGTATTTGAATAAAATTAAAACAATTGCATAAAATGTGATGTTCAGTTGTTTTCTTAATTTGAAAATATTTCTTTTTAAATTAAATGACGTATAAACCAGCCAGCAACCTTATATGATACTGATATCAAACCTTTATTTTATGTTCCGCTATATATGCCGGTGTGTGTATTTCTTTACGCATAGAATTCATTTTTTGTTTTTAAAAATAATATTATTTTTAAGAAAATTTAAAATAAGCGTTCGCATGTATAACTGAATACACGCCAAGCTTCAAATAGGTACCTATTGTATGTAAAATGATAATGATGATCACTGTTAAGTTACATAATGGCATATGCCTGCAGTTCTTTAAACAATGCGGAAATTTCCAAACGTGTACCTATCTTTAAAGACTGAGGAGTTCTGTTCTGCTCTGAGTGCTTTTGGATCCAGGGCAAAGTCTTGGCACAAAATTTAACTTTTTGGTAGCATATGCTTGATTTACTTCACAAGGGTCAGATCCCTATAGGTATCCCTATAAATTTTGAGAAGTTCCCTCGATTCCTCATGGATGTCATCATGAGATCTACACTTTAGTGACTAAAGGATCAATTTCGAATTATACCCTTTACAAAAACAAGATCATTTTGCAAATAGGTCCACAAACGCAGAATATAAATATAAAGTGATGATGTATGGTATAATGATGGTGGTGATGATGATTACTGTAATTGACATAGTGGCATATGCTTGCAAATTTTTATACAACGCCGAAATCCCCAAACATGTATCTATAAGGAGTCAGGAGTTCTGTTCAGTACTTTTGGATCTAGGGTATACCTTGGTGCAAAATCTTACTTTTTGGCAGCATATGCTTAGGTTACTTAAGAAAAAGTTAAAATCACTATATGTGTCCATATAAATTTCGAGGAGTTCCCTCGATTCCTCATGGATACCATCATCAGGTCACCACTTAGGTGACAACGGGACCAATTTCAGATTATACCTTTTACATCAAAAAAGCATTTTAAAAATCAGTCCACAGACAGGCGGAATTATCGTTGAACATAAGTACAAAAAAAAAGATAAAATTAAAAAAAAATAAACACCCGAAGAAACATTGAATTGAAACTCGATATTGTTTTACGAAGTTTGGTACCAGAAGACAAGTTCGC